>JASJET010000031.1:19100000-20501250 GCA_034092305.1 Diaprepes abbreviatus
TCATTCTTGATAAAAGTTTTTCGGTCATATAAAAATAAGATTTATCAAAAAAAATCCCTTATATTGTATTGGGTAGTCAAAAATTAATAAAATGAAAAATTGGCTAAGAAACACTATTATTTTGAATCTTTGCGAAAGATAGCTATCCAAGATCAGGTTATTCCGACGAAGAACTATCGGAAGTTCATCATTAGAGATCCCTCAATAGAAAATGACCAATGCAGACATGGCTGTCGAACATCAGAGACAATCCAGCACATAACTGGAGGATGCTAAGCGTTTGCCGCAACCGAGTATAAGGAAAGACACGACTCAGCCGCTAAGTTACTCCACCAAGAGTTAGCAGAAAAGTTAAACCTATTAGAGGTAGGAAAAGTGCCTTATAACAAATACAATCCGGAGCCTATTCTTAAGAACAACCAGTTCAAGTTATACTGGGACCGAACGGTTCCGACGGATCAGGCAGTTGCTCATAATAGACCAGAAATTATACTAATAGATAAAATTTCGAGGCGAACTACACTAATCGACATTGCTGTACCTAACAACAACAACCTAAGACCAAAATACAACGAGAAGGTCGCCAAATACAGAGATCTGGAGGTGCAAATCCGAAGACAATGGGCAATGAATAGCGTCCAAACGATTCCCATAGTACTGTCAACAACTGGAGTCATACCAAAGAACCTCTTGTAGAACATCAAGGGACTGGGCCTTAGTGAGCATCTGTATAAGCCGATGCAGAAAGCAATTCTCCTAGCAACCGCGCGAACCGTCCGAAAGTTCGTAGGAAATACAGCAGACCACGTCACCTAGGACCAGATAACAGGGAAAGGGTTCCCACAGAGCTTCATACTTTTGGTATCTTTGTGTACCTGGTATGAGTCAATATTCCCTGGAGGGAGTGCGAAGCCGTTGAGCTTGTAAATCACATAATAATAATAATAATAATATCCTTTATTTGCCAATAAAATTATGATCCCATAACAAAGCTACGTCAGAGAGAGAAATGTTTAACATTAAGAATTGTAAATAAAAATATAAAAACTAATCGACATTTCGATAGGAACTTTACAAGATGTGTCAATATTTCTAATTTATTTTAAATAATTTAGTTTATATTACATTATTTGTTTTTAACAACGTAAGTCACAAATTTATCTTCATTCAAAAGCTCTTTCTCCCTTAGGTACATGCTTCTCACGATGATTTTTTTTTCTATACATTGATTACAAATCAATTAATTTTAAATTGAGTACCTACTTATGCAGCCTCTATCTTTATAAGTAATTAACAATAAATTGTTTAATTCTATATGCAGTTTCGCCTGTGCCGTAGCACTGAATGAGGTAAATATTTTCGTTAAGACAATAAACATTCTGAACACATCTTGTCAATGATAAAGGTAATAAAAGGTAAAAAGGTTTTATGGCTTTGCATTAAAATGAAATTTCACTAATTGTTTTTTAATATAACTGGAATTGTAAATTTCGTCACCTTATCATATTGCAATCAATTTTTTTATTTATCATTCTTCTCAAAAATTAAAATAATAGTTTACTCTTAGCCAGTTTTATATTTTATTAATTTTTGACCACCCTGTATGATGTAAGAGATTTTTTTCTTGACATATTTTATTTTTAAATGAGGCAAAAATGTTTTTTTTTTCGGAACATACTGCATATAAGTCTTTAGGATAAAAAAAAGATACAAATTATCCTAAAATAGTCTTTAAACATATCAAATTTAATCTTCCTAGCTCCGTAGAGCAACATATGAAACAAGATAACGTAAATGAATAACACCACGTCTATCGGAAACAGTGTAAAAAGAAAAGGCACTCTTTAGTAAAGTTTGTGATCGTCTTATGTTTCCTCCCCATCGCACCGAGTTCATGTGCCTAACTACATCCAAAACTTCTATTTCTACACCTAATTTTATTTGTAATCAAAGAGCGTTTTTTTTTTGTAGTTTATTGAAATATATAAAAAGGAAGTTTATAAATATATTTCCTTGATATTTGATTATATTCCAATTCTAATGATTAATTATTATTTTTAAAGATAGACAATAACTGCTTTTAAAATGCTGCTGGTAAAATGTTGGATGAATTTTCTTTACATTACGTCAACTCTCCTAGTACGACGCCCGAACGCAAAATTGTGCTATTATTAACTCATGTTTGCGAAACTAAAATAATCGCGCAAAATTTTGAAATAGAGTCTTTCGAAGATGTCATATTTTTAAAAACTATGTGTTTTGACCTTATTATTGTATTTTTATAGTATATCTTAAAACCCATATTTTTAACATACTTTAGTGATATTCCAGATGAAAGCTGGGTTTTTTCCACATTTTCCAGAATGGACTTTTTTGATATTTTAGAGAACTGAAGCGATGAACATTGAATTGCAGCATTTTCCTTCGCGGCTGCCGATATGAAGTGTGTTGCATTCCCATGGAATTGATGAGCAGTGTAATGTTCATTTCTTTATTTCTCAGCGCCTTTATTTAAAAACCTCAGCTTTCGATCTAGACTATCAAAAAAAAATTAAAAATGCTGTTTTCGAGATATAACACCTTTTGTATTTTTTCAAAACTAACACATCGGGTTTTCAAAAATCTGACTACACCATTAAAAAGTTGAGAAAAAATACTTCGCAAATTCCAATTTCAAAAATTTTTGCGATTCATTTTAGCTTCGTAACCCTGAGTTGAAAACATTATGATTTAAAGCTCGGGCGTAGAGTTAGGCGAGTTGACATGAAACGCCCCATGTGTGCTTTTTGCGGTGCATCAGGAGTACTAGATACTACCTTGCCTTGGTGAAAACAACTGACTGTCTAGTAACTTTCAATAGCGACAACTGTTATGAAATTTGATTTTAATTTGTTCATTATTTTATGTTTTATAATATATTTTGAAACAAAAAATAAAAATTGGTTCACCGCGGTATCACCAAATTATTTTCTCGAAAATATTTAGAACTGTATTATTATTGATAAGGAATGGACTCCATCCTATTTTAAACTAAGCTATTTTGGGGACTAACAAGAGTAACTTTATTATGACGGAAAAAATTCGGTACAAGGCAGATCGCGTAAGTGTTTGAAGTTACGGAGATTATGTTAAAAAAATAAATATATCTAAAAACTTTTTTGTTTGATTTTTAGAGAGAAAACTTTCATATTGCCCCTCGTATTAAGATATTATTTATTAACCCCAAGGTATCCTTGAATGTAATTCCAAAAGTAAAAATAATTAATTAATTTAAAATAACTTACCATACCGGACATAGAGATCGTTTTCTGAAATAAAAATGGCACTTTATTATAATAACAAATACGAATCATACAAAATAAATTTCTTTAATAAGGTGTAATCCTATAAAAAATAAATTATAGTAACAGGTTTCGGACAGTTACGCAACTTTTATTACAGGCTTTTGGTATTTATAAATAAAATTAATATAATAAATTAGTATTTTTTGCAAAATATTCGCGGGAACACTAATAAATTGGTAATGAAAAAAAAAAACATTTGATATTAATGTTAACCAAATTTAAACCAGTTGACTTCTCTAAAACAATAACCAGCCTCTTAAGAACCAATCCTAAAATCGCTTTAACATGCTCAAAATTATAGATTATTTCTTTTATTTCGATTGCTTGAATATAATTTTGGAATGAGTAAATTTATATAGCGTTGATGCCGTACATCTAATAGGCGGATATAAATACTTTTTTAAAAAATGTTGACTTTTAATTAATTTTAATGGCGTGTGTTATCTCTTAAGCCTTTTATCGTATATATATATATATATATATATATATATATATATATATATATAATCCCGTGGTGAAGTAGGTGAATAATAGTGATTCGCGTTTGTTTTTCTTCTGTTTTAAACAACAGTGTGCGACCAGTTAGCCACTGCTATGAAGCTAAGGCGGTACAAATTGTAGCTCTATATGATGGAGGTTATAGACAATAAAATTTTTATAAAAAAATTGAACCGACTTCTAAAGAAGTGTTAAAAATCAAAAAATAATGTTAATTTTTTTATTAAATTAAAGTTTTTGAAGTCAGCGCCAAACTAATACCTGACAAAATACGATTCACATAAAAAAATTGAGAAATACTTTATGTATAGTGGCGCTGTTACCCTAGCTTGTATGTATCTCATGTTACTAGATATTTATTTCATTTAGTAATAATTTAGTCCCGACTTCAGAAATTTTAATTTCATGTAAAAATTAATATTATTATTCGCTTTTTAGCGCTTTTAGAAGTTGGTTTAATTTTTAAAGTTAAAGTGGTAGATCACATTAAACTGAAAATTCTCCAAATACCAGTTTCGCATGAAATTGTACCAAAAAAATATTTTGTCTGCTACAGTAAATCCGCAATTTTGAATTTTAAGAAATGAATTTCAGATTCGTGACCTAGTTCCCCAAAACCCCCCAACACCGATATTGAAGAAACTTGAGACATGTAAATTTTTTAATGCGACATAGTTTATCCTCCATATTGAATTTGAAGAAATTAATTTAAAATCCGTAATATACGCCCCAAGAACTACCCAATATCAATTTCTACAAAATCGGAAAAATGTAAAATTTATAGTTCCTCATATTTTGTCTGCCATATTAAATTGTAAGAAATTAGCTTCAGATTCCGAAAACTATCTAATACCAATTTTGAAAAAATGCGAATAACGTAAAATTTTCAACCCATCATTCTGAATTTTAAAAAAATCCAATTCTTAACCTAATCTTAATCTAAACATACATAATCCGAATATATAAAATTTTAAATTCATTATTTAATCTCTCAGAAACGTCCAGTACCAATTTTGGACCAAATCGAGAAATGTTAAATTTTGAGTACGCCGTATTAGATCTGCCATATTGAATTTTTTTAAATTCGTAATTCAAATCCTTAAAAACTCCCTATACCAACTTTATACAAATTCGAGAGATGTTAAATTTTTAGTATGCCATATTGAGTTTTTTTAAAAATACTTTTAAATTCGTAGTGCACATCCTTAAAAACTCCCTATAGCAATTTTGGACCAAATTGAGACAAGTAAAATTTTTAATCTGCTACATTGTATCCGCCATATTGATTTTTTTAAAATAATTTTAGATTGGTTGTGCACGACTCCGAAAACTTCCTCATACCAATTTTTGGAGCAAATTGAACACAATTATTTTTTTGCCCGCCATATCGTCAGCTCCAATTTCAATCAAAATAATGTGGGATCATGCAGCAACTTCCTAAACATAATGTGAAAAACTTCATTCAAATCGGTGCCGCCATTCCGGAGTAATCGACGCATAAAAAAACTAAATAGCTGTCGAATTTAGAACTTCTTTCTTTCAGAAGTCCGATAAAAAGATATCGCAAGACGTCTCTCTAAAGTAAAAAGGTATGAAAAGACCGGGTGTACAACAGCTATTGATGACTGATTTTGATCCTTAATTCCTCACGAAATCGTAAAAAATAGCGAGTAAAAAATAAATATTAATTGACAGTCAGACGAAGATATAAAATTCAGGTTTAAAACTAGAGAGCCTATCAATGTTCAACGTCATTTCAAAACCACAAAACCTATCGAATAGAACACATATTCGGTGAAATATTGAAATTTGGAAAAATATTCTGTTCATGGAAGAGAATAGAATTCAGTTATGGAAACAAGATGAAGCAAACCATATCTATCCAAGAGTTGACACAATACTTGAGGGGAGGGGACAAGGGATATTAGGGTAGAGAGAGCACCGACCCCGTGGAAGGGGTTGGTCGAATGAATGGTGATTTTTATATCAAAAACGTTTTTTAAGATCATGTTTTGTCCATTGCACTGGGTGCGAAAGATTCATAATAATGAGTGATATTTATAATAGTACATTCAAACTCTACTTAGTATCATACCGAGAAGGTTACGAGTAGTAATTAAAGTTCGAGAAAGAAATACATGTAACTAACTCTGCTGTAACCAAAGAAGAAATTGCCATCATGGCAGCAAAAAAGAATACTGGGCAAAATATGAGAATTAAAACCACACATTGCACACTGGCTGAACATAGCAATGGTAAGACCCATGATAATCTTTGGGTTGGTTGTATGGTGAACAAAAACCACTCAGAAGCAGGCCACTCTGAAGCTCTCTAAACTCCTATGTACCACGAAAGCCATGAAATGCAATCCCGATAGCAGCTATCTCCTCCCTCCTCGTCAAGGTTGAGGCAAGAGTGAACGGGAACAACACAAGAAGAGCAACTTTGATAGGCCCTGAACAACTTAGATTGCTCGGAAGGCAGGATTTGATCAGTCACTAAGACAGACAAAAAATATCGTTTGACGAGTCTTAAACTGGTCATGATACAGCTGGAATACGCCAAACTACACACAGACTCAATATAAGTGAGACACTGGGGCAGCACACCACAGTATTCCAGGCAGAAATACATGCTATCGATATCTATCTTAGAGAGACTCGGACGAAGGGTTACAGGAGCTGTGCGATTCTAATTTTCTCCGGCAGTCAGACATCACTAAAAGCTTTTGCACGTCGTCAGACAACATCAAAACACGTCTTGGACTGTCTTCAAAATCTTATGGCTCTTGAAAAGCACCTCTGAAGTTAATACCAGGACGCAAGAGTATCCAAAGCAATGAAAAACAAGACGAGAGTCTGATATCACATTTATTGAACCGGAATCAGTGTTTGGCATCACTAAGACTGTAGAAGGCAATTGGAAACCACAACTTAGACCACAATTCCCTAGTATGGTAAATTAGGGGTTGATGTAGACCATATATATCCGATAAGAGACAGGTCTAATCGCAAGAACATTTATCCATTGCCAACGTTGAAATCGAACGTATACTGCTGGAGGTAGCCTGCACTATGCGTCCAAAGTGCAAGTGGTGTAGTTGGTAAAGCGTTAGACTTTGTAAGTTTACATTCGCAATAGGTGCAGATTCAAACCACCCAACCGGAATGATTTATTTTTTCTTTTTTCTTTCACAATTAAATAAAATAGATATATTAAATGTAAAACGGGTGGTTTTTAAATAATAATAACAGAAATAATTTCAAAGTTGATTGATTTATAGATAAAATCATTTTCGAATATATTTTACGTATATTTTTAACTCTTTCAATATTATTTTTCTCTTCATAATTAATCCTTAACATAACATATTTTCCATACATGAAGCACGAAGTGGCAAAATGTTTTTGACAGGTGTATGAATTCTTGGTGAAACGTATTTCTTTACCAAAATGTCCAGTAATACTGTTAATACTTTTTGTTTATTTTCTTCGTTCAGTGGCAATCTGCAAACTATATTCATTAATTCGAAGATTTTAATTAATATCAAAATTATATATAAATACAGAAAATATCCACAAAAATGCACATTCTAGCATTCCGAATCATTATTCTTGATTTTAGAATTCAAAACAAAACGAATTTTAGATCTTTTTTACTTAAAAATAATAAAAAAAAGTAATTCGAGTGATTGATTGCGAATGCTAACGAACAAAGTCGAATGCTTTACTAACTGGGCCATTTGCCCATAAGGTGCAAGCGTTTGAATTTCGTACTTAGGTTGTACCTGAAGGGGCTTGTTTTACCTAGCCAATGACGTGCGGTTAGAAAGAAATAGCAATCGATCTGCTTATTTTCCTCTCTCTTGAACTACTCATTGTTCTGCGGGCTTGCAGACTAGTTCCAGATAAGTATAAGCTCATTAATGGCACCTGAACTTTTTTCTTATTAAGACTTGATATTGTTGACATTAAATCAAAATAAATTGTTCTTTCTGGTACAAAGTATTTAAATAACCTAATTCAACAAAATTTATTTTTCGGATTGAAATTATGAAATTTTTTAAATATTCGTTAATTTTGAACATGAGTGTAACTTTTTAAAAATAATTCAATAATAAAACATACAATTTTTTGTAAATTCGATCTTCTCTCTTCAGGTTGCGTATTCAAAGAGTCTCTTTTTTCAAATTACTGTCAAAAGAGCTGTGATAGATTTGTTACGTATCAAATAAGTGTAAGACCAACACTTTTTGCATTTTCCTTATTCTATATATTTATGATTTGTAATTTTTATACCATTTTAAACAAATTGTATTACTATTAAACGTAAAAGATCACAGTTTTGATGATGACGCCAATTTTCCAAAATTATAGAAACATCCCAAACTGCGAATAAAGTTATTGCAAATGAGGTACAGCAATTTATATTTCTAAAACATCTAAATTCCGGGGTAAATTTTATCGTTTGAAGCTGCCAGGGATCTCGTTTACAAGTATTTAGCTTTGGCTGCGTCACGTCGTTAAAAGAGTTGGATAGCGTTTAAACAGGGAGTCAGAGCTCTGCTTGATAAGATGTCATAGGCGTAACAATGGGTGTATGTTTTGATTAAACTTCTTAATTTTTTCTTTAATTTGCTAATAATCTATTTCTGTAATTTGACAGGAGTTTAACAAATATTGATGATATTTTTAGACTTTCAAATTTTTTTTTACTAGAAAATAGAACACAGGGAATTTTATAAATATATATTATTAAGAGGTAGATAAGTAAACAATGCCAAAAACCGAATAATTTTCTAATTACAGGAAACTTACTTTGTTTTAATTTCATATTTAATTTATTTCTGGATAGATCAAGTTGATATTTGGCATGTAGTTAAATCTGCTGATAAACAGTCTAATTCACACTGTTTCCCTAATTTGGCACCAGGGGACAAAATCAAAATTTATTTCTCTCATAACTTTTTTACTTTGACAAATATGGTCAAAGGGGATATACTACGTTAAAGTAAAGAAAAAGTAAGCAAATAATGAGCTCTTACTTCACATCGAAGAATGATTTTGAATACACTAAACCTTCATACAAAATATCAATATAAGTCACCCCAAAATAAATTAAATTTGATTAAAAATAATTCAAAAATTTATCTTTATTTGCCTGTAACTAGAAAGCCATATAATTAATATATTAATATAAGGAATGACTGAAGAAATATTTTCGTGTTTTTAAGTATGTTCGAAGATTGCATTCAATAAAGAAATGTTGGATATATAAGGTATATAAGGTATATAATATAAATTGTAAAAATCTTTCAAAAGAGCAAGATGAAAAATCTTATACGGTAAAGTTTGACAGTTTCTTAGTAAAAGCACAAGACTTGGTCGCTGGTGTCAGCGATGGGGTGATATAGATTAAAGTCATACCAAATTGTGCATTATTTAAAGAATCAACAACCATTTGAATCCACACATTTGTCGTAAGTCGCATTTTTTTTGTTTAACAAATCCAAACAATTTTGTTATTAATCGGGAGGATCTAAGACGTCACTGTTGACATTAAATTAGCAGGAAAATAAAGAGTTCTCGATTCAATATTTGAATCAATGGTTCGGAAAATGTTCTAAATAAAAGTAAATAATTTTAGACTCACCTATACATTTAATTTTAGTACTTTTAAAGCAAATAAAACATACTCTTACACTCAATATTGCCGAATTTTTCGCCTCTAAAATAATTTTAAATAAGTTGAAAATAAAGTATAGCATGGCTCTATTATCTTCTAGAAAACTAGCCAAATCTCTGGAAATTTCAAACGTCTAATTATCCTTAATGGTCTTAATATATCGAGGATATAGAAATTCTTAATATAATTACTAAATATACTGTACAGCGCCAAAATACGCAATTTACAAAAAATTGTAATATGCGCTTATAAAATATCCCCAAAAGTAACAATTATAATATAATCTTGATCTCAAAGACCATCCCTAAGAGCCGCCCCTGGGTTTCAGCTAAGGGAGAGGTTGTTATCATCTCAATCTATCTTCCGTATCAGGCAAAGTGTTGTGCGTGTCGTGTAGAACAAGCATCACCATTGTAGAAGTGTTTCTGCGGTTGCCGGAGGCGGTCTCCTAGCAACGGAAGCAGCAAGTCGGGATGAGGGAGAGAGAAAGGAAATGGGGGTGGGGGTCGCGCCGCGCCGCGCCGTGATGCTTCCTCGTCGTGCAATGGGACAAAATGTAGTTTAGGAAAATTATACATATTTTAACTGTACCTCAGTTGTGTCAAATTTTCTGTATTTATTACGATAGTAAAGAATAATCTACAGTATAAATCATGAAGAAAGTTAATTTACCAGGTTACATATTTTCGGTATCGTAATGTTTTTGGTTTGTATTTTAACATTTAATACTTCTTACACTAGTCTAAATTTATTTCGTATAGTGTTAACGATATATACATACTTGGTTCTGTAACATATTTTTTGTATCAGCAAATTTAAATTAAATCGGTAGAGGTACAGGATTATCGTTTTTCTGGAAGAAAATAGGACCACATTAGACTTAATTCTTTCAAAATTGCAAAAACTAGCCCAACACTACGTTTTTAATATATGTTTTTTTATGTATGTACACTGATTACTTAGAAACGGTCCCATTGATTTGAATGAAACTTTTCACATTATGTTCATAAAGTTGCTGCAGTTTAAGGTGAAGTCGGTTCAGTAAAACCCAAGATGAGGCATAAAATATGGCGGAATAATATTTAAATTTTATCCTATTTTCCCCAATATTGGTGTAGGAGGAGTCAATTATGAATCTAGCATGAAATTATTTATTATTAGGTAATTTTCGGTAATTTTCGGTGACCTAGAGTAGGAATCTAAAGTCAGTTTCTGTAACTACAATATGACACGAATTTCTGCTTTGTCTAATTTTTTCAAACTTGGTAATTGCGTAGTTTTCGGGATCATAATATTTGTCGTAGCTCAATTAGAGGGATTTTTGATAATTTGAACTAAAATGGATATGTGTCTTAAGACCTGAGAAATTTTACGAGGTACGCTTTATCTATTAATACCTAGTTATTCACGATATACGGATATCGAGATAATTTTAATTTTAAATTAAATTAAACAGGGAATAATATTAACATTAGTTTCAAACTAGCTACAACCATCATTAGATCATTAAGCCAATGTGTATATATGTTTTAGTATATGATAGTTTTAATAAGTTACAGGAGCTGTTTTAAAACTAATTTTTTTATGTATCAATTTGGCGCTGAATTCGAGCATTTCAGTTGCAGATAAAAGTAATGGAATTATGTTCCTCTTCTATTGCTTTTTTAAGGTTTTTTTTACTAATAAGAGGACAATCTTTTAAGTTATTACAAACGATCACTAGGTGGCGCAATTGGGACATGTCAATGGTATTTTCGTAAAATTTGACATTTGTTATTATGTAAAGGGTTACAGGCTAGAAATTGACTTAGTAATTTGTTTGCAGTGAGCGTTTAAAAAAAGGAGATTTTGTGAAAAAATGGAAAAGGTTTCATTCAATGATTTTTTACGATTTTAGTAAAGGCCCAACTCAACAACAATGCATAGAATTGCCTCGTTCAACATTTGGTAATGAAGTACCATCAAAAAAGGCTTTTTATAATTGATTTGTAAAATTGCGCTCTAGTCGTGAGTCCGTCTGTGATGAATTTCCTGAAGGTTGCCCAAACTTGGTTGTCATTCCAAAAAGAAAGTCGGCATGTGACCTACTGTAAGTAGATTACCGACTGCAATATTTTAGAATTTCTATGAACATTTAGCTGCTGTTACGGATGGATTCCTCATAATTTAACTGAATCTCAAAAGGTTTGTAATAATTGGTGTAAGAAATGGCTGAAAAAATTCGACCAGGGAATTAGAAAATCCGTATATAATATCTCAATAAGTGACGAAAGTTAAATACATTCATAAAATTCGAAAACTAAGCAGCAATCCACCGTTTGGGTGTTCCACAAAAGTTGTTTGTTTTAAAGCACTTGCAAGAAAACGATCCCTTGTTTCTTCGGTTGTACTGGACACGTCACAATCATTTCTTTATAGCATGGAGAGATAGTTACCGCACACTTTTAACAACAATTTGTTTGCTAAAAGTTGTCGACAAAACCAGAAAAAATAACAACATCACATCACTCTATCAAGATAATGCCAGCTCTCACACAGTATGTCAAACAACTGATTTTCATCACCTAAAGAAGCTATTGAAGCATTCAAAAACCATATTTTTGAGACACTAGCTTGAAAGTGGCAAAAATATTTCGATAACTCGATTGAATGCGTTGAAAAGTATATATATATATATATATATATATATATATATATATATATATATATATATATATATATATATATATATATATATATATATATATATATAATATAACCTTTTGTAGTTACAATTTTACAATATTTCCATGGCCTTTATTATTTCGTTATAAGAAATTTTGAACACTTAAAGTTATTGTTTAATTTTATTTAAAACTTATGCGACTTTCTAAACTTAGAATACTTAAATACGAAATTTTAATAAATAATTTTACTTTACTAGAAATAAATGAAAAGCTAAAAATAAAGCCAGTGTTGTATTATATTCTTTATCGCCAATATAAATTAAACTCTTAAAGCAACATTTTTTCTGCAGTGCAACTTAAATTTCAGTCGTTTTATTTTGTTAAAATATATCGCATATCGAGCAGTATTCAAATTTCGTCCAATATTTACGTTACTTTGTCCCACAGGATCGCATCACCGATCGAGCAAGCTGTTTAAAGCAAGACACCCCGTTGGAATAATTATATCTCTAGATAACGGGATCAAGAGATTATCCAGTTTAGTATCGCCCCATCTCGCTTATCAAAACGCTAACACACTCTTTCAAGCTCTAGTTATGTCTGTTGTGTGTTATCCCTCTCGTTAGTCGAATAATATCTTGATTGCACATTCATGAAATGTTCGTTTTAAGTGCTACCGCAATTTGGAGACGACGCTTCTCTATCTATGTTACAGCCTTTTATTATTGCAGGTCCTCATTAACCGAAACCGAATTAAAAGCTTGTGTGATCCACCTACTTGTCAGAATATAGAATGTACACGATTTAGATAATGCGGAATAAAATTTAGGGATTTTAGTAATGACATTTTTTTAGATCGATCTTTTTTATGATTGGCGCTAAATATTCTTCAAAAAGGCCTTGAATACACTAGAGAATGGTCCTAGATGATGGGACTAAACATCAACCCCACCAGGACTACCCCAGTAGCCTACAAGCAAAAAAAAAAACCTCAATCTGAAAAACCATCAAAATGAATGGGAATGTCATTGAATGGAAGTAAGAAGTTAAATATCTGGGACTAACCCGGCACCAAACACTATGAAAGCTTGGGCAAGTCACCAAGCATTTTCCAGGCAAAAATACATGTCATCAAGATATGTATTCAATTTAACAAGAAGAAAAACTATTATTTTGCCGGTTAGTCAAGCACTCATTAGTGCACTGAGCTCTCAAGTTATCAGCTCCAAGATGGTCTTGGAATGCCTAGCAGAATCAAATGATTTGAGTAAAAATAATAAAGTCATCCTCATGTGGGTACCGGGACACACCAGAATAGAGGGGAAGAAAATAGTTGACAAGCTCTCGAGGAAAGGGGCTGAGAGACCATTTCTGTGGCCAGAGCCTTTCTGTGGAATCAGCAGCAGTGCAATGCTGAAAGAGCTAAAGATAGCAGAAGAACGCAGGAGTATTCTTCTTCTATCTCTAGTCGGTAAGGTAACTCTTACGACTGGGCAGCAGTAGGAGGACACAATAAATCTACCAGGTCGCAGTGCACAGACCCCAACTCTACGCACGTACATATATACATACGTATCCTTAAATTGCTGATGTGTCAGAAATTTAAAATTATCGGTCTCTCTCTGTTTAAGCTTCTCTGATTCCCAATTTTTTAAGTAAAAAATGGTGCGAACAAGTGAATGATTCCATATCATCAAACATATTATTTGGCTTTGGATATTACATCTGCCAGCAACAAAAAACTTCAGCACCACCTCAAATGTAATTCTGAGTATGCAACATTCTTATTTCAGTATTACTTGAGTTTTTGCGAGACATGTTTTGTGTTGGTTTTTTTTTTTCAGGAATTTTATGAAGTTTTCAAGTTTTGTTGTTTTTCAAAAAAATTAAGATAATGGCCGTAATGAAATAAATTTTTTTTTCAAAGATGTATCTCTTTTTTAAGATGTGAATTGAACTTTTAATTTAATAGTCGATAAATTTTACGAAATAGTATATCCTATTATCAATAATTCTAGAAAAATTTCAGACAAGAGGTAGTCGAGGATCTAAAAGGCTTATTAACAAGAAAACCAGATTGTATCAAAAGTTGGAACAATCTGGGCTTCAATTAAATTATGAAAGTCTTACTGCTTTGTGTTGTGAAACTAAAGTTCAGATAGACATTTGTTATTTAAAGTTTGTCTCCAATCCTGAAACAATATTGCCAAATAACATAAAATATTTCCAGTTCTGCGTAAGGACAATGGCATTTCACGAATACTGAAATATGACAATAAGCAGTGAAATATTCTACGTAATATGGTGGCACCTTTTGCTCAACATTTTCAATCATACTATTCTAATCATATTAGTGTTAACTTCCTTAACAACTCAATAAATGAGATTGTACATTTACAATCCCACCCATATTGTTGGCAAAGTTCAGAACAAGACTGACTCGTTAGACTGTAACGAGAGCACAGGACCCGATGAAGTATCGTTATATTTTGTCAAAAAGTACATAGTTTCCCTTGCACTACATGTGTGTCAGATTTACCAAAAATTTCTTAACTATGACATCTTCCCTTCAAGATGGAAATAGTCTACCTTAGGCCCTATTCTGTACGCATATTTTTTGACATTCTCTTTCCTTATCTCTTTGAGGACAATGACATACTTATGTGTTATTACAAGATGAAAGATCCTTATTTTCAGATTCTCTTTTCCTTTACTTTTATAGAATCGTAGACCTGGTTCCCTATTTTCAAGTATAGTTACCGTAATCGTATCGAAAACTATCGGGGTATATCATTACTGTGCACTAAGGAAAAGCTATCCCATCGATAATAATAGATTAGTTGTTCAATGTTTTTGTAACTTACGTTGGCTCAGAACAACATGGTTTTTTCCAAAGAAAATCACCGGTTACCAATCTAGCAGTTTATAAAAATTTTTTATTTTGAGCTGTAGAGGCAAGATATCAGGTGAACTCTATCTACACGGATTTGACAAAAGTCTCTGGCAGTTGTTGCCACAAGTGCACAAGCTGCATTTAAAATAAATACTTTTCCTGTACTTAATATAACAATCCTATCTAATTCATGGTATTAGAACACCATTGTACTCTAGACATATAACTGTGAGTTGATTAACACAATTTTGTCTACTACATAGTTAAGTTTGTTGGTAATAGAATAATGCAAATATCTTAAAAACTATAACCTCAGGAGACATCATAATGGTTCTCTTGTAAATTGCAGGTATAACTCCAATATTGTAATTTTTTTTCGGAAATATATAGAGGAAATTTGAAAAAAAAAAATTGGAATCCTTAAATGGAGCCCTGTATTTCCGACTACAAAAATTATTTTGGGAAGCAGCAAACTTGGCCATTTGAAATTCCAGAATTTTTTTAGAAATCTCCTGCAAAACTATTGGAATACATTTGGGTTGTTTCAATGAATGCAGTCACATGCAGTTCACCTCATTGCTATAGGCAAACAAATTTTGTTAAATTCAAATTTGTGTCTATAATTAAAAATAACTCAAAATAGATGAGATAAAATAAGCAATTATAGATTGCGCGAAGGCGTCGCATTACATATAACTATTTGTTGTTGTTGACACAGAAAAATGAGGTTATAACACAGTAGAACAAAAAAAACCTATAAATTTGTTCGGCTTCGATGTCTAAAAGGTTAATCCCAATTTTTGTCCAAGACATTTCAGTGTTGTATGGAGAACCGTTGCAATAGGTTCGTATGGCGACAAATCCTGAATGGGAAAAGGTGATTTTTATAATTTTAGCAAACAGTGCATTTTCCACGTTTTAAATCAACAATAATAACCCTTTTATGAGAACATAATCCTGATAAAAAGTTAATCCTTAATATTATCAAAATTGAAGATATTCACTTTAAACTTAAATAGGTGTGCCGGCTGCATGTGGCATGAGAAGCCGTATGATATTTTTATATAGAGCTCCAATTTCTGCTCTTTCACCTTCATTACATTATTTAACTAGGGGCATATTGTTGTTTAAAATTCAGGAAAAAGCAAATGCACACCTCTACCACTAATTTTTTTTTCAACAAAAATAACTCAAATCAAGATAGCAGACGACATTGATATGAATTAGATGTCAACATTTTTAAAGCAAGTGAATATATCCGCCTAATAGATGAACAACATCCACACAAGTGGTAACAAAAAATGATCGATAATTTTGTGCAGTGGTATAAATTGTCTTTCAAATAAATGAAAATAGTTATATAATTATGTAAATATTATCCAACTCCGATCGAAGTTGCAGAAAACCTAGTGACTTTAGAATGAATTTTTATTGAGACAACTTGCTTGATTTTGGTCATATTAACATAATTCTTTTCAATTTTTTTGTTCGAATATAATACAATTCAATATTTGAATAGCCTTCAGATGGTCGTTTAGAGTCAAGGTAATTATTTTATCTATCAGTTAACTTATTTAATTTAAAAGAGTTTTGGAATATTTTTTAGTTTATCACCTTTTTACGATGGGTTTGTTTGGCCAAATTTACAAAATGTGTCAAACATCCGTTCTTTGAAGATTTTCTGTGGTAGGAGACCAGAATGAGGAACTTGCGATTTTTCGTTGCAGATTGCGAGTGACCAAGATACGTTTTCTTTGTTCTCTTATGGTTTTTCAAAATTTAGCATATTGTCCTCTCTGAGATTACTTTTTGTCTTTGCTTAAGTACGTTTAAATATATCCGCAGAGTCTACATTTATTTCGCATTTAATGATAATATTTATGAAGATGTCATGTCGTTTGTAAGAGGTCATGCCCAAATCCACGAAAATTATCAAAAAGATTTGTTGATGGTCTTAATTACATATTTTCTTAATCTAAACTACCTGTTGCTAAAAGATTTTGGCAACCTAATAATGTGTTAACAGTTGTACTGCCTCATTTTTTATGTTTTTAGCACTATCGTCAAAGTAACAGTATCTAAAAAGTACCTGCCATTGTGTAAACTACAAATTCCTGAGGTGATAGAGTGCTTATCTGAGGAAACTCAATTGGCAAACACTCTGCGAAGCACATTTTCTCTATCTTGTCTTATCGTGTCTTAATAAAATACAGTATCTTTAGCAACATATTATCTTGAAGCAATAGACTATTGTCCTAATTACCTCAACATATCTTTAACCTTTTTTATCTTTAAGTATATGTATATTTGATATAACTAGCAAAAGGGCAAAACCAGTTTTAATCTCTAATTAAAACATACCATTGTTCTTTGTATTCGGCTAACGTATGACTAACTTCCTTTTCTTATTTTACGACTATTGTAAACATTTAGTATCTCAATATCTTTATTAATTTTAAAAGCTTAAATAGTTACAGGCGTTTAATAACGAATCGTACCTAAACTGTATAGTTAACCTTTTGTGTAAATCAAAAGAAAACTTATTTATGTTTTTATATACTACAGGGTTAGTGGAAAAGCTTTTTCGTTTTTGTCGACCACTTTTAAAATAATTTGAGTATTTTGTAAAGGTTATGTTATAATTTTTGGACAATTTGTTGATAAAATAACCTTGCAGTATCATAAATTTTTAAAATCATTATATATTTATTGTTAATAAATTATTTATTATTCTTTTGATTTTTATTTTGCACGCACACTATTTCTTTCTAATCCATGCAAATTTAAAAATAATGCTCTTCACATAATTCTAAACTTTATTGTGTTAGAGATAAAGTTGGAATTAATAACAATAAATTTGTTATCCAAATTATAATTAGAGGTAACAACTTTTATCAAATATATCCATTGTTTCCCCAGTTTCCCTACTTGAGAATAGAGCACCTATATTAAGTAGGAATAACAAAAATTTTGTCATCGTCCTGTAAAATCGAGTCAGACCAATTAATTTCTGTACAGTAATTCACTAGAGGAACTTATCGAATATGCACTGTTATGCAGTTATCCCGTCCACGATCAAAAATGAAACAACAAAATTTGTTTGCCGATTTAATGGTGTGATTTATATTTGGGAGATTGAAAATATGAAATTGCATATGGGGTAGAGGAATGAAGGGCTGGTTTTATGGTTTCAATTAAAAGATACGCCAATGAATATACGGCTTTGCGTCATATATGATCCAATATTTTCACTGTTGATAGGGTGCGCGCTATATTACACCATAAAAACAATTGTTTTAAAGGGACCCGTTATTTTTCTGCACATCAGCTTTTGTTATCGAATGAACTTTTATGTACGGTTGCTAATTTATCAGACGATTCGAATTTGCATCGGAAAATTTAATAGGATAAATTAAATAAATACAGATAAATTTTTGTTTTATTATGTAATACTGTCTGGTTTGTTAGTTTATTACTTTGCATTTTTTTATGTTTAGTGCGTGTCATATTTTATATGTTGTTAACGTTTTATGTTTATTAATCTTTGCTAGTCTGGGAAAATTTGATATTGTTTAATTTTATAATATTTGTATATGTTTTTTTGCAATTTAGAATGGTTTTTCTGATTTTTTTAAAGTTTTAATTCCATTTTGATCATTTTTTTTTACATATTTTTATGTTCAATAGAGATTATGTCTTTATGTGCGTTGTCCCAATTAACTGACATATCAACTCACAGCCCAAACTATTCAAGAAAGGATCATGAAATGTTTCAAAATTCAGACTCTAAAAGGGTGAAAAATGGGTAAATTGTCATTCGATAAACTTCTCGACATCTCTTGATCAAATCGAGACATGGGCTCGATTTTGGTTTCAAAATATAGCTCATAACAATATCTAAAATTTAATTTTTTGATTTTCCAGTATTGGCATTTTAAAAGAAGCAAAGGCCCCCCTTAAGGGGGTTAAATCTGCCCCAAAGTTCATCCTCGAAAATAGATTTTCCCATATATCTAAGGTTCTAATTGGAGACAAATTGCGCATTACTTCTAATGTTAACGTGGAACTAACTGATGCAGTTTTGACCATAAGCGTTTCAAACCCTATTTTTTAAAATGAAAAATCTACCTTTTTGGGGTCTTTTTGAATAAAAAAAATTCAAAATGACCTAAAGAAAATTTTAAAAAATATATATTCTTCAATTCAATATATATTCTTCAAAAAAATATATATTCTTCAATACAAAATTAAATTTGACCATCTATAGATTATTTTTTTATACCACCTTTAAACGAAAAATTACCCCCAAAAACAGATTTTTCAGCATGCTTCAGCTTCTGACTAACATTTTGCAAATAATCAAATTTCATGTTACTTTTAACACAAAATAAACTATCTGATGCAATTTGGACTGTAAGGGTTGCAACCCCTAACTTTTATTTTAAAAATTCAAACTCATTTGTGTGTCACTTGTAAAAATCGCTTCTGATTCTTTATGTCATCAACGTTATGACAACCTAGATATTTCCATTTGATAACCGCATGTATTTGGAAACTTTTTTACCTCTCTTTTCGTTGGATGAGTGGTTTTGCCAAGAAAAAAATATTTTCAATTACTTACATACATATACTAATTAACTTTAATTAATCAAAAATACTTCGAACAATAATTGTTCGAGTGACTTTATTGCCATGGAATTTAATAATTTGATTATTGACAAATTGCCATGTCTAAGAAGTCGACTAAGGTAAGATTCTAAATTCTTAAGCCTATTTTTCTATTAAACATAGAAAACCACATACATTCCAAGAAAGTTCATATGCTCCTGGTGTATGTGTTTTGTGAAGGAAATGGGCGTCGAAGTGTTAGGGTTTACATGGAGAGATTTCTTAACCGACAATTACAAAACTATCAAACATTTGGCAATACTGAGCATCATGTTTCAGAAACGGGCAGTCGAACAGTCGAAAAAGAAAAGGAAATTTTGGAAAAAGATGGAGAAGAATCAAGTGTTAGTACCTGCACGTTAGAACGTGAGTCGAGATGTCCCTAAAACTAACTAGCTGGTTAGAACATGAGTTAATATGTCCCTAAAACTATTGCAAATGACATTTAAAGAGAATGTTTGTTACATTCATATCACATTCAAAAGGTTCGAAACTTTTACCGATTGATGTCCCCATGCGCCTCACATTTTGTGAATTTATTCGAAACAAAAGAATTCGTGCACCTGCACTACCAACATGTTTATGCAGATGAAAATCCATATGCCATTAAAGTTGCAGCTCATCAGAATAACTTTAAAATAAATGTTTGGAAGATATTACTACTACCTTTTTGGTCCTGTGTGACTCCAAACAGGATAAATGGAAATATTTATCTACATTTTTTAGAAAACAGATTACCAGTTCTTCTGGAAAATTTTTCTATTTTACTTCGGTGAGAACTATGGTATACACATGATTGTGCCCCACCCTATTTTCCAGTTGCTGTTCGGCAATATTTACACGACTAATATCCCAACCGATGGACTGAAAGAGGCAATAAAGCAACAGTATGATGGCCATCATGTTCTCCAGAGTTAAATACATGTGACTGGGTGTGTGTAGGGGGGCTCTCTTAAATACAATACTCCGGTGAACACCTGCGAAGAATTAGTGATACGCATTTGAAACCCTGGCAACATTTTTGGTAATCCTAAGATACTAGACTCCAATTTAATTTTTTTTAAATATTAATAATTATATTCAGCAAAATGGCGGAAATTTTGCACATTTGCTTAATTAAAGTTTTCTTTTTTACTTAGCATTTTTAATCTTTTTAAAATACATACATGTTCTTCCTATAATTATTTTAAAAATTGTTTTATTATTACAGCAAATTGGTGTTTGCATGTAATTGAAAATATTTATTCCTGACAAAACTGCTCATCCAATGAAAATGTTTCAAGAGGTAAAAAAGCTTCCAAATACATGCAGTTATATCATAAAAATATCTAGGTTATCATAACATTGATTACATAAAAAATCAGAAGCGATGTTTATCGGTGACGTCACTTTTATAATACTTACATTACTTTATAGCCGGTCGCTATACCACTAGAAAAAGTCACACACCTATTAGATCACACACCAGAAACCATTAAATTCAGTTACCACGTTTTTAAGAAATTTGGGTAAAATCAATATTTCGGTTGTGTCGACACAAATCGGTCTTCGCTTTTTGACAGTAAAGCTTAAATAAAGTCTTGGATCATACCAATAGATTTAAACGGCAATAAATTTGTTTGAACGTTGTTTGTAATTGGTGGGGAGGCGCTTTTTTGATATTTGATAGACACAAATATTTTTATTTTATTCTGCTTTCACTTTTATGCTTGTCGTGACACCTTTGAGTTGAGCAGTTTTACTTTCTGAAGAAATCAGTTCCAAATGATGCTAAGAATTATAATTGACCTATGCGCCAGTGTGAGAAAGTAAGCTCGAGGCGTGAAAAATTATTAACTGGAAAAATGTCAAAAACAAACGATTTTCTTACTCTTTTCTTCTATTATATGTTCCTAAACAACCTTATAGAACATAACTTGTTCTTTCCATCTGTACTCTCCCGATGTATGCAAATATAAATTGCAAAATATGCGAAAGGAGCTTGAAAAAAGACATATTTTCAGATGACCGTCAACAACTTAAAAACCCGCCAATGTTTTCCGCTTTTGGGCCCATTAAATTTTGCATTCCAACAAATACATCCTTCAAGAAGTGGCGCCGATGTGTCAAATAGCTTTGATACAATAATTTGTTAATGTAGCTCGACGCGGTAACACAACGTACTCAACAAATGTTCGATAAATGTTTAATAATAATTTCATTAGAACGATATTTTTTTTGCATATATAAGATAGTTTAAGCTTCAAAATTGTGTTGAATTTTTTCAAATCGAACAATTAAAAAGGCCTAGGGGGTTTTCTTTTTTAAATCACCTCCTTTTTGGCTTATAAACAAATTAGCAGTAAGATCCGTGGAAATTTTAAGAAACAAAGCCAATGAAATTTTATTAAAAATCATTCTTAAGTGCCTTTTTCTGCATATCTTCCAGTAAAATATCTTTGTTTTAATAGCCTCAGCGCGAATACATCAGATATAGTTAATTACCTCATGCTTATCTGTGGAATTTTGATTCCACCTGTTAGCCTGTTCCAATCGTGTTACAGTACCTTCAGCAACATAGCATCCTTTGAAGCAATAGGCTTTTGTCCTAATTACCTCAACATATCTTTAACCTTTTTTATCTTTAGGTATATGTATATTTGATATAACTAGCAAAGTAGCAGAACCAGTTCTAATCTCTAAATAAAACATACCATTGTTGTTTGTATTCAGCTAACGTCTGACCAACCTTCTTCTTTTATTTTACTACTATTGTAAACGTTTAGTATCTAAATATCTTTATTAATTTTAAAAGCTTAAATAGTTACCGACTTTTAATAATGTATCGTATTTAATCTGTATAGTTAACCTTTATGGTAAATCGAAAGAAAACTTATTTATGATTTTGTCTACTTCAGGGTTATTGAGTAAGATTTTTCGCTTTGTCGATCACTTTTAAAATAATTTGAGTATTTTGTATAGGTTGTGTTACAATTTTTGGACAATTTGTTGATAAACTTGGGCCCATTCGATTTTGCACTCCAACAAATAGATCCATCAAGGAATGGCGCCGATCTGTCAAATATCTTTTATACAATAATTTGTTAATGCAGCTCGACGCGGCAACACACCGCAGTCAACAAATGTTCTACAAAAAATAATTTCATTAGAACTTTAATTTAATTTTCTTTGCGTATATAAGGTAGTTCAAGCTTAAAAATCGTGTTGAATTTTTTCAGATCGAACAATTAAAAAAGCCTAGGGAGTATTTTTTAAAATCACCTTTAGCTTATAAACAAACTAACAGTAAGACCCCTGGAAAGTTTGAGAAAAGACAAATGAAATTTTATTAAACATCATTCTTAAGTATCTTTTTCTGCATACCATCCAGTAAAATATCTTTACTAATAGCCTCAGCGCAAATACATCAGATATAGTTAATTACGTCATGCAAGTTATCAATAATGTAATAAAATCAAAGTAATCCATTAGAGTGTGAATATTTCAAAGAGTATTATTTAACGAATTGATTAAAAACATGCTAATATTCTGATTTATACGATTACGGTTGTCAGTTGATGTGCGTCTGAAATAAACGCATTATGATGAATTTTACTAGAATTTTATCATTATTGGTTAATCACATAATAACTAACTTCATGTTAAATATTTGTGCTAAGGCCTTTAGGACTCACAGGAAAATTTCATTGAACCCTGTTTAGCATGTTTCTTTGAATATTAAAAGAAACGTATATGAATAAGCAATTACGCAAAAATAATCCGATTAGCGTAATTCAAAATTCATTATCGTCGTTAATTAATTAACTTTTCAAATATTCACTTCTTTATACATTACTAAATTATTGAAAAATCGTTCAAATGATGAATTACATCTGGTCGATGAAAGTAATTAGTCCTTAGGCTTCCTGGAGCTACATGTATGGCTTACGCATACTTTTAAAAATAACTTGGTATAGTTGGCTAATTTTTTTTAGTTCGCACATTTAGGTTACCCAAATTAAGTATTTTTTGTTAACTAAAACATAATTTTATTTAGCGATCCTTACATTAAAATATTATTTAAGAAGCTAAAAAAAAGTTATGCATGTTTTAGTTGCGAAAAATAAAATATTTCGTTTATTTTAATTTTGTTTCAAATATTATATATTTAAAAGCTTTAGCCAGTTTTATACAAACTTGTTAACCGTATTTAGAGTTAAAATTTAACAATAATTTAATAAAAAATATTCCATAGTTATAGCAACAACCTATTTAGTAGTTCCCACCAATTTTCTCTGTTGGCAATAATGCGAGCGAGAATATCACAACCCGAATCAAGGTCGATCACTTGTTCAAGCTTGAATCGTGCTTCAATCGCCTACTTATGTTTTGTCTTCTTTCTTTGAAATGGGAAGAAAAAAGAAACAAATAAACTTTTAAGCCTAGTACGCCTGTCGAGCTTCGACTCGGACCACCTTTTTAGACACAAGACAGAAGCCGACAGAAACAATTTCTTACTGGTTTTATTTTTGTAAAGCAATACGTTTTGAATTGCTGAGTTTTCAATCGTTTACTTTGTTTATAATAATTGCGTTTATTCACTTTTAACAGGTAAGTAATGTATTTATTTTAATTTCATTGTATGTTATCGATACTAAAAGTGACCAAACCAAATTTAACAATTGTATAAATGAAATTAATAAAATATTGTCGGCCATTATAAATTATGTTGGTCTTAAGGTATTATAGCATGTTCAAATGAAAAATTAGTCATTTCGTTTAATGAATACAAAGTTCAATTCAATTTAAACACTATTTTATTCATTGTTCAGAGTTTTATTTACGTTGTGTTTTCGAGAAATTTTAATTATTCAAGTGAATTTAAAATAGAGGACTGTTTAATATAACAGCTATTAAATATTGTTTTATAATTTATTACCGGTAAGTATGTATTATTTTTATTAAAAAACTAAACCTAAACTTATAAATATCTCTAACCTTCAAATCTGTCTTCGGTGTCAAAATGTCCGGCTCACGTATACAATTTTAAAATGTTTTACGCACTACTTTCATCAGATGTAA
This sequence comes from Diaprepes abbreviatus, assembly GCA_034092305.1. NCBI lineage: Eukaryota > Metazoa > Arthropoda > Insecta > Coleoptera > Curculionidae > Diaprepes > Diaprepes abbreviatus. Next base: position 19,124,816 of record JASJET010000031.1, read on the forward strand.
TAATAAGGCATTAAAAATTATAAAAAAGCATTGAGATGCGATATATCCTTTTGCATAATGCACTGTGAAACTCTTAAAGGACAGGCACAATAGTTTGTGCTTAATTTATGCCATTATTTTGAGTAGAAGAAGAGAAATAGTGGACCTGTGGAATCTGTTTCATCTATCCAAGAGGTAATTTTATTTATGGAAATAAACATTTTCAATTAAGTATCATTATTTTTAGAAAGTAAACACTGCCCTTACGATTTCAAGATTACCCTATATGCCATTAGAAAAAGGAAAAAGAAACAATCCAATTATTATCTCTTCTGGAAAAAATATACCACAGATCTTTCCTAACGAACCAAAGTGGAAGTTCGAACTACGCTTCAAAATATGTGCTCAGAAAGTAAGTGTATATACTCTGTCGTAATTTAAGCAAACCTTGAAAGTAGTATCATTGGTCTATATTTAAAAATCTTAAGACCTTTTTTATTTTTAGAAAAGCATGTTGCTCTAAAAAGTTTAATTACTAAACTTACCAACAAAGAGATTGTGTCTCTAGATAAATGGTCGTTAATTATCCTACTTAAAGAGGCGAGATTCAAATACAAAAAGGCTGACAAGAGGAGATCATTAATTCAAAAAATTATCTAGGTTTTTCTGTCGTCAGTCAAGAAGATTTTTTTGATCCTCAAACGTGCAGCTTGAATACGTCACGAGATACGTGTAAAATTAAGATAGCTTGTTAGCAAGTTATTAATCGTATCGAGACAAATCTTTCGTTAAACGGAGCCTCGTTGTAAGTACTTTCATGCGCTATTTATTATATATTTTGTTCAATAAGTTATTCAATTTTTTTAGAAGCAAAAGAAAAGGGAAGACTAGGCTTTTCCAATTTAATAAGTTACCGTTTTTCTTCTCCTTTAGATTGGGAAAATGACAGATCATTTCCTGCGAATTCAGCCCTGATTCTCTATCTATACGTTTGACATCGAAAACTTCTGTAGGATAAACATTCTGCCTATATGTCTCGGAATTTATATGTTATATGAACAGTTGTTAGTTATGAGTTTTGTTCTTGGTTTGTTACAGCTTTACTGATAAGATCATTAGGTAATCGAAACGCGTATGGAGAGAGAAACAGAGATTCGCAGGACATTATCTGCCTGTCTATCTTTTTTCCCTTTAAACGACCTGAAGAAGAAGAAAAGGGGTAGGTTATTAAATTAATATTACGGTTGTAAAATAGTTCCTTATATCTTACTGAAATTTAAATTTTTAGGCTGTCCTAATTGTTCGATCTGAAAAAGTACTATGCGGTTTTGAATTTTGAGCTCTCGAATATATATAAAAAAATTGGCGCCCTAATGATATTATTATTAAAGATTAATCGAACCTTAAGGGAATCGTATATTTTTGACATTTTTTATGATTAAAGTTTACGTTTTTAGACTGACGCATTCTTGTCAAAATCCCCGAGTAATTTATCAAAAAAGTAAAATTGCCTCGCGCTATATCACCCTGGAAATCTACTGGGTAAGCAAGAAAGTATTTTCCATTGTCACATATGAAGAGCTCTGTAATTTTTTTGATGAACTTGCGTCAGCGTTATGGATTTTTTCTTTTGACACTTGATATCAGTTATATTTAGATTACTTTAGATGCAACTTGCTTGTAAATTTGTTTGTAGCTGTTAGTTTAGAGTCAATTTAATTTGGAGTGCAAAAACTAGCATTTTTACTTTTTTATTTCCGTTTAGTGTATGGTGTTGACTGCATAATAGCACGCACGTGTCAGAATGGATTTTAAAAATTCCGTTCTGGAGACTTTTCACTCAAAAATGAATAAGGTTTTAGTCGTTGAAATTGATGATGATCAAATCAAAGCGGTAATTGAAGAGAATTCATCGTAGAACTATTTGAGAGATTGCAGAGAGGTTAAATATATTGCACACAATAATTTAAAATCACTTATAATGGCTTGAACTTGCTAAGCAGCTCAATATTTGGGTTCCGCATGAATTGAAAGAGATTCACTAAACACAACGAAGCAATATTTGCCATATGCATCTTACACGCAATGACGCCGACCCTCCTTTAAAGAATCATCAATAGTGATGAAAAATGAGTCAATTATTCATTTATAGTAACATCGTTCGAAAACGATCATGGTACAAGTATGATGAACCAGCACCAACCACACCTAAAGCTGAATTGTATCCAAGAAAGAGCACGCTGTCAATGAGATGGTGTTGTGCTTCCAACAGGCCAGATTACCAATCCAGATGTTTACTGACAACCACTAATGAAACTAGACGAAGCAATCAAAGAAAAACGGCCATAATTGGCAAACGCAAAGGGATTGTGTTCAATCATGATAATGCAAAGTCTCATTCATCCTTGGTAACTCGTTGAAAATTATTAGACCTTGGCTGGAAAGTGATGTCACATCCCCTATATAGCCCTGATCTGGCCCATCTATTTACTTATTTCGAAGTCCGCAAACTTCTTTAAATGATAAAACTTTCACAAATGATGATGATCTTAAGTTGCACTTGGTTCAGTTTTTTGTTGATAAGGATCAAAATTTCTATCAACGCAGGTGTGACTTACGATTAACCTATGAAAGTTTGAACATAAACCATTGAATATATCATAATTGTAGTTTGATATTGACTATAGTTTTCGCTGTCCTTTGTCAGCCTCCAAAGGCTTCATTCAGAACGACTCTTTTTTCCTTTTAAGTCTACCTCAACGCCCTTTTAAAAGTAGGTTTTATATATATTTTATATATATATATATATATATATATATATATATATATATATATATATATATATATATATATATATATACCTTTAGCCTAGCTTGATATCAATTTTGTTTTTTTACTGCCTTGTGCGGCTGTATAGAAGCCATTATGTTTTTCGCCTACCATGTGACTGGAGGCGATCTAAAATCCAGAGGCGTTCGAATTTACCGAAGCACAGAATCAGACCTGTTTAAAGTTTGTTATAATTTTACTAGTAGCTACATATAATTTCTGTATGAACTTATTTTATCTTGAAGAATAGCAATACTTGATATTAAAAATAAAAGTTTATAACATGACATTTTTATTAATACAGAATCTTGAGAGATAAAACAACAAATTTCATATTGCAAAGAAAAAATAATCCATTTTATTAAATAAAGAAGAAGAGTCTTTTTGTTTGTAATAGATAATCAAAATATCTACTTAACCATTGCGCTTTTTCGCAAAAAAATTCTGTCATAAGTTTGTAGGAGTAAACTACTATATCATACAATTTTAACTACAATTTTGTTATGTATTCGAAAGTGTCATTCCGGCCGATAGATGGCGAGTCACTATGCTCTCATGGTCCTTTCTCATGGCAAGCCAGTGTTTCTTTCTGCAGATTTGGTGCAAAAATATATTTTTGTGAAATTTTTAGGAACAACGATAGTAAAGGAAAATTGTTGGAAATAATATTATGGGGAAATCTTCAGAGAAAAAATAATATTGAGTAAATTAACAAATAAATCCCGTCTTCCGCCATTTTGCTTCGTTATGAAGATATTTTCATTTTTTTTTAATTTGTAGCATTTTATTTAGTAGAATAAGTGATTTTGTAATGAATATTGTTTAATTATGTTGCAATATAAATGTTAAAGTTTCAAACAAAAACCCATCGTCAGCCGCGTTCGTCATGGTTGATTATTTGTTTCACGTTTAAAGGACCCCGCTCAGAGCTTATGGAAATCCGGTTTCCGTTAAAATGGCTAGTTTTGCAGTAGGTTGCGTATTTTAGTCCCCTAATTAAAAGTCTCAGTGGGCACGAAGTCCGAAAGCCCCAGATTTTTCTCTCACTTAAAGGCATACCCTACCTCGTAAACTGAAAATAATAATTAGGTCGACATTTCTATGAATTATCAACGAGTCTTTAATTCAAGGTTAACCTCCATCACGTCAGGATCAAGGTCATTCGCAGGTCAAATCATAAGGAACCGTTGAAGAAATATGGAAGAAATTACATAAATGTTTTTTGTGAATTAATGCCATTTTCTTGATCTTACGAGGTCACCTTAAAGTAATTTCAAGGTCATTTTAACTTTAATAATGGCCAAATCCCTGTTACACCAGAATGGTATCAAAATCACATATAAACCCTTAATAAAAATGCAAGCGTAGGCCCGTCCTGTTCAGGGTTCCTAAACATTCGGCTTGCTCCGCCCATTTTCCTAGTTGACCTCTCGCTAAGATCGAGTAAACCTCAGTTTTAAATTTAATGATTTAAAAAACTTCGAATTAAAAGTGACGCATTTTACATAATTTTTTTCAAATTTTTCCGATGGTTTTTCAAGTATGACCTTGAAATGACCCTGAAATGACTGAAATTACTTCTTGGTGACCTTGTACGGTCAAAAAATTAAAAAACTGGATTCAGTGACTCAAAAAAAGGTTTATGTATTTTTTTTTTGGTTTTTTCAACTATTGCTCTCGATTTGACCTTAAAATGACCTTGATTCTGACATGATGGAGGTTAGTCGACCTCGGACTCAGAATTAGCGATCTCATAAACCCCAGTATACCCTAGTGAGACTCGTTGATACTTCATAGATAAAATGAACCTTTAAGTGACCATAATAATCAGCAGATATTCGAAAAACCTGGGATTTCGTGCTCAATGAGACTTAGAATAAGGAAACCAGAATACACAACATACTTTAATATCAGCTATTTTAACGGAAACTGGTTTTCCATAAGCTCTAAGTGCGGTACTTTTCTTGTTTCTTTGGTTTAAATTACATATCAACATTGAAGACAATATTATTGCAGACCAAATTGCAAAATCTAGTAATTTATCAGACAGTTTACCTGAAAGCACTATTATTCATAACTAAATTTCTCCTAAGCTGAATTTAGTGGAAAAAACAAATAGAGAAGAAGATGGGATACATACTCCAACCAATCTAATACTTTTTATAGCACAATCCATAAGAACATTCCGTCCAAATGCTGGTACCATTCTTCCAACACGTTAGAGCCATAATCAGTTGCATCAGCAGGTTAAAGCTTAACTATTATAGATTGCCTTCACATCTTAATAAAATAGAAATCCAAAGTTGCACAACATGTAATCAGTATGCCAACCAATTTTTGCTTAACTACTTCTTGTTGCAAGGGTTTCAGTGTCCCTTTTGGCTGTCCCAGAAATTCTATAAACCCCAAACGCTGATGTCTTCAAGCAAATTTACATATATTTTATTAAAATTGGTATCAACTTGTAGATTGTGAATCCTTACTAAACCTTACTTACCCTGTGTATCAACCTTTTTTTTTATTTGGTCTACCCAGTACTTTTTTTCGATAAAATGCTCTGATCAACCCGAGAGCGAAAAGTGTTCTGTCCTTGTGTATGCGTTTCCTTCCTATCCTAAGTCTCAATATCTCAATATTGGTATTTTTTTTTAACCATAATCAAAATACTCCGTGGTAAACACACTAATCTGTAAGGCCAGAAACCAGAGAAAAAAAATGCCTGGTAAAATATTTATTTTTAATTTACGATATAGTTATTAAGTTTTATATTTTTGTTTAATGTAAATATAAATAAACGGGACGAAAATTTATTTATATATATATATATATATATATATATATATATATATATATATATATATATATATATATATATATATATATAGTATTTTACTAAATGATTTTAATAACCTTATGTTTGTTTTTTCAACTATACATTTCTTTCACTTTCACTCCAATTCTCAATGGGACCAATACATTCATAAAAATATTGTATGTTGTTGTGTATTAGGACAAATAAATATATCCAGTAAAACGTTTACTTTCTACTTTAAATAAAAAATAGTAAAAACAAGTTTTAAAGTAACAACAATATCAATTGTGAATAGGTGTAACAAGTTTTTTACTACGTCTATGATCATTTTACCGAACGATATCAATAGATTTTCGCTCAAACAAGATTGGACCGTATGCCGAGATGATGCTCCATGCTTTGCTACAGCGAGAATAGTGAACACTTCCTTGTAAATCATGGAGAAAATCGATGAATTCTCCATTGTCGAGTTCCTATTTCCCAATTTATATGACTATTTAAGAAAAGGACAATTTAATTCCCTGAATGTTAAGTAAATAATAAAAAATATTCGTTATAAATCTTTATTGATATTTTGGTATAATTTTGAGATTTTTTAATGGGAAGGTATACATATTGCAGAAAATATCTTTAAATTGGTGCATCCGACAAAAAATAGAGGTATGTATATTTTGGTTTTCTAAAATATTTATCCATGTTATCCTAAAGAAATTCAATTTTATACAGATATTAAAATAATTACCTGACCAAAGTACTTTTTTCCGTATTCATATTTTTAATATAAAATTCATATGTGTAAATATGATGATAAAAGTACCATTAACCCGTATCATCATTTATCAATGACTTAAGACAAAAAAGATAATTTTCGTGGTCTTTATAATAGCTATCAATATCTCTGACAACTCTTTAAATCATCCCTCCATATTTTTTTCAGGCATCATAAAATAAGGTGTAATGAAAAAAATACTAGTTCCGGAATGATCTAAATAATCAACCGTCTCGATTATAATCTAAATACACAGTCCATATGTTCAGTGCTATAATAAATAAATGCCCACAATTTCACTTACTGGACTCAAAACTACACTTTCAAGAGGTCTGGTGTCGGAGCCTGTCGCGTTTCGTATTTTGGCCTATGCCTGTTTAACCTTTAGAATTGCGGCGATGCCATATCTCTGCGCAATTTACAATGCATACATACATCTCGATCGAGTACGTTTTATGGCCATGATTCCCAAGAAGAGGTCGCCTTGGCTTTTTAGGGGGTCTTGGGTTATCAATTTTAGACAGCAAAATTAAATTAAAATTTAAAAGGTAGGTGACAAAATGTTAATAATCTATTTAAACTTGGCAACACGAGATATGTGACGTAATCAAGGGACGGCTAGCGCAAGCATCTTTCCTTATATCAAGTAAAATCCAACTAAGGCAAGTTAGCCGGGTAGTTCGCAGCTATCGCAACATTCCGTTGCCCCTCGAAGAAACGTGTAAAAAGGAAAAGTTTCGAAACGGACGGTCCGATATTCTGCCGAGCTGAAAATGATCAGGAAAGTATTTCCAACTGATATATAGACTGTAGCTTGTGAAGGCGTCATTAGGTTTTCTTTGCCTCTCTACAGCAATTCAACCTATAAGTTATTTTGTATGTTACCCTGATTTAATATAAATCTGGAATATTTAGAATTTTCATAAAGTTTATTGTTATTCTTTTAGGGATAGGTGATTTGCTTCTTCAGGCGTCAAGGTGGCGCCTTCTAGGAATTTAAGTCTTTTGCAGAACAATGCCATGCATTCATACCAGATGTTCTGGTGTTTCGGCTGCCCTAGCGCAGAAATCGCAAATATCATTCCCAGCTTTGCCCATTTTTTTCAGATAGTATTTCAGAGGACAATGTCCTATGAAGATATTTGTTACTCGAATATCTCTTTTTGGGAGATAGAGAAGCATCTTTGTGTTCTTTGGTGATCGATTTATGATTTTTTTCGCTTGTCTAAGACCAGGCGACTTGTTCCATTTTAATTTTATTTGATTTTGTTCCCAGCTCTGACGCTGGAGCTGGAGAAAGGCTCTGGGCCAAGAAAAGGACAATTTGTTTCTTCTTTTGTGAGGCTGTCCGCTTTCCTTTCTTTGTTTATCTTGATTCCTTTGTGTCTTGGCATCCATATCAGGATTACCCTGTTGTGTGCAGGGCTTGCCTGCAGTCCCAAGTTAACTTAAATCCATAGATGTTTGACTTAAGATCTTTTAGCGCTACTTGGCTATCTGACAATATGTATATTTAGCATTCTTAGTGTTTCTATTGAGACACTCGTCAGCACAGATTTGGATTGCATGCATTTCTGTTTGGAAGATGATGGGGGTGTCTCCTAGAGATTTGGCAATCCCAAAAGTTGAGCCTGAGACTTTCACTTCAACCCCCTCTCTTAAGCTTAGATCCATCAATAAACCATATCATTTAATTCTTCTCTAGTCAAGGTAATCCTCTCCATTCGCTTAGTAGCAGCCAGTTACCTCTTTATAATTTAAAATCGTACCTAATCGACACGATATCTGTTGGTTTCGATATAAATTATGTTGCAATTGTATTCAGAATATATCTACTAAAGTTTCCAGGTTTAAGGCTTTTAATTTGGAACAGCTTGAGGGCACCTCTTGCTGTGTGCAGTGGGGGGAGGTTCAGCATTGCCTCTATTGCTGCGGTAGGGCATGATGACATGGCCCCTGTGACTCCTACACAGATTAACTTCTGTATTTTTTGCAGCTTTTTGTGATCTAATAAGGACAAAACTTTAAATTATAAAACTTTATATGTCAGTAACTAAAATATTTTTCAAAATACATGGGCCAAAAGTAAAGCAACTAAAATTAATGTTCAGTCCCACAAGAATATTATAAATCATATGTAATATCTGGTGGCATATCCTTTGCTCTTGATAACTGCTTCACATCTTCTCTTCATGGACTTCGAAAATTTTTCAATGCAATCCTCTGGTATTGATTTCCAAATTATTTGAATTTCTTCATATAATTCAGTTAGATTGAACATATTTTTTAATGAATTCTTCAAACAATTTCATCCCATAGATTTTCTATCAGGTTACGATCAGGGCTTTGGGGGGAAAACATCGTCACGCTGACTTTATTAGCAGTGAACCAGACTTTAACTAGCTTTTAGGGGGGCTTGTCATGTTGAAAACCCCGGCTTAAGCTCATATTGTCTTCTGCCCAAGGTAGCATTTAATTTTCCAAAATGTTTTCATAAACAAAGCGATCCATAATTTTATTAATTCAATGGGACTATTATACCAAATCCTTCAAACCAACCCCAAATCATAACACCACCACCAACGCGTTGTATGCTGGTTCGCGTATACTACGGATTAAAGCTTTCATTTACTGTCTGTTTTTCATTAAAATAAATAGTTTCTTTGCTGACTTTCTATTAAATAAATCTGTTTCCTTTAGCCTTCGTTTTATAGTGATTACTGATACTGAAACATGTCCCAACTGCTGTTTAATGCATGAAGTACAAATAAATGGATATTGCCAACCTTTCTATACTTCTATCCACGACTTTATCAGTTTTTATTCTTCTGCCACTTTTGGGAACTTCTTCTGAAATGCCCCTTCTTTTAAAATTGGAAATAATTCGGAATACTACTGATTTATTTAAATTTAAGTCTTTTGCAGTTTTACATTGCTTCTCTCCATTTTTTAGTTTTTGTAAAATTATCTACTTTTTTTGCAGTGACAAATGTAGATTGGACATTGTTAATCTTTACATTTTTAAATTCACCACTAATAAACTGAACTAACCTGAACTAAACAGCGCAAACAAATACGAATGAAGATGAGTTTTAAATTTAGTTGCTCTACATATGAGCCAGTTCAAAAGGAAAAAAATTAGTAGCAAAGAATGTAGTCTCACAGGACTAACAAAAATATTACTTTGTTTGGCAAATACCAAATCTTATATGATTTTTATGAAATTGCTTTATATATGGGCGATAGTATATATATATATATATATATATATATATATATATATATATATATATATATATATATATATATATATATATATATATATTTCAAAATGTATTTAACGTTTCCGAAAAGTATAATGGATTATGAGAGCCTATAAGTAGACTTTCCTTTCCGTTCACACGGCGGCGCGTACGTTATAATTGATGACACCCTATTTGTTTATAGTATTACAAAGCAATAAAAACATTACATTTTCGAATTGCGGAGAACTTCAGCTTATAGTTCTTGATGGGGCGCAGAATTTGATAATATTTATTTGATGGAAAGTAATTAATGTTGAAATGTGGCAAAAAATTACATTTTTCAAATGTTTAACTATTTTTTACTCATGAAAATATTTTTTATTTTACGAAAGAAACAATTTTTTCTTTATAACAAATAACCTAACCATTTTCGGGAATTCACGTAATCAAGAGGTCGTAATAGATATGAAAAGTTTGGTGGAGCCATATTTCGTCATCAGCTGCGAAAAGCCAATGGGCCCCCTGACTAATAAGTATTGCTAAAAAATGCTTTAATTTCTTACAGTACCTGTTCTTCAACAATAAAAAAGCTCTTACTTGCAACAATCATCGAACTCCGATAACATATGGTAATTTAAGTCTGTGGTAATAAAGATTAAAAATTGATTAATAATAAACTTTTAGGTTCCAATTGATTTACTGTCCACTATAAAACAAACATCCGTTTACTGCTAATCTTTATTCTCTATTATCATGTTTACGTTCAGCATATGGCGACCATAAAAAGGTATAATCATTATTTGATTACCATTCAGTTTTGATCCAACAAAAGGAAGTATTGATTTTATTTAGAGAAGCGCGAAATGTTATTATTGATAATAAATAAAGTGTATTTGCGTTTAAATCATTTTTTTGGATGTGTCACTTTTGACTTTAATATGAATATAATAATAAATAATAAAGTGATAATCTAGTGTACAGTATTAAACATATAAAAAAAATTTGTATCTGCTAGGTGATGTCATAGAAAAAAAAACGAAAGAGTATTAAAATGGCACTGGGTCTTTAATGTCTTCGATTGGGAAAATGTACGACATAAATTTTGACATTCAATTATTTATTTTACAACACGCTCTGTGCTTACCTCCAAAAATTTTCTCCCCATATGTAGTAAAATGATAAAAATATACAGAAACCAGAATTTTCTGAATTAAAAGATTCATGTTACAAAATTACAAAATTACGGAAAGTAGTTTGTAGATCTTAACTATTTATAAGATCTGTAAAATTTAATCTCAGAAAGAGCAAATTTACGACGTAAACGTAAATATAGTCCCGTACTTTTGGACATGCACACTATAAAATGTTCAACTGACTATCAATAGAACCGAACTTCGAAAATCCAATTGCCTTTGTTTTGGCAAAATGTAAGCATTCATTTTCAGTAGGTTATTATACCAAATAAAACACAAAATACAAATAAAAAAGTGATTTAGAATATTACACGTGAAATTTGTCTTTGAACTTTCGAAAGGTCGGCTCTTGTATTAGCAAGACTGGTTCTTTTGCCCCAGATCACTGCCCCATATGTGATTATTGATCTCAGTATTGCAGTGCACATTCACTGCAGGATTTTTGGGTTTATACCCCATCTTTTTCCCGCAAAATTTCTACAGACCATCAGGGCTTTTGTAGCCTTGTGATTATTTCTTTTTCGTGCTTATTCTAGAGGACTTTGTTATCCAAGATCAATGCCAAATATTTAACTTCTGACTTCCACTCAGTCAGCCCCAGGTATGATCTTTCTTATCTTAATAGTTTTAAATTATTCACGAAACGCACTTGCTCTATTTAACACTGCTTCATTGATCTGCATAGCTCTCCAGGGTATTCGGAGCATTCTTCTATGCAACGTTTCTAGGCGGTATCAGCCTTCAAAGTCTAGGTCTCAGATCCATATAACAACATAGACCATTTGAATAACATTTGATCATTCTTTGACTCAATTTTAGGTTTAAGTTGTCGTTACAGAAAAATGATTTCATTCTCAGAAAAGTTGTGCGAGTTGATTCAATTCTGCACTTAATCTCTTTATTTGGGTCTAGCTGTTCTGTATCATCCCAGATATTTGAATTGGGTAACTCTCTCAACGTTTTATTGATCTATCTATAGGGAAGCATCGGCGTGCGATTGAGGGCTCAATATCATAAATTTTTTTTAGTGACATTCATTTTCACACTCATTTCCCGTACTGTCATGTTTACACAACTCTTGAAGGCCCTGGATGCTATTGCACAAGATGGCCTTGTCGTCGGCATATCGAATGGTATTAATCAGTTCACCATTGATCTTCACTCCAAGATCTTTATCTTGCAAAACCTGTTTGAAAATTATGTCCTAATAGATGTTTAATAATAGCGGGGACAGAATGCATCCCTGACTGATGCCTCGATAAATGTAACATTCGTTGGTTAGTCTTCCATTAATTCTAACCACTGCTTTCTGCTTCTAATACAAGTTCTCTATGATACGCAGATCTGTACCATCGATTCCCGAGGTTCTTAATATGTTCAAAAGCATTCCATACTGGACCTTATCAAAAGCTTTTTCGTAATCGACGAAAGCTACATAAATATCTTCATCCATCACATTAGGTTTTTTAAATATCGTAACTTAAAATTGCAAAAAAAGCTATTTTCGCCAATATTTAATGGAAACATTTATTTTTTTAAATACTGAATTTTGCAATAATTTTTTTAAGCAAATTTATTTTGCAAAACTAATGATTTTGGATTAAGTGATGCTTTGATAGCCTTAAAACATCCATGGTTTATCAGAATTGTCGTTTAAAAACTTATGGGTCACGAAAGATTTTCAAAATTTGAAAAATTCTTTGAATTTGAAATTTTCCAAATTGAATATCTCGAAGAAAAAGAAAGGTATTTGAGCAAACTGAACGGCATTTTAAAGATTAAGACTTATACTTTAAGATGCTAGGTATGTCGCGATGATACATAATCTCAAATATATTTATGGTTTTCTTCATACTTCTCTTCTGCCTTCTACTTCTACTGTTGTATTCAAATCTTGTTTTTTGTTTACACCATCTACACGTTTATGAAACATGTATACAAAATTTAAAACCTCAAGAATTCTTTTGCTTAACAGGGCAGACGCGTAAATTGATAAGTACAGTGAGCTAATATCAAAATGAAGCATGCGGAGACCAGCTATAAAATAGATATGACGGCAACTTTGGGTAATTAAGATATCTTTATAACATTGTAAAACCGTGTTGACGTAAATGTGGTAGAACTGCTGCGAAGACGAACATACAGGTAAACCTCCGGTAACACGACTCAAGCAAAGCACATTACTGTATTCTGCCAGATATATGACGAATAGTGAAAGACTTAGCTGAAAATACGCATTTGTCATCTCGTACTATTTACGACATTTTACTAAAACAATTAGATATCCAAAAGTTGTCCACAAGATAGTTACCGCGATATTTAAAAAGTGAATTCGTGTAATGATTTTAACGGCTCTTTCAGCTAGGTTTAAAGAAAACCGACAAGACTTTCTTAATAGATTCATAACGTCGGATGAACCATGGATCCATTACTACGCTTCTGCAATTAAAAGTAATGTATTATGGAGTGGAGGAATTGTAGCTCCAAGCCCTTATTTTTCGGAAGGGCTAATTTTTATTGATTACTTAAATTATATACATTAACATTTTCTCTCTCTTTTATAAACTGAATTCCAATATATCCAGAAATAAATACGATAGTAGTACAGAAATGATTATAATAATTTCTATCTATTACTTGGCAGAACAATAAACTGCAAGTAACTTTTTCCCTTATTTAGGAAACTTGCATTTCCACATTAATATCATCTTTCATTTGTGACAAAAAAATAAATTTAATTTAAATAACGAATTTTCTATAAATTAATTTCTATCAAAACATATTTTCAACAATTTTAACTAAAGTAAATTCTTGCATTATTTTAAACCCGTATTTTGTTTCACAGAATCCGATATTTTTCCAGAAATATCCTAGCCGAATACTTTTATATCTATAAGATTCCATAGTGAAGCGGCCAGATGTCTATATAATAATCTATATATGCTGACAACGCAGGATGTAGCGTAAGATGGCCCTCGCGGGACAGATAAGGCCCGAACAAATTCAATAATGCACCTATATAGTCTCTCTTTTGTTCTTCTGTAAATCCATAGTCGGGGAATATTTGAAAATTGTTATCGCAATATTATAAGCAATTTTTCTATATTGGAAAAATGATTTTCATTGGAAAATATTACGGATATTTTTTTCCTACTGTATCTAAGCCCCTAAGCAAAAATTAAAAAAAACACAAAAAAAAAGAGAAAACTTATTTCCGTTTAGAGTTTCACAACTTAGAATATTATACATTTAATTCATTTCTTTTAGACAAGGAATTTCTAGTGAGAGCACCTCTGATCCTCCCCGAGGAAACCATGTATGCGTTTAATAATTTTAGTTGATGGCTTATTTTAGTTCAGTAGTATTCCCCTCTTCTACTACGACTTCTTTAGTTCTTCTTCAAGTGCCTTCTCCATTGCGGAGGTTGGCAGTCATAATAGCTATTTTAATTTTTGAGGTCATTGCTCTAAATAGTTGTTTTGAACTGCATCCAAACCATTACCTTAGATTTTTTAGCCATGAAATTCGTCGTCGTCCTACGCCTCTTCTGCCACTTATTTTGCCTTGGATTATGAGCCGTAAGATGCTGTACTTTTCTCCCCGCATAATGTGTCCGAAATATTGCAGTTTTCTCTGTTTTACCGTTATCTCAACTTCCTTTTCTTTCCCCATTCTTCTCTACACTTCGGCGTTCGTAACTCGATCCACCCACGAAATCCTCTGAATTCTTCTATAGGTCCACATTTCAAAAGAGTTAAGTCTTCTCATTGCCTCTCGATTCAGTGTCCATGCTTCCATTCCATAATATAGAACACTGTATACGTAACATTTAGTCAGTTGTATTTTCAGGGCTAACGTTAGATATTTGCTGCAGATAACCTTTTTCATTCTAATAAAGTTGGCACGTGCTTTCTCGATTTTGGTTTTTATTTCGACGGTATAGTCATTATTTTCTGTTATTAGGGTTCCCAAGTAAGTGTACTTCTTAACTCTTTCTATGTGCTGGCCTCCTACCATTAGGGTTTCATTATTATTGGTGTTGTTTTTACTAATTATCATGAACTTCGTCTTTTTCGTGTTAAGAGAGAGTCCATATTCTCCACTAACTCTTAATATTTTATTCATTATTTTTTCTAGGTCTTTCAAACTATCAGCTATTATTACGGTGTCATCTGCATACCTAATATTGTTGATTAAAACTCCGTTTACTTTTATCCCTGCTGTTTCAGATTCAAGACTCTCCAATATGACCTCTTCAGAATAAGCGTTAAATAGTAAAGGTGACAATATACACCCTTGTCTGACTCCCCTTTGTATTTCCACATCTCCGGACATTTCCTGTTCGATTTTTACTGCCGCTTGCTGATTGTAATACAGATTTGATATCAACCTTAAATCTCTTTCATCCAAATTTTTGCTTTTGGGAATCTCTATCAGTTTGTCATGTTTGACCCTATCAAAAGCTTTGTTGTAATCTATGAAGCAGACATATAGGTCCTGATTGATATCCAAGCATCTTTGAGTAAGCACATTCAAAGCAAAGCTTTAGTTACTAGCTCTATTAAGTTGGAATATTTCAGACAAAATATGACTTGTAATTTTATCTAGCATCCACCAATTTCCAGCGAATCGGCAGACCATGAAATTTCTACTGTTTTTAAAGAATTTCAAATAATATGTATTTTCATTCTATTTAAACAAAATTTAAGTATATAGATCCACTACGTTTATCTTTTCGTCATCCACTTTTTGTAGTTACAAGTGAAGGTTCTTATATGAGTCCAACAATAGTCAGCCAACAAATTCATGCAACATTTTAAACTGTAATATCTTTCTATGTAAGCAATATCTAATGATCACATCCTGCTGGCATATTGCGAGCAAAATAAAATCATTGCATTTCAACAAAACGGATATGCCAGAGGTGAAATGGGTTAGAAGAAGCAACTGATTATCGATTCTGTCATCTGTAATCAGGAAGAAATCTTTTCGTCGACTCCCAAAAAGCCTTCGACTAAGCCAGTATTCAAGTTATATCCTTTTTAGAGCACCTCATGTCAACTTTGGGAACTAGAATCCAAGTAGAAATATCTTACAGCAACAACATTATGGTTCTGCCTTACAATGAACTCACTATTCCATCATTTAAATTCCACCATACGTAGCTTCAGTATAACAATCATGAAAAGGTATTAAGACATTTATATATGTTTGATCTTAAATCGATGGCTGCCACTAGAAATCAGTTGGAACAAATGCCTAATATTGATAAATTTATAATTGAAAAATACCGCACCATAAACACAACTAGAAGAACCAGGATCATTTGAGATGCAGAACAATGAAACAATTCCGAGAATGGAGGTAGGTAGAGCAGATATACAAAATGGAAATGAAACAGCCGCAAAGAATTAAGTAACGAACCATAAACAAGCTAGTTCATGACACAAGTAAGACAGGTATTGTAAACTAATGAGCACGATGACCAGAGAAAGCCTTCAGAGGAAATTCATGATACCCTTAACAAAACCACGCATAACGCTACTAAGATACTATAGGGAAGAGGGTTAGTGGATATTGGTAAGGAACTGACGAGTAACTTACGTTGTTTTTAAAGTTTTATTTGTTAGGAGATTCTTCTGTACTATGCCAGGCAGTTTGTGATACAGACGATTCAACACCACTGGGTGGAAGGAACATAAATGGGCTTCTTATTACCAAACATAGCAAGAGAACCTCTAAGTCTGGCTACAGAAAGAAAACTCTTCATGGACGATAACCAAATAAGATCATTCAGAAAAATATCGACACATTCGCTTCGAACTACTGACTGATGTTCGAGTTTTATTAGCTATTCATGAAGGGATTATTCCAAAGAAGAATAATCTGAAATACTTCAGACACCCCTCAATCAAGAACGATTAATTCCGATATGGATGTGGTAAATTAGAAAAAATCCAGTACAGAGATGGAGAATGCCAATGCAGCATTGGGCCACAAAGATAGACACGATTCAACTGCTAAGGATTAGCAGAGAACTTTAAACTTATTCCATTAGTAAAATATTACGAATACAGTCCGGAACTGTAGTGGCAAACAACAAATTCAAGCTGAATTAAAATCTGCTTAAGCACCAGACAGCTGCTCATAACAGGTCGGGCTTAAAACATCTAAACCAACAACATTTATTGAGGTCGTCATCTCTAACAACAATAATTCAAGGGACAAGAATAATGATATGATCGCCAAATACAGAGACCTGGAAGTACAAGTACACATACAGTGTGGAATGAATAGCGTAAAGACAATTTCCATATTTCAATCAACAACAGAGGTAATACCAACGAATATTATGCATCGTATCAAGGGATTTAGCCTTGGCTATGCAATAGGTAGTGTTACTTGGGACCAGAAGTTTATAGGAAATACATTGACTCAGCCTCTACAAAGCTCAATTCTTTTGATATTTGAGTGTATCTGGGGTGAATGAATATTCCCAGGAGAGAGTACTGTTTGGCTATATAACCTACTAAATGATAATAACTGGAGTTATGAAATAAAAAAAATCAAATTGTAGAAGAAGGTACAAAAACCAATTATCAATTAGAATGGAATTAACCAGAATAATAAAAGACTATAATTCTTAATGGATAGTCACCTGCTACATCTAAATATCACAATACCTATTATTTATTAATGCAGATATTCTAAACTAGACAAATATGTATGCATATGCCCAGCTATTGGTTTCCTTTAACAAAGTTTTTAAGACTCTCTTTAAATACTGTTACTATCTGTATCCTACATTGCGAAGGTAATATGTTGTAAAAAAAAACTTCCCAAAGATGGTCGATTCATGCCTCAGCACTATAAGACGGTGATAATGTCTAGTGGATCTTCTGTAACCAGTAATTCCTTGTACAAGCTTCCCTCTAAAATAAAAGCGATGTTCAAATATTACTATTTTTTGAACTAGAACGGCAAAGTGAAGTTTGAGTCAATCACTAAATTTTAACTACTTGCATGTATTTTACAACGATGTCACATGATCGAACCTCTGATATTCATATTAAAATCTAAAACAGTTGTTTCATAGTTAAGCAAATTTTTACTAGCACGTTCGAACAATGGCCGAAAGCAAACAACATCTAAATAAGATACAGTAGAAATAACGACAGAGTTATATAGTTTCAGTTGAGTGTCGGGTGACATGTAATCCTTATGGAGATGAAATGTTTTAAATTTTCCATATTCCTTTTGAAGTAAATAAGGAGTAGGCTTTTCAAAACGTAAATGGGCGGAGCGGCGGATCCAGTCTATCTTTTTAGGGGGTGGCGGTGATATAAAACGACAGTATGGCAAGTGAAAGCAAGTTGTTGACGGAGAGGGAGACGCCAGTAGTTCTGAATTTGAAGCTCTTGGGGGAGGGGGGGGCAATCGTAAACGAAAGCGAGCCGTCGATGGGGGTAGGGAGATGCCAACAACTTTTACATTCCTAGGTAAGAGGCAGAATCGGGTCTATTTTTTTGAATTCAATGCTCTTGTAGGGGGTGCGATTGCAAGCAAACGCGAGTTGTTGACGGGGGGGGGGGGGGGGGGGGGGGTGCCAACAACAATCATATTCCTAGTGTAAGCGGCAGAGTCGGCTTTATTTTCCTGAACTTGAAGCTTTTGTAGAGAGCAATCACTCCCCCCCTTTGGATCCGCCACTGGATGGGCGTCCATAATTAAGATTTCTGATGCTACCATAGATATTTTTGTTTGGAATGCAAATGCGCTTTATTTGTATGTAATATCAACCCATGCGCTTTAAAATATTACTTGAAAAGATACATTCTGCTGGTAATATCCTTCAACATTTTACGAAATGAAGATTTTAAGTAGACATATTTTTTCTGTACGGTTTGCTATCGATTCGTTACATCTCCCCTGATGAGGGTGATGGAAACTAGTATGGAGAGAGAAGTAGAGTGGAATTCGCAGAGAATACACTCCATTTTAAAGCTTATACATACATATATATATATATATATATATATATATATATATTATATATATATATATATATATATATATATATATCCGGCGGGAGGTCGGCGAAGCCGCATTCAGTGTTGCATACTTCCTTCCGATCTGTCCTTTGCACAAACAGGTACATGTCGGTACCCTGATGAGTCTAGTAGAGACGAAACATGTACCTCTGCCGTGTCACTATGGCGGGGAGGGTAAGTTTTGACTTTCTTCTCGGTATGGTGGTACAGGTAGGCCATCATCTCGATGGTGGTGTCATGGGATGATTTGTGTTCTGTAGCAATTCATTCAAATTGTGCAACCTCTAACACGGAAAGGATATGATGGAACGAAGTTTGCAATTACTGTTTGCATTTTACTTCATATATATATATATATATATATATATATATATATATATATATATATATATATATATATATATATATATATATATATATATGTAATCGAAGGTTTTCGGGCATCCCGTGTATGTGCTGAGTCCCTCTCATGACTCGCTCGTACAGTGAGCTTTGAAAATGGTGAATGAGGTTTCATCGAAACGTCAGCTGCCTTACAGTCCTGAGAGGGACTCAGCTGAGAACTGATCACAGTTCTCAGTTAGTAACGAGACGAACCGCACTTGAAAATGCCAAATGAGATTTTGGTGAAACGTCGTGGAAACGATTTTTTGAACGAACGGATTGAAACCCGGAATAACCAAACTATTCATATATATATATATATATATATATATATATATATATATATATAGTTTCCATCCATTATTTATTATTTAGGAACAATGTTGTGACAATATGGCAATCAAATTTTGAAAAATAAATTGTTTATTTGGAAACAATTACGGACGAACACGACGTTCACCTTTTTTCCCGCAGATTTTCAATAGAGTTAAGATCTGGGGATCGTGCCGGTCACTGCAAGATCCAAACGTTATTTTCCTGAAACTGCTCTGGAATAACTCGGGAAGAACGCTTTGGATCGTTACCCTGCTGAAAAATGACATTTCTCACCCTACATAAGATAGTATTACATTTTGTATAATATCTCCAAAGACAAATCGATGATCCCAGTTGTCATTAAGGAAGTTTAAAGGACCCACTCCATTCTATGAGAATCAGCTTCACAGGAAAGCGCTTACTTTACCATACTTAATTGTAGGTATAATATATTTGGGATTGGCCACCTTATACGTTTCAATACAGAACAGTGCTATTCTTTAATCTTCGTTTAAATTACCATTGTTCCAAGAATACAAGAATACAGATAAATATATTATTAATCAATTAAAGTAATTGATTTTTAATTTTAATTTTGCCTATAAATGAAAATGAGGATAAGGAATGCTTATTTGATTAAAAAGAAACAAAAGTTTATTTTAGAAGTAAAGGTGAAGGTCGTAATAATTAATAGCTAGTCAACTGAAGCCACACTAAAAGCAATACTTGACTAAGCAATATCGACTGCAATGAAATACAATCTTCTTGTATTTTTTTGCATCACCGCGATATTTTCGGCAGGAATATTGGCAATATAAACCCAAATATACCCATAAATAAAAATGATGGCTCCGATATCTTTTTCATATGCACGTTAGATGCTATAAAAGATGTGTTCGACATAGGAACGTGTATTAAATATTTTGGCATTGGATTTTCGGTGGAGAGAGGTTCTATTTTAAATAAATATGACTAATGGCCCGTAACATTACCTTTTAACGGCATTATAATGAGTAAGAGAATATTAAGATACGAGTATTTAGGAGGTGTCCTTAATATCAAAGTTATTGCGCACATTTTTTTATAATTCATATAATTAAATATGTACAAATATTATTTTGTAAGGACGTTTTCATTCATCACGAAAAATATCAAATACAGAAAAATTTTATTAAACTAAATTAATGAACAAAAGCGGTAAGTTAATTTTTAAAATAATGTTCTTAAGTTCTTAATTTTATGTGAAACCATTGCAAAATTATATGTTCCTCATTAAATTTTTAATTCATTTGTCATTATGCATATATCCCTCTATTTCTTTGTAAATGAAAATATCAAAATGTAATTTATTGTTTTATCAAGTTATATTATATGCTTCTTATAACATACGGAGACAATTACACGGTCATGTACGAAAAAATATTTTAATATAAATATGTAAAAAAAAAATGTTATGGCAATTATTTTTGCAAGTTCAACAATAAAAACATTGATATTAACATAGATCAGGTGACCGCCAATACAAACAGTTATCTGTATTGTTTTAATTTGAAGTCGAAAAATCGAATTATCTGTTCTCAAACATTCTAACAAGTTTTATGATTATGACTCATTTCTTGTTACCCTATTTGAAGAAACAAATTTTAAGTAAAGGTTGTTTGCTTAATCACTGAATATGGTCAGGTACTTAAATTACCTGAATTCTATTAATCTCAAAAATATGAACAGTATTCTTAGCAACTTGAAAATTAATATAATATGGTCATTGAGAAAAAGTTATTTAGTTTTTTAGCCCACTTTTTGCCAAATACTATATAATTTTTTTGTAAATCTTGGATTTTGTTAAAAAAAATCTCTACGTTAAACGCCACATTTTATTATGGTTATTTTGTTTGGTTTACTCACATTTAAAGCTTCCTTCCTTACCTTCCTAATAAATAATTTCCACAATCGATTTTTAAAAATTCAAATAAGCGCACAATTTTTCTTGGAAAACTGTTGCCTTCTTGTGATAAAGTAATAAACACAGGGTGTTAGAAAGAACGATGTAGACATTTTAAAGAATACTAGATAACATAATTTAAAAACATTTTCACAAACACACACACAATATATATATATATATATATATATATATATATATATATATATATATATATATATATATATATATATATATATATATATAGTTCTCTTTTTCCTTAAGACAGTAAAGACAGAGAGAGAGTTTATTCTCCGCGAATTCCACCCTGGTTCTTTCCCCATACTAGTTTCAACAGGATATAATCAGCAGATACCAGACTGTAATCATCAGCAGTGCAAATCTAAATATAAAAAAGAGTTATGAAATTAACAAAAACAAATAATTCCACAGTCTATGCATTTGAAAAAGTTGTTCTTTCTCCTTAAAACCGTAAAGAACCAAGAGGCCGTTTGTTCTCTGTGAGTTGTATACTCGTTCTTTCTTCATACTAGTGGCGTTTTTAGTGGAGTTGTTTTATATATGGATAATAGAACCAGAGTGGAATTCATAGATTATAAACTATATGCCTTTCTCTTAACGGCCTTAGAAAGAAAATACTAATATATATATATATATATATATATATATATATATATATATATATATATATATATATATATATATATATATATATATATATTTGTTAGGAATAAAAACAATTCGGAGAAGATTTCAACGTTAAAATAGAATATAACATTTAAAAAAATCCTACACAGTAGAAATATTCAAATAATCGAAAAAATATTTTTGACTTATGCTCTTTTCATGGACATATGATACACGTCGCTATCTGTGGTACTGGCAGATAAAGCTATGGGATTAAAACTTACCATTTTAATAATTAATTTCGTGCTGACTCCTAGTGGAGAATGTCCCGCGCAAGTACCATTAAACAGAATGCGTATTTTTAGGTCAAAATTATCTCAATGGATGGATTGAGTAAAATGAATTCACATTCTAGCCTGCAGGTTAGCCAGGTTTGTCGCCGGTTGATTTTTAAGTTTAAGGTCATCAGGAAAATTTAGATACGAGGTTGAAATTATAAACCGAAAGCATTTAATCTCAACGATAAAGAATGCCAATAATATTTTAAGAGAAGTGGTGCGGTTGTGAATAATGACCATGGAAGTAAGGAGAGGGGCTCGAGCTACAGATCTACATTGAAGGCCTACATTTTAAGCATAAATGAAAATGATTTCTTTCAATGGTCATTGAAATGATTTTCACCATCACCCTCTACTTTTCTAAAAACTGTCAGAAACTGTCACAAAAATCCTTAAATTTTACCCTGGTGAGCTACAGATGAATTGCGGCTTCTGAGACTCTAAATATATATGTATGCCCCAGTACTTCATACTCATGTCTGATTTGATAAACAGGAGACTTTGTCTTCTTGCCATGTAAATAATAACAACATAGTATTAAACAAATTGATCCAAAGAAACCGAATCTGACATCGCCTTTTTTTAATTTTGGGGCAAGACTGGGTTTCTGGGGGTTAACAATGCAGATATACATTATCTGGTAAATAGACTACTTTTTCGATAACGATTTCTGCCAGGTAAAGCACAGGCGGAATTTTATGTTGCGAAATACAACAAATATCGAAGGGTATCATACGTCAATGGAAAGAACACAAATGAAAGATGGTTTTGTACTTATTTGAACACTTTTAGCTAGTGTTTACTTTTTAAACATCACAGGTAGTGTGTAAATGCAAAATTTGTCGTTATGTTGAGACATTTTCTAAATTATTTTTACTTAAAAGTATATTTAAAATTAATTAAATATTATACAGATTGGCTCAAAGAAATGCTTCGTGTATCAATTTACTTAATGAAACACATTGTCTGTGGTTACATTTTTAGATTCGAGAATAAATTTTACACATTTTTATAAAATATGCCCTATACCTATCTTCAACTGTTTTCAAAATATTAACATTTTTGACTTATTGATTTGCCTGTATTTATAATAGTCTTAGGTATTTAGGTATAATCTTGAAATTATCAAATCAATACCATTCAAGTGTTACTCAAATTCAAAATTTTCTGTACTATTACCACAACCAAAATGCGCATCTATGAAGCATAGAAATTTTACTTATGTTGAGTTGTGACGATAAAAGTAGAATATAAAAAAAGTCAATCAACAGTGTCTAGGGTAGCAATGAAGTGGAGAACTTCTCGTTCTGTTAAAAATAGTGTTAAAAGTGGTCGTCTTTGTATGCCTAAGGAGAAGAATTATACATATTATCGTTACAGAAGGAAAATTCTTATACCCAAGTCGTATGTAACAATTCATCTCACCTTCCTTAATAAATTTTAAAAGAGTGATACCCTTATAAACCACTATTTATCCAAGAATTATTGAAAAATGACAAGCAAGCAGTACTCTTCTGAAATAACGATGGAGCAAACAGATAACAATCTAAAGAATTTGTCTTTGGGAGGAAACTACTTTTTCTTTAATTTATTAGGTCAACAGATAATAGTACAGGAACTCAGCGCGGGATAATTCTCACTGGATCAAATAATTGTAGTAAGTGCAGATTGTAGAATAGATATTAATTATAGTATATAAGACTTTGTATATAAATCACGTTTTAAAAGGCCATTAAATGCCTATAATTTTGTAATTACATGAGAAAATATATAAAAATTAGAATGAAAGGTTGGACACTATTGCATTTAAAGCGAGAATAATAAACATATGTCACTCTAAAAGACATAAATCAAATAAACTAACAAACAATAGATATTTTTAATAATGTGTGAAGTGTTATTGACCAGAGACAGTGACTACAAAAAGTATTTTAACACAATATTGTGAAATCCACAGGGAAGAAAATCTTGAACACCCATTTTATAAATAGTGCGGGAAAAGATCATATTAGTGAGAATAAAGTTCAAATAATAATAACTTAGTAAAATACAGACACTATTTAACAATAATTATTTATAATATTTTAGTTTTAACTTTCAACAACAATATTTATAAAAACTTTGTGAAAAAAATTGTAAATCTGTAAGATTAGTATAAGAAAATATAGATTAAAGTTAATTTTAAAAATAAACTAGAATGAAATAGTACCTAATTGTAGGTAAAATATTGCTAAATATGATTATAATATTAATAAAATAAGAATTATCAATTTCAGCAAGTTACAATTAAAATTTAATTGTATATGTAAAATTTTTAGATGTAATAAAATTTATTTATCAATTTTATGTGCTAAATAATAATGAAAAGTAAATTGCAGATATATCAAAATGTCAGAAAAGTCCAAAATTTACATAACTCATAATTTATTTTCATCAAATATAATATTTCATAATGTCAATAAAATATCAAAATTTCATCATAAACTGACAATTAGGAATCCATTTTGGTTTCGTATTTCAAAGCTTGCCAGTTCACGTCAGATGTTCGACCAATCAGAAAAAAATTAAAACAAAAATTTATACTACGTCATCGCAAACTATAAAAGCGAAAATTCATTATTTTCAAAAAAAAATGCACATTAATCCGTTGTAGAGTAAACATCGCTAGTCTTATTCATTAAAAACAATTTTTTGAAATGAAAAAGAAGTTTACTAAATTTATAAATAAATAATGTCACTAAGCAAGCAGCTCTGAAGAATATTTAATAAATTAGCAATATATAAGAAGAAAAGTTCCAATAGTTGTCAAAAGAAGGAAAGATTTTTGAGTTTTGAAAAAGGAAGAAACCTAGAACGTGGATAAAAAAATTCTTGAGATTAAAAGGCATTTATGTAGCGTTTAAGAAGTAGAAATTTTAAACTTGCCCGAAAATAGTTATACATTTTCAAAGTCGATGGATGTCCGGTGGTTTGGTGATGTTGAAATAGAACTGACTTTGAAAAAGCAAAAGAAATAGCACCAGTACAGAACTACAAGGTACGAGTCATAAAAGAGGCCCTAGAAATCGAAAAAGCGAGACAGCTGAATAAACGAGACGATGCTATACATATTCCAACAACATGGAAAACATTAATAAAAAAACAAGAAACTAAACAACAAAGATCAACCAATACACGAGAGACCATCATACAAGGATCAAATATATCGCACTCGGCAGATTGGAGAAGCCTATGAAGCCGCTCGTCCAATCAGAAAGCGAGCCAGCTAATCAAACCTCGACATTCATCAGAGGCCACCATCAGTTCTCAGCGAGTAACGAGACGAACCGCACTTGAAAATGTCAAATGAGATTTTGGCGAAACGAAACAAATTTTTGAACGAACGGATTGAAATCCGGAATAACCAAACCATTCCACCATCCGTGAAAACCTACGATCTATATATATATATATATATATATATATATATATATATATATATATATATATATATATTTAAAATAGATTTAAATTTTTAATGCAACGATCAGCGAAAGCTATAATGGATTATGTGCACTTCGGGAGCGCCTATAATAGACCTCCACCTCTCTTTATACACGGCGGCGCGTACGTTATAATTCATGAAACGCTGTTTTTGATAGCATTAAAAAGCAATAAAAACAATGTATTTCCGCATTGCGATTAATCCCAGTTTGTAGTTCTTGGCTTGAACTATCAATTACTGGACGTAGAATATTTTTTATTTTACAAAAAAAAATTTCAATTATTAAGAATTTTTTTGTTTATAACAAATTATTTGACCATTTTTCGGGAATCCACCCTCGATATTCGTAATCAGGGGCTCAAAATACATATAAAAATTTTGGTAGAGTCATGTCTCTTGATAGGCTACAAAATCCCACTGGGTTACCGCACTATTCTTGAAATCATTCTCAACATCTCAGAAACTAATTTTTCTTCAAAGTTTGTTGTTTGCCTTTTTTGTTTTAAAAACAAAAATTCTAAAAATTTCGAAAACAGTTGAAAATAAGTATAAAGCACATTTAATGAAAAATTAAACATTCCTTTTCTAAAAAAAAAGCAGTTTAAAAAGTGAAACTGACGGGTCTCAGCGATTTTTTCTTTATTACAATCCTGTATAAAAAGCACTACACTTAATAATAACTTCAAGTGAATTATTTAAACTTTTTTATATACAAAAATATTAATATTTTAGGACGGTCAATAATTTCTCCATACTTTTCATATACGACCTAATTTTCTCCGGGTAATGTAGTAGCATCATGATATTTGTGACGGCTGGCAAAAGCAGTAAATGCTGGCAAAATGGCGGTACAGTAGCATGACAGACCATTAAATGAACAACTAATTCAGTAACAAGGTCTTCAATTAGCAAAGTTGGCTGCTATAATAACAGAGACGCAGACGTCTCCGTATATATTACACGAAGTCGGCTATTAGAGGACGGATAGTCGGAGTAACTGTTTATTGTTGGCGTAAGACACAATGCTGTCTTAATTAAAATTATGAAAGGGGGCGTAGTTTCTTATTACACTTTGTTTTACCTACAAATGGATTAAAATATTATTCATAGCTCGGAATAATTTAGAAATGAGAGCATTAAAGTATGAGAATGTAGAAACTTGCCATGGTTTATTCTTATGTATATATATATATATATATATATATATATATATATATATATATATATATATATATATATATATATATATATATATATATATATATAGTAATAGTTTTGACGAAATCTCAAGATTGAATTGTTTTTGAAGATGTTCTAAATAAAGAACGAAACGTCAAAACGATGAAAAACATACTTTAAACATGAACCTAATCCCGAGAAAATAATAAAAAATAAATATTCATATATATATATATATATATATATATATATATATATATATATATATATATATAGTAGCGATTTTAGGGATTGCACTATTCCATCCAAATTGTCACAACAACACAATGTGGTGCACAAATTTATTTGAAAAATAAAAAAATCAAGGCGTAGGAATTTCAAGAGAGTTGAATTTATTAATTTGCTGAAAGCACTGCATTTCTCGAGCTCCCGAAAATTTACATAACCTCAAATTTTCAATTGTTTAAAAAAAGAAACAGAAGTTTCCCTGCGTCACAAGAAAACAAAAGTAAAATATTTTGGTTTTAACAGAAGTTATGTGCTTTTGTTGTTATCAAGTAAAAAGAATTCAAAAATTTATTTAAGGTATTTAGTAAAAGTTTACAAGTTTCGTCCTGTAAAATTATTGTTCAGCTCTAAGACAACAACAAATACAATAATATTGTAATAAGAAAAATATAAATAAATTAATTTGAATTGAACTAAGAAGAATATAGCTGAACGAGACTTTGGAAAAAATTTTTGGCCAATTCCTTACTTTATAGGAAAGGACAACTAAAATATTTTGGAGATTTGGAAGTTTTTAATGAAGAAAATAAATAAAAATTACTGGAATTGTGTTTAATAATATATTGGGACCAAATAAAAGAAAACATAACAAGGTATTTATATTAATAAGGAAGTAGAAAGCTTTAATTTTTCGTAAACGTGAAAATTAGCGTCCAATATTAACCTAACTATTCTTAAAATAAAAATAATTAAATTAATAAATTATAGTTTGCTATACTAACCTGTTAGAATATAAATAATACTTATCATCATATATATTAGGTGTGAAACTATATTAACTACTTGCATCACAACACAGCATACGATAATTTGTTTAAAGTAATATTATTTCTAAGAAATAAATGACTCTTTCCATATGAAATTGCACTATATCCAACTAGTAGATGATTACGAAAATAAAACGTTGCCAATTTGTGATACAGGTTGTTAAAAGACAATGCATGGTAGATAAAAGTCACTAATAAGTAATATTGATTAGAAATAGTGTTGGATAAAAGATAATGTATTGACCATTAAATTTCATCCATTAATTATTAATAATATTGTGCTATTTTTTTCATATTGTTAAAAAAAATTTATATTTTGTGTTTTAATCATTCTGTGTATTGATTCATATCTTATAAACAACTGAACTCACCTGAGAAGGAGTCAATTTACAGGTAGGAATACATCTACATCTATATAGAAAATTTGAAAATTGAAAATACTTAAAATTGGTAAAGAATAGTTATAATTTATTATTTTTTACCTGGCGCTCAACAAATAAATACTAATTTTTAATTAAATTTTGGCAATATTTTGAAAATTGAAATATAAATTCCGAAATAAATAATAACAAAACTTCCTAAATTTTATAATCCGGGCAAATATTTTATGCGGGTGCACTATACCACTCAAATCGTCACAATATATATATATATATATATATATATATATATATATATATATATATATATATATATATATATATATATATATATATATACAGGGTGATTCAAAAATCGATCACGAAACTTAAGGGGGTGATTCTACTTGACAAAATAAGGGTAGAGCTTCATATAATTTTTTTTCAAAATGTCATTCGTTTTCGAGTTACAAGCCGTCCAAGTTCAAGTTTTTATTTTTTGTTTTTTGAATTACTCGCTTACAGGAAAACCGATTTGACTAATATTTGAAAGATAGGCTAAGTCTTCTGCGCTTCAACATTTTAGTAACAATTCACATTGATTGTTTGCCGCTAGAGGGCACTTTACCTACATTGAAAATTGTTTTTTTGTCATAATTTTTTAGTGTTGACAGCTACAGTAGTTTTTGACATAATTTCTGAAAGACTGATGCCAGGCCTTTAAAAAAGGTGCTCTTTATTTACATCGCTAAACCCAACGGTTTAGACGTAAATCACCCTTAAAAATTAAGTGGTAAATTTACTTTTCTCATTTCATTACCACCAGCTACCAGGTAAATAGCTATCAAAGTATACTAGAGCTGTCAGTTTAACATCAAATAAATTCGCTTTTTAAACTATTTAATTTATAATCTTAAAATAACTAATAATGGCTAATCAGTAAATATTCATATTATGGATTATTGCGATATACATTTAATTGATAAAAATTAATGAAACAGTACTAAACAAACTAAAAAAGATTCTCAAAATGTCCCCCATTTTCTTCTATACATTTCCTAACACTCTTCAAAAAATGTCGCCTAACTCGATGAAAAATTTCTGGTGTTTCTTTAATAATTTGGCACTTTTCGATTATCCTGAAGCGAAGATCCTCGACGTTGATTACTGGAATATCGTACACCAATTGTTTCAAATGACCCCAAAAGAAAAAATCCATAGGATTAAGGTCTGGTGACCTCGCTGCCCATGCCAATGGTCCACTTCGTCCTATCCATCGCTCAGGATACGTTGCATTCAAATACTGTCGGACACGTATACTAAAGTGGGGCGAAGCTCCGTCTTGGAGGATCCACATGTTGGCCCTTACTTCCAATGGCACATCTTCCAGATACAATGGGAGACGATTTTGGATAAAATCTAAGTATACGTCACCAGTTAATGGGCCATCAAAGAAATGAGGACCAATAAGGTAATCTCCTATTATCCCTGCCCACACATTTAGTGAAAATCTACGCTGATGTTTCGTTTCTACCACATTGTTTGGGTTCTCGTAAGCATATGTGTGGATGTTGTGTAGATTTGTTATGCCATCACGAGTGAAACCAGCTTCGTCAGTGCATAATATGACGCCAATTAATCGATTATCGTGTTCATACTTAGCTAGGATCTGATTGCACATTTCCAACCGTCTCGGCCGATCATCGTCATAAAGAGCCTGCACCTTTTTTGAATGAAACGGGTAGAGTTGTTCTTCTCTTAGTATCCTCCATGAACTAGCCTGACAGAGCCGCACTTCATTCCCAATTTTTCTAGTACTAATACCTGGATTATCTTCAATAATTTCAAGCACTCTTTCTTCTTGTTGCACGTTTCTAGCAGTTCTAGGTCTTCCCCTATTTCCATTATAACTTTTAAAGGAACCACATTCCGCAAGCCTCCTGTGCACACTGGAAAATGTTTGAGCATGAGGGATATTTCTTTCCGGATAACTCTCCATATAATATCTTCTTGCCAACTCTGCATTACCATTTGCTTTTCCATAACAAAAATGGATATCACAATATTCGATATTTGAATATTGGTGATTAGCCATTATTAGTTATTTTAAGATTATAAATTAAAAAGTTTAAAAAGCGAATTTATTTGATGTTAAACTGACAGCTCTAGTATACTTTGATAGCTATTTACCTGGTAGCTGGTGGTAATGAAATGAGAAAAGTAAATTTACCACTTAATTTTTAAGGGTGATTTACGTCTAAACCGTTGGGTTTAGCGATGTAAATAAAGAGCACCTTTTTTAAAGGCCTGGCATCAGTCTTTCAGAAATTATACCAAAAACTACTGTAGCTGTCAACACTAAAAAATTATGACAAAAAAACAATTTTCAATGTAGGTAAAGTGCCCTCTAGCGGCAAACAATCAATGTGAATTGTTACTAAAATGTTGAAGCGCAGAAGACTTAGCCTATCTTTCAAATATTAGTCAAATCGGTTTTCCTGTAAGCGAGTAATTCAAAAAACAAAAAATAAAAACTTGAACTTGGACGGCTTGTAACTCGAAAACGAATGACATTTTGAAAAAAAATTATATGAAGCTCTACCCTTATTTTGTCAAGTAGAATCACCCCCTTAAGTTTCGTGATCGATTTTTGAATCACCCTGTATATATAATTCTTTTTCTAGAATCGGTCATGCGGATTAACGTTTAGAAAGCCTAGTTGCAAGGCTTTCACCCAATTTCTTTTGCAATTTTGCTTAAAAGGTGCTTTTAAAACAAATTCTAGTGTCAAGAAAAAAATGGTACTACAGGTACATTCAAAATTTATGAGAAATTGAGAGTTATGGTTTTCGTGATATTTAAATTAGTCTGTGCCTATGTCTTAAAAGCCATATAAGCCACCACTTTAGAGAAGAAAATGACAAACAAATATGCGACGCTGTTATGTGGTAACTATATACGTAAAAGTTATTTTAACAAAATTTTTAAGGAAAAAAATCAGTTTATTTCCGATCTACATTGTACCTGAGATATTTAGAGAAACTCATGATTTTTAGTAACAACTTAGCAAATAGCCGGGGAAATTAGGAATATAAAAATACCACATGTCTTAATTTTGCATTAGGCAAAATTATATCCGACGACTTATTTGAACTTCCTATTATACTATGTGTCCTAATAATATGAATTTAAAAGAACTCATAGTTATAGAGGTACCTCCGAATTATAGAAAAGCTATAGCATCGTAAACTTTGGGGATGTGTGAATGTTCGAAAATTCGAGTCGAGTTTTGTTGTTAAGTTTGAGTCGAATATTCAATTTTTCTAGTTTTTGAAAAAACTCGAGTTTTTAGACAAAATCAGATATTTGAAAAAACTCGAAAATTGAAAATAACTTTAAATAACAGTTTCATATGATTCAATCAAATAGTCGGAATGCATACTACAGCGTTTGGTAATAGGTAACCGGATTCATCAACACTCAAATGGAAAAATTTGTATGTAGACTAATTAAATGATTTTCGTTGATTATCATAAGTTAAATAAAATCTTTCTCTATTTATCTGAATATTTCGGCTATAGGTTCATGGTTCTTTTCAAAAATCTAAAAACAAAATACTGGTATGGAAGTTTTTTCGAATTTATTTGAAAATTCGAGTTCGTTCGAAAACTCGAAATTTCGAGTTTTTATTCGACTCGACGAGTTGAATTTTCGAATATTCGCACACTACTAGTATAGTTCAAACATAATAAGATTTGTTAAATATTTTTGGGAAGTATACAAAGATGTAAAATATTGAATAGTTTTTTCAACTTTTATCAACTAGCACACAAAACATAGATTTTTTAATATAATAAGATTTCTTTGTTGGGTAATACGGGCTACTCGATGCGCGAGTCGCACTGGCACTAGACCATTTAAGTATAGATGCGGAGTTTGTCCTGGCTAGGTAGCTGACTGACTAACATATCAACGCATAGCCCAAACTATTTAATATAGAATCATGCAATTTTTCGCAACACCATGTAGGCAATTACTCTAAAAGGATTTTTCAAAATTGCCACTCCAAATGGGTGGAAAGGGGTATATTGTGATGATCAAATAGAGACACAGGCTCGATTTTTTTTCAAAAGATAGCTCATAACAATATCTAAAAACTGACTTCTTGATTTTAAAATGGGAATACGAGTAAAATGTCGATTTTATGGTTGTTAAATAAAAAGTAATTTTATCCACGCAGTCACGATAAAAACATGGTTTTTGACTTCAAATGTTCTGCATACGATTATCTAAAAAGTAATTTCTGCATTTTTCCAAAGTCCTTTTTATAAGACTGAAAAGGGATAAAATGTGTTTTTAATATTTTGTCAGATAACGCTAAGAATATTGCATCGATTTTGTTCAAACGTCATTAGTATATAACAGCAATTTGAAAAAATAGTATAAAATTTATTTCACACTGATATCATCAATTAATTATTGAGGCGTAATGTATTAGCCGCCTAAAACCGTTCCTTACTACCACCGCAAGCGAAGCCGCGACATATAACTGGTAGTTTTACCTATTTTAACAATTTTCTAAATATTTACGTATCATATTTAATAATACTAAATAGCTCCTTCTTAAAAATCATAAATGTAAATAACACCATTTTTAAATGCCTAATATTTCACAAAAGGTAGATATATTTCGTCTATTGAATAAATATTAGTAGTCTGTTGACATAATTCACTGAAAAATGACCACTAGCGCGGAATAGGGATTAAAGTTCTCCTTTTATGTTTCTACGTTTAGGTCCACGCAGTTTGTTTTGGCTTCGTAAATTTTGCGAAATTATTAAAGGCTGAAATCAATCACACGGAAACATTAAAAGAACAGGATACGATTATAAAATTACAGAACAATTAAATTATGTAACACCTACTTCATTTACAACGATCATTCGAAATTTTGCTAAATTCAAATGGAATTTGTAGAAATTTTTTTGCCAAATTAATTAAATTAATCCACTATAAAATTCTAAACTTTTTTTACAAGTACTTTCAATAGTTGATATTTTAAAACTGTATGTATTCTGAGTCAGTATTATAAAGAACTACTTGATTATTGTTCATGACAGCTAGGACACATAGGATTGAAAAAATACGCATTATTTCACGAAAACATGGAAAGAACGGTGATATAAAGACTAAACTGACAAAGCAGAGATAACGAAAAATATCTGTAGAAACAATTATACGTTACCTGTAATTTTATTAAGCCAAAATTAAGTTTCCTAAAATCAGCTGACCGATATCCATCTAAATATAAACTTTTATAAATTTGTCTCTGAAGACATGCAGTAAACGACATTATAAAATTCAAAAATAATTACTTACTGTATTGTTACCCTATGTTTTCGTATAAATAAAATTTCACACACTCTCAACTGACTTGTTCTTCTATTAAATCATAAGATTCAGAAATAATTACTTAATCTGTTGTCTGACATTTTAATTTTAAGTACTGACTAAATATGTACAATCTTGATAATAATTTGAGACAGAAATTTGGCACTCAACATGAGGACAGCAATAACTTAATTAAAATTAAGAAATATTTTATACACATATGAGAATGTGATAATATAACAGATAAATTTAATATACCAACAACGAGAATATGTATTTAAATAAGTAAAATTTCACACACACCCTGATTTGTTCTTCTATCGAATGCATATTAGGCGCATGTTAACATATTTTACTAAGAAATGACAGCTGACTCAGAATCAGGACATTTTTGTGTCTTTATATTCAGATCGAGGCAATTTTACTTTCCTTATTAATTTATTGAAATTTGCTAAATGCTGAAATCAATACAAGATGCTGTAAAATCATAGAAATAAAAAGATAAGAATTGTAAAATAACACCTCAAGGAAACTAAAAAATGTCCATTAGTAAATTTTTGAATTAATTTGGCGCTCAACATATTAGATAATGACAATTTCTACATCGCTGTTCTCTAAAAAGTTATTTGGATACATTTAGAATTTTATAGATTCATAAAAATGCCAATAACTTCTTCTTATGCGATTTCTTTATATTTAGAAACATTTTTGGACATTCGAAATTTTTAAATGACACTTTAAAATTGAAGCAAATACGATATATCAAGTATTTTCAGTTATTTTTCGGTTTCTATTTGGCACAAACTACAAAAACGATTTTTTTTTAAATAAATAAATGAAAAAATTTTCCATATGATACAGACTTTTCCGCGGGCACTGTCTACGTAAAAACTAGGTTAGGTAAATGTTATAGGATAGTAGTAACCGCCATTTTCCTTGGGACAAATATCAATTCATTCAACTCCATAATTAAGTCGATTACCCGGATTGGGACAGGTTTTTGTCAGGTCTCCTTCCAGCAAAGTATCCTTACCATTGCAGGACACAAGCATAATATATGCTCGGTCGTATTATCGTTCATAATTATTTATACAGGATGTCTTATACAACAATTTAAAAAAAAAATTATACAATAAAATCCATTTACCAAAAAGGCTTTTATTTAGGCTTTTAGACTAAAGTGTCGAGGTTAATTAAAGATAAAAAATAAACTTTTTTAAGGTATAAATAAAATTCTCAAATTTGTATTTAAAAATTAATAAAAAAAGAAAATGTTTTAATTCGTCTAATGATCCATTAACTCTAGAAATGTGGCGCCCTACATGAGGGTAAAATAGCGAGGAAGATTCTGAAGACAATGGATACATTTAAATTCCTAACTATAAAGAGCTAAACAAATTGTTACACTTACTAAAGAAGTTTCTTCTAATTATTTTATTCTGGAGGCCAGCAGATGTGTATTAAAAATTAAATGATGATTATTTTTTTAAGAATACCCTTTAGTTGGTCATAAAATTTGGTTATATACAAATGTTCTGTTTGTTTTTTAGTTTAAGATAAAGCAAGTCAAGTTTCGAAATTTGGTTTGTGGGGAAATTTTAAATAGCTGTTCCTATTTTCCTGGCTAAATTAAATATCTAAAGTCTATTTTAAATTAAATAAAAATAATATTTTAATAGAAATACTCGAAACTGTATAATCTGACTTTATAGTTTTAAAGTTATGGAACATACAACTGATTTTAAGAAATATGTCTATTGGTTTCCCAGTCTGTCCAGCCAATATTTTTACATAAGAATTTTTAAAGATTTACATTTTTGGTAAGCATTATTTGACCTGATTTAATTTGATGAAGGAATTATATTTAAACCACCACAGTTTAGGTATCATCTTAAAAAGTGCAATATTTTCCACTCAACTAACATGTTTTTCTATTGAATGTGTATTCACTATTGATATAATTCACTTAGAAATGACAGCAAGCGCAGGGTGGGGAAATTTTAAATAGCTGTTCCTATTTTCCTGGCTAAATTAAATATCTAAAGTCTATTTTAAATTAAATAAAAATAATATTTTAATAGAAATACTCGAAACTGTATAATCTGACTTTATAGTTTTAAAGTTATGGAACATACAACTGATTTTAAGAAATATGTCTATTGGTTTCCCAGTCTGTCCAGCCAATATTTTTACATAAGAATTTTTAAAGATTTACATTTTTGGTAAGCATTATTTGACCTGATTTAATTTGATGAAGGAATTATATTTAAACCACCACAGTTTAGGTATCATCTTAAAAAGTGCAATATTTTCCACTCAACTAACATGTTTTTCTATTGAATGTGTATTCACTATTGATATAATTCACTTAGAAATGACAGCAAGCGCAGGATCTGGATTAAATTTCTCCTTTTGTACCTTTACGTTCAGGTCCACGCAGATTATTTTCGCTTCGTAAATTTTCCGATTTTGTTTAAGGCTGAAATCAATACACGATCACACGGAAACATGGAAACAGCAGGAATATGAATTACAAAATGACGGAGCAATGAAACTGAGAAGTGTGTATGTATACATATAAATTTAGCATCAGTCACGTAACCTGATTATATTTCAGAGGCACTTATGTCTTATTTTGCTAACAAATTAAAATAGATTTATTCATAACCGTTAAGATATTTTTAGAAC
The DNA here is from genome assembly GCA_034092305.1 of Diaprepes abbreviatus. Taxonomy (NCBI): domain Eukaryota; kingdom Metazoa; phylum Arthropoda; class Insecta; order Coleoptera; family Curculionidae; genus Diaprepes; species Diaprepes abbreviatus. Next base: position 19,161,456 of record JASJET010000031.1, read on the forward strand.
GAATAATTATATGTACTAGCAAGTACTTTATATTAAAATGAGTTAGAAATACATGTTAATTCTGTTAGATAAGGGGGTCACTGCGCCGGTTATCCGACCGTAGCTGGCTCTCGACCACTATGATTAAATTCTGCTTGGAATAAGGAATACGTATTTAAATTTTTTTTTATTTTAAAACTCGATTTCGACTATCTTTGTCCCACTCGATTCTATACGCTAAAACCATTTTTGAATACATATAGGAAAACGCAAACAGTTGGTCGGCAAAAACTGTTAAGAGTTGTTATCAAAATTTTTAATGAATATTGTTTATCTGGTTTGATTTCTATTATGTATATCAAATATTAATTGTTAACAAATACGAAATTCCTTTTAACTAGGTTAAATATAGAAATTTCGCTTAGAATCAAGTGGTCGAATAAGAAGATGAGAACAATTATTATTTCCACTTTTAGGACCATCTTAATTTTGGCTGTGAAGAAAGTCTTATTTTTTCCACCAACTTTTTTTTGCTGATAATTTGATTATTTTTTTTATCATTGTTTTGAAATAGTTTGTTTAGTCTTACAGAAAAGCCTTCCATACAATCAGTTAAAGTTGTTGAAAACAAAAGGATACTAATTTTTATAAAATGCATAGAATAGAGACCTTTCTTTCAATACACAGAAGATGTTCTTTAAAGAGCTCTTAAGCAAAATCAATATCAATGAAGGCAGTTAAGAATTTGAGGTTCCTAAATCAATTATCGATCGACTGAAAGAAAGGTCAATTGGAATTAAACGTAAAACAGGACCTGAACAATTGAGAAAATTCCAAAAGATCTAGAAAAAAGTAACTTTTTCAAGGATGGAACAGGAGAACAATAGTATCAAAATTTCATCTGCAAACTAAACTCAGGAGAAGTTGAAATATAATTAAACCTCGCACAATTATTACAGAACAGTATAGTAGAATTCGGTTTCTTAATTCTTCTTAGTTCCTTGATGTTAAGAAAATACAAGATGATATGTTAGAGCCGAGCAGAATTTTTAACGAAGACAAAAAAAGAAACATCTTTAATAAGTTCACAACAAACATTAATATCTGAAAACGGCATCTTGGGGCGAATCCAATGTGGTGGAGGTTGCTCCCCTACCCCCAAGAGCTTCGAATTCATTAATGACGTGGATCTCACTGACTCCCCTCCCCGCTGATTTTAGTAACTTGGAATTAAGGCACATTGAATTAATTCTGTCAACTCGCTTTCGCTTGTCATACTACAGTGTCTTGTGTACGAATGGGGTAGGGGATCTTTTCTTTGCTCTTATGATGCCTTCATCCCTAAGACAGCGATTTAATACCACTCTGATGGCTTCAGAGAGTCAAAATAAATCAAAATATTTAAACGTGAATCCATATTACAATTGGATTTATTTGAACGTCACCTCCACTACCCTGAAATCAAATAGTAAATCAAGGGAAAAGTTACCGAACGCGATTTATTAAGAAGAATAGAAGCAGTACTACATATAAAAAAGGAGAAATAAAGAAAAGATGATTAGAAGAAACCAAAAAAAGAAAATTTGAAAAAGCCAGCAAAGAAACAGAAAAAGGCTTAAAATCATAAACCCCAAAGAGATAAAGAGCTAAGAAAAAGTAAGAATTCAACCAAAGAAATAAAACGGCACAAAAAACAATCAACACAATCAAGATTCGTCAACAAGCAATGGAAATCAAACTACATGCTTTACCTGTAATGAAGAACTTATAAGCGAAATTGAAGATGATAATGAAAAAAGTATAGGATGCGATGTCTGCTGTAGATGGAACTATGTGATATGCACTGCATTCTACCAACTTTCTTATAAAGAAATATTAACCAAAAAAATATGGCTCTTTTGTATGTTCCTACAATATTACAATTTTGTTTATTTTCGTTAATGTTTCAAAAAATATTACTTTTATTATTTTTTCCTACAGTCTTAATACTTAATTTTTTGCCCAAATTTTTAAAAGTAATAAAATACACTTGTTGGTTGTTTTTGAACATTTTTTCTTTAAAAAAAATACATCCTTAGAAATTTTTTTTAAAAAATCTCGTAATTTTCTTGTGTTCAAATAAAACAGACCCCTGGTCGAAAACAGATCCCTATATCGACTATACAAATAACCCCTGGTCGAAAATAGGTGCCCCTTTGGTCTAAGTGGTTACAAGTGAAAAGTGACATTTTACAAAATTTCAATATCATCAAAAAAGGTGTTTATTTCGTAAATAAAGAAGTTTTATAGATTCATTTCGTATAAAGCTAATATCAGGGGTGAATCCAGCAGCTCTCTTTGGGGGGAGGGGGCGGTGATATCATAGAAGTACAGTATGGCAAGCGAAAGCAAGCTATCGACGGGGAGGGGACACTAGCAACATTCCCATTTCTAGTGTAAAAAGCAGCGTCGGGTCTATTTTTCTGAATTTGAAGCTCTTGGAGAGGTGGGGGCGATCACAAGAAAAAACAAGTTGCCGACAGGGGGGGAGGATGCGAGCAGCATACACATTCCTAGTATAAGAGGCAGAATCGGGTCTATTTTCCTGAACTCAAGGCTCTTGGGTGGGCTATCGCAAGAAAAACAAGTTGTCAACGGGGGAGAGTGCCAGCAGCATACACACTTCTAATATAAAAGGCAGAATCGGTTCTATTTTCCTGAACTCAAAGCTCTTGGGAAGCTTAGGGGCAATCGCAAGCATACGTATTTCTATACTCCATTCAAGAACTAAAGAGAGTAATAAAACTGTTACCGAAACCTCCAATGTACCTGCTCCAGTACCGCAGGTATTTGAGAACTGCCGTAAATCTAATTAAATTTAATTATATTTAAATATTATAAGCATTTATAAACTTACTGCAACAATAAAATTTCTGAGTTCAATTTAATTTATGTCAGTGAGCAAAGTACACCTTACAGTGTGTCCTTAGAGATTTATCTTGTTTGTGCTTGTTTTTATATATTATTTGAAATTAGTGAGATACCCAAAAGATATGGCTTCCACATCTAAATTTATTCCAAGATCGGTACCAGAGCATTTTTTCCTCAACGAAAAACTTATTACGATGAATGTTAATAATGCCTTAAGATATCAATATCTAGATAATAATGTTAAAAGCTCTATTGAGATGTGTTCCAGTATGACCAAAGTTGGAAAATCTACTATGTACCGAATACTGAAGGAGAAAAAAACGACTGGAATTGTTAATACTCCCAAGCCACATTCAACCACAAGCACTCGAAAAACCTCGTTAGAAAAAGCAATCTTCTGCAATCAAAGGAGTTATACATACATTTTATTATGAGAAGCAGATCTCAACGGTCGACAAAATTCTAACTAAAATTAATGAAGATCGGGATTTACCTAAAATTAAAAGAACTGGGCTCTAGAAATTGCCCAGAGAACTTAATTTTTGCTGAAAAAAAAACAGATAGAAATTCCGTTCTCATAGATCGTCCGGAAAATGTCCGTTGGAGAAGGAAATATCTTTCTCAAGTAAAAGGTAGAGTTGCTAGAAATAACACAACTTACAAAATTAGTAATTGTCTGAAAATTTGAAAGATTTTTTTGAATAAAGTTACTGCAGGAAATTGGGAAAAATCCATATAGTAAAAGAATACAAGAAAATGTGAAAACTCGATCTCGTGATCGGTGAGAAAGAAGAACCAGTTATAATTAATTTGAGCGAAGATAGCTTCACTGACTTTGATTACGAATAAGATACGTAATGTTTACCAGAGTAAACACAATTTATTATTTAAATTTTCTGTAACATATAAAAATTAATTCCATTTGAATCTCTTTTTAGTGTTTAATTGTAATTCTGCAGATGGTTTAAGAAATAAATAAACTGAAACGTCAAATGCCCTAAAAATGTATTTATTAATTAATATCATAATGACCGATATTCCCAAAAAAAAATAATATTATATAGACGAATTTATTTTTTTACATATATTTAACTTCTTGTATTTTTGACAATGGGTATTTTGTAAGTATTTAAATTAGAACTTAGACTTTTTTGAGAGAAGAAGGCTACGTTTTAGTGTGAATGTGCCTAAAACGGGTTCTATGTCAAAATTAAAAATACAGTGGTGATTTGTGTTAAATATGTCAAAATTATCTAATTTTCTAATGTATGTGAATTATTAAGAAATCATAAGAAATAAAATAATATTATAAAAACTTTTTATTTTACGTTTATTACCGAAATAATATTCTATGCCATAAATACTTAGCGATAAAATAAACCTCCTTTCGACGCCTATGGCAAGGATTAAAATCCTTTTTAACACTTCACACATCCAAATATCTATTGTTATCCAACCCAAATAGTCTATTATTATAGACCGGTATTTTTGATTATAAAATTTCTAACGCATTCCTATGAAAAATATATGTATCTAACAGGTTTTGTCAAAGACACCAGACTACAGAACGCAGGTAGTTTGCGAAGAAAAAATAGGATAAAAAATTATTTATTACTCTCTCTACTTCTTGAATAAACTATAGTATAAGAGGCAAAATCGGGTCTATTTTCCTGAACTCAAAGCTCTTGGGGGGGGGGGGGGGGATCGCCACCTCCCTTAGATCCGCGCTTGGCTAATATTAAATTAGACATGTTTATACATTTGGCTTAACTTCGAGTTAAAAAATGATCGGAAACCGGCGCAGTGAACATATGATATAATAAAAAAGATTTAATATATTTTAGAGAGTCAATTTCAGAAAATACAATATACTTGTTTCAAGATGCAAGTTCTAAAAAATGATTTTAAGAAAGTTACATGAAATTTTGCACTATTCTTAGATATTTAAGGATATATCTAAAACATTTATCGAAATAATCAGAAAATAATAATAAAATTAATCTTAAATGTTAAGTTATCTCTTTGAGACATAAATGTTTTATTATGATTTTGCATATTAAATTATTTGCAAGTAGCTTTTATCCAAATGACTTTTCTTTATTCTGAAAAAATTTTCCCATTATTTTGCACAGGAGTGTGATTGTAGCCTATGACATGAACATACCATATAAATCATTTCTATGCATTAAGAAGTCATTAACTGTAGCTGTGTTCAGTAAATAGCATTCCAATCCCTCATCATCCGTCGCTGTACCTATCAGTTTCGTATAATTAATATCTGAATTTATTTGATTTGCCAAGTTAATAACGAGAGGACCAGATGGCGCCAAACAAACATCACGTACGTCACCGGTCATTACGCGCTAGGTACGAGACAGGATCAAGTCAGAGATCTAACCACACAATGGCGTAAATTGAAAGAAATAAGAGAAATATATATATATATATATATATATATATATATATATATATATATATATATATATATATATATATATATATATATAGGGAGTCCGGTAAGTACCTCCTAATTTCTTGGGAGCATACAGGAGAGATCAAAATAACACTACTTTGTCATAGAAAAAAAATTCCTTAAGTATCCCTTGAAGGAGATACAGAGCCCTAAAGGGGTACCCAGCGATTTACCTTATCGGCTCTAAGTTTTAAAGCGATTTGTATAATTTAATGAAATTTTAATATTTTATAAAAGCCATAAAGATTCATTAGTACAACAGATATTTTAGATCGTCAGGAATGAACTTGCAGCCACACTCGTTGGGCCACATTCTTGACAGGTGTATCAAACAGATTTCTTTCAGACTGTAAAGCATGGGAGAAGTAATATTAAGCTTTGGGGATATATGATGGCTTATTGGCTGGACACTATTCGCAGAATAGACGGAAATATGAATAAATAAATATATCTAGATATTTTAAAACACAATTTGATTCATACAGTTGATAATTGCCTCATCCGATAAATGAAGTTACCTTCCAGCAGGACAATGATCCAAAACATAGCCAAAACAGTAAAGGACATGCTTATTTCTCAGGAATTTCAAATATTATAGTGCCCAACACAAAGTCCTGACCTAAACTCAGTCGAGAATTCGTGGTCACAATTAAAACATGCTTTATAAATAACTATGATTCTCCACAGTCATCATTAAACATTTTATAGAATTGAGTCCAAAAAGAATGGGAAAAAATTTCACCAAACTACCATGCGAATCTTGTATAAAGTTTGATAAAATGATTACAAGCTGTTATGGGTAAATATTTATGGATAAATGATTATGAAGTGTAACAATTAAGTTATTTGTCCCTGTGCAAAAGTGATCAATAATTTTTCATATTTTCATATTGCAATTTATAATTTTTAAGCATTGATTTAAAATTCTTTCCACTCTATTTTATAAGTACTAAAAAGTATAAAATAAATCCATTTATACATAATTTCCAAAATCGTTTTTTATATTGTCGAATTTTAAATTTACCTTGCTCATGTTTAGACTATAAGGATCCAAATTAAAAACGCCACGGATGTTATTTGATTCTTTATTCAGTATCCATCGACTATCGAAAGGCCTTTGGTTACATCTAGACATAGGTTATCATAAGAGTATTAAACAGTAACAGAGTTGGTTATAAATACACCCAAATAGTACTACCAATTTATATTAAAGAATAGCGACAAAACTAGACCTTTATTTACAAAATTTGGATTCAGCCAAAGAGATCCAATCAGCTCAAAGTATTTAAGGGAAATTTTTAAATAAATAAATTTGACACATACTAAACAATCGCCCACGCCTTGGAAGTAATCCTAAACCTTATACCTCTGCATATACTTGTGGAGAGTATGGCGAAGAGGACAATATATAGGATGACGAGAAGTGAAGGTCCAATCTCTTATCCAGAAATCAACAAAGTTGAGTCGCAAATGTGAATGGGACAAAAATACCATTGAATAACTCAACAAGAATTTCATCAAATGGTATACAGATGGCACCAAAACAACGGAGGGAACTGGAATAGGAGTGTATGTATCTGGCACCAGACACCTCGAAAGCTTGGGAAAGTCACCAAGCATCTTCTAGGCCGATATACACACCATCAGGAAATGCATTCAATTTAGCAAGGAAAAAAACTATAGCAGACAGAGGATTATTATCATGCCGGATAGTCAAGCAGACTTCAGTTCGGTAAGTTCTCAAGTAATCAGTTCCGAAATGGTCCGGGAACGCCCAGAGGCATTAAATGAATTAAGTGAAAATAATAAGGTCATTCTCCTGTAGGTACCGGAACACACCGGGGTAGAGGGGAATGAAATAGTAGACAAACTCGCGAGAAAAGGGACTGAGACATCTTTTCTAGGGTCCAAATCTTTCTGTGGAATCAGTAGTAGTATAATGCTGGAAGAATTAAAAGGAGAGGAAGGGTGCAGAAGATTCAATTGCTGGATGGATCTGCAAGGAATGAGACAAGCGAAGATACTTCCTGTAAACTACGACCAGAAGGGATTCAAGGAATTCAAAACCCTAAGTAAACACTAACTTAGAGTTCTGAAAGGAATCTTGACGGGGCATTGCCACCTGAAGAGATAACTCAAGAAACCCGGATTGATAGAAAGAGAAGAGTGCTGATTTTACGAGGTGGAGGATGAAACCTCTATTCACATCCTTTGAGTGCAGCGTTTTAGAAAACCCTAGAATACCTAGTTCTTGGGAGCACACCAAATAGAAAAAGGCCAGCTACCCTCTTTAAAGCTGTCCCACATTCTAAGATTCCTGAGGGAAATAGGACTGGAGAACTTGCTTTTGTCGGCAAGACATTCCTAACGACTTAGCAGCAGAAGGGGAACACAACAGATTTACTAGGTCGCAGTGTAGAAATCTCCAATTTCACACGCATACATTCAAACACCTAAGACTCGCAGATGATGTGGTTTTAATATTCAACAAGTTTAAAGGCATTTAATCAGTGCTAGATGAACTTAATACTAAATGCATCAGAAAGATTGGGATTAAAGGTAAACATAGAAAAAATAAAAGCCATGACAAATGACGAACAGCCACGAAGAATAAAAGTAGGACGATAAACTTTCGACGTGGTAGATGCGTACTTACATCGAGGATAAATATTATAATGAGGATCATCTAACCAAACTGCTGAAATAGAGAGAAGAGTTCGATTAATATGAATCGCTTTTGGTAAGCAAGGAAATACACTGATGCATAAAAAAATTACAATGGAAATTAGAACAAATGTGTCCTATTAATGCGTTTTATTCATCTTCATCTACGCTGCCTAGGTATGGGCACTAAAAAAACACATAATAGATCAATTAGATTCAATCATAAATGAACGCCCGCGATGTCAACTATGAGAATATGAAATGGGCACATTAGACAAAAAATAGTAGGAGCAATAGAGCAATAATTTGTTCTTAGGATATGTAATTTTAACTAAAAGAATTTCATAATTTTACTCTAAAGGCATGAATAAATGAATAATGGTTAAAGATCATTCGAAGTCGATCGCCTTTGTGAATCCAAGCAGCTCCATCAACTGAACCTGACTTACCAGGTGACAAAGTATTGTCAGTAGTCCCACCATGATTGTAAGTTCTTCCCTTTCCAGGAAGAAAAGCTCTTTAGTAAGTCACGCTTTGGGTCCAGTTATATGTTCGTTAGCACCACTAATTCTAGATTTAATAAATTTACTTTGAAGAACAGTTTAATTTCTTCTTACCCACGGTAATTGTAACAGGTAGAATTGAAGAAGATAAACTAGTGAGCAGGCTGTTAAACCTGATCAAGGTAACCAATCTGCCTAGATATGGCAGGCAATACAATATGTCTGAAGGCTGCAGTGTAACGGGTTTTTAATCCTGGCCTGGCCAATTAATCAATAAATCTCCTTAGTAGAGGCAATGCTTGCCACACTCGTTGTTCCCTTGCAAGCCATTCTATAAATTTTGTCTAATTGAGACTGTATTTGCGTATGATTATATTATGCCAACATACAATAGCGGCGTAATTAATCATAAGGCGATTCACCATAGTGTATATCCAATATAAACTACCAGGATACATTCCCGCGAAGAGCTTGCTCGTCATCGCGATCCTCTTTGCTTGGTAAAATTATCTCAAAAGAGTGGTTTAATCTCAAAACCAGTGCTATGTAGTGTGTTTGGATAGGGAGCGATTGGCATGTTTCCACAACGCTCCTCCAGCCATACGGGTAGCCGCTAGTTTCTGCTCTGAGATGCTCCACGCAAGTGATGGTAAACTGCCTTTACGGTCTCATTTTCTGTGAATAAGTGGAGGGGAAGGAGATTCATTAGAACCTACAGCGCCCTAGTGGGGTTAGTCCTCATCGCACTCATCGTTCCCACACAAGCCATTCTCTGAATATTGTCAAGCTGAAGACAGTGTTTGCATTTGGCTGTACTGCACTATACAATAGCGGCGTACGTAATCATAGGACGGAGTGTATACCCAATATAGCATTTTCGGTGCCAGCCCTTATGTACATCCAAAGGCTCATTCACAAGTCAAGAAAGCACATACGACCATTTCAGCTCAGTCGGAGGCATATTATTTTGGAAAAAGATATTAATAGTTGAATGTATCAACAATGAAGGAGAAGTCATTTCAGTTCAAAGTTTCGATAATGCTCCAAAAGTTTTTTTCATGTTTTTATTTTATTTTTTCTTCAGTTTATTTAGTTATTGTGACTTTCATGAATAATTTTAAATATTATCAAATTAAAAATATGCGATTTGTTTAAAAAAAAGTTTTTATTTAAGAAAGAGTTATCAACTAGTAAAAAATTATTTTAAAACCAATTGCCAAATAAGACCCTGAAAAGATGATGTTATATTAAATTGATTTCTAAACATAGATATCTAAATATTATTTGTGGCTGAATGAAGTGTTTAAAGAGACGTTGACTGATCTTTCACATTTATATGTTTTATGATACTACAACTAGAGTTATATTTATCTCAGAACTGGCAACCATGCACAAATATTTCCCACCAATGTAATCCGTTTCTATTTCCGATTACTGCTTTGGCCACAGCAATCACCTCTTGCTGTGTTGTGTGATATATGATGTAATAATGTTGCAAACATATGTGTCTCTTTAGCCGATAACGAAATTGCTATTGATATCGTCTAATCAACTCGCCTAATGAAGAAAAGCATATGTCGCTTACGTTCTAAAACTAATAATTATCATTTCATAAACAGAGATATTTGTTTAACTGTTCCGTCCGACGAATCTTTGCAAATATGTCTGCTGTTGCTATTATTATTGTTCAATCATAATTAATTTGTGATATCGATTTGGGTTATTACACATTTATGTTATTTTAGGTACAGTTATTATACTCCTGTTTTTTTATTTTAATTTATGATTAGAATATTGCATCTCCTATTTTATCCATAAAAAAATAATAAAGTTTGTTGAAGCTAATATATCATCTTTGTGTCGGCATCGTGAATATTTCCTAATAATAGTAAATTTTATTTTTGAAATTGAAGATGGTAATAAAATAAAATATATAAAATTCCTTCGCGCTCCCCATTCTTTCTTCTCAAATAAACAGAGGTATTGTAGACGTAGTAGGCTGATTCATTCACAAGCCTCTAGGTACACCCCACTGGATATCGATTGCAAAGCTTCGGATATGCATGCTACTTTATTTGACAGCTCATCTGCTGACAACATAACGTCAACAGTTTTCAGTTTGTTGAATCCATATTTTGAAATTTTTGATTTTGAAATTTATATTCCTACGTCTTTGTGTTTTTGCATAATTTTGTGAATATTGTATGTTCGATAAACTGTACTGTGTTGCTAATAGTTAATAATTAACATAATAAAAAAAACTGGCAATTTTAGAAAAGAAGTTAAAACTTAAAATGAATTCTTTCAAACTCATGTGTTATATTTTTTTAGAGAAGAAGAATTAGCACAAGTGAAACATAGAGCTTAATAGGATTACTAGTACAGAGTAAGGATTGATCTTAACATTAAAATGTATGTAGAAATAATGCATTGCGGGCGTCATTCTAAAATTTGTTTGAGGCAAAGTTTTCTAGTAACTTATTGTTGTCTATAAAGGGAACGTCTGCACCAAACTGAGGACTTTAAGGTAGACACAAATAAATTCGGTATAAATTTTGATTTAAATTTTGTAATGAAAGCTGATATAATTTTGTGAATTGTGCCGTCAAACATTTTAGATAGTTGAAAAAAGATTTAGATGGAAATATCAAGAAGGACAAAGACTGATAAAAAGAAAATAGCTTGAAAAAACTTGGATAAAATAAATATTGTAATAATTTTTACCAGAAATTTAGAACTTTTTTTATCTACAAAAAAGGGAATATAATCATAAATTTTGTAATAATAATATTTAGGCAATTTTCGCACTTTACAGACTTAACATTTCTTTATCTAGTATTCTAAAATATCACTTTCACCTTTTATTACAATGTTGCACCATAATGTTTAATTTCCAGAATATAAAGATAGTACCTATACTTCACATTCACGACAGCTGATGGGAAAAAATTTTCAAAAAAATTTTTTCTTCGTTTAATAATACTTCAAATAAATGCCCCGAAGCAAAGTTTATGACGGTAAGGAAGCAACTGTTTATGTCTGTCTGTGTTTATTTTTTAATTTTTAGTTGTAGGGACGTACTAATTCAATTTGGGCTTTTTTTCTTATTGTAGTATTTTTTCCTTTTTATATAATTTGATTATTTACCATATGGAAGAATCTAAAAATATTGTATCTGCAAATAATGTCACCAAATCGATATCTTCCCAAATAAACAAATTTTCTGAAGGAGAGTAAGAGATTTTAGGCACAAATTCAATAAAAGGAGTAGAATAAAATAAAAAAAAACATAGTAGAACTATTAAAATCGTTATTGGAATGCCTCAGAAGCAAACAAGTATATTGCCTTATTTTATTTTTCCAGAGATTGAAAAATAGTTTGAATATAAATGACTGAATATACAAATATATCGTTTGTATTGATTTTATAATGCACATATATAAATAATGAATGTTGTATATATATATATATATATATATATATATATATATATATATATATATATATATATATATATAAAATAAATAATATTTTTTTCTCGTTTTACTTTATATCTTGTTGACTTTGACTTTTTGACGATATTTTCCTGTATCGATGCCCTTTTTTATGATACAGATGGACACCAAATACCCATAAATTTATTAAAAATACAGCACATTTCTAGCATGAAGCTTTGCATTCGATTTGGGTTGTTCCTAGATACGTGTGATGCAATCCTCATTAACTTCTGAACATTTGGGCCTATAGCAGTAGTATTGCCTTTTGTCTAGGCTTCTACACGTGTTCGTTTAAGTCTACTCGTAGTCTCTTCGTATTATGTAGAGGGCTTACAACGCGATGACTAAACTGTTCCTTGAATTTTCAAAAAGCTATAAATTTGTACTCATAATGAGGTTCTTTTTAAATATGAAATTATTTCACAATGTAAATAATAAATGTAAAATGATACAAAAATAAATTGTACTTAAGATTTTTTTATCTAAAAGGACAACACACGTATCTGAATATTAATTTCAATTCGAATGACAAACAATGTTTTGCTTTTATTGTATGAAATATCTCTAAAATGCTGATAAATGCATGATCTACGAGCCCCAACTACTTACATGTATTCGTAACCTTGAATTATTTATTTGATAAAATGCTGATATTTTTCTAAACACAACACAAAATTTGCATTCTGAAAAAATTTAAATATTTTTTTTTTAATTTGGTGCAATATTCTTATTTTTAAATCGGTCAAAAGGTTTTTAGAGCAACGGTTTCCAAAATATTGACAGTTTTATTTAGAAAATTTAAGGTTTTGCGCAAAGTAATAAAAAAGCTAAACTATTGCTAATACTCCAAGAATATAATCATTTCTGTATATTTCTGTTTTTACACACTCTATTCTTCCTCCGACGCGTTTGACAAAAATTGCAGAAAAATAAAAACATAGACCCATTAACGCTTATTTATCTTTTTTATTTAAAATTCAAATATTTCTTTAAAACACGCTGTAAAATATCATCTAAGAATAAAAATCCTCATTTCTCGAAAAACTATATTTAATAATTTTTAACATATGTAAGTTTCTAAAAATTTTTTGTTCGTCTAATATAGCCTTTAGATTAATGCCGAGATATATAAATTAACCATGAAAATGAGGTGGATGCTGTTTGAACTGTTTAGAGAATTCTTAGCAATTTTAATAATTTGTGAAGCTGTTGTGACAACCTTTAATATAATAACTATGAATAATTTTACATTTGAAAAGAAGATAAATACGTTTAATTTGTATTTCAAAAGTAACAGAAATTCAATCGTAGCTACTGTAAGATATGCACAAGAATATCCACATTTGCATCAACCAAAACCAGAATTTATCAAAAATTTATGAAATTTTGGTTCTTTTATGAAATCTCGGTCAGCTTATAATGAAAAAAAGAAACCACCTCGTAATCCTGACCTTACGCTATTTTATTTTTTTATGGGGTGTAGTAAAAGATTATGTGTATAGTGTTGCAATTCAAGATCAAAATTAACTAATAGATAGAATAAACAGAGCTATAAAAAGTTTGTCTGCAAATAGTTTTAGAAGTGAAGGTGAATAGACTGAGGAAAGATGCAAAAATTTATAAAAAAAATTACTTTAAATAATTAAAAATAATTAGTTTCATTTACATTCATCGTTAAAAAATTGTTTAGCATTATCAATGGGTAGTTTTTCAGAAAATAAAATAAAAACAATTACCTTCCGCTTTTGTTATATGTTTTAATTGTACGCTTCAACATTTTTTTAAAGCAAATTTTAAAACCTACTTTCATGTTACTGAAATATATCTAAGTAAAATTGCTAATATCTTTGAAATCGTTAAAGACATCTTTATCGAATTTTACAAATATATTAGCGACAATGTTAGATTCAATTTAAAGCGAAAAGGCCATTGGCGTCCCATTCAAAAATTATAAGTTTGGCGTCGCGACGCCTAGTATCGACGGTTAATTCACTTCGTTTTAGAACTGTTTGATTCATTAGAGCAATTGTTCTGTAGTTCTTGCATTTTTTGGTATTTTTTTAGGTAGAGTTAAAAAAGTAAATTGAAATCACTGTTTTGTTAACATTTCTGTATAACTACAATTATCATATTGAGGAAATTTTACAAACGTTCTAGTATATAATAAATATTTGGGGATTAAAATTGATTCGTGTAAATAAGCACTTGGTACATATCAATTTTGTCTAAGAACTTGTCTAGTTCTGTGGACTATAATAATGACTGACTGACTGACTCCGTAGCACTACAACCCAGGGTGGGTCTTGGCTGCCTCGACTATCTGCCTCCACCTAGAATGGTCTTGTGACAGCTCCCTCCATTCTCGCAGGTCAACTTCAAGGATAGCTAGATCCTTGTGGATGTTATCTCTCCATCTAAGCCTAGGTCTTCCCAGTGGTCTTTTTCCTTGTGGTGCTTCCTCCCATACCCGTTTTATTAGTCGATCGTTTTGACTCCTTTGTATATGACCTGCCCATCGTAGTCTTCTGGACTTTATTTCTTGAATGATGTAAGGGCTTTGATATATTGGCGCAAGCTCTATGTTGCTTCTCATTCTGTGACGGCCTGTTTCAAGGTCTCGGTATGGGCCATATATTATGCGCAGGATTTTTCTCTCAAACCTTCTTAGCAGCTCCGTATCGTGGACTGTCAGGGTCCATGTTTCACTGGCGTAGATTGCTACTGGTCGTATTATTGTTCGATAAATTTCGGTTTTTGCTTTTCTAGTGATAAATTTTGACTTAAGCAAGGTTTGTATCGCAAATGTACATTTATTTGCTTGTGTGATGCGCTGTTTAACCTCTTCCTGCATATTATTGTTTGCCTTTTTCACTGCGCCCAGGTACTTGAAAACTCGCACATGCTCAAAATTATAGTCATCCATGGTGACGTTCTGCCTGATTCTGTCTCGGGCGGGATTGCGGGAGACATGCATGTATTTGGTCTTTCCTTCCTTTATTCAGAGCCCTATTCTCTGAGCTTCTTTTTCTATCTTTATGAAGTTTTCCTTCATACTGACTGTGCTTTCTCCTATCGCGCCCATATCATCCGCGTAGGCCAAAATAAGTTTAGGGCCACTTGGCCCAAAAACCTCCGCGTCAACTGATACTATTCTTATGACTTTGTCCAGTGCAAGGTTAAACAGTACTGGCGACAAAGCATCTCCCTGCTTTAATCCTCTGTTGATAGAAAATGTTTGGCTACACTCTCCTTCAATTTTGACACAGCTTTTTGCCCCCTCCAGGCACGTTTTACACAGTCTAATCAGCCTGTGCGGGATTCCAAATTCTTCCATAGCTTCCCACAACCTTATCCTAATAACACTGTCATATTCTTGCTCGAAATCTATGAACAAGGTATGTAAGTTTTTGTTAAATTCCCAACATTTCTCTAGCATCTGTCGGATAGTGAACAGCTGGTCAACTGTTGATCTTCCGCTTCGAAAGCCACATTGGTAGTCTCCGATAATCTCCTCGGTATACGGAGAGAGACGTTGAAGGAGAATGCTGGAGAATAACTTATAGGCGTGGCTTAATAAAGCAATACCTCGGTAATTTTTACATTGCATTTGGTCCCCTTTTTTGTGGAGTGGAATATAATAATGAAGTTTGTTTATTGTGTGCATGCCCTTAAAACATAAAAATTAAGTTTTTAAAATATCTAAACCTGACAAATATTTAAACTATTTTGTTTATTTTAGTATGAAATTGAAATTTATTCATTAGAAATTAAAGAAAACATATGTGTAGAAGAAGAAATTAATAATTTACATATTTTCTTTCAATTTAAAATATATTTTCAAGGATAATTAAATTTATATACTCTGTGGACATGAAGCAGTAGATATCCAACCAAGATTTAAAATTAATAAATTGCACATTCTTTATACAACGAGATAGATGTTACAAAAATATGTAATTTTTAACTTTGCTTTGTTCTTTCCCATTCTTTGACAGATAGACCATAAATACAATCAAACGTAACAAAAATATTTTTACAGCGATTGATTTTCTTTATACTAGACTAAACTGACTGAATATCTGAAAGTTTCGCTACAATTGCTTAAACAAACATTTGTTCAGATTTTCCTTCGGGCAATTTTAAGAATGTTTCAGAGAGAGAATCAATTCCCATAGAGGAACTGTTATTTTCGTAGTTTCGATGTTGTTTTATTCTTTTAAATAGAAATTGAGAATAGAGACACTTGTCACAACAAATAAGGATTAAAGTTTATCCATTTTATTTAGGATTAAGAAGATATAGATAATAATATCTCACCATGCACTTATGGAGAATTTTATTTTACTAATTAATACAGTTTTAATATTAAATATTGTATTTTCACCGTATTTCGAATATGTCCCCTTGAAACATGATCTCTCTTCAATATGAGGGTTTGAGAGAGTGCTTTTATGTTGGTTTTATTCAGTCATTTTGAAACAGATTTCAGGTTTTGTTTTCCAATTATTAAAAGTGAAGTTTATGCCGTAATAAATTATTTTAATATTTAAAATTTATCTCCTACAAGAGTGGATAGGTAAGGGAAAACCAAGAACGTCCAGTCAGCAAGAAAGGTTAGGGTCATTGTTTTTTGGGACGGTAAATGAATTTTTTGGTATAATGTGTGGCGAACAGGATAACAATTCTAGCCCCCAAGCTATCATGGTGATGGTTAAAATTCGTTAACTGAAGTTTGAAGTCATGTTGCATGCACCTTATTGACCCGACTTGGTCTCCTTGGTTGCAGACTTGGAAGTAAGTGCCTACAAAGAAGGGATTTAAAGACTGGAACATCGATATACGTACGTGAATTAAATTATGTAAAAAAAATAAAGTAAATTTATGTCATAAGTTTTAGGCCGGGAACGTTTAATTCCATCCTCGTATGATATATTTGTATTAAAAATTTAAGAAAAGGCAAAAAATATCTTCTGTTTGTTGTGAAACTAAACAACGAAACAATTTTTTCAAAAATGCTTGTGTATACAAATTCGCAAAAAGAACATTCGGGCCTAAGAGTGTGGGTTAGTTCATTCTCAGCTTGCTTATCATTTT
This sequence comes from Diaprepes abbreviatus, assembly GCA_034092305.1. NCBI lineage: Eukaryota > Metazoa > Arthropoda > Insecta > Coleoptera > Curculionidae > Diaprepes > Diaprepes abbreviatus. The sequence continues at coordinate 19,178,577 of JASJET010000031.1, forward strand.
GAGTATTACAAGAAACATCTAAATCACATCATATACATTATTAATGTGAAAAAATGTTTGTTCAGTTAGCTCAGTTCGAAGACCCAACGCGAAAACTGAGTTTAATGCTTAGTGTTTTATTTGGAAAGTGTATGATTTGGGGAAGTTTCTCAATTAGTTTGGATAAAAATGTGATGTTAGAGTTAAATCGCAGAGTAAACATTACTCTCGTATTAAAAAGTGTAGAGGACTCAAAAATAATGGAGAAGCTCCGGGTTCGGAAAATAATGACAGAGCTGATTTGTCCTCGCTGGAGTTCATCTGCCGTATCACTGTGGCGGGGAGGGTAAGTTTTGACTTTCTTCTCGGTATGGTGGTACAGGTAGGACATCATCTGGATGATGGTGGAATAGGTTAAATTGTGTTCCTTAGCAACTTGTTCAAACTGTGCAATCTCTAACACGGAAAGGATATGATTGGAACGCAGTTTGCATTTACTGATCGTCTTTTATTTCATTCATACATGGAGCTGCATATAGTTGTACGTTTGCTGAATGTGATTTCAGCACTACAACGGCATAATGTGGATATATCCACTGCTATTGCATCTCACACGGAGGAATCCGTGAAAGCCGCATTAACATATATACGCCATCCGGCGGGAGGTCGGCGAAACCGCGTTCAGTATTTGCATGCTTCCTTCCGGTCTGTCCTTTGCACAGCCAGGTGCATGCCGGTACCCTGATGAATCTAGTAGAGACGAAACATGTACCTCTGCCGTATCACTGTGGCGGGGAGGATAAGTTTTGACTTTCTTCTCGGTATGGTGGTACAGGTAGGCCATCATCTCGATGGTGGTGGAATAGGATAAATTGTGTTCCTTAGCAATTTGTTCAAACTGTGCAACCCTTAACACGGAAAGGATATGATTGGAACGCAGTCGCTAGCTTTTCTGTAACCGGACCTGTATTATGATGAATGAATTCCAACAAGCTTTTCTTTTATACAACAAAGTATACAGGGAACGTTTAGTTTGTCAGATATTTAACTTACTTTAGAGATTAAGGTATCAATGCTTTACTTGTCATTTCTTTTTTTATCATTTTCTGCCAAAATCATAAAAATTTTACTTTTTCCAGGTTGAAAACCTTGACAAAAAAGTATACCTACAGCAATAAGGTGTTAAGATATGCTACTAACTAGACCTGTATATCTTTATTTAAAAATAGTATATTTTCTAAAGAACAGGGAAGTCCTACATTGAACCAAATTTTAATTGTCAGGCTGGGCAAGAGGTATTATTTTTGTAAAATTCATTTTTTTGTTGATAGCTTAATTCTATTGAACCTTCGTGTCTAGAGAAGCTTAGGAAGCTTTTAAATGTTTGATAGCAAATTTTCACATATGTGTTTCGATATAGCCTTCTGAATACTTAACAATACCAATGTGCGAGATTAAAGTTTTTCAGAAAAATACATAGTCCGTAATTATTTCTGTTTATTTTCTTTCAAAATACCAGGTGTCAAAGCGCCCTCTAAAACTAAAAAATATATTATTATTACTAGAACCACGAACTTCTATCCTCCGCAACAAGATATAAATAAAACGGTACATCAAAGCGGGGCCCGAATCCCACGACCGTCAGGTTAACAGTTTGACACTCTATCGACTAAGCTAGAAGTAAAGAAGAAAAAATGATAAATAAAGCATTGACAACCGAACAACCACGGATACATTTTAAGATTTAAAAACTCGTTTCCCAGAAATTTTGTGTCAATTTGCGCAATCTACACCCCAAATACATCGATTCGATAAAAAAAAATGGCTAATTTGGCTAAATAGTGTATGTTTTGTTTGCTTACTTGTTTCACTAGAAATACAAGCTGTCAAAAGTATAAAATTCATATCATCATCTAACCTACCGCCACAGTTTACACTACAACATTGCCTATTTTTTGGCTAGAATTGGGATTAGACCATTTATAGGCCATAAGAAAATTACGGTTGGTGAAAAACCAAGCAAATTTAATGATTATATTAGTTCTACTGTAGTGTCATCGATTTCTCTTCGCATTACTGTCTAAAACCCTAATTCATCAAATTTATTTTGTGACCTGTTACTAAGCCTTATATTTTACTTTTATTATTTAATATCAAGTACATATTATTACACATATACCTAACACTTACAATATTTTAAGTTATTAATGATAATGAAATTCCAATAATGTTTTGTTTCCTAATAATGCTAGCTGCAGTAAAATTACAGTGTAATCTCGCCATATGTCAACCTGATAATATCATTTATTTCATGAGGAAGGCTTGTTTATGACTTGCAAACGTAACAGCTTTTGATTACCACTAAACACAGCTAATTTACACCTGATGATGGATTTCAATCTTCCTAAATGACTTTGATAGATAAACCAAAAATTTTAAATTTCAAGAAAAAACGTTTTTAATTTAAATAAAATTGATTGTTGTTTTGACTATTTTAAATTGGGTTAAATCTAGACTGAATAGTTTGTCTTGTTTAATTGTTTATGTATATATATATATATATATATATATATATATATATATATATATATATATATATAGAGAGAGAGAGAGAGAGAGAGAGAGAGAGAGAAAAGACAATTGTGAAGAAACATTTATATTTAATTTCTTCCTGTCAACATACTGAATTTATGTTCCTAAGATTATATTTATTTATGCTTATTAGATATAAAGTATGTTATATTGGAAGTTTGAAAGCAATTTTTTTTTTTCATTTTAGTAGACAAAGATAAAATGTTTTGTAACAACAATATATGAATATCGGTGCCTTTTACTGTTCTATATAAACGAAATTATTCACAAATTTAAAAAGCTTACTTTCCAAAGGTTTGTATAAACAACGATAGTTAGTGCATAAGAAATGCAGAACTACCAACATAAAAAAAAATGTTTTATTATTTATAATACACTAAATATTTTACACCTAACTGAGATAGAATGATACTCGAACAAAGTCAAGGCGTAAATTAAGCGTTAGCAAAAAGATGCATCTTACAACGTAGATTAAGATTTGTTAAAATTGGGTAAAGATCACCGCTTACCTGCTGGTTCTGATTTTCAAAACCAATTTTTAAAACGAAGTATTTTTTTTATTGCAGTCATTCATTTGGGATTAACGCTTTTTTATCTAAATTTGATTACATATGATTTGTTTTAAAATTAGTAACAACATTTTTTCTAATAAGAACCAGAAGCTGAATTCTATATATACATTGCAATTATTCTACGAAAATTGTTTTATTTTAATTTAAAATTAAAATCATTAATTTTAAAATACGTAATGCTCAAATTTTGTTACTTAAACAGTAGAACAATTTCCCCTACACACAAACATAGTACGATAATAATCGCATTATGCTAACAAGCAGAATAATAATGCTAATTCAAAATGTATGACACAGAATACATAGGTCTCCTTGGTATTTCCGCTTGTTAATAGTGCGTAGTGTGTTGAGACACGGCGATAGCATGTTGATGATTTCACGTTCTCGGCAAGTTTACCTATTTAACCGCAATTCCTATCGTAAACAGTAATATCTGCACGCTTACAGACCGCCAAACCAATTGTTGATCTCAAATGTTTGTTCCTCCACATCATACAAACAGCGATATTGTCGACTTATTGTATTTACCCAGTTTCTGATAATAATGATTTTGTTGACATCTGGCAAACTCTACAAGCCAGAACATACACCGTTGATATTATTAACCTGGATGAACATTTGTCTTCTTTATGATTTACCGAAGTAAATGCATTAAATTAAGTCGTCATTTTACAAAATATTTTTTTGAACTTATTCTTTTATTTTGAATTGATTAGAATCCATACTAGATTGTTGTCTGGTTGAAGTAAATATTTTTTTGTTAGTTGAAATCATAAACTATTCACATAAATTTGCAATTATTCAGTGTTCATTTAGCGCTATTCAGTTATAACGCAGAATGTTGTTTTTTAAGTTTCAACTACTTTTAAACGATTACGCTCACCATTAAGGTTTTGGTGATTAAATTAGCTTTTTTTATTGATTTATGATTGGTCCGTATTTTTTTTAACTCACTTTTTTGTTGCAAAGCGATTGGAGCCTACACACGACGTTTGTCTAGCTCATGATTTTTTAACATTTCGCATCGTTGCCTTAATTAATAATGTGATTGAAAAATTCGCATTTTTCTTAAAGATTACTTGTCTACTACATAATTCATTTATTATGTTTCAGTTATATTAAATTTTTTATTCAACGCCCCAGGTTGGGCGCTATATCATAATTGTAATTGTTTGCAACGTTTTTAGTATTAGAAAACTATTTAACGTCTAATCTAGGTAATACTTCGTCTTTTCCAACGTTTATTAAAATTTTTGAGACGTTTTTATTTCTTTTAATTTCGTAATAAATGTAGAGCTTTCACAAATTGTTTTAACATACAATTATAATAGATGTACACCCTAGAATAAAAAGATCTCTATTTAACATCCACAAATCACTTACAAGTGAAAATTATATTAAAAAAATAATTTACAGAAAACTACTAATTTCTAGAATATGACTAAAATTACAATGTATAATAAATATTGGAATTAAAATGGCTAAAACAATTGTAGCCCCAATAAATCCTATTAATTTAAATTTGCCTTACGCAGCCCTATGTTTTTAATTCCTATTACTGAAAATTAATTAATTAAACATATGTCCTCTTTAAAGAATACTAATTCACAATATGGATGGTGTAACATCTAAACTAATAATACAACTTCATAATTCAATTATGAAACCTTTGTTACATATAATCAATGTAAGGCTTGCAACGGGAGTCGTGCATTCTCAATTCAAGGAATCTGTTGTTACACTCATTTATAGGTCAATAACTTTAATAAATAATTTTTCCAAATTGCTCCACAAGTGTATTAAGGGAAGGTTATTCACAAAAATAATTATATTCCTGAGAATCGGTATGGTTTTGTGCAGGAACACGGTAGAGTAACTTAAATACTGGGAATAAATGTGCAGTTATCTTTTGGGATTTTGCAAAGAAGTTTATCTTACAAGAAGTAAGGAAGCACATGACAAAAGACTTGGAAGTAACTATGGGTTAGTTAGAAAGTTTTAAGATCTCTTTAAATTTAACAAAGACAAATTATGTTGTTTCTCTTTACCGAATGCTAATAAACCAAACGTTGCAAATATTGTTGTTAATAATCAACAAATAAAAGAAATTTCAGAAATAAAGTATTTAGGAGTAATAATTGACCGATTCTTGAAGTGACATTCTCACACAAAGTATATTTCAAACAAAATTAGACCTCTAATCCACATCACTATACCCTTAGAGGAACTTTAAATCCCAGACTTCTTATCATATTATATAAGAGCCTTGTTGAATTCCAGTGACCAGTTATCTTCTGCTGATATTTACACGATAAGAAATTTATATGTAATAACTGTAAAAACATTCACTCATAGAAATGCTTCATAAAATATATAACATAATTCCTGTCTCGCTGAGAAATATGGCTAATGGATATAAATTTACTAAAGAATATAAGAAATTCCAATAATGTTTTGTTTTAAATGAGCATAAATCATTGATTAGTCCATCATAGAAATTTCATAAATTTTATTATTAATTGAATACTTGCAATTTATACAAAGAGTATATTTTGGATATTTACAAGTAATGTTTGTTGCCTAGGTACCAGGATGGTAATAAGAGTGTATTTTTTTGTAGCAAGTGGATCATTATATTAGAACAAATTTATAAATTTTAAATCATTACTTTCAAAAATTATTTTTAATCATCGTGAAAATAATAAATTAATGTCTTGTAAGTATGTTCTATAAATAGATAAATCCGTAATGAACGTAATTCACTTAGGTGTATAAGTAATAGATATATATATATATATGTAGATAAGTTTTTGTCCGTCTAATTTAAAATAAAATAGAATAAAATATTTGGCGAAGCGGACGTGAAAATTTGTCAATCTACATGATTCTCGTATTAAAAAGTGCGAAGCACTCCAAAGTATGGAATAACTCCGGGTCCAACAGATGGCGACAGCGCTGTTTCGTCCTAATATGGGACTCGTCAGGCCACCGCAGTCGGTACAAACCATCACCTCGCCTTTGCATCGTATAAGCCATACTTATAATCAAAATACGGCAAATAAGACGACAAAGGCGACATCTCGATGGTCCACTCGATAATACAAGAACCATACAGATTAACAAAGTTTGTAAGAGAACCGTCATATGGTGGCGCGACGGTGAATTAAAACAGAAATATGTAAAATCGAGTACACGAAACGCGCTGCCCAAAAGATAGGGGTCGCATTTTTCGGTACTGGCAAGCAAGCATGCCGCTATTTAAGCAGCCAACGTCACGTGCCGCACCAAACGATCCCACCATGAGAGCATCGTTTAGCGTGTTTCAAAGCCAAACAAGTAAATAAATATGTAGATAAGTTTTTGTCCGTCTAATTTAAAATAAAATAGAATAAAATATTTGGCGAAGCGGACGTGAAAATTTGTCAATCTACATGATTCTCGTATTAAAAAGTGCGAAGCACTCCAAAGTATGGAATAACTCCGGGTCCAACAGATGGCGACAGCGCTGTTTCGTCCTAATATGGGACTCGTCAGGCCACCGCAGTCGGTACAAACCATCACCTCGCCTTTGCATCGTATAAGCCATACTTATAATCAAAATACGGCAAATAAGACGACAAAGGCGACATCTCGATGGTCCACTCGATAATACAAGAACCATACAGATTAACAAAGTTTGTAAGAGAACCGTCATATGGTGGCGCGACGGTGAATTAAAACAGAAATATGTAAAATCGAGTACACTTTTGGGCAGCGCGTTTCGTGTACTCGATTTTACATATTTCTGTTTTAATTCACCGTCGCGCCACCATATGACGGTTCTCTTACAAACTTTGTTAATCTGTATGGTTCTTGTATTATCGAGTGGACCATCGAGATGTCGCCTTTGTCGTCTTATTTGCCGTATTTTGATTATAAGTATGGCTTATACGATGCAAAGGCGAGGTGATGGTTTGTACCGACTGCGGTGGCCTGACGAGTCCCATATTAGGACGAAACAGCGCTGTCGCCATCTGTTGGACCCGGAGTTATTCCATACTTTGGAGTGCTTCGCACTTTTTAATACGAGAATCATGTAGATTGACAAATTTTCACGTCCGCTTCGCCAAATATTTTATTCTATTTTATTTTAAATTAGACGGACAAAAACTTATCTACATATTTATTTACTTGTTTGGCTTTGAAACACGCTAAACGATGCTCTCATGGTGGGATCGTTTGGTGCGGCACGTGACGTTGGCTGCTTAAATAGCGGCATGCTTGCTTGCCAGTACCGAAAAATGCGACCCCTATCTTTTGGGCAGCGCGTTTCGTGTACTCGATTTTACATATTTCTGTTTTAATTCACCGTCGCGCCACCATATGACGGTTCTCTTACAAACTTTGTTAATCTGTATGGTTCTTGTATTATCGAGTGGACCATCGAGATGTCGCCTTTGTCGTCTTATTTGCCGTATTTTGATTATAAGTATGGCTTATACGATGCAAAGGCGAGGTGATGGTTTGTACCGACTGCGGTGGCCTGACGAGTCCCATATTAGGACGAAACAGCGCTGTCGCCATCTGTTGGACCCGGAGTTATTCCATACTTTGGAGTGCTTCGCACTTTTTAATACGAGAATCATGTAGATTGACAAATTTTCACGTCCGCTTCGCCAAATATGTTATTCTATTTTATTTTATATATATATATATATATATATATATATATATATATATATATATATATATATATATATATATATATACATATATATATATATATATATATATATATATATATATATATATATATATATATATATATATATATATATATGTATATATATATATATATATATATATATATATATATATATTCTTTGCTAACATTTCTAGATAAAAACTTATTAGCATGAAATAAATTTTTTTAATGCCCCATGTTGGGCGCCATATTATATTACAATTTTTTTTTGTAATAATTGTAAGAAATATCAGAAAACTATCGTATATAAGATTAGCTTGCATACAAAATATTCTTTATCAAAATGTATGAAATGAACAAATAATGTTGACAAAATAGATAGAAAATATAATTTTAATAGAAAAACAAAGCATATTTAAGTAAATAAATAAATATTGTTATTGTGGCTTAAAATAACTAATATTCTTAGTCCAATGAGAACTAAAAATGGTATTTTAATTTAAAGTTTTGATACCAACGAGCCCTTTATTAATAGCATAGCATACTTATGAAAATTATCTTTTATATTTTTTCCTAATTGTAACTCTTATTATTCCAGTAGTCTTCACTATTAAATGTTCTAAATAGCTTATTCCATAGTTATTCTCTGGCCCGTTTATTACAGTTCACTATTTTTATGAAGAATATTATTTTGTGAGAAACGAAAACGAATTTATTTCTGTATGTTATTTAAGTGGATTAAATTTATTGCGGATCTAATGTTTTTTTTAAAACATACTTAGTATTTTTATTAATGTATTATTTATTATTTCAATCATATCCAATATACCATACTGTTTTTTATTCACGTTCTAGAAATTAATAATATTCTGTACCTGATAATGCCGAAAATATATAGATTTCGATGAAATATGTAATAAAAGGGCTATTCTTTTGAGTCATTATCACTTTCACTTCTATCATTTGAAGTAATCATGATCACTTCAACCCAATGACAAATAAATGCATATTCAAAAGAACATGAAGTTATCAGTTACACTTTTTTCACTTTGATCAATTGATAATTGCTCTAAAAAATATAGCCAAAATTTACATTCATTAGTAAATGATGTATATATGAATATGATTTTTCTAATAATAGAAATATTTTTATTATATATTTATACTCTTTTGAATTATAATTTGGTATTAAAGTAAAATAAAAAAAAAAATTAAATAGGAAGACGTATCATCTAATCAAATGATTATTTATTATTTTACAATATATTTTTTGTAGAGTTAAAAAGTAATTTTCTAATGCTAAGATACAAGAAATCTTGCAATATAATATGGCGCCCAATCTGCGGCGCCGAACGAAAATGTTAATATAAATAAAATATATTAAATCCAAAAATTTAACACCCAGACTCATTAAAAAGCGTAAGACTTTGACTTGATCTAGTTGCTATGAAAGTTAGATATTCTAGTTTATCAGTTTTGTTTGCTTATGATATTGTTGTAATTTGTATAAAATACGTCAACAAATAAATGTGCATATATTGAAATTAAAAATAAAAACCTATATATACACCCGTGAAATCGGAAATAGTTGTCTCATAAAAGAAGCAAAATTTTTGATTTTTGTAGGTTTAATAATAAGAGATAATTATTTTTAACCCTAAATTTTTTTTCATCGACTTATTGCTGCACTTCATCATTAAACCCTTTAATGTCAACTTATACCAATTTTAAGTATAGACCATGTTATTGAATTGGGGGTTTAAGTTTTAATACATGGAGGACATTCTATTTTTAGTCCAATATCAAATTTATTATAGTGATGGATTTATTTATAAATGTGCAGCTAATGTACAGATTCAAAGGAGTAAGTATACTAAATTTTGATTTAAAAGAATGAGAAGTAAGAGTATGTTGCCAAAAAATAGTATTTTCGCTTTTTATTTTGCACCGGTCATATGTATACTTACACAAAATGTATGGTAAAAATATTTTATCAGTTCATTTTTTAACTAGGCAAACAATAAAATAACAATTAAAAAAAAATTATATTAAATGTTACCAAATCGTGACAATTGGGAATATTTTGTGAAAAGTATTTTTACTATTATATATTGAACATACATTTCAGAACGTTCCATAAAATATGCGGTATATATTTATCAGTTATAACATGAAATATGTAATAAAGCATAAATTAATTTGTAAATTATGAACGTAGTGATATTTTTTTAAGAAATGGAGATCTTCTTATTCTGTGTTTTATTCCTTTGAATTATAATTTTCTATTGAAGTAAAATAAAAACATCACAAAAATTTAAAGAAACTTTAAAAAGAAGAAGTATCATCTAATCAAATTATTATTATAATATGTTTTCCATAGAGTGTAAAATAAATTTTCTAATACTAAAAGACTAAAAGAATCTTGTAATATAAAATGGCGTCCAACCTGGAGCGCCGAACAAAAATATAAATTCATTAAATTCAAAAATTTAACAACAAGATTCACTAAATGTCATAAGACTTTGACCTGATTTAGTTGCTAAAGAAGTTAGATGTCCTAGCTGATCGGTTTTGTTTTGCTTGCGATATTGTTATAATTTGTATAAATATGTCAACAAATAAACGTTCATATATTTTAATTAAAGATAAAAACCTACAGATACACCCCTTAAACCGGTAACAAGAATAGTTGTCTCTTGAAAATAAACATTTTTTTTAATTTTTTGCCCTTCAATAATAAAAGACAATGATTTTTTATCCCTATATATTTTTTTGGTTGACTTTACTGTTGCACTTGTTCATTAAATCCCTTAATGTCAACTTATACCAGTTTCAAAGATAGACCATGTTATTGAATTGTAGGGTTTAAGTTTCAGTGCATTTAAGACATTTTACTTTTAGTTCAATCTCAAATTTATTGTAGCGATAGATTTAAGAGAGTAAAATCCTAATAAATATGGAAAAATAGATTCGTGCTGAAGTTCGATTTCTAAAAATTGTTTTTTTAAATAAAATAATGAGAAGTAAGAGTATTGTGTCAAAAAATCGTATTTATCCTTTTTATTTTGCACATATGTACACTTATAAAAAATATATGTTAAAAGTATTTTATCAGTTCATTTAAAAAAAATAAAAATTTTAAATTAAATGTTACTAAATCGTCACATAATAACTATAATTATTTAATTTATTTAAATATTTTATGAAAAGTACTTTTACTATTATATATTGAACATACATTTCAGTGCGTTCCATAAAATATGCAGTGTATATTTATCAGTTATAGATTGAAAATTTGCAGAGTAATTATTTGTTTAAGATTTAAAATAATAAACATCTTCCTCGCGGTTAGTTTTTAATTAGCTGCAAAGAAATTGTTTATTTAATCATTCAAGATTTATTGAATCCTTCCTAGCAATATATGAATGTATTTACATGATGACCTAATATGGTTTTTGTTAAATTGTTAAACAAACCACTTGATCAGAGTTAGCAAATAAACAGCTTCTAAAGTAGTTTTTAAAGGAAACTTATTGCTTGTATGTGTGTGCTAATAAAATAACATTTTTTCCGAATTTTGATCATTCTTCTCGAAATACATTTTTGATTCCTTGTTTTTAAACTTCGAAAAAATAAACAAAATATTAGAGCATGCCTGCAAAAATGAAAAGGTTTTATTTAATTTGTATTTTTTACATTTCGAAACCCACAGATGAATATAAATTTTATTTGGGTATTTCCATTGATCTGAGTAATTATTTAGGTAATGCTTTACTAAATCTGAATTTTAATATTTGACAATGAAAAGCGGAAGGCCACAAATAAAAAATATTCTCTTAGGCATTCATTTGCCTGTTTTCGTAAGAAAAAATTTTAGTAAATAAAAATAATTCAACTTAATAAAATTTGTTTAGAAACCGATAATTGTACGATTTGGAAAACTTTTTATATGCTTATTTTACATGAATATTTTTATTTGTCTCTTATCGATGCAACTGTACATTTTGGATATATCTATTTAGCTTATTTTATATAATATTTTTTTAAAAATTAACCAATAATGAACGGGACCAAAAAATGTTTTCCCTATTCGTAAATAATACTAAATAATTTTGATTACAAGTAAAAATAATGATAGAATAAACCTACAGCATCAGGATGTAAAATGAACTTGAATACTTACTGCCACTAAGACGATCCCGCCAAGCAATAGGATTAAGACTTTGAATTCCAGGCCAGTAAAGTCCTCCCGTCGTTCTTCCAAGTTCAACGGGAGGTTTATTGACTGAATTAGCAGCATGGTGATGAAAAAAGGCAGCAGCGGCAATGTTGAAACCTCTTAAACCTGGATTGGAGGCATTTTGAGCACTATTTGCAGCCATTCCCAAAGAATTTTGAGTGAAGCCCAGATTGTGCGGAAAATGCAGAGGACCGGTGGTTATTTGGGAAGGTCTCGATAGTATGTGATCTATTCCATGAGGATTTGCTCCTTGAGAACTATTACTGTTACTAGTTGCGCCAAGAGGACTTCTTGATATTAACCCTGATCGTTCCATGTGCATACTGGTCCTTTCTAATAAAATATCGGCTTCACTTTTGTCCTGACCATGCATATGATCTGAAGGACTAAGATGACTTTGATGTTGTTTCATTTCTGCCATGGAATGTAACGCTGCCAAGGGTGCCGCGAGCATATTGCGGTGCTCTAAATTAAAAAGGCTTAAATTTTGGTGACTGGCAAATTCCAGCATCTTAGATACCGGAGGTGGTGGAGTTACGGACACCTCAGAACGATCGCTAGACGCGTCGCTATGTTGCGTCATTGCAGCTGGAGACGCCGTGGTTGCAACTAAAAGACGCGAGCTAGCCGCGTCTCCGTCGAATTGTCTTGGTGGATGTCCTTTAATATACACGAAACGTACCTATTCACTGCACGCACATCACACTACGTTCACGAGTCTCCTCTGGCCACTCTTAAGGTAAAAATATCCCGTGATTCGGTAGACAGTTGGTTGACAATGAACTGACGACAGACTTGGAAGGAGACTATGCACTCGCCGAGGTGAGTTTTTAGTGGGCGGTGGCAAGGTGAATTGCCGGCGACGGCAGTGGGGATGTCTATAGAGTGAACTGCATGTTAAATATGTGCTACTGTTAAGCTCATTACGGTAGCCTCTATGGCAGTTAGCGATTCGGTGCGTGTCGCGTAGCTGCGTGGTTGCACTCTGCTCTATTTTTAAAAGAGATTAATGCTTTTTTCATTGGCGGGAAGGAGGAACGCGCCGCTCCGGCGCGCGCCGTGATTGGCGTGATCGTCGTTCGCCGGAAACGCCCGCTATTGGCTGCGAGCACGCCCTTCCCCCTCCGATTCTTCGGTCCGTATTATTCCGCTATACGAAACACTCAATCTGTAAGGTGGTATCTTACTAGTATAAGCATATTCGCGGTGGAATCGGTCTTCACTATACTCCCCTAAAAAGCTTTGTTTAAGGAGAATCTCTGTCAAGTGCTGCTCTTAACTTCGCTGAGTTTGCCCACTTTACGCTTGGCTCTAGCGCAGCCACTTGTTTTAATAGCTTTACATATTTACCCTACGACCCTTATTAAAATTATTAAATTCTTTTCTCGGGCATTTACGTTTCTTATTATCTTTTTGTCCTTTGAGAAATTAGTTTAGGAAACATATTTATTTAAATTTGACCTAATAATGTTAATCAATATAATGCATTTAAACTGAAAGATTATTACTATTTGTTAATAACTTAACAAACATTGAGATAAAATAAATTGCGTAATATAAATTATTTTATTTATAAATTATTTCCCATTTAAAAATCATTATTTTATATGGGTGAAATAAATTATTATTTTAAATTATATACTTTCGTATTTTGATATTGTGACGTCAATAAAGAATTTTAGATTTCCGTTTCGAATTTTCTTTACTCTCAAATATTATGATTTGTATTTTAATTATTTATTTTATTCCATTGCGTAAATCAAGTACATATTCTTTCACTTTAAATACTTCAAATAAAATTGTTAATGTGTTATCTTAATTTACATTTATATACAGGTCGGTATGTTAGTGAGAGATAAAAAGGTTTTTTTTTTTTCATATAAAGTACCGAGTATAAAAAAGTATCAAATAAATTTATTTATATCAAATAAGATCGGAGAAACTGTAAAAATGGTATAAAAGTATATAAAATTACTATATTCCTGAAACATCGTATTATTAAAAATAAACGTATGGAGCTTAAAAATGCCTTTAGCGGTTTGTTTCTGAACATTATTTAAAACAAATTCTCCAGGAACAAAAACCAAAAAGTTACAAATGTTGTAATAATTTTATGTTCCAACATACGAGGTGTGTAAATTAAGTAACGAGACTGATAACGTAGTTGTCGATATGGTCATACTAGGGATGCGGGACTTGGAGGGGAGGCAGGTAAACATGATAAGGGTCTAGGCACACCAATGGATATCGATTGCAATGCTTCGAATATGTGCGGTGCTTTATTTGATAGTTGATCTGCTGACAATCTAAGATCAACAGTTCTCAGTTTGTTGAATCAACCTATTGATATTCTGTCGTTTTTTGTGTTCGGTAATCTCTGCTGTGTTGGTAATAATTAACATATATTTTTAATAGAAAACTCTTTTAATTTTAGTAGTAGTCAATGAACTGAATTTTTTTAATGCTAAGCTTATTAATTTGGACTTGTAATAAGAATCACCAGTTCTGGAAAATATAAGATGAGTTTTTCTAAATATTCCGACTAAAGGGCTCACGTGAAAAGGAAAATTCCGGTAGGTATTTTATGTCTCATTCTTGAAAATATATCGAACGACGTAAAATAATTCTATTGTTTCTTTCTTAATTGACCTCTAAAAGATGGAGGTTCTAAATTCAATCGTCATGTATTTTTTTGTGTATGTACATTGATTACTCCGGAATGGCGGCACTGATTTGAACGAAATTTTTTACTTTATGTTCAGGAAACTGCTGCGGTGGTCCCATATTATTTTGGATGAAATTGGTTTTGTAAAATCTAAGATGGCGCTTATAATATGGCGGATACAAAATTAATTTTGTCCGATTTTCTCCAAAATTGGTATGGGGGACTTTTCGGGATCGCACATAGTGAATCTGAAATTGTCTTTAAAAAATTAAACATAGTGGATTCAATATAACGGACAAAAAAAAACTAATTTTGTCTGATTTTCTCCAAAACTGGTATGGAGGAGTTTTCGAGATTGCACATAACGAACCTGAAATTATCTTTAAAAAATTTAATATGACGGATTAAGTATGGCGGATCAAAAAAGTGAATTTTGTTCACTTTTCTCCAAAATTGGTATGGGAGAGTTTTTGAGGTTAGTCATAACGAATCTAAAATTATTTGAAAAAAAAATGAAATTTGGTGGATTAAAAATTTTACATGTCTCGATTTTGTGAGGTTTTTGTAAGTGGCAATTCCAATATAGCGTCCTAAAAATTTTACATTTCCGGATTATGTCCAAAATTGGTGCTTGGGGGTTTTCGAAGGAGTTAGATTAGATTAAGATGTTAAATTTTTTTTTTTAAACTCAATATGGTGTGTTGAAAATTTTACGTTATTAACAATTTTTCTAAACTGGTATTAGGAGCTTTTCGGGGTCATAGGTTACAAATCCGAAGTTAATTTTTCACAACTTAATATGCAGGATAAAATACATTGGACTAAAAGATTTACGGCTCAAGTTCTTCAAATATCAATATTGAGATTTTTTGGGAGCCGAAATTGCCAACCCAAAATTAATTTCTTAAAATTCAAGGTAGCGAATTTACCTTGAGAGACTGAATATTTGTTTGGTACGATTTCATTCAAAAATGATACTTGGAGAATTCCCAGAATCAAAGAATTTTTTGTTGTTCAATTTAGTGTGGTTTACAACTTTAGACAAAGTGGGTGCTTTTTTGTGACCTTGGAAA
The DNA here is from genome assembly GCA_034092305.1 of Diaprepes abbreviatus. Taxonomy (NCBI): domain Eukaryota; kingdom Metazoa; phylum Arthropoda; class Insecta; order Coleoptera; family Curculionidae; genus Diaprepes; species Diaprepes abbreviatus. Next base: position 19,194,382 of record JASJET010000031.1, read on the forward strand.
CATTGTAGGGTACACTAATCTCAAGTAATATTAGTTTAAATAATTTATGGATATCACAACGAGTTCAAAACCAAAAATCGAAAAATAAAATTTTTAGATAAAAAATTTCTTAAAATGCTCTAAAAAACGAGAAATTACAATGTAAATTTTTATATGAAAATGAAATTTTTTTTAAATGAAATAAATAACTACTAACACGAGATTTATATCTACAAATTACGGTAAGAGAGCAATTACAAATAAAATATTTTTGAATCTCATCATTTCAATGACATTTTGTCATGTATTAGTTTGGCCCGATTTTGAAAATTTTAATTTCATAAATAAATTCATAGTGTTATTCTTCGATTTTTAACGCATTTTTAGAACTCGGTTCAAATTTTTTTTGTAAAAATTTTATTTTTATGAGACCTACTGACCCCTAAGGTCAACAATCAACATGGAACTCATACGTGCAATGAATGTAGTGTTAATTTTGTGAACTTGTCTAATTTAGGAGTGCTCGCACACTAAAACATCCAAATGTAAAAGAGGTTAAACCTTAGAAGGAATTCTTTCAAACACATTTTTTATTTATTTTTTAGAGAGGTTGGAAGAGTTAGCACCAATATATCTTTGAATGTTTGCCAATGGACTTACTATTAAAGAGTAAGGAGCTACCTTAACACTAACATTCATCCATATTTGGGTGGCAAATTTCTTAAAAAATTTGACGAAGCCACAAGTAATATAACAAAATACTATTTATCTTTGGATTAGAAAATGTATGATCGTCATTAATTTTCAATAGTTTTATTTGCAGGTGCTATTCTAATATTTGTTTGAGGCAAAGTTTTCGAGAGACTTATTGATGTCTATAAAGGGAAGGTCTACACTAAACTGAGTATTTTAATTCAATGGAAATTTTTATTTAAATTTTGTGGTGAAAGCTGATATAATGTAGTGAATGGTGCCATAAAGACATTTTATATAGTCGAAAGACAGATGTTGTTGAGAGTATCAAGAATGGCAAAATATGACAACAAGAAAATAGTGGTAGCTGTATAAATATTTTAGATACTTTTATTACGGTTGGAAAAAAAAACATTATATAGTTAAATGTCATTTAATAACTTGAATAAAATAACTATTGATAGAATTTGTATCAAAAATTTATAGTTTCTGCCTTCAAGAAGTGAATTAAAATACTATTTAAACAATTTTCAATCTTTACAAACGTAACATTTTTTTATCTAGATATTCTTAAATGTCACTTTCACCAATTATTACAATATTTGACTATACCAGTAATTTTGATCATTCTATTAATAGTGAAGGTGCATCAGAATGTTTAATTCCAAGGAAAAAAAGATATTACTTATATGTCATATTTACGCCAGGTGATGGGAAAATATTGTATTAACGGAAAATTTCAAAAATATGTTTTTGTGTTATAAAACTTCAAATAAATGCCCAGATGCTAAGTTTAAGACAGCAAAGTAGAGACTGTTTCTGCCTATCTGTGTTTATTTTTTAACTTTCAGTTATAGGTTATATGGAAGTACTAATTCAATTTGGAGTGCTTTTTTATATTAATTTTTTTATTAGATAACTTGATTATTGCCCAAATGTCGACATAGAAGAATCTAAAAAATTTTATATCTGCAGTCAATTTCACCAGATCGATATCTTCCCAACTAGACAAACTTTTTGATGGACAGAAAGAGATTTTAGATACAAATTCGATAGAAGAAGTGGAATTAAATAAAAAAATAAAAAAATAGTAGCACTATTAAATCATTATTGGAGACCCTCAGAAACAAACAAGTATATTGCAATTCTCTCAGCTGTGCAGTTGATGCAAAGTCCTGATTAAAGAAGATATATTAGCTTGAATTCTCGTCTTATTGAAATGTTTTCTCGAGAGATTGAAAAGAAGTTCAAACATAAACGTCTTAATATAAAAATAAATTGTTTGTAACAATTTTATAATGTACCTCTATAAGTAATATAGTGTCGTGTAAATAATGCTCTGTCCTGCTTGTTATTAAATTTAATAGAATATTTTAAACACAGCATAGTATAACTTAATATAACTCCTGATATTGTGATACCCTTCCGCATATATTCAAGAATAACTTCTGATTTATTGTTTTTAAAATATTAACCTATCGTTAGTTTAATGTAATGAACGCATCGACTCCAAATACACTACCCGTATAAAGTATATATATATATATATATATATATATATATATATATATATATATATATGCATAGTGGGGTTTTCGGTGACACACACATGAAATAGTGGGGAAAAATTATTTTTTCCGAATTTTGATCTTTAACAGGGTGGAGGGAAACTCGGAATTTCGGTTGTAATTTTAGATATTATTGGGCTCAATAATGAGTTGTCTGCATAAGGAATTTTAGATACAGGAAAGTGGAAAAGTAATACATTTTAAGTTTTATCAAAAAATACTAAAAAACTGAATTTTTCCAAATACGATGCTACGTTGTTAATTCATTCAGTACATAGGCAAGAACATTTCCTATCTGTTCAGCATTATTATAAGTTGAACATGCAAAGTTTTTAACGATAGATATCCTAACTTAACATAAGTGAACATAAGAAAATTTACAACATTATGAAGAATCATTTCATTTATGATAACATTTTATACAAAATTTCCGTAATAGACTGTAAATAATAATAAACAATAAGTAATAATAAGAAAGAGCCAGTAACAAGCTAAAATTATCACAAAATTATCTTAATCTCAATGCTATACAGGGTGGACCAAAAGTTCGTTAGCATTTGAAAAGCACACTGCTTTGGCGCGGATGGGGGTATCGTAGCGGAAAGGTTACCAAAATGCAAGCGAAGCCAATAGGAATTTAGTGCCATGGCGTCATTCAACGGAGCACAATACGCTTTCGAGAGTTTTATCGGAACAACGATTCTACGACTAAAGATAAACGGAAATTCTACACTCATTACAACTTACGGAACGCAAATCAAGCTCCAACAGTTCAAATGATGAAAAAAATGAGTACAGAAGTTCGAAACGACGAGTTCAACTTTAAGTCAACCAAGATCAAGCCGACCCAGGACATTGCGTGATCTTGTAAACATAGAGCGTATAAGAAAAACCAGGCCTGTCTACACGAGAGCGGTCTAGTGTTTTAAATGTGCCAAGAGCATCTTTAAATCACATTTTACACAAGGATTTACATTTATATCCGTATAAAATTCAAGTTGTCATGTCCATGTTCAGAGATTGCAGTTTACTGACAAAATGCTGGAAAGGTTACGAGCTTCGATAACATATTTTTCACAGACGAGGCACATTTCCATCTTGATGGTCATGTATACCGTCAAAATTGCAGATACTGGAGCGACACTAAACGCGCAATTGAAGCACAAAAATCCTTACACTCATCCAAAATTACTGTATGGGCGGCCTTATCAGCGAGAGGAATCACTAATCAATACCTTTATGAAGATCAGAGAAGCCATTCAGTGACTGTTAATACAGAGCGATACGTTCCAATGCTACACAATTTTTTTTGCTCCAGCATTACAGGACTTCTCAGGCTTTAATCAAAACCATAATTTCAACAAGTTGGTGCAACATGTCACACCTCCAATGACTCTTTAGCAGCCATTCGTGAAATTTTTGGCCATATCCATAAGAGGTGATAATCCCTGGACACTTCGCAGACCGGATTTGACCCCATTTGATTTTTTCTTTTGAGGATATCTTAAAAGTAAAATTTTCACAAGTAATTAAAAGTCTATTGAGGAATTAAAAGAAAACATATGCAATGAAATGCAAAACATTTCACCGATAACTTGTCGGACGGTCAGGGAAAATTTCCTGTTCAGGTTACAAGAGTGTCAAAATAAACACTTGAATTATGTCTATTCAAAAAATAAAACGCTATTTTATATACTTTAATAATAAGTAAACAGCTTTCCATTCATACAGCTTTTTTGTTTTTTATCATCATTTTAAATGTTAACGAATTTTTGGTCCACCCCGTATCTTAAACACTTTCGAATGTAAGACATAACAGCTGTTGTAGTACCTTTTGCTATTTTAGGTGGACCAAGTTGTTCGAAGGTTCTTCTTATGCAAATTACTAGTTTTCCACTGATTCAATAAGCGTGAATTAAATCCTTTGCTTTATTGTTTCCCAAAGATAGAAGTCTAATAGTGTTAGGTCTGGGGACCTTCGTGGTCAATTCCATGGTCCTAGACTCCTAATCGATCTATCCTCAAACATACCATACAACTTCTGGTTTATCGTATTTCCACAATGTGGCAGGGCCCTGTCCAGTTGACACCAACAGTCTCTTCTATCCAATGGCAAATTATCAACAAAATTTGTCACAACTCTTTGTAAAATGACGATACATCTTTCGGCATTCAACACTCCGTCATAAATATTATCGTGCATAATTAAAGGAAATACATTTACACTAAATTTGTTTTAAAAATTAGTCTCCAGATTGGCATGAGGATTTTCAGTGCTCCGGAAGTGAGATAATTCTCACTCAACATAATTGTTTATTAAAAATACCATCTCTTGTAAATTTGGATTTGTCTGACCATATAATTTTGCGTATAAATGCCGGGTCCTTTTGTATGCGTACAAAAATCATTTGACAAAACTCTTCACCTTGTGGTGCCTCCCCCTGACGAATAGCCTGAAGGAAGTTGAATTTATAGGGGTGCATGCCATGTTCTGTAAAACTTCATTGAATAGAAGGTCGTGGAACCCCTAAGTCGTATTCTGCTATACGAGTAGAGGCTTTGGTATATAGAGAAAAATAAGCCAATATACTGGCCTGGGTAAAATTCTTTTTGCATTAATTGTTCCATAGTTGAGATGATTTTTCATAATGTTTCTAAATTTTCTTCTGCTAATTCGTGTTAAGTTAGAATTTACTGAATAAATCAACAATGTATCATAGTATTTGAAAAAATTATGTTTTTTACATTTTTTGTAGCGCTTAAAATTTATCACTTTTCCACTTCGCTCTATCTAAAATGTCATTTTCATACAATTCACTATCGAGCCCAATGATATCTAAAGCCACAATCGGAATTCCCAGTTTCACTATTTTATTTTTGAAACGATATTCAGTTTCAGGCAAACTAAGAAAAAGTTATCGGGAATGAAGAAAGGAATACAAATAAATATAACATACAGGGCGATCCATTTAAAATAAGTAAATTTCTGGTATAACTGAAAGTCGCACAACATTGCTGTTACTTCATATGAAGCATATTAAGTGAGAGTCATCGAAAACCCCATTATACAAATCAGCAGAATTTAAATCGCATTACTTCCCGAGATATTCCAATGGGCGATAACGATGAGACACGCTGTATTTATTTATTTATATATATATATATATATATATATATATATATATATATATATATATATATATATATGTTTATGCAGCTTTCACGGATTCCTCCGTGTGAGATACAACAGCAGTGGATATATCCACATTATGTCGTTGTAGTGCTGAAATCACATTCAGCAAATGTGCAACTATATGCAACTCCGTGTATAGATATAGTCAAATGCGAACAATAAATGCAAACTTCGTTCCATCATATCCCTTCCGTGTTAGAGTTTGCACAAATTGAATAAATTGCTACAGAACATAATTCATCCTACTCCACCACCATCGAACTGATGGCCTACCTGTCCCACCATACCGAGAAGAAAGTCAAAACTTTCCCTCCCCGCCACAGTAATACGGCAGACGTACATGTTTCGTCTCTACTAGACTCATCAGGGTACCGACATGCACCTGGCTGTGCAAAGGACACATCGGAAGGAAGCATGCAAATACTGAACGCGGCTTCGCCGACCTCCCGCCGGATGGGATATATGTTTATGCGGCTTTCACGGATTCCTCCGTGTGAGATGCAATAGCAGTGGATATATCCATATTATGCCGAAACATGTACCTCTGCCGTATCACTGTGGCGGAGAGGGTAAGTTTTGACTTTCTTCTCGGTATGGTGGTACAGGTAGGCCATCATTTCGATGGTGATGGCATAGGATGAATTGTGTTCTGTAGCAATTTATCCAATTTGTGCAAACTCTAATACGGAAGGGATATGATGGAACGAAGTTTGCATTTACTGTTCGCATTTGACTTTATCTATACACGGAATTGCATATAGTTGTACGTTTGCTGAATGTGATTTCAGCATTACAACGGCATAATGTGAATATATCTACTGCTATTGTATCTCACACGGAGGAATCCGTGAAAGCCGCATAAACATATACGCCATCTGGCGGGAGGTCGGCGAAGCTGCGTTCAGTGTTGCATACTTCCTTCCGATCTGTCCTTTGCACAAACAGGTGCATGTCGGTACCCTGATGAGTCTAGAAGAGACGAAATATGTACCTCTACCGTATCACTGTCGCGGGGAGGGTAAATTTTGACTTTCTTCTCGGTATGGTGGTACAGGTAGGCCATCATTTCGATGGTTGTGGAATAGGATGAATTGTGTTCTGTAGCAATTTATCCAATTTGTGCAAACTCTAACACGGAAGGGATATGATGGAACGAAGTTTACATATACTGTCCGCATTTGACTTTATATATATATATATATATATATATATATATATATATATATATATATATATATATATATATGAAGTAAAATGCGAACAGTGATTGCAAACTTCGCTCCATCATATCCTTTCAGTGTTAGAGGTTGCACAGTTTGGATGAATTGCTACAAAACATTTTACTTCATTTACATGCGGAGATGCATTTAGTTGTATGTTTGCTGAATGTGATTTCAGCACTACAACGGCATAATGTGGATATGACCACTGCTATTGCATCTCACACGGAGGAATCCGTGAAAGCCGCATAAACATATATATATATATATATATATATATATATATATATATATATATATATATATATATATATATATATATATATATACGTGTGTGTGTATATATGCTGAGTCATTCTCAGGACTCTAAGGCAGCTGACTTTTCGGTAAAATATCATTCACCATTTTCAAAGTTCACTATACGGAGTCTGTGGGCGAATTGACGCTTGCGACTAGGGTGTTTTTTGTCCCGTGTGTTCGTCGGGCGCGTTCGTTGGCCGGATGGTTCTGGCCAATCAGGTTTCGAGCCCTGCTGCGTGTCATCGGCCCTGTCACCGGTGTTTGTGGTCGTGTTGCCTAGTTGTGATCCGTTTCTTTACTACCTACTACTGGTTGATGTTTTGTAAGCAGAGGCACCACAGACAAACTCGCAAAGCATCACTCGGAAGTAAATACCGGGCTATTGCTCATAGATGGTCATTCAGTGTTTTAATCTTATGGAGTAAAGATCCCTGAAGATGGAAAAAGTTAGTAAAAATTTGCGCAAACAGTGGTCACAAGATGAGCTTGAAAATGAGGCAGTTAAAAATAGGGAAAGTCAAAGAAATGCCTGCTAACGATTTGGAATACGCAGATGCAGTCTTAAAACGTATTTAGATGGAGGTTTTTGTGTGAAAGGATTGGGCCGTCCGACTATATTAAGTACTCAGCAAGAAAGAGATTTTTTTCAGAGAATTAAACGTATTGTCAGGTGGGTCTACCTCTTACAACAAAATTGATGCATCTGCAAATGTTTAAACATTTTCAAATTAACAACGTATCAAATGATTTTAATAAAAAAACCATAGCTTGCAAGAAATGATCGGTTGCACCTATTTTTAAGCAGAAATCCAGACTTGTCAACAAGCAAGGCACAGCCTATGAATCCAACTTGGGCCCAAATACTTAATTGGCCGATTGTATTTGACTCTTTTGCTAAAATTACTGAACTTATGGCAACTTTGGATATTAAAGATAACTACGAGATTTAACTAATATGGACGAAAAAGGCTTCCGTCTGACTATCCACCATCAGCCGACTTGTTCTAACACCATTAGAAATTCTATTCCAGCTATGGTTATTTTTAAGGGAAATCGTTTATAGCCTAGACTTCTTGACAATTTCCCTAATGGTCCTTCAGTTAAAATAGCTCCATGACAACAGATGCCTTCACTGGATTTTTAATACATTTTGCTACATACAAGTTGAACGAACCAAGTCTTCTAGTTTTTGATGAGGTCAGTAGTCATTAAGACAGAAAACGCGGACACTCCCAGAGTGACCTTGTTCTATCGACCATTAAATACTACACACGAGCTTCAGTCGTTAGACAAAGCCGTATTTCGCTCATCTGAAATGCACTGGGATCAAGAACTTATAAGGTACTGAGATTCACTGTTGGCATTTTACTTCATTCACACACGGAGTTGCATATAGTTGTAGGTTTGCTGAATATGATTTCAGCACTACAACAGCATAATGTGGATATAACCACTGCTATTGCATCTCACACTGAGGAATCCGTGAAAGCCGCATAAACATATATATATATATATATATATATATATATATATATATATATATATATATATATATATATATATATATATATATATATATATATATATATATAATACTAAAATATAAAAGTTAGAAAGAATAGAAAGATGTATCTTATGTTAAAAACTAGTCTCAAGGACAATATTTCAGTATTACACTATGGCATGAAAACCACAATATTCACTTAAAAACCCAAACTGCCATGGAAAAAAAATGCTAGGAATAAAATTGAGTTAGAGGAAAACAATAGAAGGGATCTCGAAACATATATGGTCATGGACTGGCCACATCATGGGAACGGAAAATTAAAGATGGACCCAACGAATAATGGCCTGTTGACTGATGCAGGGAAGACGAGGTGTTGAGTGATCCCGACTATACCTTAAATACTATATACATATATAGAGGTATTTAGTACCATTTATAAGTAGTTGATTAGCTATAACCTTACTAATATCGTTCTTAGTAAAATCACAATAACTGTGACTTCTGCGTGACAGAACAGTTTTAAACCAAATTTTTTTAACTGACTTTTTAAACGATTTTAATCCCGCAAAAAATTTCGTTATCATCTGTTATATTTATATCTTCCTACACAGAATTTAATAAAATAAAGAAACATATTTCCAATTTGTTATCCTGAAAACCGTCTATATTGGATATAATATTTATGGATTTGTATTCTGCGACTATGAAAATACCTAAATGCCAGAATGATTTAATTTTAGTACAATATATAATCCGCCATATTAGATATTTAGTGGTTAATATATTTGTAATCTCAATAATAAGTAATTCGAAACTATTTAATTTGAATTTGATTCATATTGCAACAAGGAAAATTTTTAGTCCGCCATATTAGATCTGTCGTTTTAAATTTTTAAAATATAATTTGGATATCTTACCCTAGGTCTTCAAAAACTTCAAAATATGAATTTTAGTAAATAATAATAAATAATAAAATCCATTTATTAAAACAACCCATAATAGATACAATTTAACATTCATATCCATAAATAAGGGATGTGACGCTGAATAGAGGAGACTAAGACAGAAAAGGACAGAACAAGCGAGAAGAGAAGAGTACTGAGAATGAAAGAAAAACTTTTTGATATTGTGTTTCATTTCATTAGGAACGCGTTTTTAATAACAAAATGAAAACTCAAACTGCGCGACTGCGTCTTGTTAATAACAATATCGTTATTAATAAGAAAAATATGAAAAATTTAAATTATTTATAGCTGCAAGGTATTGTTTATGATAGGATATACTGAAAAAATATCGCTAGATCCGTTATCGATGTTACCTTAATCGTCAGATCGATATGTAAAAGCGTCAAAAAAATTAATTTTCTAAATTACAAATAGCCGTCTGAAATTGGTATATGTTATAGAAAATAGATAAATATGCACAAAAATAATCGCCAGACTGCACAGTGTTGTCGCGGAAAGTCATCGGACCGCGATATGAAAGCGGTTGGCCGCGCGCGAACGGATCCCTCGACGCGCAACATAGTTGCCCACTGATAACTAACTTGTGAGACTCTTTTGTGAGGTCTGACGATTATTTTTATGCATTTTCAACCTTTTTTAATAACACATATCGATTTCAGACGGCTATATATAATTTTAAGTACCATTTTCATAAATTGCATTCTCACTGATTATTAAAAATGAGTGAATAATTCCATGCTTTCAGCAAACTAGGTAATGCTGATGAGTCAGACTTGCAATAATATGCAGGATTCGGAAGAATAGGTAACATCAATGCAGGTAGAGTAGAATCTTTCATGAAGGCAAACAAAATTAAGGATAGTGCAAATATTTTGCAAACCCCAAGTAATGCTTTCAATGGATCCCTGTTTCCACCATGCGAATTAGAATTTCATCAGCAGTTTTTGTGCATGATTTACATTAGCAGAATGTGGTAAAATGCTTGGAAAAGAGGGCTAACAAAGCATTTAGATCCCACTGAATATGGATGGGAAGAGGTTGACGGAAAATTGCATTTTAAACGGTTGTTTGCGATCAATTGCCACACACACATACGCGTCCGCGCACACGCGCTAAAGTGCTAACATCTGTGTCTGGTTTCTTGAAACGTAAAATTAGAGAATCAATCAATTTGTAAATATCCAAATAATATTAATAGAGATACAGGTTACAGTCTACATCACACGTGGAAATGGATTATAACGCTGGATCACGGTTCACTAAGCATCATTCGGATATAAATACCGGGCTATTGCTCCTCGATAGTCATTCAGTGTTTTCATGGAGTAAAGATCCCTGAAGATGCCTCTTTCAATCGTAAGCGAAACGCCCAATAATAATTCCAATTTGACACGATCTAAACCCAATGTCGGGCTACGGGCCGCCTTCGTCGGTCCCGGTGCACGGTTTCGTCCGTAAATGATCTATTTACAGGGTTGCCGCGCATGTTTAGGTACCGATCTTCGTCGATTCTTCGTGATGTTTCATGGCTGGCATACTGGAAGGTTGAAGGAGTTTCGGCGAAGGAGCTTGCCGAACTTGAATCGAGATAAGCCGCGGACGTATTTTCGATTCGAATCTTTTGTCCCGGAAAGGCTAGTGCTTGCATTCTCTCACATAAAGGTCGTAACCCAGGGATAAAAGGGCGTGAAAAGCTATAGGGAAGATTTGGCGCAATCGACGCGGGTTTGAAATCTTCGGGTGCGATGTCGACGTGTCTGCTGGACGTAACGTCATGCGTGATAGGATATTCGAACAGTTGAAAATTTGATTACATTTTGTCAAATATCATTTGTTCTGCTTGTTGTTGTTGAAAGGAAGGGCACCACGCAGGTGGTGGCGAAGAGGATCCACCGTAACCACCCAACCCAGGAAAAACCCAGGCCACCTCACTTTTCTTGCTGTTTAGATTGGGCACTTTTGATGTTTGGTGAGCCATAGCTATTAAATTTGGAAAATGCAAATTTTTTGTTTGCCAAAAAATTTTAAGGGGAATAATTTAATCAAAGAACGGGTATAGAAAGTGAGCTGAAGTACTCTACGCGTCTTTGCAAAAAACTGAAGTAAGGGGAACTAATTTTGTTGGAAAGAAATTAGATTTTTTTATATTGCAATTAGAAGTGTCTGAGGGTGTTTTCTTTTTGTGCAAGGTTTCCGCGAAAGTCAGCCAAAAAATTCGTATGTTGGTTGGTCTTTCATTTCTGGAATTCAAGACGCAAATTTTAATCTGTTTTACGATTAAAGTTTCCGAATATTTTTACTTTTCTGACTTCGAAGTTTGTTTTGTGAATCGCGGTTTTTTTGTGGGGATGTCTTTGTGTTTATGTTCACGTTTCGAAAAAAAGACAAAATTTTTTCTAGGTTCTTCTTCATTAAGAAAAGGAATGAGTTCGGTTCTTGTTATGTTAGGGCTCTGAAATATCCTTAGTTTTTTGTTATGAGGATGAGTATGGAAAACTCTTTGGTAATTCGAATGACCTTTATGTCGGTGATCCGGTATCGCAACCTCAGTCCAGGTATACGATCCCGAATATCACTCGACACACTGTAGTGTCAAAGGGCCTGGTAGTTTTAAAACTTACCTTAGGAGTCCGTAAGCAGATACTTCCTGTCCATAAACATTTTATTTTATACGCAGGGAAACCTCAGACACCGGAGGTTTGCGTTTCGCTTTAAGGCTTCTTGGATCACTGGCTTTTCACTATCTTAGTGCAAGTGATAGCTAGTAAACGTCCAGTGACCCCACAAAAATGATTTAAATTTATTTTATTGGCTCTTTTTGAAGATCTGGAAGGTCTATGATGCCTTCTATAAGATCGGCATTGTTGAGGGGAAGATCTGGTCTTGAACCTAAAAAAAGAATGTTCTTCTGAAGACGTGATGATTTTCAGTTATTTACATATCTTATTAATAACAATACTTTTAGTACAACATCTTGAATATCATTTAGAACTTTAGTTTCACAATTTCTGAGATTCTATGGTTTAAGAAAGACAATTTTTATTACGGCTGGAAATCTGGAATACTGGATACGAAAAAAAAACCAAGGCAAAAAATGCAAGTATGCTGGGCCTATTGCGAAAAACAAAAGCTTTATAATTTCTATGACAATTTGACAGGTGAAAATTTAATTAACTTTAAAATAATATCGTAAAAAGATGTTTTATCCATTAAGTATTTTTTTTAGTTTTAATAATCAACGGCTGACGATAATTATGAGAAGTTGTAGCCTCGTTTTTAAATGTAAAATATAGGGATGTATTTTATATATGGTTTTGAAAGTTTATTATATTTTTTTTATGATACTAGGCTAGCAAACAGCAGCTTTTCATCGGTGAGCCAGTCTTGGTGTACGGAGTTCTTGTACCAAGGCGCCACTCAATTCTTAATAGGATTTTTTTTATTTGAGTTAAACCACTGAGTTGAGGAGCGCGGTCTCACAGTATTCACTGTTAGTATGAAAATGATATAAACTGAGACTAACTTTGATCAATTCTATTAAGTCAATCCTTACAACATAATTTACAATATCCTGAAATAAAATTTTAAATGAAACTTTTATGATGTTACACTACTCCATTAAATACATTACAAGCACATATGATAGCAAATGTTCAGAGGATTAACATATTCTTCCTAAAGGATTTCAGTGTTTGGAGGGAGAGTTAACAGCTTCAAAAGACATGAGATGGAGTTTGGAGTGTATCCCCGTTGGGTAGAGATGGCACTTCTGTGGAGATCGAGGCAGCATGACGGAGATTCCGTCAATAAGTTATAATAATGATACTACTTGATTAAACACATTACAAGCACATATAATCTTGGCCAGAGATACAAAAAAATACAATATGTAATAAAAAATATCACGACTGCATCGTAGAATGGATACAATAGCTTATAATATGAGTGTGGAGAATTTCCCCGTTGGATAGAGATTGCACTTCTGTGGAGAACGAGACGGCATGACGGAGATACCGTCAAAAAGTTATAATAATGATACTACTCTATTAAATACATTACAAGCACATATGATCTTGGCCAGAGATAAAAAAATACAATATGTAATAAAAAATATCACAACTGAATCGTAGATCGGACACAATAGCTTATAATGTTCATTAATTAATGTTAACTAAGGTACTATAAATAACTTAACAACAAATATACAAATTAATTACCAAATTAGCAAATAGTCAGAGGATTAGCATGTTCTTCCTAAAGAATTTCAGTGTTTGGAGGGAAAGTTAGCAGCTTGAAAAGACATGAGGTGGAGTTTGGAGTGTTTCTCCGTTGAATATAAATTGCACTTCTGTGGAGAACGAGGCGGCATGATAGAGATATCGTCAATAAGAAAAATTCTTAGGGACCTGGAACTACATAAGAACCATGATAACGCTGGACCACAGGGACTTGGTAGGATAATAGTTCTAGACCACTAGGACCTGGAACCCATAACAATATTTTTGAGCCCTAATATGCTGAGCGAAAAAAAATAAAAGGCTTATTTCTTGTCTATGAGGGTACCACTAGAAAGAACATTATCAAGTAACACTACATGAGGAAGATAATTCCTCCGAAAACTTAACTCGAGCTGATGTCAAGTAAAAAATAAATGATTTTCATATTTTAGATCCTTACGTCGCCTATGCATACCCGTTCCAAGGAAACATTTTCGTTCCGCCTGATTGCTAATAGCTGTGCGAGCCACCTCGCGATTGCTAAGTTGACGTTAAAGTATTATTATCGGTAGAGATCACATATATTCAAATCTGCATTTGAACTGATAAAATAAAGATGGCAAAAGAATAGCAACGCTTTGCCTTTCGAGGGACTGGACGTTCATGGACGAAGCGAAACACACTAATGATATACTTATAATTTAAATTAAAGTTATTTTTATAGCTATTTTTGACTTACATGGTTAATAAATGATACTGCTCCCATAAGTAAAAATGCTACAAAGAATGACATGCTAGTGTGTTTTGTCCAATCCAATGAGATCTCTCATGATTCTTCTGAATTATATTTTAACAGGTACCTATAATCATTGACGAATTATACTAAGACGGCTCATTCTTATGGGAGGATTGGAAGTGCTAAGTATTAAAACTCAGTCATTGATAAAAGGAAGTTTTTACTATAAGTAGTAAAACGGCAAGGAATGATGTATATACAGTGTTGCCGTATTGGATTGTTGATCTAAACTACGGGTATAACTTTTTTTAGCCCTTGGTTTATTATATTTGTTTAAGTTTACAAAAGGAACATTGTAATGGTCAAACCTTTCAGTAAAATTTCACTAGGCTGCGGCAACCTTACATTTAAATCGATAAAAAGGTGGAGCTTACCCCTCTTACTCAGTAGGAAGGGATATGCAGAATTGCCACATTTTCAACATAAATCCGAAAATCTAAATCTTTTATACTTGTTTCTAAAAAAAGCATGTATATTACATTAAAATACTGATATTTAATCATTGACAATAGTGTAAATTGCTTTTTATGAATGAGACGGCGTACCAGTTTGCGTACCGTACCGTTTAGGAGCGTCAAAATTATAGCACAGGATAGGAATTCTTGGTATATTTCTTCTATGCTATAATACATATTTATTACTGTCAAAATAATCTTTTAGAGCTGCGACGAAATATTGAAAAGTTCTTTTGCACTATAGATATCCGGAAAGAAGGCAGTCATATCCAGACATATTTTCTAGATTAAAAAATAACTTAGAACATGGAAACTTTTAGCAGCCACAACCCAAAATGTATAATAAAAACAAAGAAATAGACTTAAATTTTTAATTTAGGTTCAGGAATCATGGTTATTTTATTTTTGGGTACTTAGTAATACAATAACGTAGTGCAAAATTATAGCTAAATGTATTTTGTTTTTCTGTTTATGAACACTTTTATTCCGATATGCTGTTTTTTTTTCTATTTACATTTTCTTTAATTTTTGTCTACTGCCGATCCAGGTGGGGTTGGCCATACTGAGTACAGTCAAACAATGTACCGCTCTTCATCAGTATCGTGACAGAATATGCTATAGATTTTGGAGACAATTTTTGCAAACCTTAAAGATTTTGTGACAGTGACCCTACGAGAAAGTAAGCGATTTGTGCTGGTTTTTAATTTTTCTTTTATTACAATTAAAATGCAATCCACTACATATTTTTCGCTTCATCTCTGGTCTATTACCTATAAAACTGGGCCTTGTTGATTATATTCTCGCGCACTAAATTTCACCGAGCATTTAAACAGTCATGCGCAAGTAACATACGTGGATCGTACTACCGTACAACACTATCTTTCTTTCTTTTTCTTTTTCAAACAAAAAGAAAATTTCAGCTTTATTGAAAAATATACTTACTACAATTTATGATATTTACAATATAAAAACGTTTGAAACTTTTTATCAAATGACCTTTATTTTTAGCATTGTATGAGGTATATTTTGCGAATTCTTATAAACAATTTCTTACGTAGTCAGCTCGCTTAATATTGTATCATTCAATTTACATTTCCTCATTTTCCATTTTATCTTTCAAAAGCATATCAAATATATTTTTTTGCATTATCTAAGGCATATTTCGCGAATTTGTTATAAATAATATATTTTTTTAATACTCCATTTCGGTTGACATTTTATCACTTAATCTTTTTATTTTTTTATTTGCGTTCTGCTTTCCGTAAGCGTGCTAAATACATTTATTAAGAGTTGAAAATCTCTTTATAAATGTTTTTTTATCAATTTATCTATATTTAAAATAGCGGATAAATTAACTAAAGTAAATTTAAAACGTACTACTGCTTTTAAACGCCTACAAGAAGCTCTCGGTGCCGGATTTAAAGTTTCCAGTGATGAATCTCTAAAATCGACGATTTTAGCTTGGGCAGATGCTATTGATAGCATATATAATGAGCTTCCATTGGCTCATAATACTACGATAAAGATTTTGCACTTTATGATGCAATGCGTGTTGCTAGGGACGAGGCCTACTATGGTATAAAATCAATCAAACATGATATATTGTTAAAATATTCTAATTCTCAAAGAGCTAATCTTTCAATTAGTCCTAATTCTAACGCGCCTACAGTTTCAAAAATTGTAGCTTACTTTTCAGAACTTACTTGACCAACTTTTGACGATAATTGCAAAGTTGGCCAAGTTTTTGGATTTATTTAAAAATATCCACGAGAACTCTTTATTTATCTAATTTCAGTACTTTTTGACTTCTTTAGACAGAGAACCTTTCTCTCCCTCTCTCTCTCTCTCTCTCTCTCTCTCTCTCTCTCTCTCTCTCTCTCTCTCTCTCTCTCTCTCTCTCTCTCTCTCTCTGCATTACAACCCGGGGTGGGTCTTTGCTGACTTCACAATCTGCCTCCACTTGCTGCGATCCATCATCAGTTCCTCCGCGCGTTCGACGTTTAGGGTTTGTAAGTCTGCTGCAACGTTATCTCTCCACCTCATTCTTGGTCCTCCTAGCGGCCGCTTTCTTTCTGGGTTCTCTTCCCATACCAACTTGACGATACGTTGATCTTATCTCCTAACATGGCCGGCCCATCTTAATCTTTCTGCTTTTATTATTTTCACTATATCTGGCTGGTTGTATAGTTCCTCCAATTCCTTGTTTGTTCTCGTTCTATATTGCTGTGTGGTGTTGTCCCTGACCGGTCCATATATCCCTCTAGGCATTCTTCTTTCTGCGATTTTCAGTCTATTCTCATTTTGCTTTGTCAACGTCCATGTTTCACATGCATATGTCATTACCGGTCTCATAACTACTTGATATATTCTTATTTTCGTACGGCGGGATATATTTTTCGATTTCATTAACTTTTGCAGCCCATACCAGCAGCGGTTGCCTCCTTGTATTCTAGTAGTGGGAATAGGGGGCTCCTAGTTGACCCCCCCACCACTTTTTTGATTGGTCAGCCAAGAATGACCTTGTTTCTGATTGGCTGCCCAAGTTCGCCCCCTATTCCGATTGGTTTCATAAACTCCGCCTCTTTTTGCTCCACCTCCTACCTCCTTCCTAACCACCACAGTAGTTGGAGGGGAGCTGGTAGCAGTTGGAGGGGAGCTGGTATTTTAAAGGACTGAATCTGAGCGAGCTACATTCATTTACAACTAGTCTTAAGCTTATATAGAAAATTCACCACTAATAAAGAACAGTGTTAAATTAAAAATAAGTGGTAGTTATGAACAGTGATTTGCAAAATGAAATAATCAAATTAGGTAAACAGTTTACTAAACTTCAAAATTCCGAATTAAAGAATGCAATGCTAAGGAAAACACACCCCGAGTGGGCACAGGTATATTATGAGACTGCCTTCCAATACCAATTAGCTGCAGAAGCCTGTTTAAATTATAGAAAAACCCAAAATTTGCCGAAGTTCTTTCATGAAATAAAGAAAATAGGATTCAGTTACTTTTTAAGGATATTGAAGGATTATATAAAAGATCCTGATATATTAAAAGAAATCGTGGAAGAGGAAGAGAGAGATAAAGAGATATTGAGAAACAGGGAGGTTTTAGTGTAGGATTTATTATGGAATTATTAATAAGAGAAATGTATGAAGAGTTTTTGATGTCCGCAGCCTGTTCCGAGTTTTATGCATATGAAGGTCAAGAAAGTGAAGCGCAGAATATTATATTGTTTTTAAATTATATGGAACATGCGGAATTATGTTTACTAGCAGCTAAATGTTGTAGCGAATATTTAAAAAATAAAAATATAGATATTTTAATATGTAAACTTCAAGAACTAGGATTAAATAATAATATTTCATGTATTAAAACAATGTTAGAAAATAAAACACATAATTTGTAATCAAGTCTTTTATTACATAAAAAAATTGTTGTAAAGGTAATAAACATTTGATAATGCACATACACATGGTATTTTTTGATGATAAAAGCAGCAAGGATCCATTTTCTTTAGGGTGGGTTGTTCATCAATCTCGATAACTGGTTTCATGGAATACTTCTTTACGAAATCTGCCTTTTCTTCCCCTTTTACATAAACATAGTCCACCTTAGCGCTTAAATCTCTTATGATATCTCCACATTTGTGTAATGGTGTAAATCCTTCACACCATTCAATGCAATGGTAATTTTTTATTAACCACAGAGCTTGTTTGTGTAAATAGGATGGTAAATGACCCATCGGAAATGGAGCTTTGAAAATAAAATGACTTGTCTTTTGCCCATCGTACGCTGCTAATTCCTTTACAATAAATTTATTATTTTCAATTTTGAATCCTTGAAGATCTAGAATAAGTTTCATATTTTCAAATATTTGAATTTCTTGATCATTTCTACTTTTAATTGATATTCACTTATTTGTTTTTTTAATTTCTGCAACTGAAGTTGAAAATCTAATACTCGAACTGAAATCTCGTAAGACATTATATAAATGAAGAATTCTGGTTTGGCTACGTTAATAAATATCAAAATTGACGCGTGCGCTCTTAAGCGTAAGTAGCGGTTTGTTTAAAAAGAGTATTTTATCTTAAGGAAATTGTATTACAACTGTTTCACAATTTTTGTTAATGGATTGTAACTGAAAACTTTATCATGAATTATAACACAATATGCCGCTGTTTTAGGGGGAATTTTTTCCTTGGTTTCAAATTCAATTCTCATGGTTACTGGACCTGTTTGTAGTAAATCTCTTTGATGTGAACAATTAATGTAAACTATAGGAGCATTTTCTTTAAATTCTTTCGGATTAAAAATTGGTTCCACTGGAGAGTTATAATACCCTTGACGAAAGTCTGTAAACATTTCATACAGAGTAGCAAATTTATTATTTTCAAAGTCAAGTTGAAGATCATTGTAAGGATATCTTTCTGAATTTAAAAAGACATTCATATTTCTTAAATTACAATGATCAAATTTACTCATATCCATTTTTAGATTACCACGTCTATTTTTCTGAAAAGCAATTAGAACATGACGTGGCGTTTCGACTTTTGTAGATGTTTTTACGGGCCAGTTGTGCCTCGTAGTTTCCAATAACTCTGGATATTCAACTAATTCCCAGCTTCGGAAGGTTATTAGTATATCACTATTTTTGTCAATAATTTTGGTAAGTGCTAATTCTTGCGGAATCGCTACAGTAAGATGAGGAACTCTCCAACACAACTTGGTAATTTTAACTTTGGGTTTTTCATCTTCATTACTGGATAATAATGCATTTGTATCATCATTACTTCTTATTAGAATAAGTTCTTGTTGTGAATTAAGAATAATCTTATTATAATCTTCAAAAAATCCTGAATACATCTTTAATGGTATACATAATGAAACATTACCTTTGTCATCAGTCATAATTTTTTCTTTAGATTTTGTTTTCGGATACCAATCGGCATTTTCCAATTTAGCACTTTCATTTTGATTAAATGAAATATATCCCTTAAGAGTTGAAGTTATACCAATATCCCGAACGGAGTCAATAGTAACACCATTTAAAATATAGCGTAATTCTTTAAATAAAAATGCCGGAGCATTATTAATTAAAACAGTATTAGCTAAAGGGGAATCATCTTCTTTAGTTACTTGCAATTCCACATAAATTTCACTTTTGCAAGGTAAAGGATATTTTCCTGTTTGTTGCAAAGCAATTCTGATTTCATCATTTGGTCCGAGTTTTGTAGGATTAAAAGGATCGAAAGAAAGAATTTCCCAGCTTAATATTGATTCATCAACCAATACATTTTCTCTTACATTTAAATAATCCATTTTTATTTAAGTTTAAAACCCAAACTTTGAAGAAATTTTCTATTAGAAGGTGTTAACCTTTGGAAGTTTGATTTCCTACTAAAGGAAGTTGGTTTCTTTCTTGTCTTATTAATGTTTTTATTATTAAATTTTCTAGTAAAGTTTGCAGATTTATTGTTATATAATATTACCATCTTTAATCTACTTTTTTAAGATGTAGTCTGATGGTTATGGTTTCTTCTCTAAAATTAACCAAATCACCTTCCTGATCTATTATTTTAATGGCTATTTTATCAATTACTTTAACGGTGACTGGGAAATATATGACGTTTTGAGGTGACTCAATTATTTTGAACCCTGGAGCAACGCTCGGGAAAAATTGGTGTATTATATGAACAGGTTTCCCGTTTAAATATGATCCCTCTGCAATACTGCAGTCTATATTTATTGAATTTACTTTAATTATTTCCGCGGGAAAATCTGATATATGTTCAATGTTGGCTTCCAATCGTCCATTTTTAAACCCTAATAATTTACCAATAGTTCCTTCACGAAAAGTTATGGGGGCTGAACATTTAAGATGTGTACGTAAAGTATTATTATTTGCATAAAGACTAAAACTAATTTTATCCTCATCCAAGTGTTTTTTTAAAAAATCTGTTATGTCTTCTAATTCGTAGCTACCTGGGGGTATGGCTATTTCTAAATTTTCATCATGAATTAATACATTATTCCCAACATCAATATTGGGAATTGCATTAAATGTTTCGAAATTTACAAGACCGATAACATATTCAACATCTTCATCTAAATATATTGGAGGATGTAACTCTGATGTTAAAATAGCGGAATTGCCGCTAAGAACAAAACTATATGACATTTTACTTTAAAAATATGTTTAATAATAAACTAAAATTAGGTGTTACATATGGTTATAAAGAAATTTTAGACACAATTGACCACAATTTGTTTTGTTAAAGTTTTGATAACTGTTATAATTATAATTAACAATATTATTATTTTGGTCGCTATAAAAATATTTAATTAATTCAGAAGGGGGTCGCAAATTACCATAACTATCAAAATATATTATGTTTTTTCCTTTTTTTGTATATGCTATCCAGTGAGTACCAACACCACTGTGATTATCTAGATTGACAATTGCACTTTCAATTAACTTTATCTTTTTTGGTAATTTATCCCTCATAAAAATACCACGAAAGTTGGGAATTTGTAAATATTTAGCGTATTTAAGTAAATCGTAATTTGTAAGTGCTTTTCGAGGTATATGTTTTAGCAGTTTTTTGAATAAGGTTTCAAGTATAATCCACATCCTGTTTTATAGGGTTTTAAATAAAGTCCACTTCCTTTTTTTCCTACCGCAATGGACTCCATCATTTGATTGTGTCGTTTAGATTCTTCTAATTTCGCTTTGGCTGCTTTTGCATCATTTACTGCTTTAGCAATACCTGCAGCCCCTCCTCCAAGAGCACCAAGAGCAGACAAACCAGCAAATAAAGGTATAAGTGGAAGAAATCCGCCAGTCTTTGGGATTGGAATTACCCTTTTCTTTGGAGGTAACACTTTACCAGTTTTTTTAATAGCTTTTAAAGCAGTTTGAATACTTTCATTTAGGTCTTTAAAACGTTTCCCCTTAATTCCTTTTCTAGCTTTTGAAATTACCTGAGATAATGATAGTCCTCGTCCTTTTCGAGTTTTTCGCTTGAACTTTCTTCTCGTTCGAAGTCCCATACCTAATTTTCTTTTAATTTTCATAGCACCAGTAATTCCTAGTGCAGCAGTTTTTTCCCCAAAACTAGAATCTTTAGCTTTGAACCTTGATAAAGCTTTGTCAGCTAATACTTTATCAGCTAAATGCCTTCTTTTTATATCATTTGATTGTAAGTAAGCAATATCGTGTTCTTTACAAGCCTCATCCAATAAATTTATACCTTTATCACCTCTTGACAATCGTTTTTCCAATTTTGTTCCAGGTCCACAAAAATTATAACCAGGAATATGCAATTCAAAGGGTAATTTATTTATTAATGAGTTTACTAAACCACTTCCTTTCCTTTTGCTGTTTGTCTTGTAAATGATTCGTTTATTATGTGATGGAAACATTATATATAGTTGCAATCCTAGTGATAACTAACCAGTTACATCACAATACTGAATATTAATAGTTTGTTTTATATATAAAATGAGAGTTGAGAAACAACCATACTCTATAACAATTAAGGATCATGAAAGTTCAGTGAATGGTTTTAGAAAACATGGAAAACTGTTTGAGGGAAATAGTAAAAGAGGGTTAATTATTGGCCCGTCAGGCTGTGGCAAAACCAATGTTATTATTAGTTTGATTGAAGATCCGAATGGTTTGCGATTTGAAAATCTGTATGTTTATTCAAAATCCTTATATCAACCAAAGTATAAATATTTGAGAACACTTTTTAAACCTTTGAAAAAAATTGGATACTATGAATCTGAAAATGAAGAAACAATTGTTTCACCAAAACAAGTTAAACCAAACTCTATAATAATATTTGATGATATAGTGTGTTGTAATCAGAATGTTGTAAAGGACTATTTTTGTTTCGGAAGACACAAAAATACTGATTGTTTTTATTTATGTCAAACATATTCTTCTATTCCGAAACAATTAATTCGTGACAATGCAAATTTAATTGTTATATTTCAACAAGATCGAACAAACTTAAAACATATTTATGATGATCATGTTAATGTTGATATGTCATTAAACCAATTTAATGAGTTGTGCTTAATATGTTGGAAAGATAAATTTGGATTTTTAGTAATAGACAAAGACTCTAATGTGAAATCTGGCCGATATCGAAAAGGATTTGATTCATATATTTACTTATAAAAATAAACGTTTGATGGTAAATTATACCAATCATGGATGAACGTTTAGCAAGAGAGCTAGTTAAATCAAGAAAAGCTGTTAAACAAAAATATCAGAGTTTAAAAAATGCGGAATTTGAGGCGCAAACTAAATTGGAGGAAACATATAAACCGATAACTCAACCCTTACAAGAATTAATTTCAACGATTGGTAAAATTGAACCTGTTGAAATAAAGGAAGAGCTACACACACCAATTAAAAAAATTTATGAAACACCACAGAAAAGATCAATTCAAACACTAACACCAAAGAGAAAATTACAATATGGAACATCAACACCAGAAAAAAGAAAGACGGGAAAAACTCCACTCCTTCCTACAGAAATACCATCGATTATTGACTGGGACGCGAGTTTAGCTTCAGCAAGTCAAATGCCATCTATACAACAAACAAGTATTATTGCAGAAACAAACCCTTCTTCAGGTTCACACTCCACAATAGGAAATCTTTCAGATATACTGGAACAAACACGGCAAACAGTTAGAACATTTGTTGATACAGATTTATATAAAGAATATTTATTAGGATTTGATGAATTACCTCGCCAATATATTGATAGCGGTGTAAAAGATGTTGAACATGAGTTTGATCACCAATATGGAATAGTTCATGATTTGGAAACCGAGAAATTCTTTTTGGGTTTAACTCAAAAACCTGTCGAAATTATTGGTAAAAACATCAAAATTGAAGGAATAACCTATACAGGTACACCAGGTTTATATGAGTTATTATTTAAAAAAGAACCAATAGGGTATAAAAAACAAGATTTGGAAAATTATATGGATATTTTAAAAAGAACCAATGCATACCGTAGAAATAATGATCCAAATGAGCAGGTGCAGGGGAATGGATCACATAAATATATTTCTATAATAGGACCTTATTTGCAAAGCAAAGGAATTACAAAAACTAAAACTCTAAATCCCGAATCTCAACAAGCAGTCCAGGGATTTTTTGAAAGACGCAAAGCTCCATATAGAGAAAGTCGAGTGTCTTCAAAAAAAACCGGATTTGGTATAACTTTAAAAGTTAATAAACCTAATACAGATTACATATATTGGGATAATGTAAACGAACTTGTTGAGAGACTTCGACTATTGGTAGCATCCATGCTTGCGGGACACACTGGTCATAACAATGAAATTATTTCCATTATTGAAGAACTAAGAGAAGCGAATATTATTATATAAAAGGACATAATAGATACTTTTAAACATTTCTAAAATGACCATCGATAAATTTGGTCGTCATATTTCAAAAAAATCTGCTCTAAACACATTATTATCACTAGAAAATAAAATATTATCAAATGTTGAAGAGAAAATAATAAAAATTTTTAAAAGCGATGTCAAATATATTGAAAACAAATTAATTCAAAATTTAGATCCCGGGTTGAAAAGCGATGTTAATAATTTAAATAAGAGAATAAATGAATATGATAACAATATACAAAATATTGCAAAAAAGATTAAGTTATTTGAGGATAAAGTTATTCCTGAATATAATGACAAGATAATTAATTTGAAAAATACTGTTGATGGAAATGATGATGTAGTAGAAAAATTTTCTCAGAAAGTTTCTAAATATGCAAATGACTTTGACGTAGTGAAGTTAAAATATGATAAAGTTGATGATTTTGAAAATGAAATAAAAAATGAAATTACATCAATTAAATCAATAATTAAGGATACTTCAGCAATTGACAATGTCAAGAACAGTATTTCCAAGGAAATTACATCAAAGTTTCAAAATTTTACTAATTTGCTTAATGATAGAGTAGCAGAAGAAGTAAGGAATTTTAAGAAAATACATGACGTTATGGATAAAAATACACAAAATCTTGAAAAATCAATGAACACTCATTTCCTAATTCACAAAAAAGATACCGACAAAGTTAATGAATTTAAAGAACAAATTAAAGAATTTGAAATTAAAATCAATGCATATAAATCAAATTTACAATATTTAGAAGACAAATTGAAGGAGGATTTTCAAAACGAAAATGAAAAAATTGAAACAAAATTCAAAGATCAAATTACAAAAGATAATGAAAAAATCGAGGATATACTAAAGCAATTAAACAATCTGAAAACCAAATCTGAAACGTCTTTTGACGAGGGAAATTTTACAAAGGCAATCGATGAGAAATTACAAAAAGAATTAGAATCCTTACTAGAAGTAGTGCAAGCTATAATAGAAGTTTCTAAAAAGGATGTATTAATTAAAATTAAAAATAATAGTTCAAAAATCGAGAAGACTTCTTTACTCATAAAAGAACTTGAAACATCTTATACAGATATACTACACAAAGCTGAAAAGACAGCGTCAGACATAAAAAATATAGAAAAAAAAATTGTGAAAATGACATTAGATATTACAAATGCAGAATTTCAATTAGGAAAAGATATAAAAAATCTAGAAGATAAATTAACAAAAGAAATAAAATCTTTAAACGAATTAGTTCAAAGAGCTGCTGAAGTTTCTAGAAAAGAATTTAATGATACAATGAATTATGCAAGAGAAGAAATGAATTCAACATTAGGTGGTTTCAAAAAAGATTATACGTTATCAAATGTTCTTTTGGAAACTAAATTTAATGTAAAAATGTCTGATCTTAATAACAACATCACCCAAATAAATTCATCAATAAAAGAAATTAGAAATGAAAATAACAAATCATTTGAAACAATGGAAAATAAATTTAATGTAAAAATTTCTGATCTTACTAACAACATCACCCAAATAAATTCGTCAATAAAAGAAATTATAAATGAAAATAAAAAATCATTTGAAGCAATGGAAAATAAAATTAAAGAACTTACTAAAAAAAACTGAGATGATTTTTTTTTATATTTTACAACATCAGCGATAAAGGGCTTTTATAAACGGTTTAGAAGGAGGTAAAGTTATTTGTGGGATTTATTTTCGAGAGTAAGGTATAAATTAATAATGAGTAAAATTAAGCAAGACGTTGTAAATGAATTACATAAACCGGCGAGAAGGCGATATAGAAGGAGACGAACAATTGTAAAAGGGCTTAATGATCTATTTCAAGCTGATCTGATAGAAATGCAGCCATATGCGAAATTTAATAGGGGTTTAAGATATATTTTAATGGTAATAAATGTGTTTTCTAAATTTGTATGGGCAGAACCTGTAAAATCCAAAACTGGTAAAGATGTAGCAGCTGCAATGAAAAAAATTCTATTAACTTTAAAAACTCCCCCAACAAATCTGAATACTGATCAGGGTAAAGAATTCTTTAATCAAGACTTTCAGAAACTTATGGAGCAGTTCAAAATTAATCATTACAACACATTTTCTAATATGAAAGCTAGTATTGTAGAGAGAGTAAATAGAACGATAAAAAACAAAATGTGGAAAAAGTTTAGTTTACTAGGTAATTATAAATGGATCAGCTTTCTTAAAGAAATAATTACAGAATACAATAATACTAAGCATTCAACAATCGGAAAAAAACCAAACGAAGTTAACAAAAAGAATGAAATGGAAATCTTGAAATCAGCTTATACTCATAGGAAAACTGTGGATCCCAGATCACCAAAATTTCGTGTCAGTGATAGAGTACGAATAAGCAAGATTCGCGAACAATTTTCTAAAGGTTACACGCCCAACTGGTCAAACGAAATTTTTCAAATAAAAAAAATCCAGCTTACTAATCCAACAACGTATTTGATTCAAGATGGAAATGGGATAGATATTCAAGGAGGTTTCTATGAAGAAGAACTTCAAAAAGTAAGACACCCAAATGTATATCTGGTGGAAAAAGTGTTAAGAAAGAAAGGAAACAAAGTATTTGTAAAATGGTTAGGATTAGATAAATCTTATAACTCTTGGATCTTCAAGAGAGATGTGATGTAATAGTAATTAATGCTGTAATAATAATTGATGTTTGTAATAAAAAAAAAAATGATTTTTTATATATATTTGTTTTATTTAAAAATAAGCTTATTACATAAACATTTTTTTAAATACAATATTCCTATAATCAGAGTCTAATATGGGATTTAAAATTTCTTCAGTCAATTTAATCCTTCTTCTAAAATGTTTTTGATTTATAAACTCTTCAGAAGTCATACGAGCTTTTCTGTAGGCGAAGTTCCAAGCAACCATCAGATGAATTTGGTTTCTTGATTCATCAATAGATACTGTCTTCTTCATAATAGTGCTTAGACTTTAATTTTTGTTCTAGTTCTTCGGGATGATTCAACAGCAGTTCCAGCATGGAACACACATTTTCACTATTTAGATTTTGTTTTGGAGAAAGGACATTATATATTTTGTCAAAAGAATCTCCGTCGTAAAAATTGTTATTTCTAAAAACGTTGAAATAACGTCGAAAGTTTTGTTTTTGTAAAACATTTAGTCTATATTCTATAAGTGGAATTTGTTCCCATAGTCTGCACACAGTTTCATTTCCATAGTAAATAAAATCACAGCTTTTCACAATCTTCACTATTGGTAATTCACCAATCTTTTCAAAATGAATAGATAAATTTTGCAAATATATCGGTTCATTGAAAACATTTGGTGAAAACATATAATTTGTTATAACTCCTTGATATTGCAATAAGTTCTTCCAATCATCTTCATTTAATATCACAGACTGACCATTTTTACCACCAAGTTCAATGCATGGTAGAAAATCACTTTCCACCCACAAACCAATCACAGCATATTTAGAGTTAGAATTATTTAAATTATATTTTGTAGAATTTATAATTGTTTTTTTTATTTTCTTTTTTAATGGTGAATTTTCAAATATATTTTTACTCTGATTACTGAACATTTTAAATGATGTATTTCAAAAACTAACTGGCTATCTGCTTGCTCTCAAAAAACTAACTATCAATCCGTTTGCTCCTAAATTTTATACATTTTCCCTCTCCTCTCAAGTGGAGGGGTAAACTTATTTTCCCTCTCCATTTAAGAGGAGGGGATAAACTTTAAATGTCTTTATACTAACGAGAATCAATAAAAAACAAAATTTATATTATTTTTTTAACATTTATTAAATATTTTTATAGATATTTTTTCATGAAATACAATAAAATTAAACATGTATAAATAAATATTGCTGCTGTAAATATAATAACAAATATATAACAACAGA
The DNA here is from genome assembly GCA_034092305.1 of Diaprepes abbreviatus. NCBI lineage: Eukaryota > Metazoa > Arthropoda > Insecta > Coleoptera > Curculionidae > Diaprepes > Diaprepes abbreviatus. Next base: position 19,222,633 of record JASJET010000031.1, read on the forward strand.
CACAATGACAAGATTCTTCTTTTTTATTATTGAAAGGAATCCAATCTGAATATTGTAATGGTTTGTTTGTCATGGAATATTTAATTTTTATGTATGTATTTTCACACAAAGCAGAATCAGTTACATTATAGGTAAAAAAGTGTGAATTTCCAACAAGATATGTCATTTTCATCTGTTTGTAGCAGTCGGTTTCATTTTTGAGGGCATTTATACATATATCAGCCCTAACTGTATTAGGAATGTAATTTACATATATCACATTTCCAACAAGGGAAACTAAAACTATTAAAGATGCAGCAGTCATTGTTGTAATATTACTAACAAATAATGGCATTTCTATACAATATATATGTTTTTGGATTCAGTTCCCCCTCCAACTTTTAAAGCTTCAAAAACGACTTACATAATTTATCATCATATAAAATGATGTCTTTATAAAGATGAAAAATTACTTGGAGTAGTTAATTCTAATCGCGGTTTTTTATTTTTAGATCCATTTTCGTTTCCAGAACTTAAAAAAGTTAGAGTATCATACATCATTTTCATATCTTTATCAAAAAAATCTGTTTCCAAAATATCCTTATGTCCCCATGCAAGAGTTTTTGTGGAATTTGGTATACAATATCTTTTATCATCATGAGTTGTTAATGCCAATTTATTTAACAAATTAGTGTATATATTATGCATATCTGACTTGAATACATACATGGTGCAGAATATTTTGTCACCTTTCTCAACAACATCTTTATAATCTGATAATGTTAATTGATTTTTTATACATGATCTACTAACGCCTTTTGCTTTTTTATCTACACTATTTTTGGATTTTATACAATATGCTTTAGCACCAGTTCCATAAAAACTTTCAATGGGAATCCCTTTGTACTCATCTTTAAATTTACCAACAACTGATGTTGTAATAGGCATGCAATGAATATTTTGTTCAGAAAAATTAGAAGTATCAAATTTATCCAGATTTAGCTTCATATCTTCATAAAAGTTTTGGGTCTGAACTTCAAGAATTAAGGAATCAGTATCCGTATATAATAAATTTAAATTATTACCATATTTTACTTTTAAATACCCATAATAAAAATTATACATTACAGTTTTTGCAATATCCAGAATACTCATCCCAACATAAATTGGTTTATTGTATTCAATGCAAACCTGTTGAAGTTGAAGAGCAACTAGATTTTCAGAGAAAATTTTAAAATCCTTTAATTGAGGTTTAGAAATAAGTTTTTCGGCACTCAATTTATTACCCTGTCTTTCCCATTGAGATACTAATTTAATATCTGCTCGCCTATCAACATTTTCCATGGTTTTACCGAAAATTGAATTATTTGCCAATTTATAACAATTTTTATCAAATTTATTTTTAGATAAATTTCGTAAATTTGTATTTAAATCTATATGTTCCGCTAACCATGGTGATTGTGTAAACTTAACTGCTCTGTGTATTTTTATGATTTTGAGTCCAAATTGTAGACATTGTTTCAGATATCGGTAGTGAATGATATAGTTATATTTATTATGTAAGTTTGGAATTAATTTTGAGTGGTTTGAAATTGGTGGTGTATATTGTTCAGGACAAAATGGGAAATCATTATGACTATCATGTAAATAATTTGGATATTCTAAATCAACTTCAAATATGTATCCTATAGATGATGTATCTGAAAGTTCGGATATATTTAAAGTTTCTATTTCGAGCTTAGGTACCCAAGCAAAATTTTTTTCAGGCAAATATTGTTTCATAGCATAACCATACAAATTTGTGGCGTCTAAGTAAGCGATATATGTTGTAGGTCTTTCAGGATTAAAATTTTCTAAGAATGGATTATTTGCTTCAGATTTGCGTTTGGAACAAGTGCTAACCCCACCACGAACACCTTTTTTGAAAAAATGAAGCATATCTGGTTCCGTTAATAATTCTAATTCTACATTAGTTAATTTCATCATTGCATCCCAGCACATAGAAGGGCTAGTGACATAATTAACAGGATCTAACTTATAGGTTTTAATACATGTGGATCTATAATTTTCAAAAACATCAGCCAAAAGTAAAACATCTGATTTTAAGTAAATATCGGAATAAGCCCCTATTGTAGAACACTTAAATAGATTCCACACTTCTACAGCACGACTGTAGTCTTGAGGAGAGATATTTTCATCGGTTAAGTTATTATAAAATTTATCAATCAATGGTAGAGATTTCTCATTTAATTTTTCGTTGGAATCTATGTAAGAGTATGGAAATACCCCTTTTTGTCTAATGTATCGAAATTCATCAGCATTTGAGAAAAACTTTTTAATTTCAAAACATTGTGAATCTTGTAGAGTTTGTGATAGTGACTCTAAAGACTCTGGGAGAAATTGAAAAGAATCTCTAAAGCGTAGTCGCAAAGCAACTGGTTTCCGCTTTTCTGACACATCAACGAAAATTTCCTTACTAAAAGAAATATACTTTTCTTTATTTTGAGCTATTACACTAATATTTTCTTTATTATAGCAAAGCGATTTAATAAATAGGTGAGAATCATAGTTTTTTAAATTATGCAATACTATTGGTATATATTTTGGAGGTTTAAAATGCAAATTACATATTGAGTGGGCGGCTCCTCGATATTTACCTGTAATATGACAATGATCCCTACACTTTATGAAATTTCCTTTTGAAAAAGGTTTTTCACATACATAACAAATGCTAGAATTTTCATATTCAATCTGTTCCACAGATGATAAATCTTTCAATGGTACTTGATATTTTAAATATTTTTTATAAATTTCTTTTACATCATTTTCAATGTATTCAATAAATTTTATAGCACAATCTGTACCTCTATAAAGTTTAAGACACACAACATTCTCATCAAATGATGATTTAATATAATAAGCAAATGAATAGGGTATATGTTCAGCAGTTTTAATAGTATATGAGGTTGTCGAATCAGGTGTAGATTGTTGGCACTCAATGTTTTTCAAATAACATTCAAAATCGGCATAAATAACAAAAGGAGCTTTATACTGTTTCTGAATATTTTGAAACTTTAATATATTTGCAGGAATATAATTGCCAAATTTATCCAAAATCAAATTATCTGAAGGAAGCTCAATTCGAACAAAACTACAATCACGTTCTAAATGTGTGTTAAGTTTTTCATATGTTCCAAAATATTGAAGGCATCCATCACATAAGTATTTTTTTATTTTCTTTTTTGATAATTGTTTGGATACCAAGCAACCTAAATCCTTTATCCAACAGTAGTGGTTATTTCCATCATCAGAACTTATTAAAAGCAAATTAATATGTAATTTTTTCTTTTCATTATTATAATGTAAAGGACCGACAATCTCATATACCTTTTTATTATCCCTTAAAAATTTTTCAACTCCATATACATTTATGGACAAATTATTTTTTTCCTCAAACTTTTTTATATCTAATAATTTTACTGGAAATTCAATACCTGTAAAATCGAAAGCGTCTCTGAAGTCTGGATATGATGAGGTCTTTCGAGGATTACCGGTTGGCTGGTATGCTGCTGAAACCACTGCCCAGGCGAAACAGCAATTGTCCTCATTCATCACATTCACTATTGATTTAGAAAAGTGATGCATCTTAATGTAGGAGGAGGCATTCAATGGGTTGTACTTATTGATGTTGACTTCCAAATGCAGAATTCTTTGTAGAGCCCACCCTGTAATAGGAATTAAAAAATTAGTTCTGAATAATATTTGTTAGAGATGTACAAGTGATATTAAGAAAACTTAGCTCTTGAGATTAAGAAAACTTAGCTCTTGAGATTAAATAATAATTACCTGAGTCTCTTTCCGGCAATTCATCTGCTTTGGTTTCAATAATCTTGAATAAATCATCGTAAAGCTGTTGTAGATCAGTTGTATGGGTTACAATGAAGAACGGTGTATTAAATGACTTAATTGAAGTAGAGGTTAAAGTTGGAGAATAATATATTCCAAATAATTCCAAATTTACTTTAGCACATGTAAATTCCTGTTGACGCTGGCGTATTAATGTTTGCACTTTATTACCAACATCTTGCTGAAACTTTTTGATGTCGATGTGATAATTCTGCGAATATATTCTGTAGGAAGCTATTCGACATTTAAATGCACTCCTGATAATGTCAATTCCATTTCCATATTTTATGCAGCTCCTGTTTTTATGAATATTTGTCCTCAAGTGTGTGCTCCAGGAATTAGATTTGACATTTACTTCACAATCTTGGCAAAATCGCATTGGAGGTCTTGAAAGTAGTTCATCAACTGAAACAATTATTATTTTTTAATTCCTCTGTAAACCTTTATTAATAATAAAAAAAAAAATTAAAAGGAAAATTATAGCTAAATATGTTATAAAAAAATACTTACGATTAATTATATAATCTTCCAAGTTAAAGGTGTTTTCGTTATTAACAACATTTTCTCGAAGGTGGCGTACAATATGTGATTTTCTTTTAAATTCTCTTAAGCAGTGTGTGCAAAGGAGAGTCATTTTAAAATGGAATCGGTTAGGGCCGTATCGCTTTTAAATAAATACAATTTCGATCTATCAAGACCCAATGACATAGAATAATTAGCAATTTTTTCAGCTCGCGCAATTTAGAAAACTTTTGGATTTACTTTTGAATTAACTTTTGGATTCACTTTTTAATTTGAAGAAAAACATGGATTTTTTTAAAAAATATATTTCCCAAATTTAAAAGAAGATCGCCTTGTCGTTGAATACAATTTTTAACGTCTTTTAAAGTCGAATTAGATAAATTATTACATATATTATCTAAGTTTAAATAGGAATAAACCATTGACTTAAATCTAGATGTGGCACACCTTGTTTCATTCCTATTTAAGCTCGGCTTAGTTTTCTTATGTAGAAACTTATCTAATTCTCCAATAGCGACTTTATTTGTTGGATTGATTTTCGGAGCTGTTGTTACAGCGACTGGTAAAGAATTTTTTGAAATTTGTGCCCCTAAAGTTTGGGAACTAGAAATATCACCGTCCAATTTTGACTTTTTTAAATCTGAACAATCATTTGTTTCTGATAAAGAACGTTTTTTGGGTAAATTTTTTTCAATTAAATTTTCAGAACTTTGTTCTAAATTTAGGCCAGAAGGATTTTTCAAAAATTGATTTTGATTACAGGAAGAAATTAAGGGACATTGAGGCTGCTCATCTTCAAAATTTTCAGTATAAGTATATACCTCAATGTCCCCCACAATTTCGCCACAACTCAAATCAAAAACATCTACCGAATTTACTGAATTTCTGGTATAGCCAAATTTGGATGGTTGTTCAAACCCCTGAATAAAATTTTGATCCAACCCTTCAATTAAATTTTGATCCAACACTTTAATAAAATTATGCTGAGCTTTGGCTGAGACGTTTATAACAGTCTCAACGCTGTCGTTGGAATCCTCTGATGAATCTGACGATGCATCTGAAATTGGCGAATAGTGGGGGCGATAAACCTCTTCCATATTATTTTTCGAAAAACCCCCAATGCCAATCCTCTTATCATTATTTAAAGCTCCCTCATTACCAACCCCATTATTATTATTGTTTAAAACCCCCTTATTATTTTGTTCCTCACAGCTCTCAAAAGTCTCCTGATATTCCACATCACCCTTAATTAAATTTTGCCCTGAGCTATTTTCACAAATTTCACCCCCTTCTAATATATCTAAAAGTTGTTCCAAATTATATCCCTCATTTATTTCAGAATTGTTAATTAAATTTTTCCTTAATATATCATTATTTAAATCATCGAAATTAATTGTTTCAAGAGGTTCTTGAGGAATATCAGGGATAATAGATTCATCCAAAACTTTTAAGAGCTGTGTCAAAATATCGCTTTCACCAATTTCGGAAGAATCGCCAGATTCAGATGAATTGTTAAATGTATTAATATCAATTTCCCTAAATTTAATATCTAGCTCCTCGTCGCTTAGCCCACAAAATGAACAATCAATCAAATCATGCACAAGGCAAGCGTCGTTTAAATCGAAGGCTGTTAAGTCGATGTTTTCAATTTTTACATTTAAAAATGACATTTTAAATTATAAATTAAAAAATAAAAAAATTATGAATCAATAAAAAAATCAAAAAATCAATAAAAAATCAAAAAAAATCCACAAAAATGAAAAATCAACAAAAATCAAAAATTGGCTTTTAGAAGATTAAGTAAAAATGAATGAAAATCCAAAGTATTAAGTCAAAAATATTAAATCAAAAATATTAAATCAAAAATATTAAATCAAAAATATCAAATCAAAAATATGAAATCAACAATACAAACCAAATAAAAATTAATATGTCACTACGTCACACAATTCGAAATAAATCGGACGATCTAGATATATTCACAACAGATTCGATAATTTTACAAGCGTACGCTAATAGCGAGATGTAAACTGAAGAGACGCTTCGTACCCAGCCGCCTTTTAAAGCAGCCAAGAGCCTGGTACCGGCTGGTACGGCGTGGCACTGCATGGTACGACGGGAACCGTGAGACCGTGAACTCGAGAGAGGTCGTTCAACGGTCGTAAGTTGTTTTGTTCTTAAGAAAATGACGAGTAAAGAGGAGAAGAAGAAAAAAAAAAAAGTTGTTTTTTGGAATAATATAAAAAACATTTTTTTTTTTTTTTTTTTTTTAATTTTTTTTTTTTTTTTTTTTTTTTTTTATATTATTCCAAAAACAACTTTTTTTTTTTCTTCTTCTTCTCCTCTTTACTCGTCTTTTTCTTAAGAACAAAACAACTTACGACCGTTGAACGACCTCTCTCGAGTTCACGCTATCTTTGCCTTCTTCTTCTTCTCATTCTTCGGACTGGTTTTGCCGCTGGAGGTAGGAAAAGTGGTATTTCAGTATTGTATATAAGGATTTACAGCGTCTTGACTTAGCATTCATTAAGTTTAAAGTCTCAAAATGAGTACGTTCGTAATTATAACACTACAAGACTTTCTGGGATTCTTGGAAAATCAGATTAATCTGATGGATCGTCAGAGTCCAAATTCCGAGAACACGGTGATGTGGCCGCCACCATCAGAGGCTGACTATTTAGATGAAGAATTTCTCAACATGTTTGAGCCGGACCTGGATCCCGAGCCTATCGCCTTTGAGTGGGATCCAGACCGAGCAATGGATCTTCAACCTTTGATGATGGAGCAACAACAGCCTATGGAAGAAGATCGGCCGCAACCTATGGCAGAGCAGCAGCAGCAACAACAGCAGCAGGAGCAGCAGCGGGAGCAGCAGCGGGAGCAGCCACAACAACAGCAGCAACAACAGCAGCAGCAGCAGGAGCAGCCACAACCACAGCAACAACAGCAGCAGCGAAGGCAGAGTTACCCTCGAAAGTGCAAGAGGCCACAGCAGCAACAGCAACATCAACAGCATCAGGAGCAGCCACAACAACAACAACAACAACAGCAGCAGCAGCGAAGGCAGAGTTACCCTCGAAAATGCAAGAGGCCACAGCAGCAACAGCAACATCAACAGCAACATCAACAGCATCAGGAGCAGCCACAACAACAGCAACAACAACAGCAGCAGCAGCGAAGGCAGAGTTACCCTCGAAAATGCAAGAGGCCAATAAATTATAAATTATAAATTGGCCTCTTGCAGAGCAGCAACCTCTGGCAGACAACAACAACCGATGGCAAAGCAGCAACCTATGGCAGACAACAGCAACCTCTGGCATGCAGCAGCAACCTCTGGCATGCAGCAACCTCTGGCATGCAGCAGCAACCTCTGGCATGCAGCAGCAACCTCTGGCAGACAGCAGCAATTGGCAACCCAAAATGGTATAAATTATAAATATGTATTTATGTATTTATGTATTTATGTATTTATGTATATATGTATATTTGTATTTTGGATATAGGAATAATAAAAAACAAAGTCGTTGAAGAAAATATTTTATTTTTTTCTATTTCTTATACAGAATCACACCTAATAACCAAGTTTCTTTAACTTGAAAGAATTATTATGAATAGGATGAATATAATTTTTTTTACAAGCACAGTAATGAAAACTAGGTTTTTTTTTTTAACATGGAAGAATAAATCATAGTCTGTTGTCAGGGAATTAAACCTAATTGTTCTTTATCTTATATATAAAATCTTATTTAAATGTCTTAGTTGACATTTTAAACTTAATATTAAAAAATACTAGGGTGAATGAATAAATTCAAGTGCAGTATCAAATTCATTTATTTAAAATTCAATTTATCGATAGGATTGATTGTGCATATTATGTAGAAAAAATTATTCTACACTGAAAGAACAAAATCATTAGTTCTTCGAATCTTAATATAAACAAATTTCTATTTATTTAGATGGCACCCTTATATTTATTTAACTTAAACTTAATATATATCTTATAACTTATATCTTATAACTTATATCTTACAACTTATATTTTATATGAAATCTTATTTAAATTAGTTGACATTTTAAAATTAATATTCAAAAACTACTAGGGTGCATGAATAAATTCAAGTGGAGTATCAAATTCATTTATTTAAATTTGATTTATCGGTAGGGTTGTTGTGCATATTATTTGAAAAGAATTATTCTACACTGAAAGAACAAAATTATAATTTCTTTCAATGGGAATAAATACAAATTCTTATTTATTCACATCATTCCCTTATATTTATTTACATCATTCCCTTATATTTATTTACATAGTTTCTTATATTTATTTAACTTAGCAGAACAAAATCTAAATTCTTATAAAATATTTTAAACTTAAACTTAATATTAAAAACGCCATAGTGCATGAATAAGTGCAAGTGAAATAAATTTATTTAAAATTTGATTTTTCAATTAGATGGTTTTGCATATTCTTTAGTTCTGGTTTGTTACATATTATACATGCTTGTGAAGGAGTTGTTATGAATAAATCGTTTTCACACGTGTTGCATTGCAGATCTTTTTCGCAACATATAAAGGATCGTTTATAGTGGCTATTAACAAAATTATTTTTCCCATTTGGGCAATTTAGAGCATGTATATAGTAACATTCACAACATAAATTATATGCACCGCCAGAAGATGAAATAATTACGACATAAGATTGAAAAACGCACACTTCTCGCGTAAGGTAATTTGGTGTCAATGTATCACTTGCATTTATTTTTGCCACTTTCACGAGCCCCTCTTCTCCACACCCGTTTGGAACGCCATTATCCTCTATCCCATCATCTTCTTCATCTTCATCGTCGTCTTCGAAATTATTTCGATCAATAGTGATCAGAGAATCCTGTCTTGCGTGAAACTTTCCTCTTCCAGCCAAGTTAAAATGAGTTGTTTCATCTTTGTACATTGACTGGATCGTTTCATCGCAAGCAGAATCTAAATATACATGTGTCTGATCCATTTCGAAGACTGTCCGATGAAACTCGATTCACTTGTTCACACTATTTTTTAATTTTACAACACTTTTTTATTGATAATGGTGGGCCGTCTATGTGGTGTTGATATATTGGATAGTGTTTAAAACACGGCAAATTTAGCTGCAATTCTTCGTCACTTCTATAATTTTCCGGCAACCTGTTCCAAATTTGTTGTAAACTAAGTGAATCGACGAATGTTTTCAAGTAGTTGATGGGAAAGAAGGCCAAGTCTTGATCTTCAAAATCGGTAAGATTTTTTCCGTTATTTTGGTAGGAAATTATTACTTGGCCTACACGTTCAATGAGTTGCTGTTGTTGTTGTTGTTGGTCGCTATTTGACATCGCGCACGAATGACTGAAGTTCGCTCAGATTCGATCGTTTAAAATACCAGCTCCCCTCCAACTGCTACCAGCTCCCCTCCAACTACTGTGGTGGTTAGGAAGGAGGTAGGAGGTGGAGCAAAAAGAGGCGGAGTTTATGAAACCAATCGGAATAGGGGGCGAACTTGGGCAGCCAATCAGAAACAAGGTCATTCTTGGCTGACCAATCAAAAAAGTGGTGGGGGGGTCAACTAGGAGCCCCCTATTCCCACTACTTATTCTGTTGTTAATCTTTTGTGTAATGTTGTTGTCAGAGGTGATCGTAGCTCCCAAATATTTAAACTGATGGACCTTTTCAAAATTGTAGTGGTTCATAGTCACGTTCTGTCCTATTCTGTCTCGCCGTTCCGTTATTGTTGTAGCCATATATTTTGTTTTTTCTTCGTTGATTCGTAGGCCAACTTTCTTTGAGGCATTTTCCAATTTGAAGAACTCTTCCTTGACACTGGTAGTTGTATTACCTACAATATCGATATCATCAGCGAACGCCAATATGATGCGCGGACCTTGATTTCTAAAGACAATCGTTTTTGTGTTGGATTCTCGCACGATGCTCTCCAAGGTGACGTTAAAGAGAAGTGGAGATAGCGCATCGCCTTGTTTAAGACCACTGTTGATTGTAAAGAAGGTTGACGATCTTCCTTCAAGTCTTACTGCACTTGTAGATCCCTCTACACATCTTTTGGTGAGGTTAATTAGCTTCTTTGGTATGCCCAGTTCTGCCATGGCATTTCACAAATCCAGAGAACCTCTAGCTTTAGTTAAAAGTATCCTTTTTACAGAACCAAATTATTTTATTGTCTATGAAATGCTTGAAAAATAGTACCAAAATAAACTCGTTTAGACTACACATTATTAAAATAAAGTATTTCATGCAGAACCTATTCAAAAGGTTGCTTCTAAAGACCTTAGACAACTTTTAAATGTCTTTTCTAAGAATGTAACAGCATTAAGAGTTTTAAAACTTTCTGTGGGGGATTTCTAGTTGTATAATATGTTACTAAACAAACTTTGTTCAAAAACCAGGACTGATTTTAAGCTTGAAAATATTATAAGCCAAGAAAATTCATTACCTTTTTAGAAAGTCAATGTACAGCTTTGGAGTCTGCTTAATACACTTCGTCAGTGAATTATGATAACTCAAAACTTAAGTTTTCCAATTATCAGACATCCACATCCATTTTTGTTACGAACCTACATGTACTTTATGTTCTATTTCTCATACATTATTTAAATATAAATTAATCTTAACTGAAACGCCACAATGCTAAACAGCACAAATTATGCGTCAACTGTTTAGTATCCCCCACTCTACTAAAAATTGTGATTCTTCGCATAGATATAAAACCTGCAGATTTCCATACCATACAATTCAATATTTTAACAAAAAGATATTCTCTTGTCTCGTCCAATGACAATAACTTGCCTAATCCTAATTCAGGCACTATTACAGCTGTCGAAAATTACTCTAATAACAATCAGTCAAATTTTACAGTCACAAATACTCGCAGTTTTGTAAACAATTTGTCTGTTCCGCAACATTCTATTTTATTATCTACTTGTGAAATAGATATTAAGGACATCCAAGGACATTTCCAGAAAATTTGTGTACTTTTAAATACAGGCTTTATGCCAAATTTTATTTCTGAGTCGTGCTCTAGACGACTGGGTCTTCGTTGTAAGAAATTTTTGATTCCAACTGAGGATTGGAATGTCAGATCCCACCAACAGCGATCTTGTTCAATGCATTATCATACTTTGTGGTCAATTAGAGCCTATTTTTTCTTTTGAAGCTATTGTCATACCCAAAGTTTGTTCTAATCAATCAAAAACTCATATTATTATTTCCGATATGAAATGTATTCGAAATTTGAAGCTTGCAATGTAGCATTTAAATTTACCAGTTTGCATCAATGCTATATATTTTTAGTAACATGATATAATTTGTATATTTTTACCTGATTAAATTTAATTATTTATCCTGTAATTTAAAATTGTAAACATGGAATTTGTTTTTTTTTTTTGGTTCACAACTCTTTTGGTCTTATAACTTATCACTCTTTCTTCTTAACAGAGTTTGTAAATTGCTATAGTTTATATATCACATTATTTGGTTTGAATTTAAAAATCATAAAATATTTTATTTTTAATAAATTCTCCTTTATTTACATTCAATTTCAGTATTAAAAATATAAGGTTATAGTCAGTAATATAGTTCAGTTAGCATTTGTTGTGGATGTATACCCGATTCGTTTGACACGAGCACGGCATGTAGAGACCGACCATTTATGGTTAAGTATACAATATGGAATTTGTAGCAATTTTTTTTGAAGTTTATTTTAATCATAATTAGTAACTTTGGACTGTTTGATCATAATTAATTTTCTTTTTGATAATTTTCCACGACTTGCCACTATTTGATGTAACCTGGTAATCAGTGTAAGTTCGGAACTAGGTTAGAGTGATCCAGATTGAGAATAAGGTTGGCAAAAATTAAAAAAAAATATCCCTAAGATTTGTCATGTTTCATTTTCGTTTCTTTTGCTGTTGAACCGTCGAAGGCAGTAGACCAATCCTGCCATTAGATTAGAAAGGGCAGACGGTCAAGTGTTTTTTTTTTCGTTAAAGTCCACTAATCAATGAGGTAAGATTTTGCCCCTTATCTTTACAAATATGTGGTAAAAATAACATTATGTTTTAGGGCTATCTGAGGCAAGTTCTTTTTCAGCTTTGGCTTCGTCTCATTCCTTTTACTGTGTTTTTCCATTCTGATTTTCTCGGCTGTTAAGGCTTTCTGATTCTTCTGGCTCTATTTTTCCTGGCCATGTTACCACGACGATTTTGACCTGCACGATTGGGCTCACCCTGTATTTGGTTGGTGAGTTGGGATTGGCCCGGTGAAACCCCATTCATCCATGAATAACCACAAGAATCCTAGCCACAGCGCTGAATCAAATAAACAGAAGTGAGCGGTATCGTTCACGTAAGCATAGACTAGGTAGGAGAAAACTTTAATTTAGGGAATTGGAATTATACATCAATTTTTTTACATGCAAATAAAACATAACATATTTACATTTGACATAATATAAAATGTAAGAATATCTTGATAACTTTCGTTATAATAATTACTTTCTGTACTCTTGGCAATTAAAGGTTCTAGAATGTTTGCGGCCAAATTTTTATATAACCTTTAAAAACGATATAACACCAATAGTTATCAAGAAAGGGTTTTAATTAAGTCGTCTCATTATGGAGCTATACACCAGCAGTCAATAAATTAAAATCATTCCTCATACCTATGTGTTTTCCTGTTTAATGACTAGTTAAGTAACACAGATAATGTAAAACAGGTGGCGCCTATTGGGTAATCAAAGCAGAGCACAACTATCTCTAAAAGAGATACGAACCTAGCCTCCGATATATTGAGCTGCAGTACCCATCCGTTGCCGTACCCTGTAAAAAGGGAGACGCTGCAGCAGGCAGTCGGTTTTATATACCAGGACCAACAAACATGCTAATGTGTGCTGACTTGATACCTTTTGTTTTAAAATCAGTCGGCAATAACGATCAACTTGTAGATTTAAAAACTATTTTGGCTACGTTTTACAGGATAAAACCAGTTGTTCAATTCATTTAAAAAATGGCGATTTTTAAAAAAATTGTCACGCTTCTTTGAATAAATATATTGATATTTAATTAGGTAAATTCTGGGAAGTTAAACAAGATAATAAAATTCCTTCTTGGTCCACCGAAGACAAGAAGTGCGAGGAAATACATAAAAATTTAGTCCTCAGAGAAACTTCTGGGCGGTTTTCGGTGCCTTTGTCATTCCATCAATGAAAACCAAATTTTGTGGATACATATTCTCAAGCATAGGCATTACTTTTGTATGTTAGAATGTCACTTCTGCAAAAGTTCTGAATTATCTAGAAAATAAGGAGATATTTTTTCGTCTATTAGATAAATAACATTAGCATAATATAAGTATAAGGCACTAATTTAAAATTATTTTAGAGCAATAGTGATAACAAAAACTTCTGTAGATAAACCGAAACGTCAAAAATTTAAGATGTTGAATTAAAAAAAAACTTTAAATTTCAAATTCATTTGGTATGATCCAAAAATAGGAGATATTCAAGAAAGTAACAGGAAACTTGGTAGTAATATAAAAAAAAGTATGTTTAGTATTTTTGGGGGGAAAATGAGCAAAGGGTATATAGGCAATTAAAAAAGGGAACCATACCTTAAAAAAAGTACATCTGGTCATCTTACTTGAATTTCATTATACTATATTAATAAGAAATGTCCTTTAAGCAAATTAAGCAAGGCAAATAAAAACTAAAGTCGGGTAGTAGCAAATAAAGCTCTATCCTTTTAGTCTCATCCCAAACGCTTTAACGCTTTGCTCTAACATGGATTGGAGCGATTTCACCAGTTGCACCATGGAGGCCAATTGACCTACTCAGAATGTTTTTATAAGTATTCAGCCACAAGATATTAATACATTTTATACAGGGATATCCTTACGCAAAGAAATTTTCAGTTATTTCGTAAACTGTACGAGAAGCAATTTTGAATACATTTTTGATTTCTCCTCCAAATTGCTTATAGCAATATCTTAAACTTAACAAGGATCCAATCTTTTTCTTGGGAGGGGGGGGGGGGGCGATTTTACAAGAGCAAAGAAAAGTTACAAAAAATACATTAGCCGGGAAAATATTATTACTTTAAATAACACCACAAAAGAAAGTCAGCTCTGCTGAGCTAATCCGTTCAGTTTGTTTTCTGACATATTTCTTGTTCGCCACGTTTTCGTTCGCCTCATTGCTGAGAATGTTTGCTTTGCACTGCAAGAATTACTAGGCAATGTTGAAAATATTCTTGAAAGAGCATTGGTGGATAGAAAATATTTCTTTATCACAATGCTGTAATAATTTTAAAGCATCGTGTGAATGATCCATTTTCTTCTGGTTGCAATTTGTTTTCCAAAACTCCAATTCAGATAATTCTAGAATAATCTCTGTTTTAATAAAAAAGAATAATACCTAGATGCGATGTAATGCAGTGCATCTTCTGACTAATTTTCATCATTATTCAAATGAGGAAATAAAATAAATAAGTCGTTCAAACGCAGCAGTTCTTCAGGAAACTCATTTTTAAAATTTTCTATGACATTATCGATCAAAGGGACAGAAATCGATTGTCGACAGTATTCCGCAGGATTATGTGGCGGAAAATTCCCATAATTTCAAGTAAAAGACTCTGAGACATGTGTACTGGGTGAGATCAATTACTCAACTGAATATATTTTTTCGATAAAAACAAATCATCAAATGGGAGCGGAAGAAAATTCGCTGAAATAATACTTTTTCAACAAATTTCACTAAATCACCTTATTATTTTTTAACATCTTGTCCTACGAACCTCCTTGCTTCGCGCTTTTATTAATTCGGTGAATTTCTTTATTCGTTATCTCAAATTGTTCTTGAATGTTATGGGTTTCGTTTTCGGTTTGGAAAATGACATTTACTCTCATTTCACATAGAACGTAACCGACGCTTTTTGACACAAAAATCATTGTCGTAAATGATGATAAAGTATACAAAATGAATATAAAATGAACATGTGTTCCTCGCTTTAGAGCAGAAAATTTAAGAGTACATTTCGATACTACCAGAAGAAAATGTTGATTCTCTATGAATGTGTGGTTTGCTGCTCAGGTGAAGTGAACTTAATTTTTTGAGAAAGCTTGATACAGTGCACACTGAACCAGTAACATTAAAAAATAGATTATTTTGCAGCAAGTAAATGATCAATACAGTAAAGTCATTTACATTTGAGAAAGTTTATTCTCAAGTCATTAGGTCGTACATATATTATGCCTGATACAAACATATTAGATACCCTATGTTTATAATATGTAATTTTGTGAGATGAGGTTCATTAAATAGAGGTAGAATATAAACTTTTTGTCCTGTACTCTACGGATATGTAAATTTAATAACTTACATTTATGGCTATTTAATGTATTGGACTTGTATGTATAGGCCTCGCTGGAACCACCTTGCGGGCCACAGGCACAGCAAGCTATTGCTGAAGAGACAATCTAGCAAACTAAGCCGTGAAATTCTGCGTCTAAGCAGACAACAAATTTGGCTGGTGACAGGACTTATAATTGGCTCTTGCAGCTTGAGAAAAGTTCTACGTAAAATAGGTCTTCAACGAAGAACTACTATGTAGACTACGCGATGAAGAGAATGAGGCGGCCTCACACATCATCTTCAAGTGCGAAGCTTTGGCTTGCTGGAGACACCTTCAAGGATCAATCTATCCGGAAGGCTTATACCCAGAGGACAAACTACTGAACCGGCTGTTAAATCTGATTAAGGCAATCAACCTGTTCACCTAGAACGGATATGGCAGGTAATACAATAAGTCTAAAGACTGCAGTGAAATGGCTTTTCAACCCTGGCCTGCTATGTCATGCAATCAATCAATCAATAGACATCGCTGTTATATGTAAGTTTAGAAGCTTGAGTCTATATTTTCTTAAGTATAGGGACAGCAAAATATTTTCTCTGAATTCTAAGTTTTTGAAAAAGGGGGCGATCGCCCCTACTGCCCCTCTTGAATCCGACCTTGTATTTAATTTCAACAGTTTTTGAGAAACGTAAACTCCCTAAATAAGCCTAAAAATATTATAAACAGACATCAAATGGCGGCGCTCTGATTCGGAGCATCACCAGATTTCAGGGAAGATGTCACGACTACCATAAAAAAGAACTCTCAGACAGAAAATTAAGGACATTACGAGTTGCTCTCTTTTGAGAGATCCTTTTTACGATTAAGCTTAGTTCTCGGGGGCAACGAGACTGTTCGTTTAGACAGATCGTGGTTCTCACATAGTTTGTTTAGACAAAATAAATCTATAGACCATAAAGATTGTATACGAGTCTAAATTCCTTACCAAATCTTAAACCGTCGATAAAAAGATGAGAGTCAGCGATACCTTGATAATCTTACATTCACGGGAAAAGTAAATAATTCGGAAATCGGAGATTTAACCTAGTTTAGTTGATGTGATTTCATATAAAATGAAGCGATCGTATGTTCGGGAGAAAATATAGGAGTGAGCATTCCTTACTCGGTAGAGTAAAAGGTGAGCCGGCTATGGTTCCTAACATAGTCGGGAGCTTTGGCGGGACCTCACTAACAATCCAAATGTTTAAAAATTCGAAAAATCGTAATAAAAACCCGGTGGTCAAACGAACTCTAAAATATTAATACGAGGTATGGCTATTAAATAACGAGACTGCTTATGAAAAAGAGTTTTATCTACAATCAAATGCTCCCCTTCCCTCGCCACACACCGTTCCATTCGTTTCTTCCATTCGTCAAAGCAATGCTGGAATTCTACTTTTGTAGGAGGAGCTCCGCCGATTTTCGCTTCACCTCTTTCATCGACTCGAATCGGGTTCATTTTAAGCCAGACTTGATCTTCATAAACAGGAAAAGGTCGGCTAGTACAGCGCCTTTTTGAACACTGGTGTGCCTCTAGCGGCTAAATAATGCTTCACAGACAGCGCGTTATGGGCAAGTGCGTTGTCCTCGTGCAAGATCCACGACTTATTTATCCACAACTCCGGCCGTTTCTTACGAACTCGCTCTCGCAGTGTTACCAAAACTTTCAAGTGGTAAGTTTGGTTTAGAGTTTGACTCTCTGGAACCCATTCAATCACCACTATGCCGTTGATGTCGAAAAAAACAATTAGCATGTTCCATCAATTCGGGCTCTTCGTCTAACCTCTCAAGAAAATCTGAGCAGATCTGTTGACGGACGAACTTTTGATCAGAGGTCAAATTTTTTGAGACCAGTTTCGCACAGACTTTCTTCATGTTCAATTCGTCCTGTAAAATTTTTCTGACAGTTTCTTTATCGGCGTTTACAGTCTCAGCAATCATCCGAATGCTCATACGACGATCTGCGTGCACAATTTCATTGATTTTGATCACTATCTGCGGAGTTGAAACAGAGACAGGTCGACCTGGACGTTGGTCATCTTCGGTGCTCTCTCAGATTTCAGAAAACCGTTTATACCATTCGAAAACACGCGCACGAAATAGAGAATTCTCGCAATAGGCCTCTTTCAACAACTTATGGCACTCAGTCGGAGTTTTTTTTAAATTTAACAAGAAATTTCACATTGATCCGTTGCTCGTGCACATTATTATCGGCACGAGAAAAAAACACGTTCGTTTCTAACCTCTATAGGTTCGTTTCTAACCTCTATAGAAAAAATACTACTTCACCTACAAAAACGTGTTTTCGTACTGGTATAGTAGATACTTCCAGCTATCCAACGCTGCATTCGTTCCCCCTCCCCTACGCCTCTATGACGCCTTCTGCGCGCGCAGACCTCGTAGAATATGGGAGACATTACTTTGGTAATAATAAAATATAACAAATAGATCCATATTTTTTAAGTAGGATAGGCGTGAGCGGTGGCGGCCGAGAGTAACAGTAACTCGATAATCATTAACCAGCATTGACGTTTCGCTAAAGCCGAGAAAAACATAAATAAAAGTGTAGAGATAATCGTAAAAACCAGGCTGAAAGTAATTGGAAAATGCGCATTAATTAAAAATTCCGATGATTTCTGTCGTAATGATAGTACAACAGTACTAACTAGGGACTTTTTTGGAAAACAGACGAAAGTGGAATGAAACAAACTTGTTTTGTATATATTCTATGACTCTAAAAAGAGTTTCTTGGCAATGATGAACACACCCTTATATTAATAATTAATTGTAGTGAATACTAAGCATTTATTTAGAGTATCATATCAGCTCCAGTTTTTACTTAAATGGTGCAACAAAACAAATCCATAAGGACTAAAAGCTATAGATAATGTTAATGGAGGGGAGAAACAGTGGCGGCCTCCAAACTGAAGATAGAACTACTCTGCATATCATTAATCTTAATTAAAGTTGAATTTAGTTATCTCTTGTATGGATGCCGATGTCTATTCCTTCCAACTTTCATGAGAAGATGCATTTCTTATGGTGTTAGGACACAATTATTTTTTTGTTATGGATGTTGTCTAATTATCGCGAAACTGTTATTTAAAACTACGTCAAATATGACATAATACATCAGTGTAGTTCGTTGAGGATCGATAAAATCGTAAAACATTAATGTGCTAAGTAAATTGTGAAAAAAATTGCCTACATCATAAAATTGCTCTAAAAAGTAAAAACTATATTATATTGCATTTAATTTAATAACTGTGGATTAATTTATCCTTTGAAGTCGTCGCCGCAGTAAGAGTTATCTTTTAACCGATTTCTAAAGGAAGGAGGTTCTAAACTCGACTTGTACATATTTTTTTATGAACATATGTGTGTCAACTACTCCGGAACGGCGGCACCGATTTGAATAAAATTTATTATGTTAAGTTTAGGTAGTTGCTGTGGTAGTCCCATATTATTTCGGTTAAAAATAGTTCAGTAAAATTAAAGATGGCGCTTAAAATATGGCGAACAAAAAAATTTTGACCGATTTTCTCCAAAATTGGTATGGGATAATCTTCGGGGTCGCACGTAACGAATCTAAAATTATTTTTAAAAAATCCAATATGACGGATCCAATATAATATCCTAAAAAATTTTTACAAAATTGGTATTGGGAAATTTTTTAAGGGTGTAAATTATGAATTTGAATTTCAATATTGCAGATCACGGATTAAAAATATTAAGCCTCTCGATTTTGTTCAAAATTGAGAGTATAAATAACGAATTTAAAATTATTTTTGAAAAATTGAATATGGCGGTCTAAAACTACATTTCCGAATTATGTCCAGAATTGGTACTAGGGGGTTTTCGAGGTATAGATTAAGATTAGACTATGAGTTTAAAATTATTTTTTTGAAATTCAATATAATGGATTCAATATGGTGAATTCAACAATTTTATGTTATTCAAGTTTTTTCATTATTGATATTAGGGGTGTTCGTGGTCGTAGTTTATACAAGATGAGGTACTAAAAGATTTAAATTTTTCTTTTTTTATTCAAAATTGATATTAGGGTTTTATTGGGACATATATTACGAATCTTAAATTAATTTTTTCAAATTTAATATGCAGGATACAATATGTCGGACAAAAAATGTCTCAAGTTCATAAAATACCGAAATTTGGGAGATTTTGGGCCATAGATTACTAATCTAAAATTAATTTCTTAAAATTCAAGGTAGCGGATTTGTTTTGACAGATTGAATATTTGTTTGGTACGATTTCATCCAAGAATGGTATTTGGAGAATTCCCAAACTCAAAGAATTCTTTGTTGTTTAATTTAGTATGGTCTACAACTTTAGATAAAATGGGTACATTTTTGCGACCTTGGAAACATTGTGAGGTACACTATCTATCTCGCTTATAGTACGGGAGGTAGCGCTGCATTTTTCGAGGAATTCTATATCGAACAAATTTCGTTTTTAACAGTTGATTAATATTCAATACGTAGCAAAATAAGCTTCAGTTGCACCCGCGCACAGTGTTTCATCTAGTACAAGCTAACAGGACTAAATTCATAAACTGCACATTTCTTCTTAATTGTAAACTTTAAAGGTTTGCCATTTTTTGTATCCATCTAGATTCTTCTGTATGTTATCTTTACAACATTCAGGCATATGCTCATTCATATTTTTGATCCCGAAAAGGCCCGCAAGTAAAAATATTGTCTTTGTATTAGAACAAGTGATAATTATGACGAAATTAGATTTTTTTGAAGAATGGCTGAAACATGAGAAAAGTAAAAGAATCAGTCGTATTTTTGATGATTTATGTGAAAAACATAGTATTACTATAGAAAAACTTAAAGTGAAAATAACAAACCTTTCCGCGAAATTAAGTGAAACGTGGACTTCATCTAAGACTAATAAAGAAATATTTTTAATTAAACATAAAAATTGTTGTTGCAGTTGTGCCATTCAACATCATTCGAAGCTCGGTCTGTAGGCCGACCCAAAAAATCATTTGAGGATTAGTCGCCAAAAACAAAGAAATCGAGAGTAGATCTTTTAGAAACTCGAAACGCAAGTGAGCTAATTACAGCCATAGAATTAGCCGCTCAGAAGGAGGCACATTGAAGTGCGGCTAAATAAATGAAATAAGTCGGTAGAAGTTCGAAAAAGAAGACGTGTTCTGAACAATGTAGGCAATTGACTTCGGATGAAGCGTTAGCGTATTTTGTTGACTCCAGATCCACTTGTCATTCCTATAAACAAACAAAGAAGTGCATACATCATTTTACAGTTTAGGTAAGTCCAAAGCTTCTTGTTTTCCTTCTGACGAACACATTTCTGTGACTGAATCTCGAGCTGAAATGAAACTTCAGACGATTCTGAGTAAAACGGCTGAACTTTTAGTTAAAGCTCAATCTCCAGTTATTAGAAGTGTGTTACCTCGTTCATATTATACGTTAATGAGCAAATGGGGTTGTGATGGGAGTTCGAGACATAGTACTTATAAGCAGATATTTGAAAACACACAGACGAACTTCTGTTCGTATACTCATTTGTCCCCTTAAGGTTGCTTGACAGCGAAACTGTGATCTGGCAAAATCCATGCTCTCTGTAAAACACGATGTGTTGTTGACGATGACTGATGGTAAATTGTGTAACGCTTTGACGGACACACGTTCAACACAAAAGTATTATATTTGTGGTGCCACTCCGTTTACTGTAAACGAGGACTCGAGGAACCATCCTAGCAACGAAGAACGCTTTGAAATCGCTTAGAAATAAAAAAGTGGCACATCAGAGGAGACAACGATAAAACTTTTGTGAAGCAATGCTCACAAGAGATCCAAAAAGCGTTTAAAGGTCGCAGGGGTCTCATAGTGGATAAATCAAAACCTTACTATGGCAACACGAATGATGGAAATAGAAAGAAGAAGATTATATGGACTATTGCCCCTTTCGTACTGTTCCCTGTGATAATAATTTTTTGTAACGATATAAACATGGATAAAGTGTTAAGGGAGCTTAGACCAGTCTCAGTATGCAGCAAAACATTTAAATTCGATTATCTCAGAGACGGCTGCTCGAAGCGACACCTACAAGGTATAGCTTTTTGGAATAAAAGATCTCCTTTTTTTATTTGCAATCTTTTGGTATTTTAGGCCAGTTTCATCTCGATCTTTATTTCATATCGTACATCGCCTAGCCACCTTCCCTGGGATCGGTAATATGTTTCGTCCACCCTGAATGTCTTAGTACGTGGCCTATCCAAATCCGTTTTAATGTGGCTATATATTTGAAAACATGTTTTACTTTGATTTTTCGTCTTATTTCTGTGTTGCGTTCCTGATTATGGAGGCTTATTACCAGCATGTCTTTCGAAAGCCTTCTGTATTGTATGGAGTTTTGAGACAAGATCCAGATATTGGAGTCCATAAACATTTGCTGCAATTCCTCCAAAGCATTACACATTAGCGTATATCATTGAGGCATCTACCGTCGATAAATATGCTTTTCTCTTCCCATAGTAACTGTTTGACAGTATCTTCCAGTAGGATAGTAATGGATGAAATTGTATCTATTTGTCGAACTTTTTATTGAATATGTATATTGTGTATTATTATATTTTCATCGATTTTTATTGGGATTATTGCACATTCATAATAATATTTGTGTAAATTTCTGTATCTTATAATATATTCTAGCGTGGTTCATTTAGGGTTACCAGATGACAAGAATTTTCCTGTCAGAATTTTGACCCTCAGTCAGAGAGACACGAAAAACTATAATTGTCAGGATTTTTTTGAAATTGAAAGAGGAAAATATAAATAGTGAAGAAACTATATTTATTAAAATTGCTGGTAACAAAAAATAAAATAATGAAACCTAAACAAAACGAGTGAATGATTAGTTAAATGTATTAATTGCGCGCCAGGCGCATATTTTGAAAATATGCAGCATTCAGACAAAATGTATTGAAAAATCAGGGACATTGTCAGGAAAACTCATTATTTGATCTGATAACCCTCTGTTCATTGCTTTGTATTATTTGTTATTTCTTATATTTTAATTTTTTAATTCGTTTTTTTTTCTGTTATTATTACGCTAATAGATTGAGAACCGTAAGAAAAAATGCAAGTAAACTGAGCGTAAAATGTATTCCAATTCTGTATAGGATGCGACGACTTATATATTTGAAAGTAGATAAAAGATTTCACCCAGTCAACCCCACCGTAGCACTGAAGACAATGTTGAACTTCCCTCCACTGCATATAGCAGTGATGAAAGGGGCAGCAGCAAATGCCCTCAAGCTGTTTCAAACTGAAATCCTAAAACCAGAAAATTTTATTGGACATATGAAGATTCTAGATACAATTTCAACAGAATCCATATCGAAACCAACACATAGCATATCTATTAGATATGATTTTGACATAAACTATGAACTGGCAACTGATTACTAACAAGCGAATGGAATGGCAAGGTTTACGGATGGATCCAAGATGAAAGAAGCGGTCGCAGTTGAAGTATTAAGACCAAGTTTTGGGCCTGCCAAATCCCTAAGAGGCATCCTAGCCATCTTCTAAGCAGAACTGCATGTAATCCAAATCTGCGCTCACAAGTGTCTCAATAGAAATACGAAGAAGACCAAAATATGCATATCTTAGGCAACCAAGCAGCGTTAAAAGTTCTCTAGTCAAACGCCTACGAGTCTAAGTTGGCTTGAGACTGCAAGCAAGTTCTACAGTAATTAACAAGGAAAAACAGGGTAACACTGATATGGATACTAGATCACAAGGGAATCAAGACAATCTCGCAAAAAAGGAGTCCGTAACCTATTTGTGAACTATCAAAAACCCACATAAAAGAGGATGTCGGGAGCTGGAATAAGACGCCTGTTCCTAGACAAGCGAAAAAATTTATAAATCCATCTCCAAAAAACGCAAAAATGGTTCTCGATCTTTCAAAAAGGGATGTTCGAGTAATAATAAATATCTTCACAGAACACTGCCTTCTGAGATACCATCTCAACAAAATGAGCGAAGCTGAGAGTGATATTTGCAGTTTCTGCAATCGAGCAGCCGAAACGGCAAAACACCTACTATGTGAATACATAGCAATGTTCTGTAAGAGACTTAAATTCTTGGAAGGCGTCCTAACGCCTGAAGGATCAAGGCATCTACCCCCTGAGGAATAACTTAATGAAAAGTCTAAAGATATATATATATATATATATATATATATATATATATATATATATATATACATATATATATATATATATATATATATATATATATTATATATATATATATATATATATATATATGTTGTATCTTAGGTTTTTACAGATGGTGGAATGTACACTGGTGTTTTTCCGGTTTTTAAACCGTTCGTCAGTAGAAAATTCTTCACGACGTACAGCATCCTATGTAGAGACAGTGAAAAAGAATACATGGCCAAACAAACAGAAAAATCTCTACCAGAGTCCAAGGACATAGAAATAACATAAAGAATAAGCGAACGACGTCAACTTTATTCCAACATCATCAGGAAACAGGACATACTAGAAATTTTTAGGAAACTAAACAAATCGCACCCATAAAACACTATAGAACGCGCATCATCAGGGAAGCTTACGAAATTGAAAGCACTAAAAACTTTAACATGTGAGATGGCGCACAAAATATATCAAATACATGGAAAACCCTACTCAAAACTAAACCAAAAACAACACAACAGAGAAACAAGACAGCTAGCCGAGAGGAGGGAAGCGAGAAAACCAACGAGACAGAACAAAGATACAACCTGCGCAAGCGCCAAACTATAAAAAAGCTATCAAAGGATCAGTAGGCACATTTCAAGCCGAGCAGCCGTCGCGGAAGCATGTTTTGGAAATGCCAGCTGAGATGTTGGCAAAACGGCGTGAAGATTTTTCTACTGACGGATTGAAAACCGGAAAACTTACCCATCTTGGTACGTAAGGTTACGACGGCCCATAGCTTTCCTTATTCCTTCTGTCCAACTTCTCCTAGGTCTTCTTCTTCTTCTTCTTCTTCTACGGTATTCTGGATACCAAATCATGGTTTGTTTGGGCAGTCGTGTGTCAACCATTCGTTGTATATGACGGTACTAGATTAATTGTTTTTTTTTTTCTATATCTTTCATAATCGTCTATTCCCATCTGTCATAATGTATCCTCGTTTCTTAATCTCTGTGTCCGTAATATTCCTGCTGACCTCCTCAAAGCATCCATTTCTACAGCTTCTACTCGTTTTAATTTCTTTCTGTAAGTCTCCAAGTCTCAGCCCCGTAAAAGAAATAGCTTTTTATCATTGTGTTTTATATGTTTTCTTTTCATTTTGTGTTAAAATTTTTGCTCCACAATATTCCATTTAGGTATCCTATCACTCTTTTAGCTTGAATAATTCTTACACAAACTTCTTTATTGTCTGTCCCCATTCTATCAAAGATGACTATTAAATATTTGTAATCATCGCATCCTTCTACTTCGGTATTATCATTAATTTCGAGGTTACTTTTATTATCTTCTATGCATAAGTCTTTTGTTTTCTCAATGTTTATTGACAGACCCCGTTCCTCATAGGTTTCTTGTAGTTTTCTTGCCATGTAATCAAGATTTTCTTTGTCACCTGCTAGTACTGCTTGATCATTGGCAAATTGTAATGCATATATAGTTGTGTCGGTTAGCTGTATTCCCATTCGGTGACATTTCTGCTTTCATTCTGATAAAGCTTTCTTCACATATATTGTGAGTAATGTGGGGTGATGCAGTATTCCTGTCGTAAACCTTTGGTGAAAAGTCTAAATATTCCGAACTTAATATTAAGTCAGGGTAACGTACAAAATATTTTATAGGTTGAAGTGCAGTATAAAGGCCAACGAAGCCGTAACGACCAACTCTTAATCTACAATTTAGAAAACAAACACAAAAAAAATATTCTTGTTTTAAAGAAAATGCACTAAAAACTTGTTTTAACTATCTGCAGTTTAATTTCTTTAGAATTTGCACATGGCTAAGCAACCAAATCGGTAATAAAAAGCTAATATTTATTTCAAGATACTAAAAAATATACTGTTTTTAATTTGCTGATAGGTAAGATATAACATAATAATAAAAAGTCAATAAAAATAAGAACTGCCATAAAAATCTAGTTAGGAATATTAAAACATTCCGTTGGTAATAAAACTTTAATCTAATTGAAGAGTAATCTAAATAGTTAGATCATTCGGGTAGTTTCACTCAATTAGGCTGACATGGTGGCTGCAGTCGTTTCAGACAGAAGGGGTGCCTTCAAACAATCATCCCCTTACGCAGGGCAACAGTCACCCCATCAATGCTAAAAGCCTTTTTGATATTACATGTTTAAATGAGGGTAAGTAATATGATTACTGAACGACGCCACTCTGTTAGAGAATGACCCTTTTGATTAAAAGTTGCATAAATGTGAAATGATATCTGTCAAGGAATGGTGTTTATTGTTTGGAATTATTGTATTGTTAGATAAAGTGAATTCGATACATTTTTTATCTTTAATTCACTTCAAAAGTAAATTTGTGCAGTATTCGAATATTCAAAATCAAATACTTATTTTTAAAGAGATTTGACTTAATTTATTTTTCTATATGAATACACTGTGCATTCGTAAATAACAATACACAATCATATTTTTAGTCTGGCAGCCAGGGGGGTATTACGGCTCTTTTAGGGCCACAAGATCAAGTAAGTGTTTCCGATGTATTTTTTCCCGACGAATCCGAATGTAAAACTTGAATTTTCGTCAGAAAATGTGTTATTAACAATTTGATTGTTTAAAACGTCGTAAAAAATTATCCATGATAGGTATGAATAAAAAACCAATGCATACGAATAACTGTATTGAATATAAATAACCTCGTTCAAGGTTTATCAAAAAATATTAATTATAACCAAAGTTATTGCAAAAGTACTGTAAAAAAATGAAAAATACATTTTAAGCTTGTTCATAAAAGATAACAGTATGTTCTGATAGAAGATAATTATTTTGCAACTTGCTAAACATGCTTAACCCAGTGGCGGCTCGGGACCATAAAAATTATGGGTTCTGCACTTCATTTAAATTTTATATAGACAAAAAACTTACAAATTTCTCGTAGAAATCTATATAAGGCTTAAACATTTGAAAAGTGAGACACTTTGTACACTGCACTACACACTTGTCTATGCATAAAAAATGTTTGATAATAAGGTTTCTATATACTTACAAACAAACAACATTTTTTCCCTTACGTACGTCCAAACTATTATTTTTTGTAAATTATTTTTTTTGAAGCAAATTTGTTTATGATACGTTCATTAAAATTTGGGGTTTCATCAAATCCACTAGGTGATCTTCAGTCATGGAATCTCTTAAGAAAGTCTTTATTCTTTTAGAGTAATTTTTTTATTTCTTGATAAATTATTTTTAATTAAAAATTTCCTAGAAGGTATTTCCCAACTTATTTGTCTGCAATCTGCCCTGGCATAAACAACAGATAATTAAATTTTCAGACGTTCCTTGTCTAAACTTGGGTAAGCGAAATATGTTAAATTTAATGTATCATCAGGAAAAGATCAACAATATTTACCAAATGGATCGGAGTATAGTAATGACACCGCCAGGGGCGAATCCAGCCTCTCTCTTTGGGGGGGAGGGGGGGCGGTGATATCACAAAAGTACAATATGGGGGGGGGGGTGCAAGCAGCATACCCATTCCTAATATAAAAGGCAGAATGTGTTCTATTTTCCTGAACTCAAAGCTTTTGGGAGGGGGGGGGGCGATCGCAAGCATACAGACTCCTATACTCTATTCAACAACTAGAGAGAGTAATAAAACTGTTACCGAAACCTCTAACGTACCTGCTCCAGTGCCGCAGGTAACTGAGAACTGCCGTAAATCTAAATATATTTCATTATATTTAAATATATTTTATAAAGTTACTGCAACATAGAATTTCTGATAGTTTAATTTAATTTCTGTCAGTGAGCAAAGTACAACTTACAGTTTTTTTTAGTGATTTATCTTGTTTGCGCTTGTTTTTATATATTATTTGAGATTAGTGAGATACCCAAAAGATATGGCTTTCACCTCTATATTTATTCCAAAATCGTTAAACCAGGGCATTTTTCCTCAGCGATAAACTTATTACGATGAATGTTTATGATGCCTTAAGATATCAATATCTAGATAATAATGTTAAAAGCTCTATTGAGATATGTTCCAACATGACAGAAGTTGTAAAATCTACTATGTACCGAATATTGAAGGAGAAAAAACGACTGGAATTGTTAGTACTCCCAAGCCACATTCGATCACAGGCAAACGAAAGACCTCGTTGGAAGAAGAGATGAAAACTGCAATTAAAGGGGTTGTATATACATTTTATTATGACAAGCAGATCCCAACCATCTACAAAATTCTAACTAAAATCATTGAAGATCGCGATTTACCTGAAATTAAAAGAACTGATCTCTGGAAATTGCTCAGAGAACTTAATTAAAGAAAAACCAGATAGAAAATCTGTTCTTATAAATCGTCTATCTCTCTCAAGTTGCTGGAAATAACACAATTAATAAAATTAGTAATTTAACTAAGCCTTTGAAAGATTTTTTTGAATAAAGTTACTGCGAGAAATTGGGAAAAATCCATATAATAAAAGAATAAAACAAAATGTGAGAATTAGATCTCATAATCGGTGAAATAGAGGAACCAATTATAATTAATTTTAACGAAGATAGTTTCACTGACTTTGATTAGGAATTAGATACGTAATGTTTACTAGTGTAAACACAATTTATTATTTAAATTTTTGTTTTTCTTGTATTTTATTGTTTAATGTTGTTTATATGTTTTTTTATTTTTTTATATATTTTTATTTTAGTGTGTCCCACTCTTTAATTTTATATATATTTAATTCTAATTAGCCGTAAGTTTTTTATTACTTTATTATTGTGTTTGTGTCTTTTTCTTAAGCGTGTAGAACTAACATTTTTATCTTATTTTTTTGGGGCTATCGTATTTCCATATATAAAAGTAAATTAAATTAAGATATCAGTACAATAGAAATAAAAATAAGTAGGTCTAATTTTAATTACAACATAAAAAAAAGTAATTACATTTGAATCCCTTTTTAGTGTTTAATTGTAATTCTGCAGATGGTTTAAGAAATAAATAAACTGAAACGTCAAATACCCTAAAAATGTTTTTAATTAATAATAAAATGACCGATAGCCCCAAAAATATTTTATTATTATATGGACGAATTTATTTTTTCATATATGTTCAACTTTTTGTATTTTTGACAATGGATATTTTGTAAGTATTTAAATTATAACTTAGAATTTTTTGAGAGAATAATCCTACGTTTTAGTCTATTATTATTGACCGGTATTTTTGATTATAAAATTTCTAACCCATTCCTATGAAAAATATATGTGTCTAACAAATTTTGCTAAAAACACAGGACTAAAGAACACAGGTAGTTTGCGAAGAGAAAAGGGGTAAAAAATTATTTATTACTCTCCCTAGTTCTTGAATAAACTATAGTATAAGAAGAAAAATCGGGTCCATTTTCCTAAACTCAAAGCTCTTGGGGGGGGGGGGGGGCGATCGCCGCCCCCCCGCCCCCCCCCCCCCCCTTGGATCCGCGCCTGGACACCGCAGATATTTATACGATTATTTCTGAAGAGATCAACAATATTTGGACCAAACTTTCGATTCCAATCGTAACTAAGGAACGAGTTATTCAATTACTGAAATCATATTTCGTAAAGTACCTATATTGGGATAGACACCCCAAAAGCAAAGAAATGATAGTTTTCAAAACAAATTGATGAATTTTTTAGAGTTATCCGAGAAACTTTTTAACATTGCTGCTTATAAATGCACTTCATTTGAATCTTGTTCTTGTTTGAAACCTATGAAAGTTCCCATCAATGAGAGAAGTTTTTGGTTGGATCAAAGAAATAACAGAAAAATGGTTATAAGCGGTGTTGATAAGAAAGAAACGGCCAAGTCGTGGCACTGCAAAGGAAATTCTAATTTCGATCAGAACTTTATTAGAGGGTCAAAATTGGAATTTAGAAGACGTGATTTGTATTGGATGTGATGAAACTGCAACTAACACTGGTTGTAAGGGTGGCGTAATTCAATATTTAGAGCCGTACTTGGATAGGCTATTACAATAGTGTATTTGTATGCTTCATGCCCATGAGTTACTCCTTCGTCATTTATCCTTGACCCTAGATTGTTGCACTTCAGGTCCTAGAGAATATTCCGGACCTATTGGAAAACAGTTAGCTGGTTGCGAAATCAAACCATGGTGTCTTTTTGCGCGGTGGCTGGTAATTTGCTTGACTTGCCGAAAAATGTGGTCGATGAACTAAATACGGATAAAAAATATCTTTATGACATATGTCAACTCGTTTCTGTATTCCTGACATGGCAAACCGTGAACCTGGAAAAATGGCATACTCGAGATGGTTGCCTACTAATCGTATACTCAGACTTTACGTAAGTACTCATAAACCATCAGAAACTTTGCAATTGCTTGTCAACTATGTGGTTAAAGTATACGCTTCTACTTGGTTCCTAATCAAGCAAACGATGTCTTTAAAAGACCGAGTCAAACATATTTTTCAACTAATTATGTATTCTCGATTTTTATCCAAAAATTTGAGATCTGTCGTGGATTCTGTTATCGAAAGAAATGCTTTTTTTGCTCACCCAGAAAACCTACTTGTCAGTATGTTGTTTAATGAAAGAGCTGGCATTGACAGGAATAATAAAAGCTAGAGATGCTGAAAATATCATTAAACGTAGGACATTTAAGCCACCAAAAATTAACTTCTCTCTCAGACATTACACCGTAATGATTATGTGGCACGAATGTCAGGTTACAGCACCGCCTGTTCTTCGACATATTTCTAATGGAGACATTCAAGTCATGACAACAAACAGGAGAGCTTACAAAGGGAAGCAAATCCTCATTTACTCTGACAGCCAGGCAGCCCTAAGGGCCCTCAAGGGCCAAAAGGTTTCATCGAGGCTGGTTTGGGAATGTCAGAGTGAGCTGGAAATTCTGGCAAAAGACAACAGAGTTATGTTAAAGTGGGTACCAGGACACAAAGGCATACATGGAAATGAAAAAGCTGACGAGCTAGTTAGAGCAGGGTCAGCATCTCAATACATTGGTCCAGAACCGGCCTTTGGGATGCCGCGGTGCGCAGCCCGAGAAGCAGTCAAAGAATGGATCAAAAGAGAACATAAAAAACCACTGGATGACCAGACAAGGTTTAAACCACAGCAAGCTATTTATTGGGAATCCGGACCCGAAACGGGCAAGGAAGCTACTACAAATGAGTAGAAACCAATTAAGGACTATTACGGGTATAATGACGGGACACATGGCCGTCAAAGTACATCTGAATAGAATGAATCTATATAACGGACACCTGGGCTGCAGACTATGTGGACAAGCCGAGGAAACGGTGAAGCATATCATATGTGACTGCGAGTCACTGATGAGATTTAGACCACAAACTTTCGGGTCAGTAAGATTGGAACCGAGAGAAATACTCACTCACTCCTTAGCTGGACTGTACAGATTGAGCCAGGGGGCTAGGTTGATAGAGTGGCTGTAATGTCTAGGGTGAGCACAATAGACCTACTCTGGTCGCAGTGCATCTGGCTTTAGGACGGACCCGGGAATATAATAATAAAAAAAAAGTCATGGCAAAAGAGAAGATCTTGGAAACCGTTGACTTTCCTTATCACACACAATCTGTTGAAAGGTGTGTTAAACTAGTAACAGAAGCCTCACAAACTGTAACTGATGCTACTTCCAGAGATGGCTTTATTCGAACCAGGTTATAATCTCGACCAGAAATACCAAAGTTTTTATTATTGATTATAAGCTTTATTTTGTTCATTTTGTTTTCTTGTACTTTGTTTAATTAATTTCAATAATAAAATACCTTATAAACTTAATATCTGTATTATTTTAAGCATACAGTTTGTCTGTAAAAACGTAAAATTTACAAAATTTGAAAGTGCGGTAGAGCCCTCAAGGTGACAAACAATTCTAGATTTTTACGTTTTTTGAAATTTGCGTAAAATTCCGTAAATTTTGGTACCTCTTGCGATAGTATGAATTGGAAAAAAAAATTTTCTCATACATGGACGGGACACCCTAATGTATAGGGTTAGGAATCTGTATGGGATTATAATTATGTGCCGGGCTAGGAAAAATTATTTTATACTTATTAGTCAGCTTTAAAAACATTGTATATTAAAAAATTATTTTAACTTTATTATAAATTTAGTACGGGGCTACCTTCCTCTGCCTATGTTGAGGGATTATAAACATTCGAGTCGGTGTTGTTAAAACCAAGTTTCAAAAAACATGTTTATCTACTTTTATATATGCACCGTTTTTTTTTTTGTTTTTCGAACATTTATATTTTTAAGTAATTTTAGTTTCTTTAGACTTCTAAAAATTACAGTTTTTTTACAAGGTGTAATAAAATACTAAAAGGGGCAAATTGAATTAAAATCATAAATATGTTTATAACAAAAGACAGCGAAGAACAGGACATTGCCTCCAAATTTCTGGAACAAGCATTAACAGCACTGGACCACAAGAGTTATAAATTCCAATTTAGAAAAAGGAATGGAAATTGGAAGAACGAATTTAAAGTCATAGATTCGAGAATCCAAACAGTAAATTTCTGTAAATATAGCAAGAATAAAATTCCTCTAATTGTCTCAAGATAGAAAGTAGACTAGACGTGCTAAAAGGTCCTGTTAAAGGAAATAAATGGGCACTTAGCGGACCGACCACAAACACCAGTGCCAATGCGATATATGGGAACGAAAGCATCAACTATGAAATCCACCCAATCTTTTCAATTCAGGCCCGGACTAGGCTTTCTTGAACAGGACAAATATCAATAGATAAACAATGAAAATTATATAACATTTTACTTATTGGCTGTTGTATAGTTTTTATATGGATCAGGGATCATTTTGTAATACAGAAATTATAAAAAATAACATTTTTATTTCGTAATTTAAAAACACATTTTCACCAATTTTTCCATAAATTAACTTTATTTATAAATAATAATATTACAATAATTTCAGAAACCTCCTGATTAATTATAACAAAAAAGAGATAATTGCACTGTTTATAATGCATTTTCAAATACATGTCTATTGAATAGAGAATAGCAGACGTATATGAAAATCATGGTTCTTGGGTTTTATGTCGAACTGGAATTATTATCCTACCTTTCGCCTACCATTGCACGATGCATCTTCAGGGATCTTTAGTCCACGAGATTAGAACACTAACAACATCTCGGGGAGTAAAGATCCTTGAAAATGCCTAGTGCAATCGTAGGCGAAACGCCGTATAATAATTTCAAGTTGACACGGTCTAAACCCAAGAACCATTATTTTCAACTTGACCAAAGCCGTGAAAACTTTCATTGTTTATTAGCAGACATATATATTTACAAAAATCTAAAGGACATTAATATGCTACAAAAACGTGTAATAAGAAAAAACTTATTTCGTATTTTATCTCAAAATTTTGGAAATTAGAAATTTTCAGTTTTAAAGTATTTAATGCAATTTAAATGGGTAGTGAAGTAAAACTTGGGTGCCATAAGACATACTCTCCATAAAGTTTGACATTTACATGATATACGTACTCAAAACGTTTTGACATAGAGACGTTATTTGTGTTGTTTATAGTTATTCCAAAATTTCATCAAGGTAAAAAAAATGGCACTATTCTTCACAACTTTCGACATCATTTATCTCAACAAGAGTGCATCCATGAACTTGATTTTTTATATAGAGATTAATCCCCTATAAAAAAAAACTACGAAATATCGGCAGTTTACGGAATTTAATCATGGCTGTCGTTCGCTCACGGACGAGTGGTAAGTAGGTTGGCCTAAATGGGTTCTAGTGCAAGATGCTGTGCATGACCTGATAATGCAAGATCATCATGTGGCAAATTGTGAGATTGAAGCATCCCTGGTCGTTAGTAACATTAAAGTATATAATATATTTCATGAATATTTGGCCGTGAAACACTATGTTCGCGTTAGATCCCGCATAATTTGACAATAGCTCAAAAAAGACTCGTGTCAATTGGTGCAGGCAAATGTTTAAAAAATACGATCGCGATCACAAAATACATTTATAAGATCGTGACGAATCTTGGATCTATACATATGAGGTCGAAAGTAAACAGGAGTCGACCAACAATCAACAAAATTTGCAAAACGCACGAAGCACTTAGAAGCAAAGGATCGCCTGTTTTTTTGGAATCATGTCGTAACCGTGTATCTAGAAAATCGTAGAAATCTGAATGATTTTTTTGCTGAAAGTCTTATATAATTGAATGAATGAATGAAAGAATAAGTGTGGTGATACTTGATATTAGATGCTTACACTTCGTTAGGCTCATTACATCTCAGCATGACTGCAAGTCATTTAAAGACTATCGCCTTTGCGAATTCAAGCAGCCTCTTTACCTAACTTTGCCTAACTGTTTCGAGTGATATTATTGTATCCACGAAATAGCTCTACCTTAGTCCATTTACCGCCAGACACTTCTCTGAGAACATGGCCAATACTCTTATCATCCTCCAGGCAAATCGGATTATCCGCTACGCCAATCCTGTAAAGATGGCATTGCAGGTGACACTACGATCCGCAGTTCTTCCCTTCTCTGGAAAGCATCCTAGAAAGCCACAAATTAGGTTCATTGATGTGTTTCTTGGCACATCTCATTCAGGAGTCACCCACAGCATTCAATAAATTTGCTTTCCAGCAACCGTTTCAGTTCTCTCTATCAACAACTGGAACAGGTATAGTGGGTTGGGGGCCGTATGGCTCATCCACAGAGCCTATCTTTGCCAGACGTTTCGCATCCTTGTTTCCATGTATACCTGAGTGACTAGGGATTCTCGTGAGTCTGATTATGCAGCTGTTATTTGCTAGGTTGTCGAGTACCTCCCTGCACTCAGGCATCAGTCAGAAAGATACTACATTGGACCTCAGGGCCAATATTGCATCTCTACAGTCCGGGCATATGTTAATGTTCCTTTTACAGATATGGTCGTATTGCAGAATTGCATAAACGTCCAGTGAAAGACTGCTACATGCTGTCCTAGAGAGTAAACTTCTCTGACACCAGTGGTTTTTCCGAACACTCTAGCTTTGGCTCTTTCATTCTGTCGAGATTCGTCTGTAAACCACGAAAATTCTTTTCTGGGAAGGGTTTGCCCTTTCTCCCAATCCTCTCTACTTGGTAAAAATATCTCAAGAGAGTTATTTGGTTTCAGAACTGGCAACATATTGTTTGCATAGTAAGCGATGGACGTGTTTCCACAACGTTCTCTTGGCAACAAAGGTAGCCGCCAGTTCCTGTTTTGAGATACCCCAGATAGCTAATGCGGTAAACTGTCTTCAAGGCCTTACTTTCTTTGAATAAGTGAAGAGGAGGGAAATTCATTAGAATGTTAAGCACCCTAGTGGGGCAGACCTCATCGCACTCATCATTGCTGCACAAACTATTCTTTGAACTTTGCCAAGTTGAAGACGGTTTACGCCTCACTGTACTAGACCACCACACAATAACGACGACCGTAACCATAGGACAGATTACTACGGTATATTTCCAGTATATCACTTTTAATGTCAGTCCCCATGTGCACCCAAGGGCTCGCTTACAAGTCCAGCAAGCACATATGGCCTTCTTGGCTCGAGTCTCAACATGATTATTCCAGCCTTGTCGCGAGTTCAGAATTACTCCAATTCCCCTATATTGAAACATAATTGTGGGTAGTCTCCTCATTTTCCTCTCTTTTATGAAGAGTACTTCAGCCTTGTTCAGATTTATTCCCAGCCCCCCCCCCCCCCGTCCTGCATCATCGTTCCGCGATCCGGAGGACCCTCATCATCGGTTTCTCCAGATCTTGGACTATGTAATCAGGACGCAGGATTACCAGATGGTAGTCACAGGCTTGTGTATATAAACTATCTTCGTTAGGCTCATTTAAAAGGCTGTCCACTATAAGGCTCCTCAACAAAGGTACTTCCTTCTACGGACAGCCCCTGCTTGACAGTGCTTTAACAGTTATACTATTAACCTCAACATATATTAGTCTTTGAGTGAACATTGCTCTGATCTAGCCGAACAATGTCGGTTCAGATCCTCATCGTTGAAGAGCATTTCGTATCGAACGCCCCCACGGGGTCGATAAAGGTGCCTAGATCAGATAGTCCACCCGACAGCGTGTTTTCTCTTGGGTGAATTGAAGAATTGGTAAATGGGTAAATTGATGAAATCAAATCGGATGGGAGCCATCACACGTTGGTCCAAAAAAGTGATTTTTGAGAACTCGAAAAGTGGAATTCTTCGAACATACCCCTGTAGAAGTAGTATAACGTCGGAACTAGGGCCCGGTGGTTTGAAAGCTGAATAACGTAATAATATTTTTATTTATATTTGAAAAAGTGTTGATAAACAGTAGATATTTAATTTCTTAGTACAGACATACCGATTTTATGCTATCCTTTTCTAATCGCATTATTTAAACGAGTATCATCGGTACGTCCTTCGAACATACCCCTGGGTACGTCAATTCTGAAAACAAAGTATGAATATATGGTTGCCTAAATTTTTATTGTTATTTTCAATATGTAAACAATATCTAACAATATTTACCGATAAAAATAAGTTTTTAAATCCTCTTTTTGTTAATATTAATTGTAAACTTCGCATTTATAGTAATTTCTAACACTTAAAAACATCGAAAAAAGTCACGGCAAGCAATTAAACTGAAAGGCAAGATAAGTAAATATGTTTATGTCTGTCAAACATCAAAAAAGCCTCTTCCCCACCGACCACAAACAGCCTTCAAACAAATCTATTGTTGTTTAAATCTAGGGTATGATCGAAGGTGGAATTGATCGGTCATTTGCCGTACCGCCCTGATTTGGCACACAATGATTCCTTTTTGTTCCTGT
Organism: Diaprepes abbreviatus; assembly: GCA_034092305.1. Lineage (NCBI taxonomy): Eukaryota > Metazoa > Arthropoda > Insecta > Coleoptera > Curculionidae > Diaprepes > Diaprepes abbreviatus. The sequence goes on from JASJET010000031.1 coordinate 19,259,553, forward strand.
ACATGAAGAAAATAGTACGTGATCAATGATTTTCTACGCCAGAAAAGGCCGTTGATGCGTTTAAAAACCATGTTTTGGGGATGTCATCTTAGCAATGACAAAAATGCTTTTCAGACTGATTCAAACCCATGCAAAAGTATATTCATCGCCAGAGAGAATATTTTGAAAAACAGTAAAACCATTTTTGTTGATAAATATTTCTTTTTGTTTGTTATTCTCGAAATATATATGGCTACTCTTGTATTAATCACATTTAAATTGTTATAATTAACTAAATTATTGGAAATAAGCTGCTGTAAATATTAAATATATGTATGTAGTGTTGTTTATTTTCTAATTAATAATGAATTCTTGTACAAATTTGTAAAAATAAGCTGGAGTATAAATTTTTGGTGTTTAAAATTTTGTCCAAGCATTATAACTTTTAACCGTGTGGTTTTATATTTATATTTTGCTTTCATAATAATAATAATAATAATCGTGTCCGATATCATTCGCAACAAGATCCAGCGAATGTTACTGCTCAGCAATGCCTTGACTCGCTGAAACAGAAGCTCTCTGTTATTGCAGGACGGCTAAAGAGGTACAAGACCAGCAATAATCGAAAACGAGACAATGCGCTCTTCCAACGATCAGAAAAGACTTTCTACCGTAAGCTAAACTCTCCACCTAATATGGCAGATAATAGATATCCCAATAGAGAGCAGGTAGAAGAGTTCTGGGGAAGCCAACTTTCCACACCAGCTGATTGTAACATCGCAGCTGGCTGGATCAATGAAGAACACCAAATCTGCCAAGATTACAGCCAGATGCAGTTTGAGCCATTTACCACCGAGGAAATTTCAAGAATAATCAAGGAATCCCATAACTGGAAAGCTCCAGGTCTCGACGGGATCCAGAACTACTGGCTCAAAAAGTTCTGGTGTATGCACCATCAGCTGGCTAATCTTATTAATGATGTTTTCCTTAACCCAGCAAAAATGCCATTGTTCTTGACCGAAGGTATTACGTACCTCCTACCAAAGGACCAACACAACACACATGACCCAGCTAAGTATAGGCCAATCACCTGCCTACCCACACTGTATAAGGTGATCACCTCCTGCCTGACCCAACGCATCTATGCACATTGTGAGCAAAATAATATCATTGCAACTCAACAGAAAGGATGTACGAGGGGAGCAATGGGATGCAAGGAACAATTGATTGTTGACTCTGTCATATGTAACCAAGCCTGTACCAACCGAAGAAACCTCTTTGCTGCCTACGTGGATTATAAGAAGGCCTTCGACTCAGTACCACATGAGTGGCTCAAAACTATATTAAGAATGTACAGGGTCGACAATAATTTTGTTTCCTTTTTAGAACGCATCATGTTAACCTGGAGAACTAGGATCCAATTGCAAGTGCCATCCAGCGACACCATCGAAACTAACACCATTCCGATACGAAGAGGAATATTTCAGGGCGATTCACTTAGCCCATTGTGGTTCTGCCTTGCAATGAACCCACTATCACGCCGTTTGAACTCCACCAGACACGGCTTTAGTGTTAGAAACAACAACGAAGAGATAGTCAGAGTGAATCATCTTCTATACATGGATGATCTTAAACTGATGGCTGCTACCAGAAGCCAGCTGGAACAAATGCTTAAAATTGTAGAGGAGTTCTCCGGGGATATCGGAATGCAATTTGGACTTGACAAGTGCCGTATTTTGAACATCGTTAAAGGGAAGATACAACCGGGGGCTTTTGAGATGCAGAACGGTGAAACTATAGCTGCAATGGAAGCAGACCAAACATACAAATATCTAGGTATGAAACAGGCTAAAAGAATTGATCATGGCACTATGAAGGCCGAATTGACAGCCGAATTTGTCAGGAGGGTAAGGCGGGTATTAAGAACTAATTTAAATAGTAGAAATTTGTTTAAGGCGCTCAACACGTATGCTTGCTCTGCGCTAAGCTACTCTTTTGGAATTGTAAAGTGGAGCAGGACAGACATCCAGAACCTGCAAAGAAAAATAAGGACACTCCTAACAAAAGCACAAAAACATCACCCTCGGAGTGCTATTGAACGTACAATGCTTCCAAGACCCCAAGGAGGAAGAGGATTGGTGGATATTGGTAAGCAGCTCGACCAACAAATAATAAACTTACGTTCATATTTCCACAGGTTGGCGGACTCTTCCACACTACATCGAGCAATATGCGAGGCAGACGATTCAACACCGCTACAGTTGAGGGAACAAGATATTACTTCTCACCACCAAACAGACCAAGAGAAGTTACAAACCTGGCTACGGAAGCCACTTCATGGACGGCATCCAAATGAGGTCAATCAGGACAATGTCGACAACTCAGCGTCGAACTACTGGTTGATTTCAGGACAGATGTTTCCGGAAACGGAGGGCTTCTTGTTAGCTATCCAAGACCAGGTTATTCCGACGAAGAACTATCGGAAGTTCATCATTAGAGATCCCTCAATAGAAAATGACCAATGCAGATATGGCTGTCGAACATCGGAGACAATTCAGCATATAACTGGAGGATGCCAAGCGTTTGCCGCAACCGAGTATAAGGAAAGACACGACTCAGCCGCTAAGATACTCCACCAAGAGTTAGCAGAAAAGTTAAACCTATTACAGGTAGGGAAAGTGCCTTATTACAAGTACAATCCGGAGCCTATTCTTGAAAACAACCAGTTCAAGTTGTATTGGGACCGAACGGTTCTGACGGATCAAACAGTAGCTCATAATAGACCAGACATTATACTAATAGATAAAATTTCTAGGCGAACTACACTAATCGACATTGCGGTGCCTAACAACAACAACCTAAGGCCAAAATATAACGAGAAGATCGCCAAATACAGAGATCTGGAGGTCCAAATCCGAAGACAATGGGCAATGAACAGCGTCCAAACGATTCCCATAATACTGTCAACAACTGGAGCGATACCGAAGAACCTCCTGCAGAACATCAAGGGACTGGGCCTTAGTGAGCATCTTTATAAACCGATGCAGAAAGCAATTCTCCTAGCAACCGCGCGAACCGTCCGAAAATTCATGGGAAATGCAGCAGACAACGTCACCTAGGACCCGATAACATGGAAAGGGTTCCCACAGAGCTTCATACTTTTGGCGTCTTTGTATGCCTGGTATGAGTGAATAATCCCTGGAGGGAGTGCGAAGCCGTTTGGCTTGTAAATCATAAATAATAATAATAATAATTTGTACTTCTTTTAGAAGTATTTTTTGTGACTACTATAAGTTTTCTCGTATGGATGAGTTAATTTTTTACATGATTTCATTAATGGTAGATACTTTGTTTGTTTTTGCTTGATTGAAGTATTGAAATCGTTTTTGAAATTGAAACCACAGTTTTGCCCAGTATGGAATTTTTTGACGTTTATGAAGAAGTTGAAGTTTGAAGGGGCCAAGTCGAGTAAATAATATTTTGTGCTTTGACTGATAAAATAGGATTTTTTTTTCCTTGATCCCGCACCAAGACATGTAAAAAATAATGAAAATGTAAGTGTCATTGACTAGAAATGGGGGAATACAGGATAACTAATAATACAAGTAAAAGAAAAACTCATCACGAATCAAAATAAAACATCAAAAATGGATAACGGAAAATGTATTGATAGTAATGTAGGAAGAATATTATGCAAGAGAGTGGGTTCAAGTAAGTATAAGATGATCGAAAAACTGACAAAACTGATAATAAAAAAGCTGAAGAAAACTGATTAAGTAGCATTTCTCCAGCTTTTCGAGTTTCCATGTCTGTTTTAATCGTGCTCCCGCGCGACTAACTTTCTGGATTGAATGATAGAGCTTTTTATATACTTTTACCATTTCCTACATCTTACCTGTATGAAACCGGATTTTCTACAGTAGTGACATTAAATACAAAATATAGATACCAGCTAAATACAAAAAGATCTCATATTGTCAATTTGCAATTGCCACTTCGCTAAGGAAATTCTTTGCTCTACCAGACAGGGTCAAGGAGTCTTTTAATAAAATTGGCGATATTGATAAAACCATTAATATATATATATATATATATATATATATATATATATATATATATATATATATATGTATATATATATATATATATATATATATATATATATATATATATATATATATTGTGTTACTGAAATTTGATCTATCTATATAATATGTATTTTAAGTTATTTATTTTAGTTTCAAGAAAATTATACTTGATTGAATAGTCTTTTACTTCGTCTTAGTACATTGCAAATAATCAATGAAACAAAATTTACTTTGTCAGACCCATCACTTTTATTATTAAACTGGCGTGACCATGATTTCGTAACACTATTATATTCTCAACCGCATTGCCTTAAAAACTACGGATTACATTATTTTATAGGACTTTTTTAATTCGCACATTTTTTATTACTTCTATCTAGCTACCAAAAGCAGAACATTGAACAACGGGAATTTCGTAAATCTCTTTGATACTTTTTAATGCTCAGAGATTCTCACTCTGAGTAAAGAGAACAATGTCTGCAAGTTGAAAATTTATACAGAAAATATGATACTTTTAACACGCATAAGAGATTTACTACAAAATATGAATAGATGGATGTATTTCACTGATCTGCATGACAATCGACCCTGACACTATTCCTGCTAATTCTTGTTTAAAATGAGCTCCTGAATCCGAATCTAACACCATTTTGTACCATCGAGCACCGTGTTTTTATTACTTTTCGATAATAATTTTATGGCCATGAATTTGATTTGGTGGTGCTTTTAATACCTTGCGCGAACAGGTTTGCACAGGAATTGGTCCGCTTTGACTAGTTAAAACTTGCATTGTTCTGGTCATTATGGTAGTTCACTGTTTTCTTATCTTCCGTCAGTACATCTCTCGTGATCGTAGAATCAACTTCGATGTTTTAGGAAGTAATTCTGTGTTTCCATTAATATTATTATGCCACGCGATTGTAAAAATCATCTCTATAGCTTCTGCTATGTTTGCGGAGAATGACTTCAAAACTACAACGAAGCTCCTATCTCCGCTTCTTAAAAGTGCTTCTAAATATTACTTTCATTGCCAAGTTCGCGATCAGGACATGGATTGGTCTCCGAAAGCTTGCTGCATTACATGTTACAGTAGCTTGACCAAATGGCTCAAAGGTACCCGTAAATCAATGCCATTTGCTGTGCCCATGGCTTAGAACGAACCTTGCTGTCATCTCACAGATTGCTACTTTTGTATGACTTTTACCGTCGGGTTCTCTAGCAAAAGTAACAATTCGATTCATTATCTAATATCCTTCAGTCAAGATCAATTCCTCACAACGAATCTTTGCTAATCTCAGTACCCCCAAAAACTTGTACTCAATAGCCATAAACAGATTTAGAAGACTTTGAGCCAAAGCCTAGACCATCAAATGATACTCCACCGATGATCAAAAGTTTTCAGCTAATTTACTTGTCGATGAGTTAAATATCACCTCGTTACTCAGGTGGAATTGAATAATCTCGTCCGGGATTTGGAGTTACTTAAGAATAAATTCCAACTTCCTGAATCTCGCCTTCAGCAGTGGAGCAGCAGGACGTAAAAATCTCTTCTTATAAGACCAGGGAGTCAAACCTGAAGTTACTTTTCTCGGAAGATTAAAGTTTAGTGTTTTGCCCTAATTCTAACGCATTGATGATAGAACTGAACATGTCATGTTATGACCCAGACAAATAAAGACTATTTATATACTCACCAAAGACAAGCTTGAAGGTTGTTCTGTTGGCCAATGGGATGAGTTATCGGATTGCGTTTTCTATGGACATAAAGGAGACGTATGGAAACATCAGCCAAATCCTTGATAAAATCAGTTATTGTGATTATAATTGGAAACTTTGCGCTGACTTAAAAGTTGTTGCTCTACTCACGGGTCTGCAATCAGGCTTCATAAAATACTTCTGCTTTTTTATGTGAATGTGACATCCGAGCTCGAAACAAACATTACATCGTACGAACCTGATCTCTTCGAGAAAGTGTTACTCCCGGTCCAGAAACGTGTCGCTCAGAATCCTTTGGTCCCAAAGGAAAATATTCACTGGCTCCCTTTTCACATCAAGTTCGGACTGATCAAACAGTTCGTGAAAGCAATGGAGAAAGCAGGTGATGGATTTCAATTTTTGGAAACTAAATTTTCTCGTTTTAGTGAAGCTAAAGTCAAGGAAGGAATTTTCCTGGGTCCCCAGATAAGACACTTTTTCTAAGATTCTACATTAATTGAACAATTGAATTGAAAAGAAAAACTAGCTTGGCTTGTATTACAGAACTTTTTGAGTGACAACGATAGTAATGATTATATCGCTCATGTCGAGGAATTATTGTCAGCGTACAAGGCCATGGGGTGCAACATATCTCTTAAGGTGCATTTACTGTAATCATATTTGGATTTTTTCCTAAAAATTTAGGAGCAGTTTCGGATGAATACGGGGAACAGTTCCATCAAGACATCAATACGTTCGAGAGGAGATTTTTAGGGGAGTGGAATGCAAGCATGTTGGCAGATTACTGCAATTGGCCATTGGTACGAGAAACTTCCACTTCAGGGTATAAAAGAAGAGCAAGCACCAAACGAAGTTAATTTTGTTATTTTTATTTTTAAATTTTACAGCTAAAATAATCATTTTCACCTTTTCAAATCAAACTCGTGGCCATAAAATTATTATTGAAAATTGATAACAATAAGAGCGGGGGCCCCCAAAATGATGAGTGATAGGAGGAAACGGGTATCTTTTCCAGTTTCAGGAGGTCATTTATACACAATAATAAGCAGGACTGGTGTTAGGGCTCGGAAAAAAAAAATCTTTTTGCAATCAGTGCTACCTAACAAATCTCTTCTATAGCAAGAATATAAGAGAAATTTCAAGCAGATACTGTAGATACGAGATCTTATGTACGAAATCATACTTAAAATTGTTTTTAAACATAATGCACAATAGGATATTCGAGATATTGGAAGAAGATATAAGTAACATTCCAATTTAGTTCAGAAAAGGGTTGTTCGTAATGAATGTTTTGTCTCGAGGATGTTTAGATACGAACCAAGAGGTATTTGTTTATCTGACTTTAAAAAGGTTTTTGATAAGTCTAAGATAAATTATTGTGAATGAAAATATGTACAGCAGAGACATTCAAATCATATAAGATACGTATTTTAAGCAAGAAGCAATAGTTGAAGATTATTTAACACAAAAGATTGAAATTCGTAAAGATATGTGTCAGGGATGTGTTTTGTCACGTTTTTTTATTTAATTTATATATCGAAACAAGCTGTTAAAAAGCACTGTTAGAAGCATTCGAAGGTTTGATAATACTGAATTGGAAAGTGATGTCGCATCCCTTATACAGGCCTGACCTGGCACAATCTGATTACCATTTATTTCAAAGTTTACAAAACCCTTTTAATAGTAAAAGTTTTACAAATGATGATGATCCTAAATCACACATGGTTCAGTTTCTTGCTGATAAGGGCTAAAATTTCTAAGAGAAGAATTATGAAGCTGCAAGAAACATGGAAAATATGCAAATGATTAAAGTTTATTCTTTGTAATAAAAAAGTAAGTTATATTTCACACTACAAAACCGATTTGTTAAGATACAAAAAAAAATTGTTATGTTTATATATAAAGTAAAATTTAGCACATCGGCAGAAGAAAAATGTGTGAGTAATCTACGTGAATGATTTGGGTGCAGTTCTACTGAAATTTTTAGACGAACGATTAATAAAGTTATAAGTTTTGTGATATCACATCTCCGGTAGAAAAGGCATGTAAAAAAGAATAAACGAAAGAGCGCACTCCCTTTTGGTTTATGTAGGAGATAACTAATATTTTATCACTAATCACACTCCTATTTTTTATGTACTTGGAAAACAACAAAACTTGAATAATTTATAAAATAGTAGAATCAAAACAACACAAAATAACTCTCCCAAAAACTCAAGTAATACCGCAGAAAATTGACGTTTTTAAGAGGCATAGTCAATATGACAATGTGAGCGCCATCTCTAAAAAACTTTTTGTCTCATCCTCGAATGTAATAATGTTTTATATGCTTTTAGATTTCTGTTTTGTATATCAATTTTTAAAGGACAAATATAGTTATTGTAAGACAAGAAACTTTCTTTTATGCTTTGGAGTGATATATAAATATTAAAAACATGTTTAGCATGTCATGATTGAAAACGGGATATTTTCAGTCCTGTCCTGTCAAAGAAAGATCGGGAGCCAAACAAGAAATATATGTTTTAGGAAGGTCGCATTATAGATTCTAGCCAAGTTTTTGAATTCAATTTTCGGAATCGTAATCTGCACTCGGTATTGGTCAGTCGCATTTCAAATTCAATTGTTTATCCCTTGAGATAGATATCCCCGACTACGGTCGCGGGGGTATATGGAAATCCGGCACCGTCTTGGATATTTCAAATCAAAACTAACACCTGGGGCCTTCTTCGAAGTCCAGCCGCACATAACGGCAAATATTAACACTTTTGATGCTACGCTGTGTGATTTCATTACTGGTGATTTTGTATTTGTATAATTTTCTTAAATATATTATATATATATATATATATATATATATATATATATGTAATCGAAGATTTTCGGGTATCCTGTGTATATGCTGAGTCCTTTTCGGGACTATAAAGCAGCTGACGTTTCGGTAAAATCTCATTCACCATTTTCAAAGCTCACTGTGCGGCGTCTGTTCACCTACAGTCAAGATGCACGACTTTCATCTTCGCATGATTACTTTTCTGAGTTCGGTACACCAGATCGATTAGTCGCGTCACTGCGTTGTACGAACCTTTCAAAGCTTTGGTGAACGCTTTTTAGTTCTTTTCGAATTGTTCAACCAAACTTCTTTACCAACTATCCACCATAATTGGCTTTGAGGTCATAGTGGATCTTCATTCTGTCGCTTTCTCTTTGTAATTTTTGACGGACTTCTTCATGTAAGACCGAAGCTGCTTACTGAGGTGGTTAGCGTAATCTTTTCTAGTTGCTTCAGTATCGGGTGGATGTCCAGTAAAAACAAAGCGACTGGAAGACGTAATTCTTTTCCAACAATTATGCCAAGAGGTGTTTTTCTAATGGTTTCGTGAATAGGCTAGTAGAAATGGCTGAATGCATTTATCCCAGTTATTCTGTTGTTCACTTACTTATATTCTGCTATACTTCTACAGCGTTCTGTTAATCTTTCAACCATTCCATCTGACTGTGGATGTTTTTCTAGTTTTGTGGATTTTCAGAAGCTTGCAAAGGTTCGTAAAAACTTCAGATTAAAGTTTCTGCCTTGATTAGACTGTATTTCTCTTGGTACTCCATATCTACAAATCCACTGTGCAAACAATATTTCATCAACGGTAGTGGCTTCTTGATTTCTGGCTATTTGCTGAAATAATTAGTAGCTACCTAAACTAGCGGTTCCGGGATTTCCTAATTGAAAATGATCCTATTACGTCTACTGCAATTCTCTCAAAAGATACTCCAACATTGTACTGCTTCATTTTACCATGGCTACAGGTCTTTGGTCTTTACTGGCAGCACAGTCAAAACAGATTTTGCACACCAATCTTTCACATCTGCACTGCTCCCAAGCCAATAGAACCATTCTAGAACTTTTTCAAGAGATTTCATAACCCCGTGTCCGCCACCTACACCATTATGTAAAGCTTGCAGTACTTCTGGAACCTTTTTGGTGGGTAATATAACCTGGGCATCGTGCATAATAAAGGAATCCCATGATACCCAGTAACCTTTTGCTTTTTGAGATTTTGAGGAGATTTCTTGAAAAATTGGTCAATTTGACTTATAATTCTTTAATTTTTGATGATGTTAAGATCTGAATCTTCTTATTGTTCTTTGGAAATGATTTAGGGATCCCATTCCATAGAGCATTGTACTTGTATCCTTCGGCAATAGAAATCGTCAGGATTCTTTCGTTCTTCATGTCTGTTACAGTGCTCACATTCTTCTTCATATGGTCTTCTTGACAAAGCGTCTGAATTTTTGTGGTTCAAGAAGTTTCTATATTCAGTTTTAAAATCGTACTTTTACAGGCGTTGTAACCATCGTGCTATTTGACCTTCAGGATTTTTAAATTTTAAAGCCATTTTAGTGATTCGTGGTCTGTTCACAGGAGAAATTTTTGGCCATAGGGAGGTTTATGAAAGTGTTCTAATATTTTTATAATGGCGAGAAGTTCTTCTCTTGTTACACAATACTTTCGCTCAGCTTTGCAGGCACTTTCTCTTGGCCATATTGTATCTGGGACAAAATTCCATCCATAGAGGAGTTACTAGCGTCAGTATCCACAACAACCATTTGATCAGGATCAGGATATGACAATATTAGTATTACAAGTGACTTCTTTAGTTCATAAAAATGATTTCGCAGTCTGCGGACCATTCATAGTTGTGGCTATTTTCAGTCAGTCGGTGTAAAGCTCATGAAATATCGATGAATCCTTTTATGAATTTCCTATAGTAAGTACAGAGACCCAAAAAACTTATTAGTTCAAGCTTGTTTTTTGGTACAGGCCAACCTTGAATAGCTTTCGTTTTCTCCGGATCGGTTCGTACACCAGCTTCTGTGATTATATGCCCCAAGTATTTCTCTTTTTTCTAAGAAAATTGACATTTCTTCGGACCGAGCTTTAATTGTGCACTTCTTTTGACCCAATTAAAGTGTCTAGAGTATCAACAATACGAGATAAAGAAAAACTGTCTGTCTTTGTGACGTCATTAAGACTTCTGAAGTCGACACAGAATCTTTCTTCTTAACTAATATAATTGGAGATGTCCGTGGACTTTGTGAGGTTTTATAACGCATTGATCCTGCATGTCTTTAAGCGTCATGTTTTGCTAACGATACTATCCTTGGAGCTTGTTTAATTGAAGTTGCTTCACCAGTATTTATTCCATGCTCGACTATATTGATCCTTCCCAATAAGTAGATAATTTTTCAGATTGTAACGAGATACCAGTAACTGTCATGTTGTCAGGTAGAAATCTTGTCACCTTTTCTGATCTATTGAGGGGAGCATCTTAACAAATGTAGTGCTTCTTTTATTCTGTATCAATGTTTTTGCAGGAAGAATTCCTTTTGCATACAACGAGAAATCTAGAATTGGTTCAACTAAAACTACTTTATCTTCTCAGAATCATCAAACTTTACTTTTACTATACATTTTGAACACGTACCATCTCCTGTGGACTCCAATTATTGCCGGCGGAGGCGGCCTCGAATTGACAGATATAGGTAAGCCAAGGTACTTTGCCATTGAAAGTAGGTGAGTTCATCACACTGGTTGCATAAACACCATCTTCATTTATTATACTTGTACTGGCTACGCTCTCGATTTGCAAAAGTAATTATTGCATGTGTTTCTGGATTCCAGTCACCTCATCTTTAATTCTTGTTTCATATCATCGTGACTTTTTTTCATATCCTCTGAGCTTATTTTCATGTCTTGTATCATCATCAGTATCTGATTTAAGCTAGTCTGAAGTTGCTTCTCTATTTTTGCTTTCTGTTTTCCAGTTTCTACTCGCATACAGTTTCAATTAACTTTTTTTCTTTAACCTATTCTAGATTTTATCCCACTTCGGACACCAATTTATTTCGGACGGTCTGTTTTAATACACATTGAATTATTTTATAACCTTTTATTTTCACAATTCTAACAATTTGTCAAACAATTCAACTTACATCCACAACTTCTGAAAATAGACTGTCTATGAAAGCCGATCTGGGCCCTTTATATAGCCTTTTTGCGGATACCAGAAAATTCCGGATCCGGAATTTTCTAAAAAGTTCCAGACCTCCTTTCGTCTCATGAAGACATTAACAAAGGTAAAATTAATTAAGTAAACTATGACTTGTAGAAAATATACCTAAAACCATACAAACTAAAAACACAAACTAACACTATAAAATGTATAAATATATTATTATATATTATCTTAAAATAAACTACATAATTACAATACAACTAACTCTATCTAAACTGCGACAGTCGAAGCTCTGGACCCCGGTTGCACATAAAGCCAGTAGCCGAGTCAGACCAGTTAACCAAGCCACTATTGTTTCCGTGTAAATGGTAATATGAGGACAGCGCAACTGTCTAAAGCCAATAATCAAGACAGGGCAGTAGATAGAATGCTGCTCTAACTTTTCAAGACAGTAACGTTCCCCCACTGATGATCGTTCACAATTGTCTTTCAGCTGTCCCCGTGTGAATGTGCATGGCAAGCAATATTCGCTATTTCAAGACTTGCTTTGTTTACAGTTGGGTTTACAGTTTTTCTGTTTAAATTGCACCGCAAAAATTAACTTCGGATGAAATTATTAAGTTTATTAGACTTTATCGTGGAAAGATACATCCGGGAGCATTTGAGATTCAGAACGGTGAAACCATAGCTGCAATGGAAGTAGAACAAACATTCAAATATCTAGGTGTGAAACAGGCTAAACGAATTGACCATCGCACTATGAAGGCCGAATTGACAACCGAATTGGAGGCTAAGACGGGTGTTACGAACTAGTCTAAATAATAGAAATTTGTTCAAGGCGCTCAACACGTACGCATGCTCTGCGCTTAGCTACTCTTTTGGAATTGTAAAATGGAGCAGGACGGACATCGAAAACCTGCAAAGGAAAATAAGAACACTCCTAACAAAAGCACACAAACACCACCCTTGGAGTGCTATTGAACGTACAATGCTTCCAAGACACCAAGGAGGAAAAGGATTGGTCGATATGAGGTCAACCAGGACAATGTCGATAACTCAGCGTCGGTTGATTTCAGGACAGATGTTTCCGGAAACTGAGGGCCTCTTGTTAGCTATCCAAGATCAGGTTATTCCGACGAAGAATTATCGGAAGTTCATCATTAGAGATCCCTCAATAGAAAATGACCAATGCAGATATGGCTGTCGAACATCAGAGACAATTCAGCACATAACTGGAGGATGCCAAGCGTTTGCCGCAACCGAGTATAAGGAAAGACACGACTCAGCCGCTAAGATACTCCACCAAGAGTTAGCAGAAAAGCTAAACCTACTACAGGTAGGAAAGGTGCCTTATTACAAATAAAATTCGGAGCCTATTCTTGAGAGCCACATGTTCTAGTTATATTGGGACCGAACAGTTCTGACGGATCAGGCAGTTGCTCATAATAGACCAGATATTATACTAATAGATAAAATTTCTAGGCGAACTATACTAATCGATATTGCTGTGCCTAACAACAACAACCTAAGGCCACAATACAACTAGAAGATCGCCAAATACAGAGATCTGGAGGTGCAAATCCGCAGACAGTGGGCAATGAACAGCGTCCACACGATTCCTATAATACTGTCAACAACTGGAGTGATTCCAAAGAACCTCCTGCAGAACATCAAGGGACTGGGCCTTAGTGAGCATCTGTATAAGTCGATGCAGAAAGCAATTCTCCTAGCAACGCGAACCGCCCGAAAGTTCGTAGGAAATACAGCAGATCACGTCACTTAGGACCCAATAACATGGAAAGGGTTCCCACAGAGCTTCATACTTTGAGTATGTTTGTGTACCTGATATGAGTCAATATTCCCTGGAGGGAGTGCGAAGCCGTTTGGCTTGTAAATCAAATAATAATAATGCCTTTTTTGTTACAACAATGCAATTTTATTAAAAGCACTACAATTTTCAGCGTCGTGTAAAATTGGTTGCATAATTCACTACTATTTATTACCATAAACGTTCCTTTCCTGGTTGCAATGAAAACTCCTTGTTGTCTTTATGTGCCATAGAAGGCTCTACCATCATTATTTAATTTATATTATTCTAAATTTAATATACAAATTATCCACTCAATGTTTTAAATGTACATGGCAAAGTCAGAGACCAAACAGTTGTTTTCAGCCCTTTGTTCTCTAACTTTGTCCTGAGAAAACGACAAAAAAAAAGGTTGTAACCAGCGTTGCAATACTTTGCTCAATTGGCGAGATCTCACTCATTTTCTTCATGATTCACTCTCCAACCACTCTTTCACTTTTCCCACGGCTACACAGAAAATAACAGTTTGTGCGACGGATTTTCGATATACTTAAAAGTTTGGTCATTTTGGGATTAATGGCGGCTATAATTTCATTAACGTTACCTTTGTTGCCTACATAATGAACATTTGATCTAACTTTCTTGTTCTGGTCATTTAAAAAATTAACCCTGGAAGCTAAGGCCTCTTCACTTCTAAGGTAAAGCGGTTGAGCAATCCACGCGCCCAAAGGAAATGAGAAGAAGCACTTTATATACTATGAAATGTATAAATGCATTATTATATATTATGTTAAAATAAACTATATAATTATAATACAACTCACTCTATCTATGCTGCGACAGTCGAAGCTCTGGACCCTTATGCCGATTGAACATGAAGTCACTAGCCGAGCCAGACCAGCTAACCAGGCCACTATTGTTTCCGTGTGAATAGTAATATGAGAACAGCGCAACTGTCTAAAACCAGTAATCGAGACAGGGCAGTAGATAGAATACTGCTTTAACTTTTCCAGACAGTAACGTGTGAAAGTGCATAGCAAGCGAATATTTTACATTTTGGTTTTACAGTTTTTCTGTTTAAAATGGCACTGCAACCGAATTTAATATTCGGATGAAATTATTAAGTTTATTAGATTATATAGTGAACATGATTGACTATAACGTGCAAATTTGAAGGAATATCGAAATGAAAAACCCATTTATCTCACTCTCAATCACTTCTTCAACTTCATTTAATAATAAAAATAATAAGGCCTTTTTCGTTACGACAATGCAATTTTATTAAAAGCACTACAATTTTCATCGTCATGTAAAATTGGTTGCATAATTCACTACTATTTATAACCATAAACGCTCCTTGTTGCAATGAAAACTCCTTGTTGTCTTTATGTGACATAGAGGGCTCTACCATTATTATTTAATATATATTATTCTAAATTTATTGTACAAATTATCCACTTAATATTATGGATGGACAGCAAAGTCAGAGACCAAACGGTTGTTTTCAGCCGTTTGTTCTCTGACTTTGCTCTAACAAAACAATGAAAAAAAAAAAAGATTATAACCAGCGTTGTAACACTTCGCCTAATTGGGCAAGAACTTGCTCATATTCTTCTTGATTCACTCTCTCCCCTCTTATACTTTTGCCATGGCAACACAGAAAATAACACAGTTGGTGCGACGGATTTTCGATATACTTAAAAGTTTGGTCATTTTGGAATTAATGGCGCCTATAATTTCACTAACGTTACCTTGGTTGCCTATATAATGAACCTTTAACTTTCTTGTTCTGGGCCTTTAAAAAATTAACCCTGGAAACTAAGGCCTCTTCTCTTCTAAGATAAAAGGGTTGAATCATCCACGCGCCCAAAGAGGAAGCAATCTATATTCTATGAAATGTATTATATATTATCTTAAAATAAACTATATAATTATAATACAGCTCACTCCATCTATGCTGCGACAGTCGAAGCTCTGGACCCTTATGGCTACTGCCTTATGTACACGAAGCCAGTAGCCAAGCCAGTCCAGTTAGCAAGGCCAATATTGTCTCCGTCTGCATGGTAATATGAGGACAGCGCAACTGTCTCAAGCCAGTATTCGAGACGAGGGCAGTGGATAGAATACTATTCTAACTTTTCAAGACAGTAACGTTTCTCCACCGATGATCGTTCACAATTATCTTTTAGCTGTCCCCTGTAAACGTGCATTGTAAGCTAATATTGGCCATTTCAAGACTTGTTGCTTTGTTTATAGTTGGGTTTACAGTTTTTATGTTTAAAATGGCACCGCAAAAATCAAATTCGGATGAAATCATTAAGTTTATTGAACTTTAAAGGGAACATGATTGTCTATGTTGTGCAAATTTGGAGGCATACCGAAATGAACAAGCCATTTATCTCAATCTTAATCACTGCTTCAACCTCATTTAATAATAATAAGGCCTTTTTCATTAATAGCCTTAAATACACTTTATATTTTCGATTTATCTCGATGACAGTAATAATTAAAGAGGCTTGAGTGTAAACACTCACTGGTTTAGTCTACTAGTCTGTCCCACTGGACTAGCTTACTGTCCTAGTTTCGTGTGTAACCGGAATTATTGTGCTGCTTTTCGTGTCTTGTGAATTAATACGAATGTGTTGCTAGATATGTTGTTATTATAAACAAATATGCAAAAAATGCGGTATTAATATTTCAACAATGCAATTTTATTAAAAGTACTACAATTCTCATTGTCGTGTAAAATTAGTTAGATAATTCACTATTATTTGTAACCATAAACGTTCCTTTCCTTGTTGCAATGAAAAGTCTTTGTTGTCTTTATGTGCCATAGAGGGCTCTACCATCATTATTTAATTTATATTATTGAACTGTAAAATAATCCATTTTATTAAAAAAATGATTGATTATTTTTAAAGTTTGAAGGAACCGCCCAAATAATTATAGTTTTATTGAGAAACATTTATATATATATATATATATATATATATATATATATATATATATATATATATATATATATATGTAATCGAAGGTTTTCGGGCATCTCGTGTATGTGCTGAGACCCTCTCAGAACTGTAAGGCAGCTGACGTTTCGGTGAAATCTCATTCACCATTTTCAAAGCTCACTGTATGGCGTCTACGGACTGAGTCAGTTCGCTCGTAGACGCCATACAGCGAGCTTTGAAAATGGCGAATGAGATTTCACCGAAATGTCAGCTGCCTTACAGTCCTGAGAGGGACTCAGCACATACATGGGATGCCCGAAAACCTTCGATTACACATCACACCCGTGAGAATATCCGACATAACATATATATATATATATATATATATATATATATATATATATATATATATATATATATATATATATATATATGTATCAACACCTTCGAGATCAAAAATTAAGTCTTAAGAAAAATCACCACAATTTCTTTGGTAAAGAATTCAAAAATAATAGTTTTGGCAAACGTTTTCCCAGTATTCAATTTCTGGTTTTCCTTAGAACCAGTTACCAGCTTTCGAAAATAACCATTCAGAGGATGTCAGGATCAAAAGTTGCTTACACGCCACCTGAGTGAACTTAGGGTAAGCACCTTCGTAGCATCGCCAGACTTTGAGAGGTTTTTTTTTCAAGTCCATCAAGGGCGCGGCTATATACAGATTTAGTTCTGATGTAGAAGAATCGCAAAGACTTGCAGTACTAGCTGCCAACAATTTTTTATGTGATGGGCATATATCGTCTTCTTCAGACGTTGTCGACATTGAATTTTACGTCGCTCGTTCTTGTGTTGTTTCTCAGTTTTCTTGACTGATTTAATTTAAGATTTTGATTAGAGCAGTGCCATCATCCAAATGTAATTTTTTGAATCGGGGATCCTAAAATGTGGCCATTGAAAATAAATAAACTTTTTGAATATTTTCAAACCTTTTTTCATTTCGCTCAACAGTGATGTTTTTAAAAGAACGGCTAGCTCATGTACGGTATCTATTGTATCCAACTATTCTCTAAGGCATTTTATCATAAGAATGGCTTTGATTCCGCTAATATGTTGATTGCTCATCTCTTCGGTTACTTTTTCAAACGGTTTTAAGATTTTTGCAATTTTATTTAGCACGATTATTTCATTGGCTTGACTCATGGGTGGAACTCATCGTTACAAATCTTTCGATCATCATCAATTGCGAGTTCCATCGCATGCAAACATCTCCGATAAGGTATTTGATTTTGTCTTCCGATACATTTTGAGCGTTTCTCAATTCATCTGCTTCAACTCCACTTTAGTGAAATTATGTTAAAATTGTACGGACCTTTTCCAGGAACGTTTTTATTTCAGGTATATTAACGGTATTGTTTACAACAAGGTTTAATGTATGGGCTATGCATGGACGGTACCTCATTCGCCCAAATGTCGTTTCGATTGCTTTGATAACATTTGCACCATTGTCAGTGGTGACAGCTACAATTTTCTCATCTTGTATGTCCCATTCATTACAAATTGGTTTTAAAACGCTGGCCAGATAGTCGCCGGTGTGCGTTTCTGAAAGTGGTTTTCATGCAATGTTGAATGAATTTATTTTAAAATGGTGAACAGTCATGCCCATATAACTTCCATTCATCGAGGTTTAAACCTATGTAATTCTCAGATTGTATTTTTTTATTACTATAGCCTTTTCCTCTTCATATTTTCCATCGATTACTGATGACATAGTTTTTCGGTATGGAAGTTTCAATAAAGGTACAAGCAATTTGATTAGTTTCTTAAAACTTTCTTTTTCTACCACACTAAAAGGGAGACTATCACGACATATCATTTCAGCTATTGCGTCAACAATCTGTTTGTTTTTTGAACCACCCGATCCATAGTCCAACATTTTTGAAAATGCGGCTTCTAATGGTTTGAAACGTTTCTGAGTACCTGTTGAACTTAACGGCTCATTTGTAAGTTCTGAGGTAGATGGTCTGACAGGTGAAAAGTGAGATGTTTAGTCCGTGAAATCCGACAATTCATCGGAATTCTGCAAATAATAATAATTCATTACAAAATCCACACTGTTCTCTTTAAAGTTTGGTAAACAAATATTTTTATTATTTGACAACCGACGATCAAGTGAATAATTACAAATAATATAAAAACTAATACAGAAAGAATACTTACCTCTTTCCGTGTATTGGGGAGGATGACAGAATGTTTTCTTTCCATGTGCTGTTTCAAATTTGTTATGTTACTGCTAGTTTTCAATATTCTTGGACAATCTTTATATATGGCAGTTCCTTCTTTAGTTTTTATATCAAAATATTGACGCCAACAACTTCTTTGTGGCTTGTTTGACATTATAACACTCAATCAAAAACGCACAATCACAAAAAAAACACCTAACGCAAGTTCTCTTATTGAAGCAAAGTAACGAATTTCAAACAAAACGCAGTGTCGGTAACACAATGTACTATTATTCTCGCCATCTATTACAATGTTCAGGTAACATCTTTGGAGATGCTAAGCCAGTCTCGAAACGTATTATATCCTATTACTTCCTCAACTGAAATTTACATGGCGTTGGTCAAAATCGGGTTGTGCAACAAAATCAATTTTTAATTAATGGATTTTTTTGGTTCGTATAATCAATTATTAAAAATCGATTTTTCTAGATTAATAATCGATTATTTTTTTCCATCCCTAGCCAGCGTTGCTACACTTGACCAAATTGAGTGAGATCTCATTCTTTTTCTTCTTGATTCACTCTCCTGCTCCTCTTTGTAAAATCTGGCTCGTTTTGATACTTTTGCCACGGCGACACAGAAAATAAGTCGGTGCGACGGATTTTCGATATACTTAAAGTTTGGCCAGTTTGGGATTAATGGCAGCTATAACTTCATTAACGTTACCTTGGTTGCCTATATAATGAACATTTGATCTAACTTTCTTGTTCTGGGCATTTGACAAATTAGCCCTGGAAACTAAGACTTCTTCTCTTCTAAGGTAAATCAGTTGAGCAATCCACGCGTCCAAAGGAAATGAGAAGAAGCAATCAACTGTTTTGGGATGCATTAATTATTTTTTTACCAATAAAAGCTTTCATTAAAATCTTCATTCACGCAAGAACATTCTAGAGTCACTTAAAAATCTTATTTACAAACTTTATTTTTACTTCTTATTCCAGATTATAGATCTAAGCAATAAACGTAATTTAGAATTTCGGTTAGAAAAAATAAGTTCCACGTTCTGTTAAAAAAAAGTATTAGACCTTTATAAAAATATGTTAAGAAACTACTTAAATACAGATTTTGTCAGAAACATTGAAAACTACTTAAAAAAATAGATCCTAAAATTTCCCAAAACTCTAAATACTGAAAAAGTTTACTTCCGAACCAAAGTAGAACTACTCGCTAAAGAAAATATAGATAGTAGAGAAGAAGATAAATTAACATGCTTATAGTTCTATAATAAATTAGCCACCCAGCTGAAATCCCGCTTTAACTTTGAAAACCTTTGTGTCAGTATTTAATCTCATGGAAGCAATGTCAGTATATGTACCCAGTACTGCAGCTGCAAGTATTGTTTTCTTCAAACTTAGTCAGTGACCTTGAGAAATTAAATTCCGAATGGCTAATGTTCCATATATAATCCATTTAAGGAACTATATCGAATTAAACCTCGAAACATGTTGGAATATTGTTTTTGCCCTAAAAAATGACCTTGATAAACCTATGTCCCTAATACATCGTATTTTGTTAAAGGTATTCTTTGTTCGCTACACTTCTGTGTGGCTGCGAAAAAAATTTTTTCACAACACATCGTTTAAACATTACAACTTGTTCTAATATTTTACACACAAAAAAAATGATATGCAGTAATATGTGCTATTCATTGAAACCTAGTACAAATTTAATGAAAAAAAATTTAGAGAATAATGATTTCTTAAATAAAAAGCCTAAACCAAAAAAAATATTCAATTTTTTGTTTATACATATTTAGAAAATCATTTGCGTCATTTTTTAGTTTTAATCACTTCCTTTAAAAAATCTGTTTTTTCTTTAAATATTATTTTCGTTAATTTGCATGCGATTCAAGTTAACAATTGTTTGATTGTTTTAGTTCCTAATGTATTTTGATTGTTTATTTCCTAATGAATTTTGCTATTCTTATGTTATTTCTAATGTTTATGTGACCTGTATCCTATCAAAGAGAAAATTTTTTCAAACGTATTGGTTTCTGATTGATATAAGTTAATGTCAATGATGATGAATGATTTATTTTTACCCTTTGAGCATATATTACTTTAAGCAACGTCGAGTGCTGCACATGCGTTATAGAGTGGGAAAAAAGAAAAGGAATACGAACAGTGGTAAATGCTATCTTTCTCACTTTAAACGTTTAGTTTTTGTTTGCTTATCAGTATACGTTCGGATCGAGAGAGATAGCATATCCTGCTATTAATCCTCTGTCTTTCAAACGTGTAACTCATGCAGCACTTCAAATGCAATCTCTAGTGGTAAACGCTTGAGGTTTTAACCAATAAAAGCTCGCTCTTTTAATTATAACCCTTCTCGTTTTTGATAGGACGGCTCGCTCGAAAAAACATGTCTGTGGTAACACTGCTTTTACATTTTCAATTGCAAGTAAACTCTTTCATGGGCCTGGCACATATCGAGCCTTTAACTGATAGAAATAAACTTTGGGTTTATGGTAGTGGAGAGAAATACCATTTCCTTTATTTGAACCTGGCGATACTTCAAATGCGCAGTAGGTTAAGAGATAGGGCAGGATTGGCATATCTTTTATTAAAGTACGTGTACTTTTATATAGAAATATTTGACAGGATTTTAAGAAGAAATAATTCATTTAAAAACATTTTAAACTTCAGTAATAGATAAATTATTGAAAAGACACTGTTAAGACCTAAAATATGATTTAAGCATAACGGTGTAAGTGCCAGGGAGGTGTTCTTCTGGCCTCTTTGGTGTTTTAATGATTCGTATAAGTTTATTTTTGTATTTGTATAATATAAAGGTCCTTGAACGCATTTTAAATAGACATTTTAACCCGAATTTCATAAGGTTCAAATTCGGATCGACCCTACAAGAGGAGACGACTTTGAAGACCTTGGATTTTCCCCCTTCTCAGATCATGATTATTTAATTTTTTTTTTTTTGAAAATCATCTACTGACGAACCAGTGTTAGTAACAGGGATCAAGAATAAAAAAAAATAGCGTTATTTGAACAAAACAGCATAATTTCCGTTCATTCTCTAAATTTTCATATACTTTTTTCCCGAAAAAAAATTATATAAAAGCGAAAGAATATTTTATCATAGTCTCTCTGTTCTATTATTCAGTATGGTATTTCTATAAATTATTAAAATTTTACTAAACCAATTAAAATTCAATTCGCTCCATCTAGATTATGGCAGTCAAAGCTCATAGAGCCTTATTGTGGACTTGAACCATATAGTGCAGCTTTCTATACCTTGTGGATCAATGTTAATCGACGATCAGTATAGCAGGAATGGCTCCCTCGCTCTATTACCCTACACAACTTGTTTATCCACCTTCTTTGTTTGCATTTCATTATAGTTGGAACATTGCCAGTAAATACAGTTTTACTTTTTTTTGTTAATTTCCTCTTATATTCTTTATTGTACCTTTAGTTAATCTTGTTTTGCAAAATTTTCGCACATATAAATAAAGAAAACTAAAAGATGTTACTAAAGGGTGTTTTTTATAGAGGTATAGAACTTTAATTGGCAAAACTTTTTTAACTGGCGGGCATTTTGTCAGCTGTCAAGTGGTTTATGTTTAGTTTGGTTTGGCATTTCAACATGAATAGACTGACGCCTGAACAACGCTTCCAAATTGTGCAAATTTATTTTGAAAATCATGGTTCTGTTCGAAATACGTATCGCGCACTACGTCCATTTTACTGTTGACATAATCGTTCATCAGAGCAATTAATTCGATTAACTATGGAACGTCTTCGCACCACGTTTACTCTAAATGATAATACGCATCCACAGAGACGTCGTACAGTGCGTACAGAAGGAGTCATTGCTGCTGTAGAGCGTAGCGTAGAGGAAGACCCAAATCAGTCTATCTGCTATCGTGCACAGGAATTGGATATGTGTCCATTCACTTCATGGAAGATTTTGCGGAAAGATCTTGGTTTGCGTGCTTACAAAATCTAACTCGTGCAAGAATTGAAGCCACACGATCACCTAGCAAGGCGTAGATTCGGTGAATGGGCCCAAAACAAGATTACCGTTGATCCCGATTGTCATAAGCGAATTTTGTTTAGCGATGAAGCTCACTTTTGTTTGAATGGATACGTCAATAAACAAAACTGCCGTATTTGGAGTGATGATAATCCTCAAGTGTATTTTGAGACACCGTTACATCCAGAAAAACTGACTGTCTGGTGTGCTTTATGGGCTGGTGGAATCATTGGTCCGTACTTCTTTAAAAACGATGCTGGTCAGAACATTACAGTCAATGGTGACCGCTATAGAGCCATGATTACTGACTTTTTCGTTCATCAATTGAACAACCATGATGTGCAGGAGCTGTGGTTTCAACAAGACGGCGCAACATGTCACACAGCTCGTGCCACAATTGATTTATTGAAGGAAACGTTTGGTAACCGCATAGTTTCACGTTTCGGACCCGTGAATTGGCCTCCAAGATCGTGCAACTTAACGCCGCTAGACTATTTTCTGTGGGGATATGTGAAGTGGCTAGTCTACGCCGATAAACCCAAAACGATTGGTCACTTGAAGGACAACATTCGCCGTGTTATTGCCGATATACGGCCACAAATGTTGAAAAAAGTCATCGAAAATTGGACCTCCAGATTAGACTACATCCGAGCCAGCCGTGGCGGTCATATGCCAGAAGTTATATTTAAATTATAATGCCAGAAGGTTATCTTTCGAATAAAGTAAATTTCATGTCAATTTAAAAAATTCATCTTTGTTTTATTCCATTTAAAAGTTCTATACCTCTATAAAAAACACCCTTTATTAACAAGTATATTCCTCTTCCTCGTTTAAGTGAAAACTCCGTGTAGTCCTTATGAACAATAGAGGGCGCCACCGTTATTATTTTCTTTACATTATTTAATATATAAATAACTTCCTAAATATGTGGCCAGGAAGTGTTTCAGGTTGGGTAAGAATAACTTTAAAATATTTTGAATAATGGCTTGGTAGTATCTGTTATTCAGGTTCGGGCAATGCCTCCAGGTGTATCGATACGCACTGAATTAAAAAATGATATGCCAATATACTGGTATAAAGGTATCGGTATTTTAAAAACAGATAAGATTTCTTTTACTTTTTTATTCTGGTTTGTTTCGTAAAGTCGCCGTCGCAAATGTAATAACAAACTGACCGTTGTAACAGCGGAATTTACCTGTGAACAACACAGTTTGCACATGTCTGGTTTATAACTTAATAAAATATTTTGAAACTATGTTTTCCGTAGGGTTAAAATAATAATCAACAACAATCCAAGTAACTAAAAGCCCTCAAACATAGACAAGTGATGCTCCATGAATACAGACTATGGAATGTAAATCACAGAATAATAAATGATAGCTGATTGGTACAGGAGAGTAATAAATTGGGTGCGCTCAATGGTCGAAAAACATAGTTGTGGGCGGTTTGACCAACATAACTAACAGACGTAGTGGAGCCGAATCTGATTATAAAAAAATGATACCGATATTTAAATAAGTGTATCGATACCTACGTATAACAATATCGATATCAAATATCGATGTTACATGTATTGACACATTAAAGTATCGATATATATATATATATATATATATATATATATATATATATATATATATATATATATATATATATATATATATATGAAGTAAAATGCAAACAGTAAATGCAAACTTCGTTCCATCATATCCCTTCCGTGTTAGAGGTTGCACAGTTTGAATTGATTACTATAGAACACAATCCATCCAATTCCACCACCATCGAGATGATGGCCTACCTGTACCACCATATCGAGAAGAAAGTCAAAACTTACCCTCCCCGCTACAGTGATACAGCAGAGGCACATGTTTCGTCTCTACTAGACTCATCAGGGTACCGACATGCACCTGGCTGTGCAAAGGACAGATCGGAAGGAAGCATGCAAATACTGAACGCGGCTTCGCCGACCTCCCGTCGGATGGCGTATATATGTTTATGCGGCTTTCACGGATTCTTCCGTGTAAGTTGCAATAGCAGTGGATACATCCACATTATGCCGTTGTAGTGCTGAAATCACATTCAGCAAACGTACAACTAGATGCAACTCCGTGTATAAGTGAAGTAAAATGCAAACAGTAAATGCAAACTTCGTTCCATCATATCCCTTCCGTGTTAGAGGTTGCACAGTTTGAATAGATTGCTACAGAACACAATCCATCCAATTCCACCACCATCGAGATGATGGCCTACCTGTACCACCATATCGAGAAGAAAGTCAAAACTTACCCTCCCCGCTACAGTGATACAGCAGACGCACATGTTTCGTCTCTACTAGACTCATCAGGGTACCGACATGCACCTGGCTGTGCAAAGGACAGATCGGAAGGAAGCATGCAAATACTGAACGCGGCTTCGCCGACCTCCCGTCGGATGGCGTATATATGTTTATGCGGCTTTCACGGATTCTTCCGTGTAAGTTGCAATAGCAGTGGATACATCCACATTATGCCGTTGTAGTGCTGAAATCACATTCAGCAAACGTACAACTAGATGCAACTCCGTGTATAAGTGAAGTAAAATGCAAACAGCAAATGCAAACTTCGTTCCATCATATCCCTTCCGTGTTAGAGGTTGCACAGTTTGAATAGATTGCTACAGAACACAATCCATCCAATTCCACCACCATCGAGATGATGGCCTACCTGTACCACCATATCGAGAAGAAAGTCAAAACTTACCCTCCCCGCTACAGTGATACAGCAGAGGCACATGTTTCGTCTCTACTAGACTCATCAGGGTACCGACATGCACCTGGCTGTGCAAAGGACAGATCGGAAGGAAGCATGCAAATACTGAACGCGGCTTCGCCGACCTCCCGTCGGATGGCGTATATATGTTTATGCGGCTTTCACGGATTCTTCCGTGTAAGTGTGTGTGGATGTATCCACGGCTATTGCAACTTACACGGAAGAATCCGTGAAAGCCGCATAAACATATATACGCCATCCGACGGGAGGTCGGCGAAGCCGCGTTCAGTATTTGCATGCTTCCTTCCGATCTGTCCTTTGCACAGCCAGGTGCATGTCGGTACCCTGATGAGTCTAGTAGAGACGAAACATGTGCCTCTGCTGTATCACTGTAGCGGGGAGGGTAAGTTTTGACTTTCTTCTCGATATGGTGGTACAGGTAGGCCATCATCTCGATGGTGGTGGAATTGGATGGATTGTGTTCTGTAGTAATCTATTCAAACTGTGCAACCTCTAACACGGAAGGGATATGATGGAACGAAGTTTGCATTTACTGTGTGCATTTTACTTCACTTATACACGGAGTTGCATCTAGTTGTACGTTTGCTGAATGTGATTTCAGCACTACAACGGCATAATGTGGATGTATCCACTGCTATTGCAACTTACACGGAAGAATCCGTGAAAGCCGCATAAACATATATATATATATATATATATATATATATATATATATATATATATATATATATATATATATATATATATATATATGTTATGTCGGAGAGAGGCTATTGAAATTGCAAAGAGGCCCAGCAACTTAAATAGCAGAGATGATAGCCAACGTGTGCGTAATACTTGGAAAAATCTGCTTACAAAACATCAACCAGTACCACTTAGTAACGAAAGAGATTACAACTCGGCAACGCAACCACAAACACTGGCAATAGGGCCGATGACGCGCAGCGGGTCACGCCACCTAATGGCTCGGAACCATTCGGAAAACGAACACGTCCGACGCGCACACGGTATTGACAACACCGAAATCGCAGGCGTCAGTTCGCTCGTAGACGTTATACAGTGAGCTTTGAAAATGATGAATGAGATTTCACCGAAACGTCAGCTGCCTTACAGTCCTGAGAGGGACTCGGCACATACACGGGATGCCCGAAAACCTTCGATTACATATATATATATATATATATATATATATATATATATATATATATATATGTCGCGTGGGTCTACCGTCAATCAGTTTAAAAGGCGATTGAGGTAAAATTGCCGTTATTCAATATATACACATCTGATATTCTAAAGGTGCCGCACATGGACTTATACTTGTTCGCCGATGACACTGCAATAGCAGTCACAGCCAGTAGATACTGGACAATTATCAGTAGCCTACAAAAACCAATGGACAAATTTGAAAGATGGATATCTAGACTGAAAGATAAAAGTCAATCCCAGTAACACCAAAGCTGATATTTACTTAATCCAAGTTCCCGACCCCTTTCAATCAGGTCTGCGTCTCGGAGGTGCCCATTACTTGGATGTCTCAAGTTCTTAGGGATGACTTCAATCCGTAAGTTAATTGGTTTCTTTTGATTTTTTAATAAGAACGTCATTCTAGCTAAAGCCACACTTAACATAAGTGTACAATACCCGTTGTTAAGTTAGCAAAGTCAGCTCAATCTTAAAATAAAACTTTTCATAGCTAATCTGTATTTAAGGTCTATAATTTCATATGGCGAGCCATCTTCGATACATATGTCCAACGCAAAATTAGGTAGACTTGAAAGTTGCCATAACAAGGCTTTGAGGTTAATAAATGTGCCTCAATTCGTAAGAAATACAAACGTCAGTAGTGATTCACATATTGGCAAGACTATCTTAAAAAATTACTAATTTGACAAAACACTTAGTTCCCAGAATCGGTTAATCTCTTCACACAATATAAATGCTAAGCCAATAACGAGATTTAAGTTCCCCAGACTGGCTAGATAGGCATTGACTGAGCCAGTAATATCGTACTTAAATGCGCAAATTATACTCACCCTTGAATAACATAACAAAATTCAGCTGAATCAAAATGAGTAAAGAACCATCCTGACGAAATTTCTTTTAGAAAAAATCAAAATATTTAGATTCTATAAATATTATATAGGAGAGAAAGTATCTTTTAATATGGTATTCCTATTCTTTTATTCAATATGGAATATCTATAAAATCGTTAAAATTTTTGAATACATCTTAAAATAAACTACATAATCATAATACAACTCACAGCTTTTCGTGTATTGTGAATTAATACTAATCAATGTATCGCTAGATATGCTGTCATTATGAACAAATATGTTAAAATATAATGACAATTTTCATCGTCGTGTATAATTGGTTGCATAAGTCACTACAATATATAACCATAAACATTACGTCCCTCGTTGCAATGAAAACTCCTTGTCTTTATGTACCATAGAGGGCTCTACAGTCATTATAAAATTTGTATTATTATAAATTTGATTTATAAATTACTCAATGCTGGTTAGCAAATGAGGCGAAATGGGAGAGCAAACTGTTGCTTTGTAGTGTTGGCTCTCTTTAATTTCGCCTGCTAATTTTTGAATTGAAATTAAATTTTTGAATATGCTAGACAAATGTAAATTAATGGCAACTAAATCTACTATTTGTTATGACTAGGGCTGTCAATTTGCCAGGAATACTATCATGTCGGGCGAAATGTACATACAATTGATGACAAGTGTATGAAAAGCGAAAAGATGCCCATCTCTAAAATTAAATCTATTTTTGCTTCTCACATGTTATTTCTTTATTTTATGATCTTAGTCTAAAATTTAAAGGATGGGCAATCTTGTTACTATCTGTCTCTTTCTAACATTCAGATTAGTTGAACAAAATCAGCTTTTCTTTATCACATGCATTTTGTCAGGAATAAATAAAAAAACTTGCAAGTATTTTTCCGTGGAACATTTGACAGCACTGGACACAGGATATATTACGACAAATGGGAATAGAAAATACGATCATGAAACATGTAAACTTCAAAAAAAAAAAAATGGTATGTACCATATATAACGAATGGTGGCCTTACGGCTGCCCAAAATCTTGCGTACCGTAGCACTTGGAAAGGAGCAACGGTAAGCAAAGAGTGCTGAGAACATTTAAGATGAAAGGATAGAAAATGGAAAGACATAGAATACCGAGGTCGGACGCTTAATGTCGCAAATAGTCATGCCTCTGATGGTAAGGACATATGACTAGCGATCTAATTTACGACCATCGTAATATGTATGACCGGATGTTTAGTCCCGATGTCGGTGGTCGGACTCATCATTGGGACCCTCCGATATTTTTCCCAGACATCCTATCTGTCATGCTTTCTATAACTTACACGTCGACTTACGACGTCATAAGAATTCAATATTCCACCTTTCTATTTTCTATCCTTTCATCTTGATTACAGGCGCTTTAGTAGGTAATATATGTACCAAAATCATAATAAAATAAATAAAATAATTACAGTGGAGCCATCTATGGAAAATAAAGCCAACAAAAAGTTTTCATTTCAACAATGGACGGAAAGTTTATGGTGTAAATAATACTGAATTATGCAGCCAATTTTACACATTGATGGAAATTGTAATGCTTTTAATAAGATTGCCGTTTTGAAATATTTATATAGCATTTTTTAGTAATACAATTGATAATAAATTTTACATATTTGTTCATAACAACATAGCCTCACAATAAGACTCCATGAGCTTTGACGGTTACAGTCTAGATGGAGTGACTTGCATTATAATTATAGAGTTTAAGAATTCCAAGTTTTTAACAATTTTATAGAAATTCTATACTGACTAAAATGGCGGTACGTTTTTATATAATATGAATAGAATCTACTCTGTGACTTTTCAATAGAAATTTTGTTTATTAAGTAAGGAAGTACAGTTTTATTTACTTAAATGTTGTAAAATTGATTAATTTTGATTCCTTGGGATAAATATTTCCATCAGCATTGGCTTGCATGAATAACTATCTTTATTTATTCAATAACAATACCATGTTGTAATTTTGCCCCTGGCGTTAAGGATATATGATCACAAACTTATTTGCAGGGCTGTCAATTTCTCAGTAATTCCTTGCATTTGCCAGGAATAATTAGATGTCAATAATTTTGCCAGGAATACTGTGATGCCAGAGATTTGCCAGGAATTGATATTTTGTACTTACAAATTGATAAAATATTGAGGCGAAATATACATACAATTTATGGCAAGTGTATGAAAATCGATAAGATGTCCCATCTCTAAAATTAAATCTCTCTATCTCTTTTTGCGTCCCACATGTAGTTTTTCTTTCTTTATTTTTTGGTTTTGCAGTCTAAAATTTAAAGGATGGACAGTCTTGTTATCATCTATCTTTTTCTAATATTCAGTTTAATTGAGCAATACTGACGTTTTCTCATGGATTTGCCAGGAACTGACAGGAATAAATATAAAACTTGCAAGTAGTTTTCTGTGGAACAGTTGACAGCATTTGTTATGACGTATACTTGGAACTGGCAACATTTCATTTGCTCAATAAGTTTATAGTACAGAATTGTCAGATGTTTCATTACGGTACATATATTTTTGACAGGATTTTAAAAAAATAATAACTATTAAAAATGTTTTAAAATTTAATAGAAGATGAATTATTGAAAGTATTTTTGACAGGATTTTAAAAAGATTCATTGGAAAATGTTTTATAATTCAATGGATTAATTCTTGAAAAAATACTGGTCAGACCTAAAATACGATTTAAGCATAATGATGCTGTTGTCAGATTATATGTCACCGATAGATTCCATCAAGATTTCGATTCAAATATAGGTTCTAAAATAACAGAAAATACGTCAAAAGTGTCAGGAAAAGACGATGACAGGCCCTGTACACTCTGCCATTCCCGCCAAAACCACGTTTGGGATATTCTCCAAGTCTGTAGACGGCGCCACAAACCAAAAATTACAGTTTTCTTTACCTGTCTCGTAGCCGGCTAAATTACTAATCAAACATGGCCAATGACATTTCAACTGTGTTCTTGGTTTAGTGCGCATACTTTTCGGAAATTTTTGTTAGGCGGCTTTTTTAGTTGTGCGAAATATTGTTGTGAGTTTATTTTGTGATTATTTAGAAAGGCATTGTTATTTTTAATATTTAAAACCATTTAAGGTAAGTAATAAATATATTTAAGTTTGTTGTAATAAAATTTTCGAATGATATTGTGCCGGTCGGGTTCTTTTCCATTACAAAAATGAGGGAAGGTACGCATACGGTCGTCTATGACAAAACCCACCTATTATTTATCGAAAAAAAATTAATTTACGTGTTTGCTTAACTAGTTGTCGTAATTTGAAACAATTTTAATTTAATTTGTATACAATATGTCATTTTGAAAATTTAAGATACCTACATTCAGAGTTTTTATTAGATATATATTTGTTAATGAGCTGGTTCATTTCATATACTAAATCTACACTTCACGAAATATATATGGTGCTACAGAAAAGTTAAAAATTTTATTTAAGAAAAAATATATATTAAAAAGGAAATTATGTCCATCTTGTTCAATTAGTTAGAACTGTGAAAGGTTCCGTAATGTCCAAAAGGTCTTGTCTCGTAAACTCTTCATTTAGCTTTTATCCTAATGTTTTCAATAATATATAAAAGCTAATGAAACAAATGTATCTAAGCTTATTTATTTAGCCGCATTTAGAACTATTTGAAGAGTTTAGTAGCCTCTTAAAAAATTTGTACTTATGTCCATGCCTCGTACTTTCTACACTTTACCTTCTATTATGATAGAACTTAACAGAAGGATATTTTTAATATCCAAAAAGATATAGTAATATATGAAGAGAAATGATTAGGAAAATGTAATTTATGTTTATGCTTTAGGTAGCTACTAAACCAAAAATAGGAATTTTCCATATTTTTAATGAAGTCCCAAAAATGTTGAGTTTTAAGAATATATCGTGGTATTTTTAGTCAGAAAAGTAAATGATATCTGTAAAATCTCAGTTATTTGCACTTCATATTTTATATAAATGTAAAGTATAGTTTCAAGTAGAAATTTTGTCTGTTATATATTTAAAAGGTTTTAAAGTGAAATGAAAAAAAAAATAAATCGTATGTTTTATATAGTGCCTACCATTGATAAGGTAATGCCTCATTCTATTTAATTGTTTATATAGTTTTTAGTTCAGAATCTTGGTTGGACATTACTGTTATGTTAAGGATTGTTATCTTAGCAAATCTAGTAAACATAGGTTCCCAAATCCAGAGCGAGACCTTGAGAGGTTTAACAAATGGATTATACATTGTGGCAATAAGGAACTTGCGGAAAGAACTCCTAATTAATAACATTTATGCCAATTGCAGAGTTTGTGCAGATCATTTTGTTCCTAGTGACTTTGGGAGGAATAATATATTATTGAGAACTGCTATTCCTTCCTTAAAATTACCAGGAACTTTTAGACGGTCAGTAAAAGGTTTACATTTACCATATATTTTTGTGTTATAATTTTATTTTTTTAATATATACATATTAATTTTTTTAAGCAGATCCTCTCCAAAATGTTACAAAGTTACTCACTGAACCTATTCCTGGATTCAGTGGTGTTCAGAAACACAGACCCGAGGATGCCAATTTTATTACTAGCACTCATAGTAAGTATTGAACAAAATCCATCACTCCAAAAAATATTCTAAGTTCGTTAGTTACTATATGGTATCGAAAGAAATAACAGTACAGCGAAAAATGTTTTCAAGAAAAAAGTAAAAATCTGAACCAGTGTGTATATTTTATGTCGACTACAAAGTTTTTGCAGATTATTTTTTTCCTAGTGATTTCGACATGATTATTGTTTAAAACTGCTATTCTTCCTCAAAATTACTGAGTATGTTTAGGTGGTAAACAAAAAGTTTGTTTTTATCTTATAATTGATATTATATATTACTTTTTTACCATAAATGTACAAAAATGAACTTTGTTAATATATAACTATCAATTCTTTTAAACAGATCCAGTCCAAACTGATACTTCACCACGCAGCGAACCTATTCCTGGTCCCAGTGGCCTTCAAAAATATGTACTTGAGGATGCTAGTTGTATGATCACCACTCCTAGTAAGTAATCACCAAAATTTATCATTGAAAAAAATATTCCAAGTTTGTAAGTTAGTATGGTATCGAAAGAAATAGCGCTACAGCGAAAAATGTTTTCAAGAAAAAAGTGAAAATCCGAACCAGTGTGTATATTTTAGGTCGACTACAAAGTTTGTGCAGATTCTTTTATTCCTTGTGATTTCGACATGATTATTATTTAAAACTGCTATTTTTCCTCAAAATTACGGAGTATGTTTAGGTGGTAAAGAAAAAGTTTGCTTTTATAATATAACTGATATCATATATTACTTTTTTTACCATAAATGTACAAAAATCGACTGTCTTAATATATAACTATCAATTCCTTTAAACAGATCCAGTCCAAACTGATACTTCACCACCCAGTGAACCTATTCCTGGTCCCAGTGGCCTTCAAAAATATATACTTGAGGATGCTAGTTGTATGACCACCACTCCTGGTAAGTAATAAACAAAATTTATGATTTAAAAAAATATTCTAAATTTGTTAGTTAGTATATGGTATCGAAAGAAATAGCGCTACAGCGAAAAATATTTTCAAGAAAAAAGTGAAAATCCGAACCAGTGTGTATATTTTAAGTTGACTACGAAGTTTGTGCAGATTATTTTTTTCTTGCGATTTCGACATGATTATTATTTAAAACTGCTATTCTTTCTCAAAATTACTGAGTATGTTTAGGTGGTAAAGAAAAAGTTTGCTTTTATAATATAACTGATATCATATATTACTTTTTTACCATAAATGTACAAAAATCGACTGTCTTAATATATAACTATCAATTCCTTTAAACAGATCCAGTCCAAACTGATACTTCACCACCCAGTGAACCTATTCCTGGTCCCAGTGGCCTTCAAAAATATATACTTGAGGATGCTAGTTGTATGACCACCACTCCTGGTAAGTAATCAACAAAATTTATCACTCAAAAAAATATTCTAAATTTGTTAGTATATGGTATCGAAAGAAATAGCGCTACAGCGAAAAATATTTTCAAGAAAAAAGTGAAAATCCGAACCAATGTGTATATTTTAAGTTGACTACGAAGTTTGTGCAGATTATTTTTTTCTTGCGATTTCGACATGATTATTATTTAAAACTGCTATTCTTTCTCAAAATTACTGAGTATGTTTAGGTGGTAAACAAAAAGTTTGCTTTTATAATATAATTGACATCATATATTACTTTTTTTACCATAAATGTACAAAAATCGACTTTCTTAATATATAACTATTAATTCCTTTAAACAGATCCAGTCCAAACTGATACTTCACCACCCAGTGAACCTATTCCTGGTCCCAGTGGCCTTCAAAAATATATACTTGAGGATGCTAGTTGTATGACCACCACTTCTGGTAAGTAATCAACAAAATTTATCACTCAAAAAAATATTCTAAATTTGTTAGTATATGGTATCGAAAGAAATAGCGCTAGTAAGTAATCAACAAAATTGTAAAAATAGCTATGTTATCCTTTTTTTAGAGTTCACCCGCTATATTTTTATTGAATAAATAGCCAAGAAGTTAATTTTTATTGAAATGAAATGCAAAAGAAGTAAATAAAAATAATAAAAAATTGTTATTCTTTAAAAAAAAACCGTTTGGATAATGAGAGGTGTTGTAGTAGTCATCTGTAAGGGTTGATTACTAGTGCAATGCTGTTTTGATAAGATAACGTCACTACATTACAAAAAAGTTGTTTAATTTAATTGTACTAAGTAAAAAGTTATATTTTAGTAGTAAATATATATATATATATATATATATATATATAATCACAATTTTTCCCATTAAGTGAATATTAAACTTTTTTTTTTTAACAGCCTGTTATCAAAAATTGCTTTCTGTAGATTATAATGGTGTTAACTCCCAAATTCATTTTAGAAAAAACAGGCCTCTTAAAGCAAGTTGACGTTACAAGAAAAAAGAATCTGTCACCCAAAGCAAAATACTTATATGAAAGAGCATCCTATTTCAAAAAACGCGCTACCGAAAGTGCAAAATCTACATTATCTTTGAGAAAGAGGCTAGATTATGTTGAAAAGTTTGCTGTTTCTGATAGATTTCAAAAAGTTTTATCCAGTATGGACCGAATTAGGAAAAGGTTTTTTGAATGTCAGCTGGAAAATGTTGGGAAGCAACCGAAACGGCGAAGATATACATTAGAAGATAAAGTTTTGGCTTTAGCTTTGTATAAGCACAGTGGATCTAATTAGAGATTCATGTCAAAAATTTTTGCTCTCCCATCTAGAAAGACAGTTACTAAACTTTTAAATAGAATTCCTATTAAACCTGGATTGAACGAAGTATTAAAGGCGGAACAATTTAAAAAACACCAAGGACAAGGTGTGTCTTCTCATATTTGATGAGATGAGCATTCAACCTGGTTTAGCTGTAGATAAAAAAATGGAAGAATAGTAGGTTTTGAAGACTATGGGTACAAAACTAGTGACCAAATTGCTAACCATGCTCAGGTTTGTTATTCAATATTTTTATACATTTTTTAATCTATTTAGTTAATATTTTGTTATTGTACATTTTTTTTATTATTATAAAAAGGGCTTAATTTTAAATTACATGTCATTAATAAAATAACTAATTAGTCTAAAGGGACATGAAAATAATGTACATACAATATCAAAAACCGAGTACTTATTTTCAGGTTAGTTCAGGTTATAACAACCAATATATTATAATTTTAGTTATGGCCCAACAAAATCCTATGATATTCAAAGGATATTAAAAGACATAATTAAAAAATGCAATAGTATTGGTTTGCAAATAATTGCAACCGTTTGTGATCAAGGAACAAATAATATTTCAGCAATAAATTCTCTTGTCAAGGACACCAAAGGAAAATACTTGAAAATGGGTTTACAGAAAAATGAATATATATTTGAAGTTGATGGGACTGAAGTAATTCCTTTATATGATGTTCCTCATTTGTTTAAAGGAATAAGAAACAATTTTTTAAAATATCATATTTATTTTAAAGAAAATGCTGTGAAGGAAATTGCTAAGTGGGAACATATACAGACTGTGTATGATATGGACCTTTTTTTTGGTTCTTTAAGACTGTGCCCAAAAAAAATTAATAAAATGAAAGTTTCCATTTGCTCTCAAACATTTAGCCATTCGGTAGCGGTGGCAACAAACATGTTGGCTCATTCAGGTAAGGAACATATTTCCTTGTAGGTTATTCCTATAAATATAACTTTAACACATATCCTTTAAAATAAATTTTTTTAGGCATGTCAGTGCAGTGTGGAGATAAAACAATTTCACTTGCATCAGAGGCTAAGCAGACAGCCCATCTCATTACATTTTTAGACAAACTTTTTGACAGTGTAAATGGTAGTACTTTTCAACCATTAAAGGGCAAAGTTTTGCGTGTTGCTGTAACAAAAGGATCAAGCCACCATGAGTTTTGGAATGAGGCTATAAAGAAATTAAAAACCTTCAGATTTTGGAAGGCTAATGATTTTTTTGTTCCACCAAGCATTAGCAATTTAATCAAAACACTGGGAAATTTTCAAAATTTATTTACAAAGCTGCAATCACTTGGATTTGACTATATGATGACAAGAACTTTTAACCAGGATCCTCTAGAGAATTTCTTTGGACAAATAAGGCAAAGGGGATATAGGTTTGTAAATCCAACTGTGGAAGCTTTTACCCCCATTTACAAATCTTTATTGGTAAAAAAACCTTACTTCAAGCCACTCAGTTTCAGCAAACTGTGAAGATGATGACTCCGAAATTTTCATAACCTTGCAGAGACTAGTTTCACAGGTACGTTGTAAAAATGAAGGTTTTTTTTAAGGTATTGAAACTAAATAATATTTTTTTTTTGTGCGCGTGTCTATGTGTATGTGATGTGAATTTTATACTTATTCACTACTACTTTCTCAGTTGTAATACAATCACCAGGAATAGTTTTATAACATAACACAAATATAAATTGAACTTTAAAATAGTTCTTTCATAAAATTACATACCGAAACTTTAACTTTTTGATTTTTTTTATTACATAACTAACAACTGTTAAATTAGATAAAAGTTATTTTTATGGCAATATCATTAATTTTTGTTTTTTATGATTAGAGATTACCAGAAGAACAACCCCAGGACGAAGTGAAATATACTCCTTTACTAGACAATATTCCCATGACACAAGTACCGATTGAAAAAAGGATTTTAAAACATGTTTGTGGATTTTTGATTAAAAAGAACAAAAGGAATAAAATCAAGAACTGCTTGTGTACAAAAATATTTTTATTAAGGGAAAATTCGCGAGATATGGAAGATGATGAATTTACCGTAGAGAAGGAGTACAGTTCAACAAAAAATCGATTATATTATGTCAACAAAGAATTTCTTAATAAGTTAAATAATGCTTATTCAATTAAAAAGTATGTTTTTAATGCAGATTTACATAAGGAGGGAGTCATTTTTTATATATTAGAAATGTTGAAACGAAAAATCAAATTAACTAGCTGTCAGCATAACAATATTATTTCAAGAACAATTTTTAAATATTTTATAAATATTAATGCATACAATTACATAAAACAAATCAATGCTGTATTAAAAGGTCAAAACCTAAAACCTGTACCACCAAATGCATCAAAATATTTTAAAAATGCTAAAATTATATTTCAAAAATATTTTGAATATAAAAGACTTAATAAAAGATAATTTTATATTGTCTGTTAAAAACTATATTTCAACATTTTTGTGTCTATCAGTTTCTTTCATTTCGATTAATTTTATTTATATAATTTTATTATTAACTTATCGGACAAGGTTTAGAGCTTGACGCAACGGTTTATGTGATCTAACT
The DNA here is from genome assembly GCA_034092305.1 of Diaprepes abbreviatus. Taxonomy (NCBI): domain Eukaryota; kingdom Metazoa; phylum Arthropoda; class Insecta; order Coleoptera; family Curculionidae; genus Diaprepes; species Diaprepes abbreviatus. The sequence goes on from JASJET010000031.1 coordinate 19,297,163, forward strand.
TCAATTTCATAACCGCTCGGCAAGCTTCAAATCTATGATTATTTTTGATGGACTGCCAACAGTATAGTTTTTAGGTACAAGTTATGCTCGGGCTTACCCGTTGCTTTCAGAGTGCCACAGGGGATTTGCGGATCATTTTATTATTATATGTAAATTATTTAATAACTCGGTATATCTCTAGTTCATTCACTATGTTTGCTAACGACGCGACCATCTTGTGACATTCTGGAAGTTTAAATCAATTTGAAAGCAATATCAACGATTTGACTAACCTTAAGGGGAACACCACTGTGACACCGACAAAATTTCATTTATTTTTATTGCATTTTGTGAAAATGTTTAAAAATATGTAAAAAAAATCAAATCGAACATATAACCAAAGCGACAAAGGATCATTGTACCTGCTAAACATAAAAATTTTATACAATCGTATATTTGACACTCAGTTTCAAGGTCTAAGTTAGTTTTATATCCTTTTTCTACTTTTTTTTTCGATAACGATCATTTTCAATATTTCACACCTCATTTAAATGGTTTCAAAACTGTTTTGTTCATAATAATTTTTCGTTTTTTACATTACAGCTCTATTTCATTTCATTTAATGAACTTGCATAAATTTCTTGTAAGTTTCTCAGTTTAATAAAGATGCTTTGTATCATATATCTCAATTTTAAATTATCCCAACTCCTCTCCCTTATGCGGTTTTCAATTAAATTAATAAAATGTATTGAAACTTAAGAAATTTTATTTATTATAATGTGTCGAAAAAAATATTATATCGATGAGTCATATTTCTAGGTAAATCTCAACTTTTATACTTTTTAAAAAATAGTTGTACAGTAGTTAATTTAGTATCGGGTTTTCGTTAGCGAAATGTTTCATGTTATTCTGCAAATTCAGTGAGCGATCGTAACAATTGGTGTCAAAAATGAGGATTATTACTGGGTTTCCAGAAAATTCTATTGAAAATTAGAAGAGATAAAAAACAAATTTCATCGTCAGATTTGTTATCAAGCAAGAAGATAAGATTAATTCTCGATGAAATTCTAGAACGTTCTATTTTGAAACCCAAAGAGATAGCGAAAAACGGACTTTACCATCGGATTTGCCATTAAGAAGGAAGCCTAGAACTGAATTTTCGACAAAATTCTAGAATATTCTATTTGAAAACTGAAAAAGAGAGCTAAAAACGGATTTCACCATCGGATTTTTCATTAAGAAAGAAGCATAGAACCGACCGCGCCAAAAAGAGAAGCAAAAAGAAGAAGAACTGTGCCAAAAAGAGAAGCAAGAAGAGGAATATCGCCGCCAAAAAGAGAAGCAAGGAGATGAAGATCACCGCCCAAAAGAAAAAACAAGAACAACGTCGTTTAAAAAAAAATAGGAAGAAGAAACACGTCTCCAAAAAAAACAAGAAGAAGAAGAACTTCGCCTAAAAGCAGAACAATGTCGCCTGAAGGGAAAACAGGAAGAAGAACGTCGCCTGAAAGAAAAACAACGGGAAGAACATCGCCTTAAAGACAAACAGCAAGAAGGAGAACGTCTTGTTAAAAATGAAGATAAATTTTGCAAATGGATACAAGATATCCTTATACAATAACAAAAAGCTAATCAAGCTATACAAGGACAAATACAAACGTTTAAGGAAGAGATAGGCGAAGTGTAAAAAGGCGACAAGAGATAGATATTATAGAAGCTAAGATAAAGGACCTTCAGGCAGAAGTCAATAAAATAAAGAAGCAAAAGAGGGATGGCCCTTCTGATAAAGTAATAACCACCGGACAGAACATTAAACCTCCAGCTTACGATGGTCGAACATCTTGGATAATGTACAAATGGCAATTTGAAGCTGCCGCTAGTGCAAATAAGTGGAATTACGAAGGGTGGCTACTGGATTAGTAACTGCACTTCGTGGACCAGCACTAAAATTATTGCAAACAATTCCTATAACTCAACAAAAAGACTATGAAATCTTTAGTACTGCGCTAGAAAGAAGATTTGGAAATCAACTTCGGAACCAGTTACATTACTCACAACTCAAATCAAGACATCAGAGAAAAGGAGAAAGTTTACAAGAATATGAAACAGATGTCCAACGCCTTGTGCATCTAGCTTACCCAGGAGCTACGGAAGAATTCCGAGAAGCGCTTTCGATCCAGTATTTTATTAATGGGATCAGGAATCTTGAAATACAAAGTAAAGAAAGTTTTATTTTTGCAGTGAAGCGTTGGACAGGGCTTTGGAAATAGAAGCAGGTTATAATGTATCAAGGTCAAAAATAAGAGCCGTTACTATAGGGGAAAGCAAGGATTCACCGATCTAGGCAGTGGAGACAATATTTTATGAAATCCTTAAGAAACTTAACACAATAAGTGATACTTCGCTAAATAAAACAAAATAAATAGTACTTCACGTTATAGAAGAAACTAGATAGAGTGTTACAGATGTGGACGAACTGGACACATGAGAAGGGACTGTCGGATGCGATTAAGGTTCCGTTCATGATCTATAGACCGCACCGAAGAAAACCAAAAAAATTACAATTGGTCAACATTAAGGGTAAGGTGATGACCAATATCGAGAATGCTTCCAGAATTATTTCCATTCGTAGCCTAGGAAGGACCACCGACAGTTGTATAATTGAAGGAAAAGACAATGCTACACCTATACCACAACTGTTAACACTGGTGCAGCAGTATCTTTGATAAAGTCAAACCTTGTTGATAAATTTGGAATACTACCTTTATCCAGAAAAGTTATGTTGAGAACTGTAACTGGAGAAGCAGTTGATGTAATTGGAGAAATGCAAGTGAAACTTTAACTTGGAGGGCTAAAAGTAAGTTAGTTGCTGACATAGATGAGTTTATTCTTGGAATGGACCTGATTCATCAGTATGGATTTTCTTTCGACAACAAGTTTAACATCTTAACATTAACATGGCATCAAAGAATTTATTCTATCAAACAACCGTAATTCCTAAATAATCGGAGTCATTGCCGAACAAACAACCAGAATAAAGAAAAGGGTTTCCTATTCGGAGATTCACTTTTGACATTTATCCAGACTGGACTACAGCTTAGATGATCAACTTGAAGACAATGATTTGGCGCCATTTCTTTAACTTAAAGAAAATAATGAAAACGGCCTAGTTGGGAAGAGATCTCGGATAAAGGACTCACATTCAAGGCACTTTAGGGTCAATGGGACTAGCTATTAATTGACGATCTGTTACTAAAGAGATTCTAGGAAAGTGCCGATGGCAAGAAAATCAAAATTCTAGACAAAATTCGTGAAAGATTTTTCTGTGTTAACTACTGTCAAGCCACAAAATCATGGTGTAGACAGTGCTCTAAATGTGCAGCTAGCCAAGGTCCAACGATTAGATCTAAGGAAAAAGTGAATGTTGGAATACCTTTTGAACAGGTGGCTATTGATATAGCTGGACCATTCCCAGAAACAGATAAAGGCAACAACTATATCTTGGTTGCTATTGTTTACTTTAGTAAATGGCCTGAGATATTTGCCATCCCTAACCAGGGGACCCCAACAGTAGCTGAAGCCTTAGTCAGCAATGTGTTCAGCCGATTTGGAATTCCTTTGGAGCTACATTCTGACCGAGGACGTAACTTTGAATTCAAACTTTTTCAAAATCTCTGCGAACCATTTGACATCCGTAAAACCAGGACAGAAGCTATTCATCCTCAGTCAGATGGCATGGTTGAACGATTTAATAGGACCGTTGAAGAGCACCTCCCAAAGGTTGTGGACAGACATCAGAAAGATTGGGACAAATATTTGCCGGTATTTTTAATGGCCCATCGATCCACAGTTCATGAAACTACTGGAATTACACCAGCCAAAGTGTAATTTGGAAATGAACTTAGATTGCCTTGCGACATAATGTTCGGTTCCTCAACTGAAAAAAGTATGGAGATTCCAGACTGGGTGCATGCTTTACAAGAGAAGTTGCGAGAAGTTCACCACCTAATTAGAGAACGGATAGATCTGACTACAGAAAGAATGAAGACGAGATATGATCAAGGCCAGCTCGGCAGGTTTCCAGCAAAGGTAAATCGTAAGTTGATGCCATTATGGGAAGGACCATATTCTGTTCTTAATAGAATCAATGCCGTTGTTCATAGAATTCAATGAAGTCCCATGGCCAAAATAAAAGAAGTACATCTCCACAGGTTGAAGCCATACCACGGAATTATCGAACCTGATCGAGGCGGTCAGAATTAGGAGGGGGGGCAGTAACACGAAGGACTGAAATAACGTTTTAGTACGCCCTTATATTACAAATAATATCTTGATGCGATAAGTCATCTTTATTATAATATGCCGAAAGGAATATTATATCGATGAGTCATATTTCTAGATAAATCTCAAATTTTCTACCAGTATATTTCTTGTGATTTCTAGGAGATTCTATAGGTATATAAATATGGATAGCATATGAGTTTTAAAAATAGTTGTATTAATTAGCATTTGATTGTGATAATTGTGATAAAAGTGTTAAGTAGTTAGTATAGTATTTAATTTTCGTTAGTGAAAAGTATTGCGTTTTATTCTGCGAACCCAGTCAGCGATTGTAAAGGGAGAAAATCGTGACAATACTTATTTCATTGATCACGTATTAATTTCTAAAAATCATGGAAAATATTAAATCGACGGGCAGGTCTGGACCTTCGATCATAACAGTAGATTTAAATATTTTGAAGGCTGTTTATGGTCGGTGGGGACGAGGCTTTTTTTTGATATTTAACAGACAAATATTTTCATTTATTTTTGCTTTGCTTTGTTGCTTGTGGTGACTTTTTTCAGTGTTTTGATGTTAGAAATTACTACAAATGCGAAATTTGCATTTAAAATCAACAAAAAGAAGATTTAAAAATTTATTTTTATTAATAAATTTTGTTAGATATTGTTTAGACTGTGAAAATAACAATAATAATTTAGGCAATCATAAAGTCATACTTTTATGTATCCTAGAATTGAAGTAACGGATTATCGTGTTATACTCGTTTAAATAATGCAATTAGGAACGGATAGCATATTGTTGGTGTGTGTGTACTCAGAAATAAAACACTTTATCAACACTTTTCCAAACAAATAGAAATAGCATTGCGTTATTCAGCATTCAAACAACCAGACCTTCGTTTTGATGATATGCTAATTCTAAAAGGGGATGTTCGAAGGTCTGGACGCTATTTGTAATACGTATTTCACTGGAACTAGAAAATTCGGTCGGAGTTACTAACAATTTAAAGCACGAGTCGTACTGTTACAAATACGATATTTCGGCATATTTAGGAATATCGAAATAAAAAACCCATTTATCTCACTCTCAATCACTTCTTCAACCTCATTTAATAATAATAATAAGGATTTTTTCTTGACAACAATGCATTTTTATTAAAAGCACTACAATTTTCATCGTCGTGTAAAATCGGTTGCATAATTCACTACTATTTATAACCATAAATATTCCTTTCCTTGTTGCAATGAAAACTACTTGTTGTCTTTATGTGCCATAGAGGGCTCTACCATCATAATTTAATTTGTATGATTCTAAATTTCGTATACAAATTATCCACTTCATGTTTTAAATGTACGTGGCAAAGTTAGAGACCAAACGGTTGTTTTCAACCGTTTGTGTTCTAACTTTGCCCCAACAAAACAATAAAATAAAAAAAACAGGAAATAACACGGTTAGTACGACGAATTTTCGATATACTTAAAATTTTGACCATTTTGCAGTTAATGGCGGCTATAATTTCATTAAAGTTTCCTTGGTTGCCTATGTAATGAAAATTTGATCTAACTTTCTTGTTCTGGGAAATTAAAAAATTAGCCCTGGAAGCTAAGGCCTCTTCTCTTCTAAGGTAAACCGGTTGAGCAATCCACGCGCACAAAAGAAATGAGAAGCAATCTTAAAATAAACTATATAATTATAATACAACTCACTCTATCTATGCTATGACAGTCGAAGCTCTGGACCCTTGTGCTGGTTGCACATGAAGACAGTAGACGAGCCAGTCCCGTTAGCAAGGCCAATATTGTCTCTCTGTGCATGGTAATATCAGGACAGCGCAACTGTCTCAAACCAGCAATTACGACAGGGCAGTAGATAGAATACTGCTCTAACTTTTCAAGACAGTAACATTCCCCCACCGATGATCGTTCACAATTATCTTTCAACTGTCCCCTCTGAAAGTGCATGGCAAGCCAATATTTTACACTTTGGTTTTACAGTTTTTCTGTTTAAAATGGCACCGCAACCGAATTTAATATTCGGATAAAATTATTAAGTTTATTAGACTATATAGTGAACATTATTGACTATAACGTGCAAATTTGAAGGAATATCGAAATGAAAATCCATTTATCTCACTCTCAATCACTTCTTGAACCTCATTTAATAATAAAAATAATACTTTTTCGTTACGACAATGCAATTTTATTAAAAGCACTACAATTTTCATCGTCATGTAAAAATTGGTTGCATAATTCACTACTATTTATAACCATAAACGCTCCTTGTTGCAATGAAAACTCCTTGTTGTCTTTATGTGACCTAGAGGGCTCTACCATTATTATTTAATATATATTATTCTAAATTTATTGTACAAATTGTCCACTTAATATTTTTGATGTCCCTAGCAAAGTCAGAGACCAAACGGTTGTTTTCAGCCGTTTGTTCTCTGACTTTGCTCTAACAAAACAACGAAAAAAAAAGAAAGGTTATAACTAGCGTTGTAACACTTCGCGTAATTGGGCAAGAACCCGCTCATATTCTTCATGATTCACTCTTTCCCCCTTTTTATACTTTTGCCGTTGCAACACAGTTGGTACGACGGATTTTCGATATACTTAAAAGTTTGACCATTTTGGAATTAATGGCGGCTATAATTTCATTTACCTTGGTTGCCTATATAATGAAAATTTGATCTAACTTTCTTGTTCTGGACAATTAAAAAATTAGCCCTGGAAGCTAAGGCCTCTTCTCTTCTAAGGTAAATCGGTTGAGCAATCCACGAGCACAAAAGAAATGAGAAGAAGCAATCTATATTCTATGAAATGTATAAATGTAATTATATTATCTTAAAATAAACTATATACTTATAATACAACTCACTTTGTCTATGCTACGACAGTCGAAGCTCTGGACCCTTGTGCCGGTTGCACATGAAGACAGTAGACGAGCCAGTCCCGTTAGCAAGGCCAATATTGTCTCTGTGCATGGTAATATGACAGTTCAACTGTCTCAAACCAGCAATCAAGACGGCAGTAGATAGAATACTGCTCTAACTTTTCAAGACAGTAACGTTCCCCCACCGATGATCGTTCACAATTGTCTTTCAGCTGTCCTATGTAAATGTTCATGCTTAAGTTGGGCTTACAGTTTTTCTGTTTAAAATGGCACCGCAAAAATTAAATTTGGATGACATCATCAAGTTTATTAAACTTTATAGGGAACATGATTGTCTATGTTGTGCAAATTTGGAGGATTACCGAAATGAACAATCCATTTCTCTCAATCACTTCTTCAACCTTATTTAATAATAATAATAATAAGGCCTTTTTTATTAATAGCCTTAAATACACTTTATATTTTCGATTTATCTCGATGACAGTAATAATTAAACAGGCTTTAGTGTCAACACTCGCTAGTTTAGAATACTGGTTGCATAATTCACTACTATTTATAACCGTTCCTTTCCTTGTTGCAATGAAAACTCCTCGTTATCTTTATGTGCCATAGAGGGCTCTACCATCGTTATTTAATTTATATTATTCTAAATTTAATATACAAATTACCCACTTTATTTTTTAGGTGCGCATGGCAAAGTCGGAGACTAAGCGGTTTTTCTTAACCGTTTGGATATCCAATTTTGCCCTAACGAAACTAAATTAAACAAAAAGGTTTAAACCAGCGTTGCAAGATCTCGCCCAATTGGGAGAGATCTCTTTATTTTTGTCTTTCGATATCTCAAGTGCGTCCATTTCTTTCCCATCAAAATCTTCATTCATGGAAACAACATTCTAGTCACTTTTTAATATATCTTATTGACAAACTTTATTTTTAATTTAATTTCTCCGATCATAGATCTAACCAAAAAACTCGTTATTTAGAATTTCAATCGGAAAATAAGGTCCGATCTTGTTAAAATAGAATTAGACCTCTATTAAAAAACATTTTAAGAAATCACTTATATTCAGAAAATAGAAAAAATGGAAATGTGTCGTAGTAACGACCCTGATGTTAAGGGCATTAAACTAACGAACTACTTTGACCACGGTCAAAATGTGCTGTCAAATGTTCCATAGAAAAATACTTGCAAGTTTTATATTTATTCCTGGCAAAATGCGTGTGTTAAAAAAAAACTGATATTGCTAAGTTAAACTAAATATTGGAAAAAGACAGATGATAAAGGCTGTCTTCTTTAGAGTAATTATCAATTGATCAAAGTGAAAAAAGTGTAACTAATAACTTCATGTTCCTTTGAATATGCATTTACTTGTCATTGGGTCGAAGTGATCATGATTACTTCAAGTGATAATGACTCAAAAGAATAGCCTTAAGATTGTTCATTCTTTAAATTTTAGACTGCAAAACCATAAAATAAAGAAAGAAATAACTACCTGTGAGAAGCAAAAAGAGATAGAGAGATTTAATTTTAGAGATGGGACATCTTATCGATTTTCATACACTTGCCATCAATTGTACATACATTTCGCTTTAGTATTTTATCAATTCCTGGTTAGGATGTTTCGTCCCGGCATCGAGGTGGTGAACTATTCAGTGAGATCCACCGATGTCTTTTTCCCAGACATCTTTGACGCGCTTTCTATGACTTGAAACTCCTACGTAAACCAAATTTGTCGGAGAACAAAAGTAGGATGTTCTTACCACAACTACTTAAAAAAAAATAGATCTTGAAATTCCCCAAAACTCCAAATACTGAAAAAGTATACTTGGGAACTAAAGTAGAACTACTATCTAAAGAAAATATAGATAAGAGAGAAGTAGGTAATTTTAAATTAAAATACTTGTAGTTTTATATTGAATTAGCCACCCAGCTGAAATCCCACTTTGATTTTGAAGATCCTATTTTAAATTTTCGTGTCAGTATTTAATCTCATGGAAGCGATGTCAGGATATGCATCCAATATTGCAGTTGCAAGTATTTATTCCTCAAATTTAGTCAGTGACCTTGAGAAATCAAATTCCGAATGGAGAATGTTCCATATATAACCCATTTAAGGAACCATATCGACTGAAACCTCGAAACATTTTGGAATGTTGTTTTTGCCCTAAAAAATGACCTTAATGAACCTATGTTCCCTAATATATCGTATTTTGTTAAAGTTTTTATTTGCCATACTCCCGTGTGGCTACGGAAAGAATTTTTTCACAACACAATCGCTTAAACATTGAAACTTATTCTAATATTTTACACACAAAAGAAATGATATGCAGTAATATTCATTGAAATCTAGTACAAATTTAATGAAAAGAAAATTTAGAGAATAACGAGTTCTTAAATAAAGTTGCTAAACCAAAAAAAAAAAAACATTTAATTTTTTGTTTATACTTGTTTAGAAAACCAGTTTCGTCATTTTTTAGTTTTAATCACTTTCTTTTGAATCTGTTTTTTTTTAAGTATTGTTTTCGTTAACTTGCATGCGATTCAAGAAACAATTTTTTGATTCTTTAGTTTCTAGTGTATTTTGATAGGTGAGTTTCTAATATATTTTGCGATTTTTATGTTATTTCTGTTAGTTTTTATTTTTATTATTTGTTTTGTTTATTTTATTTTGTTTCGTTAAATAATTCGCAAGTTAAATTTAGAATTCTTCAAAACTTGCAAGCAAGAACTGTAAAACGATACCTGTAATTTAGTGGCTAGTTTAGCTATTGTAGACTAGGTGGCACTACTTCTAATGTTTATGTGACCTGTATCCTATCAAGTAGAAATTTTTTCAAACATCTTGATTTCTAATTAATATAAGTTAATGTCGAGCGGCCGAATGATTTACTTTTATCTTTACTTTAGGCAACATCGAGTGATGCGCACCCGTTACATAGTGGGAAAAGAGAAAATGATTACGAACAGTAGTAAATGCTATCTCTCTCACTTCAAACGCTTAGTTTGTGTTTGCTCGTCAGTATACGTTCGAATCGAGAAAGATTTGTTGCTTTGTTTACAGTTGAATTTAGTTTTTTATGTTTAAAATGGCACCGCAAAAATTAAATTCCGATGAAATCATTAAGTTTATTAAGCTTTATAGGGAACATGATTCTCTATGTTGTGCAGATTTGGAGGAATACCGAAATGAACATACCATTTATCTCACTCTCAATCACTTTTTCAACCTTATTTAAAAATAATAAGAACTTTTTCGTTAATAGCCTTAAATACATTTCATTTTCGATTTATCTCGATGACAGTAATAATTAAATAAATTTTAGTGTAAACACTTACTAGTTTAGTCTACTGGTCTGTCCCACTCGACTGGCTTACTGTCCTGGCTTCGCGTGCAACCGTGCTTTTCGTGTCTTGTGAATTAATACGAATCAATGTGTTGCTAAATATGTTGTTATTATGAACAAGTATGCAAAAAATGCGATATTAATATTCCAAAATGCTATTTTATTAAAAGCACTAGAATTCTCATCGTCGTATCCTTTCTTTGTTGCAATGAAAAGTCCTTGTTGTCTTTGTGTGCCATAGAGGGCTCTATCATCATCATTTAATTTATATTATTCCAAATTTAGTATACAAATTACCCACTTGATGTTCTGCACGAACGTAGCAAAGTCGGAGGCGAAACAATGATTTTCAACCGTTTCTCCCCTAACTTTGCTGCCATCATAAAACAATTAAAAAAAAAGGTTATAGCCAGCGTTGCCCAGTTGAGCAAGATCTCGTTCTTTTTCTTCTTGATTCACTCTCCTGCTCCTCTGTTAAAATTTCGCTTGTTTGATATTTTTGCCACGGCAACACAGTTGGTGCGACGGATTTTCGATATACTTAAAATTTGGCTATTTTGGGATTAATTGTGGCTATAATTTCATTAACGTTACCTTGGTTGCCTATATAACGAACATTTGATCTAACTTTTTTTTCTGGGCATTTAACACATTAGAACTAGAAGCTAAGGCCTCTTCTCTTCTAAGGTAAGTCGGTTGAGAAATCCACGCGTCCAATGGAAATGAGAAGCAATCAGCTGTTTTGGGATGCATTAATTATTTTTTTACCAATAAAAGGTTCCCATCAAATTCTTCATTCATGCAACAACATTCTAGAGTCGCTTAGAAATCCTATTTACAAATTTATTTTTTATTCCAGATTATAGATCTAACCAATAAACTTAATTCAGAATTTCAATCAGAAAAAAAATAAATCCCAGGTTCTGTTAAAAAAGTATTAGACCTTTATAAAAATATTTTAAGAAACTACTTAATTACAGATTATGTCAGAGAGAATGAAAACTGTTTAAAAAAAATAAATCCTAAAATTCCCCAAAACTCTAAATACTGAAGAAGTAAACTTGGGAATTAAAGTAGAACTACTCTCTAAATAAATATAGATAAGAGATGTTTGTAGTTTTATATTGAATTAGTTACCCAGCTGAAATTGTATTGTTTTTCTCAAATTTAGTTAGTGACCTTGAGAAATTAAATTCCGAATGGCGAATGTTCCATATATAACCCATTTAAGGAACTATATCGACTTAAACCTCGAAACATATTGGAATATTGTTTTTTCCCTAAAAAATGGCCTTGACGAACCTATGTTCCCTAATACATCGTATTTTGTTAAAAGTATTTTTTATTTGCCACACTCCTGTGTGGCTGCGGAAAGAATTTTTTCCCAACACAATCGCTTGAACATTTCAACTTGTTCTAATACTTTACACACAAAAGAAATGATATGCAGTAATATGTGCTATTCATTGAAACCTAATACAAATTTAATAAAATTTAGAGAATAATGAGTTCTTAAATAACAATCTTAAATCAAAAAAACCAGAACGTAGAAAATCAGTTACGTCATTTTTTAGTTTTAATCACTTTCTTTTGAGTCTGCTTTTTTTTAAATATTGTTTTCGTTAACTTGCATGCGATTCAAATAACAATTCTTTGATTATTTTAGTTCCTAATGTATTTTGATTGTTTATTTCCTAATGTATTTTGCTATTCTTGTTATTTCTAATGCTTAAGTGACCTCTATCCTATCCTATCCTGACCTGATTTCTAATTGATATAAGTTAATGTCGAGTGACCGAATGATTTATTTTTACCCTTTGAGCATATATTACTTTAGGCAACGTCGAGTGCTGCGCATGCGTTATATAGTGGGAAAAAAAAGGAATACAAACTGTAGTAAATGCTATCTTTCTCACTTCAAACGTTTAGTTTTTGTTTACTCATAAGTATACATTCGGATCGAGAGAGATAGCATATCCTGCTATTAAGCCTGTCTCTTTCAAACGTGTAACTCATGCAGCACCTCAAATGCAATCTTTATTGGTAAATGCTCGAGGTTATAACCAAAAAAATGACGTTTTTTTTTAATTAGAATCATGCTCGTTTTTGATAGGACGGCTCGCTCGAAAAAACATATCTGTGGTAACACTGCTTTTACATTTTGAATTATAAGTAAACTTGTGCATGTGCCTGTCATATATCGAGCCTTTAATTGATAGAAATAAACTTTAGGTATATGGTAGTGGCGAGAAAAACTATTTCCTTTATTTGCACCTGGCGATACTTCATTTGCGCAGTAGGTTAAGAGATAGGACAAGCTTGGCATATATTTTATTCAGGTACATGTATTTTGATACAGAAATTTTTGACAGGATTTTAATAAGAAATGATTCATTTAAAAACATTTTAGAATTCAGTAATAAATAGATTATTGAGAAGACACAGGTAAGACCTAAAATATGATTTAAGCATAACGGTGTAAACGCCGGAGGGGTGTTCCTGTGGCCTCTCTGCTGTTTCAATGATTTGTATAAGTTTAGTTTTGTATTCGTATAATACAAAGGTCCTTGAACGCATTTTATATAGACATTTTAACCCAAATTTCATAAGGTTCAATTTCGGATCGACCCTATATGAGGAGACTTGACTGTGAAGACCATGAATTTTCCCCTTTCTCAGATCATGATTATTTAATTTTTTTTTTTTTGAAAATCATCTATCGACGATTCAGGGTTGGTAACAAGGATCAAGACAAAAAAAATTAGCCCATATTTGAGAAAAACAGCATAATTTCTGTGCATTTTTTAAATTTTCATAAATTTTTTTCCCGAAAAAAGTTATATAAAAACGAAAGTATCGTTCATTATAGTCTCTCCGTTCTATTATTCCGTATGGCATTTCTATAAATTAATAAATTTTCTTTACACCAATTACAATTCAATTCGCTCCATCTAGATTATGGCAGTCAAAGCTCATGGAGCCTTATTGTGGACTTGAACCATTTAGTGCAGCTTTCTGTACCTTGTAGATCAATGCTAATCAACGATCAGTATAGCCAGGAATGGCTCCCTCTCTCTATTGCCCTACACAACTTGTTTATCCACCTTTTTTGTTTGCATTTCATTATAGTTGGAACATTGCCAGTATATATATAGTTTTACTTCTTTTTGAATCAATTTCCTCTGATATTCTTTATTGTACATTTAGTTAATCCTATTTTGCAAAATATTCACACCTACAAATAAAGAAAACTAAAAGATGTTACTAGTAACAAGTATATTCCTCTTCCTTGTTGCAGTGAAAAGTCCGTGTAGTCCCTATGCACAATTGAGGATGCCACCGTTATTATTTTATTTACATTATTATAAATTTAATATATAAATAACTTACTAAATATCTGGTCAGGAAGTGGGGAAGATAGGGCAGGAAAATAATCTAAAATATTTTGAATAATAGTATATAGTAATAATAATATTTTTGAATAATAGTATAGTATCCGTGAATCAGGTCCGGGCAATGTCTCTAAGTATATCGATACGTATCGAATTAAAAAATGATACGCGGATATACTGATATAAAAGTTATCGATATTCTAAAAATAGTTTTTAATATTTTTATTGTGGTTTTGTTTCGTAACGTGGGCTTCGCAAATGTAACAACGAACTGACTGTTGTAACAGTGGAATTTACCTGTGAACAACACAGTTTGCATATGTCTTCGGTTTATAACTTAATAAAATATTTTGAAACTATTTTTCCGTAGGGTCAACATAATAATCAACAACAAACCAAAGTGACTAAAAGCCCTCAAACATAGATAAGTGATAGCTGGTTGGTACAGGACAGTAATTAATTGGGTGCGTTCAATGGTCGAAAAACATAGTTGCGGGCCGTTTGACCAACATAACTAACAGTCGTAGTGGAGCCGGATCTGATTATAAGGAAATGATACTATATTTGAATACTGTATCGATACCTACGCATGACAATATGTGAGTATTGATACCCAATATCGATGTTACATGTATCGACACATTAATATATATATATATATAAAAGAATATTTGGATCCTATAAATATCATATAAGAAAGAAAGTATTTTTTTAATATAGTGTTCCTATTCTGTTATTCAATATGGAATATCTATAAAATCGTTAAAATTTTTGAATACATCGTAAAATAAACTACATAATTATAACCACAACACACTCTATCTAGACGACAGTTGAAGCTCTATAATCTCATTGTGCAGCTTTTCGTGCCTTGTGAATTAATACGAATCAATGTATCGCTAGATATGCTCTTATTATGTTAAAACGTAGTGACAAATGTATTACTAAAAAATGTTAATATTTTAACAAGGCAATTTTATTAAAAGCACGACAATTTTCCTCGTCGTGTAAAACTGGTTGCATAAGTCACTATAATATATGACTATAAACATTATGTTCCTTGTGGTAATGAAAACTCCTTGACGTCTTTATGCACCATAGAGGGCTCTACATTCATTATAAATTTTATATTATTATAAATTTGATATATAAATTACTCAATGTTGGCTACCATATGAGGCGAAATCGGAGATCAAGCTGTTGTTTCGAAGTGTTTGCTCTCTAATTTCGCCTGCCCATTTTGAATTGTAAATAAATTTTTGAATATGCTTGACAAATATTAATGACAACTAGAACTATTGTTTCTGTAATGATGCATACTTGGAACTGGCAACACTCCATTTGCTCAGTAGGTTCATAGTACAGGTTGCCAAATGGTTCATTATGGTACATGTATTTTTGACAGGATTTTAAAAAGATAATAATTCATGGAAAAATGTTTTAAAATTCAATAATAGATGAATTATTGAAAAAATACTAGTCAGATCTAAAATATGATTTAAGCATAATGGTGTTGTAAGATTACAACTCGCCGATAGATTCTATGAAGGTTTAGATTCAAATATAGTTTCCAAAATAACAGAAAGCACGTAAATGATGTCTGGAAGATGAAACGACGGACCGACTGATGAATCCACCGTCGTTAACCGTAGACGAAATACTAAACTTTTAGTGGTCGATTGTATGAGCCGAGCTTTCCTTGTCTTGGTTCGGTAAATTAGACGATCATACTTCATAGTAGGTGTCCTACGTTTACAATAGCGAAAGCGCCAAAGTGGTGTTCCTGTGGCCGCTTTGATGTTTTTAATGATTGGTACAAGTTTATTTCGGGACCCTAAACACGAATTTTTTTGGTGGATCTTCATCAGATGGTACAATAACATTATTTTGAACCAATTATGTTTTAAATCAAAATTTTTTTGAAAATAAAAAAAGTCATTCTTTTAGGCAACGCTATGATATATCAATCCAATATTACTATTATTTATAATACAGATATATTTTATATCAACACAGTATTACTATTATCTATATTCAAACGTATTTTATGTATATAACCCGTATTTCATGAGGTTCAAATTCGAATGCTGTGCCAACGATCGATCCTACATGAGTGAGCTTGACATTGACCATGCAATATCCCACTTCTTCAAAGTAATGAGTGAAAATGAAAAAATTAAAAACCATTAATAATTTGTTTTATTGCTTGTCTCTCTGGATGTTATTTATCATACTATAACGAAGGACTGAAATAACATTTTTATACAAGGGGTTTTACATATAATATTTCGACGCGATGAGTCATCTTTATTATAATGTGCCGAAAGAAATATATCGATGAGTCATATTTAGAGATAAATCTCAACTTTTATACTTTTCTAAATTTGGTTGTATTATTTTATAGGAATAGTGAAGCTATTAATAATCAGTAATTAGAGTTTAATTGTGATAAAAGTGTTAAGTAATTAATATAGTATCGGGTTTTTGTTAGTAAAATATTTCACGTTATTCTGCAAACTCAGTGAGCGATTGTAAAGAGAGAAAATCGTAACACCGAGTTTCCAGAAAATTCTATTGGAAATCAGAAGAGATAAAATAACGAATTTCACTGTTAGATTTGTTATCAAGTAAGAACATAGGATTAATTTTCGATTAAGTTCTAGAAATGAAATCCAAAGAGATAGCGAGAAATGGACTTCACAATCAGATTTTTAATTAAGAAAGAAGTCTAGAACCGAATTTTCGACAAAGTTCTAGAACATTTTGTTTGAAAACTAAAAGAGGTAGCAAAAAACGGACTTCACCATCGGATTTCTCATTCAGAAGGAAGCCTAGAACCGAATTTTCGACAAAGTTCTGAAACAGAGAGCGAAAAACGGATTTTACCATCGGATTTGTTATTAAAAAAGAAGTTTAGAACCGAATTTTCGACAAAATTCTAGAAGATTCTGTGGTAAATACTAGACAGCAAACAGCTGAAATGAAACAAACAAATAAAACATTTGCTGATTTTATGGAACTTATAGAACAACTTCGCCTTAAACACAAACAAGAAGAAGAAGAACGGCGTCCAACAGAGAAGCAAGAAGAAGAAAATCGCCGCCAAAAAGAAAAAACAAGAAGAACAACGTCGTCTAAAAGAAAACCAGGAAGAAGAAACACGTCGCTAAAAAAAAACAAGAAGAAGCAGAACTTCGCCTAAAAACAGAACAATGTCGCCTGAAAGAAAAACAGGAAAAAGAAGAACGTGGCCTGAAAGAAAAACAACGAGAAGACCATCGCCTTAAAGATAAACAGCAAGAAGAAGAACGTTTTGTTAAAAATGAAGATAAATTTTGCAAATGGATACAAGAGGTCCTTATACAAGGACAATAAAAAGCCGAACAAGCTATACAAGGACAAATACAAAAATTTAAAGAAGAGATAGGCGAAGTGTGAAAAGGCGACAAGAGATAGATATTATAGAAGCTAAAATAAAGGACCTAAAGACAGAAGTCAATAAAATAAAGAAGCAAAAGAAGCATGGCCCTTCTGATAAAGTAATAACCAGTACAAATGACAAGTAATTGCACTTTGTGGACCAGCGCTAGAATTATTGCAAACAATTCCTATAACCCAACAAAAAGACTATGAAATCTTTAGTACTGCGCTAGAAAGAAGATTTGGAAATCAACATCGGCGCCAGTTATACCAGTCACAACTCAAATCAAGACATCAGAGAAATAAAGAAAGTTTACAAGAATATGAAACTGATGTCCAAAGCCTTGTGCATCTGGCTTACCCAAGAGCTACGGAAGAATTCCGAGAAGAGCTTTCGATCCAGTATTTTATTAAAGGGATCAATGATCAAGAAATACAGAGTATAAGAAAATTTAATTATTGCAGTGAAGCGTTGGACAGGGCTTTGAAAATAGAAGCACCTTATAATGTATTAAGGTCAAAAATAAGGACCATTACCATAGAGAAAAGCAAGGATTCACCGATCCAGACAGTGGAGACAATGTTTTATGAAATCCTTAAAAAACTTAACTCAATAAGTGATACTTCGCAAAACCAAACGTTATAGAAGAAACTAGATAGAGTGTTACAGATGTGAACGAACTGGACACATGAGAAGGATATGTCAGATGCGATTAAGGTCCCGTTCACCATCCATAGACCGCACAGAAGAAAAACAAGGAAACTACAATTAGTCAACGGTAAGGGTCGGGTGATGACCAATATCGAGAATGCCCCCAGAATTATTTATATTCGTAGCCTATGAAGGACCGCCGACACTCTTATAATTGAAGGAAAAGACAATGTTACACCTATACCACAACTGTTAACACTGATGCAGCAGTATCTTTGATAAAGTCAAACCTTGCTGATAAATTTAGAATACTACCTTTATCCAGAGATATTATTTTAAGAACGGTAACTGGTGAAGAAGTTGATGTAATTGGAGAAATGCAAATGGAGCTTCAACTTGGAGGGCTAAAAGTAAGTTAGTTACCGACATAGAAGATGAGTTTATTCTTGGAATGGACCTGATTCATCAGTACGGATTTTCTTTCGAGAACAAGTTTAACATCTTAACATTTGGCATCCAAGAATTTATTCTGTCAAAGAACAATAATCCCGAACCAATCGGAGTCATTGCCGAACAAACAACCAGAGTAAAGGAAAGGGTATCCTATTCGGAGATTCACTTTTGACGTTGATCCAGAGTGGAGTACAGCTCAGATGATAAACTTGAAAACAATGATTTGGCACCATTTCTTTAGCTTAAAGAAAATAATGAAAACGCCCTAGTTGCTAAGAGATCTCGAATAAAGGACTAACATTCAAGGCACTTTAGGGTCAATGGGACTAGCTATTAATTGACAACTTGTTACTGAAGAGATTCTGGGAAAGTGCTGATGGCAAGGAAGTCAAAACTCAGGTGGTAGTACCTAGAAACAGTAGTACCTGCAACCAGGGCATTTAAAAAAAAAGTGTACGCATAGTTTTTGTCGAACGTACAGTCTTAACCATAACACACTTTTACATATTGATAATAAATAGAATTCAAATCAGATTCTGTCTAAGACAATTGGAGGACAACAGGCTTTACTTTCATCAGAACTCTCCATATTCAGTGGCAACAATACAGTCTTACTATTAATAGCTGTGATCTATATTTTTCATAGGTTTAACACATAGGTGTCGAGCACTTTTAGACTCGGGGAGTTCAAAGAAATATTACTATTTCGATTACAGGTATAGGACAAGGTCGAACAGGGATCCCAAAATTACTATAGGATCTATGTAGAGTGAGTTTAAAGTTAAACTATAATTATTAATTTTGCCTACAATTACTGAAAATCTTCCAAGCCAGTCATTTAATTTAAGTAATGCAATGTGACCAAAGAATATCCCTTTAGCTGAAGCAAACTTTAATAAGTCTGGGCCGATCTGTATTAATATAAACTCAATTATTTTACAGTTTGTTATTATGAGTTTAAATCGTTTTGGGTCAAGGGCAATGAGTTTTACAAAACACAGAGTTGAGTTGGGTTTTATCAGGTCCAGTCAATATTTTTTCTTCAAATAAAGGCCATTTTAGTTTAAATAAACAATTGTTAAAATTTTGGGAACTTGAAGAGATTTCAAATCAACATCATTTTTCTTCAGAGGAACAATTTTGTGAAACCACATCACGTGGTAAAGATGGTCGATTTGTAGTAAGGTTACTATTGAATGATTGTCAACAGTAGTGGGTCTAGAGAGGTGTTTTGAAAGGTTATGCAATTATAAGAATCATATAAGCATATGTCTAAAATTAGTTATGATATCAGTGATAATAGATTAAGTTTTATCTTCCTCACCATGCGGTTCAGAAAAAGTCCAGTACAACCACGAATCTGCGATTTATATTTGATGGCAACGCTACTAGTATGAGTGGTGCTTCACTGAATGATTTTTTGCGAGTGGGGCCAACTATTCAAGATGACATTTTTGAAATTGTTTTACGTTTTCATTCTCATCCTTATGTTATAACTGCAGATATTGCAAAAATGTATAGAATGGTATGGATTAGATCCTGGTATCTTTCGAAGCTAAAATCGCTATGAAAGAAGAAGGATTAAAAAATAGAGGTTTATATTTCGAGTTTCACACGTTTTACCATTCCCTAACATTTCTGTGAAAATGGTAATTTTGGTGAATGTCTAGGAAGATTTCCTGCATTTAGATTAAAGTTTATAAAATCCAGCTTTATTAAGTGTCGAAACTTGAGATTCCGACTCCGGTAAACTTTAGCTCTCTAGCCCAGACTTAGCCAAATGTCTTTCGCACTCCCTTCGGGAAGCATTTACTCATTCTAGTTATGCTTAGATATCATAAGAATGAAGCTTTGCATTTTCCATGTTCGTCCGAACAGGTCGAGTGGTTCCAAGAAACTCTGCTTTATGCATAGCCCTATACAGGTGTTCGCTAAGGCTCAATCCCTTGACATTAAGCAGAAAACTCTTCAGTATTAGGCCTGCAGTTGATAGATTGTGGAGATCGTCTGCATACTATTCATTTCCAACGGTCTGTTTATTTTTACCTCTGGGTCTCTGTATTTGGCAATCTTCTTAGTGTGCTTGTCTCTTAGATTGTTGTTATTAGGAATGGCAACTTCCATTAGTGTTGTTCACTAGGATGTTTTACCTATTAAAACAAGGTTTGGTCTGTTATGTGCAACTGTATAATCCGTAAGTACAGTTCGATCTGGATACAATGTGAAATCGTGGTTCTCCAGTATAGGTCTAGGGCTATATTCATAGTGTGCCACTTTCTTTATGCTTGATGGATGATCTGCTGTGAAATCGTGTCTCACCTTGTGTTTCGATGCGCCAAATGCTTGGCATCCTCCTTTTATGTACTGGATAGTCTTTGATGTTCGACACACATATTGCCACTGGTCGTTCTGGATCGAAGGTATCAGATTATGTATTACAGATAGTTTCTTGTGGGGATAACCTGATCTCGGATAGCCAGTAGAAAGCCTTCAGTTTTAGAAAACATTTGCCCTGACGTCAACCAGTAATTCGGCGCTAATTTATCAGATTGACCTCATTTAGATGTCGTTCATGAAGGGCGTTCTGTAGCCGAGCTTGAAGCTTCTCTTTCTGGTTGGTGATGAGAAGTTACTTCATGGTCCCCAAACCGCAGCGGTGTTATCTGCCTCGTATATTGCCCGATGAAGTATAGAAGATTCGGCTATCCTGTTAAAATGTAAACATGGTTAGTTATTGTTCCAGCTGCTTATCAATATCCACTTCTGTGGTATATTGGTAGCATGTTTATGTGCCTTTGTCAGGAGTGTTCTGAGTTTCCTCTGCAGACTTATAATGTCCCTTCTGCTCCATTTCAGCTCTATATTATTAATAATAGGAATAGGAGTCATTAGAATCTCTAATTACCTTTTACCTCTACAAATTGTTTTATTTTAATTATTACGAATTCTGGGTGTCCGTGCAATTTTTTATATAAAATATTTGTTGGTCATTTAAAAAGCGAAATTTATTTCAAACTAAGATTATTTTGTAATATCAAATTAATTTAATTTAGATTTTAAAGGCCAACTCCATAAAATAACTTATTGTTTATTTGGATCAAAATGTTATGAAAACAACATAAAATATTATTTCAGTTCTCTTCCCCCTTAGAGCCCATACCTTTATATTTCAAATATATTTTTTGTAAAAAACATAAATATCCAGGGAAATTTATAGTCCCCAAAAAACTGATCTTTCCACCATACAAGCAATATTGCTATTCGCTGGAAGTTGATATATGGGCCATATCGCGCGTTCGCCTTTAGTAGAAAGCCATCAGTTCAAATAGTTGTCAGAAATCAATACGTTCGAATTGTGGATACGTTAAAAGCTTTCCAAAATAAACTTACACGGTATTTCCCCCTGAATTGACGTACACATTGTAGGGTAAAGTGGGGTAAAAACTAGAAACGAGTAATAACTCGGCAATTATCCAATCAGAAACGTATTATATCATACGTAAGTCTTACGGTTACAAAAGATAATGCAGGCTTTATATATATTTTATATTTAATAATAAATGAGAAACCCCATTAAATAACCAGAAAACTATTTTATACAGTGTGACCAGTAAAGTTTACATCATATGAAATTTATTTGATTAATAGCTTTATTCGAAATTTGACTTTGGCATTTCTGCTTCGATCAACTTGAAAATTAACCAAAAAAATAGTATATTATCTGTCAAATTTTAATTTTTTTCCAAAAAAAATTAAAAGTGGGGTTATACCTCAAAATATCGAAAAAAGTTATTAGAAAAAGTTTTTCTAAATGCAATTTTTAGCCCTTATTTCAGCTGTATAAGATAATTTAGATGTTTTGCCCATTTTTTTGTAAATTGCACCACTGTTGCAAAATAAGACTCAACGCAACCTACATAAAACTTCTTAGTTTTGACATTGCTCTATTCCAGACATATCTTGTTTAAAGTAACGCCATATTAAATATGTGTTTTTCTACAAAATCCAAAGAGGGCTATTAAAATTTGGTCCCATGTGAGACAGAGTTAATGTGTTTTTGACCCTGTGTAAGGTAACTTCATAAAATAACTATTTTTGAAAACTTAGTTTGTGTCTAAAAGTAATACACATATAATTAAGACAAACAAGTACACAGTGTCATCAGTAAAGTCTGCATTGGGTGGAAAATCAATTTTTATTTAACTTTACGTAAAGTTTGTATTGAACACAATGGAAGGCACACAAAAATGTAATTTTAAATTTTGTACACAGTGTCATCAGTAAAGTCTACATTAGGTGGAAAATAGATTTTTATTTAACTTTACGCCAAATTTATGTAGTTTCACCGATTTAATTTTAAACTTAAATTATATTAAATAAAAATTTATTAAAATTTGTAATAAAGCTAGGTTATTAAAAAAGTTAAAATAGTCTTTTGTTATTTAAGTGCAGTTAGTTACTACTGTACAATTTGGCCGTAAAAGCAGTGATAAAAAAGATCATCAAGTTCTTGCTTTCATAATGACAATTAAATCGCTTTCTGTTCATCACAGGGGCTGCGTATTAAATTTAAAAAAATGTTAACTTTACAGGAAATAATTGAAGTTGTATGAATATGTAGTGAAGACACAAATCATAGTGTAACAGCCAACATTTTTTATGAAAGGCATTCAGGCAAAAATGTGCAACAAACTACTGTGAGTAAGATTATGGCGAAATTTGAATCAACTGGATCGGTGGAGAGCTCATTTAAAAAACCTAATAATTCATGCAAAAACCACTATTCCGTTAAAACAAATGTATGGTGCGGTGTTTTAAACGATCAAGTTGTTGGTCCTTATTTTTTTAGAGGTAATTTAAATTCTGAAGAATACCTACGCTTACCTTAGCACCGAGATCTTTAAAGTTTTGGACAATATGTCTATTGAAATGAGGTATAATCTGTGATACCAGTGTGACGGTGCTCCCATCCATAATACAAGACAGATTCAAGAATGCCTCTTGGAAATATTTAGGGGCAAAGTAATTAGGCCTAATATGGAGCAATACTGGCCGGTCAGGTCTTCGGATTTCACACCACTTGATTTTTTCTTCTGGGTTTACCAAAAACAAAAAATTTACAAACAAAGACCTTTCCGTGATGTTGATGATTTGGTAACGGTGATTCGAAAGTCTATTTTAGAAATAAGGCCCCTTAGTATCAGAAACTCCATAAAACATGTGTCAAGAAGAACAATTGTTTATACTGAACGCAATGGAAGGCACGTAAAATGTAATTTTAAATTTTTTTGACAATTGTTTTAAATTTCAAAAATAGTTTGTAATCAATTAAAAAGGTGAAATTTTAATTGTGTTTAATTTTTATATCATGATTTTGTTTATTAGAAAATTTGAGTCTTTTCAATTAAACTATTTTCTTAATGTTGATGTGTATTACTTTTAGATTCAAATTACGTTTTCAAAAAGAGTTATTTTATGAAGTTACCTTATACAGGGTCAAAAACAAATAAACTTTGTTTCACATATGACCAAATTTCCCCTATTGGATTTTGTAGAAAAATACAAATTTTATATGACGGTACTTTAAACAAAATATGTCTGGAATGAAGCATTGTCAAAACTAAGAAGTTTTATGTAGGTTGCGTTGAATCTTATTTTGCAACAGTGGTGCAATTTACAAAAAATGGACAACCAATCTAAATTATCTTATACAGCTGAAATTTTGCATATGGACTAAAATTTGCATTTAGAAAAACGTTTTAATACTTCTAAAACATTTCTAAACACATTCTAAAATTTTAAGATTCGAGTTGGTACCCAGATAGTAAGTAATTTGCTTGCTAACACAGCACGACGTGAAATATCTACATTGAATAAGAAGAGATTTTGGTTCGCTGAATTCGAAGTCATCAGATCAGATTTTGTAAAATCCTAACCAAAAAGTGCAAAAGAACGCGATTTGCCCTATATTTGAGGTTATGTATCATCGTGATATTTTTTAATTTTAAAACTATACACAGTGTCTTAAAGTATAAGTCTTACTCTTTCAAATGCGGTTGAGTTTGTAAACATAACTTTCTTTTTGTTTGAGATATTCAATTTAAAAAATTTCAAATTGTATGAATTTTTCAAATCTTGGAAACCTTCGTCTTTCGTGGCCGATAAGCTTTTAAGTGACAATTCTGATAAACCATAGATGTTTAATGCTCGTTTAATTCAAATTTATCATTAGTTTTGACAAATAAAGTTGTTTAAACAAATTATTGCAAAATTCATTACTTTTTAAATAAATGCTTCTCTTGTATTTTACAAAAATAAATACATTTAAAGGAGTCGTTATTAATATTACAATATATTTTGTTGTAAATAAAATCAATCAATTAATTTTACAGTTTAAAAAACCCTCAAACCATCATTAGAAAATAATTAAGAATGTATATCTAGAATTCACAGTCTACAAATGCATTTTGTTAAAGAGGTTATATTTAAATTGCAAAATTTATTATTTAGTATTTTATTTATAACAAAATATATCGTAATAACGATAACGACTCCTATAAATGTATTTATTTTTGTAAAATGCAATGGAAACGTTTATATACAAAAATATGAATCTTGCAATAAGGTGAAGGTTTTCAAAACTTAAAAAATTCATGCAATTTGAAATTTTCAAAATTGAACCTCTCGAAGAAAAGCAAAGATATTTGAGCAAACTCAGCGGTATTTGAAAAATTAAGACATATACTTTAGGATGCTATGTAAAACTTTTTGAGAAACAAAATATGTCGCGATGATCCGAAATTTAAAAAAAAAGTGATGTGATGTAGTAATTCTAAGGCCGGATTCAAAGTCAGGAATACAAAATCTACAAGAAACGACGATTCTTATTCAATGTACAAATTTCACGTCGTGCTGTGCAATTTATAAGCTTTGGAACCCCTGCTTGAGTATAAGTATTAATTTATTTAATTTACTCCTTTTTACTATTCTATAATAACAAAAATAATTATTATTATTTAAGCTTATTATACCTACGTATTAACGTATTAATGCGTATTAAATGTGTTTCCCTTGACAATTAAAATTTACGTATCTGTACAAAGATATTCTATGACTTCTTCACATAAAAACATTTGCGGAAACTCATTTAAAAAAAATTAAAGTCTTTCCAGTATATTCACTTGATAAGATAAACATAATACATAAAAAAATAAGCAAAACAAATCAAAATCAATATGGCTATTCACGCTGGTTGCCGGCGGGATAACTTTGAGAATTAGGAGATGAACTTATGCGAGTTTAATATTGCTGTTTCTCTTTATTGAGATCATATTCGGCCCTTTACTTTTATGGAACATTATCAGTATTTATATGTACTCGTATATGATCAAAACAATGTATAAGTAGATCTCTAAAAGTTTGACAACTGGTCCTTTAAAAATTTATAAAAAATCGTATCCGTTCGATGTTACAAAGGTTGCTAATTGAGTTTATATAAATATAAAGAAGTATTAAATTGAGTTTTATAGTTTTAAAACAAGTATTTTATTTTTCCTTGCATCACCAACCCTCTCTGTGCACTCGAATAAGAATGAAAAATAAAAAATGATTATTAATCTGGTAATCGATACCAGTTATAATTCTATAACTTTAAAGTAATAATAAGAATGAATGGACAAATAAATCACCACATCTAAGCTTTCAATACATCACAAAGTTCGGAACATTTTCGGTATTAATACCAACTAATAAAATTAATTGCAGGGGTGGGATTTTGTGGCCCTTCAAAAATCTATAACTTATGACTCTTTATATAACTTTGAATGTGTATTCACTTTGAGTGCTCAATTATTTAATTCAGTAGCGTTTTGGTATAGAAACTACACCCCAGATACCGTTTGAAAGTGAAAAAGGCACATAGATGAGTTTCAAACAAAATCAGTGGCGTCACGAATCATAATTTTCCGTTTGATTTTTTTATTATTCTTTTCTTTTTCTTTTATATATATATATATATATATATATATATATATATATATATATATAATCCCTGAATAATTTAAAAACTAAAGTAAAATAAGTTATTTATTGTAAATTAACGCTGTGATAGTGTTTGCCTTTATATATATATATATATATATATATATATATATATATATATATATATATATATATATATATATATATATATATGTTTATACGGCTTTCACGGATTCCTCCGTGCGAATTGCAATAGCAGTGGATACATCCACATTATGCCGTTGTAGTGCTGAAATCACATTCAGCAAACGTACAACTATATGCAACTCCGTGTATAAGTGAAGTAAAATGCAAACAGTAAATGCAAACTTCGTTCCATCAAATCCTTTCCGTGTTAGAGGTTGCACAGTTTGAATAAATTGCTACAGAACACAATCCATCCAATTCCACCCCCATCGAGATGATGGCCTACCTGTACCACCATATCGAGAAGAAAGTCAAAATTTACCCTCCCCGCTACAGTAATACGGCAGAGGCACATGTTTCGTCTCTACTAGACTCATCAGGGTACGACATGCACCTGGCTGTGCAAAGGACAGATCGGAAAGAAGCATGCAAATACTGAACGCGGTTTCGCCGACCTCCCGTCGGATGGCGTATATATGTTTATACGGCTTTCACGGATTCCTCCGTGCGAATTGCAATAGCAGGAAAGGATATGATGGAACGAAGTTTGCATTTACTGTTTGCATTTTACTTCACTTATACACGGAGTTGCATATAGTTGTACGTTTGCTGAATGTGATTTCAGCACTACAACGGCATAATGTGGATGTATCCACTGCTATTGCAATTCGCACGGAGGAATCCGTGAAAGCCGTATAAACATATATACGCCATCCGACGGGAGGTCGGCGAAACCGCGTTCAGTATTTGCATGCTTCTTTCCGATCTGTCCTTTGCACAGCCAGGTGCATGTCGTACCCTGATGAGTCTAGTAGAGACGAAACATGTGCCTCTGCCGTATTACTGTAGCGGGGAGGGTAAATTTTGACTTTCTTCTCGATATGGTGGTACAGGTAGGCCATCATCTCGATGGTGGTGGAATTGGATGGATTGTGTTCTGTAGCAATTTATTCAAACTGTGCAACCTCTAACACGGAAAGGATATGATGGAACGAAGTTTGCATTTACTGTTTGCATTTTACTTCATATATATATATATATATATATATATATATATATATATATATATATATATATATATATATATATAGCACAGGATATATCCACATTATGCTGAAATCACATTCAGCAAACGTACAATTATATGCAACTCCGTGTATAAATGAAAAAAATTGCGATCAATAAATGCAAACCTCGTTCCAATCATATCCTTTCCATGTTAGTGATTGCACAGTTTGAATAAATTGAGACAAAACACAATCCATCTCATTCCACCACCATCGAGATGATGGCCCACCTGTACCACCATACCGAAAAGAAAGTTAAGACTTACCCTCCCCACCACAGTGATACGGCAGGGGTACATGTTTCGCCTCTACTAGACTCATCAGGGTACCGACATGCACCTGTCTGTGCAAAGCACAGATCGGAAGGAAGCATGCAACACTGAACGCGGCTTCGCAGACCTCCCGCCGGATGGCGTATGCATGTTTATGCGGCTTTCACGGATTCCTCCGTGTGAGATGCAATAGCAATGGATATTTCCACATTATACCGTTGTAGTGCTGAAATCACATTCAGCAAACGTACAAATATATGCAACTCCGTGTATAAATGAAGAAAATTGCGATCAGTAAATGCAAGCCTCGTTCCAATCATATCCTTTCCGTGTTAAAGGTTGCACAGTTTGAATAAATTGCGATAAAACACAATCCATCCCATTCCACCACCATGGTGGGCTAACATCTCGATGGTGGTGGAATGGGATGGATTGTGGTTTATCGCAATTTTTTCAAACTGTGCAACCTCTAACACGGAAAGGATATGATTGGAACGAGGTTTGCATTTACTGATCGCAATTTTCTTCATATATATATATATATATATATATATATATATATATATATATATATATATATATATATACATACTACCTCTCTCGAAGACGCCTTTTAACAGCGACAAATATAATCTCACCGACTATTTTTCTGGGCAATAACCATAAACTGTTATCAATCGGTCATTTTCGCGTTAGGGTAATATTCGGCCCTAGCGAAAAATTTAAGAGTTAAATGATAAATGCTAAAATTAAATGTTAAAGGTTTGTCAGATTGAATCGTTTAACAATAATCTTTTGTAGCTGAGAACAATACTTATCATTGTTACCTTGTTGCTACGTAAATTTTTATTATTGTTAGCGTTTTGACTCCTAAATACACCTCAAATTTTCTGAATCCGTGCAAAACCTAGATAAAGTGTGCCGGAGAGATTACGACCAATCTCAGTTCGCAATAAAGCATTTAAATTCGAATATCCCAGAAACGACACCTACTGGGTAAAATTTTTTGGAATAAAAGATGTCAAGAAGTAAAAATTTTTATTTAATTAGAAAAATACCGAGGCACAAAAAGTAATGAAGCTTTAGATGTAGGCGAAGTGTCGCTGGTGGCGCCATCTGCAATGTACATCGGAACTGTAACGAGATTTCGATTTTTCATTCTATAACACTCCAAAGTACCAAATTTAGTGCAAATCAAGCTATTATTGAAATAATGTATGCTTTTTGCACACCTTTTAGAGACACCCTGTAAATTGTTTTAAAATAATTAAAAATATTCACGTAACTATATTAATATTATGTGGCCAAGCAAAACAAAGAACTCTCGCCTATGGTGCAACAGTGATTCTAGTTGAATTTTTATGGAGATCACTTATTTGTTACTTGTTACGTCTGACAAGGCTATGAAGCGTGTATTTTTTACCTCGCCCGGTATTTACAATTCTTAAATATATCTACCGCACAGTGTATTTGTTTCTTTTCTCCAAATCAAAATTTTATGTTTCTAAGCAGGAATAGGTTACCTTACCTTAAAGGATAATAAAAAGGCAAACTTTGTCGTCTTTATTTATTGAAATTGGCGAAAGCGCTCGTAAATGCTAATATTATTAAATCAAATAAAACTTTAGGGCCGGATCACATGTATATCGAGACATTTAGGTTGAATTGTTGAGCAAAGGTGTGTTTTAAGATGCCTTTTGTGGGATTATGACTTTTGCCAAAGGGAACGAACGAATGAATGAGGATTATACGCTCGAGGCATATCACATAATGGCATCATTTCTGCATAGCTTTTCTTTATTCTGTTTAAAAGTACAGTTGCTTTTCGTGAAATCGATGAAAGGTAAAGGAATTACGGTTTATTTAGACTGTTTCGTTTCAAGAATTGAGAAATTTAATTTTAGTATACCAAAAATAATGTTATTTAAAAGTAAAATATTTACGTTTTCCGATAATATTTTTATATCAAGTGGAATAAACATTATGATATCAGGAAATTGCTAATAGTAAGCTCAATGAAAGGCCAATTACCCTGTTGTGCATTTTGAAACTTTCTGTCGCTCCTTGATATTTTTTTGGGTTTTTTATATCTACTGTTATGTGCTGAATTCAAATGTAAGCTCAGTTTTTAACTATCCCCATAAGTTTTTAGAGAAGGAAAGAAGAATATACAATATGAGAAACCCAAACCATAAGCAATTAGTGAATTTTCAAAGATTTAAAAAAAAAACTAAATTACTTTTTATACAAAATATTGCTACAATGGTATTTTAAAAGGGCGCTAGACCTCACAGAGAGGTGTAACATAAATGAAAACGTAGCTAGAGTAGAGCTGAAGGCTAGTGGCAGCACCAGCAAGCAAATTGACAAGCTAACTCCTATACCGGAGAGTAAGGGTGGGTAACTAAGGGTGCTACTGCATTTGAGCCAGGTAAAACGCAGAAAACCTCCAAGTTGTTGTGCGGCCCTAGCTTTTAACACAACAAAAAAAAACTAAAAGCAAACTGACCGGGGATCAAATAACACCCTATCTCATAAGGGAAGCTTTTAATTATAATTAAAATTATGAAAATATTCTAGTCAATTATAAGATTAAACAAGATTAAACCCTACGCTGTCAAGTGTAGATGAGGTTGCCTGTTGGTTGGACAACATGCGGTGACTAGTTTTTTGCTGTAGGATGGTCAACTGTAATGTCCTGTCTGGTAAGGTGAACACATGTAATGTTCTTTCTACTAGGGAGGATGGCAGTTAACAATTCTGCCCGGTAGAAAGGACGACATAATGGGGAAGCCAGTAGTGTAGACTACCAGTAGGGTAGATCCCGATTTTCTGGGGTCTAGACTGATTCCTTCGTTGACACGTGCAGACTGCCCAAAATCCCTGTCCCTAGGTTTATCCCGGTAAAGAAAACCATAACTGACAACCAGACAAAAGTTACGGTGCTTCAACAAAATTGCCAGGATAATTTACGACTTTCTATCTCAGAATCCCAAAAATTTGGCAAATAAAAATTGAGATAGAAGTCTGCAGCTGTTTCACCCGAATTAAACCAAGAAAAGGTGAAAATCAAGGCAAATGACCCAGCTTGTGCTCTAATCGACTTTCGTTAGGAGCGTTCAATTGCCACGTGTGAAAGAAATGACAGCTCAAGAAGAATTACACTGAGCAACCACAGTCGGCTGAAATGCATTTGTTAGTTAAGCCATTTCGTTACTCATTAGCATTTTCTACTCAAAACAAAAATAAATCTAATCAAAGTCGTTATTTTTAAATTCAAGAAATATATATTAATACATTAATAGAAATTTCCTGCAGCCCAATGTACGTACAATTCCATTCAAAGGTAAATATAAATGGCAGGAAAAAAACAAGATTTATCCGAAATAAAAAAGGTAACAGTAAGTTTAACATTGATAAGAAAATACCTAAGCGCAGTGTAGTGAAATACCAAAACAAAATAAAATTAATTGAAACTGTACTTTATGAAGTGCTTTTCTTCAAAGAATCTCTGAGAAATACTTAAGGAAAATGATATTGTGTTGCCCATAACGACAGTATTTGCAAAAAAATAAGATTAAATTAATTAAATTAGCCATAGTTAACTTAAGCGAAAAGTTGAACCGTTACAATATACTTTATTTAGTATTTGAAAAAGTAGAATTAAATCAAATAAATTATTTTGTTGTCCATTTTTGCTTGTATTCACCGGGATAGGTTTCACGTTCCAGGGTCCAACAGTAGTTCGCTAACATGTTTGAGGTTCCTTTTCCCCTATACCGCTTTTCCATTTGAAAAATTTGCTGGTGAAATCTATCGCCGTGTTCGTCTGGCTTAGGGACCTAAATTGTCAGGGAAGAATTCCGAATGAGAGTGAAGAAAGTGCAGTTTAAGTGACATGTTGCAACCTAACGTAAGATTGGATAAGTTCCTCAACTAGATCTTTGTAGTTCTCTAATTTCTTGTTACCTAGGAAGTGGCTACATACATTTTTGAAGCAGTTCACGCTCTACTGTCTTTTCTCGAAAGTATAGTTTCAAAATCTTCGCCAAGTTCTCGTATTTGCGGCCTTCTTTAAGCTTTGCCTCACTTATACGCGCTAGTTTCCGTCTCAAATAAAGAAAAGCATTTCCTCCTCTATTTAAGGTTTTAACAAAATTTTGTATAAGCTCTTGTTTAATGTACAGAGGAGGTAAATGAATTACTCTACTAAGGGTTCATTAGGGACATTTTTTAGACCGGGCACGTAAAGACCATTCTTTAACGACATTATGTTAGTTTCAGACGCTGCTGTCCCATTCACATAAAAACAACAATATTTGATGTAGCCACTCTACAGTCCTGTAAGTAGTGCAATAACTACTAAATAATTTAGATCGGCATAGATATTCCATTTATGATCTTCGTATTTTATGCTTTGGAGTAATATACGCATGTTCTCGTACGTTTCTTTCATATTTATAGCATGACCTATGGGGACAGATGATTGTTCACTTCATCAATCAACAGTCGCCACTCGGTAGGTTTATAGGAAAGGCCAAGTTCGTTGGTTAAACCCGAAATATCAAGACAGTAAACTAAGTCATGTGCCATTGAGAAAAATACTACTAGCAGAGACTGCCTTTCTCGAAACATGGAAATTTTCATTTCTTCTTGCGAGAAATTCCACTGCTGTAACCGAGACCCAAGCAGCTATGACTATCTTGGGAAGGTTCAAATCACGAATAAGACCGTTAAGCTTTTCTTGAGATAAAATACGGCTATTTATTGCTACTACATTCGTAATCCTCTTTCTCTTAAAAACTTGGACCGGCTTTTATTCAAAATCATCTACTTTGTCCGATTCCTATACGATTTCGTATTTTTCTGGAGGCTTAGGGAGAGGTATGCTAAAAGCGTCAAGAGGTAGAAGTATCATGGCTGAGGGAATATTAGGATATTCAATTTTTATGTTTGCATTTACTAGCAAAAGTAGCAATCATTAACATGATTGTAAGGTTCCCGACAAATCATTGACACTTCAAACTTTCTAGACTTATGAGTACCCTGTTGCCATTATGTTAAGGTTCTTGGGCAAGTATGGCTACAAATTTTGAGAGCCCAAGTTTTTTCTTAATCGCGTACTTTGCATCCAAAGTATACCTAGTAGGCTTTCCTTACAAGTGGGATCAAAGTCTTTCGTTGAGCTTTCAATGTCGATTCACCACATATATAACAGAAATTGTTCTGTTTGTTCACATTGGATCACGACGGCAAAAATAATAGCAGTACTACAAAGCTATCACTATTCTCTAGTTCTTTACACTCCGCTCGTATTTCCAATAGTGACTCTCCGACGACCGGCTGGCTACTTATATACATGTTTCGTACATTGTGTGTTTTCTAGAAATATCTGGTGTCGAGAGTACCAGAAACGACGACATAATTTCTGTATAAAGGGGCCCTTCAATAAGTAGCTGACCCTTCGACGACTACAGGGTATGCTGAAATTTGGAATTACATGAAGTTTAATGAGTATCTCCGTTATATTAAGTCTTAGGGGGTTGAGATTTCATAGATGGGGTTTATCCTCAAACGCCCCCATGCGGTATTGCTTGACTGTGCACAATTTCCCTAAGCTTAGAGAAAACGTAGATTTGCCAACGTCGCACCCCGGTATGCTATAATAACCTATATGTCGCATAGATGCATCCTTATACCTTCCTTGCAATCAATCAAAACATGTTGTAGATGCTACGTGATACTGGTGGCACCTTCCAACGTATAATAATAAAAGCTAGCATTTACAGATTTCTTCTTTAAAACAAAACTAGTTGGATCGTCCATTTACTATGATGTACCCAATTATGATATGGTTTACCCTAAAGGAATTTTAGTTTATAATAAGCCTTTTCCAATAAACTGAAGGTCTGCGCCTTAAAACCAAGCTGTGGATTAAACATAACTCACAGATTCTTCATAAAGTCCGATGTCGTCAACAATTTGTCACCAATGTTGATTCTAAAAAATTCCTCTCAGTGACTTACCGACTGTGAGAACCAAAAAGAAGAAATTTTGACTTATTGCCATTCAGACATAATACATGGTTATTGGATATCTCCAAAATGATCTGGTCTCTATCATTAATCCTCCTACAGACTCTACCATATCAACTAAGTTAAACAAACAGTAGACTTACAGGTCATCAATGCATTGGTGCAATTGATGAGTTTTTATAAATTTACAAAAATCGACTGTATACAACGAAAATTATAGAGGCCCCAGAATGCTGCCCTGTGGCACACCCGTATTGAAAGGAACATATTCATACCTCTCACTGCCAATGCACACTATTTACTTCCTATATCCGAGATAACTCCAAAACTACTCTATTGCTCTCTTCCCCCCTCCCAAAGCCAAAGTACTCCAGTATTTCTTAAAAAATACTGTGGCCCAAAGTATCGATATCCTTACTAAAATTCAATAATACAAGGGACATCGTCAAACTGTTATCACTTGCATTCAACACATCGTCCTTACTGCAAGAAGTGCACTAGTTGTACTATGTAAATCTCGGCCGTGCAGATGCTAATATGTCTTTTAAACTAACAAATTTGCTTAACTGTGGCAATTTTGCGCTTAGGTTCACTATGGCTAATTCAGTTAATTTAACCTTATTTTACAATACTGTCGTTATGGGCAACACAGTATCACTTTCCTTAAGTATTTTCCAGGGATTGTTTGTAGAAAAGCATTTCATTAAGTACAGTTTCAATTAATTTTATTTTTCAAGTTGACCATTATTTTGTCCTGCCTTGGTATTTCACTACACTGTGCTTAGGTATTTTCTTATCGATGTTGAACTTGCTGCAACCTTTTTTTTTATCTCAGATAGATCTTTTTTTTCTGTCATTTATATTTACATTTGAATGAAATTGTATGTATATTGGGTTGCAAGAGACTGCTATTTATCTATTAATATGTATTTCTTGAATTTGAAAACGACTACCGGGATACTTATTAGATTTATTTTTGGAAAATGCTAATGATTAATAAATTGGCTCGATTAACATATGCAAATCAGCCGACTGTTGTTGCCCAGAATCATTCTTTTTGAGCTGTCATTTCTTTCACACGTGGCAGTTGAACGCGCCTAATCGATTAGTGCGCAAGCTGGCTCTAGTTGTAAATGGAGGCCATTTTGCCTTGATTTTTCACTTTTGGCTGGTTTGATTCGGCTGAAGCAGCTGCAGACTTCCATCTCAATCTCTAGTTGCCAAATTTTTGGGATTCTGAGATGGAAAGTCGAAAATTATCCTGGTAATTTTGTTGCGTGGAGTACCGTATCTTTTGCCAGGTGGGCAGTTATGGTTTTTTTACCAGGATAGACCTGAAGATAGGGATTTTGGGCGTTTGCACGTATCGACGAAGGAATCAGTCTAGACCCCAAAAAACATCGAAGTCCTCCCTGTCGGGCCATTCCATCCTACCTGTTAGAATACCGCAATCCAGTCTCAGTAATTTTGTTATGCTGCAGAGAAACCATGCGGTTTGAAGATTGTTTATCCTCTTCAGCGATTTCAATTTTAATTAAAGAACTTTATTAGAACTAGTCAACATGAGTTTTATTTTGACCTACAAGCTCCTTACTTTTGGTATTTGGTTTAATTTTTTTTTCTTTAATTTTCAAGAATTGAGTTGAAAGCTAGGTCCAGACAACATCGTGGAAAGTCTTTGCATTCGACCTAGCTTAGATGCAGTGGCGCCCTTAAATTTTTCCTACCTCTACTCTGCGGCATAGGGGTTAGCTCGGCACTTTACTCGCTGGTGCGGCTACTAGCCTTCAGCTCCGCTCTGATTAAATTATCTCATACCCTAAGACTCTTTACGAGGTCTCGCGCAAAATTGATTTTTACCAAGTGTACTTTAACCATATTTTAAAACCAACCATAGTATGTTATTCTCATTAAAATGCCAAATTAACTACTTCAGGATATTATTAAGATATATTTTGGGGTTTTAGGGCCGATTGTTTCGTTTTTTGTGAAAATGGATTGATAAATATCTATTTCTTGAATTTTGAGATTTGTTAGTTTCTGAGTTTTTAATATCTGCTACCTTGCAGTGCCTAATTTTGCCTTTTTGTTATCTGTTAGATTTAATTTTGAGAATACTTTTATTATCAATTGTCATTTGCGCTATATTTTGCTATGTTTTTGTCTCCTGAACATATTACGATGTTCCCAATTTTTAGTTAAATTAATTTACTAGTTGTAATACTGAAGTATTTTGTATTGTATGCAAGCTTCGAGCCCCACGTTGGGCGCCAATTTGCTATACTGGTATTTAAAAAGGCGCGGGACTTAGAGTATGAGATAATTTAATCAGAGCGAAGCTGAAGGCTAGTACCCGCACCAGCGAGCAAAGTGCAGAGCTAACCCCTATGCCGAAGAGTAGGGGTGAGAAAAATTTAAGGGCGCCACTGAATCCAAGCTAGTTCGAATGCAGAGACCTTCTACGATGTTGTCTGGCCCTACCTTTGCACTCAACTCTTAAAAATTACGGAAATAAAAAAATTAAACGAAACACCAAAAGCAAGGAGCTTGTGGGTCAAAATAAAATTTGTTTTGAGTATTTCTTATAAAATTGTTTAATTAAAATTAAAATCGCTGAAGAGGATAAATAATCTTCAAACCGCAAGGTTCTTCTGCAGCATAATAGATTCACTGAGGTTAGATTGCGACATTCTAATCG
Source organism: Diaprepes abbreviatus (assembly GCA_034092305.1). Classification (NCBI taxonomy): domain Eukaryota; kingdom Metazoa; phylum Arthropoda; class Insecta; order Coleoptera; family Curculionidae; genus Diaprepes; species Diaprepes abbreviatus. The sequence continues at coordinate 19,333,816 of JASJET010000031.1, forward strand.
GTAAGATTGCATAGCCCGGTAGAGAGGACCCTACGGGACTTTAAAACAGAACAAAATTATCAGGATAATTTTTGACTTTTCATCTCAGAATCCCAAAAATTTGGGAACTAAAAATTGAGATGGAAGTCTGCAGCTGCTTCGACCGAATCAAACCAGGAAAAAGTGAAAAATCAAGGCATAATGGCCTTCATTTTTAACCATGGCCAGCTTGCGCACTAGTCGACTTCCGTTAGACGCGTTCAATTGCCACGTGTGAAAGAAATGACAGCTCAAAAAGAATTACACTGGGCAACAACAGTCGACTGATTTGCATATGTTAATTAAGCCAATTCGTTAATCATTAGCATTTTCCAAAAATAAATCTAAGTATCCCAGTAGTCGTTTAATAGATAAATAGGAGATTCTTGCAACCCAATATACATACAATTCCAATCTAATGTAAATATAAATGGCAGAGAATAAACAAGATCTATCTGAAATAAAAAAGGTAGCAGTAAGTTCAACATCGATAAGAAAATATCCAAGAAGAATGTAGTGAAATACCAAGGCAGAACAAAATAATGGCCAACTTGAAAAATAAAATTAATTAAGACTGTACTTAATGAACAACGCAAAATTGAACCGTGACAACTGATCATAAACAATTTCCTCAAGTACTTTATGCAATGTCGGCAAAATACTGATACGACGATATCCAGACATAGTAACGCGATTCGAAACCTTAGGAAGCAATAATACATTAGCACATTTTCATTGCAATGATACTAAACAAAATAATATTTTTAACAAGTTTTTTAATTTAATTTTCATATTCCCATGGATATTTGTGAATATAAAAATTCAATTAAGTGAGTTCTTTGAATAATAAAAAGGGAAAAGGTAGGAAACTTAGTAAATTCAACATAGACCTTTTTTCGAAAACTATTCTTTTATTCGGTCACCCTAAAAATATAATAAATATTTTTATTACACCCTGTATACGAACTCATAACCATTTCCTTTAACTCGAATAAAATCTCTATAAGAAAAAAGCGTTTGATTTTAAATCGTTTTCAATAAAAGACTTATTGAAAGAAGCAGGGGAAGTAAAGATTTAAGGAAAATTTCATTAGGAAAATGTTCTCATAAAAATAATATAAATTGATTAATGGCTAAAGTAATTGAATCACAAGGCGCGAACAAAAAAATCGCTTACGGATAAATGATAAAATTTATTTGGTTATGAAGTTTAAAAAGTTTGTAGTGACAGTTCGCAAAAGAGGGTGGGCTTATTGGAATGAATGACTGCCGGAGCGTAAGAGCGTGAACCGCAGTCGAGAGAAGTGATTTAACATCTACGAGGTCCCTAATTTAATATGAGCCCCTCTGCATTATTAGTTACATACACAAATACTATTAATGTAATGAAGAACGTGTAATCCGATTTGCCATACTGATATCATTTAATAAATGACTTACGATAACGACGTTCATTGTGTTTTATAAGCGACAAACTGATGCCTTTGCCTTATTAAAACTAATTGGAAGTGTTTGCACAGAACAAAGGGTTTTAAAATAATTACACTATAATTAATAATGATTTGCAATGATTGTAAACTTTTAAACACTGGTGTATTTTTTAGTTAGTTTTTAACCCGGCACTATAAAAATATCATCCGCTCTTTTGCATCAATTTAATATTTTCCAAAAGTAGCTAAAATGATTTTAATTTTTGTCAGCAAAAAACTGACACCTTATTCGATTTACTTAAGCTTTTTATGGAGAATATAAAAATATTTAAATTGTACGATTTCTTTTATTATCAGAAATGGGAAATAAATTGATGCACTGATTTTATTTAAAGACTGAAAGGCTTGAAATATGGAACGTTGTAGGCAAGTTTTCTGGAAAAAAATAGAGGTGTAACGGTAAGTTATTTCTAAGTTGTTAACAAATTTTGAGAGGAAATGAATAGTCCAAATTAGGCACTGCAAAGCAAAATCTTGTGCTCCTCTACTGCAGTTTTCTCTGATTGTTGCATTAATACTTTAAACAGCGTCTACGAGCGAACTCCGCCATACAGTGAACTTTTAAAATGGTGAATATGATTTCACCGAAACATCAGCTGCCTTACAGTCCCGAGAGGGACTCAGCACATACACGGGATGCCCGAAAACCTCCGATTACACATCACACTCGTGAGAATATCCGACATAATATATATATATATATATATATATATATATATATATATATATATATATATATATATATATATATATATATATATATATATATATATATATATAATTTTTTTTATTTATTAATTATTAGCATCTAGTCATAAAATAAACAGTACATTAACTTAAGGAACAATTATTATAACTATATTTGAGAGGGCGAGTTGATGTGTGTGTTACAGTTTTGTTATTTTGCCAACAATAACTATAAATAATTTTACCAATAATACCAACAATAAATATTCATTTTACCATACGAGTTTCTTCGGAATTATCTTGACAGAAAAGTGTATTTTCTTCACAGTTAACTGGAAATTACGGAAAGTAACCGGTTTGCTGCTGTAATAAGTTTTTTTGTAAGAAAAAATCTAATGTGAGCATTTATCTTTAGTATGACAGAGTAAGGTAGAACATTTCTACGTTTAACATGATGAACACGTCTGTCACTTAGCTCACTTCCAGTTAAAAGGAGGGATTTCAGACGAAATACAGCTTTCTTTGACAAAGAGTACAAACTAAAGAAAGCTTTCTTGCATACTTTGATTCTATTATTTCCATGCAAAATATAACATATGAAATTACTTCGTCGTTCTTGTTTGGGTTCCTTATTTCTTGATCGTCGTCTCTTTATTTCTTTACATTCCCAAAATATACATTAGGAAAGCGTCCTGCTCATTCTTGGGTAGAAAACTAAACAACAGTGTTTCATTTCATCAGCTTATGAGCCAAGGCCGTCGCGAAGTCAGCGCTAACTTGCTGAATTATTGTTACCATAGTTTTTTCGCGAATTGCACAAATATGGCTTCGAATTATATAGTTAATGTTCCAAAATTAGGAGGACGGAAAAACTATTGTGACTGAGCATTTGCTGTAGAAAATTTTTTGATCCTGGAAGATTTATCCAAATGAATATCAAAAGTTGTAGAAGTAGAAGATGACTTCAAGACTAAATTAATTTTAACAATTGATTTATGAAATAAATTAAAAACATTGTTTGATGACAAAGGGTTTGGCAGAAAGCTAAGTTTACTAAGAAACTTGATTTCGAGTCGTTTAGAAAACTATGATTCATTAGCAAGTTATGTAAATTAAATTGTGGAAACTAGTCAAAAGTTACGAGGCACAGGATTTGGCATAAAGGACGAGTGGAATGGTTCCTTGTTATTGGCTGGATTAGCGGATAAATATTTGGCAATGATTATGACAATTGAGCATTCTGGTATAGCTATTACGACAGATTCGGTAAAAACAAAGTTGTTTCATATGAAAGTTGATATTTACAACAATGGAAGTGCGTTCGCTAGTAAACCAAGTTGGCGTGACAACCGAAACGTTAAGAAAAATTCAATGCTGGATAACATTGAAAAAAATTAGTAAAAAATAAAATATAATGCTGTATTTTTAAATGGTTCATTCAGCAAGTTGGATTGGTACGTAGATTCAAGCACAAGTAGTCATTTAACAACAAATGGAGAATGAGTAAAAAATGGTAAAAGTCCAGATATTCGAGAAGTTCAACATAAGCCCAAAGTTCCAATAAAATGTTCGGGTAATGCAATATTAACAACTGTCGTGAAACAAAAAAGTTTGATATAACAGTTAAAGATGTTTTATGTGTTCCAGAATTGATAACAAATTTATTGTCGGTAAGTCAACTGATAAAAAAATGACAACGTTGTTAAATTTACGACGAATTGTTGTGAGATCTACACAAAACGAAATAAGTTATATGGTACAGCAAATTTTCAGAATGGTGTATACAGATTAAATACTTTAAGTTTGGAGAAATGTTTATTGACAGCACCATCATTGGCTACAGGTTAAACTTGGCATCATTGTTTTGGACATATAAATAGTGATTATTTGAACAAGGAGAAAAATGGACTTATCAACGGACTTACCTATACTGGTGTGATGCACCATGCACAGCAGAATTGTAAAGTATGTTGTGATTTACGGCCAAAAGAAATAGAGGATTCTTTAGGAAATATAATGTCGCAGAACACGCTCTCATAAAAAAGGAAGTAATTATGGGGGGACAGTGGAGTAAAAACAGATGAAGATAATAACAGCGAAATATCTGTTTCAATTGGAGAAACATGTCAAACTGCGGAAACTAAAAAAGATAAAGTGCAGTCTGAGAGCTCGGGAGAACCCTGGGAAAATACAGAAAGCCGTGACCGTGACTTTATTAGTGATAGCGATGTTACAGTGTCAGAAGTATTAAGAAGATCAGAAAGAACACCGAAACCAAGAAAATTTGAAGGTTGTGTTAGTTATTCTTATCTACAAAGTTTTGATCTAGACAGTGATCCAGTGTCAGTTAAAAACTCTTTGTCTGGTCGATATTCCTGAAGGCGGTACTAAAGTGCAGTGGAAGTGGGTACTTAAAAGAAAAAGTGACAGTGAAATTAAAGTTCGTTTTAGAATAAGGCTAGAAGCAAAGAGTTTCACCCAAAAATCGGGTGTAGACTTTCATAAAACTACACAGCTTTTCTAAATAAAATTTTAAAAGGGTTTAAAATATCTGATTGTAAAATCAAAATATTAGAAAAGGCTATTTATGGTCCTAGATAATCTGCTAGAGCATGGTTGATGTTTTTCTTAAATAACTAGGATATAAAAAATCTATATCCGAACCTTGTTTATTTATTAAAAGCAATACAAATCTTTTAACAATTGTGGGATTTTATGTACATGATTTGTTTGTCTTCTCTAATAATAAGACCGAAACAAATGTTCTTAAATTTAAGTTAGGACTTATTCTTTAAGATTAAGGACCTAGGGCAAGTCAAACCGTGTCTGGGTATGAGGGTGAATATTGATAAAGACAATAAAATAATAAGTTTAAATCAGGAGCATTATATTAATTAGGTAATAAAAAATTTAATTAATATGTCTGATTGTAAAAACTGTATCGACGCCTATGGAAACTAACTTTAATCTTAACATAAATGAAAATGTTTGTAATGCTAAAATACCATATCAGCAACTTATCGGTAGTCTAATGTATCTTGCTATTTTAACCAGATCATTGCATTTTCGGTAAGTTATTTGAGTCAATATAATGATTGTTTGGATAAAAGTCGTTGGACGCAAGCTAAGCGGATATCGAAATGCTTAAAAAATATTAAACATTATGGTTTAAAGTTTAAAAAAGAATAGTGCAGAGTTCCAAGGTTTTGTTGATGCCAACTGGGCAAGTAATTTTAGGGATAGAAAATCCTATACTGTACTTTATTTTAAACTTTGTGATTCTGCAATATCGTGGAAAAGTAGAAAACAAAAAACTGTAGTGTTATCTAGTACGGAAGCTGAATATATAGCAATCACAGAGGCTTAAAAAGAGGCAATTTATTTAGGCAATTTAATTGCTAAGTTAACAGGTAACTCTAACTCCGTTACACTGTTTAATGATAGTCAAAGTGCACAAAAGTTGTCAGTAAATCCGGTATTATTAGGGAAGATCTTGGGAGATGGCCGATCATCCCCACCGACCTCCCCTTGGATCTGCGTCTGAATGAGAATATTTTGAAAAACAATAAAATCATTTTAAATGATAAATACTTGTTTTTTGTTATTCCCAAAACATAAACGACCACCCTCGTAATAAACATTTTAAACTATTTTTCTATAGCTACAGAAAGACGACGTACTACTTTAAAACAATAGATAGAGAGAGAAAGAAATCGGTTTCAATTTTTAATTTATTTACACCATCCTAAAATTGTAATAATCACCCATTTATTTAACACTTGAAGGGTGATGTCGTAATATTCACATAAAGTGATACGAACAGATTATCCATTTTCGCAGAAGTATCATAAAACATTTTAACGCCCTTCATCAATTAGAAAATGAGATCATTTGTAGCGGTACAAGGGATGAACTTGGGGGATGATAAAATGTTACATTGTAAATATCCCACTGTATTTTGCAGGAAATTAAGTAAACCATGTCGCTTTATAGCTTTGTTTAAAAGTGCTTTAATTAGGGAATGTACCAGGACTAATGCTCTATAAAACTGGTGTAATTTAAATGAAAATGTTTAATTATGAAGTTTTTATATGGTAAAATAAAAGAACGAAGACAAGTAAAGCACAAAATTAAAGAATATATACATTTTGGGTCCATATTTTGTTCTTACATATTTCTTGGTAATTTATATTCCATATAATTTGTTTATACTACAGTAAATAATAGAAAAAACAATTTAAAGAATGAAAACGTATTTCTAAGCTTCATCGACATGGAGAAGGCATTTGATAAGATGAGTAGGAAAGAAATATATAAGAGCTTAGAGAGCAAAGGAGTAGTTAGCGATTTAATCGAAATCATAAACACTCCATATACAGATAGGAAAAATAAAATAATGTTTCAAAAGGAATAGTGTATCGATCAGTCATATTTCTAGATAGTTCTCATCTTTTATGCTAGTATTTTCTTGTTATTTCTAGGGTGTTCTATAGGTATATAAATAGGGATAGGATATGAGTTTTAATATAGTTATATACTTGTATTTGAATAGTGAAGATATTAAGAAGTAGTAATTAGAAAGTTGTGATTTAGCTGTGATTTAAGTATATAGCATCGGAAATAATTTAGTGAGAAATGTTGTTTTAGTCTGCGGACGGTGAGAGCGATTTGTAAGAGAGAAGATCGTAACAATTGGTGTCAGAAGTGAGGATTATCACCGAGTCTCCAGAAAATTGGAAGTTAGAAGCGATAGGGAATAACAGATTTCACCGTTGGATTTATTATCAAGTATGAAAATAAGATTAATTTTCGATAAAGTTCTAGAACGTTCTGTTTTTAAACTCAAAAAGACATCGAAAAACAGACTTCGCCATCGGATTTGTCATTAATAAACAAGCAAGTCGAATTTTCGACAAAGTTCTAGAACATTCTATTTGAAAACTAGAAGAGATAGAGAAAAATGGACCTAACTATCGAATATGTCATCAATAAAGAAGCTTAGAACCCAATTTCCGGTAAAGTTCTAGAACATTCTATTTGAAAACTAAAGAGATAGCGAAATATTAACGTTACCATTGTATTTGTTATCAAAAAAGAAGTTTAGGAATGAAAATTCAAATTTCATTCTATTCCCATATATAAATAAATTATTTGGAGTTACTGTAGCAGTTTAACAAAATATTAATTAATCCTTTGATTATTAAACGCTTGTACTTGTAATTTCTATTTGTTAGAAAATTCAAATATATTTTTGTATAATATATCATTCATTTGTTATGTTAGGTTTATGAGTCTAGAAATCAGTTTTGACACAAGTAGGTCTCACTAAGCAAGCCGAAATGACACGAAAAGCAAGATATATGTACTGAAAATATTTACTTGATCTTCAAAAGTTTCTAACCTGCAGAAACGAATTTCATGGTATAAGCTATGACTTTCTCTCAAACAATAACAACTGCACAGTCTATATACCAAGTCTCTAAACACTTTTAACTGGAAAGACCAAATCCTCTTTCTATATATATATATATATATATATATATATATATATATATATATATATATATATATATGTCAGACGTTCTCACGGGTGAAGTGTAATCGAAGGTTTTCTGGTATACCGTGTGTATGATGGCCAGGACTGTGAGGCAGCTGACGTTTCGGTGAAACCTCATTCGCCATTTTCACAGCTCACTATACGGCGTCTGTGGGCGAGCTGACGCTTGCTACTCTGGTGCTGTCGGGCCCGTGTGTATGTGGGGCACATTCATTGGCTGGATGGTTCTGGCCAGTCAAGTTGCGAGCCTTGCTGTGTGACATTGGCTCTGTTGCCAGTGCTTGGGACCGTGTTGCTTAGTTGTGATCTGTTTCTTTACTACCTACTACTGGCTGATGTTTCGTAAGCAGGTTTTTCCAAGTATCAGGCAATCGCTGGTTAAGTTGTTGGGCCTCTTTACACTTTCAATGGTTTCCTCACACAAACCACGACTGTGTCTGCATTGTGTAGATGACACATTCGTTATCTGGCAACATGGAGAAGAAAATTTCAAATTTTTACTAAATCACATAAATAGTATACACCCAAAAATCAATCATGGAAACAGGAAAACACAAAGAAAAGTGGATGGCTTGCTTCCACATACTATCTACAGAAAACCCACTCACACCAACAGATACCTAAACGCCGATTCACATCACCACCCCGTCCAATTATTCGCCGTCGTAACATCACTGGCATTCAGAGCACATTCCCTTACAGATCAAGAAAATTATCACAAAGAAATGATCATACTGCAAGATGCCCTAACAAAACAGGGTTATAAAAAAGAACTTATAGACAAGGCCCCTAAAAAACAAACGCTTGACCCGAAAAATGTCAGAGGCACCATAGACAAAATCGCAACATTGAAACCATTTTCACCACAGATCGCCACTGCCAACACCTAAAGAAAAAATCTCTCTAGAAAACCAGGGAGTATAAAATTGAAAATCACAGCTTTCTATTCGGGAACATCTACTGGCTGGAGACCGCAAACCACGTCGCTTTGAAAAATATGAATGAGATTTCGATTCACACGGGAAACCCGAAAGCCTTCACAGATACCACATCTTTGAAATAACATATATATATATATATATATATATATATATATATATATATATATATATATATATATATATATATATATATGTATATATATATATATATATATATATATATATATATATATATATGTATATATATATATATATATATAAATATATATATATATATATATATATATATGTATATATATATATATATATATAAATATATATATATATATATATATATATATATATATATATTGAATTATTTTCTTTTTCTATTTGAAAACCTTTTTTTAATTTATTTCATAATTTAACCGCATGCTATCACCTGCATAGTAAGAGAAGCCGTTTTAGAGAAATTCGACTGACAGATAACCGAAACGAAGAAATCCTCAGTTTTTGTTTTTTTGCAATACAAAACGCTAAAAAACATTCACAAAAGATTTTGAACTAGTCATATCAAGAGTGTATTAGAAATGTATTAATTTTATTTTTAACATCATTGTGCAATACATAAGTAGGAAATAGCCTAACAAGATAATTCATCTTACCGTGTAAGGCATAAAAAATTCCAAAGCATAATTAAAGTAATGTATATTATTATAACCAACAAAATATAAATGCAATTAATCAAATAAACTTCCTCTATTCACTTATTTTCATATTATTCCTACACAAATCGAATAATATAAAAATTATTAATGAATCATTCAAAGAAGATTCAGTAGCAGCTAGCAAGTCATCCGACAAATAATAATCATTACAGAAGAGGAAAAATAGTATCGACAACAAGATAGTATCGATATTTAAATATTTCCCTAGCAAACTAAGTAAGAGAATCAAAATGAGAAACCATGTATATTTTCTTGGCTGTTTGTTGTCCCTATTATTCAATTTTTAACCAAAATAGAGCAGGACAGATGCAAAAAATAGTCCTTTCTTTAAATAAACTTTAAACCTATTTCTCTTTAATTAGAGAGTAATTCATCTTACAGATGTGACAAAAGGCGTTCTTGCCAAAATCAAATTTCGTAATCTTGCTGGTCTCGTAACTTGCTGTCACACTGAGAAAAATTTGAAGAAGAAAATGTTTTTACTTAAAAATTGTAATAGGAACTTTTTGTGCTTGCCGCGATTGCACGTCAAAAACTGGAAAAAATATGTTTCTTTTTAAATTTCCTAAAAATCCCCCAGGATATACATTTTAATATTATCAGAAATAATAAGGAAAAAAAAGTGAGTTCAAATTAACAAAATTTAACCAAGGATTAACCTACGTTTAACTGTAACTAGGTGTAAACTATTTTTTTGATGACTGTCAAAAAATATAGAATATAAAGTTATCTTATAAAATTTTCTTACTTAATATGTTTACTATTTCCAAAAATATATTCTATATACAGTTCTCTCAAGTCATTAGGAAACCATACACAACAATAAAAAGAAAAATTACTAATTTGTTATACTAAACTCAAGTAAGTTTATCCTATATCAATAAAAAAATATATATGGGAATTTTTATAAAAAAAAAGAAATATTAACACCAATTTGGGTCTTTTTTACTTCTCATTAGTATATCTTTCTAATCTTAATCACTACTATGACTGTGTTCACGGATTTTTTCTAATTTTTTGAATTTTTTTCAGTGTAATAGCGGGTCGCAAGACAAGCTAGGCCTAGAAAGTTTTATCGTTCAGCTTCAACGGCACATCAAAAGCTGTCGCATCTGTAAAATGAAATGATTTGTAAGTATAGTAAACTAAAAAAATACTAGAAAAGGGGAACTTGCGCCTTTTCAAGACGGGTTTAACACCAAGAATTGTTTTATTTTTAATAAGTGAAACTTTTGTTGTTTTAACGTTAAAAATTATACGAGAGCTCGCCTGCTTTTATTCAAAAGTCTAGTTTCAGTTTGTTTTACAAAATATAATCAAAATGCTGTTGTTTTTTTTATTTTGTATTTTATTATAAAGCGTTCAAAAATATATAAGAAATATTTGATTCCTTGTTTTAAAATAAAACAATTATTTGTGTGTAAAATTTTAACTAATTCATTGCCTATATGTCTTAATGTTGATAAGGAAAATGTAAGACTTTGTAATATGGCTGTAATATGAACATCTTCTTAATGGAAAATATTAATTGCAATGTCTTTTATAAAATATGTTTAAAATAGTAGACATCACGAATTTCATTTCTTGCAGATTTTAGCCAAAATTTAAATATGCACCAATAAAAATTTGACTTTTTTCCATTTTTTTTTGTTAAAAAACCTTGTTATTTACGAGTAGCATCCGAAAATTTTGTAGATAAATATTAAATCTTTATAAGGGTTTCATAAGGATTTTTTATTTAATTACCTCACTCACAAAATATTGTTGCTAACAATTGTTACCTCATTTTCAGACTATTTTCCGTACCTCTGTGAAACTTGATTGCGCACCAACCATATGTTGAATATCCTGCCGACATGTCTCGAAATTTATATTCTATATAGACAGTTGTTTCCTATGGATGTTGCTCTTGGTTTGTTACAGCTTCATTGATGAGGCTATTAGGAAGCTAAAATGCAGCTGAAAAGAGGACCAGAGTTGTATTTACTACAATTTTTATATTGGTTTATATTAAAATATTTTTTTTTTATTAAATTCCGTCTTAAACTGCTTCAGATATTAATCTAAAATTTTACTGTTCCCCCTGTTAGTTTTCCAAATGTAAGTTTTATGTATTGTCGTAGTAATACCCGTGAGGTTAAGGGCAAATAACTAACGAACCGTTTCGACCACCGTCAAAATGTAAGGATGTTTCGTCCCGGCATCGATGGAGTGGGATCCACGGATGCCTTTCCCAGACATCCTCGTCATGCTTTCCACAACTTGAAGCTCCTACTTAGGCCAAATTTGTCGGAAAACAACGATGGGATGTTCTTACCACAACATTCCCTCCCCCTTAAGGCATTTGTTTGTCCGACTTTGACTATCGTAGAAAGTCCAAGCTGTAGAACCACAAGCCTGATAAGAGAAATGTGGAACGGACATTCTAGGTGGTCTTCCAAGTATCGGATCGGGCTTAATTGAAGCCAACGGCGGTTTAAACTCTTGTCTTCCGCCGTCCCTGCTCGGGCGCTATGTCATCAGTGGTGGACTCATCAGCGGGATCCACCGACGCCTTTCCCAGACATCCTCGCCATGCTTTCTACAACTTGGAACTCCTACTTAGGCCATATGTGTCGGAGAACAACGATGTACTGCTCTTGCCACAATAGTATCAAAAAAAATTTCATATAGCAGCGCTTATAAATCCTTTCAACATAAACTGGTACGAATAGGAACGTTTACTAATTTATGAAATATCGTACAATAAGCCTAAGAGCCATTCTCTAAAAGAATTCCATATCAGTGTACACAGAAAATGTGAAAAACAATTATCTGAACAACCATTCGTCTTTCAAGATGCACTAGGTACTCAAAAAACCCTTTTCTTACATGCGAGTACTGTTAATGAAATACCGCGATGTTAATAAGACGTATACCTCTTATTTATTGACTATGAAAAAGCCTTTGACAAGAGGAAACACGAACTGTTATTTGAAATGATTAAGAAACTACAAATAGCCAGTACTTACATTCGAAATTTATATCAACATCAGAAAACAAATATATTGAGAGAAATAGCACTCATGAAATTGAAATACAACAGGGAGTGAGACATGATTGCGTTTTATCTTCAATGATGTTTAACTTTCACTCTAAAGATATATTTAACAGAGCAATAGAAAATGAAAATGAAGGATTGGTTCTGAAAGGTGAAAAAATTCCGACGATTCGCTATGCCGTTGATACAGTGCTGATAGCTGAATCAGAACAAGAACTACAAATAATGTTACAATTCAATTTCACGTATTAGTGCGAAATATAGCCTCAAAATAAATACTAAAAAGACCAAGTCAATGATAGTGACTAGAAATCCCACTATTCCTTACATGTAAGAACAATGAACTCAGAGAAAACGTACCACATTTTCGTTATTTGGGAACATGGATCCACAATGAAACAAACTGTCCCCAAGAAATTAAAACACGCATCGAAAGAGCACGTACAGTAATGTTCTCAAATCATATACATTTTGCAATATGGACACGACTGCTTAGATGCCATGTTTTTTTAGTACTGTTCGACGATGCAGAAACATGGAAATTAAATAAAGAAGCGTTAAGAAAAATTAAAGCTTTTGAAATGTGGATTTACCGCAGAATGTGCCGCATCTCAGGGGCTGATAGAATTAGCAACCTACATCATACAAATAAGTAAACTGGAGTACTTGAGGCATATCATGAGAAGCTCTAAATATCGCTTGCTACAAATCGTGCTGCATGACAAAATAGAAGCACGCTGTCCACCAGGCTGCGGACGCATATTCTAGCTGAAAAATCTTAAAAACTAGTATGGACATCAACCCAAGTATTCCGACGAGCAGCGTCCCGATTAATGATCGCGTACATTCTTCTCCGAAGGGTACGTATTTGAAGAAGAAGAAGAAAAAATCTTTAAAATTTATTCTTCACTGCTTCAATATGATTTTCGACAAGATCCTATCTTTTCTGATAAAATTTTGTAAGTACGTACTTCCAATTGACTTAAAGACAAACGTGAAACAAAATTTCAGAACAGATATCCAAACCAATTACAGCAATATCTAATGGAATGCAAAATATCGATATGCTTCTTTCACGTATCGATACAGTTTCTCTTCTACATTCAAAAATGAATAAAAATAAAATAGTTTTAAACTTCTTTGACATGCCGCCTCTGGGTTTCTTTTATGTAAATCTAAGATGGCGCTCCTGTACAACGATTTTAAATGATCATTAAATTGTATTCAAGACCTCGCGCTCACACGCAAACTGCCTCGTGTTAAAAACACCTTAACACATGTTGGACCCGAATCCACAAACATTTATTTTCTATACAGTATGTAGATTATGAATGGTAAAAAGTTTTTATAGTTTTCTATTGGAGCTCCAAGTTAAGGTTGTGATTTAATTGACTATTATTACTCTAGTTTTTATATTTCTTAACAGTTTATAATTTTTAAAATTTTAATATATGTTTTGCAATAAAAACATTTGATATAAACGGAATAAGGAAAAATAAATGTGTTTTTTTGAATCTGTCTATCTTATATAATTACTTCAAGTCATAATTTCAGTGATTCTTCGTTACAGTCATCATGCCTATTGTACAACTTATAGAAATAGTTTGCTATTTTATTTTTTCTACAATATTTTGAAATAAGTAGTTCAAATTGATTAAGATTTTTCTAAATTATTTTTAAATTATAGTATGGTTTAGTTTACCCGGAAAAAATTATCTTGCTTTAATACAGTTGATATCTGTCTAGAACCTCTTTTCACCAGGATTAATTAGGTCATCTTACCAAGATAAACTAATCTAAGTCCACTATGAAATTAAGAACTGTTTTTCTTTGGGATAAATAAAAATTGTTTTCAATAATAATATTTATTGGTTAAAAAAATTCTATAATAATAAAATATAAATTAAATAATAATATATAAAATATAAATTATATAATAATATATAAAATATGAATTAAATAATAAGAATATTGACAAAAAGAAAAGGTGATCTGACCATCAACTCCTCAGAGATTGTCACTAATTATGTTATATGAAAAAATAACTATAAATTTTATAACATTAAGAACTTTTATGAATTCATACGAACAAATATAAATAATTCTATTTGCTGCTAAAACAAAATTAATATGACAGTCTTGCATATTAAGTAACAAATGTTATAATAAATGGTTGATAAAAACCTTAATATTACACAAAATTACAAAAAATTAACTAGTAATGTGTCGGTATATATATTAATGCGATCATAGACGAAATGTCCTTTACCTTATGTTATGTATGTTCTGTAATGCGTTAATAAAAATATAAGGACATACGAACCAGTCCGTTGGTCAACACTGCAATTTTTCAATTGCAATGCTGCATCACCGCAGCAGCAAATACAATAATATATTACTAAATGCTTATATCCTGTTAAAAACTACAATTAATGAAAACTGATTTCTATGAGTATTAATTATGTAATTTTACTGTTACTTTATACACATATCCCAAATAGCACACTTCAGTCCACTGAATATCCATCGTTTATCCAAAGCTGGACATACTGAGTATCCATGGGATGTCCAGAATTTGTCCACCAACATCCTATGGATATCCACTAGACTATACGTTTGTCCCACTCATGGACGTCTTTTTGGATTCCATATATTGTCCAGGTATGGATCATTTTTGGATATTAATAGGACTAATTTTGGATGTCCATATAATGTACATTCTTAACCCGATGGTGGACATATTATCCGATGGTATTGTGCTTTTTGGATTAATAGGTCATAATCTATTGTTCCCTCTTCTTGAAGTTCCGCTAACATGAATGGTAGATATTTTCAGAATTTGCTTAGGGTCCGAGAGCTTACAGTACCTAACTAATCTTCACTTCAGAAGATACAGACCACTTATGTCATCAAAACGTCGATAACAAGTAACCATAAATTGCCCTATTAGTCCCAAAAACTAAACAGATATAAATTACATGAGCGAACCAGGTAACAGGAACTGGATCCACATATTACACTTATTGATTACAATTGTCAAGTTTTTATTACAACACTATATAAGAATATAAAATTTTATGATATATATATATATATATATATATATATATATATATATATATATATATATATATATATATATATATATATATATATATATATATATATATATATAAACAAACATTTTTGATAAATATTGTATTTTTGTCTGTACTATTCTGTAAATATGGTTTAGACCTTGCCAGGCTTTATCTACTCCATGTGAAGCTAGAAAGAAATAAAATTTCGAAAATTTATGCTATTCTGCAGTGTGGCCATCTCTGTAATAGTATCATAAACAGAATAGGGTAATAAACATATATTCACAGAGTAGGGCTGCGATAATGGTACTGACGTCCAGTGTCCAAACTTCGCGATTGGTATCTGAGTACAAGGATGTACTGAACAGTCTGACAAGGAACGGATGCACAATCAGACTCGTATGAGTCCCGGTCATCTGGGTATACACGGAAATGAGAAAACGGACCTTCTGGTAAAGATCGGGTCCGCGTTAAACCATATGGACCCAAACCACTTCTACCTACCCCAATTGTCGTTGGCAAAAGGGAATTAAAATTGTTGGTAGAAAGTAAATTTATTGAATCGTGGAGAGGAACTCCTGGAATGAGGTGTGTCAAGGAACAAACTGGACCTAGCGCAAGACTTACTAGGGAGCTTCTCTTCTTAGGAAGAAAAGAGCTGCGAATTGTAGTGGGACTGTTGACAGGATATTGTTTCCTTAGGGGGCTATCTTCATAAGGTTGGTGTCGTAGATGATCTAAAGTGCAGATGGGATCTGGAGGAGGATGAAACATTTGACTATTTCTGAGATACAATTCTGTTACTGAAAGCAGTTAAACAACTTTAATTAACAAGGCTGCTCGGATTCGCAAAGGTGATCGGATTCGAATGACCTGCAACTATGGTGCTATGTAAAGAGCTCTAGGAGGCCTAGACACCGATAATCAAATATAACCTCCTTTTTGTTAATTCATTCGTTCAATCATAAGTTAAGAGAGAACAATGATCAAATCATTTTAATTTATTACCTGTTACCTAAGCATTTTTCAATGTTAAACAATATGGATAGGTGTAAAATTTTTTTTTTTTGAACCTAATTACCTAATAGTAATAATTGCAATCTTTATTAGTTTTATTTTGCCTTTCACTATTTCCAAACAAATTGTTTTATTTACTTTTACCGCCTCAACTAATGTTTGGCCCTTTTTATTAACTTTATGGAGACATTTTATCACTATTATTCCATTCTCTCCTACAAGGCCTAAAAACGAAGTTAATATATTATAAAATACTACTTAAGAAACATTTTTTAAGGTTGCCAGGTAAAAATTTCTTACCATCAGGGGTTGCAGCTAAATGTTGATTTTCAACATCTATAAACAGACCGCAATTCCTTACGACGGCATTAGGTCTGGTGCTAGCAAATTTCTGTCTTGCCACATCTTCCATCATTAGGCCATATTTTGTTGCCTCGGTAGAGAATGAAACAGTATTTAAGATTTTCTTGACTAAACCTATAAAGGGAGTACTTGCTTTGCGTTTGCATACGAAACCAAAATTAGATGCTGTACAATCTGTTTCTTCTGTGAGTTTCGTATGTTGGATTACCCCACTGCCCAATTGTATCGCGTTCAATCTTTACAACATCTTCTAATGAAACCTAAGAAAAGAAAATAATAAAATAAATAAACAAGAAAGTATAAAGGTGCAGTTATTTTAAATAGTAGTTTTACGTAGAGATATATACCAATAAAGTGCTCAATATTTTCAATAAACTGGTTTAATTTTCTAATATAAAAGATATGCTATCATACCTTTAACTTTCTCAAGTGCCTTTCTTGTTCCGAGAAATATTCTGCTTCAAACAGTGGTGGTTGTTCTGCCTTGGACTCATAGTCTATATTTGGCGGTACAAAAGATGTTTTTTTTTTTAATTTTTTTTTGTGGTTTCTGATCTCTTTGACATTTCAATTCAATTGTCCTTTTGTTCTTGGAAATTAGTTTTTTAAAACTGTCTCCTGGTGGACTTCCCACAATTATTTCTCATTGATCAATCTGCCAATCAGGGCCTTCATTCTATCTTAAATAGACAGGTTTCGTTATGCAGTGTGTATAAAATCTGTTAGAAAATATGTTTATCCTTTACTTAATATAACCAATAATAACTATTGGTAGAATCACAAAACATCAATATAATATTAAATATAATTAATTTCAATATGTCTTGATCCCAAAAAAAAAATTAATTTCACATTAAAATTTGGTTCATATTCACATATTGTTTATTACCCTTTACAATTTATAAAACATATAACTTTATTTTATCAATTACTTTGTAAATTGAAATCATATTTTCTAATGTATGAAATAGCAAACGGCATTGTAATTTTCTTTGCAATAACATAAAAAAAAAATGAGCACGGAGCAATAGATGAAGCTTTTTAAAGAATTTGAAATTTTTAAATTAAATATAAAATACCTTGGTCTGGTTTGGAAAAAAACCACGGCCGGTAAAGTTTAACCTCTTTGCTGCATTAACTCTGCAAAATAGCGACTTATATAATTCAACTCTATTATTGGTTTCATTGTCTATGAGTCGTCCTTTTTCCTGTAATTTTTCTACTGCACCTAAAATGGATGAGAGTTAAACAAAGAAAAGAGAAATTATCATTTAAACATACTGTTTATATGATACAGTAATCCAGAATCTCTCCCTGCCTTCATTTTGCTCTGACTCTTATCAGTTACAAGTTGACAACAGTCCAAACTACAGTGCGTCCAAAAACGTGGTTAACGATATTACCCAAGTCATTTTTTAGTTTCTCTACATTTCCATGTGCATTAATATACAGATTTTTCATGATAAAATTTTGAATTTCACAAATTTTCTTCTTAGTGAGTAGTTTTTTTGCATTAGTCATTAAACTTTCTAAACAGTTATATAAGGCTTTGCCTACATTTTTCACTACATGGTTTTTACAGGCTATTTTCTCTACAAATTTATCATAGGTTTCCTCCCTTTTAATTTTTGCAAAGACACTAGAATCCCCATCTGCGATGAAACGCTTATATTTAAGACCATGCATTATTTTGCTCAGATTAAATCCTTCAAAAATTACATCAGCTTCCATTGATGATCTTCTGGGTCTTTATTTCTTTTAACCGATCTTGAACAGATCACACATATTTATTTCTTACTCCAAGAACCAATTATAACTGCCTAAAAATAATTAAGAAATTTTTATTTAATTTTCTCTTAAAAATTAGCGAGCAGTATAAATTCATATATATATATATATATATATATATATATATATATATATATATATATATATATATATATATATATATATGTTTATGCGGATTTCACGGATTCCTCCGTGTGAGATGCAATAGCTCCGCGTATGAATGAAGTAAAATGCGAACAGTAAATGCAAACTTCTCTCCATCATATCCTTTTTGTGTTAGAGGTTGCACAGTTAGAATAAATTGTTATAAAACGCAATTTATCCCATTCCACCACCATCGAGATGATGGCCTACCTGTACCACCATACCGAGAAGAAAGTCAAAACTTACCCTCCCCGCCACAGTGATACGGCAGAGATACATGTTTCGTCTCTACTAGACTCATCAGGGTACCGACATGCACCTGGCTGTGCAAAAGGATAGATCGGAAGGAAGCCGGCGGGAGGTCGGAGAAGCCGCGTTCAGTATTTGCATGCTGTGGCGGGGAGGGTAAGTTTTGACTTTCTTCTCGGTATGGTGGTACAGGTAGGCCATCATCTCGATGGTGGTGGAATGGGATAAATTGCGTTTTATAAAAATTTATTCTAACTGTGCAACCTCTAACACAAAAAGGATATGATGGAGAGAAGTTTGCATTTACTGTTCGCATTTTACTTCATATATATATATATATATATATATATATATATATATATATATATATATACATATATATATATATATATATATATATATATATATATATATATATATATATACATAGATCATAACTACTACACTACTATGTGTGTAAATGGTTGATGACAACGTTTTTATTTTTAAAGTTATTAAAAAAATCTTCTACGTTATGCTATATAAAATCTCCTTACCCACTGAAACTTTGTCCTTGGCTCTGGTCTTGCTCTTCAACTGAACAAAAATATGTAGGGTCAAGACTAACATTATCGCTAAAAGAATGGTTGACATCAGTTTTATAATACTGTATGAAATTTGTTCTAAAATACCAAGGATTAATGACATTTTTATGACATGATACTGAAATTATTAAAGTGTTATTTTTTCAATGTATAGTTTACATATTATTTCAATAAAATTAAATTCACTATGGCAGAAGGATTTTAGATAAGGGTCATGGGTGTAAAGGCAATAAAGTACTTTTAAATAAAATTTAAAAAAATCATTAAAAATTAAGTTTTCTGATACAACACTTTAAATTCAGATATAAAGATAGAAATGTAACAAAGGTTAAAGGGGAGAAACGTTAATATGAAAAGGGGGAAAAGAGCAATATATGAAATTATAACACAAAAACAAAAATATTCATAGTAAAAAATAAAGATAGCCTCAAATATTCATCTACATTCTCTGTTGGATAGGAAATTTTCTCAGCTTTGCATGAATGCAATGAAAAATGGGGGTTTCTATTTGAAAAACTCAAATTGACATTTGAGTGACCTTATAAATTGACCTTAAGGTCAAAGTCACTAGCACCAATAGGTGATCCCCATTGTCCTAAACAACTTTTGTCCAAACCATTTTTCTGTCTGGCTTATTTATGGAGAAATTTGGGTAGTGCTGAATTAGACACCTATTAATTACCTAAAATCACAATGACTTAGGAGGTTTTAAAACTTTATTTACCTAACCATGACTGCTTATTAGATTTAGTATTTAATTAGTATTACTAATTTAATCAGTATTAGTAAAAATTTAGTATAACCAGTATGGAAACTTTCTTTCTCACCTACTAAAATTTGGTTCTGGTTCTTGCAATGATCTAAAATAATTATGCTCAGGACAGATACCATCTCTAAAAGAAGATGAGTGAATATTAGTAAAATATATGTTCATGGATATTACTGTAAAAGTCATTGATTAAAATATTACCAGAACACTATAAAATTCATTTCTTATTCATTGTAAAATAAAATTATGTAAGTTTCAAATTTTACAGCCAGACTCACTAAAAATGTTTAACTTTTAAATCTGATGCAGTCATCAAGAAAAGATATTTTAGTTGATCAGTTATGTTTTTGATTTTGTTATAACTTGTCTAAACTTCTTGTTCTGGGTAATCTTTATCACAGATATATGAACACAGACTGTTACATATATAAAAAAGATAAAACAAGATAAAGCTTAGAATGAGTAAGAAAAATTTTTGTAAACCATAAATAATATCTTATATTCTGAAGATTGAAAACTTGACTGACATTTTTCTCCTTGTAAATTCAATACATTTATTGTCAACTTAGACCAGTTTTCGAATTAGATAATTAGAGGCATTAAAGTTTACCATTAACATGTTTTTTTTTGAATTAAGTATATAGATAAAAATTAGTTACAGAGGTAAAAAATATTTTACACAATGGAATGGTAACCTAAATAATTTCTGATCTGAATTTTTCAAAAACCACAATTTAACTATTAGCAACCACAATATTAATAATAGGTTTACCAGAATAAAAATAATACTATGTTTTTGTAAAGGGTTAAAAATAACAGAGTTTCATTACTTTTCAATAAAGAATTTTCTAATGATTGAGTCACAACAACTTTAAAATTTGTCTTTTTACTGAAGGAGAACCTTCGAGCAGAAAAATAAAATGTTCAAAGAAGAGAAGAGGCACAAAAAATGGAGGTAGATAATAAAGTTAAGTAAAACAAATCTTTAATAATTTTATTCTAAATTTCTTATGCACTAATGTAATTTTTTTCATTTGTTTGTTGGTAATTATTTCAAGTGAGCTAGAAAAATATTCAAGTCTCCTAACTGTACCTGTAAGTCACCTACTATGTTTAGACCTTCATATTTTTTAACAAATCGTTAAGGCCTATATCACAAACTTTTGCTATCATGATCTTGGCTTTTCTAAATATGCCAAAATTAAAACTACAATAAACTCTTTGTCTTTCTTAGTATTTAAGAACGGTTTAAATTCCTGATTTTTGATTAAATTTATCATAGTTTATATTGAAAAAATAACTTATTCGCCTTAATTACCCGTATTTATGATTTACCTGTACAACTTCTTTTTTCTAAATAATTTTTGAGCCTTTCTCTGTCTAATATTCCTGCTAAAAGACATAACTCAGTCTACGAACTTTTTTTTCCCCATGTCTACAGCACACAGAAATTTACACACTAACACTAATTGTATTGTATAAAAAAAGAACACTTAAACGAAAACTAATTATATTTATTAAAAAGAAACATTGAAACAAAACTGGCAGAAAATGTTTTTTAGCCCATACAAAATTTAGAATATTTATTTTACACCCTCTTATAGTCGATCATGGTCAAATGCAGTGCTGTCAAATGTTCCACATAAAAAATACTTGCAAGTTTTATGTTTATTCCTGGCAATTCCTGGCAAAATGCGTGATAGGAAAAAGCTGATATTTTTTTAATGTTGTTAGGAAGAGCTTTTTCGTCACTTGCAATAAATTTGAGAAATAATGTTAAGCCAATTTATCTTTTTCTAATTCAGAAATACAGATAGGATGCCATATTGTATAGTATGGTGCTAGAACATCAACTTTTTTTTTAATCAATTTTAAGTAACTTTTATACCTTTAAAGATGTATTATTTTTAAAAGACCGAATACACCGACATCTTAAACTTACTTTAATTTTAAGGCGAGATTTGTGTATGAAACGAACAATAAAATTACGTACTTTCAAAATGTTACCTAAATTTAAACCACGTGCAAATAAAAGTCTGAGAAAAATGTTAAAAAATTTTTATTTATAATAATTGAAACATTATAATATATACTAAGTAATAAACAACAGAAGCTAGAATATTAAAGGAAATTTTTGGTAATAGTTCGGATTAGAGGAAATCTAGATGTGAGTACCACTTTGATTTTGTTTTTGATCATTTTCTTGATTTTTTCCGATAAAAAAAAGTGCACACTAATAAAAGCATTTGTATTACATAAAATTTAATAAATTTCTATCGGAAAAATCAAGAAAACAAAACCAAAATGGCACCCACCTCTAGATTTACCCTATTCCGAATTAATACCATTTTTTTTTAAATAAACAGAAAAGCAACAAATCTTTTTTTATACATAATCCAGATACCTAAGTTTACAAATCATTTATTTGCCCTCTATATCTTATTTAGACAGGTACATAAAATTTGACAGTCTTAAAAATCAGTCCAGTATCAGGTCAATCCAGTATTCAAAGATCAACAAAGTTATACTCAAAAAACAGAGACTAAATAAATTTAGTTCGTCAATTAAACAAAATAAAAGTTAGTAACAGTTTACTTTTTCCCCCATATAGGGTTTTTAACATTTTCTGGGTAGGTTCAAAATTTAATAATCCACCATTATTTTTTACTCCGGCTTTAGTAGCTAATATTGCCACAACCGTGTCAGTTTTTAAACTGTTTCTGAGATCTGTTTTGATGTTACGTAGATCACTAAAAATCCTTTCTACGCTTGCATTTGAAAAAGGTAATATTAGCAACAAGGTTATAACAGTTTTTAAATTTTCAAAAATTGGACAATCAGCAGCATTTTTTAACTCAAATACTTTTGCCCAATAATTCTCAAAAGGTAAATTGATATCCAGTCCCAAACTAGTATGGTCTAATAGAGCATGCTTTTTCCACTCATTATCAAGCTCTTGGTGATTCACAAATTGTTTTAAAAAAGAAAAACGTTCTAACACGTCAGCTAAAGAATGTTTCTCTAATTTTTGTGCGTAGTGTGGTTCTAAAACATCAACTATGTTAAATAAATCATCATTGAAAACAAAACGATTTTTAATTTCTGTTACAAGCTTGATATAAAACTGTAAACATGACTTTGTAAATTTTTTTAGTGCATGTGAATCTTGATAATTTTTTTCGTTTTCTATTTTCTGGATTGATTCACGAGCTATTATTCCTAAATACAATTTCTCTACAGATAGAAAATTTCGGGGATTTGTGTGATCAAACTTAAAAATATTTTCATTCACCAGTTTTGTTATATCAATATAATTGCTACATATTATTTTTAAAAGTGTTGTAACTTCAGGTTTTAATTTATGAATTAGAGGAGTTTCTGACTGAAACATTGTATTGTAAGGATCTTTAATATATAACTCATAAATTGTAAGTATACTTTCGTGTATTTGTTATTTAATGATTCGAAAATTTGATCATTGGTAACAGATGGGTCTTCAAAACATAATAGTCTAAAATATTCTTTAAGGGGTTCATATTGCTCTAGGACTCTTAAAGAACACTGTTCTATAGAAAGCCACCTAGTTTGACTTGGCAAAAGTATTTTATGTATTTCAGTTTTAAAAAATGCCTGAAACTCTTTAAACTTTTCCTATCTAGAATAGCTTCGGCTAAAGTGGGCACCAATATTTCTTAAGGCATCTTCCACTTGTCGAGGAAATTCCAGACAGGCTTTACTAGCGCATAGATGGATCATATGGCAAGCACATTTAATAACTGCTATTTCTGGCAGTTCAGATCTTAGGTGTGAAAAAACAGAATTGTGATCGCCCACCATGACGTTAGTTGTGTCACTAGCGAAACCTATTAAATTACTAAGGGGTATATTCTTTTTTTCTAAACAAACCTTTAAACATATGAAGAGATCATCTGCTTTCCCAGAAGCCACCTCTACCATATCAAAAAACCTGGTTTTTACTTTATTTTCTTCATTACAATAATAAATTACTGAAAACGCGCATTGTTTGGTGGCGGCGATATCAGTTGTTTCATCCATTATTAATGAAAAAAACTGACCTGGCTTCTGAAAAAGAGACGACATTTCTTCCTGAAAAACTTTACCCAAATTTTCTTTTATAATTGATGTTGCCTTTATTCTTTTGCAGGCTAAATCTTTGGCAATTTTACTATCTGGAAAGATCCGAGGGCAAAGTGGACTTAATATATCCATAAATTTAAATGGAATATTATGGACTGCTAATGCTGCACTTAGCTTGAGTTCAGCATTTCGTACAGAATAATAATGATTTTTATCCAGTAATTTTTCCAAATTTTTTGTTTTTTTAACTGCATTTACCGCAGCCATATGTTTTTCCGAAATTGCATGTCGAAAAATGTCATTTTTATTAGGAAAAATTGTTGCATCACAAATTTTACAATATGCATATTCAACATGATCAGCTCGTTTTCTTTTATTTGATTTTTCTAACCAACCTTTAAACTCCTCATCTTCCAGCCAGGATGCATTAAATCGGTTGTATCTTTTTTTCTTTTTCTGTGAGAGGTCCATACCTTTATATGATTGAAATTCAGTTGATGGATTCTTGAAAAATAAAAATAATTTGAAATAACTCGTGCTATATTAACTCACAGTGATCATCTATCCCAACACTAATTTAAGAATAAAAAAATTGGTATCGACAACTCCATTGAACAAAGCCTCAAAGTTGTACGGCTTTGTTCAATGGAGGTGTCGATATTGTTAACTAACATTTTTGTGCATTATTTGTTTTATACCTGAATAACATTCGCAGCTGGTTGACTTAGTCCAAAACAAGTAGAGGAATCCTCATATTCAATTTGCCTAATTGTTAACTCTTTTGCATTTGCAGTCCCCTTTAAGATACATTAAATTATAATATATAATTATGTATGTCAAGAAAAGAAGTAAATTTAGTACATAGCTACTTAACCTACCTGTACATTTTGGATTGTTTCAGAACTCCCACTCTTTTGTTCTTTTTTTATCAGCCACTTATCCATTTGATAAAATATTTTATATATACTTATATGGATAAAAACGTAATTAAAGAAAAAACCATAAATAAATGAAGGTCGGGGGAAATACCGAAAACCAAATTTAAATGTCAATTTAAGATTATACGATCTTTAAACCTGCCCAATTAAACTGAATATTAGAAAAAGATAGATAATAAAAGCTTGTCTTATCCTTTGAATTTTAAAATGCAAGACCATAAAATAAAGATAGAAATAACTACATGTGAGAAGTAAAAAGAGATAGAGATTTAATTTTAGAGATGGGGCATCTTATCGATTTTCATACACGCCATCGATTGTATGTGCATTTCGCCTCAATATTTGATTTTATCAATTTCTGAGTACAAGGTATCTATTCCTGGCAAATTCCTGGCATTATAGCATTCCTGGCAAAATTACTGGCATAGCTAATTATTCCTGGCAAATGCAAGGAATTACTGGCAAATTGACAGCCCTGGTCAAATGTCCCTAAACGAAAAAGTTAGCAAATGAAACAAAACAAAATTGCTTTGTTCTATTTTTAGAATAATCGTGTATTCTCCGAAAATCCCCGATCGCATCATAATATACAGGGTTGCCAAATGTTTCAGACAAAATGACACAAAATCTAATAAAAGCTGTCAAAATTCTAGATAATGTTCGCAGACTATTTTCCCATTTTTTATTCTGTAATCTTTTGAATTTGGTACTTGAACATGACCGATAAAACAATAAATTTTAATTTAATCGACGATGTCGAATAATATTTGAAAACACTGTCTCACTTTTAATACTTCATTGAGTGATTCTATAACTCAGAATTGACTATTTTTTACGTTGAGAATTACTATATTTTACGCTAAGAAATTTATTGCTTCAATTCTGCATAGGGGTGACATCTAGTATAAAACATCGAAATAAGCTGTGAATGACAGATAAATGGGCAAAAATGGCGGACCTAATGCCCCCTTAATTTAATAAATTAATGTTTTCTGCTTCGGACCGTTATAGGGAAAAAGTAGACTGTTTATTTTTGCAAATTCAACTCGCTTAAGCTCCATACGTGTTTCGACCTCCTAATAGACTCGTCAGTAGAATGTAATGAACTAAGAGCAACATTCAACGGACCGTTCATATATTAGTAAACGATTGATTGAAATTACATCCTTGAAAATTACTAAATCTGTTTACATTTGCATTTACTCAATTTATTTTATGGTGCTCAGACCGATAGATGGACAGACACCGAGTTGAATGCATGTTTTTAGATTTTTCAATTTTGATACAAAACACTAAAGAAGGATAGTCTACAACAAATTTAGAAAAAAAATCTAATTAGTGATATATGTTATTTATAAACAAATATATCACCAATTAATCCTATTTATTATATAAGTATTTCGAATTTTGGGAAATTTTAATTAACAAGAACTCCATAATAAAAATGAAATATGTATTTAAGTCTCAGGGTATTTAGATCCTATAAATATTATATATAATAAGAACGAAAGTATTTTTAATATAGTTTCTATATTATTTTATTCATTATAGTATATCCGTAGAGGGTAGGCTTCCTAGATTAGTATAAAAATAAATTTCATAATTATAATACAACTTGCTCCATCTAGATTGTAGCAGTCAAAGCTCATAGAGCCGTATTGTTAACTTAAACCACATAGTACAGTTTTTTGTATCTTGTGGATCAATACTAATCAACAACCAGGAGTGTCTTACTTCCTCGTTACCCTACACAATTTTATATGCATATTTCTTATTTACATGTGAAAAAGTATAAATTCAAGAGAAATAGTAATTTTTAGTTGAAAGTTTACCAGTAAACTCAGTTTTAGTAGTTGTTAAGTGCATTTTCTCATATATTCTTTATTCTCTTCTCATGCTGCGTTTCGTAAAATTTTTAGATAATATTGTACCTATATTTTGTTAAATATAGGAAATTAAAACAAAATATGTGGCGTTATGGACAGGTATTTGAAAATTTTTTGGCAAATCAGTTACAAAAAATGCTGTATTAACATTTCAACAAAGTTTGCAAATTTATTAAAATTCCTACGTTTCATCGTCTTGTTAAACTGGCTGCATAACACATAATTATTAATAACCACAAACATTGTGGTCCTATATAGTAGTAGTAGTTAATTCATTACTTTCTATTTCTTGATTTTCTATTTAACGAAGTCCGTTCTCTGTCTTTTTCTGAGACTTTTTGTTGCTTCCGACTCCGCGCCCAAGAAATATGATTTTTCATTTACTGCTTTTCATGAATATTTCTCTTGTAATTTTCTTAAAGAACTTTTTCTGGCTTCATTCTTCAGTCATTGCGGTCCTTGTTTCAATGAAAACGCCGTATTTTTTTTATGTACATACACCTTTATGTGTATAGAAGGCATAACCGTTATTATTTAATTTACATTGTCATAAATTGAAATATATAAATATCTCACTATAAGTTTAATGTTTCAAAAGTCAGACAATTCATGTATTTTTCGTACATGAATTTTGTGACTCTTCTAAGTAGAGTATATTTTTTAATTTGTTCTTTTCTAACGTCGGTTGGTCAAGGTCTGACGCTGACAATAGTTTTTAGACAGTCATGTCCAGCCAATCTTTTGGTTCAGGAATACCGTATCGCAGGTTTCGTGTGTGTACTATGAATCATCGTGTAAAACTGGTTGCATAACACACAGTTATTTATAGCCACAAACATTGTTGTCCCTCCATATAGTAGTAGTAAACTCATTGCCTTTTATTTCTTGATTTTCCATTTTGCAGTTCGTTTTCTGTCCTTTTCTGGGACTTTTTTTGTTTTCGACTCTGCGCTCAAGGCATGTGATTTTTCAGCCAATACTTTTCATGGATCTTTCTCTCTTTTGACTTTCTTGAAGAACAATTTCTGGCATCGGTCTTGTTATAGTGGTCCTTGTTTCAATGAAAATGCTTTACTTTTCTTATGTACAATAGATGGCAGAGTCGTTATTATTTTATTCACATTGTTATAAATTTAAATACATAAATATCTCACGAAAAGTCTACTCTTCGCAGATTTACCAAACCGATAGTGGATTACTTAACTATCGGTTTGGTAACTTTGCCAGATAAAACAAAAATAAAACTTAATTTTTAGAACTTTTCTTATGTTCCACATCTCACCACGGCTTTCCGGCAAAACTGGACTTAAATAGAGGTCTGTTTGTGGAAAGTACAAGAAAGTCTGGGAAAGATACTGGTGGATCCCACTGATGTCCACCATCGGTATCGGGACGAAACATCCATACATTTATTACGGTGGTCAAAAATAGATCGCTAGCTACATGCCCTTACCACAGGGGGCATAGCTAATTGCGACAACCATCGAAAAAAACGGTGTTCGGCATAATTTTACGGCCATTGGAAAAAATTGGGTCGTGTGAATTATGTTTTATGCAATATAGGTGCATCTAACAAAAATCTGGCTAGACATCTTAAAAGTAAGCATTCATTAGTGACTCTACTTGAGCCACTAGAAATAACGTACAGTAATGCAGCGCCAGAAAATCAACTAAATTTAGAAATCAATTTGCCTGATAATATGGACCGATCAGAACAATCGTCGACAAGTATTGTAAAGTTGTCATAGGTGCATCTAACAAAAATCTGGCTAGACATCTTAAAAGTAAGCATTCATTAGTGACTCTACTTGAGCCACTAGAAATAACGTACAGTAATGCAGCGCCAGAAAATCAACTAAATTTAGAAATCAATTTGCCTGATAATATGGACCGATCAGAACAATCGTCGACAAGTATTGTAAAGTTGTCATAACTTTAATTTTTTGTTTAATAACAAAAATTAAAGTTAGGTTTTTATTATTGTCACTTATCCGAGAAACTTAATTTATTAGAAAAAATCGGTTTTAAACATATTCTTTATTTTTTATTAATAATTTTTAATTAGAAACCCAAAATTAGAATTGATCGCCATTTTTATGATTTTACAATTTCTGTCACTGTTTTAAGGGCCAAAACAAAAAATATACGGAAAAGCAGGTTTCTCTATGTGTCTACATCATGCCCCTAAATTATCATTTTCAGCAAAATAATATATGTGTTTACTTTAACAATCATAAGAACATAATTCGATGATGATACAAAACATTTATTATTATTATTACATATTAAATTACATCCACTTTCCCCAACCTTGCAATTAAATATCCCTATCATACCCAATTAAATTTAAAACGAGCGAGAATCGGCATATAAGGTGTTGTGGAACATAAAATCTCACCACCGCTTTCCGGCAAACCTGGACTTAAGTAGAGGTCCAAGTTTGTGGAAAGTACAAGGATGTCTGGGAAAGATACCGGTGGATCCCACTGATGAGTCAACATGCCCTTTTATCAGCAGGGGCATTGCTAATTGCGACAAAGGCCAAAAAAAAATTGAATCACTCCTAATTCATATTTTAACTACGAAATGTTCGAAAGATACAACGAACACCGTCCGATTAAAGCGGTTCAACGAATCACGGATCTTTGTAAGTCCGATGTAACGTATGACCAGTCGGAGAACGAACTTTCGTACTGTCCGAGTCCGATATTTTAAATTTTAGTGATCCGGATCTTTCGGACTGTTAACTGATCCGGGTAAAAAGAACGGGTTTTTCAAGTCCGACCCACCTCTAATTAAGGGTTGCCAGACCTAGGGAAATTCCCCTAGATCTAGGGAATTTAATGTCTATTTTAAGGAATTTTTGAATAAGATACGATTTTTCAAATTATTATATAAAAACTAATAAATATTTCTTTTTATGCGTTGACATATTAAACAGCTACATATCTTGAATCCAGTTGTATAATGTATTAAGAAATTTCTGTAATTTCGCATACGCAACGTTGCCTGACATTGTGTGAGATTTTGATTAGTAAAAGCTTGTTAAAATCAAGCAAAATGGTTAAGACATTTAAATCAGAAGTTTTGTATCGAGAGAACAAAAATCCACCATACATTTAAAAAAAGTGCTATGTTTATTTTTTTTAGAATATGGTAGCGATTGGGTATATACACTTTTACATTTTTTAAAGTTTAGATTTATTATTTGTAGATAAATAAACTTAAAAAATAAATCAAAAATTATTAAAACTATAATTCACTTACGAGTGTAAAAGCAACCAATCACACTGGGGGACCGTCACATATAGGGCGTCAATTCGTTAATTTCAAATACCGCGCCGAATACGTGAATTTTGGTAGGGGTAAAGAAGAGAGAAGAAATGCAAAATAGATAGGAATTCTATCGTAAAATAGAGCATGCCGTAAATTAGAATGCCCTAAATTGGAGGTTCCAGTAAACTTGCCTAGGGAAATCTAGGGAATTTTTTAACAAAAATCTAAGGAAATAAGATAAAATCATCTGGCATCCCTGACGTGAATAATGGTTTTTAGTTATGTCTGGCAGTCAGGTCTAGCCAGTGTGACCAACCTTTTAAGAATACCGTACCAGCCAATTTCGCGTGTAGTATGAATCCATGGCCAACCTTTTAAAATTATCGTACCCAGCATGTTTCTAGGGTAGTATGAATCCAAACTCGCGAAAATTAGTCCGCCTAATGACTGTTGTATGGACGACCGCCTATAGGTACAACATCTTATCTATAGATCCCGTCAAGGAAAGACTTTAAATATAACATCCAAAAATAATTAAGTATGTAAATAAGGGTATTTGGGAAAAGCATCGAGAGAATCCGCTGATGAGTCCGCCACCGGTGTCAGGACGAACACGCCTTTATACATTTTTAGTGGTCGAAAATTAGCTTGTACTTATGTCGTAACATCGCTGGCATATTTACAATATGACATGCCAAATTTTGAATTAAGAAAAAAAAATGGAAAATGTATTGTTTATGTAGGGTCGCACGATATCTCCAAATGTGTTGATATGTATCGGATAAAAAATTATTGATGTGCCGATAAATTGATATAAAGTATCGATACTATTGTGGTAAGAACATTCCACCATTGTTCTCGGACAAATTTAAAGTAGGAGTTCCTGTTGTGTGTCCTTAACAGTAATTATTTGGGTGCGTTCAATGTTCGAAAAACATAGTTGCGATCCGTAACCAACTTAATTAACAGTCGTAGTGGAGTCAGACCTGATTACAAGGAACCTGTACAATATATAAATAAGTGTATCGATACCTACGTATTATAATTCGATGAAGCATTTTTTTAAAAATAAACTGATAAAAGAAATTTGACCAAGTATGTCGATTTGCTTTCAGAAGCTTTTTAACTAGCGAAATTCTCAAATTAAAAATTCACGTTGGGCACCACTATAATACTTAATTACCTGATTATTGAATGGTAATAAGTTGTTAAAGTGGATTATGTAAAGCTGTGAATATCCATTCTCTGAAAAATCCACAATTCCTGAATTATCGTGGCAGTTATAAGTGGGTTGGGTTACTCCTACCGAAAGTTCAAATTGAAGGCGCCATCCGTAGTTTAAAACTGGTAAATAGTAACTTCAGGAATGCTTACTCTCTACAGACAGACTTACTTTAAGTTATCCAAATAAAACTCGAGATAAGTGTACTCTACTATAAAATTTAATTTAATAATAAAAAATGATATCAGTAGCAGAAAAACAGTATGGTAAAAATTACATTATTCGTCAGCGAATATTGCCATTTTCTTCACATGTTAATTCACTGGACAACAGACAAGATGTATCTAAAATAAAATCAACCAAATCTTACGAATTTTGGCGTGCTGAAACGGAAAGTAAACATCTTTCTAATATTAGTTCAAGTTTTAGAGATACCCCAGATAGCACAAGACTTCCAATGAATATCCACAATGGGTTCATATAATGTCCTGAGTAGTGAACATAACCCGATTCTCTCAATCCCCCCACTCCTCGACCTTGACCTTGACCTTGCTTCACCCCTCTTTGGCCCCGCCCACATGTCCTTGTCATTGACCTTGAAAGTGCACGTGTGCTTTGGCCTTGGCCTTGCGTTCAAGGTTGTGTGTGTGACCTTGACCTTGACCTTGGCCGAGACGACCTTGACTTTGTTGAAGGTCATCTTGGGTGTGTGACCTTGAAGTAGTTATTTGTGCATTGTAATAGTGTGGGATGATCTTGAAATGATTTCGACCTTGCAAATTGTTCTATAAATTGTGCGAGTCTACTATAAATTGTGTGAGTCTACTTGCATTCATTCAGTGTGAAATGTCAGATACGGAACTATCTAAAGAAAAAATTATAGAGCAAGTCGGCAGAGTAATTTGTTTATATCAGAGTAATTTAAAAAGTTTGTGTGATTTTGAAGAGAAGGATCTAGCATTTTTTCCTCTCGAATATTTAAAAACTTGCGTTGATACGCTGAGTTTACGGCAAATTTGGGATAAGCTGCCAGCGTCATATCGGTGTAACAAGGAACTACAGTTAAGCTTACCCTGTTACATTCACTATGAACAAATATATCGTCATCATATAGATGGGCCACCACCAGCAATAAAAAAGTGTCGTGAATGTAAAAATGAGTGAATAATATGAATAGTGCTTTGCAAGAGACAGTAAAAAAATTGGGCGATGAGTTCACTGAAACGGCTAATAATTATTTCAATGATGCAATGAAAAGTCGAGCAGAATGGGCGTCGCGCTATTGTGATTTGGCTTATGAATATGAAAAGGCTGCGAATGCATGTCGTAAATATTGCAGCAAAACAATAAATTTACAAGACTTTGTTCGTGAGATAAAAAAGTTGGGGTTTAGTGACTGTTTGGAAAAACTGATTAGGTTCATTGCAGATCCGGTTGTGTTAGATGAAATTAGAGTGTAGGACTTAAGTTTAACGTAGTAGTAGTTAATATGGAAAGTTTAGTGCGAGAAATGTACGAGGAATTTCTAATTTCTGCAGCCGGTTCGGAATTTTACGCATATGAAATGCAAGATTCGGAGGCTCAGGACTTTAGTGTATTTTTTAAGTATATGGACCATGCCGAAGTGTGTCTTTTAGCTAGTATAGTTTGTAAGAATTTTCTTAGAAATAAAAACAAACACTTATTATTGAACAAATTAAGGAAATTAGGTTTAGGTGATAATGTTAAACGCATAGAAGAATGGCAGAAAAAAATCAATGAATAAAGTACATAAAATGTAGTTATTTGTTTCATTATATTTTGTTCTTGAAGTTATCCTTATACCAATTTAAATGTGTGACGTCATTTGACCTTGAATACTCCTCCCACTATTTCTATCGTTAAGCTACCCCCACCATTGTTACAATTCGACCTTGAAACCTCGCTATAAAGGTTCGTGGGAGAAGAAGTGACTTCAAACAGTCGCAGATATCAGTGGCATAAACATCAAATATTGTGTTCGTGTAGTGTTCTGAAAGTGCTTTTATATTCACGGTAATTTTTGGATTTATATACCATTTTTTCAATAATGAGTATTGCAAAAGAAACTCTAGATGAAATTAATGAAATGTTTAGCAAAGATTTCGAGGTTTTAGAGAAAAAAAAGGTTACCGAAATGATTGTAGGCAAAGTGTATAAAATTGTAAAGATGGTTTTAATGACTACACGATTTGGTAAAACTCTTTTAGTGGCTTTACACGATGACGGTGATAATAGCACATTTGAGACTTTTTTACCAAAACGTGTGGCCGAAACACTACCTGACGATATTGTAGATATTATGAGTAAAACTAAAGATAAATACACTCTAACTTATTTGGGGCAGGGCACTAGAGTTTTTGGAAACAATACTCGAACATTATTACGTTTTGGCTCATTGGAGTAAATTGTATGTAAATTGTTTGAAAAAAAGGATGTAATTAAATTTAAAATATAGTTGCACATGTCAGAATACTTACGCGTGTTCATTATTTCTGTTAAAGATGTCTGCTGATGCGACGACGACGACGACGACCGCCAACGAATGTGTAGATAGATACATATTTTGGTTGGGGAGAGAATTAAGAAATAGGGCTCACGATATGTTAGATAGCGTAAATGATTGGTCGCATATTGATGTAACCAAAGATCAATATAAGAACGAGATCAGGGATACAATCAATTTTATGGCTGGGGCACACTTGTGCGACAAATTTTTATATGGTTCCATAGACATGGATACATTTTGTGCTGAAATGGTTGAAGAAGAATTAAAAGAATACCTCGTCAATATTCCACATTTACCAGGTGAGCTTGCTGCAAAATATGAATTGGTTTCTGCAACAGCAACAGCCCAAGACGTTGACGATCGAAATAGTGTCGGATGGGATAGAATTTTGAGCAACGAAAACGAAGACATGGAAAACTAATTTTTTATAATTTTTGTATTTGTGCAATTAAATTACTGTAAATAAATATCTATTACAATCACAGTTTTATTTTATTTCTTTTATAAACATACCAACCCAGTAGATCATAGTCAGTGTTTCTTTTTCTCAGCTGAAATATTTAATATAAGTAGGGCAAATAAAAATAAAATAGTTTAGTAAAGATTGAAAATGAGTCGAGGAAACAACACAATTGATAAATTTGGTCGTCAGAAATATAATGAAAAATATCATATATTATCTGGGCCACAAGGGATTGGTTTTAAACTTACATCGGATGGGCAGTATGATATGGGTGGAAAAATCATAACCAACTTAGGCGAACCTAAAGATGATGACGATGCTGTGACAAAACACTTTGTTAATAGAAAGTTTTACAATTTTGCAGTTGTAATATGTGACATATTTAACAAGGATGTCCTCCCCATGATATACAAAAATAATAGTGAGCTTAAAACAAAAATTGAAGTTATGCAGAAAATACTCTATCATCAGCCTTTAAATGACTCATTAAGCGCACTGTCGTACGACTCGACTTCAAAAAAAATCTAAAAAAAGCAGGTTAAAGAATAGGAGAACGCACTCCGAGTGGCATAGCCTTGAAGATAACGTCGTAGTCGTCGGTGAATTGGACCTTCCCTCCAAGAATATTGAAATGTTATTTATGTGTATGATGTTTTATTGTCATTGTTTTTAATAATGAAGATTGAAATAAAAAACTTTATTTTACAATATATTGTTTATTTATTTTACATTTTAAATAAAAAATATAGTCATACAATATGTTATTTAAACAATATTAGCTTTATCTATCCAAGAGTTGAAGTGGTTGGGAAATCCTAGCCATTTGACAAATAATTGTTCGATGTGATTTTTCTTGCGTTGTCTAAGGACCTTTTCTACTAGATAAACGTCAGGACTGCTTGTTTTTTGTAGTTCTGATTCGTAAAAACACCCTCTTATAGGCTGACCTTCTAACGATTCCAACAAGTAAGTAGGTGGATTTGTAACGTTAACTTTTACAACTTTAAACAATTCGGTTGACCAAGAGGGCGTATATCCTTTCTCGAATAAGCTTTTGTACTTGCTAATACGCACAATGTCACCCATGGAAAACTTAAATTTTTTAGGTACAATTTTTAAATAATCATATGCTTTAATATGTGTTTTTTCTTGCACGTCTGCAGGCTTCATTCCAATGGTGCGATGTTTCGAATGGTTATAGGTTTTTGTTACTGCCGATAATATATGTATCCATTTGTAAGATCCTCTTGTCGAGAATTGTTTATATAAATTATTTTTTAAAGTCCTCAACAATTGCAGCTTTCTTTGTGCTGTAAGTGGAATAATGATTTATATTATATTTTTTCATCAGGGCTTGAAAGTTTGTATTATAGAACTCCTTTCCTTGATCACTTTGCAGATTTGTTGGTGTATATGATGCCTCTTCAATGATGCTTTTCATCGCATTAGTAACTTCTATACCAGTCTTGTTTTTTATGGCTTTGGTATAGACAAATTTCGAGTAACAATTTATACAGACCAAAATATAACGATAACCATCGTTTTCATCAGCATACTGTTGCATTTCAGCCAAATCAATTTGCCACAAATCTCTGTATCCTTTTATTATCGTGCGCCGTCTTACAAAATTTTTTCTAGCCGTTCTATGTAGTTCATTAACAATCTTGATTTTTTCTAGACTGGGCTCCATATTATTAATAATACTAAAGGTTTCAGATCGAAGGAAGAACTGAATAATATCATTAAATATTGAGCTTAATATATTATATCTTCTTCTCGTAATTCCTCTATGATTGACATAATTTCATTTTCGTGTCCAGTGTGACCGGCCATTTTGGAACTCCACAACAAGCGTAAACGATCCACCAACTCTTTAGCTTTGTTCCAGTAGACATATTGAAATTTTTTCGAAGATAATTTCTTTTTTGTGGGTAACTGTAGTTTTTCCGAGAGATTTTTTCTTGTAATAGTACCACCTAATTTTGTGCCCATTATCAGAGGTTTAATAATTCGTAAATATTTGTTCCATCTGGTCTCCCGTAAACCATCACTTTTTTTAAAATTGTTGTAGACAGCATTCGTTGATTCCAAAATTTCCTTGTACGTTGAAAGTACATTATCACTTAATTGTTGTTGTTCCTTGCCTACACTTGGGGGTGTTTTAAGAAATAACAAATCATAAAGTGCCGGTGATCCACCATATTCTGCAATATTTTTCCCTTTTTTGTATAAGACAATATTTCCATTTCGAAAACGCACCTCTAAATTACCAATAAAATTTTTGTTATGATCTGTTTTTGAACTAAAACGTACACCATATACAGTATCGTATAGAGATGGTTTCAAACGTAATCCTTTCAGGTGTGCGTTTAAAGTATCGGAAGTTGTGGTGTCAGCGGATGCGAGAGATGTATTAGTTGATGTCGAGGGTGTATCAAACACCGATTGGCTAATATCTTCTTTTGAAATGCGATGCTGCTGCTGCTGCTGAATAGGTGTGGAGGTTTGAAAGGAATGTGTAGGTTGGGGAAAACCTGATATTTGAGTCGACTGCACTGATGTACTGAGACTATGTGGCTTTGTAACTGGATAATGTTGTTGCTGTTGTTGTTGCTGCTGCTGCTGCTGCTGCTGACGTTGCTTAACCACATCAGATATAGTTGTCAACGGCTTAGAAATGGGTTCGTAAAACTTTTCCAATTCCACAACATTAAACTCTTTAGCCGCTTTAATTTGTTTAAATTTTTTTCTGACGGCATTGGTAGCTTCCACTAGTTTACGTTTTAAGTCGATCGCGTTATTCATGATGTTAACAAAGGACGTTTCAACAATCAAATGAGCGTTTTCTCTTATTATTACAGTAATATATAGCTATCAAATCCTTTGCGGTATCTTCCCGATTTCACATCACTGTCTTTATCAATTACTAAAAATCCATACTTATTATCCCAACATTTTGAGCACATTTCTTGAAATTGAGTAAAAGTTAGATCCGGTGAAACGTGGTCGGAAAATATGTGTTTCATATTCAACTCATCTTGTTTAAACATAATAATAAAATTGGCGTTGTCTCGCACAAGCTGTTTAGGCACTCGCGAATATGTTTGCGCTAGGTAAAAGGAGTCGATATTTTTATGACGTCCCATGCTAAAGTACGATCTTATAACATCTTGTTTTTCACATATAACATCATCAAAGATAAATATAGAGTTTGGTTTTGCATCGGACGGTTCCACAATATTACTGGAATCACTAAAGGCATAGTAGCCTAAACCTTTGATGGGCGCTAAAATTTTCCTTAAATACTCATATTTCGGTTGATACAGAGATTTCGAGTAAATATAGACATTTTCGAAACGTAGCCCAAGGGGGTGTGTAAGCAGCGAAATCATGACATTAGTTTTTCCACAATTGGATGGACCAATTAACAGGCCGCGAATAGAGGAAGGAAGTAAAGGACCGTGTCTCTTCATTATCTTCTTTTCAAATCCAAGTCCGACTTTTTCATCGAGATTGTCAATAGGAAGTTTTTGTTTAAGATCGATAACGCGCATCTTAGGAAAATTTGATATTTTATAGGCAATTTTTCACAAAAACTGTCATTCAGATGCCGAGCGTCAAACGAAGTGGACGGTCTCACGTTTCCAACAAAACTGGATACGGTATTGTGAATTCGTTAATAAATAAATTACCATTCGAGGTACACATTCCTGGTTATCAATACTGCGGACCCGGAACAAAAGTAATAAAACGTGTGACAAGAGGTGATCCAGGCATTAATCCTTTGGATACCGCATGCAAAAAACACGATTTAGCCTATTTACATAATAAAGACAACATAAGTGCGAGACATCGAGCGGATTACGAGCTCGAACAAAGTGCTTGGAATAGAGTAAAATCGAAAGATTCCAGTTTAGGTGAAAAAACAGCAGCTTGGTTAGTTACAAACATTATGAAAGGAAAACAACGTTTTGGTATGGGTGTACCATCATCATTATCAACAAAAAAAACATCTAGTAAAGGCACGCGTCATACAAAAAGGAAAGGTGTTAATAAAAATCGACATGTTCGGAAAGCCAGTTTCGGAACAGCTATTCGACAAGCAGTTCGAAGGGAATTATTAAAAGCCGGAAGTAAAAATGTGTTGGAAAAAAATGTCATGAATGCATCTAAAATAGCTCTGTCGGCAGCACGTAGATCGGTAAAAGCGGCAGGTGGCAAAAGGAAGGTTCGTACACCGAGAATAATACCGATTCCTAAAACTGGTGGAATATTACCATTAATACCAATTTTTGCCGGGTTATCGGCTTTGGGTTCATTAGCCGGCGGGGCAGCGGGAATTGTGCGCGCCATAAAAGCAGTAAAAAAAAGCAGCGAAGATAAAACCGGTGCCGGCCTGTATTTAAAATCGAAAGGAAATGGTTTGTTTCTAAAGCCATATCGTAAAGGTATGGGATTATTTTTAAATCGTAGATCAAAAAACTAATTGAATCCCTACCTCGAAGACCACTATCTAACATCGATATAGAAAAATATGCCAAAAAGAAAAGAATAGGACACTTTCGAGGCGTTTATATGAGGGATTTATTACCTAGACAAGGTCCTCGACGTTACGAAGCAGCAATAGTGAATTTGGATAGTACGCGTGGTGCAGGGACTCATTGGGTAGCTTATAGAAAAAATAATTCTAAAGTAACATATTATGACAGCTTCGGCGATTTACCCCCACCGATCGAATTGGTACGATATCTACAAACGGGATCGGAACCATCAAAAATTATTTACTATACATACGATCGTCAGCAGGATTTTGGAACAGTCTGGTGTGGACATTTGTGCTTAAAGTTTCTTGTCGAATCATCAGCGTAAAAGATGTCATCATCATCATCGTCACCATTAACACCGCAAATGGATCGCAATAACTATACTAAAATGTTGCAATCACTGAAAGCATTTCATCTAGCCGGTGGATTAAGGAAAATGACCGTGAAACAGTTAGAAAACATGCCCAAGGAAGTAATGATTGCATTAGCCCCAAATGAAATTCCATTCGTTTGGGAAAAGTTGCCGGAGCACCTTAAAAGCGATATCGATATATTAAAATATCAGTGCGGTTGCAAACATTATTTCAGCAGCAGCAGCAGCAATTTAAACGAGGTTATGACTGATGAGGATCTTACGGCTAGAAAAATATTTTGTTGTTATTGCAAAATCAGCGATGTGCGCATAAAAGCAGAAAATAGCATAAAAACATCACTATCTAATGCAGTGAGAAAAGGTGTGACGATGAATCTTTTTAAATGTTGCCGCTAAGAATAAAACCGAGATGTGTGATGTTTTAATGGTTAGTCATGTCTTATACGTTCACACTAACAGGACACTCGAGCGTCTTAAGCGCCGATTTTTATCCACCAGTCGAATTAAATAGAGAAAACAACTATGGTCTGGCATTGCTGGGATTTTACACATACAATTCAATTTTTAATGTGGACGAAAGCAACAATAAGTTTGCCTACATGAAGGAGGGTTACACCACCGAGCCGATACAATTGCAGATTCCACCTGGGGCCTATGAAATAGATGAGATAGGTAAAGCTATGTTGGAGGCTTTGAGGATTTCAACTGAAGAAAAGAACGATGGAATCTTTTACTTGGTTGCTAATAATAATACGCTGAAATGTGAACTGAAATCCCAATATACTATAGATTTCCGGGGAGAGGCGAGTATCGGTAAAATGTTAGGATTTAATCATACAGTGTTAAAAAGAGACAAAAAGCACGAATCAACCGAGATGGTGGAAATAATGAAAGTACGCATCATACGCGTAGATTGTAATATAATTTCCGGAGCATATATGAATTCGGTGGAAGGTCATACCTTGTTCGAATTCGATATCGACGTGGAGCCCGGTTACAAAATCAGTAAAGAACCACAAAATAATATTTATATGCCGTTAATGCCGGCAGGACGTCAGTTTATCGACAACATTACTCTTCGCATCTTGGACGATAGCGGTGATCTAATCAATTTTCAAGGCGAGAAAATAATCGTGAAATTGGAACTGAAGAAACTTTCATAGAAATGGGTTTTTGCTTCAATCGTCAATTGTGTGTGCTGTCGACTAAGATGGGGGAACCGCCGAAACATAATAAAAGTAAAAGAAGAGTTAACGTCAAGGTTAGTCGTCGTCCAGACGTTAGATCACAAACATCTCAACAGTTATCTGCCGAAGACTATAAATTTTTAAAATCAATCGGTCTTAAAGTGCGAAAATGATTTCCACCACCAGCGATAAAATAGAGGTTTTCTCCGAGCCCATCTTGGACAATTCCATTATTAGTCTAGAAGAGCATACGTATAAACCATACGGATCTCCATCATTCAACAATTCGGATGAAGTCCGTATCTCCATTAATTTTCAAGATATTATACTGGATATCGCCGAAAGTTACATATATATCGAAGGAAAATTTAAACCCATAGACGCAACGAAAAGATGTTTTTTATCAAATAATGCCCTCGCATTTTTGTTCGATGAAATTCGCTACGAGATGGGAGGTGAACAGGTCGCCGTGGTTCGTAAACCTGGAGTTACGACGACATTAAAAACCATGGTTTCATTCGGAAGTTTGCAACAAAGATCTCTCATGACGTGCGGATGGGGTCTCGACGAAGCAAACCAAGATATCGTAGACACGGCAAGTAACGTA
This sequence comes from Diaprepes abbreviatus, assembly GCA_034092305.1. Classification (NCBI taxonomy): domain Eukaryota; kingdom Metazoa; phylum Arthropoda; class Insecta; order Coleoptera; family Curculionidae; genus Diaprepes; species Diaprepes abbreviatus. The sequence goes on from JASJET010000031.1 coordinate 19,375,371, forward strand.
TTCTCCGGGAAATTACCCTTAAAATATCTTATGGGATTCGCCGAAGATTACGCAAAAGGTGTTTTCAACGTAAAACAAGAGCTTATTATGATTATAGCTCGCACTTTTACCAATTGTTACGTCGGCGAAGTAGAGGCAGAAATTAGTATCGACAAAATCGAATGGAAAATTCGTCACATCATTCCAGACGACAAGCAAAAATTGAAAATACTGTCTCGCATTAATAAAGGAGGAAACAATGCCAGTATTCAAATGGCATATCGTAAATGGGATCTGTACGAATTACCAGCTTTAAGGCAAACATCTTCCGACGTGTGGGCCTTGAGAACGAGTACAAGTCTGGAAAGACCGCGCTATATAATCGTCGGGTTTCAAGACAGCAATAATTGCGACAAGAAAGAAAAAAACGCAACCCAGTTTACCCACGCCGACGTATGCGACATTAGACTGTATCTGAATTCAACCGTTTATCCATACGAAAGATGGAATTTAGATTTCGCCAAGAAACTGTACGCAGCAGCCTATTACAATTACGAAAACTTCCAAAGCAGCTACTACGGGCGCGAGATAAACGATCCGATGATAACGTTCGCGGAATATATGAAAAACCCCGTTTTTATTATCAATTGCAGTCATCAACCAGAGGCGATTAACTCATCGACAGTGGATGTAAAATTGGAGTTCCAAACGAGAAAGAATAAATTCCCCAAAGACACTAAAGTGTACGCATTAGTTATTCACGACTCATTTTTTAGTTATAATGTATTAAACGGTTCGGTGACCAATAAATCTATATTTTAATGTATCTATTATATGTAACACAAAATAATGTTCTTGAATCAATAAATTTGTAATGAGTGAAGTAGTAGTTTTATATTTATTTGAAACCCAACCAAAAAAAAAAAAGCTGGCGGAAAAGCCCGCTCTTTAAGAAAAGAGTACGGGAATTTAGAAAATGGTGGTTTATTAAGTGGAAAAAAGAGCTTAAATAACACAAGAAAAAATTTTTAAGGCAAAATATGAAAACAACGAATTAGAAAATTTGTAGGAAAGTGACGGTTAGGAATAGGGAAAAAAGTTATAAGAAAAAATTATAGAGGAAATCGAGTACTATAAGCAAGCATTTTTCTCGATAGTAAAAACGTAAAAAAAATTTTTTTCAAAAAAAAATTGAAAAATGGTGAATGCGCGCCAAAGTTGAAGTTTTGGAGCAAAATGATATTAGGAAATTAGAAAGAGAATTTTTTTCTACATATGGTAGTACTTTTCAAAATTCGGAAAGATGAAATTTTAAGAAAAGGGTTATAGTAAGTTAGTAATTTGGATTTTTTAAAGCGCTGTAGCTCGGGAACCGTTCAAGATAGAAAAAAAATAAAAGCACTTTGATAGCCCAAAATTTTGAGGAGAATGCGATGGTGTAAAAAAAATTATAATTTTTTTTTTTTTTGAAAATGCTGAATACGCGCTAAAGTTGAAGATTTAGAGAAAAACGGTATTGGGAAATTAAAGAGAGAACTTTTTTCTACATATTGTAGTATTTTTGAAAATTCGAAAAAATGAAATTTGAAAAAAAGGGTTATAGAAAGTTAGTAATTTGAATTCTTTAAAGCGCTGTAGCTCGGGAACCGTTCAAGATAGAGAAAAAATAAAAGCACTTTAATTACCTAGAATTTTGAGTAGAATACAATGGTGAAAAAAAAATTTGGAAAATCTGAAAAATGACAAAAAATTTAGACGAAAAAATTGAAATTCTCGAGTTATGAGGCTAGGGCCGCCGAACGGGAGTATGTGGAAGTTGTAGGGGGAGGTTTTTTTTTTTTTTTTTTTTTTTTTTTTTTTTTTTTTTTTTCTAAGTCCACCAAAAAGGATCATTGGCATTGTCAGGCCATTCGTGCCCGGCAAAATATGCAAGTGTGAGGAGTGCGGGGGTACCGCACCAGGAGCGGCACCTTCGGCACCGCCTGCAACGCCGACACCACCAGCGACGACGACGGTGCCGCCAATGAGAAGACCAAGGGCTGCACCTAGGTCGGTGTTAATATCGTTGGGTATTACTCCACGGTAGGCACCCCACCCTCCCCCCAGGCCCTTTTAGGGCCACAAAAACGGTCCTTTTCAGGACCACATTATATTTTGATCGTAGTTTAGTAATCGTCACTTATGGGGCGAGATATTCGTTTAACGACGATTTGTCTCGTAGCTTAAGTGCCAAGTTATATGCTTGAGAACCTATGAAAATGTTAACAGTTCAAACAAGGTTTCTATTATTTTTTTTTTGTAATGTATTCTTCACAAAATATTAAGAATAAGTCTTATTGTCTAAACAAATCTAATTCCTTATTTAAAGTTTTTGAAAAAAATCAATAATTCTATAAGCTCTCACCAATACATAACATTTAGAATCCGTTGGTGGGGTGGGGGTAGTTCTATATATATGAGACTGGGTCAGTTACACAGTCATATATTCATCAACCCTCATACGATAAACATGGAGGAAGAAAGACCCGCCAGCCGAGGCTCATCCATCTTTAGTGATGACACCGTAGCCGACAACGTTGGAGACCTGCAAGTCTTCGACGACGACGACGAGGTGGATTTTGAAATTGACGTCCTACGTTGGGACGACTTGGATGAGCCGATTCCGCTAGTATATGACCATGATCCGGGTCTAGTGGAATTAGACGACGCGGGTGATTGGGTCTTACAAAGACTCGAAACTCCGTCGCCGCAGCCAGAGCCGGACTCGACGGAAGATGCGGTGCTGGAAATTCCAGCATCACCAACACCCGACGACCCACAAGGCCCCTGCGATTCGTCAAGCTGGTGGTCGACCAGCGAGGATGGGGCACCATAAGCCCCACACTCTCCCTGGCCCTTTTTAAGGGCACACAACAACGGTCCTTTTCAGGACCACAAAATACTTTGATCGTAGTTTTAGTACATATTAGTACTTTGTTACTAATATTGTATGTATAGAATATACAATATTAGATACAAAGTATTAAAACTTTAAGTGCTGGTGGAACCCAGCTAAATCGTTCGTTCGTATTTGAGACCACAAACAACTTTTGGTCTCAATACGTAATATGACATTTGTTTTCACCCCCCACCATTAATTTGTCTCTATATATACGACCATCAATACTTATTACAATCATTTTAGTTCAACATGTCAGGGACTCAACAACAACAACAACAACAACAACAACAACCCATCCAATGCCCTGTGGTAGATTCTACCACAGAGAATTGTTTGGAGTGGGAGCCGAACGATCCTAGATGGGATGAACTTTGGCGGTTCATCATCGAATACACAGAGGACAGCACCGCCACCCCCGCTGATGATGATGACGGGCCGTGCGACTCCACAACTCAATAAAAGAGTCGCATGTTTTAAAACCAAACGGTCCTTTTCAGGACCACAAAATAATTTGATCGTAGTTTTAGTTGGTTATAATACTTTGTAACCAATATTTTATGTTTTTTTCATAAAAACATACAATATTGAGATACAAAGTATTAGAAGTTCTGGCGACAGAACCTTAACTTCATAAACCGAACCATGTTTTAGCATACTTGTAAATATTATCAGAAAATATTTACAACTATTGCTATTGCGTAGTTTTAGTGGATTATTCACTTTTTTTTTTTTTTTTTTTTATTACCTAATATTATGTGGGACAGGGCCTATATGAAATAACACACAAAAATAAATTTTCAAGTCATTTTTATTCTCATTATAAAATATAAAAAATTTGATCAAACACTTTTTTATTAACTACAATATATATATATATATATATATATATTTACAAACTTAATACTATAAATTAAAAGCTAATATCTACAACTACCTAACACCTACTACATAATTTATTAAAGTCCTCTAATTGTCTTTTTAACCGCGCAGATTTCACCTTTTTTATCTCTAATTGTTTTTCAAGTTCTATAATGTCACTGGCACACTCGTTCACTTCATTCACTAACCGTTTTTTCATGGCATAAATGTCAGTCAATTTGGTCTTCTGAGAGTTGGTGAAGTCTTCGACCCACTCCGGTTGTGATGGCTCGGAAGAAGACGCGGTTTTATTTGGTGAAGACGATGACGACGACGACGACGACGAAGCAGCGGAAACTTCATCGCCTTCAAAACACCGCTTAAACCGCTTCTTCATGGGTTTCCGGCACCCCAATATCGGCGACAGTGGTGCTGGCGCTGGGGAAGACTTCACCTCCGACACTATTACATTCTCGACGCTGGCCGGTGTTGGTGGCGTTGGTGGTGTTGGTCCATCGGGGCCTTCTATGACTTCCACTTCTACTGACAGTGGCTCTTGCGGTGCTGTTTTTAGGAAGTCGGGTAATGGAACAGGGGTGGAGGGACGCTTAAAGTTAAACTTTTTCTTCTTCCCTTGTCCCACACCTTTAATCGCCGAATAAAATGTTTTTTTATCGGCGATTTCCGACTTCCGCATAGTCAAGAGCTTTTGCAGTTTCGACGCTTTCGGAGAAGATTCCCTAGGCCGCGATGCTTTTCGCACAACCACATCACTAATCACATTAATTTTTGGCTCTTTCTCCTCCGTCCAGCATTCCAGGAATTGCGCTGCCGACTGAACTAACTCCTCGTCGCGACCATCGTTGAGGGCTCGGTCTTCGGCATCTTCATGCTCCACGCCATTCCAGTTCTCGAACACCCCCGGACTTAGCACCTCTAAACCACTCATGTTATCCAGCATGCCTTGCTGTGAACCGCAGCTCACGTCAAGAGCATCTAAAAGAGACCGTACACTAGACATTTTCGATATTCAAACTCACACAATTAACTTTTTCTTAGCACTGTACTGTTTGCTGTTCTGACGAACTGTGAAGAGCTCGAGCCAGCAAGTCTGCTTTTATGCCCATTTCCCCCACTACACCGCCTTTATTCCTTTTGTTCGATGCATTAAGTATAATATTTAAACTTGTCAGATGCAAGGCCAAGGCCAAGGCCGACGTAACCGGCAATACCAGGGTCGTTTTCAGGGCTGTAATTTTCATGGATTTTTTTTTTGTCCCTGTCAAGGTTATTTTAAAGAAGCATATAAATATAGTACTAAACTTGTTAGATGCGAGGCCAAGGCCAAGGTCAAAGTACCCGTCAATGTCAGGGTCGTTTTCGAGGTTGTAATTTTCAAGGATTTTTTTTTGGTCCTGTCAAGGTTATTTTAAAAACAAGGACATTAATGAACGTGCCATCCAGAGAAGAAATTGGGTCATAGAAGAAGCTTACCTGTACAGAAGAAATTAACATGTATTTTATTTCTTAATTTTTAATTTTTTTGTTTGTTATTTTTTTTATTTTTTTTTTTAATAATAAAAAGTAAACTCAATCTTTTGTTATATTTTAATTTTTTTCAATAAAACAATAGTAAAATGAATCTGTATGTGTATTTATTAAACATCACCTAAAATACGTTTTGCAATCCATATTTTTCTGCAGAGTCCGTTTATTAATGAAATAGAACCATATATTAGGGTGAAATCTAATGGTTTCAAATCAGTCTCACATAACAATGTCAGAAGTAAACACTATTGATAAGTTCGGTCGCAAAAGAAAATTTAAGGATTTTAACTTTATGCGAGGTCCTTCAGGAATAGGTTTTAAACTTACACCTAATGGAGATTACGACATGGGAAGCAAAAGATTGTGCTATTTAGCAGAACCTCTTGAAGGAGACGATGCGACCACACGAAATTATGTTGATAATAACCTTGCTCAGTGTGTGCAAGATACGCAGAAAGCTTTACATGACTCAACAATTGTTATTAAAGATATATTCAGAAACCAACTTGAAGGTTACGTACGCAAGAAATTAATTGAAACCGGTCAAGAACTTAGAGGATACATTGATGATACTGTTATTGCAATATATGAACTTAGGCAAGACGAACTGCGTGATGAACTTAACTCTAGAATGTTGAAAATTGAAAAGACTATGGAGGATCTTGTCAGCAAACCTGTTTCACATTAAACATTTACTCGTAGACCTGTGCGTTTAATTTACTATTAGACAAATTTTTCAACAATAACTTTTACAGTTTGTTATTTGTCGACACTTCATTATATTTATAATTTTAAAATAAAGGTTCAATAAAAAAGCAATCAATCAATGAATACATGTTTTTTATTTAAAAAAAAAAAAAATTACAATACTATCGTTACATATTAATGTTGTATGTTTAATAGAAATAATAAAAACAATACAAATAATGAAATATGGATTTTCCAGATTACGTGCTGTCCTGACTTAGAAATGATTCCAACACGGTGACTAAATTTGCTAAGTTTTCTTCCGGGTCTGTTTTGTAAAAATCTATGTCTGCATGCCCCCAAGGTAGAGTTTTGGTTGAACTGGGAATTACATAACGTTTATCATCGCTATGTGACAATGCTACTTTATTTATTATGTTGGTATAAATGTTATGTAATTCACTTCTAAATGTCTTCATCTTTCTTAATATCAAACCACCCCGTTCAACAATTCTTTGGTAGTCTTCCTGATGAAGGTCTTTCTCGATAACACATTTTTTGATACCTTTGGCTTTTTTTAATTCATTATTAATGGACTTTACATAATAAGCCTTCGCGCCGGTACCATAAAAACTTATTATCGGATCACCAGGAAACTCATCTTTCATTCTACCAACTACAGAATTACTTTTAATTATGTTGAAATTATTAATTTCGGGGTAATTTGATGTATCGAATTTTTCGGGGTTTTCTGATATAGTTTGATAAAAGTTTTCCGTATACACTTTTAATATAAGCGAGTCAGTATCGGTGTAAAGTAACGAAGCATCATCGCCAAACTTGGATTTAATAAAATTATAATAAAAATCGTATATTACAGTCTTTGATATATCTAATATGGAAAAACCGATATAAATTGGTTTATTGTACAATATTTTAACTTTATTCATATGTATAGCAACAAAGTTCTCGGTAAATATCGAGCTACTATTGAAATTGGGGCGGGATATTAGTGCTCTAGCTCCATTTCTGCCTACACTGTTCTCCCAATGTGTTACTAATTTTATATCCTTTCGATTTTCCACATTTTCCATAGTTTTACCAAATATCGCGTTATTTTTTAATTTAAAAGTGTCCTTCGCAAATTTTGTGGTGGCCTTGTTACGTAAATTGGTATTAAAATCAATATACGATTTTAGCCATTTTGATTGCTCAAACTGTAATACTCGATGGGTTTGCATTACCACTAAGCCGTTGGCGATGGCTTGTTTTAAAGTTCTATAGTGTACAATGTATTTTTTTTTATCTTGTAAATTGGGAATTAATTTCGGTAATTTAGCGTTTTCTGTTGGCGGTATGATATTTTCTACTAGAAATGGAAGATCAGAATGTGCATCATGCAACTCAGTCGGATAATGCACATCCACTTCCAAAACGTAGCCATGTAAACTATCATCACCAACAGCCATAATATTTAAATCCAGAATTTCGCGCTCGCTTAACCATCGAAAACCACCATATGGTAATGCTTGTGACATACTATGACCATATAGATTTGTAGCATCAAGGTATGTTATAAATGAAGAAGGTTTTGTTGGGTCATAGTCTGGTAAAAAAATATTATTAGCGATGTGCTTCCTTTCTGTACACTGGCTTATGCCGCCGCGTATACCTTTCTTAAAAAAATGTATCATGTCTATATCAGTTAAGAGCTCTAACTCTACCTTAGTCATACGTAGCATACAATCAAATGATAAACTTGGAAGGGTATAGTAATGTGCTGGATCAAGTTTATCGAATTTTAAGCAATTATTCCGAAATTGCTCAAAAACATCACACAATAGCAACACATCTGATTTTAAATACACGTCCGAATAGTCCCCCAAAGTTTTACACCCAAACAAGCGCCATACTTCTTTTGCTCTTCTATAGCTTTCATCGCTAATATGTTCTTCCCGTAAATTATCATAAAATTCATCTTTACTTGGAAGACATGTATTTTCCATTTTTTCTATAGAGTCAATAAAGCTATAGGGAAAAACACCCTTTTGACGCATCAAATTAAATTGGTTGATATTTGAAAAATGTTTCCGCGTTTCAATAAAATCGTCGTCGTTTAAACCGCTGCCTAAATTTTCCAAAGACGTTGACAGAAATTTAAAACTATCAATAAATCGCAACTTTAAATATTTCCTCTTGACTTTTCCACATTTACTATCAAAATAATCGTGCACATAAATGCTTTTGGTAAATGATATGTACTTTTCCTTACTTTGAGCCAAAACACCAATTTTATCCCCATATTTACATAACTCTTTTATAAATAAATGGCTGTCGTAGCCGCTTAAGTTATGAAATATGATAGGGATAAAAGAGGGTAATTTATAATTTAAATTACAAACGGAATGCGCAGCACCAAATCTTTTTGCACCAGTTATGTGACAGTGGTCTCGTACTTTAATCTCACCCTCTTCAAAAGGGCCTTCACATATACCACATATTTTAGCATCATTAAACTCCCTTTTTTCTTCAGGCGTTAACGGTTTCATAGGCTTAATGTCTTTTAAATATGTGTTGTATAGAGCCCTTAAATCACACTCGATACGATCCACAAAGACTTGAGCTGCATTATTCCCCCGAAATAGCTCAAATTTCGAAAGTGAGTCGTCAAAAGAGCATTTAATTAAATAAGCAAAAGAATATGGTTCATGTTTAAAACTTTTTACAGTGTAAGAATTTTGTGGGTTTGGTTGTACCGTTTCAATGGGTTTTAAAACAGATTCGAAATCTGCATAAACCACGAATGGAACGCGCATTTGCTTTTCTATACCCTCGAATTTTAAAATATTTTCCGGCACACTCTTTCCAAATTTATCGATTTTTAAATCCACTGAGGGTGTTTGCGTGAAAATGTGGTTACAATCGTAGCTTTGATGTAAAGTTAAAGCTGACGGTGTACTAAAATAAATGAGGCAACCATCACAGAAATATATTTTATGTTGTTGACAACTAATTTGACTTGAAACTAAACGTGATAAATCCCGAATCCAACAATAATGACTCTTTGAACAAGTCGTATCACAAAAATGTTCACCGCCATCTTTACTACTACAGTCTTTTGTAATTAACAATAAATTTACATGCCTATCCAACTTTTTTGACGCATACCTCAGTGGACCAATAACTTCATGTATTATTTCATTATTTTCATATTTAGATTCCAGACCGTATACGTTAATTGATATGTTGTTCATTTCCTCAAATTTTTTAATGTCACGTAATTTTACTGGAAAATCCATACCTGTTACATTTAGCACTCTAGAAAAATGGGGGTAGGATGTCTTCTGTGAAGGCTCTGCTGTTGGAGGAAACAATGCTGATGTTACAGCCTACGCAAAGCAAAATTCGTCCTGGTTAATCACATTGACGACAGCTCCTTTCTTTTCAATAGAACACGGCAACTTGATGTATGATGAGCCACCCATAGGCATATACTTGTTGATACCAACTTCCAAGTATAAAATTCGCACAAGAGCCCATCCTATAACAAGAAAAATAATATATAAAAATCAGTTTAATATATCGGGTTTTGATTTTTCCATACCTGAATCTTTCTCCTGGAACTCTGTCGCCTGCGTTTTTATTAATTCGGTGAAAGAATGGTAAACGGCATCCAAATCACTTTCTACACTAATTATTTGATTAGCAGTGTTGAAGGATTTTTCACTGAATATTTCTTGTGATGGAAGCATGTACTCGCCAACAGCTGTCATGTTAACTTTTAAAGCATGATGCACACGCAATAAATTATTAACAAGTTCCACCACCTTGGATTTAATGTCTGCAAAGAACATTACGTAATCGGAATGCTCCATATCACTGCTAACCCGATAGGTTGCAATTCTCCTTTTGAAGGCACATTCAACGAGTTGCACACCATGACATACCGGCAAACATGAATTATTTTTATGTTGTTGTGTTCGTTTATGCGCTGACATATGATTTATTGGAACATCTACATTACATGTAGCGCAATTAATTACCGGAATCGTCGATGTATACTCTTCAATTCGGAGCCGTTTTCCTCCAGGCACTTCATTAAATCTCGCCGCACACGATTCTCTTTTATGACGTCTCATATTATAACTCTTAGTAAACTTAGAACCGCAATTTTCACAAACATATGCCATGATTTGTCAAATATTAACACATGTACTACCTATACAAGTCAGAGCCAACTGATGAATGAAACTGCCCCATACTCTATATAAAACCATTCAAGGTCACCCCCAACCACGTAACATCTTCAAGGTCACACACCCAAGATGACCTTCAACAAAGTCAAGGTCGTCTCGACCAAGGTCAAGGTCAAGGTCACACACACAACCTTGAACACAAGGCCAAGGCCAAAGCACACGTGCACTTTCAAGGTCAATGACAAGGACATGTGGGCGGGGCCAAAGAGGGGTGAAGCAAGGTCAAGGTCAAGGTCGAGGAGTGGGGGGATTGAGAGAATCGGGTTATGTTCACTACTGGCCACCAAGGTCTTGCGACATCACCCCATTAGATTTCTTCCTATGGGGTTATATTAAAAATAAGGTGTATGTTAATCCACCAACAACAGTGGAAGATATGCGAAACAGGATTAGGGATACCTGTAGAACAATAACGCCACTAATTTTGTCCAGGGTCCGAGAAAATCTGCAAAAAAGACTAAATTTGTGCATTGCACAAGAGGGTCGTTTATTCGAACACTTATTAAAAAGAAATAATTAATCTCAGTATTTAATATGTAATTTTTTTGTTTCAATTTAGTATAAAAGTAAATATGTATTTGCCTTGTCGTTATTGTTGTGTTAATTTTTTCACGTTATGTTTAATTAAACTATTGCCGTTGTAATATAACGAATAATGTATTTCATCATATTTAACCACATTCTGTTTGTTTCTGTAGTTTCTTTTTATTATTTTACATGGCTACTATGATAATGAAGACTATTTCTGTAAAAAAGTATGGAAAATAAGAAAAACTGAAATATCTCAAAAACTATTATAAATAGGTATAGGACATATTGAACAAAACTTTTAGGGTTTTTATTACTCTATTAAATAACATGAAAATATACAGGGTGTACCATTTAAAAAAAAAGATATTTGTTCATTTAAACTTGTTCAAATTTGAGCCGATGTGTTCAACACCCTGTAGCTTTTATTGCAAATATTAGGTAAAAATTCTGTTAACTTGTCCTTGGTCTTGCTAAATTCTAAATTTGAATATATTTGTCACAAAATTGAAAACGTTATTTAGGATTGAATTGATGCTTGAAAATGTGACTTTTTTTCTTTAAACTTAATTATCTCAGAAACTATAAAGTTTTGTTATAGTAAACTCTTAATAAAAAAGATTTAAAATTATAAGCTAAATCGAAAATACGATTTGTATATAGGATGTTCTATTTAAAAAAAATACAACTTTATGCTGTCCTAGTTTTTTGGCTCACCCTGTAGAGTCCTAAATATTTTTAAAATCTGCGAAAAAATAAACTGTATCAAACAATAAATATAGTTTCTTTGTTAATTTCACCGAAAAGGCACAAACCTACTTCATCCAATCGTTGACTCACCCTGTATAGGTGACGATAGAAGGAAAAGCAAGGAACCAATACTGTCCGTTCTTATAAAGGTCCTTGATAGCGTCAGTAGGATGAAGCGACATTGCCCGTTCTTATAGGGGTCCTAGACAATATCGATCAATAGCGGTAGGATATTAGAAAAGGAAACGATATTGCATATATAGGATCTTGACAGTGTCGGTAGGATAGAACAACATTGCTCTGAGTTACAAGACAACGTTGGCCACTAGCGGTAGGATGTAAGGAAAACAGTGGATGGTGGAACACCATGTACACAAGCCTTACCTCACCTACAGTGCTATACCAGGAGACACAGTCAGGTGATCCGGGGTGTCTGTTTGGATTCATCATCTAGGTGATGCACGTACAGTTCTCAGCACCGAACACGAAAAAGAAGAAATGGGATATACGTGCTAATTGGTTGAAACGGCTGTGGCGTTAAATGGATGGTGTCGGCTCCAACGGTGGTGCTATAACTAAAGCCCATGAGGAAAATTATTACTTATTTTTAACGAATAAAAGTACTTTGACGTTTTTATTTTAATTTTAATAAACAAATTATTGACAATAATCGTAAAACGCATATCGAATAAAGCCATTTTTTCGGTTTGTTAGATTTTTAGGCAATTTGTTCCATTGCACTTTTTTTCTATTTATTGAAAATGGAAGTAAAAGTGAAAAAAGTGAGTCTAGTCCGAACTACATTGGATAATAGTTTTAAGAGGAAATGCTGAAAATTTCACTTTTGTTCTTAATTAAAATTAAATAAAACCTCAACGGTTGAATATTTCTTTGCAAAACAAATATAGCCTACTTGGAGCACCAAAAAATATACTTTCTCCAAGTTTAAGCTTAATCGAATCATTTTTATGGAAGAAAAAAATAAAAAATGGAAAAAAAAACGGTTTTTTTGCATTTTTCTCGGAAAATTTTGAGGTTAGGGTAAAAATGGCTTCTACAAAAGTTGTAGATCTTTTTATTATCTTCAATTCTGGTATTTAAATAAGATGCGTAGTTTAGCCGGAAATCACAAAAAACCGTTTTTTACCCTTAAAATCATCCCATTTCACCCCAGTGGGTTGCTGGCGGTTCGGATTATTTTTCCTTCATTAGTTGTGATATTAACGCATGTAACGCATTATGGTTTTTTCTTACACTCTACTTTACAGCTACGCAGCCGAGCCTACTAGGCTGCATGGGCTATCAACCCTGCCTTGCTATAACATTTATTTAATTAATCAGTCAATCAACACCCGTACATAATAATTACCTAATTAGAACTTAAACGCGAATAAAAACAAGTGATTATGGCCGAAACAAAACTTTCAAAAGAAACACCATTAACTCAAAAGCCCCTGATTTTCAAACCCTAAAAACTTTTTAAAGTAATAAATAACTTTATATTTTCTCTCTAATTAAGATAAATTTTATAAACACCAACACTAATAAAAAATAATTTGAATATTATTTGGCCGGCCATTATAAATGCTCAAGGTATAATGAATTTAAGCTGAAAACTGACAAGCCGTTATTAAAGGCACAAAAAGAGCGATGAAAATACCAAGCAAAAAAATAATCGTTTATTAGCCGCTTTAATACCTTTTACCTGTTCTTTTTTGAATGGTTTTCGATGTTTTGAAATACAGCAGCGACGTGAAAATAATGAAAATAAATAGGGAATATAATATTCCGGATGGCGCCGAAATTATATTTAATGTACATACGGTATAATCGATAATACGATCGTTGGTTAAAAATGGGTATATTCACGTATCTAATACCAACAACAGTTTTTTCCATTCATGACTATTCGGTAGCGTGGGCAAAATGGCGAATGAGGCCAATCTAAAGAGGTTTTTTCGTAACAAAAATACTACTAGCATATCAACTGTGTCATCACACTATCCATTGTGACGTGTTTTCGTAGGAGGGGAGCAGGTCGTGCTCTACGGATTTACTTCGTCTACGGCAGTGGAACATCGGTCAGTGGATGTTTCTCGTGCAGACAGTCATCGGTCAAATGCTCCGCGCAGGGGTATCGGTTTGACGGTATCTACTTATATTCGGGATATCCCTGATCTCTGAACTGATCAACGGTTTGACTGCCTGAAGGTCAAAACATCCACTCCGTGGTTGGTTCTCGGGCGCCACCCTCGGGATTCATGTGGTCGAGGGCCCACTTATGCTTGTTACAGTGGAGAAATGACAACCCAGGGGTCAATTGTGCGTATTAGTGCTGGCTGCCGGCTGCCAATTGTTACATGTAATGGTAAAAATGGGACTAGGTAATGAAACAAACGGTTTTCAAATATCCTGTATCCTGTATTCCATCTTTTTATAATAAGACATGGCCTAAAACTAACTTACAATCTAAGATGAACAATAATGTAAACAAATGCAAACATACTCATGCCCAAAAAGATAGTAACTTCGTTACACCATGTAAATTTTGTTGTGTTTTCCATTCTCTACTATGATCCATTAATTTTTTATAAATCTTTAAAGCGAAAAAATTACTTTTTTTGTTTTTTACTGATAAAATCAAAACTAAAACTACCGGCAAAATGAGTCCTGAACAAACTCAATTGGATAATCATGGGTCCTTTCTGAAACCAAATGCATGACGGCCAATACAGCCTTATTGTGCTTATGCTTTACCCATGGCTACTATCTATTTTAGCTCCCTGGACCAATATATATATATATATATATATATATATATATATATATATATATATATATATATATATATATATAGGTGAAGAGAATGTTTTTCAATCGGTTTCAGGTTTGTTAACCTGAAGATTTGTTGTCTTTTTCGATCTAGAAACTTGCAATCGCATATGATGTACTTTATTCTTTCCTCGACCTGATTACACAGCATGCTACTGAGGTCTTCGTTGTAAATACTCATTTTATGCAGGCGAACTTTGACGTCTATGTGTACTACCATTACACTTGTGATTGCCCTTAGTTCTTACTTATTTGGAGTAGTTTCCTGGCTAATTTTGAATCAGCATTCCCAATAAAAGCCTGCTGTGGTTCAATCACTGCATTGCTGCATAAAATGTTATGTAGTGTCATCAGGATTTATGTTGTTTGCATTGATTGGTATATCCGGTGAAGCCTCTTTCTGAAAAATTAAATGTAGTGGAGGAAGATCCCCCAGAATACCCTCCATTTCTGAGGTCGGTACTCTATTTTTTTTATGTCGTCTACACATTGTAAAATTGCACATATTTCTGCCTAGATTATTGGTGGGTATTTTCCTAAGAGAAAAATCATTTCTTTTTTTGGTTGCTACCCATATATCCCAGCTCAGATATTCTCTTTGGGCTTTGAACCTTAAGTGTATCAGAAGATGATTTCTGTTAAACTATCTACTTACCTTTCGGCCTCTGATTTTGCTGCATAAAATGTTATGTAGTGTCATCAGAATTTATGTTGTTTGCATTGATTAGTATATCCGGTGAAGCTCAATTCTTGCCTCTTTCTGGAAAACTGAATGTAGTGGAGGAAGATCCAGAATGCATTTCATTGATGAGGTCGGGGTTGATTTTATAGCCCCCATGATGCTCAAACAGGTGACTCTCTGTATGTCGCCGAGCTTGGTCATAGTTGTTTTTGGGATTGTCGTGGGCCACTAAATCTAGGCTGAATATATAGTCGCTGGTCTCATTATACTAGTGTATAACAAGTGCACCATCTTGAGTGAGAGACCCCATGTTTTCCTGCACAACCTTTTAACAATCACAAGGGTTGTCTCCGATTTGTTCGTTATCTTTTCCACGTGCTTGTTCCAGACCAGTCTAGAGTCCAAAAATTTTCTTCTAGATATTTAACTTCTTGGAAGTGTGGTATTGTGTTTCTTTGTAGGATAATGGAACCGACGTCCTCTAGGTTCTTCCATAAGCATTGTCGGCTCATTTGAAATTTTTAGTGCACTTTCAGCACTGCGAAATACATCATGAAAACTTTAAAAATAGAAGTATCACCCTACAAGCATTTTGCGTAAAATACGTGAAAAAAGCTAGCAAATATGACGGAAAATGGCCTAGTGCATGAAAGTAGAAGAGTAATGGTGGCAGCACGGCTGCCGAGGGAGTCATATTTATATAGTACATCTAGATATACTAAACATTTCGAAAAGTACATAAAATTTGCTATTATTTCGCGAAAGACCCTCGCTACAACTTTGAAAATGATGAAGATATGAATTTTTGAAAGAACGTTAAATTTATTGATTTCCTTTCTGATTTTCTTCGTTAATAATGATCCGATTGAGTCGATCTGGGGTTCATTTTGTTGGTATTTTTATTTTTTATAATTCATCCCTTTATATTATCGAGATTGCTTCATTAGTTTTGATTTTGTAATTACACAATAAAAAAAGAACTGCGCTAATTGTTTGTAATTAATGTATGGATCATAATAGGTAGTGGAAAACATAACAAAATATCACTACGGATTGAGTTTAGTACGATAGCATAGTCGGTATTCTGATAGTATTTTTGTCACAGAATCGCTTATTTTTTTTTTTTTCCTATTTTTCTCGTATAAGTTGGAAACCTATGATTTAGAAATACGATATTTTCGATGCAAGTTAAGAACAAACCATACTAAAAATATTGCCAAATGTGTTTTGTCAAGAAAATGTATGAATTTAAATGGAAATTTTGGCTACATTATTCACATATATTTTCGATCTAGTGCCAATGTATTTTAAAGGATAATGTGTAACTTTTTAATGACTGAATTGCAATTAAAAAGTACAGTGGGTACGGTAGCTCAATCTTGCGTAGGCCAAAGGATCGAAGTTTTGTTCTTACTTCTTCAAATTCTTCTTGTATATCTTAACCTAGGGCGCCACTCCGTTTTTTATATAGATAAAAGTAAGAAAAGCCAATCGTATAATTATGGAATGACAACTTCAATGAAACTCAGTAATTATTGCTACGTAATCAGTCTATATTGACTAATATAAATCCTTGACGATTTTAGAGGAAATTTATAGAGAAGTTAATTTATTTTTAGATGTTTTTTTAAAATTTTTCCGGTTTAAGTCAGCCTCTGTGTGGATTAAATCTATACAAATTGTTAGCAATAAAGGTTTGCTTTTTTCTTTTTTGTGATTGTAAACCAGTCTCCCAAATAGCCTCACAATAATAAATTAGGTGAAGAATAAACTAAAAAAAGATATAGCGGCCTTATTATTGTTGTCTTAGGAGTTCTAAATCAATTCCTACGGATCTGCCAATCCCAAGGCTATGAGTGGTTGTAGCGCACTGTCGGCTATTCCTCGTGCTTAGTTAACGTCTGTCCATCCAAGAAAATAAAATCAGTGATTTTTATAAGTACTTGGTAGTATGCCCAAGGATAAGGCAAAGCAAGAAGAAAAAAAAACGGGATAAAAAGCATCCTGAAATAAATCAGAGAGGCAACATAAAGCAATGCATGATAAATTTTCAAAAAAAAAACTTACTCAAAAGCCAATGATCTCATAAAAGGAGTGCTAGAAAAGGCACAATTTAACCTCTCCAACAGTTCATAATCAAATCTGACAAATGTTCAAGCTGTCAATCTCATATGTGTAGTCTCTCATGTTCAAATCTGGGTACATCCACAATAAGGACTCGCAACAACATCGCGACGGAACGGATTCATATAAGACGAAGTGTTATTTACGGATTATACAGAACATCCTAGCACTGATGACACAATTATTATAAAAATGCTCGGAAACCCCAAAAATTCATGATTCGAAATTCACTACTTGCTACAGTTTTGATCTTTTTTTTCACAAGAATACCAAAAAAACATTTCTTCAAATAATTCTAGAAAATAAAAAACGAGAATTTTCCTAGTTACTCTATGTTTTAAATTGTTTTAAGGATTCCCATATTAAAATAGTATAATATAGTTTTTAATTATTTAATAATATACAATAATAAATATTTAAACAATTTATTCTTCCTATTCAATAAACAAAACATGCAAAATAGAAAATGAAAATTTTTGAAGTTATTGTGCGCTTTAAGTTTCTTTAAGCATGTCTGGAGTAAAACCGAATTCTAAATTTGCAAAAAACATTATATAAATGGATTAAAAATTATTACAAACAATTTGATATAAATCGTTAGTGAACAAAATTAACAAAATGCTAAAGGATAATTTATTGCAGGAACTGTATTTATTTTAAAGATGCCTAGGATAACATTGAAAAAAAAAAGTTTTATTGAATCTCTAAACATTTTTTTGCAAATTGTGTGTTCAATTTTAGTCTAGAGATGAGAAAAACAACTTAGGATACACAGTAACTGCAAAAATTGTAATTCTGTTTTTTTTTTTGGTTACACTAGTCAACAATTACAAAAAAAAAATGCGCCTATTGTTACAATGGCTGTCTGAGGGAGTATAAAGAATACTTATTGCGAATTTAAATGGCGAAATGGAGTACAAGAAGTGTATTTTAAGAGACATGTGACAGTCCATTTGCAGTAGCTTTCAAGTAGTTCTACTACTTTTTTGTTTTCTAAAATCCCCGAAACAATTGTTTCAATAGAACTTCATGCAGCTACTTCAACGTAAGTTAATTTTCGATCAAACTGTTGATCTGAGTATTTTTCCAAGTTATGGTTCAACAAATATTTCTTCCTTATATTTAGCATCACTTAGTTAGGGAAAAATGTGTTTCAGGTATTTAAATGCATCTACTTCTTTATCTAATGCTTTAACATTCCCAGTTTAATGTATAATGTAGGTAAAAGTACTTTTTTGGGACCAACAAGAGGAATATTCTTTATGTTAGCTTGATCTGGAATATATTGATTTCTCTGAAGCCATTCTTTTACTTGATGATGGCTCTGTGTTGCTCTACTATCCCAAAGACAGAAAATGGCAATACTTCGTTAATCCACCCTGAAAACCTTGTAATAGTCCTATGATTTTTAGATAGATATTTGCCACTTATACGTATCATACCTTATTTTATTTAGACTAAGTGACATACTTCCGTATGCTTCCTTCATGTCAACTGCATGTGCAAGATGAATAGAGGGTGTTTTGTTGCCATTATGGAGCAGAACTGCTTTTACACTTAGTTTAGAAGGATCCATAAATAAGCACCATTCATCCAGGTTATGTGCAAATCATAATTTTATCATAACACTATTTGCAATAACAGAAACACACATTCTATTCTGCTGCGAGGATAGCTCCTGGTTAGGGTTTCTTAATAATGTAATTTTGGCTCCAGGGGCTAGTAAATTCCACTGCTGGAATCTAGATTTTAATACTTCAGCATGCTGCAAGTTGAAATCTCAAACTAGGTCATTTAATTCAGGTTTTTCGATTAAATGAGGTATTTTTCCTTTACTTTCGGAAAAATAAGAATCATCCTTTTCTGATACATTATTGGATTCTGTCTTATCATCATACATTTCTAGATTTTCCTCCTATTTTACTAGGGGCGCTGAAACTACTAAACCTTCTTCATGAAGAACCGGTTTTATTGCTGAAGGAATATCCGGATATTCAATATTATATCTGTTCTTTTTTAAAAACCAGACACTTTTGTCATTGAAAAGTAACAGTCGTTAAAATGATTTGTTGGTTCTTGCCAAATCATTGGAACTTCAAAAGGCATAGAAAAGTGTTTGTCATTTAACAGATCTCCAAAATATTTATGACTCTCCGCGAGGCTAACACTGCCACGTATTAATACTTTAGATATTTTCGTACTATCGCGAGCATCGGTTCAGAGATTTGAAAATACGTTTACGGGCGTCAACTAACCTTATTCAACACAAAAATTACATGAAGACAGGGCTTTTACTATTGGCTTGTTCGAGCACTTCGCTTCTTTATCTAATACTGACCACTACTCGTGCTAAACCAATTCTCATCACACGATTGCCGGCGAGCTACTTTTACAGCAGTTCCGTACTTCTGATATTTTCTAGAAATATCGGAGATCGAAAATTCGAAGAAGTATATTCGGCTACGGGGCAGAGTGAAATTTGGAACGATATGGGTTTAAATGAGTACTTCCATTATTTTTAGCCCTAGGGGACTGAGACGCCCCCCAAGTGGTGTTGCCAGACTGTGCATAATTTCTCTAACTTATTGAAACCGTAAATCGGGCAACGTCGCTCTCAAATATATTACAAATTACTTATTAAAATAATATGATTATGATACTCAATTATTTTTGCTGAAAAAGTGATAACTAAAAAATCTTCCGTGTTAAGAAGTTTTTACCAGCATTTTCGCATTTAGAGATTAAAAATTAACCAAAGGTTGCGTTTTACATTACAGTCGCAAATTGGTTGTAAAGTAGTGTTATTATTTAGTTACAATGAATTGGTAAAAAAATTGTTTAAAGGATTCTTTAAATATTTTTTCAACTTTATTTCATAATTTTAACCTAGAAATCCTTTAAATAAATTAATTTGATATAATTAACGGCTATGTCAGTTACTAGAGGCTCAAGGGTATGTTACAGTCGATAGAGAAAACTTCTCAATGAACTGTGGAGATTTAAAATTTCAAATAATAAAATTTTTATAATAAAAGTGCGCTAAAAGGTGAAAAATAACTATAAATTTTTATATAAAATTGAACTTTTTGAAGTCGGCGCTAAACTAATACAAGACAAAATATGATTTGCATAAACAGATTAAAAGTACTTTATTTGTAATTGCTTTATTACCATAATTTGTATATATTAGTAGTTATTTATTTCATTTACAAATAATTTGGCGCCGACTTGAAAAAGTTCAATTTCATATAGAAATTTATAGTTGTTTTTCACTTTTTAGTGCACTTTTAGAAGTGGGTTCAATTTTTTTATAAAAATTTTATTTTTGTATTTTTAGTTTTATAATTCATTATAATATCCATAGATTATTTGAACAAAGTTCTAATCGAGATTAGTGTACCTCACAATGACTCCAAGGTGGCAAAAAAGTATTCATTTTATCCAAAGTTGTAAATCACCCTAAAATGAACCACTAAAAATTCTTTGGTTCTTAGAGTTTTCCGAATACCAGTAAAATATTTAGCCTGTCATAGTAAATCCACTATCTTTAAACTCAAATTAATTGGTAATATAGGCCCCAAAACCTTCCAATATTGATGTTTAAGGAACAGAAGATATAAATTTCTTAGCTCGATATATTTTATACTGCATATTAAGTTTGTATACGCCTCAAGAACCCCACAATATCAATTTTCAACATTTAAACAACCTGAGATGTAAATTTCTTAGCTCGATATATTTTATACTGCATATTGACTTTGTATACGCCTCAAGAGCCCCACAATATCAATTTTAGACAAAATCAGAATATGTAAAATTTTCTGCCCCTCATATTGTATCTTATCAACCTAATTAACTTCATATTCGTAATATACGACCCCGAAAACCCTCTAATACCAAATCTGAAAAAATGCGAATAAGGTAAAGTTTTCAAACCATCATATTCCATCCGCTATATTGAATTTCAAAAAAATTATTTTAAGTGTTAGTCTAGTCTAAATCAAAACCCTTCAAAGCCTCCTAGTACCAATTTTGGATGAAATCCGGAAGTTTAAAATTTCTAGATTTATATTCGCTATTTGCATCTTCAAAAACGATTCAGTCCCACCCAAAATTGAAAAATGTAAAATTTTTAGTCCGCTATCTTGGATTTGCCGTATTGAATCCTAAAAAAATACTTTTAAATTTATAATTTACACCCTGAAGGACCCCCTATATCAGTTTGGGAGAAAATCGAAAAATGTAAAATTTTAGGACTAATACCTGACAAAATGTGATTCGCATAAACAGATTAAAAGTACTTTATTTGTAATTACTTTCTTACCATAATTTGTATATATTAATAGTTATTTATTTCGTGTACAAATAATTTGGCGCCGACTTCAAAAAGTACAATTTCATATAAAAATTTATGGTTATTTTTCACTTTTTAGGGCGTTTTTAGAAGTCGGTTCAATTTTTTTATAAAAATTTTATTTTTCTATTTTTAGTTTTAGAATTCATTATGATATTCATAAATTATTTGAACTAAGTACTAATCGAGATAAGTGTACCTCGCAATGACTCCAAACTGGCAAAAATGTACCCATTTTATTCAAAGTTGTAAATCTTTCTAAAATGAACCACTAAAAATTCTTTAGTTCTTAGAGTTTTCCAAATACCAATCAAATTGGGTCAAACGAGTATTTAGTCTGTCATAGAAAATCCAGTATCTTAAATTTCAAATTAATTTAAGATTGGTAATATACGCCCAAAACCTTCCAATATCGATATTTAAAGGAAATAAATTAATTTTTTATCCACCATATTGGATACGCCATATCGAATTTTTTAAAAATAATTTTAGATTCGTCATGTGTGACCCCGAAAACTCTCCTGTACCAATTTTGGTGAAAATCGGACAACATGGATTTTTTTTTGTCCGCCATATTGAGTTTTTTAAAAATAATTTCAGATTCTTTAGGTGAGGCTCCGAAAACTTCCCCATACCAATTTTGGAGAAAATAGGACAAGATTGATTTTTTTTCGTCCGCCATATTGAATCCGCCAAATTGAATTTTTCAAAAATTATTTTAGATTCGTCATATGCGACCCCGAAAACTCCCCTGTACCAATTTTGGAGAAAATCGGACAAAATTTATTTTTTTATCGGCCATATTGAATCCGCCATATTGAATTTTTTTTAAATTACTTTAGATTCGTCATATGCGACTCCGAAAACTCCCCCGTACCAATTTTGGAGAAAATCGTACAAAATTGATTTTTTCGTCCGCCATATTGGATACGCCATATCGAATTTTTTAAAAATAATTTTAGATTCGTCATGTGTGACCCCGAAAACTCTCCTGTACCAATTTTGGTGAAAATCGGACAACATGGATTTTTTTTTGTCCGCCATATTGAGTTTTTTAAAAATAATTTCAGATTCTTTAGGTGAGGCTCCGAAAACTTCCCCATACCAATTTTGGAGAAAATAGGACAAGATTGATTTTTTTTCGTCCGCCATATTGAATCCGCCAAATTGAATTTTTCAAAAATTATTTTAGATTCGTCATATGCGACCCCGAAAACTCCCCTGTACCAATTTTGGAGAAAATCGGACAAAATTTATTTTTTTATCGGCCATATTGAATCCGCCATATTGAATTTTTTTTAAATTACTTTAGATTCGTCATATGCGACTCCGAAAACTCCCCCGTACCAATTTTGGAGAAAATCGTACAAAATTGATTTTTTCGTCCGCCATATTGGATCCGCCATATTGAATTTTTTAAAAATTATTTTAGATTCGTCATATGCGGCCCCGTAAACTCCCCCTTACCAATTTTGGTAAAAATCGGACAAAATTGGTTTTTTCGTCCGTTATATTGGTTCCGCCATATTGAATTTTTTTAAAATAATATCAGATTCGTTATGTGCAACCTCGAAAATTCCCCCATACCAATTTCGGAGAAAATCGGACTCAATTAAATTTTTTTGTCCGCCATATTGGATCCACCATTTTGAATTTTTTTAAAATAATTTCAGATTCGTTGGATACAACCTCGAAAATTTCTTCATACCAATTTTGGAGAAAATCGGACAAAATTTAGTTTTTTGGCCGCCATATTGTAAGCGCCATCTTGGATTTTACTGCACCAATTTCATCTAAAAAAATATGAGACCAGCAACTTCCTTTACATAACGTAAAAAATTTCATTCAAATCGGTGCAGCCGTTCCGAAGTAATCGGTGTACATACATAAAAAAAAAAATACATAGTCGACGAATTGAGAACCTCCTTCTTTTAGAAGTCGGTTAAAAAAAACATACATACTCGACGAATTGAGAACCTCCTTCTTTTAGAAGTCGGTTAAAAAATGAAAATAAATTATTACAGATGGTGGCTAAAGTCTTGTTTTATAACACTCGCTCCCACTTGGCAACTTCTAAACAACATTAACAGCAAACTGTGCCGTTACAACTGCTTTACATAAATGAGGTTTGTTTTAAGATATCAAAGCGCTGTTTGCATTGTTTCAAATAATTACTAGCAAATTGCTTTAGATGTTTAAAATGTGTTCCGAGCCCATTATTTCATCTAATTAGTAAATTTGGTAGATATAAATAATAATTTTGAAAAAGAGTTGTTGTTACTTACCTTATTTACAGTGAACAGAAAATTAACCAACCGTATAATAAATTTAATTATGTAGCTTATTCGTAAATCGGCTTTGGAAACTCATAAGTTAAGATCAAAAATTGCAAATCATCAGGTAGTTTTTTCTAATTAAAATCACACTGCCGAAATCTGCAGTGAATTGATACCAAATTATTCGCAATCGATCTAAAATAAATTAAAACGATGTAACTTAGTAAAAGAAGTAAAACACTTTTTGAGATATTTCAACAAACCGTAATGATTAGTATTAGTTTCAGTAATTTGGAAATATATTTGAGTTGCTGTAGCATTCTAAAAATATTTTATATCCATTCACATTTTCTGTAACAAAACTCTTTCAAAAAGGTTTTTATGTCGCAATAATACAATAAATTTAAAAAGATCGGTAGCTGGAAACGCCGACTTGTAATCTACCAAATATCCATAAAAGTTTTATTAACTAGAATGGAGAGACAAATTTTCTTACAGATAAAAATAAATTCGTGGATCAATGCTCCTACAAGTTTAGCAGGTATTTTATTTTGACTAGCAAACGTGAAAAATTCTTAATTATATATTGGTTAATTTGATAAATATTTAAATACCAGACTGTTAGAAATTGTAGATACTCTACAGGTGAATGTTCCTTAGAATATTGAAGATATATTCAATAATTTTTTATATAGTCAACAATTTGGTAGACAGGTTTCAATATAACAGTAACTTGCACACACTCAGTAATAATATTGTAACAAAACAATTATCTTAAAACCACTAATTCTCCATGAAATGAACAACCTTTAATTTCTGTATCTAACAAGAAATATGGTGGATCAAATAAACTACGTTACAACTTTCTAAGTTTATCATTTCAAAAGTTTATTTTCCCGAAATATTAAAGGATGCTTCTATCAGTTTTCAAGCGATGTTTCTACACTGAATAATTACTGACAAAAAAGCACCACTGGCGTCAGTTTTTTAGACGACTTTTGCGAATATTTAGAAAAATAAAATATTTTTGGCTGTAGTCAATATGCGTTTCTCCTAGGAAAATCAACGAGAGATATCACATTAACGAAGCCCATACTTTTTGTCTGGTACAACATCTGAAACAGAAAAATATGTAATTATGCCAAGATTGGTCAAGTCCGAACATAGATGTGTTTTTGATTCATCAATACTGTTACGGTTTTGTGGTCCTGTAGCGCACCGCAGTGGATTTTCCCCACCAAATATATTTATATTGGGTCCGAGATAGTACAACGAATTCGGCGTATTAAAAAAAATACTAAACGGATGTGGTAGCAACTATTATTTTTGAGCCAGTCTGTTGATGATTTTTGTGTGACGGTTTCTTGCTAAATTTCTGTTCTCGTGCTTTTTTTTTTCTGGAGTCCATGCGTAAAAGCCAATTTGAATTTGAGTGAATGAATGAATGAAAAAGGGATGCTGATACTAGATCATCATTGGGCCCTTTACATCCCATCATAGCTGCAAGTCTTCGAGGCCGATTGCCTTTGCGAATCCAAGCAGCCTCGTTAGTTGAACTTGCCTAACTGCCTCCGGTAACAAAATTGTATCTCCGAAATATCTCTGTCTCAGTCCACTTAGTGCTGGGCACTCATTGAGGACATGGTCAACAATTTCATCTTCTTCCAGACACCATCTGCACGTCGGGTCGTCTTTGACACCGATTCTATGAAGCTCCAGAGGTGACAATGTCCTGTCAACATTCTCACCACAATTCGCAGCTATTTCCTTTCCAAGGAGAGAAGCTCCTTAGTACGCCGTCCGCTAAGCCCAGTTATATGTTCCTTAGCACACCTCATTCCAGGAGCTCCCCTCCACGATTCAATAAATTTGCTTTCCAGCAACGATTTTAATTCCTTTTTGCCAATAGGAATTGAGACATATAGTATTGGTTGGGGTCTATACGGTTTAGTTGCCGAACCCAACTTTCCCAGACAGTCTGCTTCCTCATTCCCCCAATTTGAATTTATTCTCCAATGGTGTGGGGATGTAAACTCTTAGAAACAGTGACCAATCAAGTGGTCCGTTAACAACACATTAGAGGATTTTTAATTAATTTAAAAGGATTCTTCGGTTATTCTTGATCACTTCTTCCTCGAAATATTCTACCAAATTATTTGCTGACTAACAGTACTGTTTTATACACTAATTTCGAGTAATTTTATTTTTTTTTTGTAGCTTGATAAGTGATCCTCCATTCTTATTTAGAGAAAGAATCATTAGCTGACAATTCCAATACATTATTTTATATTGAAGAAATTGTATGATTTTATTTTATTTGATTTGACTGTAAATAATAAATAATATTAATTAAATTAATCAACTATTATTCGAAAAAAGTTTAATAAACGAAGCTACTAATTTTGGTTATAATTAACTAATTAGAGCGAGTGACTAATAATTCTGATTATATTCAGTTTTAATTTAGAAGATTAATTAAAGCTATATGTTAAATTCTAAACAATTTCAAAAGTGAATAGCAAGAGCAAATAAAATTATAATTATAATTATTTATGCAGTAATATTCAGATATAATATTTACATTTGCTGTTTTACAGACAACTTTTACTGATAAGGGAATTACTTTTATTCTTTAACGTTCTTAATCTAATAATAAGTCCAGTTCTAATACCGGAAAATTATTTTTCCAAGTATTATTTTTCAAGGATTATATCTTTATCCGAGAATATTTTTCTGTTTTTTTTTACCGAATATTATAAAGTTTTTTTATAGTATAGTTTAACACATGTAATCAATAGCCGAATTTGTTATTTTATGAAATATGGAAAAATTAGTGTATTGAATGTAATAAAAATTCTGTATGTATGGTTCACGGAGATTTTATTTTTTCTTTTGTACCATATTTTTTTTTCAGTAAAAAGAAGGCTCTTAAAATAAAAGAGTCAAATTTGAAGATCTCAAACTACCAAAGATTCATATCTTGAGAGATCCATTTCTTAATGAATAGTGGGAATAATATGACAGACCCGAAATTCTCTTACTCCCGTGATGCCATCTCCCCTTTTTTCTACCTCAATGAATGGAACAATCCGTACTATATTTATTTCTTACAGGTTGGTTGCCTTAATCAGGTTTAGAAGCCTGTTCATTAGTTTCTCCTCTGGGTATAAGCTTTCCGGATTGATCCATCCTGGAAGCTGTCTCTAGTAGATTAGAAATTCGCATTCGAAGATGATGTGTAAGGTAGTTTCGTCCTCTTCATTACAAAGTCCACATGTTGGTTCTTCATTGTAAATGCCCATTGTGTGTGGATGTTTCCTTAATCTGCAATGGCAGGTTATTAATTCTATCAGTAGTTTAATCTGATGTCAGTTTAAACACAGTATTTTGCTGCTTAATTTACCGTATGGTTTTCTCAGCAATAATTTGTGGCTGCCAATATGGTTCCAAAGGATCAGTATATAGATGGTTTATCCACCAGGATGATCAACCACAAAAAGCAGTCTTGGTAATTTCAAACACTGGTCCAATAAATGTGGTAGCAGACTTGACTTGAAAGTTGGTCCGCTTTTTATTGCCCAGGATGCCCGTGTGTCCTGGTATCCACACAAGGGTAACCTTGTTGTA
The DNA here is from genome assembly GCA_034092305.1 of Diaprepes abbreviatus. Classification (NCBI taxonomy): domain Eukaryota; kingdom Metazoa; phylum Arthropoda; class Insecta; order Coleoptera; family Curculionidae; genus Diaprepes; species Diaprepes abbreviatus. The sequence continues at coordinate 19,402,813 of JASJET010000031.1, forward strand.
TTTTAACAGAGCGATAAGTTTTCGAAAACAACCTCTGTTAATGTTATCTGATGGCACGCAGTACTTTTAGCTCTGCCTGACTGTCGAAGAAAATGAGAATGATCTTGCCACGGTAATTCCTCATCAGATTCCTCGGAGACAGCTATAAATAGCATATACTTCTGCTTTGAATACAGTGGTGTGCTACTTCAGTGCCTTACTTTTGTTAAGTCTGAGTACGGCTCCATATATTAGGCTCCTGTACCATGATCAGTTTTTGATCTATTTGTAAACTAAGCTTTCTGGCTCTTAGATGGTATCACTGCTCGTCTCCAAAATGAGTTCATCACCACATCTTTAAAGCTGATATGTCTGAGGACATGTCCAGTCCACCAGACCTTGGTTTGTCCAGCCTGTACTCCCCTTCCCTCGCATTAGTCTCAATTATTATAACAAGGGGGGGGGGGGAGTTTTAGTAGGTTTCCTTTTGCTGCTATCGGGATGCTTCTCCTGGCTTCTGTGATGCACAGATTGCCAGTTTCTGGAGTTTAGAGAGTTCCAAAGTGATCCTTCCTTGAGTAATTTTTGTTCACCATAAAGTGTACAATGTGTGGTTTTTATTCTGTGCCCTTTTTATTGCCAATTTTAAGTTTAGTAATTACTTTCTGCAAGTGTGAGTTCAAAGTAACTTTTGCATCTAGGCCTATACTTTGTCGGGTGATCCAAAACGAAAACAGCTTATGATAATGATGCATAAAATCAGAAACATTGCACACCTTCGAATTACGAAAATCCATGTTCAAGGCAGTAGCAGCTCATGACTATTTAGTCAGAAAGTGCCAATACCAAAATGTAGGATTATTATAAAACACGTTTCTATAGTCACGGTAAGAAGAATTTAACTAAGTTTTATGTTTATCTTACCGAGAATAGAAATGTTATTCACAGTATTCATGTGAACCTTAATTACCAAATGAGTCTTTAATTCATCTCGTACATACACATGATGATGTGTACTTTTTTCGACCGGATTTCATCACCTTTGGACAATACATATGCAAAATAAAACAGTTTATGTGTTTTCTCACTTATTTTTCAATTTTGAAATCAAAACATCGCCTTCCTGACTCTTTTGTTATAATTTTTTCTGTACAACTAACTTTCTTCGTAGTCATACCGGCAAATAAAACGACTTTTAGTAGTGTCACCCGTTAAAAACTGAATTCTTTGTTGGATTTAATTAATAGGTTATTGAAACATAGTTCTACCTTTCTTGCTCACATATAAGCCACCTTAGATCTTTGTATTTCAAGCGTGCCGTATAAATAAATTTCATTATTTTATGTTGCCGATTATAGAAAACTTTTTCGCACTAAGCTTTTTTCTTAGTTATCAAACGTTTAAATAATTAATATGGAAAAATTGAAGTACTTAGGACACGTCGTTTCAAATGATGCCGAGTACGGGTTGATGAAATGCATTCGGCAGGGAAAAGTGCAGGATAAAAGAGGCGTCGGGAAAAGACGAATATTCCGGCTAAAAAGTTTGATTTGAGAACTTGGTTTGCAACATCCATCTCAGGACTCTTTAGAACAGCAATAAATAAAATTAACATTGCCAGAATAATTGTTAACCTTCGGTAACGAATAGGCACCAGAAGAAAAAGGAGATCCCTTGGAGGTGCGAATTTTCAAAAATCCTGTTTTAATGTGTATCTACATGATATTGCCAGCCTTTTCTCAAAATATTATGATTTTTTTTAATAGTTTGGGCTGTGCTTTCATCTGTCATTCAGTCAGTTAGTCAATCAGGACAACACCGCTTATAAGTATACATTTCATGCAAAATTTCGTTATGTATTTTTCCTAGTCTAGTTAAAGTAGTGGTATGCGAATAATAATAAAACTTTTTGTTTTTTATCATATTAATAAAAGCAAAAAAAAAAAGATTCCTAGCTTGAATAAAAAAAACACTAATAACTAACAAACCAAAAATTTTAGGTTATATTTTAAAAATAAACTATTATTTAAAACCAATCTTAATTAATTTTTGCTTTTAAATTTGTTTTGTAAATCCAGACTAATTGGCAAAATATTTTTTATCCTACCAGTTCCATTTCCGCATTCGTTTCAATCCATAATTCTACTGTTGTTTGGAAAACCAAAGCGCTGCCGACAATGAAATATATTGAAAATGAAAATAAAAAATACATACCGGATTGTGATTGTAGATATATTTATGTGTCATTTATTGTTGTGATTGTTAAAATTTGAGTAGAATTTCCAAATAAAACTCAATTTTATGTATACCAGCCATTTTAGATAGACAAATAGATTTTAAAATTTTGGTATTTTTCGGGGTGATTTATGACATGGAGTAAAATTAATTAGTCTGCAGCGTTAAAATAGCAGTATTTTTTTTTTAATAACGAAATACACTGGGATTATTTTTTGCTACTTTATTGCAACATACTGGTATTTATGCTAATATTGTAAAACCTAAGTTTTCCTTAGCTATAAATATGTCGGTAGGTCTTTTTAGCTATTAAAAATGTGCCTTAGAGGGCAGCAGGTGAATAAAAGAACAAGCGTTTAAGTTACCTTTACACGTGATCAGTGATTTATTGGACAGCCGACTTACTGACAGTACTATGCTGATATTTTCATGTTAAAACCTCACAATTCGCTAAGAACAAGTTCAATAATAGAGTATTGCTAAATTAAATATTAGAATAAAGCTGAAAGCTAGTAACCGTGCCAGCGAGAAAAATGCCAAGCTAAGCTCTATGTCAGAGAGTAGGGGTGGGTCATTTAGGGTGCCACTGCATCTGTAGCTAGGTTGAATGCAGAAAGATTCCACGATGTTGTTGGAAACAAGCTTTCAACTTCACTGCTTTTGATACGCAAATACAAAAAGAATAGATATGCAAGGGCGCATCTGAGGCAAATAAAACTCGTTAATAAATGATAATTATTCAGTGTAAATAGACACACAATTTCTAATTTAAAATGAGTACAAAGTTTTCTTCTCAAACAAAAACTTGGTTCAGAGTTGTGAAAATAATACTCTATAATAAATAAATTCTCCAGGTCTCGACGGGATCCAGAACTACTGGCTCAAAAAGTTCTAGTGTATGCACCGTCAGCTGGCTAATCTTATTAATGATGTTTTCTTTAACCCAGCAAAAATACCATTGTTCTTGACCGAAGATATTACGTAACTCCAACCAAAGGACCAGCACAACACACATGACCCAGCTAAGTATAGGCCAATCACCTGCCTTCCCACACGGTATAAGGGAAGATACAACCGGGAACTTTTGAAATGCAGAACGGTGAAACTATAGCTGCAATGGAAGCAGACCAAACATACAAATATCTAGGTATGACACAGGCTAAAAGAATTGACCATGGCATTATGAAAGCCGAATTGACAACCGAATTTGTCAGGAGGGTAAGGCGGGTATTACGAACTAACTTAAATAGTAGAAATTTGTTTAAGGCGCTCAACACGTATGCTTGTTCTGCGCTAAACTACTCTTTTGGAATTGTAAAATGGAGCAGGACGGACATACAAAACCTGCAAAGAAAAATAAAGACACTCCTAACAAAAGCACAAAACATCACCGTTGGAGTGCCATTGAACGTACAATGCTTCCAAGACACCAAGGAGGAAGAGGATTGGTGGATATTGGTAAACAGCTCGACCAACAAATAATAAACTTACGTTCATATTTCCACAGGTTAGCGGACTCTTCTACACTACATCGAGAAATATGCGAGGCAGACATTTCAACGCCGCTACAGTTGAGGGAACAAGATATTACTTTTCATCACCAAACAGACCAAGAGAAGTTTCAAACCTGGCTACAGAAGCCACTTCATGGACAGCATCCAAATGAGGTTAATCAGGACAATGTCGACAACTCAGTGTCAAACTACTGGTTGATTTCAGGACAGATGTTTCCGGAAACGGAGGGCTTCTTGTTAGCTATCCAAAATCAGGTTATTCCGATGAAGAACTATCGAAAGTTCATAATTAGAGATCCCTCAATAGAAAATGACCAATGCAGATATAGCTGTCGAACATCAGAGACAATCCAGCACATAACTGGAGGATGCCAAGCGTTTGCCGCAACCGAGTATAAGGACAGACACGACTCAGCCGCCAAGATACTCCACCAAGAGTTAGCAGAAAAGTTAAACCTATTACAGGTAGGAAAAAGGCCTTATTACAAATACAATCCAGAGCCTATTCTTGAGAACAATCAGTTCAAGTTATATTGGGACCGAACGGTTCTGACGGATCAGACAGTTGCTCATAATAGACCAGATATTATACTAATAGATACAATTTCTAGACGAACTACACTAATCGCCATTGCTGTACCTAACAACAACAACCTAAGGCCAAAATACAACGAGAAGATCGCCAAATACAGAGATCTGGATGTGCAAATCCGAAGACAATGGGCAATAAACAGCGTCCAAACGATGCCCATAATACTGTCAACAACCAAAGAACCTCCTGCAGAACATCAAGGGATTGTGCCTTAGTGAGCATCTGTATAAACCAATGCAGAAAGCAATTCTCCTTGCAACCGCAAGAACCGTCCGAAAGTTCGTGGGAAATACAGCAGACCATGTCACCTAGAACCCGATAACATGGAAAGGGTTCCCACAGAGCTTCATACTTTGGTGTCTTTGTATGCCTGGTATGAGTGAATAATCCCTGGAGGGAGTGCTAAGCCGTTTGGCTTGTAAATCACAATAAATTCTAAAATGAGCAAAAATAAATAAATTGAAGTAGAATAAGATAAAATAATTTTTTTAATAAGTTAGTATCTACTAGCGATAAAACATAAAGCAAACCCTGTATATTCCATGATCATTGGATAAAAAACTTGAAAATTGCCAAAAAAAAAACGGAATAAACCTAATTTACAAAATTAATTGGGCCGTTATCATTAAAATACAAAAAAATAAAATAACATAATACTAAGTTTGCCTGCTATTTCAATACTGAGACTACTAGCTGTGTGATCTCGAACAAATCAGGCTGCAACACTGCTCAACTGCCTAGAGGTGTATAGGTATTAGTGAAACATCAGTACTCATTAACTGATAACTGAATATGGGTACCAAAAAAATAAACGCAAAAGATAAGCTAAATACATAAACTTAAAGAAAAAGAAACACTAAATTGAACCAGTAGAAAGCTACAAAAAAGAGTGTCTAAGTCTACTTATAAAAATTAAATTACAAAACAAATGAATTTGTTAATCAATCTTCACTGAAAAGACAAAAAATATAAATTAATTACCAAGTTATTTCTATTTAAATTTAATTTTTAAATTTCCTACTTATACAAAAAAAAATATTCCAAAGTTCGTTAAAGTAAAAGTATTATAAGAAATAAGAATATAAAATTTTAATCGATAAGTAGTTAGTAATAAATACACAAATAATTAATTTAAAGTATTAAATTGCTTCAGTTGTTGAAGTCAAGATAGGTAAGAGTAAAAATATATATAAACTTACAATAAAAATTGATTCCGATTCCTAGTAATGTTTGATAAAACATCAAACTATCGCATAATTGAAAATAATAAAAGAAAATAGATAATAATTAGGATTGGAGACAAAATTTTGACCCGTTCGAAAGAAATGATAACTCAAAAATTATTCAGTTAGCTGAAATGGCGAGTGACCGCAAAAATCGTCTGTCGATTACAGATACAAGAAAGAGGCAGTCGAAATCCTATTCATATAATATTAATCCCTGAGCAATCCTAAGATAAACATGACTGTTTGTTTTTCGAAAAAATTCCAGATCCATCCCTTATTAAGTGTTACAAATTATTAAAAAAACTAAATAAAATTGAGCAACACAGTACTATTGTTTGAAGATTATCGACAATGTTGAAGATTGACTAAAATGTGTTTGTAGGACTTGTATTGTCTTTATCCTTGTTTACTTTTACAACGTTTCGATGAGGTTATATCTAATCGTTATCAAGTATAATCTGAAACGTATATATATATATATATATATATATATATATATATATATATATATATATATATATATATATATTTATATATATATATATATATATATATATATATATATATATATATATATATATATTGTAACGCGTACTGGTGTTTTTCCGGTTTTCAATCCGTTCGTCAGTCGAAAAATCGTCGCGACGTTCCGCCAACATTTCAGCCAGCACTTTTTTAAGTCATGCTTCCTCGACGGCTACTTGGCTTGAAATGAGCGTGTTGGTCATCTGTCTACCTTTTTGTGGTTGGGCCCTTGCGCAGATTATACCTTGGTTCTGCCACCAATAAAGAAGGAACACCGATAAGGTCCATAGTAACTGCAGTAGATTAACCTACTCAACAACTGGAAAAATACCTGGCACGAAATATGCAACAGGCGACTGAAATTGCAGGCTCATATCTGAAGAATCCGGATCACATGGTCAGCATACTTCAAGGGCTAAAACTGCAAAAAGATAACATTCTTGCTAGCCTGCAATAGCAAAGAAAAGAGAAGAACATAACAAATCTAAACCAAAAACCAGACTGCCATACGTAAAAGGAGTAACAGATGACATTGGCAAAATTATGATGACATATGCACAATCAACAAGTCACAAGCAACAATACAGAAAATATTGGGTAATTCCAAAGATATATATATATATATATATATATATATATATATATATATATATATATATATATATATATATATATATATATATATAGGTTTTCGAACATTCCGTGTATATGCTGTATGTCCTCTCAGGACTGTAAGGGGCAGCTGAGGTGAAATCTCATTCACCATTCTCCAAGTTTAGTGTACGGCGTCAAAGAGCAAACTGACGCCCGCAACTCGGGTGCTGTCGGTTCCGTGTGTACGTCGGACGCGTTCGTTGTCCGAATGGTTCTGGCCAATCAGGTTGCGAGACCTGCTCCGCGTCATAGACCCTGTTGTCTGTGTTTGGGGTTGCGTTGTTGAGTTGTAATCTGTTTCGTTACTAAGTGCTACCGGTTGATGTTTTGTAAGCAGATTTTTCCAAATATTTGGCACTCGCTGGCTATTTAAGTTATTGGACCTCTTTGCAATTCAATGGCTTCCCTTATAACTTCCAAATACATGCCATTATCCTAAAGAAATATCTAGGTTGTCATAATTTCGATGACTTAAAAAATCAGAAGCGATGTTTACAAGTGACGTCACTTTTAAACACTTGTACTACTTTATAGCCGGTCCAGAGAACATCATATTATAGTGCTGGACAACACTCCACACATCATTAAATTTAGTTACCACGTTTTCAAGGATACTGAAGAAATTCAATATTTTCTTAAAACTTAGACTTCTATTTAAACGAAGCAGTATCGGATATAACTAAGTTTACAGACCTATTCTGACATCCAGAGTTTATCATCAAACTTTGTACATGTATTTTCCGGCCACCCTGTATATACAATCTACCCCCTGCAGTTGTAATGCCTGCATGGAAACACATGGAATAGTATTGACAAGTAAATATAAATGCAGAATTTTGTTGTGAAATGAAAATTTTTGAACCATGTTTCTCATTAACAAACTAATTTTTCATCTGGATATGCGCTCGCATGCCTCTTTTTTAGACGTGCTGTTTTTTGATTAATGTCAAAATTTCGTTTCCAATATAAATGCAAATATTGTATGCGTATACCCAGAGTTTTGTGAAAAAAACTAAAACATAATTAAAAATATACGCACTGTGTCCTCGGATTGAATCTTCAAGAGAAAAAAGCCTTTATTATTTGTGAGCAGTCATTCTTAGTAAAATCTATGGCTTGACTTTACAAGGCCAAAAGAACAAATTTTGTGTAGAATTACAAAGAAATATAAAAAATGCTAGGAACAATATATATTGGTTTTTAAAGTTACAAAGAAAAGTTTTCGATATAAAAAGTTAAGCCAAAATATATTATGAAACGCCATAAAAATATTTAACTTTTTAATTAACTTTTTTTCCATTCTTTTTCTAATTTCAAGCCGCTATAATTTGCTGGTCATATTGCGTTTGGTAAAGTAAAAAGAATATGTCAAAATGCGTGTACTTCAGCAAAAAGTATTATGATGGTACGGAATCTGGCAACACTGGTACTGCTAGGAAACCTCTGACATACTGATTGTAAAGATTGCCATTTTAGACAGTACACGTATAGTTTAATTCTATATATGGCAATGAGGCACCAACAAAATTCACGGTATAACAGGTTTAGTAAATTCAAGCATTGTCGTCGTTCCCTTACGGACGAGTTGAATTAAGGCCATTCAAAATCGATTATAGTATAAGAAAGTGTCAATAATGTGTGTGATTAATAATGAAAGATCGTCCTGTGACAAATCATGAGATTAACGCATCTCTAGGCATTAGTAACACTAGCGTATATTGTATAAATTTTTAGCCGTGTTTGCGTTGGATTGCGATACTTCAAAAAACATTTATAAAGTCATCACAGGTAACGACTCTTAAATCTGTGCGTATGAGCAGAAAAGTACATACCAGTCGGCTGCATGGCTCATTGTTGATGAGCCAAAACCAACTAAGGTTGCTCGAATATAAAGAACTTCGAAGCAAGTGGTCACTTGTCTTCTCGGAAAAACTGACCGTGTCGCAATCGTGCTTTTACAGAATCGTAGAACGGTTTATTCTGGATGTTTTCTGGAAGTTTTCGGTGAATTGAGGAAAATAAACCAGACATGACGGATCATTCTCCGCCATGAAAATGCGAGTTCGCTCTCATCGGTTCAGACAGGTGATTTTTAAAGCACCCAAAACGTAGAACTAACGGGGCATCCGCTATACAGTCCTGATTTGGTAGCCACTGATCGCGTTTTGTTTCCGCACATGAAGAACAAACTGTGTGGTTAACGATTGTTCACACAAAAAGAGGAGATTGATGAGTTCAAAAAGCATATTTTAGGAATATCATACTCATAATGGCAAGAACGCTTTTCAGATTAGTTCAAACCTATGCAAAACTGTGTTGATCATCGTGGAAAATATTTTGAAAACAATCAACTAATTTTCAATTATAAATATATGTTTTTCAGTTATTCTCCCAAGTCCATTAATATTTATAGTTTATCACAAATATAAACACCAAATATACACTATAATAAACTATGATAAACTTTTTTACACAATATCTATATACAACGAAAGATAGTAGTTAGAATGTGAACTCGCAGAATCTCTCTATGAATCAATATAAATCAATAAAATATTGAAGCAACATGTAAATCCAGTCGGGGCGCTTATTTTCAAGTCTATTCAAGATGGACATTCCTTGTATGTGTGTCGCCACATCCATTACCTTCGCGATAGGCAACCAAGTACATGTTGATCGAGATCGCAGTGCTATTTCAAATGTGATGGGCTGATTGCTATTTAAGGCTCGCGAAAGATGACAACAATGTGTTTTAAGCTTTTAATACATGTCCTGTTAATAGAGCGGCAAAATTTTAAATCATTGATAGTTGCATGAGATGTTTATTCAGCCGCTATCTCGTTTTGGCGACCGGTATTAAATGAGTCACTGATAGAAATTATGGATTTTAGGTATAGATTGAATACAGAATCCTTCTGTGATGCCGTTAGGAACTAGCTTTCAACTTTACTTCCAAAGATATGCAAGTACACTCAAAAAATGTATGCCAGTGAGCGTAAGCGTCAAATGAAACTTGTAATTAAATGATAATAATAAAAATCTTTAACTGAATAGCTGTTGTTTGTTTAGCATAAAGCTAGATATTCTAAAAAGAAAATTATCAGGTTCAAATAATCTCAAAATTTTACAAAATTTTCTTCTTTAAACAAGGAACGACAAGTTAGTTCAGGTTATAATAATAGTAAAGATATGTTTTACTATAAAAAAGAGACCAAATAATTTTTAACATGTAACAAACTCTAGTAAATAATGCCGCTAAAATATTTTCGTGATCGTTGTATAGAACGCCGGAATATTGCCCAACGTGTCGTACAAAAAAAGAATGGAATAAACTTAATTTATAGAATTAATTGGTATCATTATAATACAAAAAAATAATATAAGTTACCTGTTAATCCGATGGTGAGACTGCTGGCTGTGTGGTCGCAAACAAATCAAGCAGCAACTCTGGTGACATGTGTAAGTACTAGTGAAACATTCACTTATAACTGAATGTTCTTACCAAAAAGGTTAATTAAGTTTTGATCTAAGTAGACAGAATATTCGAGGCAGATAATATGCATTTTTTAAAAGATAACGTAGTAAAACTCGATTTTCACTTAAAATTCTACTTTAATTGACACTTGAATAAAAGAATATTTAACATGTTTCGCTACACGGTAGCTTTATCAAGAATGAATACAATTTTTTATGTCTAGGTAGGGTAAACCATTTTTGGATTTTCCCATAATAAATAGGTAATTGAAATAGGTCATTAAAATAGGCTCAACAAAGGAGAACTGTTCAGGTCTAATTGACAATTTAATAAAGTATCGGTGTTTTTAAATTTATTTATTTCTAGAGATTCCAATAAATTTAATTTGGTGCCTTTATTTTCTGTATGTAAAATTTGAAAATTTTGATCAAAATTATGATTAGATTCTCTTAAGTGGTTTGAATATTGAGAATTTGTTTTTCTTTAATAAAACTATTAAAGTGTTCCTTTATTCTTGTTGAAAAACTTCTGCCTGACTGTCCTATATAAAACTTTGGGCAATTTTTACATTTTATTTTATATACACCCGATTTATTTTCTTTTTTTGTTTTTGTTTCGTTATTTTTTATAATATTACCAGTTGAATTATTGGTTTTAAAAGCCACATTAATATTGAACTTTTTTAGAAATTTTGCGATGCAATTACTTGCTTGACCAAAATATGTAATCGTATAAAATTTTTTTGTATTATTTTTTACTACGGGAAATACCACATTTAGCGCTTTCATGTATAATTTTTTATTTAGAATTTTGTTTATTATTTGTGGGGTGTATCCATTGTTAACAGTAATTTGTTTAATAATGTTTAGTTCTTTTTCAAAATTTACTTGGTTTAAAGGAACTGTAATAAGTCTATGTAACATACTATGGAACGTTGACATTTTATGTTGTGTTGGGTGACAAGAAGAATTGTGTATGGTTGTGTCTGTATGCGTGGGTTTATGATATATTGAGAAGACATGTAAATTATTTTCCCGTGATATTGTTAAATCTAGAAAGTCTATTTTGTTATATATTTCTTTTTCTATTGTAAATGTAATATTGGGGTGAATGTTATTAATAAAGTTGAGAAAATGTGTCAGTTGCCTGCCTGTACCAGTAAAGCAAGTTAAGACATCATCGACATATCTATGCCAGTAAAGAAATTTCTCAAAAATAGTGTGTTTGCTTATGAGATCTTCTAAATAATCCATGAATATTTTAGCTAGTAAGGGACTAAGAAGATTACCCATTATCAAGCCTTCCTCACTAGAATATACAGTTCCATTAAATTCAAAGTAATTTTGTTTCAAACATGTTTTGATATTCTTGTTTTTTAATTATGTTAATATGTTAGTATCGTACAATATGCATTTTTACTAAAATTTTAAATATAGATATGAAAACAAGAAATTTTTTTAATTGGGAAAAATTGTTATGTTACAGGATTAACACTACGGCTTTACCAAGAGACCTACATATACAGGGTGGATCATTTAGGATGTTTTTATAGGCAATCGGGGAAACCGTAAAAAATTTTAAAAATCGGTTTTCGTATTTGCATGGGCGATTTTTGAATTTTTCAATTTTCTATAATGGATATTTTATTTATCAAAGCAACTACGATAAACCTAATAAGGCATTCTCAAAGTATTTTTTTTCTGCAGAATCCAGTGGCATAGTCAGATTTTTAATTTTGGTTATAATTACGGAAATATAATATTAAGTTTTAATATTTTAACCGCACTTCTTACATATATTTTTTTGCATTTTGCATTTTCATTAAGAATATACTATAGTGTGAATATAAACTGACAACAAATAGGATAAAACATATTTTTTATTTTTTTATTAATCCTACAAAATAGCTGGCTGCGCGTATTTGGATATTGTTTTTAATTGAGATCAGAGATTTATTATATTATATACTATAGATTATATGTAGATCAGGAGATCCAATTATTGGACGGAGCTGCAAGAATTAAGGCAAACGAAGATACTTCTGGGGAACTACGACCAGAAGGAATTCAAAGAATGCATAAGCTTGAGTAAAAACCAGCTCAGGGTTTTGACACCTAAAGGGACACCTCAAGAAACTTGGACTGGTAAAAAGAGAAGAGTACCGATTCTGTGAGGAGGGGGACGAAACCTTTATCATATCTTTGCAGAGTACAGCGCTCTAGAAAATCTTAGGATGCGGTTCCTGAGAGCACACCAAATCGAAGAAGGGGAGCTACCCACCTTGAAGCCATCCAACATCCTGAGATTCCTGAGGGAAACAGCTTAATGGAACAAATGTTAATTATTTTTCATTGTTCAATGTCAACTATATTCTGTTAAAATAAATAATTAAATAATCACTCTGTGAATAGATATTCCGTGGGAATAGGGTAGTTATATTTTTTACCACTATCCACGAAAGTCTAAAGGAAAAATAAATCAGTTATCGATCTTAACTTTTATGATCTTAGTGGTTTAAATATTTTCTTAAAAAATACATAAAGTCAGTTAATTTATGAAGACCTAAAAGATCCTCTCTTAGGATTGCCTATAAATCTGTCTAAGTAATCCTAGCCTGGTTAAGTAAATAAAACCAGATGTGATAAGGGTAGTTTTTAACATATGGTATATGAAATGCCGTTAAAATGTATTAAAATATTGAACGATTTTTCCATTATTAGGAAACAAAAGAATAATCAAATAAACTCATTAGACTGTAATATAACGTTTGACCTGTGTAAGGGATCTAATATGGCGACTGTTTTTCCTGATTGCAAGAAAGAACGAATTAAATACCAGCAATATGAATAAAAGGGCACTCAGGTTTTTTCATAGACGTTATATTATCTTATTCCTTTAGTTATATAGGGAAATAGAATAGTTTTATCAATTGTGTTTATATAAAAATTAAGCTTAAGATGCTCACAGGTCAATTCGTGAATCAAGCATCCGGTATAGAATAGCTAACGCCCTCAGCATGTAACGATCGAAACCTTCGAACTTTAAGGGAAAGAAATTGACGTTTACCGGGTTCCATCTTGTAATTTGGGTACAAACGGGAAACAAAGGGAGAGGGGGTGTAAGATTCATAGACACTCTTTTAAGGAATAGTAAATTTAAGTCACAATTTGAATGTCGGTTAGAACGGTACCGTAGTACCAGTGCCGTAGAATAATTACGTCACGGGTATAATCGTCGGGAAAGAAGGTTATCTTTGTTTAATTTGGGAAATTAAAGGATTATCGTGTGTTATTTTAGTGGGGCATTTCGCGATTTTCATACAGTTTGATTAAGTAATATAAATAGCTGTTTTTTCGCGTTTTATTTCTTTCTTGTTTAATATTTTATTAAGCTATTTATACGTGTTTCCTCAAAATTGGATTTAAATTTTTGGTTAAAATAACGGCCGAGAAGAGCAATTATGTTTTTCGTAATTGTTATTAGTTTTAAGTTTCTCATTGTACATAGTTCGTTTTTATTTTATTTATTTTTGTTAATAGACTAAGTTGTTTTGAGAAACTTGTTTTATTCAATTTAATTAAAACCTTCACGCGAATTAACTTGCGGCGCGCTGTTGCGAGACCTACAAAACAAGAGATGTCTACTGACCAACTAATTAGCAGCCTTTCCTGAGTCCTGAAGATCTGAGTCATGGTTGTGGTAAGCTTTAATAACCGTAGTGTTTGGTACTAAAGCTGCAAGAGAGAAGTTGAACGACCAGACTTCCAGAGTGTCTTTATTACTGTGATATTTAATTGTAGGTTAATAAAATAGTTACTAATTAATATGGGGCAAAAAATGATTATAGATAAAATGATTAACGCTACCACAATACGTTATTGGCCAGAGTCTATAATCAAATTCTGTCACAACAGGACCGGAGGACCTGCTCTAGCCGATACGGTACCTCTTACGACTGGGCAGCAATAGGAGGATACAATAGATCTACCAGGTTACTGAGTACATACCCCAAAATCTACGCACATATACATACTATAAGAAACTGTGATAGAAAAATGAACTAAATGATTTTATATTATATCATTATAGCTTCGTTAATAGACGTTTCCTATTTTAAAAAGTTTACACATTTAATACCCCATTCTTTTTCAGTTTATATTGACAATATAATATATTCTTAAAGAAAATGCAAAAAAAAAATGATGTGAAAAAATATAGGGTGTTCCTTTCAAAAAATTGAAACTTGGTATTATATCTTAGTAATTAAAACTAAAATTAAAAATCTCACTACGCCACTGGATTCTACAGAAAAAAATACCTTAAGAGTGCTTTATTAATTTTATCGTAAATTTGAAAATCGCCTTTTAAATCCGAAACCGATTGCGATAGGCGTAATGTTTTTTCACCATTATAATTTTCTCAAAAAAGAGCTGATGACTACTTTTCAGATTTTTTACTCTGCTGATCTTATTCTAAACACTATCCTCCTAAATTCTTCACTTTTACCGAAGAACATTCCAAAATTACAAATGGTTGAAAAATATTTAGGTAAAACTGCTACATCGTAAACCATTCGGAATATTTTAAGAAGAAAAATTTAATTGGTAGGGTAGTAAGAAAAAATCTCGTATAGTAAGATAATAAGCAAAACTTTTGGAGCTTAATGAAAAGTACTTGGAAGAATATTTCTGATATGAGGTAATTTTCAGTGAAAAAAGCAAAATCAAAACTAGCGGGTAAGACCGGCAGCATTTAGTATGAAGAAGAGACAACGGATCGTTAAAGAAAAATAATTTGCGAGCTGCTGTGCAGCACGTAGGGGGTCTTGTGATGGTTTGTGAATATATTTTTGGACCTAGGACTAGAAAATGTATATTTTATAGACAGCATTATTGATCACAATATGTATTTCGATATTCCAAGACAAAATTAAAAACAAAACGCTAAAATTTTTGGAATTGTGAGAAAATTTTTTATTTACGATAATGATCTCAAGCATAAGACTAAGAAAATTTAACACTGGATACTTGATAATATTCCAAAAGTTTTCGAAACATCGCCGCAGAGTCCTAAACTTAATGTAATGGAAAAGTTATATCATCAATTTAAGGGAGCTATAAGGCAACACGATATTTCCGGTAAAAGCTAACTTACGGCATTTTTAAAAGAAGAATGGAGAAAAATATCTATAGAATATTGCGGAACATTAATTTGATATCTATCAAACAGTCTATGAAAGGCTATTAGGAATAACGGATTGCCAACAATATATTTATATGACTGTGATATTAAATGTAATTTGTTTTTTTATACGTATACGAGTTTCTGCCATTATTGTATGTATACTCACAGTACTGGGAGAACTCGTCGATTTGACAGATAAATGACTTAAAAGTGATATCAGTCATGTAATATAGTGAGTTTGAAATTTCCCTGGATTAGTAAATTATTGTTGCATGGAATAATAGCCTAAAGAGGCTGAAATTAATATTTTACTATAGTGCTTTAAACTCGTTAATAATTTTGCGCTTAAAAAATACAAAAAAGTTGGTTTTTCTTATACTTTAGTATTTTACGCTATATAATAAATTTAGCTGGGATAATTTTATCTAGAATTGAGAAGGAAATTTAAAGTCCGGTCCTAAACTTGAACCCGTCAGGCCTGCCGTCAATTTGATACGTCACCTCTAAGTTCCTTTAATACTTTGAGCACGTACTTTTGCGTCTATTCTATTTAAATTTATAATTTCGCAATTGATTGCTTGCCTCTCGCCATCTATAAGAATCGGCTTTAACAGGAGTAATTGTTTCGCCAGATTTCTATATCGGTATCCTTCGTCGATTTTCGGGTCCAAGAATTGCCTATCTGTTTCTGTTGCAGTTTTGGGAGAATAATATTGAATTTTAGAGATATATAGTGTCGAATATTTTTTCAATAAATAGGACATGGTTTAAAAATCTCTTGAAATATATCTTTTGACCAGTCTAGTATTGACATTTCGGGTGAATTCAGGTATTTTCTGGGTGACTCGTCGTTTTAGCTGTCATATCGAATTGTTAAAGAGTAAAATTAGTAATCATCTGACCAAAATCAAGTACTTATATTCTATAATTTTCATTATAGTGGTCGAGTTGAACAAATTAATTTATTTCTATTATATGCGCGCCATAAACTCTGAAACAATTTTCATAATACTGAACCACGTAATTTTCCTTTTATTTCAGTGGGCAGCTTTTTAAACCATACAACATCTTTTTAAACTATATACCAGATTTTTAACCAAATATAAGAAATTTCAAGGTTTGTTCAGCATTTGAAGTATTGAAATCATTAATCAAGCTTCCCTTCATTTTTGCAAGTTATTATCGTAGTTTTCAAGCATTATTACAGTTTTTTGTTCCTTATTTTTATGTGAGGCTTATCCAGTGTTCTTAAAGCTTTGTTGTATTTAATAGAAATACTGCATATTCCTTCGAAACCAACTACATCTGCTGGTGAATGTGTTGCAGTTGATTCCTTTTTCGCCCCATATACCAAACTACTCAAAAGGGGATATTAAAATATCCGAGAGCTGTACTGATTCCGAGTATTCCTTTAGCCGAGAAGATCTTTTAGTGACTGCAGCCCGATAGCAAGTACGCACAAACAGATAAGTAGGGATACTCTTTTAATTTGACAGAAAAAAGAAACATACAATCGTATTGTAAAGGAAATTGCAATTATCGTTAATAAACCATGTCATTTTTGCTTATTTTTAACTACAGCTAACAAGTATTTTTACCAAAGTAAATTTCATTCAATTTAGTACAAGTATCTTGAATTTCTGAAAATCTGAAAAGTCTATCTGTAAGTCTTCCCTGAGTTACCATTTCAGTCTAATACTGTATTGAACTTTTAATTTATAAATAAAATCAATACTGATGATTATAACAGCTCTCGTATTCATAGAAGTGATAAGGTCTAGAAATCTTTGAAGTTATATCATATTAAAATTCAGTATCATTCAAATCTTTTTGAAATTTTATTTTCATAAATAAAAATAATAATAAACGCGTACATATCTCAAACAATAACATTCAGTTCGATTGAAAATTGTTATATTTATATGGAAAATAAAATTTAATTTTTTATTGTAAAAACAAGTTTTATACTAACGATTCCAAATCAACTACTGTTTTAAAATTAATTTAGCCATTAACCCGGTCTAGCTAATGAATTAAATTTTAGTTGAAGTAAAAACTAAACTCGGTATTTTATATCCAACTATTTTCATGCATCATTTTGCAGGATTTCAAAGTGAAACAAAACTTTGATAATTAAATAACACGAAACAATGGTTTGTACAGTGAAATACGATCCCTTTTAGTTTGTCGGTGTTTTATTATTTTTTGTGGATGGGAATTTATAACTCAATGTAATTATAAACTCAACCATACAGATCCACAATAGAGGTACGGCAAGCTAAAAAAGGTAACACAATGATCAGCAAAAAAGTTGACGGACCTTATTATTAAGATTTTGAAAGTGGAGTTGTTGAACAATCTTGTAATGTAAATATCGATTTGTTCCTTAATATATTATTTCTATAATATCAAAAAGTTAATTAATGTCACAGTTCAAGTGGGTAGACGTGAATTTCCTTTAGAGTTTTATTATAAGGTTGTGACGTCTAACAAATCTAAACAGTAAACATTATTAGCTGCTCTTTAAGACCCGAGATTTTTTTGTTTAATTTAATTAAATTTTGGCTTCTTTAAAATATTACTTTTTAAGAATAGTGTTTGTCAGGCTTTTACGAAATAAGTACTAATAAAGATACGTATACATTTCTTTTGCCCGATTTTTAAGAAGTTGTGGACAATAAAGCAAACATTGTATGTTATTTTTGTTAAACTTTAACGAAGTGGTAGTTTGTTTAATTAAAAAAAATGGAATAAATTGTAAGGTTGGGTCCATATCACTATACGGGCATACGGACTACGGATTTTTTAAAATATTCTCACAAAGTACATATTTTTAATAACAAATCAAAAGAAAAAAGGTTGTGGAATTTCCAGTATTTTTTTAA
This sequence comes from Diaprepes abbreviatus, assembly GCA_034092305.1. Lineage (NCBI taxonomy): Eukaryota > Metazoa > Arthropoda > Insecta > Coleoptera > Curculionidae > Diaprepes > Diaprepes abbreviatus. The sequence goes on from JASJET010000031.1 coordinate 19,421,082, forward strand.
ATAGATTTTAAAACGATAATTACTGTTGTTATAATGATGGTTATCTTGCAATGTTGCTGAATTTGTAACACTTTCAGTAATAGAAAAAGATGATTAAAACAAATACAAATACATTTGCAAAAATAGAATGCGAATAGAAAATAGAATGTAAATAAAAATAGTCATGTTAATAATGAATACAAAAAATTAAGAAAAGATTATTCTGAACTAATCTGACGAAAGTTAGCCAGAACTAACCGTAAGTAATCTGAATTAATCAGCACAAACCGTAAATAATCAGCACAAAACGAACCTAGCAAGAAAAAAGCAAACCCGCAAAAAAACGAAAATATACCTAAACTAAGCATTTGCTACTGGTGGCAGGATTCAGTGCGCGGAGTACTGAATGCTGCCTGTATTAGTATATGCCCGAAGAACAAACTAGAACAGAATCACCCTCCGAACATATACTACTGAAGCACTAAATGCTACAGTGCTGAGTGTGCGTTATACGCACCAAAAGGATCCTGACTTACTTAATTGATGTAGTTAATATCCATTTATTTCGTTCCGAAATCTGAATAATTAAGAAAAAAGTAAATCTTTACAGGGTGGATCGCTTTAGATGTTTTTATAGGCTATCGGGAATCGTAAAAGATACTAAAAATTTGATTAAGTAGTTTCGAGCCAGTAATGGCGAAAACAAATTATAGCTAATGCGGTCGGTTTCGGATTTACAAGTCATTTTCGAATTTTTCCGGTTTCTAAAATGTCCTATATTTTATTTATCTAGGCTACTAGTTTAATTTTTTAAATGGAACACCCTATATTTTTTATATAATTTTTTACATGTTGCATTTCCTTTAAGAATATATTATATTGTCAATATAAATTGACAACAAATAAGCTAAAAACATATTTTTTATTAAGCTCACAAACTAGCTTATAAGAGCTGGCGGCTCAGAGGAGCCAAGTGGTGCGTGTCTATGTTAACACATTTTAAAAGATCAACAAGTTGCTAAAATACGCAAATGAAAAGCACACTTAAATAAAACTCAAAAAGCAAGAATATTAATAAAAAACTAAATTAACCTCATTATTTATGGTTATCCAGACACAATTGGCTACGTCTTTACGCTCCTCGGCTCACAGCGTGATAAATATGAATATTAGTAATACCTCGTACCGCCATCACAAAATTTTCTTATAATTCTTCTAGAGTTCTATTTCTATTCGGATAGATTTTGTTTTTCATAAACCCCAAAAAAGAGATCTAAGGGGTTAAGATCAGGTGACTTAAGTCTATTGTTTGCTATCCATTTGTGTACAAAATTATTGTTAAGGCATTCGAAAACAATTCCCGCGTTATGAACCTGGGCCCCATCGTATTGAAAATAGAATCTGTCCTCTAAAGAAAATTTATCCACAAATGGGACAATGTGTCTTAATTAAAGTCTAGGTAGAATTGAACATTTAAATTCCCTTCATATATCTCGTAGGCTATTATTCTATTACTCTACAAACCAACCCACACATTATATCCAAATTGTCCTTGTGTTACCCTATTTATTGGTGAGGTTTCTTATCTGCCCATAGATGATTATTATGGCGATAAATATACCATCGCTAGTTATTCTTGACTCATCCCTCCATATAATATTATTAAAGAAAAAATCATTATTTTCTAACATATCTATCTACCAGTTACAGAAGTTCAGGGTCCTCAGGGAGAAGAATTTGAGTTTTTCTTTTCTTGTAACATTTAAACTTATTTTCGTTTAAAATTTTTATTGATCCATCTATTTCAATAGTTCTGCTCGACGTTGAAGGATCTGCCGTATCACATGCAATTACATTTATAATTTCATTCTCATTACCTTGTCTTTCATACGTCTTTAGCCGTTATTCTCTCAAGGATCTAAGAATAATTAAGTTATCCCTTAGACTCTTAAAAATTGCGGGTTTGGATTGTTCGCGCTTCGGGTACTGTTCATAATATAAAGGAGAGGCTCTCTGTTTGTGTTTATTACACACAATAAAACATTCTACCATGTTACACTTTTCTAAATTTTTAAATTTTACCATTTTGAGTTTTTACACAGACAAATTGCAAACTGACAAGCTAATAAAAGTCAAACTGATAGGGTTTTACTTGAATAAGTGATTCTTTTATTTATCCTTGGTCACAGCCTACTATTTTAAACAGAATATACAATAAGTTATATTCATCGGCCTTAAATAGTGTTCTTAGTAGTGACTTATGGAAACGATTTAAGTATTTAGATATTTTTTTTTAATCTAGATCAGTTAGAATTTTTATTATATTATATACTATTGGTTAAGAAAATGTGATTAAAAGAATGAACTGTACTATATCAGTATAGCTTCGTTTCCTATTTTCAAAAGCTTTCATATTTAATATAAACTGTTTTTAGCCTATTTGTTGTCAATTTGTATTGATAATATAATATATTGTTAAAGAAAACACAAAATGCAAAAAATGGTCTGAAAAAATACAGGGTGTTCCCTTTAAAAAATTAAAACTTAGTATTATATCTCCGAATTTAAACTAAAATTAAAAATCTGACTACGTCACTAGATTCTAAAGAAAAAAGTACCTAAAGAAGACCTTATTAGTTTTATTGTAGTTGGTTTGATAAATAAAATATAGAACATTTTTAAAAATTGCAATATTCGAAAATCGCCTTGTAAATCCGAAACCGATCGCGATAGCTGTGATTTCTTTTCGCCATAATAATTTTCTCAAAAAAAGAGCTTGGAACTACTTTATTCAATTTTTAAAATCTTTTACGGCTTCCCAGATAACATCCAAAATGATTCACCCTGTATATATGACATTTGATTAACAAATTTTTATTTTAGGTTTTCGAGTATTTTTTTATGTTCTAAAAAGGTTTTTATATAAAAAGTGATTATTTTTCACATTGAAATTTATTTAGAGGAGTGCAAATCATAATTTTATACAAGAAAATCTGTGAAAAATCCATTACTTGATGTGTCTTAATAGTGATATAAAATCATAAATTTACGTGTTCTCCTTTTTTATATACTTTTTTTTATAAATTATATAAACTAAGCCAATATCGTAATGGATCTAGTAGTAGAAATCCAAGTTCATAGTTTTCAAGTAATTATAAATATAGGGGAGCAATATATGAGAGGGTTCATTAGAAAATACGAAATTACCACAATACAATAAAAGCCCGTGTGATTATTAGCTAACTCTATCACTTCCCTTGGATGACATACCAAGTAGATCATAATTGATTGACTGACTGACTCCGTAGCACTACAATCCAGGGTGGGTCTTGGCTATCTGCCTCCACCTAGAACGGTCTTGTGCCAGCTCCCTCCATTCTCGCTGGTCAACTTCAAGGATAGCTAGATCCTTGTGGATGTTATCTCTCCATCTAAGCCTAGGTCTTCCCAGTGGTCTTTTTCCTTGTGGTGCTTCCTCCCATACCCGTTTTATTAGTCGACCGTTTTGACTCCTTTGAATATGACCTGCCCATCGTAGTCTTCTGGACTTTATTTCTTGAATGATGTCAGGGCTTTGATATATTTGCGCAAGCTCTATGTTGCTTTTCATTCTGTGACGGCCTGTTTCAAGGTCTCGGTATGGGCTATATATTATGCGCAGGATTTTTCTCTCAAACCTTCTTAGCAGCTCCGTATCGTGGACTGTCATGGTCCATGTTTCACTGGCGTAGATTGCTACTGGTCGTATTATTGTTCGATAAATTTCGGTTTTTGCCTTTCTAGTGATAAATTTTGACTTAAGCAAGGTTTGTATCGCAAATGTACATTTATTTGCTTGTGTGATGCGCTGTTTAACCACTTTCTGCATATTATTGTTTGCCGTTATCACTGCGTCCAGGTACTTGAAAACTCGCGCATGCTCAAAATTATAGTCATCCATGGTGACGTTCTGCCTGATTCTGTCTCGGGCGGGGTTGCGGGAGACATGCATGTATTTGGTCTTTCCTTCATTTATTTGGAGCCCTATTCTCTGAGCTTCTTTTTCTATCTTTATGAAGTTTTCCTTCACACTGACTGTGCTTTCTCCTATCGCGCCCACATCATCCGCGTAGGCCAAAATAAGATTAGGGCCACTTGGCCCAAAAACCTCCGCGTCAACTGATACTGTTCTTACGGCTTTCTCCAGTGCAAGGTTAAACAGTACTGGTGACCAAGCATCTCCCTGATAGAAAATGTTTGGCTACACTCTCCTTCAATTTTGACTCAGCTTTTTGCCCCCTCCAGGCACGCTCTACACAGTCTAATCTGCTTGTGCGGGATTCCAAATTCTTCCATAGCTTCCCACAACCTTATCCTAATAACACTGTCATATGCTTGCTCGAAATCTATGAACAAGGTATGTAAGTTTTTCTTAAATTTCCAACATTTCTCTAGCATCTGTCGGATAGTGAATAGCTGGTCAACTGTTGATCTTCCGCTTCGAAAGCCACATTGATAGTCTCCGATAATCTCCTCGGTATATGGAGAGAGACGTTGAAGGAGAATGCTGGAGAATAATTTATAGGCGTGGCTTAGTAAAGCAATACCTCGGTAATTTTTACATTGCATTTGGTCCCTTTTTTTGTGGATTGGAATTATTACCCCTTCTTTCCATTCATTAGGAATGATTTCTTGATTCCAAATTTGTTTCACGAGGTTATGTATTTGTGTGATTAGATCGTTCCCTCCATGTTTCAGACTTTCTGCCAAGATATTATCTCGACCTGCCGTTCTGTTATTTTTGAGCTTCTTAATGGCTCTAATGGTCTCTTCCATGGATGGAAGCGAATACTGTAGCTTCAGGTTCTTCCTGCGTCCGACGCAGGAAGATCATAATTACTCAGTGAATTATCTGTTACTGATAATTTGACAGAGCTACATATCAAAGTCTTATCAAACATTTAAAGAATACAACTTTGGGTATATCAAGATAGCAGTACATAGCAGATCAACCTCATTGTATTTCAAAGCTTTAGTTGGAAAATGAAAATATAATGGTCGTAGCTAAAACATATTTTATAATATCGAACAATCGAGTTTCTATTTATTTAAAATTTAGGGTACCTATGCGTTGTCGATAATTTTTCGTAAGGGTGGGAAATTTCAGATCCATTAAGCTTCACATGGGCGAGATAGTCTATATAAAAAGTGCCACATTTAACATTGGCTATATGATAAAAGCCTTAGTTAATGTAGTAGATATAATTATGCTTGACTAAAAAACTTTACTATATATTTTCCTAAAACACAAATGTATGATATATAATATTACAGGGCAGAATATACCAAAAAATTGAGATAATTGGCTTCATTAATTCACAGTAATAGTATAACCTTGTTTATCTAATAATATTTCCATCGGATCGTCCATGAAAGTGATTCTAAAATTAAAAAACCGCTACGCTCTAATACGAAGTAAGCATGCGGAAAAAACTTATACTCGAGTTCAATTAGGTCCAGAACAGCCTAAGTTTAGTGTAGCGGGAGATAATTTTGATTTTTGAATAAATGACATGTTAATAATTGACTTATGGTCCGGTCTGAGAAGGTAAGGACGACAAAATATTAACTAAAAAATTTTTAAAATCGGTAATTTTCTTACATTTTTTCCATTATATCTCCGTAAATATCAATCCTAAAGCGGAATGCTATAAGACATAATTTGTTCATCGGAAAATCTTCTTTCAATCAGTTTTGTCTTTCTTTCAAAATTTACTTTGCGAAATTACATAGATTGTTGGAAATACATAAGTTATCCGGGGTATCAATGATTTCCCATATCTTCAGTAAAAACTAGCGATCCAAACAACGTCTTTTGTTTAAGAAAAATATATAGTTGTATCATATATAAACCTAAAAATTCAAGAGTATGGTTTTCCAACTACAAAGACTGTGCAGATTACACTTGTTTTTTAATATCATGCTTCTATTGGAACAAATAAAAAATATATTTATCCTAATATTTGTTATTTTGGGGTGAGTTTTAAAAATAAAAAAATGTATATATTTCAAACAATTACTTAAAAATTTGTCTTCGGCATTACTTGTAAATCTTTATGCTGTTCTTACTTTGTTATAAAGCCCTCGAAAATTTATAACATGTTTTTCAATTTCAGACCCCTGTTGAAACAAATCAAGAACTCGGCTGAATCCCACATTGTTTTGGATTGTTCCACTCCACGGATTTACGACGTCTTGAAACAAGCGCAACAGATAGGAATGATGAGCGACTACCACAGTTATCTTATTACCTCTTTGGTAAGATTTTTTATGATTTTTTTAACATGTAGATAAGATTTATTATGTTACTGATTTGTAATACATTTTAATGTGTTTCGGTAAGATATAGCGAATATTAATTTGGGGAATTTATTGAAATTTGGAAAATTGCGAGTATTTCCACACATATTATGGAGAACTGGAATCATTTTTACTGTTCAACTTTTTTGACTGACTTTATTGAAAAATCCAAATGAGTTTAATAGCTTCATCACTTCGTTTCCTTTAAAGACGTTCCTCAGTTCGTATAATAAAGACAAGTAAGTAGCATCATTAGTAGTATTCATTAAGGACTAAAGTCTGACCGAAGCTTCGGCTTTGGCATTGGCTTCTGCAACATTTGGCTTCGAATAAAGCAGGCGAAGTGTGGCCGAAGCCGAAGTTTTTTATTTAGCGCAGCGCGCCGGGAATCGCGAGCGACACAAAACAACTTTATGCACACACATGTCAATTTGTATAGATTACAGTGTTTCTGGATTATTGTTGTGTAAGAAAAAGTGACGGAAAGAAACTGTGAATGTGACATTGCAAAGGAAGTCCACCTATATGTATGTTTTTCGATAATACTTAAATTATCACAAGTTATTTACTTTAAACAACATAGGTTACTTTTATTTACTTATCCATTACTGTTGGTTGGTAGTTAATAATTAAGTTATCGTCAAAATGTTGTATTTAAAGGAGTCATAGGTCCAGGAACTTAACGCGTTGGTTGATCAATGAAATAAAGTATCGGTATCGGCAAAATTAAATTAATTAAATATTAGGTGTACTTAATGAAGTATCGGCTACTGATTAGAAAAAAGTTAGAATATTAAGATCATTGGGTAACTAGCGATTATAAAAATGTATAATAATAAGCTTTGCTGATCGATCCCATATTTGTGAATTAAAATAATGTAATATTTCTCATTTGTTCCAAGTATCTAATATCACAAGATACCATCTGTGGGACCAAATCTCATTTGGGAATATTTTCAAAGGAATGACGCCAAAGCAACTTATACAGTAAATGGTTGTCCCTTGTCAGTTCTCTGCCAAAAAACAAGACGATAACAAATATGGAGAACCATTTGGCGAAAATTCTTAATAATGAATGGAAAGTCTATTGTGAAGCCAACGTTAAATATCAAAGTTTGAATAAATGTAAAAAATCAGATATCGTGAATGCACCCCAAGATCTTATGAAGAAAAGTAAACAATCCATTCTACCAGATATCATTGAAAAAAAAAGGTAGCTTCACCATGGCCCGATAATCATTCGATTTCTTTGCGGATCGATAAATGTATTATGGATCATCGTAGACATGCTTCGGTACAACCTTGTTTAAGGAGAAGTATTTCGCAGACCTAATTTTACTGTACCTCAAACTCCACCAAGGTACAGACAAAAGTCAGAGAAATATTTTAGAACCTCTCTAATGCCAGCTACATACGAAAAAGTAAAGAAAATAGTCACACTACTTTTAGAAAGTGCGGAACGGGTCAGTTTCACCACCGACATTTGGAGTAATCCAACAATAACATCTTCACATTTGACTTTCACGGCACATTTCACTGTGGCTCCAAAAGGGAAAAGTATTACTGGCAGCTAGTGTCATAGAGCAAGATCATACAAGGCAATATATTGCACAAAAAATAACTAAAACTGTTACCGATTATAACATAAAAGGAAGATCCATATGAGTATTTGTGATACTACTTTAACTATGAACGCGACCATGCGTTGTGGGAACTTCGTTTCTATTAGTTGTGTGGCTCACAATCTACAGCTCATGATTTATAACGTAATTTTTAAAGACATTGCTAAAATGGAGATACTAAAAAAGTGATTTGTTATTTGACAGAAGCTTTGCTGTTAAGGACCACTGACGTGTTTCAATATTGAGATTCCAGTCCTTAAATTTATTCACGATCAATAGCAACCAAATTTGTATCAGCTTCTCCTACTAGTGTTTCTAGTGAACAATTTTTCAGTGTTGCAGGTAAAATCTATCACGATAAAAGAGCAAATTTACATGGTGAAAATGTCGATATTTTTTATTTTTAGCATTTTAGCATAACATTAGGCTGCTTACTTTGAATATTAAGTCTTATTGTGTTTAAGTACCTGTGGACTGCTTTTTTATGATTAATTTCACAGACACTAATGTCTCTTATGTTTAGTCTATCTTTTATTTATTTAGGTATGAAACTATATACCTAAAAATACTAAAGATAGTATCTTCAAAAATCATAGCTAAATAAAAATAAAGCACAGTTAATTGACTAAACCTTTAAATGATTAATAATTTCATATATGAGACTAATTTAGACTGCAAAATCTCTTATTTGAAAACGTGTAGAATATTTCATGTTCAGTAAGATGATTGAAGGTCGTTTTTATTACATTAAATAAAAATTGCTGTATATAAGCTAAAGAAAGACAAAAATAATGGATATTGGTTAGTTATTACTATCCTTTTTGTAAGTTTCCGTGTATAATTCTTTGCTGTTCCATATCGATAAAATCGTAAGGGTAATATGCAGCCAAAGTGTAGATTAACCATATCCGTCAAATTGCATATGTTAATTTTGATTCTGTGAAACGATTTGAATTAAAAACTGACTTTTTTGACTAATATAGCAATAGAAACAGGATCAGATTGAGTGTAGTAAGTGAGGTTGATAATGAAGATTTCCTAGAAGTTAGTAGTCGATATTTAAAAATCGTGTACGAAGCTCACAATTTTGCTTCTATATTTCGCATTGGTGAATCCATTAATGATTGTCCACATACTATATTCATAAAATTCACTAGTAATCTTAAACGTAGTGCAATTTTTAATTAAAAAAAAATATTCAAAATTTCTGATCTCTTGTTATATGTACATCTCACCAAATGACAATATCAGCGTCTTCTCATCGCTAAAAAGAAGTATGGAAATAATCAGGCATGGTCAGTGGGCGGGAAAGTGTATGTCTTGTATCTTGTACCAAAGATCTCTGAATACAATTATATTGATGTGGTACGGCTATATAAAACTTATTACTGTTAGTTATTCCCCGGCTGTTACCTTAAATACTTATTTCTTCCTAAAATAGTTAATGCAAACATGCGCTTTATACTTCTGTGTAAAACACTAAGTAAAATAACACTTTTCTTTGTTTTTCTAGTATTTATTATTTTGTTAATGATTGCGAAATTTTATTTGTTTTTCGATCTCTGTAATAATCATATAAAATATTCTATCTATGGCTACATACATTTATTTTTATTTTTGGAGCAGAAATTTTAATTTAGTCATTTATCAGTTAGTAATTTAACTTTTTCTAGTAGCATAGACTTATTATGAAAGTGACTTACGAGTATTTCTGGAATCTTCTAACCTTAATATTCGGTCTCTAAATACTTCATTTGATTTTCTTTTCTCTATAATTGAAAATTCTTCTTTATATGTCAGTGGTCTATCTGAGACTTGTTTAACGACAGATCTTTCTAAAATTCCTTTCGATATAGAAAATCCTGATTTGAAAAGGCGAGATAAAAGCGGCAGAGGTGATGGGGAAGACTTTTATATTAAAAAATCATTTAGGTATAAAACTCTGAAGGAAGTTGGAGATCCAAATTTAGAGCTAGAACAATTTTGGATTATTCTTGATACTGGGAACACTATATAGCCCTCCACCGTCTAATTCAAATGATTGATAACAATCACTTGAAAACAGTTTAATAAGTTTGTTACTTGCATTTGATTAAGTCATATTTTGCTGAGATTTGAAATATTGATGACACTATATTACCCAGTAGCAATAGGTACGTTAGATTTGCAAATTTTTTAGTAAGTATAGTCTAATTTTAGATCTGTTGTTTGGGTCTCCTCTAAATTTATTTAGATGAAAATTTTTTGCCTGTTAACAAATAACCATGTATTGTATTTGTCCTGTTTTCTACGAAAAGCGCTAGTCCATCCATACGTATTAAATTTACTTTTTTTTCACTATACGAATGTACAGAGATCATATTTTGGCTTACAAAAGTGATTTATTTCGAATATAAAACCACTTCAGTTAACTTTTTTTCTTGTCAAGTTTATCTATTCTAATAATCTTTGGATTTTATATTTTAAATTGAAAATAATATAAGTCCAATTTTTGATGCCTTTCTATATGTTCTGCACAATTTCAAACATGCTACAAACAAAATCATTACTATAAAATGCAATTTTTCCGTCAGATCAAAGCTTTATGCTCGCTTTACAAACAATATAAAAGCTTTTAGCACAAAAAATCGTCTTTATTCGCCTGCAACGTAAAAGCTTTTGATGATCGGGAAATGTACCACTTTAAATTTCGTATATTCATCGAAGCAAAAGGCCGTGTAAAGTTATGAAATAGTTATTATTTTTGATATTGATTCTGGAATCTAATAAAATGTATTTGTGAGAAGAATATTTGAATGAATGTTTTGATTTATGGAACATTATGGTAAATAACAAAAAGGAAAAGATGCAAGTAAGAGAGTTGATTTACAAAAGTGTATTCCTAAGAATAATATATGGGGAATTTTAAATGAACAACTTCTTTGCCCATACTATTTAGAAAGATTGAGCTGCTCCATCCTCAAAATCTAGCCAAAATAATAGGGCCGCATACCTAATGAAGAATGAAGGCTTTCACGGCTTTAGTCAAGTTGAAAATCATGGTTCTTGGATTTAGACCGTATCAAATTGGAACTATAATCCGACGTTTGGCCTATGATTGCAAGGTGCCTTCAGGGATCTTTACTCTATGATATTAGAATACTAAATGGCCATCGAGGACCAACAGCCCGGTATTTATACCCGACTGCTGCTCAGCGAACCGTAATCCAGACTTAAAATCGATTTCCACGTGTGATCTAGACTGTAACCCTCATCTCTAATAATATTATTTGGATATTTACACATTTCTTTGATTCTCCAATTCTACGTTTAAAGAAACCTGACACTGATGCTAGCACCTTAGTTTCTTTTACATTAAAAGTGTGACCTGAGCAATGCTGGTGTTCAGCTACTGCAGATTGTACAACTTGTTTCTTTTTTATACATCTTTCATGTTCATTAAGCCTAGTAGATATAGACCGTCCTGTTTCACCTACATACACTTTACTATAAGAACAAGGTATCTTGTAAACGCCTTCTGTTTGAAATGGAATTTCGTTCTTCAGAAACTTCAAACATTGTCCAACACATTTCTTAAATGTGTTTAATTTTGACACATTACTATTTAGTGTTTAATTACGTTAATATCAGTTTATTAATTTGCATATGTTGGAAGTAGTTGTTGTTACCTACGATAGCAGTCTTATTTGATATTTTAAAACACTCGGTATATTTAGGAGTAGGATAGCCCTTAATATTTCTGGAACTGGTAATATTAACGTTGCTAGGTGTCATCTAACATATCCATTATAAACTTTCGCATTTTAGATGGTATACGTATTCAGGGTATATTGATATACGGGGGCTGTTTGTATTGTTTACAGTAACTTCAAAATTTCTTCTCAACTAAAAAACAGCTTCGTGCAATTATTTTTCACAACCTTCAACGTGGAGTATCTCAAAATGATAGATAGATAGATATATAGATAGACAAAGATAGATACATAGAGAGATAGATATGTTTTTATTTATTAAAATAAGCATCTACAAAAAAAGCATAAGGGTATGAAACAATGCTAGGAAGAAAGTCACTAACATAATTAATACCACAAATAAAAATTAAGGCTCATTCACAGCTCTAGACAGAAAAAAAGAGAAAGAGAAAACTAAGCAATACTTTTTATTTTTTCAAAATATTATTCTTGATTAATTATTCTAATTTTGTAAAGGTAATGTACCAGAAACAAACAATTAAAACTTTAAATAAATGACAGTGTTATATTAAAAAACTTAAAGTTTAAAGATAAAGCTGACAACGAAAATACTCTTACAAAACAGTGCTGCTTTTATCACAGTCGTAAAACTCATACAATGAATAGAAGCTTCTCTTACACAAAAAGATCTTTAGAACACACTTTAATTAATATATTTCTTGGTAGCAAGTGTACATTTTCCGGCATAAAATTAAACATAATTATGATAGAAAATTTGACATTTTTCTGCAAATAACTAAAGTTGTATTCTTCAAGAAGCAGGTTTCTTTGATTTCTAGTCATATATTCATATTTAATAGATATACTCCAAAGTGTACTTAGGAGAGGTTGGCTCAAGATGACATATTTTTTTTTTGGAGATTCTAGGTAAAATATTTTTCAGGAAGATATCGAGTCTCTCACGGTGATTATCTCTGGCAGTAATGCTTCTTGATTCCTGCAAATTTGTGCAATGGAATTTTCGGCGACGCTGTCTTCAGATGAAGTAACAACTTTTGCTACTTCTGGTTATACTGGAAGTTGTCCGAAACTTACTTGTTTTAAATTAATCATCCTGTGTGTTGTATTTTTTGTAATCCTTTCTTCATTTACGATAATTTTTCTCAAAGTTTTTTTTGCCCTACTCTAACTGTTTTTGAGGATATTTTTTTCAAATTTCAATCTTTGTGTGTCGCCCAAAATTGATTATGGTTTCAAAAATAAAATAGTGAAACTCAGAATTTCGGATATGGTTTTAGATATTGAGCTCGATAATGAGTTGTCTGAAAACGACGTTTTAGATAGAAGGAGGTGGAAAAGTAAAAAATTTTGAGCTTGATCAAAAAATTAATCTTGCCAAATACGATGCTAGGTTGTTGATTCATTTAGTACATAGGAAATAATCTGTCGCCTGCTCTTCTGGAAAAATAATCATATTCAACTGTGCCTCTTGGTAATCGTAGAATGGTTAATTCTGAATGGTTCACAACCATATCTTTGTCCGAAGTCTTCGGTGAATTGAGGAAAACAAACCGGATGCAACAGAATATTATCCAATATAACTTTACCGCCTCTCTCATATCGGTCCAAGCAAGTGACTTCTGATCTTTTGAGCACTCAAAACATGGAACTGATTGGTCATCCGCCTTTTAGTTCCGATTTGGCACGTAATGATTTATTTTTGTTTCCTTACAAGAAGAACAAACTGAGTAGTCAACTGTTTTTTATATCAGAAGAGACAATTGATGCTTTCAAAAACCATGTTTCGGGGATAACACAGTGGAAAAAATATTTTTCGCAATGATAAATATTTGTTATTGTTGGTTATTCTCTCGATATAAATGGCCACCTTTGTATCATGTATTTAGTAATTTATAATATCGAGATTTGTCTGTTTGGGTGTCTTCGCAATGGAACACATATATTTTACTTCCAAAGAACACTTTGAAGTTTAATGCATGAACCTACATCAGTTTCAGTCAACAGTCATTAAATGCATTTGTGGACGAGTTTTTCAGTTGTAGTTGACGTTGACTTGGTATCTTGAGTGCCCCTATAACCATATGTGAAGAGTAAAATCCGTATTTTTACAGATGAAGGAGAGGTATATAGGAAACAGTGTGATAAGTACAGCCTTATGACAACTTTTGATCGTAGACTTCTGTAAATGATATATTTCGGTAACGTAAGGCCGTTTTGTCTACAATCAAACTGTTGTCCCCTACTATAGCTATTTTAATCTATAAAGAATTATCACAAAAACATTGGCACTTTGGAAGTCTGGTCGTTCTTATTCTCTCTTGCAGTTTTTATTACAAGACAACTACGGGTTATTAAAGGCTTACTATTACCATTATTCTCAAGTTCAGGACTCAGAGAAGGCTGCCGTCTAACTGATCAGGTAACGTCTCCTAGTTTGAAGCTCTCACAACGGCGTGCCGGTAAATTAATTCGCGTGAAGGGTTTTTAATTAAATTAATCAAAATAATTTTTTCAAAACACTTAATCTATTAACAAAAACAAATGGAAAAACGAATTATTTACAATGAGAAACTTTAACAAATAACAAATAACAACATACGAAGAAACTAATATAGTTGCTCTTATTAGCCGTTCTATTATTAAAAATGTAAAACTCAATTTGAAAAACACGTTTCAATAGCTTACTAAAATATTAAACAAAGGAAAGAATAAAAACGCGGAGAAAAATAGCTATTTATATTACTTAAACAAACTGTATTAAAGTCGCTAAATTCTTGAGTAAAATAACACAAGCTATTTGCTTAACTTCCTAAATTATATGAAAAACAAAACAAAGAAAACTTTCATTCCTGCCGAATATACACGACACGTAATTTTCTAAGATACTGTACTTAAAACTGTCTACTGACATTAGCGAATTCCAGATTGTAACTGAAGTTTATTATTTCTTAGAAGGCCAAACTTGTACTCCCTCGGCACCTCGCGGATCTTGTTAGCACCAATATCACCCCATGGAACCTGGTAAACGTCAATTTGATTCATGGATTGTAAAGGGCGTTTGCCAATTCCCGAATTGGCCTCTGAGAGTCTTAATCTTATTTTCTTATATAAAACGCAGTTAAACAAACTATTCTAGGTTTTCTTTTAAAAAGAAAAGATCGGTAATAACTTCCGTATAAAAAAAACTATTTACTCTTTTAATAGTCCAGAAGTACTTAACTCTTTCTTTCTTGTGAATAGACAAAATACAAATTCCCTTTACATTCGGTGAAACAATATATCATATTATAGTGAGTTATTTGATTATTCTCTTGTTTCCTAATAATGGGAAAATCGTTCAATATTTTAATACGTTTTATCGGTTTTTCGTATACCATATGTAAGACCTCCCTCGCCCTTATCTCTTCGGTTTTACTTACATAACCAGGGCAGAATTTCTTCGATAGATTTATAAACAAATCTTAAAGTGGGTTCCCTCTTTAGTTTATGTCATTATAAATTCTGAGTTTATGTATTTAAAAAAGAAACATTTTAACAACTCAAATATAATAAAGTTGAGTTTACGCTTAAGTACGATAATTGACTTATTTTTCCTTACAACTTTCTTGGGTGATAATAAAAAAATATACTATCCCGTTCTCACGGAAAAAAATATATTCACAGAGTGAATATTTAATTATTCATTTTAGCGGAATGTACTTCACGCTAAACAGTACAAAATAATTAATATTTGTTCTATAACAACCTCTAGGAAAATGCAGAAACTTCAGTGTATCTAATATTTTTATATATTTTGCAGTAAAGATGGCTCCATAAAGTATATAAATATTGAACAATTTAAAAAGCGAAATTCCTTTAAATATACCCAGTTACCGAAATTTATTCCGCTAACCTAAACTTTTAGACGTGTATATGTTTATAATTGAAAGAAAAATTTAAAAATAAATAAATTGTTATTTTAGTATCTGTCAGTATTTATATGGTATATTTATAATAAAAATATCAATTTAAATAAAAAAAATAAAAATAAAAATGGAAATCTGCGCACAAAATATTTTTAATGGCCAATAATTTTACTTAATTAATTTACTTCTTCGTAAAATCATATTTATCCATAAAACAAATACAACAACTGTTTTATACAACACATTTTTGCATTTATATGAACAATTTTGCAAGCGAGCGTGTAGTTGGCTATTTTTTAACGAGCAAAACAGTTCGTTGGGTTCAAAAAATTTTATTTACAATACGATAAATAATAAAGGTGAAAACCTAAAATTCTGGATATTTAACATCTGCCAGTGAATTGTTTTTACGTACAAAAGTCCAAAAAGAAATTTAAATTGTAATTAAAGTTAAATGTGGAAGGTACTAGAATATGAGAACATGTAATACGAGAAATTTAAAATTACCATTTTAAGCGAGAATTCTTAACTATGTACGCTGTAATTTATGCTGGACTAACAAAAAGTTTTAAAGTGCTGCCAGATTAAACATACAGTATTCACTATTAGTAAAGCTTTTATACACTGAACGTAAAGATTACTATGAATATTTAAAATGTTTACTCTTAACATATTTTTAAACTGTATATAGTGCGGACGTAAATTGTCCTTTATATTAAATTATGATAGCTTTTTAAATTAGAAAAGATGACAGAATAAGCAAAATAACAAGTAGAGTTCAAGAAGAAAGTCGCTAGACTTTCTGCGATCTCAGCAAAGTTATATATATATATATATATATATATATATATATATATATATATATATATATATATATATGTATATATATATATATATATATATATATATATATATATATATGTAAATATATATATATATATATATATATATATATATATATATATATATATATATATATAAATAAATTGCCACCTAAATTGTTAATACACTATAATCACCTCAACCATGAAAAATGGTTCACAATCCATCTAACATTAGTCCAGGAGACTCGTA
Organism: Diaprepes abbreviatus; assembly: GCA_034092305.1. NCBI lineage: Eukaryota > Metazoa > Arthropoda > Insecta > Coleoptera > Curculionidae > Diaprepes > Diaprepes abbreviatus. The sequence goes on from JASJET010000031.1 coordinate 19,437,714, forward strand.
AGTTGAGAGAGAAGAGACATGGCTTAACCAAAGTTTTTTTTAATGATTATGAATATCGAGGGTAAATTCCCGAAAAATGGTAAGATAGTTTGTAATAAACAAAAATATTATTAACGATATGATAAAAAAAATTGTTTGTAAAATAAAATGTTTTTATTTTCGGTTCTAAGCAAAAAGTGTCTCTTGTGATTTTTTCGTCTACCAAATAGTTTTTAAGTTAAAAATCGTTAGACACTTGAAAAATTACGCTTTTCGCTATTTTTTAATAGAGGGTGTCCGGTAAGTACCTTAATAGAGATACAGAGCTCTAAAGGGTTACCCAGCGATTCATTTTGTCGGCTCTAAGTTTTGAACCAACTTGTACAATTTAATGAAATTTTAATGTTTTATGGAGGTCATAAAGACTCATTAAATCATACTACAGCAGATGCTTTAGATTTTCAGAGAAGTCAGGAACGGACCTGCAGCCACACTCATTGGGTCTAATTTTTGACAGGTGTCATTTTACAGAGCCGAAAACGGATTTTTCAAATACTTTGGTCATTCCTCTTCAAAAAAAGTATTTTCAATTTATTTTGATATAACTGGCGGTTTTTGAAATAAATCGGTTTATATGCAAAATACTTTGGGTGCAGTTACTAATGCTACATACAAACAGGTAAAAATAGGGTTGTTATTGTTAATACCTACAAAATGAATTACTATTAACAAAACTTGTCATAACGGCCTTCAAGTAAAAATAATTTTAAAAATAGAAGAATATTCTTACCCAAAATATGCGGATATGCATTTAATTTATGGTGAGGCGCTGTTAAATTCTTCGAAGGCAAGATGATTTCCAGTTCTAACATTGCTAAGTCTAAAAACCTTTGAAAGGTTTGATCGAAGCCTAAGGCAAACAGGTAATAGATTATTAAAAAATAATTATTATAGTTAATAAATTAATTTTTTACATGTTTTTTTCAGGACGATTTCTGCCGCGACGTGGCCATGATGGCCCTCCCAGGAGGGCATGGGAACCTCACATACAGGAAGAAATTTTGTTAGATATTGCTGAATCCTTCAAATAGCATAGGAAAGCTCGCGATATAGTGTTAGTTTTATAAAATGGATCGTACATGAAACTCTAATAGAACAGTTACTTCATCCGTACCATGTTGAAAAAGTACATATTATATCTCCTGATAATTTTCCCGCAAGACTTCAAAATTTCAACTAGTTTATACAGCAATATAACCTAACTTATTTTATTTACCAGCCGGTTTTACAAGAGATAGCATAATAAACTCACACAATTTACATTTTTGAGCTGATGACAACCCGCACGTTATAATTCACAACGAACACAAGGTTTATTGTAAATGTGTGAGCTGGTATCATCGAAAATAACCTTATAGGAAGTCTTAATAGTGAGATTTATTTGTAATTTTTGCAGCAAAATTTAAATAATTTATTGGAAGACGTACCTCTTGATAGAAGAATGCAAATGTGGTACTTGCATGATGGTATTCCACCACATTTTAACTTAATAGTACGCCAACATTTAAAAAACGTTTTTGGCCCTCCATAGATAGGTCGAAATGGGTCTGTTTTATGGCCATCAAGGTCTACAGTCCTAAATCCCTTAGACTTTTGCTTCTGGGGACATCTCAAAATACTAGTTTATTCAATACCAGTAAATACTAGAGAAGAACTACTAGTGAGAATAGCACAGCATTCTAACGAAGTTCGTAATAATGCTGGAGTATTATCCGCAGTGCAGCGGGAAAATATTCGAAGAAGTACGTGGAGCCCATATTGAACATTTACCAAAATAACATTTAAACGTTTTCACTATTTTTGCATTTTAATAACATTGTAAATTAATCATTTGAAAGGTTTCTGGACTTTACAATGTCTGAGCTGGAAATCTTTCAGCATAATATCGTCTGGCCTTAGAAGAATGAGACAGCGCTTCCCCATAAATTAGAGCATCTACACACTCTGCGTATTTTATTTTTACCTTTTTGTGTTTAGCATTAGTAACTTTTGAGTTTTTCGCATAAAAACCGATTTACCTCGAAAACCCCCCGTTTTATCGAAATAAATTCAAGGTACCTTTTTTGAAGAGGAATGGCGAAAGTATTTACAAAACTAGTTTTCAGCTTTGTAAAATGACACCTGTCAAAAATGAGACCCAACGAGGGTCGCTGCAAATCCATTCCTGGCTTCTCTAATGATCTAAAACATCTACTGTAGTATGGTCTAAAAAATATTAATATGTCATTAAAATATACAAGTCGGTTCAAAACTTAGAGCCAATATGGTAAATGGCTGGGTACCTTTTTAGAGTTCTGTATCTCCGTTAAGGGGCTCTTCAGGATTTTTTTTCTATGACAAGGTAGGGTTATTTTGACCTCCCCTCTATGCTCCAGAGAAATTAGGAGGAGCTCACCGGACACCCTGTTTAAATATATTTTGGATATATGTTCGAATTCTGCGTCCACCATTTGACAATTTGTATTTTTAAACGCTATAAATAAATAGCGTTTCATCAATTATAACGTACGCGCTGCCGTGTATGAAGCGAAATGGAAGTGTACCTACAGGCGCTCACCTAATAGAGATGACGAAAACTAATACATTTGTTGGCATAAACTAATGACTTCTATGGCATTTTGAAGGGTAAATATATGCTATTAAAAGCCAGTTTGTTATTAATAGCCCCTCTGCAAAAAAAAATTTTTTTTATATCTTCAAAAATGAAAATTTTTGAAAAATTTTGGTTTTTATGATATTCCGTCAAAAATCGAGGATCGTCGCTTATCATCGTCAGTATAAATTTGCAAAATTGCACCCTTTTCGGCAAATCAGTATCATTACATGTTGAACTAGAGATACTAAATAAGGGTGGAAGATGTGTTTCAACAGAATTTTATGTATTACGTTGTTTGAGATTCCTGTTTGTAGAGGCACTTGTCGTAACGATGTCGTAAGATATGCCGCAAAATATTCCAGAACAGCAAATTCAACATTCTCATCATTGAAAATAGGTTTTCTTTTATGCATTTTTGCTTTAATGGTAACAAAATTGTTTAAATCTTCCAATATTCGTGTTCCGTGATTGTTTCTCTTCATCTAGGTATCAGCAAATGTCTGGCATGTTCTTAATAAACCTTTGTTAGAATCGCCATAGATAAAAAACAAATTTAAATAATCTTCGTCCGTATAATTTAATCGCCCCGGCCTGATTTTTATTAGTAATTGTTAAATGGCAAATAGTGACGTTCCTGTAGTGCTCTGTTGCTTTCTTTCGTTTCGTTTTGCCGTAAAAAAATTACGATAAACATGTCTCAAAACTGCTTTTGATATGTTTGTAGCCTGATGACGGATGAGTATTCTCTTACTGGACAAACTTTAAATTTAGGTTATTTTTTTTACTCATCTTTTCTGTTACATTTATACCTTTTTTGCAAAGATCATAAAAATAATTTTTCTTTCAGAAATTTTAGATCTTAAATAATCGCAATCAATAAAAAATTGAGAATTTCCTATTTGTTAGCAGAACTGATTCAACGTCACTAATTGGAATCGAGATTTAAAATAAATGAAATCACATTTAAACAAAATGGTGCAAAGACTGCCATGCCAAAAAACAAAAAAATTGCTTGTGCGATTGCACTTGTTTACCATAGATGTCCAAAGAGACTTTTCTGTTTATAATTCCGGGAGATGATGTTGCTTGCATCCGCTCAATATAGGTTGCTACTAGGAGTTCAGTTTTCTTGTAGTTTGGTGTACTTGCATACTATATACTGACGAGAAAAAATATATTACCATTGTGAGAGAGAGGCTTTCACCTTTTTGTGTTAGTCGCTTGCAATATGAAGTAATTCTTTTAATTCCTATCTAGAAAAAAGTACGGCTGTTCTTTTATATAAGGAATAACATGTAGAAAATGAATATATTCTGGCAAAATTACTAATTTTGGTATGTTTTAACATAACTAAATAATTGCAGTAGTTTCATATAAAATATTATTCAAATAAACTTTAACGGATATAGAAAATTTGTGTCTGTTTTCTTTTTTAATTTTAAACTATAATATTCCAATTTCTCGAATTTGTTGTTGGGGCTCTCGCTAAACTGTTTTCCGGCTTGAATTGATGTTAGAACTTTTAGAGGTTACCGAAAAGTTCGACAGGCGCAAAGCCACGTTAACTTACTAGTTACATATTTTATTTGCACTATAGCAGCGTCGCATAAAATTCCGATAAACGCGTTATAACTTTGGACACTGTGGAGAGTGAGAGAACGATCACTTTGGGGACATCAATTTCAATAACATAACATAAATTTGTTAATTTCTGGTTTATACTTTGCTCCTTTCTCAAAAAAAAAAGAATGGAGGGTATTTTCCACCTCTATAAAATACACCTACTTAATCAAATTCCTTTCGTTTTCAGGATTTACATGGCGTTGACCTAGAAGAGTTCAAATATGGGGGAACAAATATAACAGCCTTCCGGTTGGTGGATCCCGATGGGCCTGAAGTTCGCAAAGCCGTGCGTGACTGGAACTTTCCGCCTGATGGAAAAAACAAAAAAGGAGATATTCTGCCGTCACTTTATCGAGTAAGAGATATTTTTATAAAATTCGATGATGAAACATAATTTTAAAAACTTTAAAGTACGTAAAAGGAATAAGCGATGCTTGGTATATACTTAGAATATGGTTAGAACAAGCAGCTTATAAACAACTAATAATAATAATTTTTTATAAGTTTATTTTTCTAACATAACACTTAACTTTTGAATACTAACCAATTCTTTATCAGTTTTGTGCTTTATTTTTTTTATACTAGTTTTTTGCCACTGATGTTGGCTAGTTTTTTGGACTTAGATTTAGCTACATGAATGAGCTTTTTCTCTTAAAAAAATACTACTCCCACTCAATTTTAAATTAAAATTGCGGTACAACCACTATTAAAAAATATAACAGAATTTAATCAGCACATAGGGTCCATTTAACGTCTATCATAACCTCATTCTGCTGAACGTACAATTATTACTAAATATTATTATAACTAACGTAGCTATAATAATCTTTGGTACTACTTGTTCTTAAATGCCCCTGATTATTTATTTTATCTCGGAATCTTAAAAATTATGTTTTAACATTCAGGTGCCTTTGGCTGAAGGTTGTTTGAAAATATTATCTCAATAATCGTTAATTTTGAAATCGCTTATTTCTCTACTTCCATCTGGGTTTCGTTTTAATTGCATCTAGAGAAAGAGTTTGCCGTTTTTAATTATGAAAAGTTTTGCGGTTGGTTAATTCCTTGTTTTAAAATTTGTACTTCTGGCTATCATTTTTAATTTATCTAAAATATACGTTATTCTCAATAAAAGAGCTAACAGCCATGGCAAACGGTAGACCAAGGAAAATCGGTAGGAACTTCAATCCGGGGGAGTTTCAGTCGGTAAGAATCGAACATTACCTTTCACATTTTGTGAAGGTGCCTATGCAATGTTTCCATTTCAGGAAAAAAATCGTTAAGGTTGATAAAAATGTGAAGAAAAAATTTCACTTAAAAAAATATTTCGATATTCTCACGACATTTCATCAATATTTTGTTATTTTTTAAAATACACACGCTACTGAAATTGATTCCTCTGACAGCGCATAACCCAGGGCACTCTACATGCGAGCGATGAATTACTAACAGAAATTATGGACTTTAGTTATAGATTTATATCGTTACACCAGTTTTGTATCCAATAAAAAAAGCGACAAAACTTTGACCAAAAGTAATGTTTTTTTAAGTTTAATTTAATGATCTATGATAAATGAATATAATGAAATATAAGATGGTCCCATATATATATATATATATATATATATATATATATATATATATATATATATATATATATATATATATACATACACATACAAAGGTAAGCTATAAGTTTTGAATAATTGTAAATTGTAAATTTGACTTAAATTGCTTATGTCTTGTTTGTCATTTACGACATGTTGTTCTCTATTTATATGAATCGTTTCCTTCACTAGCAGTTTATGATAGTTTTCATCTTACGTTAAAATTTTAGTATTTACCAAATCAAACTCATGCTTAAGATTAGTTTCATGTTTGTATAGAGGCGTAAATGTTATATATTTAAAATTATTACAAAACAAAAAATAAGCTTTTATTTATTTTTATTGTAATAACTGAATTGAACGTTCTGGTATATTCTTCTATTACACATTAAAAATCCAAATTTTCAAAAAAAAAAAATACCAGAGCTTCCAAATAATAGAGGTAATTGTATTTTTTATTATTTTGACACTAAGTTCAAACTATCTGATGTTTTTGTCTTATAAGTTATAGTCATCTTTAGCCTACTTTGATGTTTAGTTTAGGGCCTTTTCTCATTTATGGGTGTCCATCCCGGATTTTATAAGTGACCATAGAAGAAGCAGTATACCTCGTGTATGCTATGACCTATCAACTGATTTTAGGAGTTTTTCACTAGAGTTTTAATTTCAAGTAATTTTTTGTTTTGCATTTCTGATAACGCGTTGGCTAACTATTTGTTTTCTGTCTATATTTTTGTTTCACTTTAATAAACCACTGAGTAATGTTAATGTTACTTTTAAAAATAAATGGACTTAACAGAATTAGTACTTCTAGCAATGATTTGTGGACTAATAGTTCTTCTACCTAAGCAATATTTGTGGTGGGTTCGCCCTTTGCTACTGTAGGATACGGGAAATTTGTCTTTTATAAATAATGAATTAGATGAGAAATGCGTTTAGCGAATGGATAAAGCCACATCTTATGAGCATTGAACTCCAAACATTCTGTCTGAATTGCCACATAAGTAAATTGAAAAAAAACTAAAACATTTAATAACATCTTTCTTAGACAAGCAATTTCAGCTTGAGAGGGGGCTTGGGTATCTTACAAGGAGTGCATTATTCATTTTCAGTTGGTCGTTCAACTATACCAGATATAATACCTGAAATGACCATCGAGATTTAGGATTTGTATCTTGTGATTTCTCAGTATGGATTCCACCTTTTTATTTTTAAATCAATTTATTGTTAATTGTTAAACTGTAATAATGGCTAGCCTAAACAGAACGTATTATACATTTTTGAAATCAGGTGAAAAAGGCTTTTATTCTAGCAGATAATGTACAAGATGTCCCATTTAAAGAGTTTAAATTACTTTTCAACGATATATCAGTTTTTAAAATAAATTTGTTAATATTAAATAAAACACCTTTTGTATTTTAAGCTTTTTTTCCTCCATTTATAATAAACCCTTTAGGTGTAGTATTAAATAAAAAACAAACCTGTATATACCAGTGGCTTTACTAATTAGTGTATATTATGTAAACTAAGTTTCACATATGTTTGAGACTGTTTTATTAATAGAAACCAAAAACCAAATCAAAAAAAATAAAAAAAATCATGTACTTCTTCCTCTTCTTGTACTTCAAAAATGGAATCGTTTATTACTTGTTTTAATTTTCTTGGCCCATTTTTATTTTTAGTCTTTAAAAGTTCAGCTTCGATCAGTCTGAAAAAATAATTATTTTAAATTACCAAGCTAATTGTAATATCCGCCAGGGGTTGGTTGTCGGGTGAATTGAGTAGCCTGGTAACTGCCACTGCCGGTCCCAAGCCCGGATAAAGGAGGAGGGTTCCTGGGTCAGACCAGCACTCTACCTAGGGTAAAACAAAACACAATGCTCACAGAACCGGAACTTTGCCTCGGAACAGGACTGAATTAAGGATGACGACCCATGCTAGAAAAAGGTTTACGAATTGGAAAAAAATAGACATTTTTCGTTGTGCCACCTGGAATATAAGATCTTTTAACAGTAAAGAACAAGAACTAATAATAGAATTGGACGACCACAAAATTGACATGTGCGGACTTCAGGAAACAAAAAAGAAATGAAAAGGTCAAAAACTGTACTGTGAATACATCTTGATATATAGCGGGGTGGATAAAGATGAACGCGCCAAAGAAGGAGTAGCAGTAGCCGTATATAAAAAATACAAGGATTGCATAGAAGGATGCCAATACATATCCTCAAGAATACTGGTCATCAAACTACACACAGGAACCCAAGAACTGTATATAATATTTGCGTACGCAGCCGAAGACAATAAAACAAGACAAGAACGGGAGCAGTTCTATGATCAAATTCAAAACGTCATCGAGTAGATTCCACAATGCAAACCAATGATAATGCTAGGAAATTTCAATGCTCGTATTGGCAACGAAACTTTACCCGGAGTTAAACAACGGTTCAACGAGGATGTATTGAACTACAATGGAGAACTCCTAATCAACACATGTGCAATTAATGAACTCCGAAGTAATAACACATTTTTCGACCACAAACCACAATACAAATATACTTTCAGTAACACTCGAGGACAACAATCAATGATCGACTACATAATAACAAACAGATGCTTACAACCACCTCAGATATTGGACATACGAGCCCTTAACTCTCCTAACATAGGTAGCGATCACAAACTACTCATTGGAAAAATCAAAATGAAATTAAAACCCAACAAAACACAAGATCTGGCACACCGGATAAGAAAATAAACGTAGAATCATTGTGGGATGAATCCACTCAGGAATTATACCAAATACCAAACAGGCCATTAGACGAAAGGGATGACATTAACAACAGCTGGGAGAAACTAAGGCGAAATATCAACGAAGCAGCCACTGAAGCACTAGGAACACGAAAAACAAACCAAGGAAAAGGAGGACCCAATAAGACCCCCTGGTTTTGTAAGGAAGTTAAGGAACAATGTAAAGAGAAAAAGAGAGCCTACTTAAAATACAGGACAACGCAATTTTGGGAAGATTATCAAGAGTACAAAAGAATTAGAAATAGCACCAATACATTAGTGAGGCAAGTTAAAAATAAGCACTGGGAAACCTTTTCAAAAAGGATGGACTCCAGAAACAGATATGGCGGCTGATCAGAGACCAAAGAAAGGAAACACATGAGTTAATTAGCAGTAACCGCATACCGAAGGGAACTTGGGTGAACTACTTGAAGGAATTATACAAGAAAAAAACAGAATGAAATCAAACCAAACACACCCGAAATTATAATTAACGACGATATACTTGTAAAGAAGGAAGACGTAGAACTAGCCTTAAAAAAACTAAAAAACAGGAAAAGTGCGGGACCTGACGGAATTACCAATGAACTATTGAAATATGAAGAAGAGAGCCTGACAGAACAACTCACCTACAGTCATGACGCACAAAGGTGAACGAAAGTCTTAGTTTTCTATCGTCTGTGAAAAACCCGGGGTAGGCACCCATAAATGAGAAAAGGCCTTTAAACACAAATAAATCCGGTTTTATGAATTGTTATAATTGATTCTAAGCTACTAATGAAGTGATTCTTTACAAAAATATTTTTTAAGTAATAATTTTTAGATAGAATTTTTTAAAAAATATCCACTAAATAAAATAGGGATAAATAAACAAGACCGCCTCCCCCTCCTGTCTGAACGCCCCCGAAAATATTTGCCACTCACGCTAAACATCAATGAATAGCATTTATTAATGTAAGTTCTAATAATAGAAAACACATCGGTGCCTCAAACAGTTCCAAAGATATTAACGAACAACCCATTTTCGAGGGCCACCTATAAATGGATATAGCCTCTTTATGACGCATTAGCGGGCCTATGTTTCTATGAAATTTTCTTTATGTTTTCATATATAGAATATCCGTTCAAAGTATATGGAAGGAATTTCCGGGCACCCTGTATATTATATTGTAGGATATGTCACTTATTCACATTTTTTATGAAAACTTTTTCATAGCATAATTTATCATAAATCGACATCTACGAAATAATTGAACTAGATATAAAAAAAATGAAAAAGAAATTTCGTCTCTTGAAGGCATACCATAAATCATAATTCATTTTGCCCCTTTTTTATGAATTTTATTTCTTTGAGATCCTTTTTTAAAGTCTTAAATTCTAAAAGGAAAGTGACAAATTTAAAATGTCTTTCCCTTGCAATTTTTTTTAAGGAAAAATCAAATTTAAAATATCTCTGAAGTAGCAAAATCTTATAAATAGAAGTCTGAAATTCACTTTACCTTGATACACTTTTCGGATAAAAGAACGTTTTTCTATCAGTTCGTAATTGTTTGCTTCTGGAAAATATCTGGATTTTTTAAACTTTATTTTAGTAATTTTAATCGAAGTTTTTATGATGCCTATAGTAATTTTAAGATCTTTTGATAATATTACAATTTTTTCATTAATTGTTAATAGAAAGATCTTTAAAAATTGAGTTAATATGAAACAAAGCAGTTTATTTTAATCAGCTAAACATAAAGAAGGTAGTAAATTTAAAAAAAAAATATCAGTCAAAACAAAATGCACGTGTAACTTACTGTGTGAATGATTTATAAAGAAAATACATACGCCGATATTTGAGATTAACAAACTTACTAATAACCCGCGTATTCAAACAAAATCAGATAAGATTCCTTTCTTTAGAAAGCATTGCTAAAACAGAAAGTCTTCCTTGGCTCATAGTATTCCGTAAAAATGTTTTTATCCGTTTGAGGATAGAAAAGCATCGTTCTGATCCAGCCGATGCCATCGGAATAGAAACTAAATTTTTAAAAGTTTTAGAACTTCACTAAAGGTCTCACTTAGCTCGATATTTTGCGAAAAATAGTCATACAGTTCAAGAAGTCCCGAAATTGATCTAAATTCTTCCGTTTCATATATGACGGTCAGTTCTACACGGAGTTTTTGTTCGATAAAAAAGGGGTAAATTTTAATCGTATCCTTAAATTTTAGTTCGGAAAAACATGTACTATATTCGAGATACTGTCCCGAAAAAAAATACTGACTGCTATCAAGTGACCTGTAAAGTTAAATCATTCTTTTGCTTGACAAATTGTTATATCACAAACTTTTTTGCGTCCCGAGAAAACTCCCCGGAATCATCGAGTTTATATCGTTTTGAAGTAAATGGAGATGGTTCAATGTCGCTCGAGGTACTATTATTTCTAATTTCTGTTAATTTTGATTCAAAGGATAATATATTTGTATTTGCGATAACACCGCCAATTTTTCTTACTTGAAGCTTTCTAAATAACAAATCAACTTGAGGCATCATTTTGCAAATTAAGTTTAACCATGAAAGGAAACTCTTGCTTTCGAGAATTTTCACATACTTTGATGATTGATTGGTTCATGGTACCAACATTTCTACTGTCATCTAAGATTTTTTCCATTATCTCTAGAAGTATGTCTTTGTATTTCAATATGGTACAATTGCATCTTGTTGGGACCCAAGGAGATAAGCGTTCAAAGTCTAACTCTTTTTGACATATTTTAAATTTTATGTAAAAATGGTGCTTGCAGGCCTAAACATAGCTATCAATTCTTTTTCTTCCTTTTTCTCAGCCCATTCACGTCCACTCCTGGACATAAGCCTCTCTGATGGTCCTCCACTGGAATCTGTCTCTCGCCTTCTGGAGCCAGTCTTCTCCAGCAAACTGTCTTATATCATCTACCCATCTGCGTTGTGGCCTACAAGGATAATTTACTCGTCCCACCTATCGGGCTGTTGTTTAGCTATGTGCCCCGCCCATTGCCACTTTAGACGTCAACTACTTTGGTTCTTGATCTTATTACTTGATTTCGTATTTTATCCCGTAACGAGATTCCTAACATTTGTCTCTCCATGGAGCGTTGAGTGACTCGGAGCCTATTTGCGTTTTGTTTGGTTAGTGTTATCGTTTCCATGCTGTAAGTAGCAACAGGCAAGACACACGTGTTATACACTTTCCGTTTAAGGTTGATTGGTGTGTTTCTATTTCTCAATATGTACTGCAACTTTCCAAAGGCAGCCCATGCCAGCCCCATTCTCCTTGTTATTTCCGCCGTTTGATTTTCATTGCCCAGTTTCATGACGTGGACATTCTCTATGATTTCATTTTGAATCTCTATTTGTACATTTGCGTTAGGGCTCATTAACTTAGTTTTCCCCAAGTTCGTCTTAAGTCCCACTTTTTTCGCCTCTTCATTGAAATCTTGAAGCATTTGTTTTAGCTCTTCTGGGTTGCTAGACATGACAACAACATCGTCGGCGAAACGAAGATGACTAAGATAAGAACCATCGACTCTCAAACCTTTCTCAACCCAATTTAGTTTTTTAAAGACATCTTCCAAAGCTAACGTAAATAGTTTCGGAAATATGACGTCTCCCTGACGCACACCTCTCATAAAGTTTATTTTTTTCGGTTTTTGTGTCTTCGTCGATTTTAACCTGTATAGTTGCTCTGGAAGCCTCTTATAGTTGGTATATATATTTAGGGTAAATAAATATAAATAGAAGAAAACTAATTTTAACCCATTAATGAGAGAATTGTAGGTAGCTTAGATAAAAAAAATATTAAGTTTATTTCGTAACTACTTCTTAGTGCTTGCGAGAATTTAGGTAATCTCGTTTCCCAAATTGATCTAACCAGAAATTTAAACCAGTACGCTTACTTGGTAGTTTATGTGCAGGATTACGGTACTATGACACTGTCATTGTCGCTTTGTTTATCTTCTGATATAAGGTTTTCTTACATTATCTTACTTTTTCCAATCTTCTTTTTTTGCCTTGCAGTTTATTTTTTTTTCAACTTTGATTACCTGTATTTATACCACAGAACATTGAATAGTTGGATGGTCAACTCCTCCAGTCCATGTAGGAGGATAAAGCTTGTATACAACTGGGTGTACTAAGGACTCCGATTTCGTAATTAGCTATGTTATCTTCATAGTTAGCTATGATCAAAGTCGAGACTCTTAGCTGTAGCCTTGACAGACATCTACTACCATTTTTCTGATCATTATCAGATCCAGCCAGGCTAGGACTGTACGAGAGTCACTATGAATTTAAAAATCTGAGCCCAAACTCAAAACCCCTAACTGTAACCATTTCAGAGGTTCCTACGGTTCCTCAGACCCTTCAACATTGTCACTGCTTTTATACTTGTGTGCAATATTTTAGCTAAATTAAATTATGAATACTGCCTAAAAAATTAATTACAATATTTAACCTAGGTTAGGCCATAGTTCCTAGTTAAAAAAGTTTGCAGCTCAATTAGATCGTGTCAACGTGTTACCTCGTTATCATGTAAAAGATTGTACTAAATATTTTGGAAACTAAAACTTATCAAAAAGAAGAATAAAAAGGAAAAAGTACAATATCTATGATAAAGGCTTTGCATTTAAAAAAAAATAATTAACTCAATAAACATAGGATTACATTTTTTTTATAATCCTTCAACGATCATATTACAGATTAATTAATTAAACAGTGTTCATTTTCATTTTTTTGGAAGTAATCACATGGTTCATTGCATCCAGTTCTGCATGTACAATAAAATTGAAGATAGAAAACCGAGGTCATTCAATTCTTGTTCTAAATCTATTTTAGAATTTCTCTTTTCTGGCTCTGGTCTATCTGCAACAAAGCTTGGTAAACATACCTCTTCCGTAAACATGGAACAGTAGAATGGAAGGATTCAAAATTTTTTGAAAGCGTACTTGACTGGCGTCATTGCCTTGTGATAAGCTTGTCCTACACACTCCGCTATGTGGTAGATAGAAAGTGTTTGGTCAGCGTCCTGGGGCAGCCACGAGTCAACAGCCGAATTATAATAGGTTTTGAAAAATCCGTTTATTTCAACATCTAATGACTGAAGTTTTGCGATAGTGTATGAAGGCAGACTGAGTATTGTTACACCAAAAGACAGAGCCTATAATAATAGCTGGCTTTCGCGATTCTCCATTATTTAAAGTACTGGGTTGTCCTTTGAGGCTGCGGTGTAACTATGCCCTCCAATTTTTCCTTTGGTCGTCAATCCATTCTGAAACAATAAGATTAATTCTTTAATTATCCAGTTAGATACTCGTACCAAAGTAAAAGAATATCGCAAGTCAACTTCACACTGAAGATAAGTACACAGGAAAGTATGGAGTACCCACCGAATCATTGTGTTCCCTATGTTTGTGGGTCATGGTGTAATACCTATATCTTTAGACTTTTTAGGTTACATCGTAAAGCAAACAAAACTAATTAAAAGGGTATCAGTATTTTTAAACGATATAGAGCTATTCATTAGAGAAATATAATACTCATAAATATGCCACAATAATCCAACAAGTTTAAACAACTAAATTAGTACGTACATTTAATGTAGGTTTTTTTGTCGTCAACCACAAACTGTTCCGTTAGGCGGGCGTTCTCAGTGGAATGTTTCCTCTTCTAAGGAGCGAGTTATCCGACAGAAGTAAAATATTTTCGTGTTCGCCGCACAATTTGGCAAATTCGTCTTTACAAAATATGAGTTCATTCACTGTGTACCATCGCTTTACTCTTTACTATCCGACCTAAAGTAGTTCTTATATAATTTTGTATAATTTTAATTATTTAAGTATATTTTCTATTTGGAACCACACAAAATTAAAAAAAAAACTTTTTATGTTTTCAGTGGTATCAAAAAGCGAATTCTTCACAGTGACAACTTGAGCTTTGGGAATAAAAGGAAGTTGCAAGATGTCATATCAGATGAATACAGTGCTTGTGAAATGATGTTGTTAAAATTTTTTGCCAAGAACTCGCTAATATTGAGTGAAATGTGAGCAGGTACATTACCATGATGCAACAGTCAAGTGTTGCGTCACATTTCTGGCTGTTATTTACGTATGAACTCGCTCAAACGACATACAATGGCTATATAAATAAGATGCCTTATTAATCGTCTCACTTTTTTTGAGAAAAAGCAGAGAATATGATTTTTGAGTTGTTGTGAGGTGGTCTTATGGCTTTTGCTTCGCTTTCAGCTTCTAATCTAAAGATTGTTGAGATGCCGTCAGGTCAAACTCATATAACCATGTGGTAACGGGGCCGATAATGGTCGTTTCAATATGATTGTAAATCATCTCATAAGAAACCAAAATTTGAAACTGAATTTGGACAAAGGTCAGTGTTGTTGGTATCATTTGAGACATAAGGTGTTTCTTGACTCATTTTACCAACCAAAATTTCATGGTTTTGAGTTTTTTTGTATTCCCAACTGACTTGCTAGCACTATAACTGACATACTTCAAATTTCGATTACCATTTTCACCTTTCAAAATAAATTCACTATTTGTTAATTCAATTAATTTTACCTTTTTTTGAAAATATTCACGTTACGGTCAAACATAATATCATTTTCTTTAAATATCTGTCATAAATTCTTTGACTAACAAATGATAAGCTTCAATTGTCGGTTAGATGCATTTCGGTCTTATTACAAATTCCGTTGTTCTACTTTCTTGTCAATTTCTTTTCTAGCTTGGTTATTTAATATTCTTAAATTTTGCCTTCATTTTTACACTACAACGTACGATTATCACTGTTTGACCCATATTTATGTTGTTTTGCTTGTCATTCGCTAGACTATGGCTAGTTGTATTTATTCCTATTGATGTTGAATTTACTGTTACCTTTTTCCAGTTATATCTCGATTTTCTTGTCTACTATTCGAGTGTAATTTTTCCTTTCGTCCATTAATATAGCAGTTTTTTGAAAATTTCTTCGATCACCTCCATAGATTTTGTTTTGCTTATGTTTCAAGTTAGGTTTTCTGTTAGCGTCGAATTTGCATTGAAATAAGTACCCCTGTCAATGCTTCTCCCTCTGTTACTGTCGTTATAGATTTCACATCATTACACTGACTATTCAGAATTTTTTATTAGTTGTGCCTTTTGAGAGCCTTAAAATTTCTGGTTCGTTACTTGCGTACCGTTGCCTCGGTTAGGGACGACATCTTGTCTGCGGGGTCTCCAAACTTGCAGGAAATCGATAATTGTTGAAAGAGATAAATCCTTTCCATTGGCATAAGCTTTTTGGAGGAAACTTATTCTTTGCCTATTTGGCATCTATAATGGTCGGCGGAGAGTATATTTATTTCATTTAAAAAAAAAACTAATTGGCTATTTATATTATTTTAAGCCTAAAATGCTAATGATTAATGAATCGGCTTATTTAACAAATGTATTTAAACCGATTGTTATTACCTGGATACTCGCATGAGTTCATTCTCGAGCAGTCATTTTTTAAATTTTGGATACCTTTAAAGCGAGAACTGTGGTGCCCATGCACAGATTTTTGATGGGCCATTTGCCTTGATATTATTTTTTCCTTTCTGAGACAATGAAAAGCATCCTTTGGGATTTTGGGGTGTAAAATACTTAAAAATGTTCCGGTAATTAAATTCAATAACCATATCTTTTTACCTGTTATTTTTATTGAAGGAAGGATTTTTTTTAACCCTACACGAGAACTCTGGACTTTTTCTACACTGTTCTTTTTTTTTGGCTTATATCTTTCGCTTACCTATTGGATTTCCCTCTTTTCGTAGATTTTCATTAACCTTCAGTAGTCATTTTATGAGCATTGAAGTTTAACTAGCACCTACATACCACTACTAGGTTTAGCAGCCAGAATTATACGAGACAACACCGCTAACTGTCTCACCATCAGAATAATAGGAATACTTAGTATCATTTTGCTTACTACGTAGTTTAAATCATAATAATCCAATTAATTTTGTAAATTAAAATTAATTCCTTTTTTTAAAAGACGTCCAGTAAATTTCCAATTTTCTATTTCATGATTATCGGATATACAGGGTTTGTTTTATGTTTTAACGACAGAATGACTACAGTTTACAACATTATAAATTTTATTTGATCGTTTATATAGTTTACATCTCGTCATTAATATTTTTGGAATTATTTGACCTTGCTCAACTTATTGTTTTGAATTATTCAGTATTAAAGTTCACAACTTTAAACTAAATTTTAATTACTTGAAGTTGGAAATTTGTGGTTCTCTAGACTGGAAATTTTATTTACAGCTTATCTTGCTTTGTTCTAGAGCAATGTAGCTAAACCTTCGGTTATTTATTATTTATTGGATAGTTTTATTTGACAGAATGCAACAAGCTCATCAAATAAGAACGCTACCCAACAACGGAAACCCTGACACAAAAACAAATCAACTATCAAAATGAATTAGAAAAAAGACCAACACCCATATAGACAATAAAGCAAATGCAAATAAACGAACTAGCCACGAAAATAAAAGAAACCATAAACACATCGGTTAAAAAAGTCTGCTCAAAATCAAAAATAACAAAGACCTCCAAAGTACAACCAAATACCTTGAGACTTCTCAAAGGAAGACGAGAAAGGACAGATCGAACAACAGACAATTTCAAAACTCTAAACAAGGAAGTGAAAAAGGAAGTTAGAAAAGACAATAGAAATTACACCAATAAACTAATTAGAGACACAATAAGTGAAAATTGCAACATGAAAGTACTAAAAACAAAAAACTCAAGAGGCAAAACAAGAATAATAAAAATAAAAAACGCGAAAAACGTGACCGTCCAGGTTGAAAAGGAAATAGGCAGAACCATAGAAGAATTCTACACCAAGCTATACTCGCCACATGCACAACAAGAGCAACAACGAACAAAAAGAACTATACTCAACATAGGCTCAAAGGAAATTCCAGAAGTAACAAACTTAGAGATAAGAATGGCACTAAATAAATTAAAGAAAAATAAATGTGCAGGAGAAGACAAAATTACAGTAGAGATGCTGAAATTTGGCGGCAGAAAAATAGAACAAATATTGAAGATTCTATTTAATAAAATAATTGAAGTGGGAAAAATTCTACAGGATTGGTATAACTCCAAAATAATCTTAATATTCAAAAAGGGGGACAATACAAATATTGAAAACCACCGACCAATATCCCTACTATCACACACCTACAAGTTGTTAACCAAAATCATAACCAACCGCATAACAAACAAACTCGATTTTTACCAACCTGTTCATCATAGTCCTAGAGGACATTATTAAGGAACTTAAATGGTACATCAAAGGTATAAATATCGACGGAATATACTTGAACCATTTCAGATTTGCTGATGACATAATCTTAATAGCAAGTAATCTCCAAGAATTGAACGAAATGCTACAACAGCTAAATGACGTATCTGCATCTGTAGGCATTAAAATGAAGTACAAAAAATCAAAAATAATGAGCCACGAACAGGCAAACATAACAATACAGAACCAGAGGATAGAAAACGCCGAACACTATGTATACTTGGGTCATGACATCAGACTAGGGAAATCAAACTAGGATGCTGAAATAAAAAAGGAGAGCACAGCTGACATGGGCCGCTTTCGGTAAACTTGCATACATCCTGAAAAATAATTCAATTCCCATAAATCTAAAAAGAAAAGTATACGACACATACATATTACCGGTGTGTACATATGTATTAGAGATCATGTCCCTCACCAAAAAGTCCGCTAAAAAATTAAAAACAGTTCAAAGAGCGATGGAAAGAAACATGCTTGGAATATGATTAAGAGACAGGATTAGAAACACCGAGATAAGACGCAGAACGAAAGTCAAAGACATCGTGAAGGAGGCTACAAAGATGAAGTGGCGTTGGGCTGGTCACATAGCCCGATATGAGGACAACAGATGGACACGAAGAATCCTGGAATGGAGACCGAGGGAGACAGAAAGAAACACAGGAAGAGCTCAAAAAAGATGGGTAGACGACACAAAGACAGTGGTGGGCAAACAGTGGATGAGATTGGCGAAGAATAGAGAAAGATGGAAACAATTGAGAGAGACCTACATCCAGGAGTGGATGGGCAGAGGTTGACAAAGAAAGAGAGAGATTTGACTCAGATGCTCACTTGCGTACGTATTTTTTTTGTACTTGCGTATCTATAGTAGTGAAATTGAAAACTAGTTCCTAACGACATCGTGGAAGGTTTCTGCATTTAAACTAGCTACAGATACTGTGGTGTTCTGAATGACCCACCCCTGCTCTTGGGCATAGAGGTTAGCTTGGCGCTTGTGCTCGCTGGGGCAGCTATTGAATTTTAACTGGATTTTGGTGATTTGGCTTTATTATTTATTTTGATAATATTATATTACTGAATTTCTTCTCACTTAACTGAGAAATTTTGGCCTGAAAATACCAACGTAGCATCATGACCTTTGCCACTCAAAAACTATTCTATGTGACATAATGGTGTCCTGGCAGGCTTTCCATTAAAAGTTTGCAAGTTTAAAACACAAAACTTAATGTAAATTTTCTACTGAATTGACTTTGGTATGGTAAAGATCTTCATAAAGTAGAAACAACGTCCAAACAAAACCACTGCAATTTGTTTACCAATAAATACAGTGTCATGAAACTTCACACGATTATTACCTACAGGTATGATAACTTGAAAAATAAGTGACACATGCGATCCTACATACTCGCCCATTTGTAAAAACTATCTTTGGGAATGAAAACCTCTAGATAACTGCAAAAAATTGTAAGAATCTGTAAAGCAATTCTCGAGTTATCAGTTAAAATCTATATTATTATAATAAAATTTAAAAAAAAAATACGCTTAACTCATTATCGTGACTAGGTGAAATATTTTTAGCAACAACTAATATAATAAGAAAAAAATATTTTTAAAAAAATCTACACAATGTTGCCTATAAGTTAAAATTCTAAAGCAGTGTTAATCAATTAAAATTTCCCCCTCTTACAATTTTTTCTCAAACCTAAAATTGAAATTAAAACACCCTTGAAGTACGAAATTCCTTTTAATTAAAAGATTGAAAACAATTTCGCCGTAATGCTTTCCGATAAATCCGCCTTTTCCCGCCGGCTCGCTAATTTTTTACTTCTGTAAAGTAATTACGAATTTTCAAATTAATTTAAACTGCTTTTTGTGAGATTGTCTTTTCTAATTTTTAAAAATTACTCTTGATTGTGTTTTAAAATCCTTAAAAGCCTTTAAATATTATGGAATTTCCTGGGGCATTTAACTAACATTTTGGATTCGAAGCAAGGAGGGATCCAAAATTTATCACTGAATTAACTTTTTGTGTCTATATTACATTACAATATATTTCATTTTAGTCTTGACAAAATGGATATATGTCGCGACGCGCGTGATGAACCCGTGACTAACTCGTAAATCGCGCTAGTAGCACATCTATTATTGTACTAAATTTTAGTTAAATTTTTAAAGCATTTGCCGAGCCTTCAACGCGCCAGTAAGGCGATGTGACGAGCCTACAACAAGCCAATTTCATTTTATTTCTATTCTTCGCGAACAGCGCCATAGAGGATCCATTTTCTGTCGGTTTCTGGTGCGAACCCAAAGAAGTTTTTATTTACCTAGTGAAACGGGTATATGGCACAGTCTTTCGAAAAAATATACTTTGTAGCGAAACTGACGACAAAATATTTTTTTATTTTTTTTTGTGAATGTAATGATATTATTTTGTATTTGGTTACATGCATTAATTAAAAGTTATTGATTAAGGAATATGGAGTGGTCCAAAGAAAATAAGTTGGAAGTGTGGAATGAAATTGCATCAGAAAATTTGCAAAGACCAACGAAAAGAAAATATCGAGTTTGTCTGTCAAATGAAAATGGGCTGCTGAAAATATATTTCTCTTTTGGAAATGATTCATTCTATTTGTTTAACAAATATTTAAAATCTAACGAAGATATTTTGGTGAAATTTTTGTACTGTCTGTTAATGTGGATGAATATGGAACTCTAAATCTGCTAGAATTTCCAATCCTGATCGTTTTTCATACAAGGTAGTGCGTTACCATCGCCGAGGTTTCATTTTTTTATGTAATAAACTTAATGACAATAAACCCTCACTGCATAAAACTAACATAACTGCTCTTTGTCCTTCATTATCAGGCATGGTATGACACTTATAAATGCAAAAGAGATGTGTCTATCTGTAAGGGCCAGAAACGAACAGCGTCGCAATATCGTAATAGATTTTATAAATAATTCCGCTTTCTGAATTCTGGAAAAGTAAAGGGTAAATATTGTAGTCCATTTAAAAGATATAATTAGATTTAAAAGTAATTATATTAATTTAACAGTTAACAGTAATCACATTTTAAGATATAACTTAGAAAAATATAATGCCTTGTTTCCCAAAGGTCTTACAACTTTAAGTGCTAGAAGTAGAAAATATCTACTTTTACTACAAAACTTTGTAAATGTGTACTGAATTTAAAATTCAAGATACTAGTTTTAAACGTGCATTATTCACCTATTCAACAAAATGTCCTGATGAGAGTGCGAAGTTTGGTTTCCAAAGTGCGAACATAAAGGAAGTTGGTTACAAAATTAAGGAAAGGAAAAATGGAACTGTGTTCGCACCTAAACCGTCTCTGAGAAGAAAATTATTAGCAGTTGAATAGAATTGGTAGTGTTCCTCTTAACCATACTGTTTATCGAGGAAATGAAAAAAATGGAACTGCCTTATGAAAAACTATTTTTAAAGGCATTAAAAGGAAGGTTCTCATGCATGTATTGTTCGCAAATATGCTGGAAATATAAATCTACCAGAAGTTCCAAACCTGACCATATTTATACGACGCAGTACGGTACAATCGCTGAGGTTTTAGTTTTTATTTAATAAACTTGTTGACAATAAAGTCTCACTGCATAAAACTACCTTCTTTGCTCACTTTGTATTAACTTAACCATTCTTAAAAAATTTGACTAATCCGGTCGAGTTAAATGGAAGCCGATAAAATTCATGGGCGCGTCACGTTCCATATTCATTCGCCCTTTATGAGAGGATGTTTACATATATATACACATATATATATATATATATATATATATATATATATATATATATATATATATATATATATATATATAATAAAATAGAATAAAATATTGGCGAAGCGGACGTGAAAATTTGTCAATCTACATGATTCTCGTATTAAAAAGTGCGGAGCACTCCAAAATATGGAAAAACTCCGGGTCCGACAGATGGCGACAGCGCTGTTTCGTCCTAATATGGGACTCGTGAGGCCACCGCATTCGGTACAAACCATCATCTCGCCTTTGCATCGTATAAAGCTGAATTTAAAATTAAAGAACAGCAAACAAGACGACAAAGGCGACATCTCGATGGTCCACTTGATAATACAAGAACCACACAGATTAACAAGGTTTGTAAAAGAACCGTCATATGGTGGCGCGACCGTGAATTAAAACAGAAATGTGTAAAATCGAGTACACGAAACGTGCTGCCTAAAGGATAGGGGTCGCATTTTTCGGTACTGGCAAGCAAGCCTACCGCTTATTTTAGCAGCCAAAGCCACGTGCCGCACCAAACGATCCCACCATGAGAGCATCGTTTAGCGTGTTTCAAAGCCAAACAGTAAATAAGTAAGTAGATAAGTTTTTGTCCGTGTAATTTAAAATAAAATAGAATAAAATATTGGCGAAGCGGACGTGAAAATTTGTCAATTGTAGATTGACAAATTTTCACATCCGCTTCGCCAATATTTTATTCTATTTTATTTTAAATTACACAGACAAAAACTTATCTACTTATTTATATATATATATATATATATATATATATATATATATATATATATATATATATATGAAGTAAAATGCGAACAGTAAATGCAAACTTCGTTGCAACCATATCCCTTCCGTGTTAGAGGTTGCACAGTTTGAACAAATTGCTAAGGAAAACAATTCATCCTATTCCACCACCATCGAGGTGATGGCCTACCTGTACCACCATACCGAGAAGAAAGTCAAAACTTACCCTCCTCGCCACAGTGATACGGCAGAGGAACATGTTTCGTCTCTTCTAGACTCATCAGGGTACCAACATGCACCTGGCTGTGCAAAGGACAGATCAGAAGGAAGCATGCAAATACTGAACGCGGCTTCGCCGACCTCCCGCCGGATGGCGTATATATGTTTATGCGACTTTCACGGATTCCTCTGTGTGAGATGCAATTGCAGTGGATATATCCACATTATGCCGTTGTAGTGCTGAAATCACATTCAGCAAACGTACAACTATGTGCAGCTCCGTGCATGAATGAAGTAAAATGCGAACAGTAAATGCAAACTTCGTTGCAACCATATCCCTTCCGTGTTAGAGGTTGCACAGTTTGAACAAATTGCTAAGGAAAACAATTCATCCTATTCCATCACTATCGAGGTGATCGCCTACCTGTACCATCATACCGAGAAGAAAGTCAAAACTTACCCTCCTCGCCACAGTGATACGGCAGAGGTACATGTTTCGTCTCTTCCAGACTCATCAGGGTACCGACATGCACCTGTCTGTGCAAAGGACAGATCAGAAGGAAGCATGCAAATACTGACCGCGGTTTCGCCGACCTCTCGCCAGATGGCGTATATATGTTTATGCGACTTTCACGGATTCCTCCGTGTGAGATGCAATAGCAGTGGATATATCCACATTATGCCATTGCAGTGCTGAAATCACATTCACTTTTACAGTTTAAACTTGATTGAGTTGCTATGGAAGTTAGGCCTTCAAGTAGGTCATTTTTGTTGTTCTTACAATTATGATTATAATTTACAATTTACACATTTTAAGTGATATGATAATATATAAAAAATGAGTTAAATAAAAGGAAAGTTTTTTTAATATACATTTTAGATACGTGGGAAAAGTTGTTAAATTTTTATACCTTTGAAGATGAAATTTTTTTTTTAATATTTCGCTACTTTTGAATTTACAGAAAAATATTTTACTTTTGCCATTTATATTAACTGGAAAATTTACCACTGGAGTTACAAATACCTGATTACATTTTGTATTCCATTTTTTGCAGCAACTTTAAATAAGAAAATTATAGATATAACTCGGAGATAAAATGTTGGAATCGATAAAAGAAACTTCGAAAATAAACAAAACTTTCCCTTTTTGCCAGTTTGGTAATAAAGAAAAACAATTTTTCTTATTACATTTTTAATGGATTAGAATATAGAATACTAGATGTTTTATTAATTTAACCTTTTAAATTATTTTAGAATTCAAAGACAAACTGAATTCTAGTACAGCACAATACCCTCTTCTTTGAATTCTCGGAAAATTTTAATTCTTTTATTTTGTAGTAGGATTTGTGTCTTACATTTGTTAAATGGCCTATCACTTGTTTTAACAGCGTCACATATTGGAAAATTGAAATCAGTATTGAATGAAGCAGAAAATAATTGTCTCTCTATATCTCCTTTCTAGATACTTTCTTTAACATTATAGTATATAAAAGCTCCTATATAATAAAAGGTCATATTTCGAATATATATTATAGTATTCTCCATTTAGTACTCTTATATTCAATTGTGGCTATATGGTTATATCGATGAAAATTTTAACAGGCGGTGATAATGAAATTAAAGAAGGTATGTTTTAAAAATAATTTAATATATACAAGGTATCTCAAAAAAGCGTGGCGCGTTATTTTTGATTTAATTTAGATGTAATAACCTACATCTTTTTTATCGAGGTTGGACTTTCACCGACAACACCATTGTCACTTTTTTCAAAAATTTTTCAAAAGTCTTAACTGAGATCATTTTATCTCACAATAGCTCTATAATTATTTTTTCATACAGGGTATCCAAAATTATTATTTAAATATTTATATGTTTTATTCCATTTTATGATTTTTTTTATCCATTTCTACTGAGTGATTAGAAAACATCAAAATTGAAACTTACTTAACATAAAATAGAAAAAAAAAGTCATGGACACTTATTTATAAGATTTACAAAACGCCTTACCTAATTACTTACTTGTCAAATGATCTATAAGTAATTAAAGTCGATTTGGTAATGATGTTAATTTCCAGTTTTTGAGAAAAACACAGTACCTGTGTCAGCTAGCTCGTATTGTGGTGGCAATTATACATGAGCGGGGTTTTGATAACTCACTTGCTACAAAATGCTAAAACAGCATTTCCTGAAGTTACTCTTACTGAAATTTCAAATTTAATCCGCCATTGGTAGCTTAAATCTGATAAAATGGTAGTTTCGAGATGACTTAGTCCCTACAGAGAGACTCTTCAGGTTATCCAAATAAAACTCAAGATACACGTACTAAACTATGAAATTCACTTCAGTGAAAACATACTGTAGATTAAAAAAAATTAAAATAGCAATGACGAAAATTGCAATTTCCTTTATAATATGATATTATTTATTTCTATTCTTTTAGAAATTTAAACAATACAGCTACTGAGTGAGTACTGCTATCGAGCTGCAGTCACCAAAAGATAATCTCGGTCAATGGAATACTAGAAAACAGATCTGAAATGTTTTAATATCCTCTTGTGTGTAGCTAGATATATGTGACTAAAAGGGAATCAAATACAACACATTCACCAACAGAAGTAGTTGGTTTGGAAGAAACATGCAGTATTTCTATTAGGAACGAAAAAAAATTTAAGATAAATCTGAAAGAAACTGACATAAATGCGAGTGATTGCAATAAGACCTTGAGAAATTGTTATAAAAGCAATAAATGCTATACTTTAAATGCAGGCCAGAGATCTTGGGATATTATTTAAAAAGCTGTGCTATGATTTTGAAGGGCTTGGCTATGATTTTAAGAAGCTGCGCTATGATTTAAAAAATCTGCCTCCTGAAACAAAAGGAAAATATCGGAGTCAATGTTCTGGAAATTTTTTATGAACTAATGGCATGCCTAAAATGGAAATAATTTATTTTATTGAATTCAAAAATTTTAACAGGATATATAGAATATAAGTACCTGATTTCGGTGTAGATTGATCAAATCAAATAATAAAACACACAGATGCTCATTGACTTTAATCTTTAACAATTCTGCACTTCTGCTAAAGCAGCCGGTTACAAAGAAAATGGCTAAATTCGCCAAAATATCAAAACGAGACTTGTCGAAAAGCATTTTTCAAAAGATTTTTGAAACCATATCCCAATTATTTGAAAAATATTCGATACGGCGTATCCTCAAAATTCAATGTTATCTACCTAAAACTGCAATAGAAATAGATAGGCAATTGTCGTCACGAAAATAGACAAAAGATTTAAATATAGAAATCCGGAAAAATCGCGACTTCAGTTAAAACTGATGCCGATAGATGGCGGGAGGAATACAATATCTTGTTACTCTAGATTAAAATAAAGCACACGTAAAAATAAAAAGGGCTGTAACAAATTTTGAACCGAAGTAAGAATTATATATCAATAATATTTTTTTTTATTAATAGTAGTAATTTAGATTTTTCAAATACTGGAAAATCTATTGAAGAGCAAAGGGCGACAAAGCAACTATTGGGTTTATACTTTAGACAGAAAACTATAATAGGTTTCTATCGTTGTAAAAGTAGCAATCCATAAGTAAAAATGGGTAATTTTTTATTTAATAACAATTTTTATAAAACTGTTGGAGATAAAGGCAGTCATGTTATTAGTAGCTTAAGGATACATAAATACCCTATCAGATTATTATACTAGATATAGGTTGTTTTATTGAGAAAAGCGTAAAATGGAATTAAAAATATTAATCTTTTTAAAAAAAAGTAGCCCGGGCCCTGGTTACTCTCAAGCCACTCGTTCTTTGGCTTCAGGCCGATCGACTATGCAGCCAGTCATACTTTAATAAAATATCTACAAATTATATGAACTTAAAATCTAACGTAAACTCAAGGACAATCGCAAATACCCAAGCATGAACCAGGGATCGAACCCGGCGCCTAAGTGGTACAATACCACCACCATACCACTGCACAACCAGGCCGGCATATCGATATTTAAATAATAATTTTGGACATCCTGTTAGGAAAAACTAAATATTAGGTTACTGTAAGATAAAACAGTCCCTACTAAGATTGCTTACACATTTTTCTAAGAAAAAAATAATGAATTGCAGTGTAGGTATTAAAATTCAGGTGAAATACGGATTTCATCATTTGGTAACGTCTAATTTTAATGCCGAAAAATTTTAGGGTTAATCAAATGATTCAATGTTACTCCAATTTTGATAAAAGAATATAGGTCATTAAGTTAAAAAAAAACTAAAAATTACGCGCCACGCTTCTTTGGTTCATCCTGTATAAGCAAAGCCACTTTTTAATTTCATTTACACTGTAAAATTTTTTATCGATTTGACATGTTTCAGACGATATAGCTGGATTCGGATTCCAGAGTACTGGACACCTTGTATATATTAAAATATTCAGTAGATATATGTCTTTGTAATTTTCATCAGTAATTGTGTATTAGTTAAGTCGAGGTTCACATATACAGAATTGTATTGAAAATGAGCATGTTTAGTTCAGATATTTTCAAAATCATTATCACATTCCAAAACCTTTTGGAATTATTTTTTATTAATTCCAATTCAAGAGTTTCGCAGTAATTAAACTAAAAGTACTAAATAATGAAATTCAAGGATAGTTGTGAGCATTAAAAGGGTTGGTAAACCACAAAGAAAGTTGTAATTTTCCCTTTATTCCTATTATTCGTGAGCTAGTATTTATTGTTACTAAAACCTCTTAATTAAAATTACGCTTGTTAGAATAAATACAAAGGGCTTTGTTAGTGTAATATAATGAAAATATACCTAAATTAACGTTAAAAAATTAAGAGTAACTTTTGCGGATAGTAAACATCTCTTTATTTTTTTTCTTGAAGCCTCAGCAGCCTTCTTTTCTTTACAAAAAGAAAAAAAGTAAAATATGTTGAAAATGTTCGTTCCTGCACTCCATATTAAAATTGTCCCTAACCTAACAGCTACAGGAAAAATTACGCACAAGTTGCTTCTAAAGTAGTTTCAATGTGACTGACATCAAACTTCAAAAGGAAAAGACCATAACACTGACAGAAGTTCTTCAAAACGACTACAACACCCTCTCACGACCCAATCTACAGTGATTTCATAAAGTAGCGAATCAATTCAGTGAAAGTAATAGTTTCGGAGCCCGCTCATATATAAGAAGAATTATTAATATACCTTTGTAACTTCTTGTGTGGCTTAATTATGAGTAGACCGACAACTTTTTCCTCTACGAAAACTCAAGTAATCCGTTGACTATTGAACACACAGCGTGGAAAAAAATTGTCCGACAAAAATTGTGGTTTATAAAGGGTATCCACCACTCTCAATATGACGATATGATGAATTTTGGAGATTTACTGATAACAAGCTAATTTTTTCAGAATTGATTGACAAAAATGTATAAGTCA
This sequence comes from Diaprepes abbreviatus, assembly GCA_034092305.1. Taxonomy (NCBI): domain Eukaryota; kingdom Metazoa; phylum Arthropoda; class Insecta; order Coleoptera; family Curculionidae; genus Diaprepes; species Diaprepes abbreviatus. Next base: position 19,465,935 of record JASJET010000031.1, read on the forward strand.
CTAATGACATTGTCCGACAAAATACGTTTCGCAATTTTCCAGTCCGACGCAATGAAGTCGTCGTTCCCATGACAGCACGGTATTTACTAATATTTGTCGGACAAAAAAAATTAAGTTTGTGAGCTTATTATCTATCTGTGTTCGAAGTGACCGACAAAAATATTAGTTCAACACCTCTGTCCGACAAAAAGTTTTTTTTTTTTGGTGTGCACCATATCGTAGATCTTTCATGGAAGTAATTATTTTGTTTGCAGTGTACATATATAAATATATACAATTTTCATGATATGACAATTAAATATAGTTGAATAAAATAAGATTCCATTAGTTAGACGATTTTTGTCTAAAAAATAATTTACAGTTGAAGCTTTTAGAATACATTTGAATTTCAATGCGTTTCAACTCTTGGCAATTTCTTTACAGAAAAATTGTATTAATAATGGAATCTTATTTTATTAAATTATCTATAGTTGTCATATCATTACAATTATTTTTCTGTGTGAATAACATTTTTTAAACGCACTTGAATTTAGCGCCATTAAGCTGTACTCCTCTGAGAGCGTAGCTGGTAACTAGTACAATATATATGTGCGTGCGCGCGATGTGGTATGTATGTTAAATTTATATCATAGGTTTTTTTCTTTTTAATGGAAAAAGGTAACCTTTTTTTTGTCGGACAACTCGTGAATCATATTCTTTTATCTTTTCCAAAACCAGAAAACTATATAAAAAAATATTATTAATAAATACCCTGCTGTAATAGGAGCGACAACTTTAATGCGTCGCATTGGAAAATCGGAATATGTATTTTGTCGGACAATGTCATTGGTGGCCTTTATATATTTACCAAAATAGTCAAGGCAGCTCAAGTAAGAGCCAAGACGTCATCGATATATATATATATATATATATATATATATATATATATATATATATATATATATATATATATATATATATATATGAAGTTAAATGCGAACAGTAAATGCAAACTTCTCTCCATCATATCCTTTCTGTGTTAGAGGTTGCACAGTTAGAACAAATTGTTATAAAACGCAATTTATCCTATTCCTCCACCATCGAGATGATGGCCTACCTGTACCACCATACCGAGAAGAAAGTCAAAACTTACCCTCCCCGCCATAGTGATATGGCAGAGGTACATGTTTCGTCTCTACTAGACTCATCAGGGTACCGACATGCAACTGGCTGTGCAAAGGACAGATCGGAAGGAAGCATGCAAATACTGAACGCGGCTTCTCCGACCTCCCGACGGGTGGCGTATATACGTGTATGCGGATTTCACGGATTCCTCCGTGTGAGCTGCAATAGCAGTGGATATATCCACATTATGCCGTTGTAGTACTGAAATCACATTCAGCAAACGTACAACTATATGCAGCTCCGCGTATGAATGAAGTAAAATGCGAACAGTAAATGCAAACTTCTCTCCATCATATCCTTTCTGTGTTAGAGGTTGCACAGTTAGAACAAATTGTTAGAAAACGCAATTTATCCTATTCCACCACCATCGAGATGATGGCCTACCTGTACCGAGAAGAAAGTCAAAACTTGGATATATCCACTGCTATGGCGAAGCGGACGTGAAAATTTGTCAATCTACATGATTCTCGTATTAAAAAGTGCGGAGCACTCCAAAATATGGAAAAACTCCGGGTCCGACAAATGGCGACAGCGCTGTTTAGTCCTAATATGGGACTCGTCAGGTGATGGTTTGTACCGACTGCGGTGGCCTGACGAGTCCCATATTAGGACGAAACAGCGCTGTCGCCATCTGTCGGACCCGGAGTTTTTCCATATTTTGGAGTGCTCCGCACTTTTTAATACGAGAATCATGTAGATTGACAAATTTTCACGTCCGCTTCGCCAATATTTTATTCTATTTTATTATATATATATATATATATATATATATATATATATATATATATATATATATATATATACGGCTTTCACGGATTCACCCGTGTGAGATGCAATAGCAGTGGATATATCCACATTATGCCGTTGTAGTGCTGAAATCACATTCAGCAAACGTACAACTATATGCAGCTCCGTGTATAGAATGAAGTAAAATACGAACAGTAAATGCAAACTTCTCCCCATCCCATCCCTTCTGTGTTAGAGGTTGCACAGTTAGAATAAATTGGTATAAAACGCAAATTTATCCTTTTCCACCACCATCGAGATGATGGCCTACCTGTACCACCATACCGAGAAGAAAGTCAAAACTTACACTCCCCGCCACAGTGATACGGCAGAGATACATGTTTCGTCTCTACTAGACTCATCAGGGTACCGACATGCACCTGGCTGTGCAAAGGATAGATCGGAAGGAAGCATGCAAATACTGAACGCGGCTTCGCCGACCTCCCGCCGGATGGCGTATATATGTTTATGCGGCTTTCACGGATTCACCCGTGTGAGATGCAATAGCAGTGGATATATCCACATTATGCCGGAGCTGCATATAGTTGTACGTTTGCTGAATGTGATTTCAGCACTACAACGGCATAATGTGGATATATCCACTGCTATTGCATCTCACACGGGTGAATCCGTGAAAGCCGCATAAACATATATACGCCATCCGGCGGGAGGTCGCGAAGCCGCGTTCAGTATTTGCATGCTTCCTTCCGATCTATCCTTTGCACAGCCAGGTGCTTGTCGGTACCCTGATGAGTCTAGTAGAGACGAAACATGTATCTCTGCCGTATCACTGTGGCGGGGAGTGTAAGTTTTGACTTTCTTCTCGGTATGGTGGTACAGGTAGGCCATCATCTCGATGGTGGTGGAAAAGGATAAATTTGCGTTTTATACCAATTTATTCTAACTGTGCAACCTCTAACACAGAAGGGATGGGATGGGGAGAAGTTTGCATTTACTGTTCGTATTTTACTTCATTCTATACACGGAGCTGCATATAGTTGTACGTTTGCTGAATGTGATTTCAGCACTACAACGGCATAATGTGGATATATCCACTGCTATTGCATCTCACACGGGTGAATCCGTGAAAGCCGCATAAACATATATACGCCATCCGGCGGGAGGTCGGCGAAGCCGCGTTCAGTATTTGCATGCTTCCTTCCGATCTATCCTTTGCACAGCCAGGTGCATGTCGGTACCCTGATGAGTCTAGTAGAGACGAAACATGTATCTCTGCCGTATCACTGTGGCGGGGAGTGTAAGTTTTGACTTTCTTCTCGGTATGGTGGTACAGGTAGGCCATCATCTCGATGGTGGTGGAAAAGGATAAATTTGCGTTTTATACCAATTTATTCTAACTGTGCAACCTCTAACACAGAAGGGATGGGATGGGGAGAAGTTTGCATTTACTGTTCGTATTTTACTTCATATATATATATATATATATATATATATATATATATATATATATATATATATATATATATATTCAATTGTAAACACCATTTTCTATTTTAGAATCAGAAATGATACATTTTTTTCTCAGATATCAAGGTAAATATCGATATTTGTTCCATAAGGAGATTGTCAATAAAAATTTCTTTAATTCGCAAGATCTTTTACCTGCCTATCTGTAATAATATTAATGATATTAAATTTATTTAAAAAGCGTTTTATTTCCAATGTCACAAAAAGTCAAGTTTGACATTAGGTATTAGCATTTTGTAACTTAAATAAGTACATAACATTCTTGGTAGGAGAATCAAGTATGTTTGAATATTATTTTAACTTTATTCGAACATACAAACATAAATGGATAAGTTATTCAATGCAATTCACCCTTGATCTACAACCTATTAGCCACTACATGGTAAGCTGAGTTGAGACAAAGTTCAGGGCATATGGGCATGTTCGGGATATCAGGAAATCTAATCGACTCTCAATATGAGAAAATTAGCTTAATATTTTGTTGACAACTCAAGATAATCTTTTATAGACACTCATGGAAACGGATTCAACTTTTAATATAGCACATTTTAGTGTGAATAAAATACTGAAAAAGACAAATATCATCCCCACAAGTCAAGTTTAGTTCAAGAATTGTGGGAAAATAATTTTGAACGTCGAAAGTAATTTTACGAGCAAATGCACTAATTATACCATGGTAAACATAATTATTTTTTCTGACTAGGCAACATTCACTTTAAATGGCCACCTCAATAGACTAAATTGTCGCTATTGAGCAATGGAAAATCCTCATTGCTCGCAGCAGTTAACAAACAAAACCTTCAAAAAGTGAATATGTGATGCGGTATAGCTGACAGAGGAGTCCTGGGACCTTATTTCTTTTTCGGTACCCTCACTCATGCGAACGTATCATCTACTGCATCAAAATTTAGGTTCTAGAGCGGTAGAAGACAAGGCGTTTTTTTTCGAAAGCTTCCGCAAATATGTTAGCTACCACCGGTGACCACGGAGATCCTATAGTCGTTCCCGAAGTCTGCTCGTAGAAAATTCCTTGAAAAGTAAAATAAGTGGAAATAAGACATGGTTTAGTTAATTGTAATAGGGTGGAGTCCATGTTGTTATTTCGTAATATGTCCGATATTATGTAAACTGAATCATTTGTAGGTAGTTTTGAAGCATGGCACAGATAACATTCATAATTTCTTAGATCATCTAAACCAAAAATACCCTAGCATATAATTCACTATGGAAACTAAATCAGGGAGTGCCCTTCCTTTTTTTGATGTACTAGTACAAAGGACGGCAAACTAGAACTTTGTGTGTACCAAAAACCAACACATACAATCGATATTTCAATGCAACTTCACACCATCATTCTTCTCAAAAACAGTCCGTCATAAACTCTTTGGGACATAGAGCCTTGTCAATATGTGATGAACAATCAATTAAATCAGAAACCGAAAAACTGTCTAATGCTCTGAAAGGCAGCGGATATTGCGAGAGTAGATATAAGACATTCTATTAATAAATATAAAAACCCAACTCATCAACAAAATGTCATAAATGTACCTCCTATCAAACATTAGGACAATTTTCAACACCTATAAGAAAGTTGAACAATGTTTGAATTCACTCAAGGACGCCATATCATTTCAAGCACAATGTGTTTACAAGACACCTTGCTCTTGTGGTAAAGTATATGTAGGTGAAACAGGACGGTCTATATCACTAGGCTTAAGGAACATGAAATATGTATTAAAGAAAAACAAATTGTACAACCTACAGTAGCTGATCACCAGCATTGCTCAGGTCACAACTTTAATGCAAAATAAACTGAGGTGTTAGCATTAGTATCTGTTTTTTTTAACGTAAAATTACAAAATTAGTCGAAATTTGTAAATATCCAAGTAATATTAATAGAGATACAAGTTACAATCTACGACACACGTAGAAATCGATTTTAACGCTGGATTACGGTTCACTGAACACCAGTCAGGTATAAATACCGAACTGTTGCTCTTCGACGGTCATTCGATGTTCTAATTTCGTGAAGTAAAGATCCCTGAAGCTGCCCAGTAGTAGGCGAAACGTCGGAAAATAATTCTAATTTGCCACGGTCTAAATCCTAGAGCCATTAATAATATTCAACAATAATGTGAGAGACCACAAAAAAGTATACTGTAAAATCTAATTCTCAATATAAAATCTAAAATGAATAGATAAATGACTCAAGTGGCTTTAAGATGTTCAGACAGGCGAATATTTTTAAATCCCGATGAAAAAATTCTTATCCCCGAAAAACTGAAACTTAAAATGATGTAACAATACGCAGTGTAAGGAAAAATAAATTATTTGGCACTGACATTAGGGCTTCTTCATCATTAATCCTGCCGCCTCCTTAGATTTGATATATATGTTGCCATATAAGTACGAAACACTTTTTTGATTTAACCGCATAATAGCCGTTCTGCTTTGGCGTAGTCTGTAGCATTTTTCGATTTTGTAGCATGAGACTGTTTGTTTACATCGCGAAATGTCTCTGATTCTTCTGATGGATGATCATTTGCGTTATACATAATATATACAATAGCAATTTTTGATGTCAACTTCATTGTCTTTAGCTTTTGAGAAAACTCGTTGAATGGTACCTTAGTGATGTTGAGGCCAAGTTTAAAATTTTTTGGAAATAGCTATAAATTACACAAAAACACTTTTGATTGGGGTAAAAAGAAATAGAATAATCATTTGAAAATGATGCTAATCCACCTAGAATCACTTTAAAAATGATTACATCGCCGACTTCAGAAAATATGCTATGAAAACCTAATTAGAAATTTCGGTTTATTGTCAGATTGGTGTCCTAGCTTGAATAAATCGTAATATATAAAGTGTCCGGTATATACTTTTTAATTTCTCGGGAACATACAGGGGACGTCAAAATAACCCTACTTTGTTACAGAAAAAAAATTCCTGCTAATTAACGGAGATATAGAGTCCTAACGAGGTACCCAGATATTTAACTTGCCGGCTCTAAGTTTTGAACCGACTTATATGCTTTAATGAAATTTTAATATTTTGTAGAAGTCATAAAGACTCATTAAACTACACTACAGTAGATGTTTAGATCATCAGCCACATTCGTTGGGCCTAATTTTTGACAAGTGTTATTTTACAGAGCTGAAAATCGATTTTTAAAATACTTTGGACATTCCTCTTCAAAAAAGATACGTTTAATTTATTTCTATAAACCGACTTCTAAAAGTGCGTTAAAAAGTGAAAAATAACTAAATTTTTATATGAGATTGAAATTTTTCAAGCCGGCGCCAAACGAATACCTGACAAAATGTGATTCGCATAAACAGATTAAAACTACTTTTTTTGCCATAATTTGTATATATCAGTAGTTATTTTTTCATTTAGAATTAATTTGGCGCCGACTTCAAAAATTTTAATTTCATATAAAAATTTATAGTTACTTTTTAACGCACTTTTAGAAGTCAGTTCAATTTTTTTGATAAAAATTTTATTTTTCGATTTTTAGTTTTGAATTCATTATGGAATCCATAAATTATTTAAACTAAGTACTAATCGAGATTAGTGTACCTTGCAATGACTCCAAGGTGGCAAAAAAACCACCCATTTTATCAAAAGTTGAAAATCCCTCCCTAAAATGAACCACTAAACATCCTTTGATTCTTAAAGTTCTCCAAATACCAGTGATATTGTATCAAACAAACATTTTGTATATCATAGTAAATTCACAATCTTAAATTTCAAATTAATTTTAGATTGGTGATATAGGCCCGTAAACCTTCCAATATCGATATTTAAATAACTTGAAACGTACATTTATTACCCCGATATATTTTATACTATATATTAAGTTTATATATGCCTCAAGAACACCGCAATATCAATTTTAGACAAAATCGGAAAGACCCCGAAACCTCCTAATACCAAATCTGACAAAATGCGAATAAGGTAAAATTTTCAACCCAACATATTGGATTCGCCATATTGAATTTCAAAAAAATATTTTTAATGCATTAACCTAATCCAAATATAAACCCTTCACAGCCCCCTAGTGCCAATTTTGGATGACATTTCGAAATAAAATAATTTTAAATTCGCTGTTTACATCATCAAAAACAATTCAGTCCCACCTTTGAACAAAACCAAAAAATGTAAAATTTTTAGTCCGCTATTTTGGATTCGCCATATTGAATCCTGAAATACTTTTAAATTCATCATTTACACCCTCAAGAAACCTCCATATCAGTTTTGGAGAAAATCGAAAAATTAAAAATTTTTGGGACGCCATATTGAATCCGCCAGATTGAGTTTTTCCAAAAGTATTTGAAATTAATGATTAACACTAACAAAAAATCGAGAGATGTAGAATCTTTAATTTGCCACCTTGGATCCGCCATATTTAATTTTTTTTTTAATAATTTCAGATTCGCTAGATACGAATCCGAAAACTCCCCCATACCGATTTTGAAGAACATCGGACAAAATTAATTTTTTCGTCCACCATATTAGATCCGCCATATTGAATTTTTTAGAAATAATTTCAGAATCGTTATGTGCGGCCCCAAAAACTCCCCCGTACCAATTTTAGAGAAAATCGAAAAAAAATTGATTTTTTTTGTCCGCCATATTGGATTCGCCATATTGAATTTCTAAAAATAATTTTAGATTCGTTATGTGCGACCCCAAAAACTCCCCCGTACCAATTTTAGAGAAAATCGGAGAGAATTGACATTTTGTTCGCCATATTGAATTTTTTAAAAACAATTTAATATTCGCTATATGCGACCCCAAAAACGCCCCACATCAATTTTGGAGAAAATCGGACAAAATTAAATTTTTTTGTACGTTATATTAGATTCGGCAAATTGAATTTTTAAAAAATAATTTCAGATTCGTTGTGTACGACCCCCGTACCAATTTTGGAGAAAATCGGGCAAAATTAATTTTTTGGCCGCCATATTGTCAGCGCCATCTTGGAATTTATTGCATCAATTTCGTCCAAAAAAATAAGGGACCACCGCAGCAACTTCCAACGTAAAAATTTTCATTAAAATCGATGCCGCCGTTCCGGAGTAATCGATGTACAACATACATAAAAAAAACCATACATACTCGACGAATTGAGAAACTCCTTCTTTTAGAAATCGGTTAATAAAATACGCAGGGTGTGCTGATGTGCTTTAATTTATTGGGAAGCGCTGTCTCACTCTTCAAAGACAAGAATATGTTATGCTGAAAAATTTCCAGCTCAGACATTGTCAAGTCCAGAAAACTTTCAAAGGGTTGATCGGGACTCAATTAATTTACAATGTTATTAAAATGTAAAAAAATGAAAACTTTTAAATGTTATTTTGGCAAATGTTCAATATGAGTCCCATGTTCTTAAATACATTTTATTATTTTTCGAATATTTTTCCGCAGCACTGCAAATTATATTCTGGTAATATTACGGACTATGCTATTCTTACTTTTAGTTCTTCTCTATTGTTTACTGATATTGAATAAGCTAGTTCTTTTAGATGTCTCCAGAAGTAAAAGTCTAAGGGATTTAGGTCTGGAGACCTTGGTGGCCACAAAAACAGGCCCATCTCGATATATCAATCGAGGGTCAAAAATGTTATGTAAATGTCGACGAAATATATGGTTAAAATGAGGGAGAGCACCATCATGCATGTACCACATTTGCATTTTTCTATTAAGAGGTATATCTTCCAGTAAATTACTTGAAATTGTAAATCAATCCCACCATTGAGTCTTCCTTCCAAAACAAATAGACCTGTAAGGTTATTTCCGATGATGTCAGCCTACATATTTACAATAAACATTTGTTGGTGTTTATTATGAATTATTGCGAGTTTTCATCAACCCAAAATTTTTAAATTATGCGAGTTTATTATGCTATCTCCTGTAAAATCGGCATCATCAGTATACAATATAGGGTTGGAAAAATTTAAATTTAGGTTATGTTGCTATATAAACCAGTTGGAGTATTAAAATCTTGTGGGATAATCATCCGCAGACATCGCGGGTATTTTTTCAAGGTGGTACGGGTGAAATAACTGTTCTGTTAGAGTTTTATGTATGACATTCTTATGTGTTGCGAGCTTTCTTATGCTGTTTGAAAGGTTGTCAGCAATATCTTCCAGAATTTGTTTCTCTACGTGGGGGTCTCGTGCTCTCCTGGAAAGACCCTCACCGCCACGTTGTGGCAAAATTGACTCTGTATTAATTCGTTAACTCTAATGATTATTTTCTAATCATATTTTACTTGTTTCCCTTAGGCTTCGATCAACCCTTCGAATGGTTTTTGTTGTTAGCAATGTTCAAGCTGGAAAACTTTCAGCATAAAGTCTTCTTGCTTTCGAAGAATTTGACAGCGTTTCACCATATCAGCATACTCTGCGTAAGAATATTCTTCCATTTTTTAAATTATTTTTACTTGAAGACGATTTTGACAAGATCAATTAATAGTAATTCATTATGTAGGTATTCACAATAACAACCTGATTTTTACCTGTTTGTGCTAGTAATTTGTGAGTGTTTCGCATAAAAGCCGATTTATCTCAAACTGCGCCAAAAAAATTAAGAGCACCTTTTTTTGAAGACGAATAACCACAGTATTTAAAAATCACTGTTGAGGTCTGTAAAATGACACCTGTCAAAAATTAGACCCAACGAGTGTGGCTGTAAGTCCGTTCCTGACTTCTCTGATGATAAGTCTTTACGACCTCTATAAAGTGTTGAAATTAGCAAATCCTCATTTACTCTGACAGCCAGGCAGCCCTAAAAGCCCTCAAGGGTCAAAAGGTATCATCGAGGCTGGTTTGGAAATGTCAGAGTGAGCTGGAAATTCTGGCAAAAGACAACAGAGTTATGTTAAAGTGGGTACCAGGACATGAAGGCATACATAGAAATGAAAAAGCTGACGAGCTGGCTAGAGCAGGGTCGGCATCTCAATACATGGGTCCAGAACCGGCCTTTAGGGTGCAGCAAGCTATTTATTGGGAATCCGGTCCCGAAACTGGCGAGAAAATTACTACAAATGAGTAGAAACCAATTAAAGACTATTACGGGTATATTGACGGGACACATGGCCGTCAAAGTACATCTGAATAGAATAAATCTATATAACGGAAACCTCGGCTGCAGACTATGTGGACAAGCCGAGGAAACGGTGAAGCATATTATATGTGACTGTGAGTCACTGGTGAGATTTAGACAACAAACTTTCGGATTAGTAAGATTGGAACCGGAAAAAATACTCACTCACTCCTTAGCAGGACTGTACAGATTGGGCCAGGGGGCTAGGTTCACAGAGTGGCTGTAATGTCTAGAGTGAGCATAATAGGTCTACTCTGTTCGCAGTGCATCCGGCTTTAGGACGGACCCGGGAATATAATAAAAAAAAAGTGTTGAAATTTCGATAAATTATACAAGTAAAAATTAGAACCGATAAGGTAAATCGCTGGGTACCCCTTTAGGGCTCTGTATCTCCGTTAAGGGGCACTTTAGGATTTTTTTTTCTATGACAAATTGGGGTTATTTTGCCCTTCCCTGTACGCTCTCGAGAAATTAGGAGGTATTTACTTGACACCCTGTATATTTTGTTATATTATATATTACTGTAACTAAATTTCAAATCAATATTAAATATGAACCACACTAGAAAAAAAAAATATAAACAAGTATCTTATTTTTAATCTTTCAAAAACATAGTTATTCGAAATTCTTTTCCAAATGACAAAATTGTTGTAGATTCCTGTACTGTATCCAATTTTTTTGTGGTTTTTAAATTCACTTATTTTTTGATTTTCCACTTGAATATAAGTTCTGTCACATGGAGACAAATAAGTCTAAATACAAAAATAAAAACCCCTCATGAGCTTACGTCGTTTTGAAATTTCGTTGCGAACAGTTAAAAATCTCCATGAAATAAATCGTTTATAGATCGCAATTAGATTTTTATTTTTATGAACTAATTATTACTTTTTGTTTCATGTCTTCCTTAGGATAATGCTACTTTTGTGAAGGTAAGTAATTAAATATTATTTTTATTTTTTTAAATTAATTTTAACTTATTTATTCAATGTTTTAGTTGTTGTACGTCACAGCCTAGGAATTACATTTTGTTCTAAAGGGTTTCGCTTTGAGATTTTGTTTGGCAAAATACATTAATTTATCTAAAGGTGACTTTGTTTTTTTTTCGGTACGAATGTTTTTCAATAAGTTAAATTTTATAGGGTGACCCGAAAGAAGCTATGCTATAGTCAACTTTGGTTCTTTAAATAGTGACCCATAATTTTTTTAGTCTTCCTGCAAGATTCCGAACATTTTTTCTATTACACGTCCTATACTTAAATGTAACTGTTTTCGATTTACGGATAATTAAAACCGAAATGAAATAAAAAATCATTTCCTAGCATGATTGATTAAAGGACCTGTTCCCTTTTCACATTTTATTAAATTGTCATTTTGATTTAATACTAACTGAAATTGAAACTTGCTGAGGCTCAGACCATAGAAATTCTTATGATGATAAGAGATGGCGGTAGCTTAATAACTTAAGAAGTGTTCCAGTTATTTAAAAAAAATATCCTAATCTTCCAGCAATTTCACAATCGACTGAGTAAGATTGAAAAGAAATTTCACCAAGTGATCTCCAAGGTTTTCAAGCTTAAACCCTCTTGACTATTTTTCTGGGGTTTATTACTACAGAAATAGACAGAAATGTTCAGAATGAATTTATAAATCGCTTAAATTACCATGAATTAATTAATGAAAAGCATTTTAAATATCTAATGAAATGATAAATTAACTGTTGCTACTACAACATTTTGAGTTTTAAAAGTCGAAAATAGTTATAATTAAGTATAGGACATGAATGTTGGGAATTTTGCAACAAGTCTAAAAGTATATAAATCAAAGTTGATTATAGCACACCTTCTTTGCAGTTACTCTGTATGATTTGATATACTGGAAAAAATTCGTATCAAAAAAATAAAGTCGACGTGTTCACATTGTATATAGAAAATAGGATATAGGATTAGAATTCTGATATGAGCAAGCAATTTTATGACGAAATTAAGATACAGCAACAGGAAATGTACAAAAATCGTTTATCCAATTTCGAATTTATTACCAATATTTTTATATCAAATGACTCTTTTTATAATGCGTGCAAAATGTAGTTAAGTTTCTATTTTGACTTCTCATTTAACAGTTAGTATCTCTCCACGTTCTGATAAACAAGGTGCGTGTAACATACATTCATATACTTGAAATGGATAAATTAGTGAGATAAAGAAATAATATAATCCAAAAGCTACTATCAGAGGTCGACTTAATACAAAGTCACACAAAATTAGGCTGTTCTAGAAATATCTGCGTAGAAATAAGGTTAAAATATTCAATCAACGACCATGTTTAAGTGTCATCTCCAGTGAAAATAACATCATGTATCCTCATCACTTTAAAAAAGAACAAACTATCACTTAAAAGGTTTACTGATGGTTCAGGATTTTGGTGTTTGGAAAGCCATACATCTACCAATAAGGCAGCAAAGAAGACAAACGCAACAAAAGGCTAAAGGCCTTGAAACAAATCACCTTGAAAAGAGCGTGGTTGTTCTGGAAGAAAGAAACTAAAGCAATGTGTTTGCCGCTCTTGATTACTAATATTGTCCAAAATCAATTGTCATATAAGCGATAGCTCACGTCTTTTTCGCGCCCACAACCTGTCATACTTATGACGCGGTACATTAAATTAACTTCTCAAAATTTGTAGCATTAGAATGCTGAAAAATGAAAATGCTACTACATGTTCATCCTCCTTCACAGTGAGAAGGGGACATAAAAATAAATATTTTATAATTATAAAAAATTATTGCAATACGTTTTACATTTTTCATCCCCTCCTACAGCCTGAGAGACTGCAATCTGGGTTTCATTAATTACAGATTTATAGATCTACACTGTTAAAAATTATCTTAAATGTAATGTAAATTTAATGTCCATTCTGCATTAAATTTATTGGTTTTGTACTAAAAATCGTAAATAATTTACATTTACTTTGAATTTCAAGCAACTCATTCAAATATCAGTTCATTATACATTAAATTTGATTGAATGGTACCTTAAATTTCAATAGAGTAACTGAAAAAATATTTCAACTTCTGTACAATAAAATTAATTCACATATATCCTAATACTAAAGGAATTTACATTATTATTCAATATACATTGCATGAGATTTCGGGAGATGGCGCAACTTGTATTGAACTTTTTGTTTAATATGCTATAAGTTGCCCAAAGGATTCGATTTTTTTATGATGAGGTGTACCTGTCTGCCCTGTAATGACAGGAACCAATGAGCTCGAAACCGGCTAAATAGCCGGCATTACACTGTTAAAAATAACTTTAAATTTAATGTACATTCCTTAATCAAATTTAATGATTTTATACCTCAAATCGAGAAAAAGTTAGATGTGCTTTGAAATTAACGCTTTGCATATTAAACTTAATTGAATGTTACCTTAAATTTCAATAAAGCAAATTAAAACATACAAAATTTAATGTATAATTACATTAGATTTAATGCAAAATTTATTAAATTTAATCCATTAACATTAATTGCATTTAGTAAACGGTTTATAAAATTTGCTTCCAGCACATTACCTTAAAATTAATGTGAATTTTTTTTACAGTGTGCAATGACCACCATTTCCTGGTAGTTTCATAATCTTTTGAACTCATATTATTACTGGTTCATTAAATATGTGATAACATATCCCTGATTCAATCAAACTTTAAATTTAATGTATGGTTGCATTAAATTTAATGAAATAAATGTGAAATTTACTTCCAGCATATTTACATTAATTTTAATGTATTTCCTTTTTACAATGCAGTAAATATGTAAATTTTGATATTAGTAGCAAGATTTATATTAGCCATTAGCTTGAATATTTGTTTGGAAATATACTTCGTCTAATTAATAACTGAAATCAGGATGGCAAAGAGTTAAAGGAGCATGCGCGCTCTTTAAGAAGAAATTTGGTACATTAATTGAATGTGAAAATAAATTAAATTTAATAAAAGGATTTAAGGGGGATTCCCATTGGCTTCAAATAATCGATTTTTTTTACATTTTTGTTTTCTCTAGAATAACCTTATGAAAATATTGTACGGACCAGGCATTGTAGAGTAATTCTAGTTGTGACTATTTTCTTGCCAATCATTTTCAAAAGGTTAAACGTCTTTTTCTTCAAACTGCATTATTTGAGTTGGCGTGCGGTACTTGGATATCAAAAAATTGTTAGAATTATATAAACTCAGACTTAAAATATTCGGCAAATGTGTGTTTCTGGTCTTGATCAGATTCATATTTTTCACCATATTGAGAACAAAGTTACGATCTCTTAAAGCAGAAAAAAAAATGGCAAATTTGTTTACCCTTTTTGAATTTCCCGCCATTTGTAGAACAATTTAAATTTTTACTTAAATGGGATCAAAATGGTAGCCGCAAAACGCTACCTTAAGGATCTGACCGATTTTTTGATTTCGGGAAACACACTGCACGCTGTAAAGCTGTGTATTTTTGGTGGGGTCAGATTTAGCAGTCTGCAGCGTCTTCGTGTTTTTGGATTTCTGGAAAAAATGTTTTTTGTACATTTAATTCTTACTATCTTACCTACTTTTCCCAGACTAAATTCTCGAAGTTAGGTATTCAAAATAGGCTATTAAAAATTTCCCTTAAGGGAGCAGTCCACTTCATCAACTTCAAAAAATCGATTTTTTTTAAATACATTTTTTCAAAATACAGCAGTCTTGAGAGCATTATTGAATGTGTCTTCGAACGCTCGACTGAGCGAGCGAGCTCCGATTTTAGAATGCGTGCACGGTCTTGATCGTGTCTGAATCGCCGTAGATCTGAAGCTTCCTCGGAATCCAGAATCTAGCGAAGAGATACCTGATCCCAAGAATATCAGCTGTATGAAGAGGCAGGAAGCGGATTTTTCATAAAAAGAAACTTTAGACTCGTTTTTTCGATACAACGTTGTTGCTTGCGGCTATGCGGTTACTAAACGTTTCCTTCAATAAATCAATTGTGGCACGAGCTGTGTGACATGTTGCGCCGTCTTGTTGAATCCACAGCTCCTGCATATCATGGTTGTTCAATTGATGAACGAAAAAGTCAGTAATCATGGCTCTATAGCGGTCACCATTAACTGTAACGTTCTGACCAGCATCGTTTATTAAAGAAGTACGGACCAATGATTCCACCAGCCCATAAAGCACACCAAACAGTCAGTTTTTCTGGATGTAACGGTGTCTCAACATATTCTTGAGGATTATCATCACTCCAAATACGGCAGTTTTGTTTATTGACGTATCCATTCAAACAAAAGTGAGCTTCATCGCTAAACAAAATTCGCTTATGAAAATCGGGATCAACGGCAATCTTGTTTTGGGCCCATTCCCCGAATCTACGCCTTGCTAGGTGATCGTGTGGTTCCAATTCTTGCACGAGTTGGATTTTATAAGCACGCAAACCACGATCTTTCCGCAAAATCTTCCATAAAGTGAATGGACACATATCCAATTCCTGTGCACGATGGCGGATAGACTGATTCGGGTCTTCCTCTACGCTACGCTCTACAGCAGCAATGACTTCTTCTGTACGCACTGTACGACGTCTCTGTGGCTGCGTATTATCATTTAGAGTAAACGTGGTGCGAAAACGTTCCATAGTTAGTCGAATTAATTGCTCTGATGGACGATTATGTTGACCGTAAAATGGACGTAGTGCGCGATACGTATTTCGAACAGAACCATGATTTTCAAAATAAATTTGCACAATTTGGAATCGTTGTTCAGGCGTCAGTCTAGTCATGTTGAAATGCCAAACCAAACTAAACATAAATCACTTGACAGCTGACAAAATGGCCGCCAGTTAAAAAAGTGTTGCCAACTTAAAATTCTATACCTCTATAAAAAACACCCTTTATAACAAAATACATTAAATATTTGTTAAACTCTTTGATTTGTCAGACTTTTTCTGACATACCCTGTATATAACACACATACCTGGGAAGATTCCGTTTCAATACAGCCGAACATTATCTAATGCTGCCCCATCTTAATCAAATACCCATCTATTCTCTTATCTTAATTAAAATACCGCAAACTACCCCTGAGAGTAAATTTGCAGATCTTGTGAGACCGCTTTCTTGGCCCTTGCCCTAATCATAAAAGGGTTAATTATTTAAGTTTAAGCATGTAGTTTCTGAATGCGCATGCAAACAAGGGATTCATAGGCCTTTTAGTGGTAATAGTGGTAAATAACTTGATAGTGAATTGATGATAGTACAGGGGGGATTGACTGTATAATTTGGATCGAGAGAAGGGGCGTAACACCGAATGAGAGGAGCATCCGGCTTTTGTTACAATATATTTTTTGAGAAAATGAAGTTATTTTTCCAATTTGAAAATTCAATTTTATATTTGCCACATTATAGTCAGTTTAGCAAATAATAATATACGATGCCGTAATTCCTATTTTGCTGTTTTTTAATAATTTTTTATTTTGCACAAATACTTTGGCAAATTGATAAGCATTGAGTACGGTGGAATTTTTGGTACCCACTTCATTATTGTCTCTTAAAATCAATCTGAAGCGGATTTTACCATTAATAGATTGATTAATTGATTGCATGACATAGCAGGCCAAGGATGAAAAGCCCTCACACTGCAGCTTTCAGACATATTGTATTTCCTGTCATATCCATTCTAGGCAAACAGTTTGGTTGCCTTGATCAAATTTAACAACCTGCTCATTAGTTTATCCTCCGGGTATAAACCTTCCAGATAGATTGATCCTCGAAGATGTCTTCAGTAGGCCAAAGCTTCGCATTCGAAGATGATGTGTGAGGCCGTCCCGTCTTCTTCATCACATAGTTTACATAGTGGTTATTCGCTGAAGATCCTTGTTGTACGTAGATATTTTCTCAAGCTGTAGTGGCCAATTATAAGTCCTATCGCCAGCCTAATTTGTTGTTTGCTTAGACGCAGAATTTCCCGGCTTGGTTTGCCAGATGGTCTCCTCAGCAATAGATTACTGTGTCTATAGCCCGCAAGTCGGTCTGGTGTTGTTGATTTATCCACCAGAACAGTCACCCAGGAACAGCAGCCTTAGTGATTCCAAATACTGGCTCTGATTCAATAAATGGAATGGCAGAACCATGTCTTGCAAGTTCGTCCGCTTTTTCATTGCTCGAGATACCCTTGTGCCCTGGTGACCCTATTGTGTATTGCCAGAGCGATAAGGTTTAAAGACAGTACCAGACCTCTTTTGATGCCATTTGATAACACGCTAGAGCTTTCAGCACCACCTGGCTGTCAGAGAAGATGAGAATGGTCCTGCCTCTGTAACTCCTTCTCATTTTCGTCCAAAGACAGACATCAGTAGCGCAAACTTCTTCCTGAAATACTATAGTATTTTGCCCCAGTGCTACACTCATATTAAGTCTAGGTGTATTCCTGTGTATTTCAGCGCCTATACCATGGTTAGTTTTGGACTCGTCCGTGTAACAGACGAGGTTTCCTGGCTGAATCATTGTTCGATTAGACCGCGCCTTTCAGTCAAATGGTGTAGAGTCTGTCAAAGTTGTAGATTCTTGGCATGATATCACTGCTCATTTCTAGCAATGAGTTCGTTACCATGCCTTTAATGCTATGTCCGAGAGCAGGCGCAGTCCACCAGATGTTGTTTTTTTCCAGCCTATAAACCTCTCAGCCTTAATTATCGTATCAAGGGTAGGAAGGTTTAATAAGGTTTCCATGGCTGTTATTAAAGTGCTTTTCATTGCATCCCTGATGCATGGGCAGGCCACTCTGGAGTTTGGAGAGCTCCAGAGTTGCCTGTCTTTGCATGGCTTTTGTCCACCACACAATTGAACAATTGGTTATTATGGGTCTTAACACCGCAGTGTTCAGCCAGTTCACAATTTATGGCTTTAATCCTCACGTCTTACCCAGTGTCCTTTTTGCCACCACGATGAACATTATACTTTTACAGATAATTTTCTGCAGGTATAAGTTCCAGCTTTGCATCCAGGGTTACCCCGATATATTAGACCTCCTGGCTCATTTGCAATTTTGTATTAAAGAAAGTAGGTAACTTTAATTCGTCCAATCTTTTTCTTTTAGTAAAGGGTGTGAGTGTAGTTTTTTCAGGATTTACCCTAAGGTGTTTCTTAGTACTCCACTCCTCCACTATAGTCAGAACCCCTTATATAAGCTCCGAAAGTATGTTGCCATGTTTCCCTACAATGAATATGACTATGTCGGGAGCATACGCCTGGGTATAGTAGCCTCGATAGTTCCGATTTACCAAGAAGGAGCTCATCGACTACCAAAGCTCACAAAAATGGGGTCGTAACCCTCCTTGTGGCAATTCTTGTCTATCGACACCCCACGATTTCCTGCCCTGTAGTATGTTTTTTTATTAACCTGCAAGGAGTGTCTTCTATACCATGTTTTCTGACAGAGCTGTCATGCAGGCGAAGGAGATGAGATCAAATACTCCTTCAATCTCAAGAAACGATGTTAGTGCTATTTCCTTACTTATCTGTGACAGACTCCACTCTCCCTACCAAGTGATGTAGAGCTGACTCACATGATTTTCCTGATTGGTAGGCATTGTGGTTGGGGTATAGTGGCCTATATTTAAGACAGGTTTCCATGGTAGCAGACTACTGTTGGACCCTCAGACGTCAAACTGATCTCGGCGAATACAAGCGAAAAAAGACAACAAAATCATTTATTGAATTGTGGTATATATTTTTTTAGTGCAAAATGAGGTATATTTTGTAAAAAAGTTAATTTATTTTTTTAATGTTTGAAATTCACTAGATTGCTCGATGTTTTATGTTCTTCTTTCCTTCTCTAAAAACTTATGGGTGATAGATAAAAACCGAGTTCAGGTTACATTCCCATGAGGATTAACCGTGTTGCAGTAGTAAACAACATAATGAAATAATTCTCAGATTTCCTAAGCATCGGTTCTCATACCTTAGTGGTATTTTCAAAAAATTATAAATACGACTAAACTGGATTAAAAAAAGTTAAATGTACTGAGTTTTTTAATTCAGCCTATTACAGTAGACACAAAAAACCAAAAAAACTATCATTGAGTGAAAAAAGAATTCTAAGCGCAGAATTACAATGTTCTGATCTGACAAAATGTGCTTAATTTTTGTAATGTATTTTTCTTCCGAATTTTAATTTAAAAACATAGAAAAACTCATTTCATTTTAAGTAACAAGGTTTGGATATCTTTCATTAAAGATATTTTTGCCAATAATCAAAACGTATAATTTTAACAAAATATATACTTAAATTCTTACTGCTCTCAGAAAGGGTTAGAGGCAGGCCATTAAAACTGATATTAAAGTCATTACTGTTAATGATATTCTCCCTATTTCTAGTAAAGACGAGCATTTGAATTTTGGTACCGTTAAGAATTAGGTCAAGAGATTCAAACATTTGATAGATTATTTGTTGAGACGCCTATATTATATTTTCCTGTGGAAAAGAAAAATAAATTTGTATATCGTCTGCGTATTGATGTGATCGGTATAATTTAAATTAAATTAAATATAAGCTATATAGCAAATAAGTGCGAAAAAATTTAAAAAGTTATTCTTGAGCTAATTTTAAGCATTAAAGTTTATATAAGCATATGTCTGATAATGCTTAGTTTTTAAGATACAAGGTGTAAACATTTATTATTATTGTTAGTTTTTTAAATTTATATTATTTGTTGTTAAATATAATTAAGTCATATTTACAACATGTAATACTTTTTACAGTTCTTATAAACAAATTATTATTATGGGAAATAATTTACAGATAGGTACTTCATGCTGGCTCTGTAAATATATACTTTCTCCAACTTTTTTTTTAGGCGCCACTAACTCGATTTGATTACTCAGTTAGCTTTCCCATCTCATTGTGAAACTTTTTTGTCTCCTAAGTTTTCCTCTAAGAGTCAATAGTTTTTCACAAAAAAAAGAAAATACATGAGTAAAAAATCATAATATATTTGTGTGAAACAATTTTCATTTATATTTGTTTTAATCAACAGGGACTAGGAAAAAAATACAACATAATAATAACAGAATTTGAACAGCACTAAAAAAATATTAATAACAGAAATTACAAGAAATGCCAAAAATGACCACCCTAAGCCATAACGCAAAAATCTGATCTTCGTTTCATTGAAATAATCCTGGAGTATTTCTTCTCCTTTCGCAAGACGCAATTATGCTATTTTTCAAATCTTCACCATCTTCAACAGGAAATCAAAGATTTAAGGAAACTCCAGATGCAAAAATTCAAAGGATCTAGATCTGGATATCGGGTAGGCCAGTGTAGAATGCCTCCCCAATCAATCCAACTATTGAATACACTGCCTCTAAGTGACAGCATACATTAATACTAAATGTCTGTTGCAACATCATTGTATAGACCATAAGTATTGTTTAATTTGAAGAGGAGCCTTTTCAAGATTGGCAGGTAAGTCTTCCTCGAGAAAGCGACCGTATTGGTCGCCATTTAATCTCACTGAAAGGATACGCGGGCCAATTAGATAATCGCCTATGATACCAATGCACTTTTAATGAAAATTAATGTTGGTAATTGGCTCCAAGTAATGCATTCTGATTTTTTTCAGCCTAAATTTGATTATTATGAAAACTGCTTAAGGATTCCCTTAAAAAGTTTTCTTCATCAGTAGCAAAATAAGAGATAAAAAAAAGAGGAGATTGAGCTTTAAGTAGCCACTGGCAAAAAACTATATTTGGAGAGTTCTTTTAAAATTCGGAATATTGTGGAATTTGCTTATATTTAATATATTGGCAACTTTTCTCCTACTTGTTTTAAGAGATTCTTCTATTAAATTAAGAACAGCTTCCTCCAGCGTTACGGTTCTTATCTCCCGAGGGTGTCTACAATCAGAAGTTCATTTTAGAAATGTACCTCTAGCGCTACGGTTCTTATCTCCCAAAGGCGTCCACAATCAGAAGGTCATTTTAGAAATGTACCATTTTTTTTTAAATGTAGATGAAAGCGATCAAATGTATTATGATGCAGTAACCTACGTGGTGGATATAATTCAGCATAAATTTATAGGGCTTCTAATGCATTTCCATTTGCACGATCATAAACAAAATTCATATCGGGCCTTTCAGCAATTGTAAACTGTAATTTTTACTATTTTTTTACTTAATTTACATTAAGAGGACATAAGATCAATCATACTTATCCAAAGAAATTATAACACATTACAACAAAAAAAAGCAATATTAATAATTAGGCCTCAACTTCGTTGAAAACAGCTCACTATATCTTTTCGTTACCTAATAAACCACCCCTACAGAACCTAATAGGAGATGCATGTGACCATCTTTAATTTTTTGGGGAAAAACTATTGACTTTTAGAGGAAAACTTAAGAAACAAAAGGGTAAGATTTATAGACCCGGGAATAGTATCACTCTGTATATTATTTCACAAATTTGACTTAATTATCTAATGATAAAAATTTAAAAAACTAAAAATAGTATTAAAATTTAATACTTTGTATCTTAAAAACTAAGCATTTTCGGACACAAGAGCGAATTTAGGGGGAGGGGGCACGGGGACACGTGCCTCCCTTAGAGTCAGCGGAAAATAGACAAAGAGCAATGAGAAATTTCAAAACGAAACCACATGCTCTATGCGCAGCGAGATCGACGTTCGCTATACAGCAGACAGGCGAGCTAACTGAGCTTTTAAGTAGGACTAATCCTAAGCTTCCGAACTAAAACCACATACCCTACGTGCGACGAGATTTGCGGTTGTTACACAGCAGACAGGAGAGATAAGCGAGCATTAAAGTTAGAGTTATCGCGAAATCTCGAACCAAAATCACATACTCTATGCAAGGCGTGATCGATGGTCGCTACCCAGCAGGCAGCATCTCCAGATTTTTTTATGGCAATGGAGAGAAATCAATGAACGTTGTTGTCCAAACCTTGTACCCATGATAAAAACAATTATTTTATGTGGAATGCAAAACATACCATTAAGAGGTCACATGGATGATGGTAATTTATAATCGGAAAATTCTTACGGAGAAGGCAACTTTAGAGCATTGTTGACGTTCTGAATCGATGCTGGAGATGAGATACTGCATAATTACGTAAAAACATGTACTAAAAAAGCTTCCTACGTTCGCAAGTCGACACAAAATGACTTGACTGAATGCTGTGGGAAATTAATCGCCAACAAATTAGTGAACAAAATTAAAAAGGCTTAATATTTTACCATTATAGCTGATGAGAAGACCACAGTTGTCTCTGTTTGTGAGCAACTGTCCATTTGTATTCGCTATTTCGATTTAGATACAAATAAGATACAAGAAGACTTTTTTATGTTTGTCAAAGTTGTTAAACTTACTGGTGAGAATTTTCCCTGTAGAATGCAGTTTGCAGCAACGAAATAATGTAAACTTCATTAGCACTATTCTTTTCACGGATGAAGCAGAGTTTACCAAAAATAGTATCATAAATTTACACAACTCACATGTATTGGCTGCTAAAAATTCTCATACAACTATTGTTTCGCGTCATCAACATCAGTTCTAATCAGTTGATATCTGGGCAGAAATCATTGGCAATTTTTTAATTGGACCATTTGTGTTGCCGGTACTACTGAATGAGGAACTTTATTTGGAGTTCCCCCAGAACGCTTTTTACGAATTAGTAGAACACATACCAGTTGAAACCTGCCTAAACATTTACTACATGCACGATGAGGCACCACCTCATTTCAGCGTTGCTGTGCGGAAGCATTTGAATAACGTCTATTTAAACCGTTGAATAGATAAGGAGGATCTATTGCTTGGTCATCACGTTTCATTGTAATCAAATAAAGAATAATGCTGAGTTAATGTAGCCGGTACAGCAGTCCTCAATTCGTCGTACCTGCGAATGTATCAGACTTCTCGAAGCCCATGTTGAACCCTCTTACAAAGTTTTTAACTAAGTAGTTAGTTCAACTTTTTATTGAAACTATGGTGGTAAGGGAAAATTCCTCTTTTCATATTCAACCCGACAGAAGTTAGGGGATTAACAGTGTAAATAAAATGATGTTTTTTGAAATCAGTTAGAATTAGCGACATGAATGAAGAGTACTTAATTTTTAGTCAATAGTTAAAGGTGTGTAAAAAACGTTGTCCAAAGTTCTTATCATACAGGGTGCAAAAATAATGGGGTCATGAGTGTCACAGCTAGGCCGTCCCTGCAGCTGTTAGTAATTCACAACACTTTCTTGGTTAGTATTTTAAAGGGTCTTACCTTACATTATATTGAAAAAAATGAAAATATACTTGGTGATTCAATAATCATGTGTATAAAACTTGATTCCATTGCAGCTCTTTGGGAGCCCATATCTCCGAAGAAGTGGCCTATACGAAAAAAGTTTATATGAATTTGAAGTATTCCTTTCACATGTTTTTTCATATCTGGAAAATTACCCACATTTTCCCGGACACCCTGTATACTGGTCTTCCTATATACTCAAAAAATAATGTCCAACCTTATGGAAAAGATAACATTTAAATTAATCAAATTAATACTATATTCAACATTTTCTTTTAAGTACTGTCAAAAATAAGGATAAAACTCAAACGAATTATAATAATAAACTTTAAAAAAAAACTAGTTCGACAACAATAAGATTAAAAATTCCAAAATATTATTAATTATTTTAACACCCTCCTACCTTGATCACCTTAGCGACCTCCAGTTACTCCTGGATCTGCTGCCGATCCCTTGAAAGGATTTATCGCCTACTGGGGAAAAGTTACCATCCCTTGGGACGGGACCCTATGGTATTTGCCAAGTCCGAAAATGTCTGATTTCCTTATTATTTTTTCTGTATACTGTTTTGTGTCAATTCGTAGCTTATTCTTTTTTTTTATTTTAGAGTTTTGCTTATATTATTCTGAGGTCTTGCGTTCTACTTTCTAATGCGGTTTTGATCGTCGTTAATCCTGTAATATTAATTGACTGATTACAATTTTTTATCTTAAGGAAAATATTTCTAGTTTATTTAATGTAAATTCATTTACTATTCTACGTCGTTCTTCTAAATCTCTTTATTTACCCAAAAATCTATTGCCTGTCCTCGTTATAACCTAATAGAAATGACGGGTCCGCAAGTTACAAATTACAGCCATCTGTTTTTTACTTCGATTTTCAAAATGGAAACCTGAAAAATAGATGTCTATATTATGCGTGAACGCCGACAATTTGACTATAAATAATTTTTTTGATTTTTTGTTAGTATTAATAAGCTTTAATTAATATTCTTTAGTTTAAATAAGTTGTTTAATCAATAATTTTTAACCGAAGTTTTTTAATTTAAATAAGCATTATATATATATATATATATATATATATATATATATATATATATATATATATATATATATATATATATATATATGTTGTATCGTAGGTTTTCACGGATGGTGGAATGTGTACTGGTGTTTTCCGGTTTTCAATTCGTTCGTCAGTAGAAATATCTTCACGACGTTTCACCAACATCTCAGCCGGCATTTTCAAGTGATGCTTCTTCAACGGCTGCTCGACTTAGAATGCTGAGATGTTGGCGAAAAAAAGCAAGATTTTTGAAAAAATTTTATTTCAGAGAATTGTAGCATTTCTGGATAAGTTCTCTGTAATATCAGATAAACAAAATGGGTTTAGAAAAGGGAAATCCACAGTAAGAGCTTTGTACCAAACACTTATACAAATTATAGATTTTCTAAATAAAAAAAAAGCAAACATTGGCCATGTGATTGGATCTCTCTAAAGCCTTTGATGCTGTGGATCATAAAACATTATTATTAAAACTAGAAATGTATGGTATAAGGGGTAACGCGCTGCAATTAATAAAATCGTATTTGACGGACAGGACTCAGTGTGTTGTGGAGTCTGATCTCCATGGTAGGGCTATAGTGTCTCAGAGGATTAAAATGAAGAGGGGCGTCCCTCAAGGATCAATACTTGGAGCTTTTTTGTATATTCTTTACACAAATGATTTACCCGAAATCTCTGGAGAGCATACTGTACTATATGCTGATGATACATCGCTTATATTTAGTGAAAGCACGGCGGAGTTGCTATCGATGAAGGTTCAATCTGTGATGGACACTCTCAATGGGTACTTTCGGTCCAACAGCCTGTCGCTAAATGTTTCCAAGACACAGTGCATTATGTTTGGTAACAGATTGAATAATCAATTTACAGTAACGTTTGAGGATACAACAATAACACCAGTTGATAACGCTGTTGTTTTGGGACTAAACGTCGATAGAAGGTTGGACTGGGGGGCGCACATCGAGAGAGTTGCCACTAGAATATCTCAGTATTGTTTCGCATTAAGAATTATTTCGGAGAGAGTTGGAATCGATGCAGCTCTGTCAGCTTACCATGCATTTGTACAGTCCAGACTCAGATATGGTTTGATATTTTGGGGCAATTCTTGTGATATTAATAGAATTTTGATTCTACAAAAAAGATGTTTACGGTATGTTTTGAGAATGAAACAACAAGACAGTTGTAGGACTATATTTATTAGTAACAATATTTTGACAGTTATAGGTATGTACATTTTGGATTCGGTGATATTTATTGTTGATAACAGGGATCTTTTTGAGGGTGCATCTATTAAACATAACTACTTTACTAGAAATAAAACAAATTTGTTTTCTGATAAATATAACTTTAGTTTTTTGCAGAAAAATGTCGAATTTTCTATAATAAAAGTTTTTAATTCTTTATCTGAAAATGTACATTTACTACCGAGAAATAGATTAAAGTGTGTCCTGAAAATCTTTTTATGTAAAAAAGCCTTCTATACATTGGAAGAGTTTTATGAGTGGGATAAAGGCAGTATTGTCTCGAATTAGAATTTTGTTGTTGGCTGTATTATTGAATTTTAAATGTATGTAAGTGTACTTGTTATTTAATTTTTGTCTCATTTTTAATATTGCCCTTTATCTTAAGTTTTAGTTGTTTCGTTTTTACTACATTAACTTGATAGAATTATTCAAGAAAGATATTTAAAACTGTATAATTATTGTTGAGATTTTTTCTTTATCATTTTTTTTTCTTTTTTTATCTACAGCTGAGAATGAACTATAATTTTTATTATGATGTTTATTACAGTAATGATATATTTTGACTTTGTTCCATGCCCTTATGGGTTTTTTTTTGTAAGTAATACTTATTGGAATAAATAAAGACTTATCTATCTATCTATCTACATATATAATGAGAGATAAATTGGAAAAACTACACACACATAAGGTTGTCAATATTAACATCGAGATATGTTATTTAGGATGTCGAAATATTTACTTTCCAATAATAAAATCACAGGTTCTATTTTTTTCGCGGCAAAAATCGATTGTCCTTAGAGTATGATCACATTCGCTAAACCTTCTTTCAATAAACTGTTACTACTAGTAGTCCTACGTTAAGTAGTTGGCGTTCCTGTCCACTATCACACCATATATGTACAGGGTGAGTCAACGATTGGATGAAGTAGGTTTGTGCCTTTTCGGTGAAATTAACAAAGAAAATATATTTATTGTTTGATACAGTTTATTTTTACGCAGATTTTAAAAATATTTAGGACTCTACAGGGTGAGCCAAAAAACTAGGACAGCATAAAGTTGTACTTCTAAATAGAACATCCTATATACGAATCGTATTTTCGATTTAGCTTATAATTTTAAATATTTTTTATTAAGGGTTTACTATAACAAAACTTTATAGTTTCTGAGATAATTAAGTTTAAAGAAAAAAAGTCACATTTTCAAGCATCAATTCAATCCTAAATAACGTTTTCAATTTTGTGACAAATATATTCAAATTTGGAATTTAGCAAGGCCAAGGACAAGTTAACATAATTTTTACCTAATATTTGCAATAAATGCTACAGGGTGTTGAACACATCGGCTCAAATTTGAACAAGTATAAATGAATAAATATATTTTTTTTTTAAATGGTATACCCTGTATATTTTCATGTTATTTAATAGAGTAATAAAAACCCTAAAAGTTTTGTTCAATATATCCTATACCTATTTATAATAGTTTTTGAGAGATTTCAGTTTTTCTTATTTTCCATACTTTTTTACAGAAATAGTCTTCACTATCATAGTAGCCATGGCAAAAACAATGTAAAAGAACATTTTTCTGTGTGTCAAATTTATAACCGCAATCGCTTCTTTTGGTTTTTATGTAGTGTAGTTTGGTTTTTTTTGCATTCATCTTATATTGTAAAATGAATTTTCCAAAGAATGAGTTAATAGATAGGATTTATACAATAGGAGAGGCTCAAAAAAATTGCCTCCTTGCTCAAAGAATTTACAAAATGAAGTATCCTGATCGACGCCAGCCTAATATCCATACTTTTCAAAACTTAATGCAAAGATTTGACTCTTTGGGTACTGTTGATTATCCAAAACGTAAAGTGGTCAACAAACCAGTAACTAATGAAGAAAAAGAACTACAAGTGTTGTTAAATGTTCAGGAAAATCCTTATATTGATAGCCGTCAGTTAGCAGCATTATGTGAAACATCACAATCCACCGCTAATCGTACTACCAAGAAACATAGGTATCATCCATATCACATGGAATTACACCAAGAATTGCATGGACAGGATTTTGAAAGTCCTGTAAACTTTTGTCGTACAATAAATGCGGAGATTCAATTAAATCCAAATTTATTATGCAAGGTAACGTTTAGTGATGAAGCTACTTTTAGAAGTAACGGTGCCGTAAATAGACGCAACATGCATTATTATGCCACAGAAAACCCATTTTGGATTAGAGAGGTGCAACATCAAAACCACTGGTCATTAAATGTTTGGTGTGGTATTCATCATAATCGAATTATTAAACCCCACTTTTTTAATGAACCACTAAATGGCCATAGTTACCTGAACTTTCTACAAGAAGAACTACCCCAACTGCTTCAAGGTCTCGATAGGGATGAGCTCGACAGTATGTGGTTCCAGCACGATGGTGCGCTTCCGCATTACCATCGTGAATTTCGTGCGTTTTTGGACCAACGATATCCGCAAAAATGGATTGGACGTGGGGGTTTCATTGAGTGGCCACCAAGGTCTTGCGACATCACCCCATTAGATTTCTTCCTATGGGGTTATATTAAAAAAAAGGTGTATGCTAATCCACCAACAACAGTGGAAGATATGCGAAACAGGATTAGGGATACCTGTAGAACAATAACGCCACTAATTTTGTCCAGGGTCCGCGAAAATCTGCAAAAAAGACTAAATTTGTGCATTGCACAAGAGGGTCGTTTATTTGAACACTTATTAAAAAGAAATAATTAATCTCAGTATTTAATAGGTAATTTTTTTGTTTCAATTTAGTATAAAAGTAAATATGTATTTGCATTGTCGTTATTGTTGTGTTAATTTTTCCACATTATGTTTAATTAAACTATTGCCATTGTAATATAACGAATAATGTATTTCATCATATTTAACCACATTCTGTTTGTTTCTGTAGTTTCTTTTTATTATTTTACATGGCTACTATGATAATGAAGTTTTCTGTAAAAAAGTATGGAAAATAAGAAAAACTGAAATATCTCAAAAACTATTATAAATAGGTATAGGATATATTGAACAAAACTTTTAGGGTTTTTATTACTCTATTAAATAACATGAAAATATACAGGGTATACCATTTAAAAAAAAAAGATATTTATTCATTTATACTTGTTCAAATTTGAGCCGATGTGTTCAACACCCTGTAGCTTTTATTGCAAATATTAGGTAAAAATTATGTTAACTTGTCGTTGGCCTTGCTAAATTCCAAATTTGAATATATTTGTCACAAAATTGAAAACGTTATTTAGGATTGAATTGATGCTTGAAAATGTGACTTTTTTCTTTAAACTTAATTATCTCAGAAACTATAAAGTTTTGTTATAGTAAACCCTTAATAAAAAATATTTAAAATTATAAGCTAAATCGAAGATACGATTCGTATATAGGATGTTCTATTTAAAAAAATACAACTTTATGCTGTCCTAGTTTTTTGGCTGACCCTGTAGAGTCCTAAATATTTTTAAAATCTGCGTAAAAATAAACTGTATCAAACAATAAATATAGTTTCTTTGTTAATTTCACCGAAAAGGCACAAACCTAATTCATTCAATCGTTGACTCACCCTGTACATGTAGGTAGAAATAAAGAGTACGACAGCGACAGCATTGTTTCGATTTGATTGTTATACGATTCAATATTAATTAATTATTAAAATCACATAATGAATTCTTTTGTATATTTTGTTTAAACCAATAAAACATAAAACAATATGATAAAAGCGAAATTTTATTTATAAATATTTCCATATTTTGTACGTAAACGAATATAATATTTTATTTTCAAATTCTGTACAAAATGTATAAATTATTCCACAAGACTAAATAAATTCATATGTACTGATTTGGATTGATATGTGAAATAAAACGCATGTTTGGTTAAAATGTAACAAATGCCTATAAATAAGTTTATAGAATGGGGGTTTATTTAGAATTGAGGTATAGAGAAACTTGTTCAAATTTTCCAATTTCTTTCTACGCAGTAGTAGAGGAGGGGATTATGATAACAACATAACTGTAATAAAATATTGCAATTATTCCAAATCTTTCTTTTTTTTTCGATTTTGTTCCATAAGTTAATTTAAATATTGCTATACATCAAATCGATATTGTAAAATGCTGTAAAAGCGGATATGAAATAAAAACCTTATAAAGAAAATTCTTTGCTATTGGAGATGACTCGTTTTCCTGTTAGAATATGCGATCATGGAATGAAAACACAAAATATATAATAAACATTTTTCCATACAATTTCCTTTTAAACATATTTTCTTGTACCGGCAAGGATTTTTTTGAGGTTTGAGAAGCGGGTGAAATCTCAACAGGCCTAGTTGGGTGAAGATGGTGCATGCGGCACAACTTGAAATTTACAATTTGATACATACTTCAAATCGGTATTAAACCAACAAATTCACACATGATTTAAAAGGGTTTAAGTATCAGCAGTATTAAACGGAGTTGCAGCAAGAGGTATATAACAACAATTTTTTCAAAGGAATTACATTTTGCAATTAGGTACCTGATAAATTTTTATTTGATTGCTCCATCAGTTAATAAATAGTTTAAAGTTAACTTTTTATCACAATAACTTTTCTCTTTTCTAGTTATTAACTACACTGTTAAAAATAACCTTAAGTTTAATGCAAATTTAATGTCCATTCTACATTAAATTTGTACCAAAAATCGTGAATAATTTACATTTACCTTGAATTATTTAACATTGATTAAACGGTATTTTTAATTTCAATAAAGTAACTGAAAAGATATTTGAACTTCTGTACATTAAAATTAATTCAAGTATACCCTAATACTAAAGAAATTTACATTATTATTCAACGTAAATTGCATGAGATTTCGACAGATGGCGCAACTTGTATTGAACCTTTTTTTTAGTATAAGTTTCTTAAAGAACTCAATTTTCTTATGGTGAGGTATACATATCTGCCCTGTACTGACAGGAACCAATGAGTCTGAAACCCGTCTAAATCGAGGTATATTACCTGAGGGAAAAATGTCGAAGTTTTCCTGGTAGTTTCAGAATTTTTGAACTCATATTAATGTTGAAGCATTAAATATGTGATAACATATGACAAATTCAGTGAACACTAGTTGTATATTTAATATACATAGTTACCTTAAAAGTAATGATCAAACTTTAAATTTAATGTATTATTATATTAAATTTAATAGAATAAATTAAGTTAGATTAATGTAGACTATTAAATTTAATGTATTACCCCAAATTCCTTTAATAAACATTTGTGAAATTTGCCTCCAGCATATTTACATTAAATTTAATGTACTTTCTTTTTACACTGTATAGTAAAATGGAATTTTATGTTCAACCTGTATTTATTTCATTGTGAAGTATAATAATACAAAAGGAATATGGTATCATGTAAAACTAGAACAAAAACATTTGTTGGGTATCAGAAGGCTGTCAACTTTGGTCATCAGTATGACAGTCTGTGGGTGGGAACATTGTTCTAATGATATATTTCCTACTTTCATAAAGCTAGCATAATATTCAACTTTAACCGTCCCGAACTTTTTTTGACAATCTACAAAGTTTCTTCAGCAAGATCATGATCTTCCCTTAAAATTGGGATGCTTTTCACCTTTTTCAGGATTAGCTTTTCTTTTTCTTTGTCTATTATTTTGAATGCTTTTTGGTCTCCAGCAGGTGTGGATCCAGGACTCCACAGTAAAAGTTTATTCGTTTGAACACTACTCCAGTACGATGTTGGGTTACGGTTGACAATTTTCTCATCGCCAAAATATCAGTTAGGATATAATGCATTCTCTTTATTAATATGCTAGTAATTTCATATACCTCCATCGGTTTCAGTCAGTGATCACTTATATTGGCCGCGAGAATTTTTTGGATTACTTATTCGGATGTGTCATAGTTTGCTGTTTTTGAACTCTTAACATTTTAGTGCTCATTTGACCACCTTTTTCATTGAAAGAAGCAACTTCCCTCAAAATAACGTCAAACTCCGTCTTAACCTCTGTAGAAGACAAATCTTGGATATAAAACTATTTTATCTCTGCTCACATTTTGTTTTTTTTTTCAATACTTTGAAAATTATCAAATTTCAAAACATTACACAATAGTAGAATAAAAACAGTACAAAATAGAGCTCTCAAAAAATCAGTAATACTGAAGAAACATGACGTTTTAGGGTAGGATAATCAAAATGGTGCTACAAGCGCCGTATCAAGTGGAGATCAGTTCACTTGGCATTGTGTGATCTTGTTCTACATTTCGTTGTGTGTTTTGTTTATGTTATTCAATGCTGTTGTTTTGTTTTTAGGGATTTCGGGATATTCGCGAAGTTGGCAGGGTACCGTTGTTTTCGTACATTTGTTGTAATGGTATTTGCCGATGCATGGGCGACATCTGGGGTTTGCAAAACATCTGTGCTCTGTGTCCGTATTTCTAGCATCTATAGCCTTGTATTACTGTATGTTTGTTTCTTGTTATTTGGGCTTCTGTGGTAACTAGCAGATTTAGTACATATTTATGTTAAAAAAAGTCTTCTTGTATCATTAGCATAAGTATTTTAATTGTAGGGAGTATTCTCTTTTCTAGTCCTGTTCTTCGTTTAAATATTTCCAAAAGGGTATATCCTAAGGCTTCAATTTCTTCTTTACATCTTCGATGGAAATTTTTTATGCAGTTCTCTGATTAGGATATTTAAGTATCGTCTTCTTTGAGAAAGTAAGTGTGGTATTCAGTGTAGTTTTCATTTGGGTATTTTGTTATTTTCTTGTGGTCCACTTCTGTTGTTGAATTGATTTGGATTCCTACGCTGTTAGATTTTCATTTTTCTATATTTCTTATCATAATTGGGACGATTGCGTTTTTTTTTAGTTTGTATTTTTAATTCAGGCTGAGCCGAGTAAAGAGAGGATTGATTGTTTTCCGGAAGTCTGAAATTTCCATTTCTTCTAGGTGGTCTGCTTGACTTGAACTTTATATTTTTGTTTGAAGGTCTGTTTGTGACAATGCTTCATTAGTAATTTATTTTTTTTTTTAATTCCTGCGAGTTGTATGTTTAGGTTGGATATAGTTGTTAATTGGTCGGCAATTGTCAACCTTTAATTGAAGTTTTCTTCGTTTTTAATTTTGAGTATTACTTTAGTTTTATCTAATCCTGATGTTGGCGATCTGAAGCTCAAGTTCCATGCATTCCATGAAAATCTTTTTGGGTTCTTGTTCTCTTGTAGATATTTCTTTCTGTACTTTTTCTGTTTTAATTTCTGGGCATACTATGCATTTTTCTAACTTGTCTGTTATATCCTCTTCTTACGTTTCTTTTTCCTGACCTTTTACTTCAAGATCGCAAGAGTTCTGAATTTGGGGCCTTTTTCGATGGATCTGTGGATATCTCTTTAATTTTTATTTTTTTTTTCTTTTTTCCTAGCAACGTTGGGTGCTTTTTCACTTTCCCACGCTCACGTTTTATTGATGCTCACTCTTCAATGGAGAGCGCAATATTCATTCAACCTGTTTTTTTGTATAGTGAATTTCAATTCAATATAGTTATATTTATTTCATTAGACTGCAGAAGCTAAATTAATAAATATATATCATATATTCAACAGTATTTCCATTTGTTTTATAATTTAATATCAGTAAAAAATTCATAATAAACGAAATTAAATATTCATATATTTATAAATTTGTTGCTAAATGTCAATTTATAACTTTGTAATACTCTCGAGTATATTTATGAATATATAAATATTTATTTATTATTTGCCTCGATATTTTCATAAATCTATCTGACTTTGTCAGATGATAGGCAGTCTGCGCGATGCCGGTTTGACGTAATGCTTTATTTTTATTCATCAAAAACAACAATTTGCATGAATTGCTAAAATGATTAAAATATTAACTTATTTCCGAGACGTAATTTTAGATCGACGAATATTTGATAGTGAAATATTTACCACTTTACTATGGTTATCATTTACACGCAAATTTAAAGATATGGTTAATTTAATAATGCTTCTATACACTAACCTGAAAAAAATATTGAATAGAGTAAATATGATATCTATGATAAACCCGATGTAATTTGCCTGAAGATATTACAGTTCAAATTTCGGTTGCATATATTCACGTTATGATCAGACGTAATCACTTTTTCTTTAAGTATCTCTCATAAAATCTTTGAATAACAAATGTTATGTTTCATTTGTCAGTTAGTTGCATTTTGGATTTACTAAAAATATCCTTAGTTCTACTTCCTTGTCAATTTCTTTCCCAGCTCGGTTATTTTATCTTCCTGAATTTTGGTTCTTCTTCTTCAAATGCCATATCAGGTCCCCTTGACGTTGACAATTACATTGGCAAGTCTTTCACGGTTCTGCGCTTGCTGGAACAGTTCCGAATTTTGGTTACATTCTTGCATTATAAAGTACAGTTTTAGGCTACATTTGACTGTCACTGCTTGACCACTATTTATATTGTTTTCCTTGACATTCAGTTTATCGTGGATGGTTATATTTATTTCTATCGTTGTTGAACTTAATGTCACCTTTTTCCAGATAAACTTCGGTTTTCTTGCTTACTATTCTAATGTCATTTTTTAAACTTTTTTAAAAAGCCATTTTGAGCTGTTAGTAATATCTTTATTAATTTTCCCCATGTTTTACTGTAATTTTCATCCTTGTCGATGCTTTCTTTTGTGCTTACGGACGTTATAAACTCTCCATTAATGCACCGTTTATCTGTTTCGTGACTTGCCTTACCGTCTTCGGTTGGGGGCAGCATCTAGTCTGCGGGATCTCCAAACTTTCAGGAAATTGACAATTGTTGAAAGACAGAAATCCTTGTCGTTTGCTTTATCGTTTCGCAGGAAGTTTATTCATTATCTGCGCTATGTATGTAATGATTTAATTTAAAAATAACTAATGAAGTACATAATCAATTTTGAGCCAAAAGTGCTAATGATTAATAAATCGGCTTAATTTACTAATTTATTTAAGTAAACTGCTGTTACCCAGATATTAGTGTAAGTTCATTTTTGAGGTATTATTTATTTTAAATATTTAACATAGTTAAAAAAAAAGGAGCGTAGTGAGCAGGCTTGAGTCTTTAATATAAATAAGGTCAAGGCCAACTTACCTTGATTCCGACTTTCCTTCTTGAAACAACTAAAGAAACTGTAATTTTTACATTTTAATTTATTTGGTAAATTCTTTGGGATTATGGAGTGTAAAATAGTTGAAATTATTCCAGTAATTAAGTTTTTTTAATTATCTTGTCTTTTATATAGTTTGCTGTTTATGGCATTATTTCTACTAGAATAAGCTTGGAAATAGAGATTTTGGTAGCTTCAAACGTTGAAAAAATTATTTTAACCCCACATAACACCTTAAGGTTTTCCTTTTGCGTTTTCCTTTTGGTAAGAATCTTTAGTTATCAGTATCTACTTGCCACTACACGGTTGAGCAGTATTGCAACCAGATTTGTACGAAATCATAGAGCTAGCAGCCTCACCAATAAAACAAGAGGCAAACTAATTAATGTTTTCTGTTTTCCATTTTTGACTACCTAAATAATTTTGTAAATTAAAATTTATTTCATTTTTTTCTGTAACGCGTTTTGCAATTTTCCAGTGTTTTGTCTTATGATTATGGAATATACAGGGTTTGTGTTAGGTTTTGTCCCCAGTAGGTATTACAGTTTGCCACACATTTAATTTAATTTGCTCCTTTTATATAGTATAACATATTTTATTAATACTTATTACAATTATTTTCCCTTGATCAATTTCAATTTATTTTCTGCTTCAATTTATTTCACAATATAATAATTATGAAATTTCACTACTCTAAATTAAAAGGTAATTACTTGAAGTTAGAAGTATGTGATTAATTAGATTGAAAATTTTACTCACAGCATATCTAGTTTTATACTAGCGCCATAGATAGGTATTTAATCAAAGTATTTTCCATTATTTATTAGTGAGTTTTATTTGATCCACATGTTCACTTGCGTGTCTACATTTAAATTTAAATTTTGATTTCATTTAGTCAAATATCTATAGAAGTCTATAGTTGAGAGCTAATTTCTAATGATATCGTGGAAGGTTCCTGCTTTAATCCTAGCCACAGAGGCAGTAGCACCCTGAATAATCCACCCACACTCTCCGGCAGAGGGGCTAGCATGACGAGTTTTCTCACTTGCGTGGTTACTAACTTCCAACTGGACCCTTGTGATTTTGCTCTATTATTTATTTTACTAATACTCTTATTATTGAATTTCTTCTCACTTAACTGTGAGGTTTTGGCGCAAACTATCAGTGTAGCAAAGAACGTAAACAACGATATCTGCTAAATTAAAATGTGATTTATATTTCCAGTGTCTTTATTAGGACTTTATAAGTCAGAATGAACAGACTTAAACTCAAGTTAATATTAAAGCTATAATAGTGACCCTTTTATGATCAGAAATGATTTTAAAAGCTATGTGTGTTTAAGATTCTGAATTCGAAATGCAATGATACAGTTCCAAAAAAAATTATGCTGTAACATTATAATTATTATATATCACAGTAAACTAATTCATCTTAGTACTGCATTTAGATACTTTTTTGTATTGTCTAATATCTCAATATGATCGTAAAAATATATAATTTAAGCAAAAACATTTAACGAATAGTCTAAATTTAACAAGTTTTTTTTATAAAATACGTTAGGAACGTTACCCTAGAAATCAGAAAAGCATGTAAAATTTGAGACAAAATATAAAAATTTACGGAGATTATTTTTATGTTTTCCTGATCTAATTCTATTATTTCATAGTGTAATCCCAAGAATATACGCCCGCCCATGATGCAATGCAGGCTGAAAAATGATGACTCTACGATCATCAAAAAGAAGGAATGAATGGGACCACTATGCAGGGATTTGTTTTTAAAAAAGTCAGGGAGTCGTAAAATAGCGTTTGTCAAGAGACCACATTATGTTTATATTATAAGCTCTTTTCTAATATACTTTTGATACGAAATTATTCAAGTGGGTTTTAATATTGTTTACAGTTCAGGTGTGGCGTATACTCAAGTGTTTCCTTTAAAAAAAAAGTTTTGTTACAGTGTTTGTGCCATTTACAAATTAAAAAAATACAAACTTATTTTTATTTAGTATTTAACGATAATTCTCTTTCAATTTTTATTTAGGTGTTACGTATAACCTAATAAAATTGAATTGCCATTTTTGTGTATCTAAATTAGTGTCTTTTGAAGTTTAGTGCTTGTGAGGCTTTTACGAAGTAAGTACTTAAGATAGACAAATTTATTTTTTTTACACACTTTTAGGAAGTTGTTGAAAATTAAATAAATATTACGTGTTAATTTTGCTACACTTTAACGAAGTAGTTGTGTATTCAAAGTTAAAAATTTGCATACTTTTAGGAAGTTGTTGGCAAATAAATAATACGTGTTATTTTTACTACACTTTAAAGAAGTAGCAGTGTGTTTAAAGCTGAAATTTAGTATACTTTTAGGAAGTTATTGACAGATAAACATTACGTGTTATATTTGCTACACTTTAACGAAGTAGTAGTGTGTTTAAAGTTAAAAATTTGCATATTTTTAGGAAGTTATTGACAAATAAAAATTACGTATTATTTTTGCTACACTTACAGAAGTAGTAGTGTATTTAAAGTTCAAAATTTGCATACTTTTAGGAAGTTAGTGACATTACGTGTTATTTTTGCTACACTTTAACGAAGTGATAGTTTATTTAAGGTTATTATTAAGGTTACGAGTGTGTTTGTAATATGGGAAAAACAAGAAAACGTCGTGATAGATCCACTAGCAGTAGTTCTAGTTCAGACTCCTCAAATAATTGTAGATATAGGAGAGTAACATCCGAAAGGGATCGTTATAAAATTCGACGTACAAATAAATCTCCAGCAGACGAGAGTAAGCAAAAACGAACATTAGCCACTACTAACACACGTCAATTAAGCATATCAGAACGCTATGAAAGCTCACGTGGCCGTCAGCTAACACCAGTACATAGTTCAGTTTCCACAACTAATATACCAAGTGTATCAGAAAAACGCAATGATGTGGCAGGGTCAACAGATTCGCAATCTAACGACACCAATCAACAATATGATGCTGCTGCTTATGAGGCACGCATTAAATATTTAGAGAATGCTCTTGCGGGTATGTCAAGACAAAATCACGTAATAGATAAACCTTGTATTCCAGAGTTCTGCCACGAAAACGAAAATATGACTGCAGCTAATTGGTTACAAAAAATAGACCAATTAAAAAATATAAATGGTTGGAATGACGTCACCACCATTTATCACATGCAATCAGGTTTATCTGGCATGGCAAAAACTTGGTACCACAGCCTTACTTGTTTGACTCATTCATGGAATGAATGGAAAACTTTAATTATTAAAACGTTTCTTGATCACGTTGATTATGCAAAAACGTTGCGTAGAATGTTAGATAGGCATAAGTTGCCAAGAGAATCAATGGCTTCCTATTATTTTAGTAAAATGGAATTAATACGAACGGTCCAAATATCTGGCAAAAATGCTGTATCTTGCCTTATAGATGGAATCCCGGATATAACGATCCAAAATGCTGCACACGCAGGCCGTTACGAAACGCCTGAACAATTATTTGAAGATTATTTAACAAATGTGCGTGATGAAAGTCCTACAACAATAAAGTCAAACAAAACCGAATTTTTGAGGCGATATCCTAAAGCGGATTTACGTACATTCATCTCCAGGCAATTCAGATCAAATGTTAAGCCGGATCTACAAAATGTGACTTGTTTCAACTGCAAGATGAAAGGTCATCTACAATCTAGATGTACGAAGCCACGGATTGTTTGCACAAAATGCAATTTATTGGGGCATGAAGCTGCCAAATGCAAGATTAAGTAAAGTATAGGACAAAATAAGGGTAAGTCGAAATCAGTTTTATTACTTTTAGATAATCAAACATCTGATACCTGTTATTTTATTGATTGCATAATTAACGATATGTCATTAAGTGGATATGTAGATTCTAGTTGTGCCGCTGTTACGATCCGAAAACCGGAAGCGGAAAGTTTAAAACTAAAATTAGAACCTGCAATGGTTAGGTTATGTGGCTATGCAGGAGGATCAGTGATCGCTAAGGCAAAAGTAACCGTAAGTATTAAAGGCGACATGGCTACAGCAATCATAGAGGCTCTTATGGTGCCTGACTATGTACCAAAGTACCTATTATTGTAGGACAACATTTCATTAACGATGAAAATGTAACGGTTATAGTTAGGGGAAATCAAATTTGCCTGTTTAATAATAATAACTTATTGCCCTCGGTAGATATTGATAGATTATTATCAAAAAAAAAAAGGTGAACTTAGTCGCCAAAGAAAACACGACGATTCTATCAAATCACGTGGGGCATATAGCATTATATAGAGATGATCATTTTGATGATATCTTTATAAATTTGCATAAACGTAGTTGATCTGATCATTTCCAAATTATCCCACCATGTATATTAAAATTTTAAGCATAATAACCTTCTGTCTATTATCAACATATCAGGGTTTAAATATCTCCAACATCCACTTTATTCTCCGGAATTACCCTTCGTCGTATGTCTCCAAAACTAGAAGAAATTATCATTGGTAAAACATTTGTATACAATGAAAAAATCATCGCCATAAGTTGTTTGTGCTGGTTGGACAAATTCATTTTTAAAAGTCATGCAGGGCATTTCATAAATATTGGTAAAAGAAGCAATAGAAGATACTTTACCGAAAAAGCTAATTCAGTCCGAAAGTTAGCAGTAACTAAAGTTACAATTTTATTTAGGATTTTTATTCAACCTTTAAATGAATTAAAATATTTTTGTCGTAAAATTTGTTGATCGAAAATTTCTCGAGATAAGAAATCCAACCCGAATCTCAGTTTTGCTGTTAATTGTAGACGTTACTACTTGCCGTATCAATGCACCTCTTTATAACATCATAACTTTTTTTGCGCCTTAGGGTTCATATTTTTTTTCTAGGCGCACTTTCTTTTTAGGTCTCTATAAGGAAATACATATTTTATCAATTTCGCAACGACTACTGTTTCTGAGATACTGTGGATAAATTTTCAATGCTGCTAATAAAAATTATTAAAAAATGCTTAATTAATAAAATAATTGGAAATTAAGTGACTAAAAAATACAAATTTTTTAGATATTTTTAATAATTCATTAATCATTATACCTGTCCTCACAAAAGATAATCTTTTTATTTTCAGACATTTGACACATGAGTATATTTCATTTCTTGAAATAATTGTTAAACCTACATTTTCTGCAAATTAATTCGTTACTTGATACGTATTGTCAGTCGGGCTTTCGACGGGCATAAAGGATGACAACGGTGCTTCTTAACGTCATTGACGACTTGCTGAGGGCTTGGGAACAGAGAAAAGGCATCTGTTTTGTTCTATTAAACTTTAGCATTACACTGAAGTTTATCTAAAGCTACTCGAGGAGAAGAAATCAGCGGGTGGTTTTGCTTTCTTGAGCACGGATTTTGTGCAAATAAATGGACGAGTACCACAGGGTTGTATACTCGGACGATTACTGTTCTATATTGCACGGACGATTTTTCCAATTATTTAATTGGTGTTAGATCTTATCAGTATTCACATGAACATGGTTTTGCTACTGTTTCTAGAATAATGGAAGCGCATGATGTGGTTTTGAATGGTAGTAAGACTCAGTTGATAGTTTTTGGAATAAATAAGAATGAACTTGATAATAATCTTAATATATACCGGGTGTCAACGAATCTATTAGACAAGTCATAATT
Organism: Diaprepes abbreviatus; assembly: GCA_034092305.1. Taxonomy (NCBI): domain Eukaryota; kingdom Metazoa; phylum Arthropoda; class Insecta; order Coleoptera; family Curculionidae; genus Diaprepes; species Diaprepes abbreviatus. The sequence continues at coordinate 19,506,988 of JASJET010000031.1, forward strand.
TCTAGAGTATTATGTGTATCAAAATGAGAATTGGTACAGGTAAATGTCATGTGAAGAGGAGAGTTTTCGCATATTTTCCACTTTCCGGTCACTTCCGGTTTCACCGGAAATGGTCCCGGTTTTGAATTTTTAAATAGAACACCCTGTATATTTTAACATCTTTGGATTTCTGAGACAATTCTAGATCAAAATGTGACATTTTAAAAACTTTTTACGTCTACTTCATTTTTTTAGAGCCACTTTTAAAATTGCATCTAGGTGGCCATGATCGGACGCAAACTAATCTAGCGGCCTTAGGTGATGTCAAAAAAATGCAATCGCAAAGTTTTAGTGACTAGTATGAATGACAGGAATTAGATTAAAAATTTAACAAAAATTAACAAAAAACTAACAAAATAAACTAATAACTTAGACGACGCACTTAAAATATTTGAAAGTACAATAGCTGAATTTGTTAAAAAGTTTAGTGTAGTAAATGTTCAAAGTGCATTCCTTCTTTTTCACGACACATTTCAGCTCGTTCAATTGTTTCTCTCAACACGTTTTGTAGCATTTGGGGCGTTATACTTCTAAATGCCCGTAATATTCTTTCTTCTAATATTTCAAGAGTAACTGGGGCTGCTCCATAAAAAACCCTTCCTTTAACATATCCCCAGATAAAGAAATCGAGCACAGTAAGATCCGGTGGGCGGGCTGGCCACCGTACCGGACCATTGGTTGCAATAATTCGATTATTAAAATGCTCTATTAAATAATTAAGAACTTCTCTAGTATTGCGAGGCGGTGCTCCATCTTGTTGAAAGTAAATTCGCCGTAAAACTGCTAAAGGTATATCATTGAGATGATTTTCGATTTCATTTTGAAGAAAACCTAAGTATCTAACCCCTGTTAACTGACGTTGAAACAATATTGGCCTAATTATTCTGTTTCCAACGATACCAGCCCAGACATTGACGCCAAATCTTTCTTGAAAATTGTCCTCTCTTATTTCATGTTGATTTTGTTGGGCCCAGTACCGAGTATTTTGCTTATTGAACATACCATTATTTGTAAATCGGGATTCGTCGGAAAATAGAATAAAATCGATAAAATTTGGGTTAACTCTATGATTTTGAAGCAGCCAATCACAAAACACTACCCGTCTATCGCCATCCTCAGTATACAAATGTTGATGTAACTGATATTTAAATGCTCGATATCCATGCTTTTTCAGTATTTTTCTTGCTGATTCATAACTTATCTGCAGTTCTTGATTAATTTTTCTTAACGAAACTGTTTTATCAACCTCAACCATAGCAAGTACGTTAATCTCAGTCTCTTCATTTATGATAAACCTCTGTTCCGCCTCTTGATTTCCTATTTGCCTAAACGATTCTCGACATACGGAAAATACTGATGGGCTGGATGTTGCCGATTCGGATATCTATGAGCATACAACTCGGCAGCACTCCTTGAATTTCTATGACACTCTCCAAATATTAATAACATGTCCACTTTTTCACTTTGAGTATACATTATTTTAACGAAAATTTAAACTAAACTTAACGAAAATTAAGAAACTTTTACGTCTGTTCTTAGAGCGTATGTCACTGTCATTATTTACTTAAGTGAGTGCTTTGTTTTCCAAAGAAGACTTGATAAAAACAGTTGCAAATTATTATGCATCATGGCTGTCCATGGCGCACTTGTCATAACTAAATACATTATCCAGTATTTTGCTTAATAATATTTAATTTCTGTTCTTATGTCTAATCCAATCGCAAATAAATTAGTATCGTTAGATTCGTCAAAGAATGTTTTTTTCGAAAAGTAGTTGTCAAAAAGGAGTCGCCATTTGAAAATTAATAGTTAGAAATGAAAACGTAATTTTGTCAACTTGTCTTATTCCTGTCTTTCATACTAGTAACTAAAACTTTGCGATTGTATTTTTTTGACATCACCTAAGGCTCTTAGATTAGTTTGCGTCCGATCATGGTCACCTAGATGCAATTTTAAAAGTGGCTCTAAAAAAATGAAGTAGACGTAAAAAGTTTTTAAAATGTCACATTCTGATCTAGAATTGTCTCAGAAATCCAAAAATGTTAAAATATACAGGGTGTTCTATTTAAAAATTCAAAACCGGGGCATTTCCGGTGAAACCGGAAGTGGCTGGAAAGTAGAAAATATGCGAAAACTCTCCCCTTTACATACCATTTACCTGTACCAATTCTCATTTTGATACACATAATACTCTAGAAATTATGACTTGTCTAATAGATTCGTTGACACCCGGTATGTGAATGGAGTTGCAGTGAGTCCGAAGAATGTGTGTAAAAGTCCAAGAGTTTATTTAAATGAAAACTGTGTGATAGTTTAATACTTTCGCTTCTCAGTTATGCTGATATTCTTTGTTGACCGGCATTAAACTTGGCATCTCGAAATAGCTTGCTTAAAATTCAGGATGCAGGCATTTACTACGATTTAAAAACATTTGATTATAGAAATCGAGCATTTAGTGTTTCCTGTTTGTTTTCTTCAGCGAAGCTTTACGTATAATGTCATTAAAACTTATAACGCTCTACTCCCCCTCTTATATTAAAGCGTGCTTATCCATGAACAGCTTTAAATATCGCCTTAAAGAATATTTTTAAAGGAGTAGCTGAATGTTATGTTGAAATTAATTTATTTCTTAAGAGCAGCTGTTTTCTTTTGCTTGTATTCATTTCTGAATTAGCTATTATTAATGTTTTTATATAAGAAGTTACAAATTACTTTTTTTAACGTATTATTTATTTTTTGTATAGTTGTTAGGTGAATAGTGCTTTGCTGGACCCCGTTACCTATTTACACAGGCTGATACTATAATTTTTGAAATTAATTATTATTATAAAACGAGCAATCCATTTTAGATAACAAATATACCAGGTTAGTTTCATATACTTTTCACCACCCATTTATTCATCTCCCGCTTAATCTTAAGGAAGATATTCGTTCTGAAATAATTCTGAAGCATTTCTAACTTTTTGTAACAATTATTTTTGAGTTTTATGTTTTATGCAAAAGAGGTTTCACCGGTGTTATTTGGACTTCCACGACCTGTCCATCAAACAGGACGTTTCTGAAAGACCCATCCTACAGGGAAACTTCGTTGAAAGTTTAGTGATAAAAGCTTACCTACTTAATTTGGATAAAATATTAATGTAATTTTCTTTTTAAATTAGTTGGCAAACCTCTCAATTCCAAAATACAGGTCTGTTACCAATAATTCTGAATGACGTTTTTATTTAGAAGTATACAACTTTAAAATTAAATAAAACACATATTAACAAGGTTACTATCTATAATTTTGGCATTATTTAAAAGATAATTGTATGCCACTAGTGTTTAAATGTGATTTTGGGAATATGAGCTCCACGGCTGGCTCGAATGAAGCGCAATGAGGAAGTACAATTTTCGACCACTTTATCGAGCAACGCGATGAATGTTGACTTCCAAGTATTCCAACGTTTGTGGTTTATTGGCGTAGACTAGTGACTTTACACATCCCCAAAAAAAAGTAATCCATAAGTGTGAGATCACACGATCAAGGAGGCCAGTTGGCAGGTCCATTATGCGAAATTATGCGCTCATTGAATGTTTTCCGCAATAAATTGATGGTGTCGCGCACTCTGTGGCATATTGCGTCATCTTGTTGAGACCAAAGCTCTATCACAGCAATACGATTCAACTGAGGAACGAAGATCTCAGCAATCATGGCTCTATAGCGCTCTCCATTGACTGTAACATTCTGACCGGCATCATCTTTTAGGAAATGTAGGCCAATGATTTCATCTGCCCATAAAGCACACCAAACAGTGACTTTTCGTGGACGTAAGAGCGTCTTAATAAAGGCTTTTGGGTTTCCTTAGCTCCAAATTCTATTTATTAACGTAATCATTCAACCAAAAATGAACTTAATTGCTGAACAAAATTTTGCGTTAAATATTATTTTCAGCCCATTCATCGAATATACAGCGCAAATGATGGTCACGTGGTTTTAATTCTTGCACAAGCTGGATCTTCTAAGCTCTTACCGCAAGATCTTTCAGCAAAATCTTCCACGAAATTGACGGGCACAGGCTCGGGTCCTCCTCAACACTACGTCTCACAGCACCAATAACTTCGTCTTTTTGGATGCGTATTATCAACCAGAGTGTACGTATTGCAAAAACGATCCATGGTTTGCTGAATAACTTGATCAGTTTGACGATTATGTGGACCGTAAAATGGACGTATCTCACGATAAGCTTAACGAACTGAACCATGAGTCTCAAAATAAGTTTGCAAAATTTTTAAGAGTTGTTTTGGCGTAAGTCTATTCATGCTGAAAGGACAAAACGTATGTATTGACTACAAATCAACTGTCAAATTTACAGTCATTAGAAATAGTGTTGCCAATTTAAAAAACAAATCTGTAAAAAAACACCCTCTATAACAAATGTTAATTTTAAATCAATGTAAGTTTCGAATATTAAGTGCAGATTTTCTATATCACGCGAGGGTTAATTTCAGAAATTAAATTTACTTCGAGGGTGTTATAACATGGCTTCGACCATAAACGACACTTTATTTAAAAACATTGGACCGTCGCAAACTATAGCCAGGCTGAAGAATCTACGTCCAGCAGATTTTGATCAACTTATTCTAGTGCCTGTAGCATCATACTCTTTCCGGGTTCCCAGACGAAAATTTCCTGTTTCTAATCTGGGGTAATAGTTTTTGTGAGTTCACGATCTCTCTAGTGGAATAAGAGAAATTAGTTCTTATCAATCTCTTGTAAAAATCATAAATATCTAAAAATGTAGCTGTTTTATGTCTGCATACATTTCCAAATATCATTGATGAATATTGCACCTACTAATTTTTTCTTGCGTATTCTTCTCTCACATCTCCAAGTCTGTGTCTGTCAAATCATATGTAGATATTTTAACCTTAATATGTTCGAGATCTTAAAAAAATCACATTAAATGTTGATATAAGGCGAGTCACTTTGACAAGAATTTAGTTTGGACGAGTCTTTTACTGTTTTTAAAAAAATGTATATGATAAAATGGTTTTTTCGTTAAAAATGAAGGTATACAAAGGCGTAAAATTGTTATCACATTCTAAACATACTCATAATATGGAAAATAATGGAAATGGATTCCTCGCCTCACTTTTCAATCATCAAATATTGTTTGATTATTGGAATGTTGTCAAAAGTTATTTAAAAAAAAATAAAATTTTAATTCTGACACCCGATATCTAGGTTACTATTAATTTTTGAACCCAGATAATTTTGGATTAACGACAATATTTCTATAGTTAAAAATCATGGTTTATATGTTTAGACCGTGTCAAATTGGAATTATTATCCGAAGTTTTGCCTACGATTGCACGAGACATCTTCAGATATTGTAACTCCACGAGATTATAGCACTGAATAACTATCGAGGAGAAACAATTCGGTATTTATACCCGACTGGTGCTCAGAGAATCCAGCGTTATAATCGATATCCACTTTTGATGTAGACAGTAACCTGCATCTCTACTAATATTATTTGGATATTTACAAATTTCAATTTATTTTCTAAGTTAATGTTTAAAGAAACCAGATATTGATGCTAGCACCTTAATTTCTTTTACATAAAAAGTGTGACCTAACCAATACTGGTGTTCAGCTACAGCAAATTTTACAATTTGTTTCTTTTTTGTACTTTTTTCATATTCCTTAAATCTAGTGGATATAGACCATTTTGTTTCACCTACATACACTTTACCACAAGAGCAAGGTGTCTTTTAAACCCCTTCTGTTTGAAATGGTATTGCGTTCTTTGGTGACTTAAAAACATTGTCCTGCTTTCTTACATGTGTTGAAAATTATCCGAATGATTGATTTTTGGAGCAATCTGGCAATCTTATCGGTGGTTTCTTGTATGTAAGGTAAGACAACACTGTCCATAGGAGGTACATTTATGACACTTTGTTAAGGAGTGGGCAAAACGTCGGATAATAATTCAAAGTTGATACGGTCTAAGCTCAAGAACCATGATTTTCAACTTTACCAAAGTTTTCGTTCTTTATTCACAACATTGAAAATATTCAATATCTCTGTACCATTACTGTAAAAATGTCAGAGCACCGTTGAAGAAAATGTACACAGATTAGAGGTAATTATGTGTTAAAATAAGTTACGGATTTTGTTCAGTTCTTTTCTTAAATAGGTCAGATATATATCGATATAAGGATCAATCCTTGTATCTTCTTAATATATTACTGGTGATTCTGAAAAATTATATACTGAAATTTACATTTTTTATACGAAAATAAAATATAATACTCAATACTTATTCCACATTAAATAAATATCTTTGAATCTCAAACTAGATATGTTTATTAATATTATTTCGTTATAGGTTTTTTTTATATTTGTTTTATATTTTCACATAAATCATATTGCTTGGATAGCAGCTGTAATGTGTAGACATATATTTCTTTCTTTTCATATTACTTTTTTTATTTGTTTGTCTACGTGAGTAGATTTATACTCGTAGCTTATAAAATCTGGTTGTAAAGAAGTATAAGATGGACATACTTCCTGTGTGATGGATTAACGCAACTTAATATACAATAAATAGTTTCATTAGAATTTCGTTTGTTGCTTACATTTATATGTAACTAAATCAAATTTATTTAGGCTTGTACTTTTTATTGTATTCTATATATCGGTCAAATTGGAAGTCATTCTTGTACAATGAGGACGTAAACTCTGGAATAAATTAATTATTTAAATAAAATATTTATTAAGAAAATTGAACCGAGTTCTAAAAGTGCACTAAGTATTTTTAATCTGTTTACGCGAATTACATTTTGTCAGGTATTAGTTTGACCCTGACTTCAAGAATTTCTAATTTATGTAAAAATTTCTAGTTATTTTTCACATTTTAGCGCACTGTTAGAAGTCGATTAAATTTTTTATAATTTTTTTGTTCGATTTTTAATTTTTAATTCATTATGCTATACATAAACTATTTGAACTAAGTACCAGTTGAGATTAGTGTACTTCGCAATGATTTCAAGGTGGCAAAAAAGTTGTAAATCACCCTAAACTGAATCACTAAAAATTCATTGATTCTTAGAGTTCACTAAATACCAGTGAAATTGTGTCAAACAAATATTTAATCTGTCATAGTAAATCCACTATCTTAAATTTCGAATTAATTTTAGATTGGTAATGTAGACTCCAAAACATTCCAGTATCGATATTTAAAGAACTTGAGATGTTAATTTCTTAGCCCGATATATTTTATACTGCATATTGAGTTTGTGTACACCCCAAGAACCCCGCAAAATCAATTTTAGACAAAATCGGGAAATGTAAAATTTTCAGTCCCTCATATTGTATCTTATCAACCTAATAGTTCTAAAAAATTAACTTCATATTTGTAATACCACCATATTAGATACACCATATTGAATTTTTTAAAAATAAATTTAGATTCGTTATGTGTCATACCAATTTTGGAGAAAATTGGACAAAGTTAATTTTTTTGGCCGCCATATTGTAAGCGCCATCTTGGATTTTACTTCACCAATTTCATCTAAAAAAATATGGGACCACCTGCTTTACATAACGTAAAAAATTTCATTCAATTCGGTGCAGCCGTTCCGGAATAATCGGTGTACATACATAAAAAAAAATACATATTCGACGAATTGAGAACCTCCTTCTTTTAGAAGTCGGTTAAAAACTAACTAAAGCTGGAGATATTAGAAGTTTTATTAATAAATATGAAAACCCAACTCCTCAACAAAATGTCATAAATATATCACCTCTAGTGTTGTCTTGCCTTACATACAGGAAATCGCCAACTGGATTGCCAGATTGCTTCGGAAATTACATGTTCGGACAGTTTTTAGCACATGGAAGAAAGTTAGAAGTTCCCAAAGGACGCAATACCATTAGAAACAGAAGGCCTTTATAAGATACCGTGCTCTTGTTGTAAAGTTTATGTGTGTGCAATAGGACAGTCTATATCCACTAGGTTTAAGGAACATGAAAGATGTATTGAAAAGAAACAAATTGTACAATCTTCTGTAGCTGAATACTAACAGTGTACAGATCACACCTTTAATTTAAAAGAAACTGAGGTACTAGCATCAGTTTCTTTAAAAGTAAAATGAGAGAACCAATCGGAGTTTGTAAATATCCAAATAATATTAATAGAGATACAGATTACAGTATGCACCACAAGTGGAAATCGATTATAATGCTGGTTCACTGGGCTGTTGCTCCTCGACGGTCATTTAGTGTTCCAATCTCGCGGAGTAAAGATTCTTGAAAATGTTTCGAATAATAATTCCAATTGGACACGATCTGAACCCAAGACCATGATTTTCTATTTCTGTAGTAATTAACCATATTTCTTAAATAACCGACTCTTCAAGTAATCTATGTTAATAGGCTCAATTAGGAAAACTTTAAAGTAACTCCACAAATATAAGTCAAGAAGATTTAAGTCCAGAAACCTCGACAGCCGCTCAATAGTTTCGGCCGTGAAATCGCCGGAAGATTATGATATTTTTCTTAAAATAATCGACACCTTCTTGGGTTCTAATCCGATTATCATACCTCATAATCATAAAGAATTTCTGTTCTCTGTGCCTTACTGGGGTTTCATTTTCAGTCAAAATTAACTCAAAGTGATTATTTCATAAAATATGACGAAGACACAGAAAAATATTTATGAATTTTGTTTCGAGCGTTAACTGTTGATAAATCTAACACAGTTACGTGTAGGTGTAGAATATGTAATAAACAAAATAAAAGTTTTGCAGGGAGTCTAAAAGTGTGCCAAATATTAGGGGTTTCTACTTAAAAAATCAAAATTGAATTTAGCCTAGCTCTTCCTTGTCACACTGTATGATATTGGAAAAAATCGTTCCAAAAGAAGTTCATGTATCCGAATGATTTCTTAAAAAACCCAGAGCTTTTTAAATATTGAATTTATTCCAGACATTACTTCCTCATTGTATATAAACGTCAAAAATACCTAACATCAACCAGAAATCAAACTTAGTTATATAGTGCCAAACATTATTCCAGATAATTAAAAGCCAAAAATTAAAATTTGATCAATCAATGTGTTTCTCGCTGATATTTTTATTTCGGTTAAAAAAATTTCAAAAATATGCAAAACTAAACCCAAAAACAACTGCAAATTTCAGAAATACTGCAAGAAATTTTAGTCTAAGGTTTCTCAGCTTTCGAGTTTGGCCGGTGTGGGTTATTTTTTAGTGTGTGCTCTCCCAATTTACGTAAATCGACTCTATGGTAATTTAATTGTACTAATATCCCAACGTGAAAGAAAAAGAAACACACTTAAATGCCCTAATCCACCAAAGTAGTGTAATTTTGAAAGTAGTGGAAAACAAAAGGCTGTTCTAAACAGAAATTGCAACCTAGAACTTTGTTGAACATATGACGACTCATTCTCATAGAATGCATATTAAAATTGATAGACTATAAGGTATGATTTTTTACTTAAATTATGAAGTCGTAACTTAATGTTACTAAGCTAATAAAGAATAATTGCGTTGACTAGAGAAGCATTTAATGTCAAGGTTCAGCAACGAATCCAAGATGAAGGAAATGGTTGAAGTTTGAAGTGGGAATATCAGGTTAAACCTACGAGTCTAAATTGACTTAAAGTTCTAGACAAGCCCTAAAGCTTTAATAGAACAAACGTTTATTTCATATCGATTATATTAAAACATATTCTACTAAACGGAGAAATTCGTTTATTCACACTGTATGTGGGTCTGAACCATTGCAGAATATATTTTATGTCTCCACTCATTACCCAGAAATGAAAATAAATAGGCTAACAAACTTAAGCATGGACTATGTGTATTATTTTTGGGGTTGTTTATATATTTTTCTTATAAACATATAAACCCAGATAATTTAGGGAGATATAATACCAATCCTCGGTAAGATCTTAGGATAAATATGTTAAAGAAACTCTATATTTGTTTATATTCAACATGTGGTCGGGATCATCAAAGGAGTGTTCTTTATCAACTGAGCAAATTTTCTAAACCGAAGGAAACAATAAAATATGTAAATAAAATTGCTACAATGGAATATAATTATTTGTTAATATGTACAAAGATCTGGTCTGTGATCATTTTTTACCTACTAGACCAAAATGAGGACAAGTAAAATGTGAAAAATGGCTAAAAGGGCGAATAGGATTTTTTCATGGTCACAGATAGGAATTTTTATTTTAGGAAGATGTAGAATAGTTTGATTAACTTTTTTTGAATAATAATTATTAGTTTTAAGATGCTCGGGTCGAGCAGCGTGAATGAAAGGCAAAGCAACTTATGATTGGTGTAAATGGACGCGGAGTGGTACTAACGCGAATAAGCAGAGGTTCTGAGGGTTATAAAGTTAATTATTAGCAGTTATGATTTGTAATTCGTTAGAGACGGTGGGTTTAGAAAATGTTAAATACTATGCGTATAATCGGTTTGATTAAGTAGGTTTTAATTTTTAACTTTTCTTCCGGAAAGTTAAGAGGATATTCTGTTTTATTCTTCTTGAGAAAAGAGCGATTCTGATACTGTTTTGTGTAAACAATTTAAATAGCAGTTTTTCATATTTTTATTTTTTTCTTGGTTAATCTTTTAGAAAACTGTTTAAATGTGTACTTTTCAAAATAGAGTTTATTACACTGGGATTAAAGTAAGGACCGACAGGAGCCCATATCTTAGTTACAGTGGAATTGTCTTATCGAGTTTATTTTAAGTTTTGCATTGGAAATAATTTGTTTTTGTTAATTTGGTTTTGTGTGTTTTGAGAATTTCGTGTCGTTTAATCTAATAAAAACCATCACGGGATTAGTCTCGTGGGCACACTGATGTGAGAATGCTAACACAAGAAGCCTGATCTGACCAGTTATCTAACAGCTTTTCATGAATCCTGAAGTTATATTTGTGGTATTGGTAAGCTCTAATAACCTGTAGTTGTTTAGCACTAAAACTAAATGAGCCTTAGCAGATCGACTAAACTTCCAGAATGTCTTTGTCATTGTGGCATCTATTTATAGGTTTATAAAATAACAGCAATTCGACGCCATCAAAATATACCGTTAGCAGGAGTCCACGATCAAATTTTGTTACAAAGCGATTGACACAACAGGGTAACCCTGTTGTGGATGTCGTGGAACATCGAAATCAAAGGAAATGAGGACGCAGACAGCACCGTAAAAGAAGAAGCAAAAACTCCTTTGCTCGCAATCTTTCTACGGAAACTAAAAAGCCATAAGAAGGAATTTATAAATCCATCCCAGAAAAAGATATTCAAGTAATAACGAATCTCTTCACCGAAGACACAGGTTTCAAAAATACCATCCAAAAAAAAAATAGAAAAACTGAGAATGACGTTGCCGTTTCTACGAAAAAAAGTGCAACTGCTATGCAAATACGTGACACTCTTCTACAAGAGATTTAAATTTCTGACGCCCGAAGGAATAAAACACTTTCCCCTCAGGATAATCATAAACTTCGTGAAAACTCTAAACACTCCGCCCTTTTATTAGATTAGGGTAACATTCAAAGGATCTGATACGTTGAAATGCAGGCAAGAAGATCCTTAACCACTTATTTGCTGCTTGCAATATAAAGAGTTTAAATTGACAAGTGCAACAGTAAGTCAACCTAGTTTTCTACTTTTAAAATACACGAATAAGACATCGCTTTCTTTTACAGCAAACTAACCAAAAAGATCTAGGTTACATCGCAACTAGGTCAAGTTAAAAACTTATACATGTTTAGTGAATTCAGATGAAAAATTTTCATCAATATTTCTCGTAGAAAATCAGATATATTATGGAGTTAAGCACCTTATACAGTTTTCTTGAATTGAAAAAAAGAAGAATTAAATTACACATACATTACTTGATAGTATTTTTAAAGCGGTTACAAAAACCATCCTGGACGAATAAGCCACGGAAACCTACAGAACGACGTAAGAGAAAAAACGTACTTCAGGATATCTAACACAAATTGTCTGAAAGAACGAATATCTTAAAACAGGAGACAGACTCAAAATATATAAAATGGCAGTAAGACTCGTCATAGCATACGCGGCAGAACCAAGACCAGATACAGCCAAATCCCTACTGCGTTAAGGAGTATACAAGGCAAATCACTATATGACAGAATTTGCATCAAAGATATTAGACAACACTGCGGAATACAGGATATAGGAAAGTGGGTAAGACAAAGAAGATGTTGGAACAAATACGCAAAGAGAATGAAAAACACAGGACTCGTTAAAAATGCAAAACAAAAAAAAAATAGGGACGATACCATGACGAAGACCACCAATAATGGAGAGAATGCCGGACCTCTTTATTCAAAGAGAACGTATTATCAATGAACAGGCACTAGCCTACTTATATAGAAGAATATCACACTAGAAAAAAAGAAGAATAAGAAGAAGAACAAATTTCAGATTTATACTCAAAAATTTAAATGACATTTCATAGTTATATTTAAATAAAACCTCAAAAGTCTCGACGAGTTGATATAATAATAATGTAATTTTTAGATATTTATGAAGCATTTTTAACCCAGCAATTGGAAATGGATCATTTCTAAACAGAACCTCAAACGCAAATCCTTAAAGAGTTAGACTAAATTAAAACTATAAAGTCATGGTCGTCTTTGAATAAATACTGAGCAGCAAATTGCTATAATATTACCATTTTTGCATATATTGTAAAAAACTTCACATTAATTTTAAGATAATGTGCTGGCAGGAAGTTTCATAAACCATTTATTAAATGCATTTAATGTTAATGAATTGAATTTAATAGTTTTTACGTTAAATCTAATGTAGTTATACATTAAATTTGGTATGTTTTCAATTACTTTATTGAAATTTAAGGGATCATTTATTTAAATTTAATGTAAATAGCTTTAATTTCAAAGTATATGTAACTTATTGACGATTTAAGGTACAAAATCATTAAATTGATTTATAAATGTATATTAAATTTAACCCTATTTTTAACAGTGTATATCAGATGAATTTTAAACAAAACCAAAGAAAGGAAGTTATTTCTGAAGAAAATCTTACTGTATAGATACATGTTCACATCAGGACACTTTAATATAAGCAAACTAATTTACACTTTAACTATTTTCTCTACAAAATAGATACTGACAACTTGGCAAACCCACTACGGTCACTATGCCATGTATAAATTTTTTTAATGTGCAAATAAAGTAAAATTAAAGGATATTGCTTGAAATTAGAATACATAAATTAAGTACCTCTTAGGGTGAAAAAAAGTTTAAAATATCCTTTTTGGTTCATACTTATTGGCAAGCGATTGCAAAAAGGCAATCATAAGTTTCCTTCAGTTCAGTTTTGGACATAGGCCTCTCTCATTTTTCCTGATTTGGTGTCGGATTTATCAAAGCAAATTCTGCAGGTTTCTTAAGATTGTTTGTCTAATGCATAGGTAGGTTTTCGAGATATTTTCTCCTTTTATGGTCTCGATTTAAAGGTAGTAATAGATCACCTTCAATCAGAACATCTTTTAAGTTCTGCAACTTCCCATGCTACATCTTTAACTTTGTAATCGGTCTAATGTAAACACTGTTTTCTATCATTTAACGATATGCTGATCATTTGTCGTTCCATGTCAAGCTGTGTTAGCCGCAGTTGATTCATAGAATACTCTGTCAGGGTCCAGGTTTGTGCAGCATATGTTATGACTGGTAGTATGCATTGGTCAAAAAACTTTTTCTTAAATGCATATGAACTTGTTTGTTCTTGAGTATTTTACTTAATTTACCAAATGCTACCTAGGCACTGTTAATTTCGGTGATTTGGTTTTCTCCATCTAGCGTTATATTATGACTATATGGCCAAGGTATAGACAATCACGCACAGTCTATAATTTATTGTATTCTACTATTATATTGGGGTATCTTTACATATTACTTTGGTCAATCTACTTTTGATGCTTCCCTCTTTAAATTCGACAGCACTTCCTGTAGTTGAATTTACTGAAATTAGAACGATATCATCTATAAATGCCAGACATAAGTCAAGATTGTTTAGTATTCCCATTGTCAGCAAATGTTCATATGTGCATATGTTCATAGTCCTTTCTAAATCCTGCCTGCTCAATAGCTGGATATTCTTTAGAATATTTATTCAGTCAAATTATTATAATTTTGATTAACAGCTTGTAATCCTGAGAGAGCAAACTGGCCTATTAATTTTCAAGGTTTGCTTCATTCCATTTCTTAAACAGTATAACTAAACGGGATTGTTCCAATTATCTGGTATCTTGCCTTCCTTGAGACACTAAATTTCTCTCATGTTTGCAGTAATAAGTAAAGAAGTTAAAATGTTATACGTCGCCTGCAAATTGAACCGTTTTTTTTTAATTATTATTAAACAAAGTACTGCAAGCTGTGGATGACCGCAATATTGTTAAAGACGTAAAATGAAATATCATTTAAAGTTGACAAAAAGAGCGACCCTGGATGCTTTGCCAAGTTATCGGTATCAACTCGTATTTTTTATTGATACGAAATATCTTTGTGGAAATTTCCACCCGCATCAGACTTTTTGAACAAATCGTTGACCAGCTCTCATACTCTCATATATATATATACATATATATATATATATATATATATATATATATATATATATATATATATATATATAATTTATTTTTGTATCTTAAACCTTTTGTTAATATTTTTCTGTAATATTTTCTTGGGTACAATTTTGATAAAAAAGCAGATTTCCGTACTTCAAATCCTTGTTTACTTACCAGAATAATTTAAAACTTAAATCTAGGTCAATTCATGTTTATTTAAAAGGCGGTTTCTTTCAGACCCTTCTTATTTTCCCCCATTTTTTTCACAAGTCTTGTTCTGAATTTAGTTTTAAAGACTGAACTTGGAGTCGAAAAGTATTTATATAACTGCAGTGGCTATTTTTTACTGGAATATTATTTAGTGTTGTACCATCTTTTAGAATAACCATTGCATTAAAGTTCCAGCAATTCGAAAACTGACAGCTAAGTTACAGTAGATTAGCTGACGCGTGCCAGGACAGTGGGTCAGATGTTTTGCCGATTATAGGAAATCCGAGCATTTAAAGCTGTTATTTTATTAACAAACATACAAATTATTAACATGGAAAAGGGAAAACACAAAAAAAAAAGCTCCCAGACACAGAATAACCTCGCTGAAAAATTTTTCGTCGCTACTTGGTAGTATTCGGCCCAATATCGAATATAAAACGATTTCATTGGCTGTTGGAATACAATAGTCGTAAAATTTTAGTTGGAGCTCTTAGCAGTATTGTCAAACTTTGGCCAATTTCGTATTATTTGAAAATGTCAATTTTTTTTGAGTTTAAGAATGAGAAATTTTAACTATATATTGTAAAATAGAAAATTATCTAAAATTGATAGTTCGCTTAAAACTCGCTATAACTGTCAAACATAATTTATTAACATATATTAGGCCGAAACGTATCGATAGAATGCAATTAATTTTGTTATGTATTGTGTGCAATTTTATAACTGAGTCTGGATATTTATGTTAACTTACTAATTTAATATATCGAGTAGAGTCCAGCCAATAGCACATCTTTAGGTTTCGATATATTGGGAAGCTATAGAGCTACTGATTACAGCGCGAGTCGGGGTCGGCATCATAAATAACAACAGTGAAACAAAACTAGGTTGATTGTGTTTACATTATCTAAAAAGCAGTTATTACTTTTAGTTGAATTAAAAGCTAAGGAGAGAATTGATATGGAATATTAGTGTACGTGCTATGGATATTATGGGGGTAATTTTAAGCCTTTTAGGGGAATTTTGGGGCAGTACTGGGTATTGTA
This sequence comes from Diaprepes abbreviatus, assembly GCA_034092305.1. Lineage (NCBI taxonomy): Eukaryota > Metazoa > Arthropoda > Insecta > Coleoptera > Curculionidae > Diaprepes > Diaprepes abbreviatus. The sequence goes on from JASJET010000031.1 coordinate 19,522,934, forward strand.
CTGTATTGTGAAGGATTGCGCTATATTTTCGAGTGTTGCAAGGAATAATGAAGGTGTTATGATGTATTATAGAAACGATTGAATATTTTTCCAGTAAAGTTATTAAAAATTGTACTAATGTAAGTGAAATTCGATATAAATTTTTTAATTAATTTAAAAAATCTGTTAAGCTTGATCTTTGATAAGTCACTCATGCAATTTAAGGGGTAACACTACTGTAACCGCCGAAAAATAGGGTTAATTTTGACAATTTTTTTTAAGTGTGGAAGAGAAATAGGAAAATTCTTTTCAGAGGGTTCATTTAGCCCATATTGAAGTATGAAAAAAATTTTTTTATTATTATTTTGATACAAAATAGCAGAGATAGAGATGCTCTTCCAAATCACCTTTTTTAAAATTGAAAAATGGGCACAAGTATTTTTCGTGAAGAATGAGACCTGGAACAAAAAACAAAGAAAATATATAGTTTATATATAATTGACTCCTCGATGACGTAGGATTTTTTAAATAGAATTTTGTACAAATGGTGCATTTTTGGAAAAAAAAATTAGTCGATTTTTGCTCTAAAATAAAACAATAAATTGTTTATAAAAAAACTTTATATCCAATCAAAAAACGGCTTGCAAGGAACATAGCGATTGTGAAGAAACTGTTGAAATTTTATATCGATGGGTGCAATAGTGTTTGAGTAACTATTTCGCCAAGTTCGAAAAAAGTAGTTTTGATTTATTATATAGAATTGTCGCACTTACGGACTTCTGGCATACCTGTGGTCTTCCGTGAAACTGTAAGGTCATTTCACTCTAAAGGTAACATGCCCACTTACTATTTTGACAGGTAACGGTAATACAAAAGCAATGCTACGAAGCGCGCAGGGGGCATGGGCGGCCCGCTTTGTGCTTAGCTCGCACTCGAGGCGTTGTAGCAAAATCGAGATTTCGACGTTTTAAAATTTTTTTTTCGCTAAGGGACTAATTGAATATTGTTTTTGAATGACTAATTATTCGTTTAAAGCAATCAAAAAAATTATTTTTTTTAACCTTCTTTGGTCGGTGCTTTTATTTCTGTCCCAATATCTTCTACAACCTATACAGAATTCCTTTTCTTACTTTATCTTTCTCGTTTAACAACTCAAAATAGATCCTCCAACTTTCCTTGATTTTTTTTATTAGCATTTATATTTCTTTCGTCTCCATTCTAACGTACCATTATTATGTTACGTTTTTTTGTTTTTATTTCCTATTTTTTTATATATTGTCCTCGTCTTCTTCGTCAAACCACGTTACACTTTTTCCCTTTTTATTTTCTCTAATAGGCCATCTCGATTTACATATTTTATTGCTGTTTCATTTTGTTCCCAAATATCATCTATGTTTTTCCTCACTCAACTTTTACTGTTTCTATGTATTGATGTATGCTTTTTATTTAATAGGTCTGCATTAAATTTTTTTTTCTGGACTCTGACTGCCTATACAATATTCCATTCCTTTAGGCATTTCATTTTTACTAATGTATGGATCCGAGTGTCATTTCGTTCCTGGCATACCTTTTATTCTCGTTATATAATTCATATTATTTTTACCTATTAACACTTGAACAATCTGGCTAATCGGTTTTTTTTTGTTCGGGAATATCCATGTACCTTTGTAAATTTATTTGCACCTTAGTTACAAACATATGTCTTTTCATGATCTAACTTATATATTTTTCTTCATTCCTATTTGCTACCTAGTGTTTTCTATATTTTTCTGCAGTAGCTGTAAATAGAATGATCTCAAAGTGAATGAACAACTTTAAGGAGGTAATACTTTTTACGTATTTCAAAGTTCATATAAACATATTTAATTAGGGACATGCGTCTTAAGATATAAGATAATCGAGACCTATGTAAAATCAACTTCAGTAATGGAGTTTTTTCTTTAATTTTACAATATTTGATTAGTTGCCTATTCAAACTACGTCAAAAATTTGCTTCGTATTTTTTTACAAAGGAGCTATTTTTCAAAAATCTGTTTGTTTCTGCATATCATCATAATATAATGTAAATGACACGTTTTATTTCTGTTATGGGCTGGATCATAATTAAGTGTTCCCTCGCTCACCTATTTTACATAATCATTCTGATATGATACAAAATTGCTTGATATTATATATATATATATATATATATATATATATATATATATATATATATATATATATATATATATATATTTTAAACAAACAAATGATTAATGCAGCAATGTCTCAAAGAGCATTCATATGTTTAAAAATATGTTGAGCTACTTACTTTTAATTTAGTATATGATACAACGATAAATAAATAAAATATTTTATGTACTTATCGCTGGAAAAATTATTTACTTGAAGTTCCAAATTGGTTTACAGAGTAATAAGCCTCTTTTATCTACGAACAAAAAAGAACGATAACCATGATTTGGGCACATTTGCTCAAACGGACTCAATAATTTAGAAATTGAGAACTGTTAGTTATTAAGATATATAGTTACAAAAATAAAGTTTTTAATCTCTAGCAGTTTGTAATCTCCATAAATATTCTATGTTATATATCTCGTAAGTTTTTAATATTTAATATCAGTATCAAAATATTAATCTCTCCAAATTAAGGACATAGAATGAAAAAAAATTACCATCTTTTGTTGTCACATAAAACTTTTATTACATTTATCTCTGTATCTTTTACAAACGATTTTCCAACAAAAGATACCCCTAATAAATAAGATATGAATCTATATTTTCTAATACGGGAAAATAATAAAGGGAAATGATATTTGTTTGCTTCACTACAACTACGTCCCAAGAAAATTATTTATAAGAAATAGCTAACGTTGTGAAAAAAGTTATATGAAATCAAAACATTCATTAGGAAGCATTGTGTTTGTTAATCTTAATTGGAGTTTGATTAGTGGAAGAACAATCTGTCTTCATTAATTTAATATCTATGGAGTTTCAGCCACTGCAGGATATACCAATTTGGGGAATTAGTAGATCAGATTTGTAATTTTTCGGGAAAAATTTTACTTGTTAAATTGAAAAATATAGTTGCAATGTAAACGACATATATAAAAATTAGATTAAAGTGCCCTTCAATGAATGTTTTGGCGCTCCTTGAGATAGGTGCTCAGATGGGTGCTTATGACTTGAATGAAATCATGTTGTAATAATTGTATAAACTTTTACTTGAATTTTGTTGCTAGCATCTTATTATAAAAACAAGCGAGTTCAAAGGCTATGCATATTTTTCTCATAAAAGTTACTGTCATAAAATTTTGTGGTGAGGTGACATGAAACACTATCTTAACTTGTGCATTTCTTTTCAAAAAACGCCCATAGATGTAATGAGGAAATATCAGAATAGAAACAGTTTTTTAGTGTATGAAAGATTAAAAACTAAAAAGGTATTGAAAACCTTACAAAGTATCTATTCGTTTGAATGCTGAACAAAATATCGATAACCAAAACTTTTATTAGCATGGAATATATTTTACAGGTAATGGCCGTGGTTTATTGTGCATGGACTTTAGGCAAGAGCGAATACAATGGACGCTGATGAAATGTCGGTGCGTATATATATATATATATATATATATATATATATATATATATATATATATAATAAAATAGAATCAAATATTGGCGAAGCGGACGTGAAAATCTGTCAATCTACATGATTCTCGTGTTAAAAAGTGCGGAGCACTCCAAAATATGGAAAAACTCCGGGTTTGACAGATGGCGACAACGCTGTTTCGTCCTAATATGGGACTCGTCAGGCCACCGCATTCGGTACAAACCATTATCTCGCCTTTGCATCCTATAAAACTGAATTTAAAATCAAAAAACAGCAAAGAAGACGACAAAGGCGACATCTCGATGGTGCACTTGATAATACAAGAACCACACAGATTAACAAAGTTAGTAAATAACCGCCATATGGTGGCGCGACGGTGAATTAAAACAGAAATATGTAAAATCGATTACACGAAATGCGCTGCCCAAAGGATAGGAGTCGCATTTTTTTCGGTACTGGCAACCAAGCCTACTGCTCATTTTAGCAGCCAAAGCCACGTGTCGCACCAAACGATCCCACCATGAGAGCATCGTTTAGCGTGTTTCAAAGCCAAACAAGTAAATAAATAAATAGATAAGTTTTTGTCCGTGTAATTTAAAACAAAATAGAATCAAATATTGGCGAAGCGGACGTGAAAATCTGTCAATCTACATGATTCTTGTATTAAAAAGTGCTGAACACTCCAAAATATGGAAAAACTCCGGGTCCGACAGATGGCGACAGCGCTGTTTCGTCCTAATATGGGACTCGTCAGGCCACCGCATTCGGTACAACCATCATCTCGCCTTTGCATCCTATAAAACTGAATTTAAAATCAAAAAACAGCTAAGAAGACGACAAAGGCGACATCTCGATGGTGCACTTGATAATACAAGAACCACACAGATTAACAAAGTTTGTAAATAACCGCCATATGGTGACTTGGTTGCCAGTACCGGAAAAATAGTTTGTTATCAATTAAAAAGGTGGAATTTTAACTGCGTTTAATTTTTATATTGTGATTTTTTTATTCGAAAATTTGAGTCTTTCCAACTAAACTATTTTATTAATATTAATGTGTATTACTTTTAAACACAAACTACGTTTTCAAAAATAGTTATTTAATGAAGTTACCTTATACAGGATCAAAAACAAATAAACTTTTCTTCTCATATGACCAAATTTTAATAGCCCTATTTTGATTTTGTAGAAAAACACACATTTAAAATGGCGCTAATACAAAATATTTCTGGAATGAAGCATTATCAAAACTAAGAAGTTTTATGGAAGTTGCGTTGAGTCTTATTTTACAATAGTGGTGCAATTTACAAAAAATGGACAAACAATGTAAATTATCTTATACAACTTAAATTTTGCATACGGGCTAAAAATTGCCTTTAGAAAAACTTTTTCTGATAATTTTTTTTGAAAAAAAAAAATTAAAATTTGACGGATAATGATAATCACGTGACTATTATTTTTTTGGTTAATTTTTATCTCAATCGAAGCAGGTCACACTGTAAATATATATATATATATATATATATATATATATATATATATATATATATATATATATATATAAATATATATATATATATATATATATATATATATATATATATATATATATATATATATATATATATATATATATATTTATATTGTTGTAAAACGTGTTTTACATGTCGATGGTCAAAATTAAAATAAGCGAAACGCATTGAAATTTTTCCTTATAACTAACGCCCTTAGCAAACTCCACCCCAATCACGTGACCAAACTCGACGCAACGGTTGGAAGTTTGCCTCATATAAATACGAAAACTTCAAATAGCGAAAACAACAGTACAGGATAAACTTTCTTAGGCGAAACATATACTAAATCACGCGGGTAATTAAAGCTTCTGACATACATATGCAACTTTTGTAATTTTAGCGTTAATTAATTATAAATTTTAAATATTAAAAAGTGCAGATTCGCACCCTTATACGGCACCACCCTGATTGGCTCCGGGGAACTTTCAGAGCGGGTTGCCACATCAACCCTCAGAAAAGTATAAATATCATACCAAAATTACATTCACTCTCTTATTCTTGCGTGACATCGTGGAATAGAAGAAGTATACACCGCAGGCTAAGATTCGGGCTTCAGTTTCGAAAGACAATCTACACGCATTTCGCTGGGTTGTCCACGCGTCGAGAGATCGCTGCCGAGGAGTTAGTACCTAGCATTTGCACATAGCTAGCATAGCTAGCGAAAACTCCCGGGGATCTTCAATAGGAGAGCCTCTAGAGTATTTAATTTCTCCCAAGAAATTAATGCCTAGATTCTCTACCAGAAGAAAAATTATTGATTGTGCCCCATTCGCGAATAGGGTAGTAATTCTGTTTTTTAGCAAACAAGTAGGCAATCAAAACAACCAAACGTTGTACTTTGGTAAGTTTGGAAAGCAGAAAGTCGCTTTCCAAAGGTGCGCCTAAGTCCTACTTGTTTGTTCTTTTAGAAAACTTCGTGCCCGGCTAACCGTAGGGTCCGATAAGTGTTCGGCTCTACGGGAAAAACCAGCGATAGATTTTCGCGTAAAAACTCTGCTTTGAGTTTGTTTTATTATTATTATTCTCAACCGCATAAAGACTTTCCCCGCGTGAAACTGAAAAACTAGAACTTAAAACTTTCGTGTTACACCTATTGTTTGTGACAAGTTTTAATTAATAACTGCATAAACAAGCATACCCAATTAAAAATACTAACGTTATAATCGCGCTTATAACGTTGTAAAAAACCGTGGACTAATTAAACTAAATTTTATTGTTTAAAAATCCAAATTTTAAGTGAAATTTATAAGTTGGGAAAAATCCAGACGCCTGTCGTCCAGACGTCTTTGTTCCTTTGCTTTTGTCGGTAACAAGCCGCTTGCCGACGGCCGACGTCGCAAGGTTGCGTCAGCAGATAGAAGCTCTAGCAACTCATAGCCGTACAAAAAACTTTTACCGAGACATCTGAATACTCTGAGAATTTCTGATTAAATTTGAACTTGATTTAATCTTAATCGTTTGCAAACACTAATATTTTACTAATATTCATTGTGTTATTTTTCGTTAAAACTGTTATACTTAGTTATTACGTTTTGTTTGTTTTTGTAACGAGATTCTCTTCTAATAGAAATCTCGGAACAAGTTGATTTTGTTACTTTTATTCTAGAAAAGGCTTTTTGTTTATTTTGTTTGAGAACTCAAAGTTTATTTTGTAAAAGATCAGGATATCTTCCTTAAGATCTTTAGTTTAATTAATAGCTATTAAAAGTTTCTTAGAAATTAAGGGTTTCTTAGAAATTAAGAGTTTGAGTTGAATTGTTAAAAATTTATTTAATTGTTAATCTATATTATTAACAACGATAGGTATAAAAAACAGACCTATAGATGCGCACGGACAAACATAAACATAACAACAGACGTTCTACATTATTAATTTCCTGTTGTAATAACAAACGCAAAAAACTATTTAATTAAAAGCCCACCGTGACAAGTAACTAATCGTGACTAAATCTTTTATAAATTTTTGCCCCTATTTTAAATTAATATTATTCTTCTTTAACATGTCCAGTCACGAAACATCCCATCAGTCCGTGTTTAATGAGGCGGGTGGTCATATGGACTTCCCGGGTGGAATTGGTGGGACCTCGGCGGTGGGGAAACCTGCCGCCCTACTTCGTCACATGGCAAACTCTCAATCCCCAAACTCCCTACAAACGATAGACGAGACAGAACAAAAATATACTCCCGTGAAAGAATTAATTAAATACTTCGAATCGGTGTCTAACCCTGAGGAGGGTTTCCAAATTGACAGAAACAGGGATACTTATAAACTAGGTAGATTAAGATTAAACAAGAGCGCCCCAAATATTATTAACCGGTTCCCGCATGAAACAAATATTGTTGCGCACGGAGCAAGGACGCAGAGACATATTTCTGTGTCATACGAAAATTCTACTAATCTAGAAAGTTTATTTTTTCCAAACTTAATCGGATCTACGCCACTAGAACGCGACGTTTCGGTTCCGGGAAAAACATCATCAGGGACTATGATGTTTTTCCCGGAACCTAAAACGAACGAAAGAGAGAGGTTCCGGCAACAATATATATATATATATATATATATATATATATATATATATATATATATATATATATATATACATATATAAAGTCTGGGGAAATTCATTATTTAAAGAATGCTGGATTCTTTGAAAAATCGTTTGAGCTAATTTAGGATGGCTGGAAAGAGGTTCTTCAATAATCAACTGTGATTTGTAAATAAGAATTTATTATTTATTCTTTACTTATTACAACTGAGTTGACTATATGACATTGATATTTATAGTATAAATTTTAGTGTGTTCAATTTTTACCAATTTTAATAAATGTTTTAACGGATTTAGATAAAAATACAAAAATCTATTTTAGTATGTAAAGTTTTTATTAACAGCCCACTGAGTGTGTACATAAGCCAAACTTCAGTTTTGATTTAGCTGGTTACATAAACATTTTTAATATCACCTAAGCCAACTGTACCAAGACTTAATAAAACTTTCAAGCTTTTATCTTTCCCCTAACTTAAAATTTACATATGAGGTTTAGGATAAAGATAAAGGAATAAATTTTAACTTATTACTTTAAATTCCTAAACTGGGAAACGCAATTGTGAATAACAAAAGTTAGTTTAAGACAATCAGAACACTCTCCGTATATCGAAGAATTTGAAAATTAGTACACAATTAAAAATATACTAAATTTTAGAGTTTCCAAAATATGTACCAAAAATAAGCGGATACAAAATTTGAGAGTAAATATTCTCAGTATTCAATCCAATTAGTTTTTACTTTTTTGGGTTTCGGTCATATTATTACTTTATAAAAAAATTAACACATGTTTTTTTTCTGACGTTTCGGTTTATTTTATTGATTAAACCATCTTCAGAGAATTACTGTAAATATGAAAAGAAATATCTAAATTTATGCTATATAAACTGAAAATTTTACTTTCTTACCTAATGTTAACAGGTGGTTCACTTGAAAAACTTACATTTAACTATTTTATTCTTTAATACATTATAATTAAACACTTCTTATTTAATATAAATATAAATACAGATAACTATTATTTTTTGAGGCATTTTTTTTTCACATCTGGTTAGTTGTGCTTTTGACAGAGTACTACCAAAGGGTTTGAAAGTTTCTGGACCATCTGCAATTTTATTGCCCTATTAGATTCGTATATACATTACTCAGGTCATTTGTGTCCGTTCTGAAATTCATTGTACCGGGTGTTCTTTTAATATGAATCATTTCTTTAATTGTTCTTTTTTTGTAATTACTCGGAGGAGGGCAGGCGCACACGGGCTGTTTTGAAAATGCGAAATCCATGGTAAAAAGGCTACAAAAAAAGAACAATTAAAGAAATGATTCATATTAAAAGAACACCCGGTACAATGAATTTCAGAATGGACACAAATGACCTGAGTAATGTATATACGAATCTAATAGGGCAATAAAATTGCAGATGGTCCAGAAACTTTCAAACCCTTTGGTAGTACTCTGTCAAAAGCACAACTAACCAGAAATGCATCAAAAAATAATAGTTATCTGTATTTATATTTATATTAAATAAGAAGTGTTTAATTATAATGTATTAAAGAATAAAATAGTTAAATGTAAGTTTTTCAAGTGAACCACCTGTTAACATTAGGTAAGAAAGTAAAATTTTCAGTTTATATAGCATAAATTTAGATATTCCTTTTCATATTTACAGTAATTCTCTGAAGATGGTTTAATCAATAAAATAAACCGAAACGTCAGAAAAAAAACATGTGCTAATTTTTTTATAAAGTAATAATATGACCGAAACCCAAAAAAGTAAAAACTAATTAATAACTACACGGTCAACAAATAGAAACAAAATTCAATCCAATTTCAGGCAATTGTATTCACCTGCATAGAAATAAAGTGACTCTTCTACAACACTTAACTTTAATACTCTTTGCATTTAACAGTTTTGTTAACTAAAAAACATAATATTTTTGAGGTTTTGAGTATAAAGATGTTAGAGTCTAAAGTTGCCAACGGGAAGAGTTTTAAATAGTTGAGACACCATTTCAAAAAAAAAAATTGTAGAAACTTTTATCAACCAAATTATCCCCAATTCTTACTAAAAATTATCTCTACCTCTAAAAAAACATCTGAATACCAATGAATAAGGAATTATTCTCCTAATATATAACTAGCTTTTTCTTTACCTTGTTAAGTAACGTTTCCGTGTTCATCTGACACTGCACCTACATTTTTAGATAAAAAGTCCAAATATAGTTTCAACGACAGGACTTTGTAAGATGGCAGTAGTTTTTGTACGCAGAGTTTGAGGCATTTTCAAATATTGCTGATCAACGTTATAATTGTTTAGTATATTGTTAAAAAATTTCTTTTAATAAACTGCTTAATTTTGCAATTATTATTGGTTGCGTTTTACGTCGTCAAAACTTCCGTTCCGTTCTGATAATCTGAACGTGCCATCATTTTCTCAGGTGGACATTTACAACACATTTAATAATTTCTAGTGAAAATATGTATTTTATGATTGAAGCAGTTGAAGTTTAATTATATTTGAGTTTTTATTGTAAATCATTAAAGGCTTAAGAAGTTTTTTTTTTAAATTTTGAATGTTAATACATATTGATATTTTTTTGTTAGTCAAATTTATAATGTTAATTTTAGCATTACAGTACATTATTTTATAAAAGAAAATTTTAGCTACTTAAGAATATTATGATAAAACGGGTACAGTCGCAATCACTCAAAAAGTAAATGAGCTCTTTAGCCAAAACCTATTTGAAACTCTATTTTTTCCCAACAAAGCCTGTGATGATTATATATTTTTGAATATACATTTTGGTCTGAGATGTTTATGTTCCAAAGACGAAAAGGTTAATCCTTTTTTTCAGATAAAAAAGATTTTTGTGGAATAAGACGTAAGCAGAACATTATGATTTATATATATATATATATATATATATATATATATATATATATAATAAATGAAGATATGTGAATATAACTATAATCTGTAAAAATGTAAAAAATATCATATTTCACATATTAATATCTCGAAAACAATTTCTTTGAATTTAAAGTGGAATTTCAAACTGACATAATTTTAAGATTTGCCCTATTAGAATCTTAAAAACTCTTTTTAACTAATTTTCTGACTATTTCCTATAGAAATACAGTTTTTTTTTTCTTTTATCCTCTCACACCTATGTTAAACTTTTTTCCTCATTCTTTTTCAGGCAGAAACGGCTTTAATGTACGACGCTGTTCATTTGTTTGCCAAAGCTCTGCATGATCTGGATTCGAGCCAACAAATTGATATCAAACCTCTCAGTTGTGATGCAGTCGACTTTTGGCCACACGGATACAGTCTCATTAATTATATGAAAGTGGTAAGTTCGATAACAAAATATATAATTAGCGCAAAATTTTACTGCTACTTCTTCAAAAAAAAATTTTACTGGGTTATCTAAAGCAACGGTATTTTAACTACAGGATTATTGCTATTATAAACAAAAATAGAATAATTGAACGTCACGTTTCTGCAACGAACTGAAATTTTGTATAGTCAGATTTATTAAGCGAGTTTAAGTTTTAATTCAGATCTAGTTGTAATAGAAGGTATATCTTCTGATTGGCCAGTTATGATGTTTTAAATTAAAAATAAAAGACGCATATAATGTTCAAAAATTGATTGGAAAACCAAAGGTAATTATTATATTGAGTCAAAATTTCTGAAACCGGCCACTAAAAATCGACTAGTCGATTTTCATGAATTTTTTTGCAGATTCCTGAAGCCTTGCATGTCAAAGTTAATGTCTTAAAACATTTTCTGAAAATTTAAATTTTTCAAAAAGTTATAAACAAATGAATTTCTAAGCAACTTTTTATTAAAATTGCAATATCTTGGTTAATATTTAATACAAGTTGATGAAATTTTTATGATATATTCATAAATAGTAACGGAATCGAATAAGAGATGATTTAAACTGAAAACTTTGTTAATAAAGAAATAATTTTGCAATAAACAAATAACAATTTTACCAACTTCTCCTTGTGGTACAAAAATTTTCTTTTCACATTTGCATTCCTTAAACTCTAGCCTCGATAACTGTGAAGTGAAATTTTGGTAATCTCAACTTTATCATGAAAACGCTTGAATGCGGCCGAGGCGGGCGCGCCACATTGCGTTATGCGAGCGATACCTACAGTACAACGTATACTTTTCTCCCCTGGTTTTAATGTTAATATTTATAACTTTATAAAATTAAAAATTACCTTATTCATACATGTTTACACTTGTCATTTATTATTTTGCAGCTTTATCTACTTTCATTATAACCGTTTTTAAATATATATGTTGCGAATGATGTTACAATCTAATTATTTTATTTTAAATAATTTGTAGTTATGTTATTATTTAGAAAAGAAATATGTTTATTTGTCATGCCTAATCGATTTAGTTGAGTTTCTATTATTTATAATTCTGAGCTGTTGTGTTGTTACTTGTTATGCAAATCGCATATAACACACGTCAATGTGCATTCGCTACTTCGCTAGCAGTGATCTGTTAATTATTATCATGACACCACCACCGCCAAAGTGTTGTACTCCTTTTCAAAAAAAGGTCATAATAGTGTAAAAAATAAATTATGTTTCTTGTCTGAAAAATGCGATGAAAAGTTTAGTGATCCCTTTGATTTATTCGTTTGTATTTTATGTAAAAGGCAGTTATATCAAGAAAAAAAGATTCTGTGCAGTTCCAAAAAATAAATAGATCAACAACAAATCAAATAGAGCAGCTTGCAAAAAAAGCTAATTCGCAGACTGAAGAAGATGAAATAGAATTAGATTTCTCAGAAAAAGATGAAGATTATGTTTGTATTAAATCTATGGGTAATAAGAATAAAAGACTAAAAGTTGCAACTGCGTTACAAGAAGTATTAATCGCTCCTCCTACCGAAAAACTAAGCTTGAATCTATCAGATACAGACCACGAGCTTGTACGAAAATCTTTTAATAATAATAGTTTAAATATTTTTAATGATGTGGATTGTAATAGTTGGATCAGCGATTTCAAACTTGCATTATCGCGAGCATCAACATGACGGCAAAAAATAATTTTATTGACAACGATACCTATACAGTGGTCTATTAGAAAAACGGCAAAAACATTTAATTTAAGCAGACATATAGTTGCTTCAGCTAAAATGTTAAAAGAGGATAACGGCTACTGTGCTCAACCTGATAAAAAAAGGACGAGCTATGAGCTCAGATCTAATCGACAAAGTCAAAGAGTTTTACTTTTCTGACGATGTTAGTCGAGTAATGCCAGGAGTGAAAGATTTTAAATCGGTTAAAATCAATGGCAAACGTCAGCACGAAACAGTAAGTAGTAGCATTATTTTTAATTTTTATTCAGATAATAATTGTTTAGTTTATTACTAGTCAGTTCAATTTTTTGAATAATGATGAAAATAATTTATGATGAATTAATACAATCGTCAATATTCTGATATTTGAGATAAATAAAAATATTATTTTTTCAGTAACGTCTATTGTTAGGGAATCTTAATGACGTGCATGCCGATTTTTTGAAAAAATATTCAAATTTACAAATATCCTTGCGTATGCAAAATACATGGAAATATACGTCTTAAAATGAGAGGGCTAAAAGAAGAATTTGCTGATAAAATGTTCAATTTTCAAACTAGCTATCGTGATTATTTCAAAGCAATGATTTGTTCATGTCCGACTGCAGATTGTTTTATGGGAAACTGTAAAAATTGTCCTGGTGCAGATAAAATCCTTGAAGATTTGAAAGAATCGCTGCAAACATTTCAAATTAAAAGTATTCCTTTTAACCAATGGCTCACTACTGACAGGTAATGTATTTAAATTTTTCTACTTAATTAAATTCTTTTATAATTTTCCTTTATATATATATATATATATTTTCCAGATGCCAATTACCTCGTGAAAATGAAGAAATCGATATTTTTATAAAGAATCTGAGGAAAACATTACCAGATATTTTGAAACACGACTTTCTTGCTGAAACTCAAGCAAAATATTTAAATGAACTAAAAAACTTACTGTCGCCAGGCGAATTTTTAATCACTCTCGATTTTTCTGAAGATTACTCGTTTCATGTTCAGAATGCTATATAAGCTCAACATTGGTCTAAAGATCAAGCATTATTGCATGTCTACGTAATTTATTATAAGAAAAATGATGCTGTGTGTAATCTTAACTTTGTTGTTTTTTCGGAATACGAGATTCACGATGTAACTGGAGTCCATTTATATAATTCTAAGATGATTGAGTTTTTGAAAAAAAAAAATGGCGTGCAAAACGTAAAAAAACTTATATACTTTTCTGATCGAGCAGGATCTCAGTATAAAAATAAATTTAATTTTTTGAATTTATTATACCACCAGAAGGATTTCCATATCAACGCAGAATGGCAATTTTTTGCTACCTCGCACGGAAAAGGTGCATGTGATGGCATTGGTGGAAAGCACCAAGAATATAAACATGTGTGAATGAGGTATTTTTTATTTTATAAAATTATAAACATTAACATTAAAACCAGGAGGGGAAAGTATACGTTGTACTGTAGGTATCGCTCGCATAGCGCAATGTGGCGCGCCCGCCTCGGCCGCATTCTAGCGTCTTCATGATAATATTTAAAAATTCATAACTTTTTTCCAAGTTGAGATTACCAAAATTTCACTTCGCAGTTATCGAGGCTAGAGTTTAAGGAATGCAAATGAAAAAAGAAAATTTTTGTAGCACAAGGAGAAGTTGGTAAAACTGTTATTTGTTTATTGCAAAATTATTTGTTTATTAACAAGTTTTCAGTTTAAATCATCTCTTATTCGATTCCGTTACTATTTATGAATATACCATAAAAATTTCATCAACATGTATTAAATATTAACCAAGATATTGCAATTTTAATAAAAAGTTGCTTAGAAATTCATTTGTTTATAACTTTTTGAAAAATTTAAATTTTCAATAAATGTTTTAAGACATTAACTTTGACGTGCAAGACTTCAGGAATCTGCAAAAAAATTCATGAAAATCGACTAGTCGATTTTTAGTGGCCGGTTTCAGAAATTTTGACTCTGTAGTTTTAGAAACTTTCAAATTTAAAAAAAGTAACTAAAATTTTTTTAAAAAATATTAACTATTTTATTCCCCTTTAAAATATTTTCAATATTTTAAAATAGTTTATTTAAATCAGGTACTGTTTAATTTTCTCTTGTATTAGCGCTTGAAAGGCGTCGAAACTACACGTCTAGTATTTTTCGGTATATTGTTAACCTGTTAAGGTTTAAAGGGTTCAGGATAAAGGTATACAAAACCGACCTTCATTTAATTAGTTTCAACATGAGAAGCGATGCCCGAGTTAATTGACTAGAATTTGTGCTTTATTTAGTCTTTCCCGTACCTTCGATACAAGAGTGAAAGTTTACTGAAATTCGTTAAGTCACTATATACTTTCGCATTAAGATTCCTTCCACTATCTACTGAAAAGACTAGCAATAGAATAATAAATTATATTCGTTTACAAAATCTCTGATCGTAAGTAGTTAGAATAGAGTTGAAAATTACACTAAAAGTTCTTATAGTTAGGGAGCCCTGTGGGTTTTAGTAGCTAATGAAGAGACTTGGCTCTACAAAAATTTTGTGTATGTATTTTGACCCCCTAATTAAGAATATCGATTGTGGATTTCCATGAAATGGTCAGGTAATTTGTTATAAACGATAAATTGTTAATAATTATCTTTTTTCCAAAAAGAAGAAAACAAGTAGACGAAGCAATCATACGCACAATACACGAACTGAATTCCAAAAAGACCATGGTAATTAAAACAAATAACACTCTAACAGAGGAAATCCCACTATCCATAGGAATAAGACAGAGTGATAGCCTAAGTCCAACACTTTTCAATGTAATCATGGACGAAATCATTGATGAGGTAAAAAGCACAAATATTGGGTACCCAATGAGACACAACACCGTTCAGATTATATGCTTTGCAGACGATGTTGCCTTGACAGCAGATAGCGAGGACAACTTACAAAGAATGCTTTTTCATCTCAATCGAACAGCCAAACAGTATAATATGAAAATATCTGTGGAGAAAACCAAAGTAATGGTAATAGCAAAAGAACCGGTAAGATGCAAACTAATGGTTGATGACAAACGTATCGAAGAGGTTGGGAAGTTTAAATACCTAGGAGCACATATAACAAGTAACAGGGCAGTAACGAAAGAAGTACACACACAAGCCAACAAAGGGGCCATGATATCAGGCCAACTAAGAGACATAATCTGGAACAATAAACATATGACGGTTGAGAGCAAAGCAAGAATTTACAAGGTCTATGTAAGACCGATACTGACCTACGGGCAGAAACAAGAAATGAAACAACAAAGACAAAACAAATTATGAGAACCACAGAAATGAAAACGCTGAGAATGATCACGGGGACAAGTTTAAGAGATAGAATAAGAAACGCAAAACTACGCGAGGACAGCGGAGTGGGGGATGTTGTGAAGTGGGTTCGAAATCATCGTAGACAGTGGAGAGATCACGTGGAACGAATGGACGATGACAGACTGGCAAAAACGGTAATGAGAAAGAAACCAAACACCAAACGGCCGTCTGGACGGCCCCCCAAAAGATGGAGAGACAGCTGGATTTGGACCTCAAACGAGGATCGATGAGTCATTGTGTAAATAACAGAACTTGGTTCTACCTAGAAGAAGAAGAAGAAGAGAAGAATATTTTCCTATTTCTCGGCTCTAAATAAAAAATATCTTTGATTATATTCTCTCCCACGCATATTTTTTGAATTAAATATTTGAAAAATGATATTTTTTCCACTTTTCAACGTGAATAACTTTTAATTAAATAAATATTTTGAAATTCAACGTTCAAGTCGATAACAACAAGCTGGAATTATTCGCAGTGTGAAAATGTAATATTATAGCATAAGGAACTTCTGTTATTATAACAATTTTTGCACGTGTTGGTGAGCTGCTTCATTTATTTTTTTTTAATTTTAATACTTTCCGTATATTTTCTTTCATAACTTATAAAGCATTGAGTGTGTTTCTTGATTCTCGAAGTTAATAAACTGGTTGGGGAAGAATTAATACAGTTTTATGTAAATGTGATCATTAAATGATCTGGAGGCTGTATATAATTTTTCAGCATATGCTCATGATTCCATTTGATGCAGTTGATAACTTCCTTTGTACGATACTTCCAAGTATCTATCACATAATTATTAGAGCGTCTTATTGATAATTGCCTTGATTGATTCTTAACTGATAAAGGGAGGTCGCGACTTTGTCACCACCGATTTTGATGAGACTTAAGAATTATACCGACTAAGGTCCTCTAAAGAAATCCCCAAAATCCATCGTGCCATCGCTCATTTGATTGACTAAAATGTGGTTGTCGGACTTGCATTGTCTTTATTTTTGTTTATTTTTACGACGTTTCGATTAGGTTGTATCTCTATTCGTTATCAAGTATAAACTGATCATTCAGTTACAAATCGATATGTTAATGTAACGTCACACCATCATACTTCTCAAAAACAATCCATCATTAACTCTTTGGTATATAGAGCTCTTTCAATATGTGAGGAACAATCACTGAAATCAGGAAAAGAAAAACTGATTAATGCTGAAGATATTAGACGCTCTATTGATAAATATAAAAACCCAACTCCTCAACAAAATTTCATGAATGTACCACTTATGGACAATGTTGCCTTGCCGTACATACAAGGAACCACCGACAAGATTACCAGATTGCCTCGAACATCAAATATTCGGACATTTTTCAATACATGTAAGAAAGTTGGACAATGCTTGAAGTCAGGAAAGGACGCAATATCATTACAAACAGAAGGCTTTTATAAGATATCTTGCTCTTGTGGTAAAATATGGGTGAAACAGGGCGACCCATATCCGCTAGGTTTAAGGAACAATTTGTACAATCTGCAGTAGCTCAACACCAGTATTGCTCAGATAATGCCTCTAATTTCTTTTATCAGTACCTTTTTCTTAAACTTAAAATTACAAAGCCACTTAAAATACCGGGCTGTTGCTCCTCGATGGTCATTCAGTGTTCTAATCTAGTAGACTAAAGATCCCTGAAAATGTCTCGCGCGAAACGTCGAATAATTATTCTAATTTGACACGGTCTAACCCAAAAAATCCTGATTTTTCAATTTGACCAAAGCCATGAAAACTTTCATTTTTTATGTGTCTACAATAATAATGTAACGATCAGCGAAAGCTATATTGGATTATGGCCATTAGGTGTGCGTCTGTAAGTAGACTTCCACTTCCTATTTACTTTGTTGCATTTAGGAGCAATAAAAACATTAAATTTTCACATTGTGATAAACTCCAGCTTATAGTTTTTGACTTGAACTATCAATGGCTGGGTGCAGAATTTAATCAAAAGCCCAACAGCCCCACAATAAAAATTCAGACCAGCAAATTAGACCTATGTATTTTTATGTATTTTTGGTCGCTGAATCCGAATCGGAGGTCGAAAAAAATTGTACATCTTCAAGATCCTTACCTAGAGCCAAAAACACCCTTGGAATGGGGTGAAAGTGAGACTAAGCTACAAAAATAGTTGTTCCATCTTAATAAATCAGACTATACAAAATTCTAAAACAAATTCTATGTTAAATTAAGGTTAAACAGTAACGTCTATATACTGAATTTTGAATACACCCCCAAGAAGGAATGATAACTACCCATTATATATAAAAAATTATAAACCAAAATATCAAAGCCTTCTGAAAAAGCTCGAAACGCCTAAGTTTTGTTAATGATAAGACGCAGCATTGGGTCCGATGTAATACTTATAAACTATCTTTATATAGTTGAAATAAATTACCCCTAAGCTTAGAGGACGCGGAGAAACAAGAAAAACCCTTAAATCTAGCAGAATTCTAATTCTCATGGATGTCATGATTGGCTGAAATTTCGTAGTACTTTAAAATAAATCTGGATTTCCAGGTACTACAAATGTCCTCAGATTCGAGAAATAGTACCCTTATTTAAGATTTAAAAGAAAAAAAGCTGCAGTGACTTTTGAAAAAGCTTATAACTCTTGAAGTTTGTAAAGGTGAAGAGAGTCTGCATTAGTTTGGGCATAATTTGTGAAAACCACACTTATGGTGTTGCTAAAAATCACCTTATATCTTCAATGGCAGGAAAAATAAGAAAAACCATTGATCTAAAAGCATTTCAATTTTTTCGGACGCAAACATTAATTAAATTTGCGTGGTATTCAGAGTTAGGCTTTAGATCTCTCGTTCAACAGTTTTTTTTTTTAATTTTAATTCTCCAGGGGGTATAAACTCCTGTCTGGGTAAAATTCTATATAATATTAAAACAATTGTAATAATCCTGAGTCTAACTCTGAGTACTACGCAAATTTAACCAATTATTCCGTCCGGAAAAATGGATCAATGTTTTATTCTTATTTTTTCTGTGTCATCGAATCAAAGATACGGGGTCGTTTTTGGCAGCATTGTAATGGCGGTTTTCAGAAATTAAGCCAAAGTACTGCAAATTCTCTTCGCCTTTACAAACCCCTGGAGTGTTCAGCTTTTTCTAAAGTTATTGCAGCTTTTTTCTTGTTAAATCTTAAATGAGGCTAGTTTTCCTCCTTCTGAGGGTATCCTACGGGATATTGATTATAAGTGAGATTCTAGATTTATTTAAAAGTACTACGCAATTTTAGCCAATCATGACATTCGGAAATTAGAATCCTGCTAGATTTAACGTTTTTTATTGTTTCTCCGTGTCCTTTATGCTTAACGGTAGTTTATCTCAACTTCATAGGGGTAGTTTATACAGATTTTTATCACTTAAAAAACTCAGGCGTTTCGAGCTTTTTCAGCAGTTATTGCTATTTTGGTTCGAGTTTTTTATATGACGGGTAGTTATCACCCCTTCTTGGGGTGTATTGCAAATCCAGTATACGGATGCTATTGAATAATCTTAATTGGACATCAAATACCGTGGGGATGCACGATTTTTTTCGACGCGACCAAAAATACATAAGAATATATGCGTCTCGTTCGATGATGTGATTTTTTCTTCGAGGGTGTGTTATTCATGTTGAAAAGGGGCAAAAAATGCATAATGTGCTACACTAGTTTTTAAAAGGTACGATATCTCGCAATGAGGTCAAAAAAAATAAAGAAAACCACTAGAGCACAGTTGAAGGCTAGTACCAGCACCAGCAGATCAAAAATGCCGAGCTAACCCCTATGCCAAAGACAAGGGGTGGAAAATTAAGGGTGCCACTGCATCAAAGCCAGGTTGAATGCAGAAACCTTTCCCGATATTGCTTGGAATTAGCTTTCAACTTTACTTTTGAAAATTAGCAACAATATACAAAATATTCAAACGCAAGCAGCATGTGGGACAAATAAAACCCGTTGTAGATAGTTATAATAAAAATATTTAATTGTAGTTAAAAAGCATAAGCTAGATGTAACAAAATATTAAAAGAATATCTTATTCAATTCAAACGGTTGACTAAAACCTCACATAATAAGGCTATATTGGTATATTGGTTTTAAAAAAAATTATACCATAAAACAAACCGTTTTTTCCCTTTATGACTATAGATCCTGAATTATAGCGCAACGCCTTATAATAATAAAGGTTTGTCTGAGTTAACCAGTTGTTTAATTTCTCGGCCTGACTGATAGCTGTGATGGTCAAACCCATAGGGTGAACGACGGCAACAAAAAAATTCTAAGGATGGACCCTACGATAAAAGCTGTGTCTAAGATAGTGTTTACAAATAAGCTAGAAGAAGCGAATTTATTAACTACGCCAATGAATCAAGAAATATTTAAATTACAAACTCATTTCTTATTCCAAAAAAAGAGAAAAATTATCAACGGCGATCTTTAAGTTAATACAGAAAAAAATCTGAACATTAATTAGCACAATTATATAAAACATTTACTAGATTAGTCGCCTGCTTTAACTATTGAGCTCGAATTAAATAAGAATAAGCAATACGATAAAATGCACACAATAAATCATCAGCACGACTCCAGGTATTCACAAAAATAATCAGACAAAAGCATAACAATAGGTTCATTAAAAAAATAATTACTTACAAAAAAAGTTAGTCAAACCATAACTAAAGATATCGATAATATAAATATACAATATTTAGGGTCAGATCACTGAATGTTTCATTCTTAAACATTAAATAAACTGGCTTAAATCTAGCTAAAATAACCCAGAGTTAATTAACTACAACGCAAAATCAATAATAAAAAGATACTCAAAGTACAATCAAAATAATAATAAAATTCTATGTGAAAAGTGAGGATATACCGTTTCAAATGTTTAACGGTCTTTAACTCAAAAACTAAGCACCGGCGGAAATATCAAAAGTGACACTTTTTGCTTCTTGCAACTCAACAGAAAAGATGCACCAGGAAAGCAATGGGATGCAAGGAACAATTAATTGTTGACTTTGTCATATGTCTATGTGGAATAAAACAAGGCCTTCGACTCAGTGCCACATGAGTGGCTCAAGCCTATATCGATGATGTATTGGGTCGATCGTCATTTTGTTGCCTTGATCAACTTGGAGAACTAGGATCCAATTGCAAGTGTCATCCAGCGATATCATCGAAACTAATACAATCCCAATACAAAGGGAAATATTTCCAGGCGATTCACTAATCCCATTGCGATTCTGCCTTGCAATGAACCCACTGTCACACCGTTTGAACTCTACCATACACGTCGTTAGTATTAGAAATAACAACGAAGGGGGTAGTAAAATTGACTCATCTTCTATACATGGATGATCTTAAAATGCTACCAGAAACCAGATGGAGCAAATGCTTAAAATTGTGGAAGACTTCTCCGGGGATATATGAATGCAGTTTGGACTTGACACGTGCCGTATTTTTAACATTGTTAAAGGAAAGATACAACCTGGAGCATTTGAGATGCAGAGCGGTGAAACTGTAGCTGCAATGGAAGCAGGCCAAACATACAAATATCTAAGTATGAAACAGGCTAAACGAATTGACCATCGCATTGTCGAATTGACAGTCGAATTTGTCAGGAGGGTAAGACGGGTGTTACGAACTAGTCTAAAGAGTAGAAATTTATTTATAGTGCTCAACACGTACGCATGCTCTGCGCTTAGCTACTCTTTTGAAATTGTAAAATGGAGCAGAACGTACATCAAAAACCTGCGAAGGAAAATAAAGAACACTATTAACAAAAGCGTACAAACACCACCCTCGTGATGCTATTGAACGTAAAATGCTTCGAAGAGATCAAGGAGGAAGAGGTTTGGTGGATACTGGTAAGCAGCTCGATCAACAAATAATAAACTTACGTTCATATTTTCACAGGTTAGCGGACTCTTCCACATGACATAGAACAATGTACGAGGCAGACGATTCAACGCCGCTGCAGCTGAGGTAACAGGATATTGCATCTCATCACCGAATAGACCAAGACAAGTTACAAGTCTGGCTATGGAAGCCACTTCATGGACGGCATCTAAATGTGGTCAATCAGCACAATGTCGACAACTCAGAGTTCAACTACTGGTTGATTTCAGGACAGAAGTCTCCGGAAACGGAGTTTTTCTTATTAGCTTACTAAGATCAGGTTATTCCGACGAAAAACTATCGTTAAATCATCATAGGGATCCCTCAATAGAAAACGCCTATTGTAGTTATGGCTGCCCAACATCAGAGACGTTCCAGCACACAAATGGAAGATGCCAAGCGTTTGCCGCAACGGAGTATAAAAAAATACATGACTCAGTTTGCTTAGATACTCCACTAAGAGTTAGTAGATAAGTTAAATCTATTTCAGGTTGGAACAGTGCCAAATACAATCCAGACCCTAGTCTTAAGAATACACACAAGTTCAAGTTATATTAGAACCGAACTGTTCTAACGAATCGGACAGTTGCTCATAATAGACCAGGCATTATACTAACAGATAAAATTTCTAAGCGAACTACACTATTCGATATTGCTGTACCTAACAACGACAATCTAAGGCCAACATATAACGAAAAGATCACCAAACACAGAGATCTGGATGTACAAATTCGAAGACAATGGACAATAAAGAGTGTGCAAACGATTCCCATAATTTTATTTACAACTGGAGTGATACCAAAGAATATTCTGCAAAACATCAAGGGACTGGACCTTAGCGACCATCTGTAAAAGCTGATTCAGGAATCAGTTCTCCTTGCAACCGTGCGGACCCCCCGAAAGTTCGTAGGAAATACCGAAAACCACATCACCTAAGACCCTATAACATGGAAAGGGTTCCCACAGAGCTTCATTCGTTTGGTATCTTTGTATACTTGGTATGAGCCAATATTCCCTGAAGGGAGTGCGAAGCCATTTGGCCTGAAATCATAAATAGTATGTGAAAAGTCAGGATATACCGTTTCAAATGTTTAAAGATGTTTAACTCAAAAACTAAGCACCGGGCGGAAAAAGGCAAGAGACACTTTTTGCTTAGAATCAGCTAACGAATGGGAAAATATTTTTTTAATTATTAACAATATTTTGTTTACAATAAATTACCTGATCGTTTTTCGATAATTTACCCTCGATATTCATAATCAGAGGATCAAAACACATATAAAAAACTTTTGTGGAGGCATGTCTATTTGTCAGCTACAAAAATCCATTGGGCTCTCGGACTACTTCTGCCGTGAATATAAAAAAAGTTTCAATTTGTTAATCAGTGTAACTTTGTGAATAAATGCATACGCCTGATTAAATTTTAATATTTAAATTCAAATAAATTTTTTGGTTGCAAATCTAACTTAATACAAGTATTCTTCCCATCTTGCTTCGAATACTTAAACTCTTGTAAACTTCTGTTAAAGTTTTAAAGTGCCTTTGTCATTAAGTTTTAAACACATTAATCATTTTAGCATCAAAACATCTGTATAATCGTAATAATTGTCGTTAGCTAAAATGGCGAATTGTAAAATGTAACAGCTTGACAACGACCATAAAAGCTGAAAATAAACGATTCTTTTTATAGTCTTTTTTTCAGTTTCTTTTATTACATTTTAAATGAATAGTATAGGAGTGCTAGTTCACAAGACCAAGCAGATAAGCAAGGTTATTACATTACTATCAAGAAGAATAATGTAATAGCCTAAGAGCTTTAATGGGGGATTTCTAATTTTTTGACCTTACAATTTTAAGACAAACGAGTCACATGTCGTGTGTAAAAAATGTATTTCACCTTACTAACTAATAAGGTTTAACTTTAAACAGGTGTAAGTTTATAGTGAAGAGTTAAGATTGACATATGCAACAAAAAGTCTACCAAATTTAAAACCTTAAAAATACAAGAATTCCATATACTTAATTTTTCTCATATATTAAATGTATTAAAGCCCAGCTCTCCATGATTTTTGTATTTTTATACAAAACATTCCAGTTTAAGAGGAAAAATAATTTATTTAAAAATGTCCAGTCCCTTCTCTCACAGTTCCTTCGGGTCTAATGAGACGGGTGGCATTTCAGGCTGTCCGGGTGATTTTGGTGGGACCTCCGCGGCCCCTCGTGGGGTCGCGCCAGACCTAACAGGATTCTATACTCATAATGAATCTAACATGATCCGAATAAATCAAAATGCTCAATTATATCCCAACACTTCAATTTCCCCAATGGAACAATTTTTGAATGACATCCAAGCTTCACTTCATGGTGGGGACCACGTAATGCAGTGACAAACACATACCAAAAATGACCAAATTCCTGTTACGCAAGTCATTCACAGTTCGTATACGTCGTTTGCGTTCGATCGAAACGTACCTTGTGGCGTTTTCGCGGAAAAACCGATCTCCACTAATAATTTTCCTGAAACTACGGACGTGCATATACGACATTTATTATATTGGAAAAAATACATACCACAAAAATAAAGTTGCCATTTTCTAACGATATTTCGAAAAATTCAGCATTTTTTAAATAATATATTTATTTCAGACCTTATGGAGGATATCAAGCTTTATGCTGCTAGACAAAAATATCTTGACGAACTAATGGAACTGCGAAACATCTTTTCAAAATATATCCATATAAAGTTCGGAATAGATAAATGTTAAACTTTAAATATTAATAAGAAAAAAATCGTTGACAACTCTTTCCATTATCGATAACAAGGATTCATCTCTAGATTTTTTTCTTAATTTTTCCACATAAAAATTTGTGTGTTGATATTGTACAAATTATTACCATATCAATCAAGCGGATTAACTAGAAGTTCCAAAGTATCACATCTCAACCTTTACATTCTTCTTCAGTTTATAGCACAGTTTAATAGCACAAATAATTGTAATAGTATGAGAGGAATTTTCTAGGATGATTCTTTGAGTCCGCTTTGATTTTGCTTGGATAAAGAGTCCCCTTTCTGGTAAGCTGAAGAGGAGAAACAGTTGTTTTAAAATCTAGCAAACAGAGATGCATCTCATATCCTTATCTATATCTTATATAATGAGGACGTAAAGTCTGAAATCAATTCGTTATCTAAAAAACGCTGTTTTTTTTTGAAAATCCTTAGGTCACTTTAACTTAATTTTTGGCACAAATTTTTTCCAGTTAATTAATTCATACAGTGACCCCCAATTCTTGTTCATTTTCAGACTCCCTGCAAAATTCTGAACATTTTTACTTTTATAGATCTTAAACGTAAAGGTAACTGTTTTCAGTGTATCGATAAATAAAATTCGAAATAAAGTAGCAACAGTAATTAATTTATCATTTAATTAAATATTGAAAATGTCTCCCAATGATTAATTGACAGTAATCTAAGCGATTTACAAATTAATTTTAAACATTTATGACTTATTCCGTAGTAATTAACCATATTTCTTGAATAATCCTATTTTTTAAGTCTTTTATGTCAATTTAACTTTACATTTAAGGCAAACCTGCAAAAAGAAGTAAAGAGGGTTTAAGTTTGGAGATATCGACATCTACTCAATAAGATTCCTTCTTCCAATTTGCCTGTTTACGAAAACCTCAATACGAAATTCGGTAATTTCTGCTGCGTAATGTGGTAAGGTATCGTCGTGTTGATACCTGATTTTTTAATGACGTAAATCTGAATTATATTCTTTAGAGAATCTTCGAAATAACAGGAGTAAGATCTTCATGTAGGAACTGTTAGATTTTTATCCAAAATAATTGATTCTATAACAATAATACACACGAGTTTCAACTGTTTAAACCTAAAATAATTACCTTTAGCTATAGGACATGTAATAGAAAATTATTCTGAATTTTGCAAAGAGTCTAAAAGGGTACAGAAAATTAGGTGTCACTACATAAAAAATCAAAGTTCATTTTAGCACAGCTTCTTTAGAGTCATCCAATAATATTTTGGATGGAGCATTGGAAAAAATTCATACCACAAAAATAGAGTTGCCATGCCCGAACGATTTTTCGAAAAATCCTAAATTTTTTAAATAATATGTGACCTTATGGGGGTCATTAAACTTTACGCCGGAAGCCAAAAATATCTTGACGATCTAATGGAACTGCCACACATCTTTCCAAAATATATACATATGAAGTTCCGAATGGATAAATGTTAAACTTTAAATATTAATAAGAGGAAAATCGTTGACGATGACGTAATACTGTTAAATGGTGATATCGTTAGCATTATAGAACAGAGGTAAATCGATAAATATCAGTATTTTAGCAAGCGCAGTTACTAAAAGACAAAAAACCAATGCCAAAATTCGAGAAATACTGTAGGCGACTCCGTATTGTCCTAATACGAGAACTCAATGCTGATAATCTAGTAACAGTAATCAATTTCTACACAATATCTTACATTGACGTACTCCTTTGACATTCTGAATTGAATAAATACCAAACTAGAGAGCCCATAACGAGCGATTCGCATCATAATAACTAAATATAACGCCCACCGTTCCAAGGTATCTATGATAAGGGTCAAAGTTCCTGAAATTGAAGATGAAAGAGCAATGACAGATATCATCAACTTACATTCTAGTCAATTGGAGTTTTTCTTCCAGTATTTACCAGGTCACCAACATCACCAATAAAAATTACACAGCATTAAATATCACTGACTAAAAAGCTTGATCAACGGGCACAAAAACTTAGCATTGTGGATATCATAAGGACCTGAATTAATTCTACATAAATATGGAAGCATCTAGTAGGTGCATAAAGGACCGAGTTAATAATACTAGTTACTATAAAATATTTAACAAAATGAAGGACCTAATACCCAATCAGAAATGTAGAAAATGTCATCATGTTAGAAACTAATCGGTATGTTACATCAGGGTGTTCATACTTAACTAATACTGACTACCTCCATAAACATAATCAGATTAGCGATATTCTATATCAGAAGTTGATAAACAAATATTTACTCCTCAAGACCTATATGCATTTTTAAAAGTATCCTGCCTATTCCGTACTAGAGAATGACTCTTTTAGACTTTACTATGATCGGTTCATTATCACCGCATAAGGGTGGAAAGTCTGTTAATATGATATATATGTCTATATGTATATGTAGATGCTATAAATAGCATTCTGTTAGAAACATATCAAAAAAAGAAGACTATATTGAACTGACTATAGAGATTCAAGAAATGTGGCAAATTGATCAAATGCGAGTGGAACAAATCATCGTGTATATCGAAAAATTTGGATGATAGCCTTGTTAAGATGTATCTGCGTTTCCTAATTCCTTTACCTTTTTCTTCCGTAGTTACATATGTGTGAATCATGTTAGTGCTGACTGGTTTTCTAAACATTTAGACGAAAATTACTTTTGCAAGCCAACGATTTCGATAATTAAAATTACAGTAATATTTTTGTTATTTACGTCGGTGTTACACGAGTGGTAGAATATATTTCTCTTTAATTGATGCATATCAATGCTATACCCAGAAAGCTCGCTTATTCTACTCATTTTTGTTATTTTTTAAATTACATTTTGTAGTTTGATTGCGACAAATGAACTCCTAAAATTCCACATTACAATTTTCTTGATCATATCCAACTAAAGTAGCAAAATTCTTAGCACGCCCTAACCAGTGAATGTTTGCTTGCTGCGTGGGTCATTACATATTATTTACTGTATAAAAAAAATAAAAAGTACAATTGTAATTGTCACAAAAAAAAAAGGTTAAAACTGTGTGTAAATTACATTAAAAAAGTCCTAACAATATGCTCTAGAAGAAGTCTCCATGTACTCATCCACCGAATAGAATGCATGCTCTAACAAAAATGCCTTTAATTTAATTTTAAATCTCATAAAGTCTAAATCTTTAAATTCTTCAGGCAATGTGTTATACAATGACACATTCAGTGTATTTTGATGAAATTTTCCACGGTTTTCATGAATCTCCAGTAGTTGGTATAAGATAAATAAACTAGGCAACGTTAGTACCCGCAATTTTATAAAATGTGGCCTACAGTGGTCCCTATAACCGATACCAGAAACAAGTCGAATAGCCGTCTTCTGCTCAAGATTTGAATCGCGCCAGCACAGTAACCCCAAAAGGTGAACACCGTACGAAATATGAGAATGCAACAAGGAATAATAAACAGAGAGAAGGGTGTCACAGTTAAGAGACCCACAAAGTTGCCTGAGAACAAAAATAGAGGATGCCAACTTATTCCTCAATAATGCAATGTAAGAACCCCAGTTCAAGTCATCGTCCAAACTGATATCCAATAATATCACCGAAGAACCATCAACCATTTGTTCATTCAATTTAAGGGAATTATTAGCAAACCAACATCTCGCACGCTCTCCCATAACAGACATTTCATTCATTAAACATTCTGGGTCTCTACTTTTACAAATTAGCGTCGTGTCGCCAGCATAAAAGATACATAGGCTCGGTGACAAATACCTAAAGAGACCATTGATATAAATATATATATATATGTATATATATATATATATATATATATATATATATATATATATATATATATAATGAAAAGAAGAAGAAGAGGTCCGCCATAGGCTCAGAAAGCTCTCCACCATATGCGACTGCCTGCCTTCTATTTGACAGGAAAGATAAAAGCATCGAATCGAGGGGAACACCTCTTATACCGTATCTATGAAGCTTCCTAATCAATAGTTCATAAGAAACACAATCAAAGGCACGACCGAGGTCACCCAGTGAGAGCCCCACGCTTTCCCCACCTTCTATTCCCCCAACCGCACCCTCCACAACCGCAGTAACTGCCTGAATAGTCGAAAAATTCCGGCGAAAACCAAACTATGAAGGATACAAAAAATTGTGATGTTCAAAATAACGATTCAAGCTGTTTTTCAGTATTACCTCAAATACTTTCCCTAATAACGGAATCAAAGATATATGTATATAATTTTCCATGGAATCGACATTCCCTTTTTTAAACAAAGGAACAATCCTTACTATCTTTAGACAATCCGGAAAATTACCCTATGCCAGACTACAATTAAATAAATGCTTCAAAGGTTTGACCAGATAGACACTAATCTCCTTCAGAATAGCGCTACTCGTATCATATATGTCAAAAGAGTTTGATCTTTTAAGAGCATGTATAGCACTCCAAACATCACACTTAATAACGGGCAAAAGGGCAAAAGAATTCACCGAATTTGGGATCGAAAAAACCATAGCATTTTGTATTTCTGTGTCAATCTCTAGATCCTTTATAGTGTCGGATACTATTTTACTAAAGAACACACCAAAGTTCCCAGCGCTGAGCAATGAACTAGAAATATTATGTGAAGATCGATTTCTCTCATAGTGAATAACTCTCCAAACATCCCTTGCTTTGTTTGGGGGATTTTCCAGAAAACTCCCAAATGCATCCTTCTTTGTAGAAGCAATCTTCTGTCTGTAGTTTTTATTCATAAGTTTATACAAATCCCGGACTTCCATGCTCCCATCGCTCAAAAGCCTCACCACAGAGAGCTCATCCCGCATTTTCCTTAATGTGTCGTTAAACCACCGAACAGGAGGCCTATCGGTGAAGACATCTCTCATAGGAAGATGCATGCAGATCAGCTGTTGACAAAACGAAACCATATGCCAAGTAAGCCATTCAGGGTCGACATTCTGATAGAAATTGTCCCAGTCAATCACACTCAAGTCGCCGAAAATAGAATCAATTTCCTTTGTTGTTATAGGCTTCACTCTAACCCGTTCGGGAGCACCGATCCCCATCCCCATACTTAGCTCAATGAACTGACCAGGGTGGTCGGAAAGACATGGATCCAGCACTCCAGAACTGTAGATCTCGCCAGCAATATTAGTAAAAATGTTGTCGATAGAAGTTGAGGAATCATTGATCACCCTAGTAAAATGTTTTCCTGCAACGTTCGAAAAAATTTATGGAGTACAGGATAAATAACGTGTTCTTTGAAACAATGAACGAAAGGACTTTTTTAAGTAATTTAAACTCGAAAAAAAAAACGAAATTAACATTTTCTTTTTTCTTATTATGTATTCATGATAAAACTCATATTAGCTTCTTACTTATTAAAACTGCCAGTCCTATTTATTATGCAAAATGGAAATTTGAATTAACCAAAACAAACCCAGTCGCGCGCAAAATTTTAGTTGTCGAAAATCCTTTATATACCGTATAATAATTTCTTTCAAATTATGTTATTCCAATTGGTCTCTAAACTCAACTCGAACTTTTCCCTCACGCAGTTTCTAGAAAATTAATTATTAATAAAATTAAAACAATTTATCCGTTGAAATGCTAATTATAATTAGTGCAACTCTGTTATGGTATATATTTGAAAATTAAATGAAAATGAATAGTTAGATGATAAAGAAGAAAAAGAGTTCGATAAAAAGTCTGCAGGTTGTTCCTGGAAAGGTGACTAATAGCAATTACTCAGAATAAGTTTAGGACAGATATTCCAAATTTTTTATCCTGTAGATCAAAAACAATTTTTTTCGATTTGACACTTTATCTTCTCGATATTGAATTTTTACAATTTTATCAACTTAAACGTGTTTATGAGAGCTCAAGCCGTAGTGCAGTAACGGAGTAGTGAGAAAGTTTTTTAAAAATTAAAATTTCAGTAAGAAATAAAGAAATCTATCTGCCGTATTTAAATAGTTTATTTATTTATTTATTTATCGACGGACAACACTGTCCATTTTACAATAATTAATTATAGAGCTAGAGTGAACCATAACAATGTGTTATCAATAATAGTAAAAAAAAAGAATGTTTACAAAGAAGAAAAAAAAGAAAAGTGTACACCTGTCAATCTGTAGCAGCAAAAACCAAAAATATCGATCGACAATCAGTTCCAACAGCCTTCATTTAAAATGATTCAAGGACGTACCAAAGAAATTCGAGTCACCCAGCCCATTGGCATATCCAGCCACCCTTGGTATAAAAGAATGGCTTGCATAATTTGTTCTGTGAAAAGGCTGGTGAAATATATGAGAAGTACGAGTACTCCTGGGAGAAACCCTCAGACCAACATTCGACAACAGGCGCGGGCAATCGGTGATACTGTTTATAATTTTATGGAGAAATTGTAAGTCTCTATCCTTTCTTCTATTAGCAAGGGGGAGCAAATTTAACTCGGAGCACAAAGCAGCATAATTAAGATCAGCACCCCCATTGAGTTTCGTGTTAATATATCTGAGAGACCTTCTCTGTACCTGTTCGAGCCGGTACACATGTGGCTCATAGTGGGGGTTCCAAACATAAGAAGCATACTCAAGGTATGTTCGAACTAACTTCACAGTAGAAAGCTCCTTGGCATGACGTTTAATAAAACCTAACATCCTGAGGGACTTACTAACAATGTCAGCGATGTGAGAAACGAATGAAAGGGTGGAATCAAAAAGGACTTCGAGGTTCTGCACAGAATTAACGGAAGTCAGCGGCCTACCATCCAAGTGATAGTAAAAGTCCAGTGAATAACGCGATTTGGAAAACTTAATGAAGTTACACTTAGGAATATTCAAACTCATCCCATTCAGTCTGCATCAGGAAACAAATCTATCAAGGTCCATCTGTAGCTACAAGCAGTCACTCTAACTGTCGATGACATTATACATCTTCATATCATCGGCAAAGAGTAAGAACTTGCTTGACGTAAAGCAGATTGATACATCATTAATGAATAAGTTGAACAATAAGGGCAGACTTAAATGTAGAGATGAGAACGGCATTAACCAGCTTTTCGAAGATTTTAGGAATAGTATTAATTATGCTAATAGGTCTATAGTTTGGAATGTCAGCCCTACTGCCGGCCTTTTAATTAGGACCCACAAAACTCGTTTTCCAAAATTGAGGAAAAATACCCCGCCGAAGAGACTCATTGAAAATGTGATGAAGTTGGCATGCCAGAACGAACGAGCAGTTTCTCGGTAGCATTGGATGAACGCTTTCAAGGCCAGGACACTTATAGGGGCAAGACCATTCAGCTCGGCGGAAATGTCAGAAATAGAGATGGCGAAGTTGGAGACATTTGTATCAGTTGAGACAGCCACCGGGCACTGCACTGTTACATCAGTGTACACTTTGCTGAAATATTTAGCAAAAAGTTCAGCAACCCCAGGACCTATGACTGCTCTCTCGTTCTCCAAAAATTATTCAGATGGCATACCGTTCGAGTTAAGTTTGTGATTCACAACGTTCTAGAATGACTTCAGACTCCGGCCGATACCAAATTCCGTATCACGAATATAATTATCATAACAAAGGCATGACAGTCTCTTACATTCTGCACGCAAATCTGTAAACACTTCATAGTCGTTCCGAGAATCACTCGACATAAACTGGTTATGACATATTTTTTTTGTTTAGTTAACTGAACTAGCTCCATATGGAACTACCTAGAAAACTTTCTTGCAGAAACTCTCTTTAGAGGCACAAATGCCTCCATGGCAGAATATAATTTATTGTAGAAAATATTTAGCATATCATCAACACTACCCAAAGAAGAAAAAAGGTTCTCCCAGGGTACAGGGCAAAAATTCTGTGCATGAATGTGTGTCACAGAACGAGAACACGGGAGACAAAATTAAAGGCAATTGGTGGATAATTGTCGTCTACTCGAACTGGCAGTGGAATAGAGTCCACAGCAAGCCTGACGTGACTCAAAACTAAATCTAAAATAACATTGTTAATATTAACTATAAAGTTGGACTAGAATAAGTTATGGAAGGCGCAAAAGTCAGACACCGCAGCAATAAATTCCCCATTCTCAAGGGAGACGTAAGTATCATCCCAAGGCACGGCCACTGCGCAAATATCCTTATTGGTCCAAGCTGCCTTTGGCAAAATAAAATCCCCAACCACGCAAAATTCGGCTTCAGAATAATGGCTTGTGATAGAGTCCAAGCCGTCATAGAAGGCTAAATAGTTCTGAAGTGGTGAATTCGAAGGCAGCTATATACCTCCAAAAATCAGTAATTTTGATGCTCCAAGTACGATAAAGACTTGCTCATGATTCTCAGAGCACATAATTTGCTTACACGGAATGACGGCTTTGGTCGCTATAAAGACACCTCCAAATGATTTTTTACTACTTATCAGGTGAGAACGGTCCTCGTGTGAGATGCAATAGCAGTGGATACGTCCACATTATGCCGCTGTAGTGCTGAAATCACATTCAGCAAACGTACAACTATATGCAACTCCGTGAATAGATGAAGTAAAATGCAAACAGTAATTGCAAACCTCGTTCCGTCATATCCTTTCCGTGTTAGAGGTTGCACAGTTTGAATGAATTGCTACAGAACACAATTCATATAGTTCTACGTTTGCTGAATGTGATTTCAGCACTACAACGGCATAATGTGGATGTATCCACTGCTATTGCATCTCACACGGAGGAATCCGTGAAAGCCGCATAAACACATATACGCCATTCGGCGGGAGGTCGGCGAAGCCGCGTTCAATGTTTGCATGCCTTCTTCCGATCTGTCCTTTGCACAGCCAAGTGCATGTCGGTACCCTGATGAGTCTAGTAGAGACGAAACATGTACCTCTGCCGTATCACTGTGGCGGGGAGGGTAAGTTTTGACTCTCTTCTCGAGTTAGTTTCAGGTGAATAAAATAAAATTTAACTAGTGCATCTCAACTATTTTTATCATTTACATATTCTTCCTATCTTAGAGTACCATGAAAATATAAACCAGAACAGAAAAGAGTGATCTAGAAACACTGAGCAACAACCAATTGGCGTACATCCCTAGATTCTAAAGTTCCATTCCATTTAAGCACAATAGTCTCTTTTCTGATTGGTTACAGATACAAAGAGAAGAAGTATTTTAAAACAATGTTTTATTGAGACGTAAAATCGGACTGTAAAATAAACACAGGCTATATTGTTTCAAGAATCAAACATTAGAACATGGGTTATTTATAATTTTGTGTACAGAAATAACACAATAAACTCCTGTAGAGAAATTACAGATTTTCTCCATGAGAAACGGAGAGACTGGACGGCTAAGATGAACGGTAATTAATTGCTCGTCTCAACGAAACGAGACGAAAATAATACTACTTCTCATCTCGCTCCATCTAGTATTATCCGGTCTCATTTCGCGTCTTCATTAATAAAAGTTGAATACCTAAAAACATTAATGTATCTTAAATATGCACATTTTTAATATAATACTGAAAATTTATTTTATAATTATTTTAATCCTAAATGTTATTCTAGGTATTGCTACATTTTATATTATGCACTACGTTCTGCAACTCCAAATAATCTATTCAGTCTCTTTATTTAAACTTAACCTTAACTATTGTAAATCTTCCTTATTTTTAACTAAGAAGTAGCTATAATGAATTTAAAATTATCGTGTCATTATTCTAATATATGGCATCGATTCCAAAGTTAATGAAGAAAAAGATAAAGTTGGTTCACTATTAATTTTAAAAGAACAATTTTAGTGTTTTAACTATTTTTCATATTCATCCTGGGGGAATTTAAACCTCATTAACCAAATTGCAATTTTGTTTCTTTAAAAAAGTAATAAAAATGAACCACTTAATTGATTTTTAATTGCTGTTATAAAATCTCGTTGCACTGCAGTAAAATTCTTTATATTTCCTAATTTTTAATAATACCACTGCAGATAATAAATACTAAATAATAACATTTACTAAGAAAAAAATCTCATATATATTTAAAGAAATAAGATCACATTTATCAAACAAATTCATCTTAAGCAATCATTCACAATTTCTGGCATTTTTTTTATAGTTTTTCTTTTGGTAAAATATACAATAAGTATCTAGTTAATAACCCAGTTTGGCATCAGTTCTTTTGATTTAATGTAAAAGTAGTGGAATAACGACTAAGATAAATCCGAGAGCCCGTACTGCATAAGCGACTGCTAGAGTTCTATAATTTAAAAACGCTAGAAAGATTATTATGTTGTCACTTGGGAAACGTAATATGAACATAAATAACTCTTTTAAAATCGGACCTCCTTCTTCTTTTTCTTCTTTGTAATATGGTAGTGCCTGTTCATTGTTAACAGCCCCTATCCGGAAGAAGAGGTCAAACATTCTCTCCATCGCCTTGGTAGGGTTTCTTGTGATCGCTTTTCAATCGGGTTGTTTAGTTTTGCATTTTTAACGAGTCTTGTGTTTTCCATTCTTTTAATGTCTTTGTTCCAAAATCTTCTTTTGTGTCTTACCTACTTTCCTATATTCTGTATTCTGCATTGTTACTTAATGTCTTCGCTTCATATTCTGATGCTTCTTAACGTTTTCATTTAGACTGTTCCCATCGTTTGTAAGGTATTAGCTGTGTCTGGTCTTGTTTCTGTCGCCTATGCTATGACCAGCCTTATTGTCATATTGTCATATTGTCTCTGGGGCAGGTCGTTAATTGGATCCGAATTTTCTCACCTTGTTGTAATTTTGTTGCTTAAATGACATATTTTGAAAACTACTGCCATTTGTCAATATAACTATTTAATAAATTTATCGGTAATTATTCGGAGCTGTTGAAACACCGAATTTTCCATAAAAAGTAATTAAATCATTGACTTGTCGTCTGATCATTTTTCTGCTCGTGTCAACGATTTAGACTCAAGATTACTTAATATAGACTGCGAACCCTACAGAAGAAAGCTGGCTCATGTTTTCGAGGTGCAGCTTCCCTTTTTAATTTCAGTCAGCATCTAGTCACATTTGAAGTATTGTGCTTAGCTCCACCACTAGAAAGAGAAGTCCTGCTCATCTAAAACACCCTATCCCTTTTTAAGCATGAGCCAACTTTCTTCCATAGAATTCAGAGTCTATATTAAAGTAATATTGATTTCTGTTACGTCTATGGATTAAGATCGAAATGTGTGATTTATTATGCGGTATTGTCAATTTGACGTTGATTTTAAATTTCATTGGGATTGAAAATTTGATAGTTTGAATGCAATTAATTGCGGTCATCCCAGTATTGTAGTATAAAATGCGGGGAAACGAGCAGAAGCGGGATGCCAAACATAAACAGATCGTTCAGCAAGCTAGGTTAGTCTAAAAATCAAGTACAAAATAAAACTAACCTGCACTGACCTGAATTAACCTGAACTAAAGTATATTTCACGAAATATTAGGTCTCCTTCTTACACACTTCTATGTATGTGCGTACAATTGAGGTTTGTACCCTGCAACCTGGTAGGTCTAGTGTGCCCCCTACTGCTGTCAAGTCAAAAGAGTTACCTTATCGGCTAGAGCAGATTGTTGGACGGTTTCAAGGTAGGTAGGTAGCTCCCTTCCTTCGATTTGGTGTGTTCCCAAGAACCGCATACAAGGGTTTTCTAAGGCATTACA
Organism: Diaprepes abbreviatus; assembly: GCA_034092305.1. Lineage (NCBI taxonomy): Eukaryota > Metazoa > Arthropoda > Insecta > Coleoptera > Curculionidae > Diaprepes > Diaprepes abbreviatus. Next base: position 19,559,524 of record JASJET010000031.1, read on the forward strand.
CTCTGAAAGGATATAAATGGAGGTTTCGTCCTCCTCCTCACAGAATCTACACTCTTCTCCCTCTAATAGTCCGAGTTTCCTGATGTGTTCCTTCAAGTGGCAGTGCCCCTTCAGGATAGGACCCCTGTCAGAATTCTGAGTTGGTTTTTACTTAAGCTTATGCATTTTTTGAATCTCTTCTGATCGTGGTTCTCAAGAAGTATCTTCGCTTGTCTCAATCCTTGCAGCTCCATCCAATAATTGGATCTCCTACTTCCTTCTTCTATCTTTAGTTCTTCCAGTATTATGCTGCTACTAATTCCACAGAAAAACTCTATTCCCAGCAATGGTGTCTCAGCCCCTTTCCTCGCAAGCAAGTCTTCTATTTCATTCCCCTCTATCCCGGTGTGTCCCGGTTCCTACATGAGGGTGACTTTATTATTCACACTCAAATCATTTAATTCCTCTAAGACATTCCCAGACCATATTGGAACTCAGAGCACTGCTGGCTGCTCTACTATCTAACATGATAATCTCTTGGCACTGATAGATTTTTTCTTTGTTGTGAGTTGGAAAAGGTTCTACAAGTTATTGTAAGGGATTTTTAAGATTAGTTCTGGTTATTTTTTTAAATTTTGTTACACTGTCCTTAAGGCCTGCAGGATTTTGAAAAATGGTTAATTTATATAGGAATATTATTTTATATCTATTCAGTAATTTACACGTTCAGCCGAATGTACCCTTTCGTGAAGTTATAGATATTTTGTCTATATCGATATCTTTTAAAAAATAATTCTATTCATTATTTAAAAAAGGTTTTTTGAACTAAAAGAATAGGAAGTGTCAAGAAAGAATGAAGGGTTCAAACAAAACCTGTGCAATTTATAAAAAAATAGTCACCAACAATGCTCGGGATTTTGCAGTACATGTCTCACAACCTAAGTTTTGGCAGCGTCTTGTTTCTCGGCTTGATTTTTCATATTTTCTGCTATATTTAAGAAAAATATTTTATGCAACTTTAAGAAAAATGTGCTATAGTTCGGAATATTCGAATTACAAAAAAAAAGTGTGGAAGAAATGAACAAATGAATCATTGGGATATAAAATAAAAAAATTGCCCATGCTACTCCAATTATAGTTTTGTTTCTCATTGTAATAGTTGTCAAAAAAGCATATTAACTAACCTAATAATAACATATTAACTAAAAGCATATTAACTAACCTAATAATAACATATTAACTAAAAGCATATTTACTAACCTAATAATAAACAAATTAATTTTTTATGCTATAGGTAACAATCCAATAGTCGTTGTTATGGTCGATACATCCGTGGTAAGTTCCGAAAACATTATAGCTTGTACGACATAAAAACTTATGGGAAATAATATGACTGTTGCGATAACTCTCATAAGAAGATTCTCCGGGCTGGTATCTCGCTTAAAAATGATCAAGACGAGTCTCGTGTCTAATAATGTTATCTGTCTCCCTCCAATGTGTAGCTATTTCAAACGAGATTTTTTTTTTACCTATCATATCCGTTTTGTCCATCCATTCCTTATGTAGATACACTTACAATATTTACAAAATTATAACAAATAAATTTCGGCGCTCTTTATTTTATCACGACATTCGAGCTTTTTCTTTTAGACGGCTATTCTGTAATTCAGCAGACGTTTTTATTATAAAAAATGGTTCGTTAACTAAGAACTTGTTTTAATTTTAAAGACCAGTCCTTGCGATAACGACCGTCATTATTCTAAGTACCCAGTTGGCAGATTGTCACGAAATTTGATATTCATTAGAAAACTGAATTTGAAGCATTATAATTTATACTGGCTAGGAAATGAATGACAAAATAATTTTACTGCAGGAACTACGAGAGAGGTATGTAAAACCGATAACAGCAATTAGTTTTTATACAGTAAAAAGCTAATTCTCAGTAACCAAGTTTTTAGAGAAACAAATTTGAGTTGAAAATAAACTATAAACGGGAAGTCTCTCATGCCAGCGGTAAAGTAATCTTTATCTAAAAGGGGGTTGACACAGAGGGACTAAGTAATCCTGTTGAAATTTCATAGTGTTGTTCTGGGACCATTTTATTTCTGTTATATAAAAATCATTTAACAAGCCTCAATATTGCTCATCGTCGAAGATAAATTCTGCTAGTATATAAATTATAAGTATTTTTATTATTTTTTCATCCATATGATTTAATTATTATACTTAACTGGATGTAGCATTCAAACGTTGCATCGCTGAGCAGAATATTTAAATTTTTTCGATTTTTGATTAAATGGGTCTATTTAAGCATATCTGCATGTCAAAATTAACCATTTTTTTTTCGAAGATATGTATTTGTAGCGTAGATTGTGAAAATAGAAATGCAATTTTGAAATATGTAGTTTGTTTTATTTTATAATTACCAGAACTACTAAATATACAATGTTGTTAATATAAAAATGGACATGTAATATATGACAAGGCCAGCAATGAATCCACGTCTATGGTGTAATAGTACGTCTCACTGAAATTCGTTCGTTACGATGTCAATCTGCGCCACAGAAAGTCAAAAGACTTCATTAATGAATTATAGTGAAGCTAACTCGTTATTATGGTCATACTCTGGTATTGTAATGGACATTACAACATTAAACTTCTTAATTTTAATTTGTGTTGTTGTTTGTAGATTCATGTGCTTTATTCTTTGATTTTGCCATTTATTTTCATGAATCGCTTGCAATATACGAAGTTTTCTCGAGAAATCCTGGATTTTCTGGAATCACAAAAAAACCTCCTAACCATTTAAACCATAACTAACCATTTATTTCCACTATTTTAACAACTTGTCAAACAATTCAATTTACATCTACGACTTTTCAAAATAGACTATCTATAATAGCCGATCTGGATACTCTTTTTATCCGATACCAGGAGGTTATTGAGTCTTCTAGAAGAATTTTCATGTTACATGGCGTAACAAAAACAAGAAAAAGGAATAATCTGGTAATTTCTAGACCTTTTGTTATAAGCGTTCCATATAAAAAAATAAGAAAATAGGATTTTCTAGAATGCTCCAGAGCTTCTTAAATAGACGTCTCATGAGGAAATTAGTCCTACAAACCACAAACAGAAACTAATACTATGAAATTTATAATGCTTAAAGTCCGTTACATTCCCCCTTCCAAGACTTGATTGTTTTGGGTCAACCAACTTGATCTTGATAATGGACTGATCTGTCAATATGCATGGCTTTCATTTTCGAATGAGGGCTTTTTTGAATTCAGTACACTAGTTGGTTTAGTTGGATCACTACGTTGTACGGACCTTTTCATGACTTTTGAAACTTCAGTGAACGCCTTTTGGTTCTTTTCAGATTGTATAACCAAACTTTTTCACTAATCACGAATGAACCAGTATTGGCTTTGAGGTTATAGCGGATCTTTTATCGCGTTCTATATGTCATTTTTGACTGACTTCTTCATCTAAGACTTGTAGCTGCTTACTAAGATGGTTAGTGTAGTCTTTCCAAGTTGCTTCAGTATCGGATGGACATCAAGTAAGCAATTCGACTGAAAGACGTAAACCTTGTTCAAAACTTATGCTAGCAAGTGTTTTTCCAGCGGTTTCATGAATGGCTAAACGATAGGCTAGAAAGAATGGCTGAATTAATTTACGCCAGTTATTTAGTTGTTCGATTATTTATATTCGGATGTAATTCTCCAGTATTCTGTTAAATCTCTCAACCATTCCATCTAATTGTGGATGTAGGGATATTGTTCTAGTCTTGTGGATTTTCAGAAGCTCGATATAGTATGGCATAGACTGCTGGCCATTTGCAGAATTAATCCATAGCTACTAAAATATAGCGATTCCCGGATTTACTAATAGGAAATTGTCCTGCAACGTCTACTGAAATTCTTTCAAAAGAGACTCCTATATTTTACTGCTTCATTTTACTTTGACTACGGTTCTTTAATCCTTTGCTGGCAGCACAGTCGGTACAAGGTTTGCACCAATCTTTTATACCAGCGCGACTCCCTAGCCAACATAATCTCTCTTGAACTTTGCAAGAGTTTTCATAACCCCTAAGTGTCCGCCACCTACACCATTATTTAAAGCTTGCAGTATTTCTGGAACCTTTTTGGTTCGTACATCAGCTTCCGTGATTATGTGCTCTATGCATTCTTTCTGAAAAAATTGACATTTCGGACTAAGCTTTAATTGTATAATTCTCAGTTTTTGAAATAAATTTTCGATATTTTTCAGGTGATCGCCAAATATTTTTTCCAGAATTATGAAGTTATCTAGGTATACTAGGTATGTTTTCCAAGTTATTCTATGCAAAATTCGTTCCATTAAATGTTCAAAAGTAGCTGGGGCATTGTATAGACAAAAAGGCATAACAAGTTACCATAGCTCCACGCCTGTAGAAAACGGATTTTTTTTATCCTCTGGATTCATCTGTACCTGCCAATAGCCACTTTGTAAGTCCAAGGTGGAAAACCATTTTGATCCAGTTGAAGTGTCTAGCGTATCATCAATACGAGGTTAAGGAAAACTCTCTGTCTTTGTAACGCCATTAAGTTTTCTGAAGTCGATACAGAATCTAGTTAAGCCGTCTTTCTTCTTAACTAATATAACTGGAGAAGTCTATGGACTATGGGAAGGTTCTATAATGCCTAGATTCTGCATGTCTTTAAGCGTCTTTTCCACCTCGTCACGTTCTGCTAACTGTATTCTCCTTTGACTTTGTTTAATTGCAGTTTCTTCACCAGTATTTAATCGATGCTCGACTATATTGGTCGTTCCCAAGTTGCTATCAGGTAAAGAGAAAACATTCTGGTATCTTCTTAATATCTTCTTTCAATTCTTGGTTCACGTTTTTTTGGCATCTTTTCAATGTCATCAATTCTTGTTTCATATCATCTTGACTTGGCTTTAATTCTTGTTTCACATCGCCTAGATTTTGTAAAAAATAAAGAAATAGAATGATCTAGAAAGTTCCAGACCTTCTTTCATAGATGTCTCATGAGGAAATTAACAAAGGTAAAATTAATTAAATAAATTATGAACTTGTAGAAAATAAACCGAAGACCGTACAAACCCCAAATATAACTAATACTATGAAATATATAATGCAATAAATTCCGTTACAATATATAAGTTAGAGAAATAGATGGCCAGTTGGAAAATCAAATTGAATCCTGAGAAAACTCAGGCCATTATGTTTACTAAAACTAGGCTCGCGATTGCTGATGTTCAGCTGTCCATTTATATCACTAAAATTCCCTGGAGGGTAATGCCAAGTATCTAGGGCTAGTCTTTGATAGCAGACTTAACTGGTTACTTAATACTAACCACTTAAAGCTAAAGCCAAAGCGTCTCTGATAACTTTTTACTCAATACTGAATCGTAATACTGAACTTAATTTTAAACTAAAATTAACTATTTACAAGCTCTTCATCTAATCGATCCTGTCATTTGCTGTTTCTACGTAGATCATCACAAGCAGGTCTAGAAAATATCCAGAACAGAATCCTCCGCATGGTCTGTGGAGCCCCGCAATACATCAGATATACGGCAGAAACGTATTGTCTTTTTGAACTAATTAGTGTCGGAAGTGATATAGATTTGAACAAATGATAGGAAATGTGGAAGTATTGACAAGACAACAAATAATTAGAATAGAAAAAGTAACGCTTTATTAAGCCTGAAGGATCTAATGATAAATGTGATTATTATTATAGAGAGTATTAATAAGATACAAGATAAAGGAATATGAGCTAACAAGTCAAAAGAAACGTCTCAGAAAACATAACAAAAGCTAAAGAAAAAAGATATTATTACTATAAAAATATCCTTCAACTCAATAATCTATAAACATAAAATAAAATTAAACAGCTTAATTCACTAATAGGTTCTTACTTTAAAAATTGTTTCTGCTCACATTGGAGGCTTAAAACTGACATGTGCTGCAATAAGTTAAGCAAGTTTTGAACATAAAAATACAAGAATACAAAAGCTATTTTCTTTTATAACTAAATCAGGTTTTTTAAAATTTTCGGGAGGCAACTATTCCTTGAAGAGATTTTAAAGCCATATTTCTAGATTTTTATCCTTAATCTCCACAAATAAACGTTTATTTGTTGACATACGTAATACAAATTATTACAATATCATTAACAAAATACAACTGATCAACAAGCAGATCTAACTTCCATGGTAACTAGATCGGATTTAAATCTTAAACTTTCTTCTAGTGAATCTGGCTCATAAAATTTATAACAATATAAAACCAGTAATATCCTATTTACTTTTACAAATTTGTATAGTATCAAGAAAAAATTGACCATCCTGGAAACAAAAAACTCTCTTGTCTAGTTCATTTACTATCTGCGATAAGAAGATTAAAAAGATCAGATACCTCGATAATGTGTTTTTTCAAATTTATATTTGGCGAATACGTATTTTCTGAATAGCATAGCATTTTGAATATATATGAAAAATTTAATAAAACTGAGAAGTTAAGTAATATATAGAGTTATCTGTTTGTAAACATCAAAGCGTATTTAATAAGCAGGGTGCCCATCTGTTTCCATCTTTAAAAAATACTTTCTATTTTGCATTTTTTTCCCTTTTTATCTCCAAATATTTTGTTTATTTTTAGGTTGAAATGCGAGGTTTAACTGGAGTTATCAAATTCGATCATCAAGGTTTTAGAAGTGACTTTACTTTAGATGTTATCGAATTGACAAGAGATGGTCTAAAGAAAATCGGTACATGGAATTCTAGTGAAGGAGTAAATTTCACAAGAACATATGGTGAAGCTTACACGCATATTGTGGAAATCATTCAGAACAAAACGTTTGTTGTTAGTACTATTTTGGTGAGTAAAATATTTATATTGATAATTTTTTATTTCGTTATGTTATACCTGCGTGTAAGCCACGAAGAAAAATGTTTTAATCAAGAAATCAATAATAATGTTTTTTCTTTTGCTATGAATGAATGGTAGATCATATATAACACGATGGTGATTCAGAAACTATGTCTCAGTGAATATGTTTGATAGTCAGTTACAGTTTATCAACATATTAATCTTCATTTAAATATGAAAGATAAAATCAGTATTGAAATTTTTAGTTGACTGGAGAGTCATATTTAGTTATTGCTAAGCAAAGCAATTATATACTATAATTTGGTAAACCTTTACGAATTGCGCAGTAGTCGGAGGTTATACAAAAAAAATAATTAAATTTAGGATACCACCTTGCTTACACGACAAACTTACTTACTTACTAACTTAAATGTGATTGTCATTTTTTTTTTAATTTATTGGCATTGGCTGATCAGCCATGCAGCCAGTCACGAAGTGTTACTCTATTCAAAAACATATTGACATTAATGGTAAAAAACAAATTTTTCACTAGGTTTTGAGATACTGAAAAAATTAATTAACATAGGTGTTTAACAGGGACACACACTTCACGCCGCTGGGGTTTATCATGGCGTCTTTTGATTAGACAAACAAGAAAGACCACTATAAAAGGATATACATTGAAGGATAAAATTAGGAGCGTGAGATCATAATTTTAAATTTATTTTATGTAGGTAAGGCATAATTGCATTATATACTTTTATTCTTTTTAACGCTAGAAGACTAAGGACATTAAAAGGACTCTCAACTTTACAATTGTTTAACAAAATTTCAAACAGTGTATTTATTTCATTCCGGTATTTTCTATACTGTAGAAGTTTATGATCCAGATCATATCTGATATGACAGACATCACAGTTTTCTATGGGTAGGACATTAATTTATGTAAATGAGCAGGATAATAGGCTTGGCCAAAGTTCATAAAATGATAGTTGTTATGTAGCGTCTTGAGACCGTTATATATTTATGCCAGTATTTATTTGGTATATCACCACATATGAGCGAATATCTTGTCGATGTGTTTCTACAAAAATGTGGCCATCCTTCTTTCCATTTATGCTTTATTTTTTGACTTAAATTATTAGATATATCAGAAAGAGTAAATTTATTTTTAAGATGAATGCCATTCAAAATGCTATCTTTAGCCAAAGTATCTACAATTTCATTACCCTCAAGTCCCGTATGAGCTTTTGTCCATATGAATGTGATAGGTTTACTGCGAAATAATTTTCTGATGTTCCAAATGAGCATATTACTTTTATAGCCCCCAAGTTTCAGACTTGCATTGTCCGTGTTTTTGTTTGTTTATACGACGTTTCGAGTAGATTGTATCTTTAGTCGTTACCACGTATAAACTTATTTATTTTACAGGTATATATAATTTAAATATACACAAAAGAAATATACTTACAATATATATATATATATATATATATATATATATATATATATATATATATAAGAGCTTTATAAAAAAAGCATTTTCATATAACATAGTGTCCTTTTAAACAAAATCCAAGTAACTGAATTTTCCTTATCAGACAACTACTTTAATAAAATTATTAAAATAAAATTAAAATAACCCTAAATAAATCTTTATTTCTAGTCAAAATATGTGTGATCTACAAATAAGTATCCATTTCCTCTTTCTTGACTTTCTTCCTTCTCGATTCGTAACTTTATGTTCCTCTAATCTTATTATTTTTCTTATATTTAAATTTATATTTCTATTTTTTGACAGATTGGCTCACAATTCATAAAAAATTGTTTAATTTAACTTATGCGTCCTTTAACGGTCCTTGCTATTTGGCAAGATCTGAAAACTAGCCTTTTATTTCCAATAAAATTAAATGTTTTGTAAGGTTAAGAAATTGTATGTGTTTTCGTTTTACTAGGAAGTAAAAAACATACTATTACTATCCATAGATTTAGCCAAACTGCTTTTAGATTTCCTCAGACGAACATTAATTTATTTTATATACACTCATTTAGATACTATAAGAATGGAGCTACATGGGTCTTCTGCACTTCCCGTGAACTTCTCTACAGTTCAAGCGGTTCAAAGCAGCACTGCCTTATGCATGGACTTATACAGATATTTGCTAAGGCTCAATTCCTTAATATTATGAAGAAGATTCTTCAAAACTGCACCGATTGCTGATATAATTAAGGAGATCTTCCAAATGGTGCGTGGAGTTGGGGTCTGTAGACTGCGACCGGGCAGATCTATTGTGCTTCCTACTACTGCCAAGTCGTAAAAGTTACCTTATCGGTTAGAGCAAGTCCTCTGGTCCTATTTCCCTTAGGAACCTTAGGATGTGGGACGGCTTCAAGGTGGGTAGCTCCCCTTCTTCGATTTGGTGTGTTCCCAAAAACCGCATCCTATGGTTTTCTACAGCACTGCACTCTGAAAGGATATGAATAGAGGTTTCGTCCTCCTCCCCACAGAATCTGCACTCTTCTCTTTCTACCTGTCCGAGTTTCTTGAGGTGTCATTTCAGGTGACAATGCCCCATCAGCATTCCTGTCAGAACTCTGAGTTGGTTTTTACTCATGTTTATGCATCCCTTGGATCTCTTCTAGTCGTAGTTTCTCAGAAGTATCTTCGCTTGTCTCAATCCTTGCAGCTCCGTCCAATACCTGATGCTACTTATTCCCCACTGTCTGCGTATTTGTACCTTCTAGTCTCTGTATTTGTCGCTGTTCGTTCTTTAGATTATAACTGTCAGGGATGGCGACTTCCACTAAATGAGATCAAAACGTAATTTAAACCGGAGGTCTGATATTGATGGGCTTAGTGCCATCTATTCCAATCTTCTAGCTTTGAAAACAAAAAACAATTTTGGAATTTATTTTGGAAATGATAATGTCATTAGCTTGTTTCCTCAATTAAAATAATACAATTAAATAAAGGAAAAAAATAACTATTGGTCATTTTATGGTCCTGCAAGTGACAGTTGTTGGATCCTTTGCCGGCATTGAAGGTTTCATAATCTTGATAGTATCTCTACCAACAAAGTCCACATCGGTGTCAGGTGACAGATGATCCTGGGGGTGTGTAATGCACAGTTGGCATAGTCATGCTGAGAGACTTTCAATCATCTCTGCAAGGGAAACAAAATTCTAGTTTTATCAAATTGTACATGTCTAATCTGGCGTTGTAAAACCGAAAACCTTCGGCATGCTTAATACCCTCAAATTATATAGCTAGGGACTATACACCATTTTCCATGAAATTTAGGAGATTTTTCCATCTTAAGTAAAGTAAAAATTAATTGTCTTTTCTGGATGATAAATGGAAAGTAAAGCAAATGCGCGGTTGCAAGGTTATGTATCAATTTATATTTTCATAAGAAACAACACTTATCATAATAAGCACATACCACACAGAAATAAACCAAAAGCAAAAGAAGAATAATTTGTCAATTAACTAAAGGAAGGACAGCTGACTGATTCCTGCCTTATATAGAGTTTAATAAGTAAAAGTTTAATCACTGCTATTGTCCCTAACAACTATTAATTGCCTCTTATTTGCACCTCCGGCGATTATGTGACAGATGGTCCATGCATAATCTATACCTGATTTCAAATGAATGAGACAATGTATGAGTTGTTTACCTAACGCCTTATATTCAAAATGCAACTGCTAAAATGAGACCTGGTTCTGCTCTTAATGACATATATTATTATGTGCGCATTATGGCAATTGACAGATAATCCCAAGAAAAGGTGTGTGTGTGTGTGGGTGAACTACAGTTTCTTATTTATTTCTTGGGCCTTCAATAATATATTTTTTATTTCTTTGTTTTTCTTGGGATTATGGTCCGTAAAAAATGAGATCAAAACGTAATAGTAGTGTTGGACTTTCTTTATTTTACTTTTTTATGTGATTAACATTTCAGTAATTTATTTTACTCTCATCAGAATTTACAAAGTGTACCTAAAAACGATAGAGCATTTTTTGATATAACTGGCAAATTATTTAGAACATATTGTGTATTTATCTTGAACAAAATATCACGATCATCACTGGATCCACATCTACAGGTCAATTTAATATTATATTATATTGGAAAATTAGCTTTTAGCATTATATCATCGTATATCATCTTGAAGTTAAAGTAGTGCTGAAAGAGCCAAATGGAATATTTTTGCAAAGTAATAAAGATCGTTTTGGTTATTGAGATTTTAAGGGGTTTAGGTCGAAAATGCAATGCGTTTTTGATTTTAGAATTACGTTTTTTAGTAGTTATTTTATAATATTGTTGTATATTCTACTAAATAGCTTGTTATCTAACTTAGCAGTTAAGATGCAGTAAAATCTTTAAAAATAAAAAAATTGGAGCGACGTGTAATCAAAAAAAGTCTATGCTATATTTTAAGCAATATTATAAAGAACATGTGGTTTCAATTTGATCAAAATTGATTAAGTAGATGTTGAGATATCTTGTACATCAGTTTGAATACGAAGTTTTGACAAAAACGCAAAAGGGGAAAAAGTACCGCGTCAGCATCTCGTAACCAAGTATTTTTTAAAATTACCTCAACTTTACGATTTCTGGTCCAGAGAAGAGGTCTTTTTTAATACCATGACTTTTATCAACTCCTTGTGCGCAGCTCTTTTCAATTTGCTAGTCTCCTGTTGGGCTTTCAAGTTTTTCTATAGATACTCGCTGAGAGCCCCTCAAATAATCTCGGCTCACTCGGGCCTAATGTAAGGTTTAATAATCGCTTCGTTTGTAATATACTTTACAAAATACACTAGCTGCAAAATTAGATACAATCTCGCCAATTTTCGCGCCACTGTGATGTACTTTTGGAGCCATAGACTAAATGACAGCGCTTAGTATTTCGTTATTGGTTTCAGTATGCCCTTGTAAACAACATTCTAACACATCAACATGAGCTAATCTATTATATATCGGATAAGTTATTTTTGGACTCCTACAGGAATAATATTTTTATGCTTATTAGAATCTAAAGTTCTAAAGACCTTTACTTTCTGATACGAATACAGGAATCTTCGCTTAAGGGATCCTTATTATGCTGGGGATTTAGTTGCTCATACCGTATTTTTCATTGTTTCAACTAGTGTATCTATACTCCTTTTAATTTCAAGGCCGTACTAAACTTTTAACCCATCAATAAACTTGGCTGTCAACTTCCCTGTGCCACCTATACCAAGATTCTTTTTTTGCGATGAGTTGTAAGCATGCGCAGTAAATACCACCACAAGTGTGAGGCTACGGAGTAAGAGGAGATGAAATATAGACTGCGATGATGTTGAGATGCGTAGGATTAGATCAATGTCATACTAGGATTTTTTTTTGCTTGCGCCATGCGCTGTTGCACGTGACGTATATATATTTTATGATGTTAAATGTTCAAAAAGTCTAAACTAGTTTTAGCTTTATGCACCTGAAGAATATTCGACAATATCCTTTATAAAGGCTCTGATCGGTCCACTCATTACCTGAGTTTCAGGCCGACACCCTGCCGCATTCACTTCTAATGACTATAACTTCGGAACTAATTATAATTTTGAAACGATTAAAGGATAGAAATAATCCTAAAAGTATAAACAATTTATCTAGCCAAAATATCGATTTATATTTGGAAATCTCAGGATGGTGGAATTTTTGAAACTAGCTTAGTTTATATTAAAAAATTATAATTATTAAAATTATAGCAATTTTGGCATTTTGTGGATTAGCGCTGGGACTAATGATAATCCAAACTAGTACGTTATACTTCATTTGTAGTATAAAAGATAAAAAATATTTTCCTGAATAAAATTCTTTCTTATAAAAATTGTTAACCAAATTAAAAATGAATATGATTTATTATTTTCTCTTTAGTATAGGTTACTATTGCTAAAAGTAGTAATAAAATACTTTATAAAACATTATTTTATTTTCAGAGCTCACCCTACGTAATGCGAAAAGAAGCAAGCGAAAAGTTGACAGGGAACGCTCAATTTGAGGGATATGCTGTTGATTTAATCCATGAAATATCTAGAACGTTGGGATTTAACTACACCATCAAGCTGGCTCCGGACGGACGATACGGATCACTTAACAGAGAAACAAAAGAGTGGGATGGAATGATAAGGTATAAAATACATTATCCGGAATGTTTTGTATTTACTCTAAAGCTTTATTAGGTCTTTCATAAAAATACTTTTGTTGCCCAGGATAAGTGAAAAAGTATTTAAAGTTTATTCGCAAATAAGTTGTAAATATAAGTGAATATTTTTATACATTTCTAAAAGTGGGATAGAGTGCTGGAAATTTTTTTCTATGCACGTTAATAAAAAAATCTTAAACTGGGTGAAATGGAACTTTATGTAGTTATTGATGCTGTTACTTTTTTAGTATTTGTTTGAACTTAACTTAAATCGTATCTTTGATTTAAATTGTGTTTAATCAAATTACAAACCCAAAAAATGTTTGATAAATGGTTTATTTTGGATCTAAGAGCCAAAGTAGTGATGCATGCGTTCGATTATTTATGCCTAATAAACACAAGAAAAATAAAAAATTACCCAGGAAAAACTACTAAAATTACAACAAGAGCATTACTGTGAGAAATTAAGCAAGTTCTTATACTTTCCTTATAATCAGGTTATAAAAAAGTAGAAACATAAACCTAGGTACCAATTTCGAATATTTTTATCGTACTGCTCTTGTCAGTAATTTGTCAATTTAGCTAAGAAGATTCATGTAGGGGAGCAAAGTTTTCATAGAAAGGGATATGCTTAGTGTCCGGATGATATAAAACTCTCAATATCCTTTTCAGCAGCCACCATAGTGCCACTCAGTTTTTTTTGTCACGTTCAAATCTCGGTACGACAACGAGCTTAATGTTACATCAACAATAAGGATTCTCAAAACCATAGTGTCCTTTTGCGATGAAATGAATTGATGGAAATCAACTAACCAGTGGTATTTACTTCATTAAGCCAGTGTCGTAGCTAAAGGCTGGTACCAGATTTGACAATAAAGTGGGCACTTTTCATTAGCTTAGTAATACAAGAGAGCGAGATAGAGCAACAAAGATGTAGTATACTGTAAGTCGAGCAAGGACAGTTTATCTCGCTTTTCCTTAACGAAATTGCACTACAATACGTCCCTTGTCAAAACTCTAACATTACAATACTTTGATTACGTTTACGTTATAATTGCAAAATAATTATGGAAAAATCAGTATCACAAAAAGTGCCACCACTCAAAATGCCGTATGATACAAAATAGTGCAAGCAAATGAATAAAGGTTACAGGTCCTTGTAATAATGCAGGTATTGCGTCAGAAGCCGAAATGACCCCATCCTGAACAAAAGCTCAGACTACTGATAATGATGAAATTTTGACTTCAATAAATAATATAGGAATAGCAAATAAAGGGTGTTTTTTATAGAGGTATAGAACTTTTAAATGGAATAAAACAAAGATGAATTTTTTAAATTGACATGAAATTTACTTTATTCAAAAGATAACCTTCTGGCATTATAATTTAAATATGACTTCTGGCATATGACCGCCACGGCTGGCTCAGACGTAGTCTAATCTGAAGGTCCAATTTTCGATGACTTTTTCCAGCATTTGTGGCCGTATATCGGCAATAACGCGGCGAATGTTGTCCTCCTAGTGATCAATGGTTTCGGGCTTATCGGCGTAGACTAGCGACTTCACATATCCCCACAGAAAATAGTCTAGCAGCGTTAAATCGTACTATCTTGGAGGCCAATTCACGGGTCCGAAACGTGAAACTATGCGGTGACCAAACGTTTCCTTCAATAAATCAATTGTGGCACGAGCTGTATGACATGTTGCGCCGTCTTGTTGAAACCACAGCTCCTGCACATCATGGTTGTTCAATTGATGAACGAAAAAGTCAGTAATCATGGCTCTATAGCGGTCACCATTGACTGTAACGTTCTGACCAGCATCGTTTTTAAAGAAGTACGGACCAATGATTCCACCAGCCCATAAAGCATACCAAACAGTCAGTTTTTCTGGATGTAACGGTGTCTCAACATACACTTGAGGATTATCATCACCCCAAATACGGCAGTTTTGTTTATTGACGTATCCATTCAAACAAAAGTGAGCTTCATCGCTAAACAAAATTCGCTTATGAAAATCGGGATCAACGGCAATCTTGTTTTGGGCCCATTCACCGAATCTACGGCTTGCTAGGTGATCGTGTGGCTTCAATTCTTGCACGAGTTGGATTTTGTAAGCACACAAACCAAGATCTTTCCGCAAAATCTTCCATAAAGTGAATGGACACATATCCAATTCCTGTGCACGATGGCGGATAGACTAATTCGGATCTTCCTCTACACTACGCTCTACAGCAGCAATGACTTCTTTTGTACGTACTGTACAACGTCTCTGTGGATGCGTATTATCTTTTAGAGTAAACGTGGTGCGAAAAAGTTCCATAGTTAATCGAATTAATTGCTCTGATGGGCGATTATGTTGACCGTAAAATGGACGTAGTGCGCGATACGTATTTCAAACAGAACCATGATTTTCAAAATAAATTTGCACAATTTGGAAGCGTTGTTAAGGCGTCAGTCTATTCATGTTGAAATGCCAAACCAAACTAAATATAAATCACTTGACAGCTGACAAAATGGCCGCCAGTTAAAAAAGTGCTGCCAACTTAAAGTTTTATACCTCTATAAAAAACATCCTTTACTTCATCTGTAAAAGAAGCTAGGTAACTATGTATATTTGGCTTGTATCTGAGCATTTTTTACATGAAAAAGAAAGTAATTTCAGTACAATCAACTTCTTAGTCGCCAAATGAATTTTTTTATCTTATTGGTATTGTTATTCCACTCATCGTGATATAATCTGTATTAACAAACCTGCGAGTATAGATTATAATGATTCAAAGTTATCGTCAAACATTGATTATAAGTTTAGATGTTGTCTTGTAAAAAAAGGAATCAGATCAAGAAAAATACTGCGATTTTGGGTTATCGATGTCTGATGATGGTAAATTTTTTTCAGCAGATTGGTTTCAAACAACATTCCCAAACGACGATAAAAAAGGACAAAAGTGGCTCATATATAATGGAGATAACATATTTCTTTCTTTTCTTTATTTATTATTTAGTAAGAAAGCTCAACTTTTTCTAAAGAATTTTCTGATTAGAAATACCTGAACTGAGAGCTCAGAAAAACATCACAAATGTAACGTCTCGTAGAAAAAATTAGAAATACGTTTAAGAAAGGTGCTAGAGATAGATGATTATTTACAATGTACGATTTTCATAGAAAAAAAGAAATTGAGATATATTCTTAAGGTAATGGTGATTATGTTTTGTGCAATAAAATAACCTGGAAATGAGAGGTAGTGTGAAACAATTCGGACAGCATAAATCAGGTACTTTTCTTAGTATATTACAACTTCTCATCAAATATAATCCACATCTATCTTCCATTACGAAAGAATCTATGTCATACTTCTCTCCAACTATTCGCAAAGAACTGAATTCATTATTTATTTCAGGTATTAAAAACAGAATTGTATTAGCTATTTTAAAAGCAAAGTATTACAGTCATTTAATTATACTCCTGATACTAAACATCGGAAGAAAATAGCTGGAATTGTGCGTAATGTAGAGACTCGTGACGAACAATGTACTGCTCAAGAAAGTTTTTTTTATATCATACATACAGAAGAAAAAACCGGAAATGGACTTGAAGAAGACATTATACACAAAATTATCAAAGACTGCTTGGAACTATTACATTCTAGGGGAGAGTCATACGACAATAGCCCTAATATGGCTGGGAAGTACCGAGGTCTTCAAGCACCAATCCTGCAACATAATGAATATGCTAGATTCCTATCATGTGCTGATGATTCTTTAAACTTGATTGGTGTTCATGTTTCTTTTGTGATGCCGGAATTGACCACGTTCTTTGGTATACTGCAGATAATATTTACCCACTGTTCTGATTCAACAGATCGATGGTGAGCTTTGGCAAATTTGAAGTTCATCCTAAAAGGTGGTCATCAAAGTATAATGCAGTTCACTCTTTGTACATCGAAATTCCAGAAACAATTGAAATATTACGTTATATAGCAGAGGGAATGAGTAACAAAACCTTTACTTCAGAGTCTATGTTTTTGGCTAAGAGCATATTAAAAATGATCGGATTTCAGTTCATTTGCTTTTTGACTGTATAAGACTATATGCTCACATTATTAACCATGTTGTTCTTAATTTTACAGAATCAAACCCAGTCCATAGAAGTTGCTTTAAAACATTTTTAAATGGACCGAAAAAACCAAAGTGATAAATGGTTAGAATCAGCAAAAAAAACTGTCTAACCTACTTTTGATAGAACCAGAATTTCTTGAAAAAAGAAAATAGGTCAAGACAAGGTTAGATTAAAAAGCCAAAAATGATGCGACTACATCAACTCCGCTTCAACATTTGGAAATTCAACTTTACCTCGTGTTATATATACATTTATATGGAGGTTTGAAAGTCTATCAAGCGTAACATTTACTTTTGGTTTTCTAACAGGACATTCTCTCCAGGAAACATCGACTAAGAAATTAAGAAAATCAGTAGCAGATTTGGCATTAAAACATAAAGATGATTTAAACTCTAATGAGTTATGTATGGAAATTGAAAGCTTCAAACACCAAGCCAATTCCTTACTGTCGGTTTTAAAAAGTGCAAATTACTTAGCATTTGTCAACTGTTTTGAAGAATATGGTCTAGTGTTTAATTATCTAAATATGGGGATAGCCCTATGTTTAGCACTAACGTTTTTCGTAATATTAGCGAGTTGTGAACGATCGTTTAGTAAATTAAAATTAATTAAAAATTGTTTGAGGTCACAAAATGCCCAGAAGCGTCTAACATCTATATTATCGATAGAGTACAACGTGGCTAAGAACGTTAATTTAGATGAAATAATTGATAAAATGGCACCCGAAAAATCTAGAAAAGTAATGTTATAAATAATATAAATCATAAATTATTTCTCAGTCTGCCCCTCCTGTCTAATGTGATTATAACTTAGATTGATTAAAATAATATAGTATGAGACTGATACACTGCTTACATGCTGTAATTTAGAAATAAATCATAATATGAGTTAATGAGTTTTTAATAAGTATATTTGACCTCTAAAGGGCTTAATATCGGAATTTCGCCTTGGGTGTCAGTGACCTTGGCTTTGGAGCTACATGAATTGTTAAATAATAATTTATCATTTGTAAATGAAAAATATAGGTTAATTATACAAAATTTCTATAGCAATGATGAGACGTTTGTTTCTTTGACTTGGGTGGAATTAAGCTCGCAACGCATCCTTAACTATTGCCCCCCTAGTCATCAACAGATTCTCAACATGCAAGGTGTATAAACTTGGAAATATTTGTTTATTTATTTATATTCTATACTGGCATTAGAACTTAATTCCCAATTACAAATCAGAGCTAAAATATAAGTTGTAAAATAATTTAATTAAGAGAAGTGCGTTAATAATTATGAAAATATCAAATATAATCTTCTATCCAGCATATAGACTGTAGATTCTATAGAAGAACATTGACTTACTCTTAGAAAGAGATAGAGATTTTGGATGACTAGGATCTGTCTTTCTATTGGCTGCCAGTTGAGCGGGGTATCCAATGAGGTTTAATATACCGTACTTAGCTCCTCCCATAGAACGAGAGACATCACTCATTGAAAACGCTCTGTATTTCTAAGCGTGAGCCAACGTTCTGCAATAGAATTCGCAGTCTATATACTTGTTTTCATGTTTAAGCATAAACCTAAACATAATCTATCCTACAAATTTCTCCAATTTAATTAGAACCAAATGCAGGAAACATGTCAAATAAAAAGTAAAAGAATAAACTTATACACTAAATTAGAATAGTATAATGACACAAATTTTTAAAATTTTTGTACTGAGTAACTAAAAAAGTCTACATTGGAATTATTTTATTAGTCATATATTGACTATATTACATTGAATGTATGGGAGAATATTTTAAAAAATTAGTGCGTGGGGTTATTATGTAAAAAGTAATATTTTGACGTGAAGAGAGGCTGGATCCGCCCCTGTATATTGTTTCATATTTTTAAACAGTCATTAATAAGTAGTCATCGCGTCGATCTCTGAATAAGCCATGTTTAAACCTATTAAGTAGCTAAAACTGTGAGAAAATTTGTGGAGGGTAAAAGCTAACATTCTAATAACTAAAATATTTCAAAAATTTTCTCCGTATCATTTTAAAGTTATTAAAGTGAATTCTGTACTCCGGTACGCAAATGACGGCGGCATTTATTAAATTCGATCTTACATAACGATTTTATGATATCTATAACATCTCTGTGTTATCAAAATCCTTAGCAAATCACATACCAAAAAGAAAACTCCTTGGAGGATCTATTCTGATATTGACCTTGATATAAGGCATGAAAGAAAATTTTGACTTCTAGATTCCTCCCAGGTCATAAAAATTGTCTGAGCCAGAGACAGTTTTTTTATGAAGACTATAGTCATATACATCTCTCTAAGTCCGAAATTTAATAGCTTTCGAAATACAGGATATTTTATTTTAATAATAGCTTAATTTTCACTAAATTTCTGTATTTTCGGTTTATTTAGGATGAGGAATCAAGACGTCTTTACAGTAAATTGCAGAAAGAGCCTTCAGTAGTACTTCACCTACCTCGAAAGCTTCATAACTTTCTATGCCTTGGTATATTAAATTTATTCCTTGACATCTTTTATCCAAGTAAGTTATACCTAGTATGTGTCGCTTCGAACCACCATTTCTGAGCTAATCGAATTTAAATGTTTTATTGCGTATTCAGACTCGCCTTCACTTCCAGACTTAAGACTAGTTCAAGAAATTTGAATTGTGTTTAATGGCCAATAGACCAACAAAAATAAAGATATACATAACAATGATAATAAGGAAAAAATGACTGGGAAAGGACAATAATAAAAGCACATAAAGTCAACAACAAACCAAAAATAAATTATATTTATTTAATTTGATGTCTATTTTCATGTACACAAAGATTAATTTTATAGGGAAAGTTGAACTGTACCTTTCCAACATCTCTGTATCTAAGAATAAAGTGCTCACAGGATTTGGTATTTGTTCCCACAATCCTTCTTAGGCGTTCTCCATAAAGTGAAAATGCAATCAATTAGGCGATAAATCTGGTTAGCGAGATGACCAGTTTACAGGAACATCATTTTCCCTGCCTTTCGAATGATTTTAAAAATTCTCCTTTAAACGATTTCCAATATTTAATGTGAAGTGTTGTGGTGCACCGTCGTGCATGTGTGACAGAATTTGATTATAGACTCTGGCCAATGACATATTGACGTAGCGTTAATCATTTTATCTATAATCATTTTAATTAGTAACTATTTTAATATCCTACAAATAAATATCGCAGTAATAAAGACACTCTGGAAGTCTGGTCGTTCAACTTCTCTTTTGCAGCTTTAGTACCACACACTACGGTTATTAAAGCTTACCACAACCATGATTCAGAACTTCAGGACTCAGGAAAGGCTGCTAATTAGTTGGTCAGTAGACATCTCTTGTTTTGTAGGTCTCGCAACAGCGCGCCCGCGAGTTAATTCTCCTGAAGGTTTTAATTAAATTGAATAAAACAAGTTTCTCAAAACACTTAGTCTATTAACAAAAACAAATAGAAAAACGAACTATTTACAATAAGAAACTAAAACTAATTACAATTACGGAAAAAACTAGCATAATCGCTCTTCTTGGCCGTTCTTTTAATCAAAAACGTGGAACCCAATTTTGAAAAAAAAAACGTATAAATAGCTTAATAAAATACTAAAGAAAAAATAAATAAAACGCGAAAAACAGCTATTTATATTACTCAATCAAACCGTGTGAAAATCGCGAAACGCCCGACTAAAATAACACATGATACTCCCTTAACTTCCTGAATTAAATCAAAAACAAATCAAACAAAGAAAACCTTCATTCCTGCCGAATATACACTATGGCACTGGACTTAAAGAACGGTACCGATCACCCTAATTCGACTTTCAAATTGGAACTGAAATTTACTATTCCTTAAAAGAGTGTCTTCGAATTTTACACCCCCCGTCACCCCTCTGTTTCCCGTTTGTACCCATATTACCCGATGGAACCCGGTAAACGTCAATTTCTTTACCTTAAAGTTCGAAGGTTTCGATCGTTACGTGCTGAGGGCGTTAGCTATTCTATACCGGATGCTTGATTCACGAATTGGCCTGTGAGCGTCTTACTCTTAATTTTTATATAAACACAATTAATAAAACTATTCTATTTCTTTCTATAACTAAAAGAATATATGTTAAAGACTGTAAAAAAAACTATTCACTTTTCTTGGCTGTTTTGGCAATAGACACTATAACTCGTTATTTTTTGTGAATAGAAAAAACAGTGATTACTCAGTATTCTTTCTACAAATGGCCAAACGATATATTTCTATTATAGTGAGTTTATTTGGTCATTCTTTTGTTTCCTAATAATGAGAAAATCGTTCAATATTTTAATACGTTTTAACGGTATTTCATATACCATATGTTAAAAACTATCCTTAACACGTCTGGTTTTGCTTACATAATCAGAGTTGGATTATTTCGACAGATTTATAACCAAATCTTAGACTTTTATGACTTCATAAATTAGCTGAGTTTATATATTTTTAAGAAAACATTTAAACGACAAAGATAATAAAAGTTAAGTTCGATAACTGATTTATTTTAGACTTTCGTGGATAGTGATAAAAAATATAACTACCCTATTCCCACGGGATATCTATTCACAGAGTGATTATTTAATTATTTATTTTAACAAAATATAGATGACATTGAACAATGAAAACTAATTAACATTTGTTCCATTACACATGAACCACGTATTTTGTCTAGTAGCGAGTGGAAGAACATCCAATAAATTTAACAAATTCATTAGGTCTTCTAGGTAATTTTCCCCATTTAAACGAGGTGATAAAATGATAAGCAGAATAATAAATTTATCAATGATCGTTGCCAGTACGTTAATTTTAAATTAATTTTGATAATATCCAATCTTTACTGTATGCAGGTTTTTGTTAGCATAAACTCTTTGACATCAATCTACACAACAATGTCATTTATAAAGAGGTTAAGTATGGGCCTAGCGCAATTTAATCCAACGTGAGACTCTTAGATGCAGGCACCATCAGACAATCAGGGTTGAAATATTAAATTGTCTCTAGTTTTATAGACATTGTCGCAATTAGTAATGCCCCTGGTGGTAAGGACATGTAGCTAGCGGTCTATTTTCGACCACCGTAGTAAATGTATGGATTTTCCGTCCCGATACCGGTGGTGGACTTATCAGTGGGATCTACCGGTATCTTTCCCAGACATTCTTGTACTTTCCACAAACTTGAACCTCTATTTAAATCCAGTTTTGCCAGAAAGCGGTGGTGAGATATTAAGTTCCACAACATGCCCCCCTAAGGCATTTGCTTTCCGGCTTAAACTGTCGGACAGTCCAAGCCGTTAGAAAGCACAGGCCTGACAAGGAAGTGGAACGGACATCCTCGGTGTTCTTCCAATGGCCGAGTAAGGCTTAATCAAAGCCAACGGTGGTAAGACCCTCATCCGCCGTCGTCCCTGCTCGGGCGCCATGTCCGCAATTAGCAATGCCCCTGGTGGTAAAGACATGTAGCTAGCGGTCTATTTCGACCACCGTAGTAAATGTATGGATATTTCTTCCCGATACCGGTGGTGGACTCATCAGTGGGATCCACCGGTATCTTTCCCAGACATCCTGTACTTTCCACAAACTTGAACCTCTATTAAGTCCAGTTTGCCGGAAAGCGGTGGTGAGATGTTAAGTTCTACAACAACATGTGTAAAATTTCAGATTATTCTATAAAAAAATCGATTAAAAAAATCTACTCATGTTAGTTGATAGATAATTCATGGTACAGAGGGGTAAATAATAAAACATTTGAAAAAATATCGTTGTGTCTTTAAACCACAATTTGAAATAATAATTTATATAGTCGAAATTAACGCGATCGTACTAATTTATGATATTTTTAAAGTTCTGTTCATTATGTCCCCGTTCATACTTTTAAAATTTCCGTTCTAGCTATTTTATCAGGAAGTATTTAAAATATAAAAAAAAAACTATTTGGAGAATCGTTTTCGATAAATTTTTATTTAATT
The DNA here is from genome assembly GCA_034092305.1 of Diaprepes abbreviatus. Lineage (NCBI taxonomy): Eukaryota > Metazoa > Arthropoda > Insecta > Coleoptera > Curculionidae > Diaprepes > Diaprepes abbreviatus. The sequence goes on from JASJET010000031.1 coordinate 19,582,693, forward strand.
TTATTGTATTATTGAAACTGTACATGTAAGAAAATTTCTAGTCTGTACTATACTTTTGCAAAACATCATCGTATTGGTTGTATTCTACAATGTTCTGTAATAATAAGTGACTTGGTGTGAAAATGAGATATACCTCATAATAAAAATGGCTTTCATAAATTAACCCTAACAAGTTATTAAGCAACTGCTAAAATATCTAAATCAACATCCAATAAACTTGTAAGTGACAGAATGAAAAATGTAGCTTCTTATCTTTGTATATAGTAAAATAGCTGCGGAAATCTATTGATAAAGAACAGACCTCTACTATATCCAATATTCACTGGTCCTTATAAAGGTTTTCTTTGTAAGATTTATAGGGGTATTATAGGGTCCATTTAACATGAAGCATTAAAGACTTTTTGCAAGTTTTTTTTGTGTTTCCATACTGGATTATTAGTACGGTGTCTAATCGTTTTTAGTTCAATTTCCGAATGTGAACGAACCGAGCCATTGTATTATAATAAAAGGCCAATACCAAAAATAAATTGAAAATACATTGTTTGTGTGGATGAGCATTTTGAGGGCTCAACTATATGGTGACCCTTTTGAGTTTAGCCGAAAATGCTATAAATTTCCATATTTTTATTAGATTTTTCAGAGGGGAACCCATCCCTAGACATTCTCAGTAAAAGAGGGTGGCTGAAAAATTTAACTTGTGCAGATTTTGTTATGTTCTTTGAACAGGCAGATTACTAAAAACTACTGGACATAACAGGGCTCAGCCAAGGCTGTAGTACGCCTGTCTGCCAGACCCTGCCAAATTAAGACATTTTATCCAATTATATAAGGTAAACGGGGGAATAAAAGACTATAAGTTATACGGTTGTCTTTGTTTTGATATTTAATAAATCAGCTTAAAATTTTTATGGCATCTTATATAAGCGAATCAATATATTCAAGGTCAGAAGTTGCAAATACCAATTTTATTTAAATATTTTTTCCCTTTATTCTAAATGGCATTTAGAAAAGTTGTAGAGTATAAAATTATATATAAATTTGGTTCTATGAAATATTTTGTACAATTACCATTCTTGAGATAGAACGTGAAGAATGGAAACACTTAGTCGTATGTATGATCACGATAGGTCAAATGTAGAATCCAAAACTTATGCCTTCTCCATTGCGGAGGTTGGCAACATAATTAGCTATTATAATATTTTGAGGCAGTTGCTCTAAATAGTTGTTTTGAACTGCATCCAAAACATTCCCTTAGGTTTTTTAAGCCATGAAATTCGTCGTCGTCCTACGCCTCTTCTGCCACTTATTTTGCCTTGGATTATGAGCCGTAAGATGCTGTACTTTTCTCCCCGCATAATGTGTCCGAAATATTGCAGTTTTCTCTGTTTTACTATTATCTCGACTTCCTTTTCTTTCCCCACATTCTTCTCAACACTTCGGCGTTCGTAACTCGATCCACCCACGAAATCCTCTGAATTCTTCTATTGGTCCACATTGCAAAAGAGTTAAGTCTTCTCACTGCCTCTCGATTCAGTGTCCATGCTTCCATTCCATAATATAGAACACTGTATACGTATCATTTAATCAGTCGTATTTTCAAGGCTAACGTTAGATCTTTGCTGCAGATAACCTTTTTCATTCTAATAAAGTTGGCACGTGCTTTCTCGATTGTGGTTTTTATTTCAACGGTAAAGTCATTATTTTCTGTTACTAGGGTTCCCAAGTAAATGTACGTCTTAACTCTTTCTATGTGCTGGCCTCCTACCATTAGAGTTTCATTATTATTGGTGTTGTTTTTACTAATTATCATGAACTTGGTCTTTTTCGTGTTAACAGAGAGTCCATATTCTCAACTACTCTTAATATTTTATTCATTATTTTTTCTAGGTCTTTCAAACTATCAGCTATTATTACGGTGTCATCTGTATACCTAATATTGTTGATTAAAACTCCGTTTACTTTTATTCCTGCTGTTTTAGATTCAAGACTCTCCAATATGACCTCTTCAGAATAAGCGTAAAATAGTAAAGGTGACAATATACACCCTTGTCTGACTCCCCCTTTGTATTTCCACATCTCCGGATATTTCCTGTCCAATTTTTACTGCCGCTCGCTGATTGTAATATAGATTTGATATCAACCTTAAATCTCTTTCATCCAAATTTTTGCTTCTGAGAATCTCTACCAGTTTGTCATGTTTGACCCTATCAAAAGCTTTGTTGTAATCTATGAAGCAGACATAGAGGTCCTGATTGATATCCATGCATCTTTGAGTAAGCACATTAAATGCAAATAATGCTTCTCTTGTACCCACCCCGTTCCGAAAGCCAAACTGTGCGTCATCAATATCCAGCTCCAATTTGGAATATATTCTAGCGTGTACAATTTTTAAAAGGGTTTTCAAAGTATGTGGCATGAGACTGATTGTTCGATAGTCACTGCATTCTTTTGAATTTGCTTTCTTCAGTAAACATATGAATGTTGATGTTAACATTTCTCGGGGGATGGTTCCTGTCGTGTAAATTGTATTAAATAATCTCACCATAAATCCAAATTTTTGTCATTGATCAGCTTCAATAACTCATCTGGCATTTCATTTGGAGCGACAGCTTTATTAGTTTTTATCGATCTTAATGCATAAATAATCTCTGCTTAGTAATTTCAGGCCCCATGTCACCGCTCAGACTGTTTATAGAAGAATTTTCGTGTCTTTGATCTTCAAATAGTTTTATTTATTCTTTCCACCGCATAATTTTTGTTGTGTTTCCATAATAATGTTTCCCTCTTTGTCTAACAATACGTTTGAGGTTTTTCTCTTTTCTATTCCAGCTAGTTCTTTGACTTTTTTATGCAAGTTGAAGTTGTCGTACTTGTTTTGCAACTCCTCTATTTCTTTGCATTTTCCAGAAAGGTACCCTTCTTTTGCTGCTCTTATTATTCTTCTTATTTGAATTTGCAACTGTTGATATCGGGTCTTGTTGGTCTTGTGTTTCCTTCTTTCATCCACCAACTCCAAAATATCATCTGTCATATAATCTTCTTTTTTGTATCTTGATGTTGTAAGTACTTTCTTGCTTGGTTCCATAACTGACATAAATTCAGCTTATAAAATTAATTATTTATTAAAAATAGTATAATTATAAAGAAACCTTAGCCCATGATATTGGTCTAAAATCCATGGTGAAAATAACTGGTTTGAACTTTAACGAAGCAATGGCGGTGGTGAAAACAGAAACGTATAAAACCTGCCGTGGGCACCGGTGGATGAGAGAATAAAAATCTTTAAAAATTGAGTTAGTATGAAACAAAACAGTATATTTTAAATAACTAAACATAAGAAGGTAGTAAATTTTAAAAATATAGCAGTTAAAACAAAATGCACTTAACCTACATTGTGATTTATCTATAAAAAAATCCATGCGTTGATCTTTGGTATTAGCAGACTTATCAATAATCCGCCGATTGAAATCAGGTATGCTTTCAAAAGATCACTTTCTTTAGAAAGCATTGTCTAAGCGGAAAATCTTTCTTGGCTCATAGTATACCGTAAAAACGTTTTTATCCGTTTGAGGGTAGAAAATCGTCACTCAGTTTAATTCAAATTTTTAAAAGTTTTAGAATTTCATTAAATGTCACACTTAGGTCAATGTTTTGCGAAAGATAGTTATAAAGTACAAGAAGTCTCGAATTAATCCTACATATATGACGATCAGTTCTGTATGGAGTTTTTGTTCAATAAAAAAGAGGTTTGTATCCTTAAATATTTGTAATACATTCGACATACTCTTCCGAAAAAAATGACGCTTCTGACCTGTAAAGCTAAATCGTTCTTTTGCTTGACAAATAATTATATCACAAACTTATTCTGCTTCCCGAGAAAACTCCTCGGAATTATCGAGCTTAAAAGTTTTGAAGTAGATGGAGATGGCTTTACGTCATTTTAGCTAACATTACTTCTAATTTCTGTTAATTTTGATTCAAATGATAATATATTTTTATTTGCGGATAACAGCGTCAGTTTTTCTTGTTTGAAACTTAACAAAAGATTTATTCATTTTGAGAATTTTGACATACCCTGATGATACTAACGTTTCTACTGTGATCTAAGATTTTTTCCATTGTTTTTAGAATGCTGTCTTTATATTCGAATACGGTACAAAAATTAAAATTCCATCCAATGCACGTAAGTAGCATGTTCCTAGTTTTTTTTTATAAGTGCTTGCACCCCATTCGACGAGCCGCTTATGACTGATGCACCATCGTACGCTGGTAATGAGTTTGTTTTTGTTATTTTTGACGGTTTTTTCAAGTTCTTTAAGTATAACACAAGATAAAGTTTTTACGTCATGTTCTAAAGGCACTAAAAAATCCCAAAATCACTCAATCCGCTTGCCCCGTACAATCTATCTAAAAAAAATGCCATTTGAAAGATATTTAATACGTCAATAGTTTCTTCAGCTATTATAGATAAATAATCAGCTTCTTTTATTTCTTTAGAAATTTCCTCAATATACAAAAAACATTGCTTGTAAAATTTCATTTTGAATGGTTTTTGATGTACCTTTAAATACAGATGTTTCTTCCAAATGTTGTTTCAGAGTATGGTCTAACTCAACACTAAAATTAATTCAACCTCGAAAAACACCGAGATTAGAGGAAGACGTAGACTTATCATGTCCTCGTAACGTGAAGTTCAAAAGCTCCACAGAAACGTACACAATTTTAATTAAAGAGCGAGATTTTTTGATGGAAACTTCGGGCTTATACCACTAAAAACTGCGTTCAGAAGCGCGAATTACATGGTAGAAAAAGAGAATGCAAATAGCAGTACATGTTATCTCTCTCACTCCGAACGTATGGTGATAAGGAGAGAATCAAAACAAAATTTTCGGAGTGAGAGAGATAGCATGTACTGCTATTTGTTTCCTCTTTCGTCCTATTATTAATAGGCGAGGAACACTCAACATTGCTTCCAGTAGTACATGCTTAAACACTTGAAGTAAGTCAATCGGATTGTTGTTTTTCCGGTTTTCAATCGGTTCGTCAGTAGAAAAATCTTCACGACGTTTCGCCAACATATCAGCTGGAATTTTTAAGTGATGCTTCCTCGACGACTGCTCGGCTTGAAATTCCAGTATATATATATATATATATATATATATATATATATATATATATATATATATATATATATATATATTGTGACGATTTATATATAATAATACTATATAATAAACCCACAAAGATGCCTGTAAATTTTATTAAAATATAATATTTATTTGTTGAGCGCCAGGCAAAAAATAATTATAATAAATTATATCTATTCTTTACCAATTTGAAGTATTTTTAATTTTCTATATAGATATAGATGTGTTCCTACCTGTAAATTGACTCAATCTCAGATGAGTTCAGTGCTCTATAAGATATTAATCAGACAATCAATACACAGAATGATTAAAACACAAAATATAAATTTTATTTAACAATAAAAAAAATGGTACAATATTATTAATTATTACTAGATAATTCAGAGATTCAACACTATTTCTAATCAATATTACTTATTAGTTACTTTTATCTACCATGCATTGACTTTTAACAACCTGGATCGCAACTTGGCAACATTTAATTTCGTAATAGTCTACTAGATGGCTACAGTGCAATTTATATAGAAAGCGTCGTTTATTTCTTAGAAATAATATTATTTTAAACAAATTATCGTGTGCTGTGTTGTGATACAAGTAATTAATATATTTTCACACTTAATATTTATGACGATAAATATTATTATATTCTAACAGGTTATTATAGCGAACTATAATTTATTAATTTTAATATTTTTATTTTAAGAAAAGTTAGGTTAATATTGGATGCTAATCTTCTATATTTATGAAAAATTAAAGCTTTCTACTGGCTTATCTAATATAAATACCTTGTTATGTTTTCTTTTATTTGGTCCCAATATATTATAAAACACAATTCCAGTAATTTTATTTATTTTCTTTTTTAAAAATCCTCCAAATCTCCAAAAATATTTTAATTGTCGTTTCCTATAAAATAATGAATTGACAAAAATATTATCCAAAATCTCGTTCAGCTATGTTCTTCAATTCTAATTTTTTCTATATTCTTCCTATCACAATATTATCGTATTTGTTGTTGTCTGAGAGTTGCACAATTATTTTACAGGACAAAACTTATAAACTTTTACTAATTACCTTAAATAAATTAGTAAATTCGTTTAACTTGACAACAACAAAAACACATAACCTCTTTTAAAACCAAAATCTTTTACTTTTGTTTTTTTTTGGGATGTAGGAAGACTTCTGTTTTTTTTAACAATTGAAAATTTGAGGTTATGTAAATTTTCGGGTGCTCGAAAAACGCAGTGCTTCCAGCAAACTGATAAATTCAACTCTCTCTAAATTCCTACGCCTTGACTTTTTTTTATAGTCGGCCAAAACATAATAAATTTCTACATTATGATTGGTCAGATTTTTTTGACACCTGGCAACTTGATAAATTTTAAAACCTTGAAAAATTGAATTTAATGATGCCTTTTTAATTTTAACAATTTTGACTGGAATTTTCATGTTTTTATTAATATATTGACATAAATCTGACTATTGAGCATAATTGACCTTGCAATAAATAAACTCTAGAGTTTTCTCTATATATATTTATATATATATATATATATATATATATATATATATATTAGATAATAAGAGAACAGAAACAAGAATGATCAAAAAGAATAGGCTTTGGATAGGTTCTCGTGTACTTTACAAACTTTGATTATTATTTCCAGATTTACTTTTTCTGATATAAATTTATTTTAAATATTTTATAAATATTTGTATTATAGGCTTTATAAATTCAGTGTTTTAATTAACTTAAACTCTTAGCCTTATTTAAATATTTTTCTTTTCAATTAGCTTTAGATAATTAAAACTTCTTGAACAAACAATTTTGCGTTGTTTACATCAACAAATCCTGCGCGTATTGTTTGCTGAAAATAAAATAAAATGGAAAATATAACCAGAAGCGACGAAATTTATACCAATTTATAACTCACCAAACTTTTCCGTAACTAAATTTCAATTTTGCCGTTTAAAAAAAACAATATTTCCTTCAGGCAAAAGCGTAGTCAACATATTACACACAAACAGGAAATATATTAACATGACGGTAAAACATTACCTTAAAAAACTAGTACAAGGGGTCCTGGAAAAAATTTCTTCCTAGCTAGGAAACAGAAATCTCTATTAACTTCAGGGCATTTGCGCCACCTACCTTGCAACTACTTTTTTTAATCACAAAAAGAAACAATTGGCCTTCTAAATATGCATCAATCTACTTTAGTATCGTCTGCAAAATGACATGTAATTTAATTTCAAATGGAAATAAAGGATGATGAAGGGACCCAAATTTGGACTACACAATGGGTAGGACGTCAGGACTGATTGCGCCCGAAAACCATCATCTTCAATGAACTGACCATCCTATCAGAACTGTTTTGATCAATATTTTACTTTGAAATATCATGGAGCTTCTTCTCCATATACGTCACTCATCCCTTACCTAAAATTTTTAGGACTATTATGATTTTAAAATAAATAGCCGAAAAAGTCGTCAGCGGAATGGGAGTCCACTTGCTAGCTCCGAAAGGTTAAAATTGGTATAGTAAAATTACTTTTACTAGTTAGTTAAATAGAAAATGCTTTTCAAAAAAAGTGTATATAAAACTATAGGGAAATCTAAAAAAGTATTGAAAAGAAATGCTTTAAAATATTTTCTTTTATTTCAGAGAACTTCTTGACCAAAAAGCAGACCTGGCAATAGCAGACCTGACGATTACCTACGACAGGGAACAGGCTGTCGACTTCACGATGCCTTTCATGAATCTCGGCATTAGCATTCTCTACAGAAAACCCATTAAGCAACCCCCTAATCTTTTCTCCTTTCTTTCGCCTCTGTCGCTTGACGTGTGGATTTACATGGCCACGGCCTACTTAGGCGTTTCCGTGCTGCTTTTCATTCTCGCGAGGTAAGTAATATCATTAAAACTTTTCCCGTATTTTATTATTCTTGAATACTTTTTTTTTCGTCTTATAATCCTACTTTTAAACTATAGTAAATTGATAATACGCTTAAGCTTTTAGGTGATATTAAAATGAATGATAATAGAAATGATTTAATTATAAATTGATAATGTTACATTTGTTTACAGGGACCTCTTTTATTCCTAACCCATGAGATCTGAAGATACGCTTTATTTTGTTTAAACTAATTGGAAAAAGACCTTAATTTTAAGAAATCTTTAGTATATTATTTATTTTAGAGCCTATAATATTGCAGAATACATCTTTGTAGTTCATAAATTCAACGTATATTTGATTTTGACAAAAATAGACTTGCTCCTACAAAATCTGTACAAATATGGTCGAGCGTTGAGTAATATGTTTTCCACAGTGAATAAAAATGATGTAGTTATGAGTTTTCTTACACAGATCCCCAAAACTGCCCTATATCAATTTTGAAAAAAATCGGACAAAATTAATTTTTATTCCGCCATATTAAATACGCTATATTGAATTTTTTTAAATAATTTCAGATTTGTGATATGCGACCTCAAAAACTCCCCCATACCAATTTTGGAGAAAATCAGAAAAAAATGATTTCTTCACCCGCCATATTGCATCCGCCATATTTAATATTTTAAAAATAAGTTTATATTCGTTAGGTGGGACTCCGAAAACTCCCCCATACCAATTTTAGAGAAAATCGGACAAAATTAATTTTTTTGGCAGCCATATTGGATCTGCCATATTGGATTTTAAAAAAATATGTTGGATCGTTCTATGCGACACCAAAAACTCCTCCACACCAATTTTGGAGAAAATCGGACAAAATTAAATTTTTTTGTCTGCCATATTGAATTTTTTAAAAATAATTTCAGATTCGTTGTGTACGACTCCGAAGATCGAACACAGTTAATTTTTTTGACTTCCATATTGTCAGCGCCATCTTGGATTTTGCTGCACCAATTTCGTACAAGAAATGTGGGACCATCGCAGCACCTTCCTGAACATAACGTCAAAAATTTCATTCAAGTCGATGCTGATGTTCCGGAGTAATCGATGTACATACATAAAAAAACTATATAGTTGACGAATTGAAAACCTCCTTCTTTTAGAAGTCGGATGAAAAATAATTTTAAACTATTAACCTAACTCTAATCTATACCCTTGAAAACTCCCCCTTTACCTAAATTGGATATAATCCAGAGAGATGTAAAATTCTTCGTCCGCCATATTTGATTTGCCTTACTGAATTTATTAAAAATAATTTTGAATTCGTAAATTACACCCTTAAAAACCCCCCTTTACCAATTTTGAACAAAACCAAGAGATGTTAAATTTTTTGTCCGTCATATTCAATTTTTAAGAATCGTTTTATATTTGTTATGTACGAGCCCGAAAACTCCCCGACACCAATTATGAAGAAAATCAGACAAAATTAACTGCCAAAACGCCATATTGTCGGCGCCATCTACAATTTTACTGAACTAATTTCAGCCAAAATAATAAGGGACCACCGCGGCAACTTCCTGAATATTCAATTCGGTGCTGCCGTTTCGAATTAATCGATCTACATACATGAAAAAAAAAACATAAATATAGAATTTAGTGATTCATTTTTTTAGAAATCGGTTAAAAACTGAACGTCCTCAAGAAATTAAATTTTATTTCTTCTTCTTCTTCTAGATAGAACCAAGTTCTGTTATCTATACAATACCTTATCGATCCTTGTTTGAGGTCGAAATCCAGCTGTCTTTCCATCTTTTGGGGGGCCGTCCAGGCGACCGTTGGGTGTTTGGTTTCTTTCTCATCACGGTTTTTGCTAGTCTGTCATCGTCCATTCGTTCCATGTGGTCTCTCCACTGCCTACGACGATTTCGAACCCACTTCACAACATCCCCCACTCCGCTGTCTTCGCGAATTTTTGCGTTTCTTATCCTATCTCTTAAACTTGTTCCCGTGATCATTCTCAGCGTTTTCATTTCTGTGGTTCTCATAATTTGTTTTGTCTTTGTGGTTTCATTTCTTGTTTCTGTGCCGTAGGTCAGTATCGGTCTTACACAGACCTTGTAAATTTTTGCTTTGCTCTCAACCGTCATATGTTTATTGTTCCAGATTATGTCTCTTAGTTGGCCTGATATCATGGCCGCTTTGTTGGCCTGTGTGCGTACTTCTTCCGTTACTGCCCTGTTACTTGTTATATGTGCTCCTAGGTATTTAAACTTCCACATGAATTAAAAATATCATATAATTATGTGGATATTGTGCAACGAGGTAACCTACGTGGTAATAGTAGTTTTCAAATTAATTTGTTATACGTCGGTTGAGGTTATAGAAATTCTAGCGACTTAATAAATTGAGATAGACTGCTGGCAATATTGGTTCTTAGATTTCGAAAATGTCCTGTCTCGATCCTATGTTGTAATTTTAAATGACATTTACCTCGAAGAACATATTATACTTTCTCTGCTAAAATAATTCTTTATACCATAAAACACAAAATCTTTTTAAATTATAAGGAATACCGTATCTACCTGGTAGTCCTAAATTTTTATCCTGATATCTAAAAAACTTTTGCTCTTATGGAAGAAAATTTGAGATAAAATTTTAACACCTTGTATTTACTTAATAAGCCATATTTTAGATTTCTTTTATATCATTGTTTTTACCAGACATCTTATTTATACAATATGTCTACGGATTCAGTTATTACAAGAACAAAACATATAAAATATAATCCGAGTCAATCTTGCGGAAAGCAGGTTATGTTACATTGACAAAACACTCTTCTTTCCTAACAACCACTTTACCGTTATTAAAGATGAAATTCATTTTATGAAAAACTGCCATTATTAATAACAAACATAAATGAAAAATAACAGGAAAGTTTTTTTTAGTATAAAAGATCAACGAAGAATGAGATCGTCCCTAATAACACGAAGCATGGAGCCTAATAATAGGCCTACTTTTACGGCTCATAAAAAGTTTTACATTTGCATCGTAATTTATTTCATTTCCAACTTCTTAATGATATAACAGTCGATACATTTACATTTTTACGAATATTGATTTGGTTTTTCATAATTTTTCCAAATATTGGTTTTATTAAATTTTTCATACTTTACCCGTTATTCAAAAATTCATTTGGTACAAGAAAGCATTATATATATATATATATATATATATATATATATATATATATATATATATATATATATATATATATATATATATATGTTATATCGTAAGTTTTCACGGAGAGTGGAGAATGGTTTGGTTATTCCGGTTTTCAATCTATTCGTTCAAAAAATCGTTTTCACGACGTTTCGCGAATATCTCGTTTGGCATTTTCAAATGCGGTACGTCTCGTTACTCACTGAGAAATGTTCTTGTTAATGTAAGTAAATAAGTTAAGTATTACTGATTTCTAGAAGCTGTGCTTGAGTGGCCATTACGGTTACAACTGAACTATAACCTGAGTACATTTTTGAACTCTCTCGATTGCAGATGTCAAAAAAGGGGTTTCCACTTAAAAAAAAAACAAAGATGATCTTAAAGTAACCTTCAAGGTCGTCATCAAGGTCAAAGCCAAGGTGACCATTAGATTTTTCGGTAAATGTTACTACAAGAATAAACTTAATGTCTTTGAAAAATATTTTATCTGGGAAAATTTTTAGCTGTTTCCAGATTTTTTGGACACCCCGTATATATATATATATATATATATATATATATATATATATATATATATATATATATATATATATAGCCGCGATTGATTTCTCAGATAATAGAATTTGGAAATTTATTAAATTCGATGTGGACACTAGGTATTTTCAAGATGGTAACACTTCCAGTTATACAGGAAATTGATGCCTTCTTGCTTATTTTAAATGTAACATTATTTTTAAGGAAAAAAGGCATGTAAATTACTAATTTTTTAACTAAATAATTTCTATTTTCCCACTCTATTTAATAACTAATAAATTTCTTGAAAAAAATTAAATATCTATCGAGCATCTCAATTCTCGTACTATAATTTGTCACAATTTCACGTATTTTCGACTTATATTTTGTTAAGTAAGATTTATGTTATAAGTTGTTAGCAAAGCTTTTTATCATCTCTTTTAAATAAGACGTGAATTACAAAACTTTTACCTGATTTATTTTCATTTTCTCGTCTCTAGTTTATTTCATTCCTTTTTTCTCTAATATCAAGAAAAAATAAATACCTAAATGGTTTTCGAAAATTGAGTTCATATTAAAATAAAAATTCTCTTCTATTAATAAAAAATCATAGTGCAGATATACCTATATAGAGAATTGTTTATATGTATTTCCCAAATAAAAAAATGATACGTTATAAACAAAAAGGAATATGAATTAATAAATTTGTTACTTTAATAATATTTTATACTTATTTATACAAAAAAGGAATTATATAAAAATTCATGTTGTGTTGATTGAAAGCAACCATTTTGTTTCTGTATTACTATTTTCTCTTGTTGTTAAGAAAATATTCATAATGTTTTCTGTGATTTTCTCTGGAAAGTTAAAAATTCTAACATAAAATCTGTAAATTTAAGATATACGGTGACCAGCACAGATGTACGCACAAGACAAAAATTTGTATTGACCTTTGAAAAAAAAATTTAAATATTGCAGATAGTCTCCGCAAATCCCAAATTAAAAATATATATAAAACTAAAGAACCCTACTGCTTACACGGTAAGAGTAAAACCCTCATATTCATTCAATGGTAAAGTACGCTTCTTTATAAAAAATATTACCACTTTTGTTTAGAACTAACTCTTAAGTCTTAAAGAATTTTGGCTACCTAAGGCAAAAATAAAAACTGATATTTAAATTTTTAATTAAAATAATGGTCGGACTTATCTATAAATAGCATTTCGATAGATATACTATTCGTACATAAATTTGACTTGTAATAAGAAAATCTAAACATCGCAATACATGTTGTACACAATGTCTGTTATTTTGATTGATTAGTATTAAACAAACTAAATGCAGCATTTATTACCAACATTATTATCATTTATTTGTACTTCTGCACAAATTTCAATCATTAATATATAGAGTAAAAAGCTTCTTTTTTCTGTTTACCATGTAGACAGAAGGGATTATCGGAACACACTTTTTTTTGAAAATAATGAAGGTGCTTCTGTGACTGTCATTGGCTAACGCTACCATATCTAGAATTGACGTAATTCAGTACCGCACGCAAATCGATGACATTATACCAAATGAAGTTCTCAGATCGTGTTATCTCTGGTTTTGGAAGCAAAAGCGACAGCCAAGACGCTTAACTTCTTAGGATTTCTTTAACCATTTTTTTAGGCTAGGTTTTCAACGGGGCGGTAACTCTCTCCAGTGGCCGCTGAATTCTTTGAAAGTGGAGGGTATTGAAGAAATTGGCGAATCACGTTTTTCATGTTATTTTGTCGTACAAGTTTTTAAAACTAAAATTAATTATTATAATTCATTTTAGTTTTATCCGCAACAAGTCTTTTTAAGTTTGTGAAACTATTGTACGATTCACCCAATGGTTGCATGTTAAGACAAGAAGATAGGAGCTTATAAAGCCTTATTAAAAAAGTTAGTGGACCGGCCCTGCAAACGAATGAAAGCATGCAAATTAATGCGTATCCAATTCAAATCTATAAAAGGTAGAAATTTAGAAATTGATCTAATCTATTGAAATCGTAACAAAATTTTTCAGTATTTGAAATATGTATTTATGTATTCTACAAATGAATTATTACTATATGTTTAATTTGTTAAAATGATTTTTCAAATGAAGCGATAAAGCCTTCTAGGTTACAAAAGTATTCGATTAAAATACATGCTGATAAAAAGGAGAAATATGTGTCCTATTTTTGAGGACTTCAAAATAAATATTTAAAAAGGGGCAATTGTATAAAAACTTGTTGCATTCTTCTCTCAGCGAGACGATGATGGACTACGAGTTTAATAAGTATATTATTCCACTATTAATCATCATCAAAGAAAATCCGTCAAATCTACCAATTTATCTTATTGCCACGCTGGTATTTCATGCCAAAACCTTACAATTAAGTGAGAAGAAGTTCAATAACTAATCAATCAAAATGCCAAACTAACCTCTATGCGGGAGAGTAGGGGTGCGCTATTTAGGGCGCCACTGCATCAGTAGCTAGGAACTAGCTTTTAACTTTACTCCTATAGATCAGCAAGTACAGAAAAAAATATATATATACGTAATTGAGCATATGATTGAAACAAAACTCATAAATAAATAGTAATAATCTTTATTTGGATGATAAAGGTGTAGCTGTAGTGTAAGCTAGGTATATTATAATGAAAATCAAGTTTAAAAACAAAAAAAAAATAAATAAAATTTAACATGTAATACTCTAGTACCTACTGGCGCAAAATCATCAAGCGCAAACCTTGTATATACCCTCATCATGTCATGTCTGAAAATTGCGCAAAGCCTTACAAAAAAAAAAAAGGAAATATACTTAATTATAGGTCATCATTAAAACATAAAAAAAAATAATAAAAGTTTGTTAGTTAACTAGATGGTGAGCAGTGAGATCTCTCCGCTTGACTGTATAAGGACTAGTGTAACATCAAAAAGGTTGACGCAAAAGTTTAACCAAAAACAAACAGTAGGAAGGACTGGTAGGAAAAATATCAGTGGAAAGAATACTAGTAGTAAAATAATCAGTTGAAAGGACACCAGTAGTAGATCAACCCGTAGGAAGGACCCCCAGGCTGTTATTTGGGTTTGAAAGAATTCCTTCGTCGAAACGTGCAGAAGTAATATTAACTGGAAGTACAAAACAGATAATTATTAAAAATTATAACAAAAATGGCAATGTATTTAATAAGAATCGATCTGTCATCACAAAATAAGTTATCAACATAATTATAAGGAAAATCAAATCTGAGTCAAAAACGAGTGCTTCGAAACTCGCAGCAGATTTTGAAAATATTACTGGTAATTATGTAAATTCAGAGGCGGTATGTAGTGCACTACGATCACAGGTGTTCTACGGAAAAACTCTAAGGAAAAAGGCGTTAATTTTTAAAATAGAAAAAAAGGATAGATTTTTTCCCATGTCCATTTTGTCAAAAATTTTGAGTTCTGAAAATGTATTCTATTTGCAGATGAGAATAAACATAATATTTTTGCTCGTAACAAAACTCAAATATTTGGCGTAAAGCTAATGAAAAAGTGAAAACTGCAAATTAAGTTCCAAGTATTAAACATGCTGGAAGCAGTGAAATAATTTAAGGTTTAATGGCGATGGATAAAGTAGAAAAATTAGTATTTATTGAAAATATAATGGATAGTTGGACAATAATGGTAAATATTGCAAAAAAAAATACTTAAGTCAGTTAGACAATTAGAGCTTGGTAAGCTCTCGATTTTCCAACTAGATAATACAGCATGGATGCAATAATGAATCCTTTAAGATGTTTCTGAGCAGTTGCAATCTGGTACCCAATCGCTTAATTAAAATCTCATAAAATATCTTTGGGATAAATTGTAACGAGGAATAAGAAAACACAATATTATACGCTGTAACATGCATTACAAATTGCATGAGCAGAAATACCTCCAGAGGTCATTAAAAATATGGTCTAATTAATGATAAGATGATTGCAGGATGCAAATGGAGGGCTTACAAGATGCTAATTATTGCTGACATTTTACTATTTTTTTAAGTTAGAGTAAATGTAGATACACATTCTGCCTCTTTGCGTTTCTTTTCTAATGTGGAATATTATATTACCTTAAAAATATAAATTTTTATATTATTTTATCAACCATATTATATAAAATTTTAATATTTAATTAGTTATGACTAGTATGGAATATGTAGACTTTAACTGATATTTTATATTTAGACTAAAAATAATTTTATTCGTAATATTTTTTGGTAGTTTGGGAAGGAAAATCAAGATTTTCCCCTGTGGTGTTTCTTTCAGTGTATTTTGGTTTTGTTATTTGTATATCTTCTATATTTCGATTTTCATAAGTAGATCCAATGTTAAATAAGAAATGTCATAATGAAGACCACTTTTTTTTTATTGTAGTTTAAGTCATAATTTATACTATCATGAAATTTCGATTAGCTTTACCGTGTAAATTTTTTGGAATTCAATTTTCAATATCGAAAAAATTTGTGCAGAGTTTTACGGAAAATCAGGATCTTCGCACTTTCCCTTGAATTATATTATTATTTATCGATTAGATAAGGTTGAAAAAAATTGCAAATTTTCTTTTTCAAATATATACAATTTTTTTTTGGAATAACATATTTAGCTTAACGTGTGGTTTGCTAAGATATCAATCAAAAAGAAATGATATAAAACTTCGGATTAAGCAGCATTAAAATGGATCTGAAACATTTGGTAATGTTGTATGAATGCGCAGTTCAGATCTTTTAATACATTCAATATGGAAAACCACAATTTTTACACCACAAATTATCAGCTATACATTTCACTTATATCTCAACATAAACACAACGTTGCCAAATCACACACTAGTCACGACCAGCTGTTTTTAATGCGGCAAATAAAGTTCCGTATTAAATTATTGTTTTTTTCTAATATTTCCTATTTTAGTGACAAATGCCTTGCAAACTATTTATTTTTGAATTATATTATTTTATCAGCATTTTAATTTAATTTGTGACATATTGGATACTGCATTTCATTTGACTTAGGAAGGTAAATATTTCTCCCATATGGTGTCACTGTTTGTCGTACAAATAATTAAATACTTAAGTTGAAATTCTCTGATCTGTTAAGAAACTCACGAAAATCTTAACAGTTAAACCGGCATGAGGTAAAATTATTATAAGTTTAGATTTAATACTCTAAAATTAGAAGACACAATTTAAATTTTGGTACTCTAAAGTTTTGCTCATTTACATAATAATTGAGTGCTTTCATTTAAAGTTAGTTTCTGAACTTTCCACCTATATATAATAAAATATTAATTATAATTTGATCCCTTGCTGATAATTGAATATGAGAAAAATTTATATATTCATTATTCTTGACTGCAAATATATAGATACTAATTATTTAATCAATGTTTACTCTGTAATGCTTTATATTTACTTATTTAAAGAGTAGGTGTTCTATAGTTTCTTTAGCATGCACATTTGTGTTTCTCACTGTATAAGAACTTAGATGCGCTGACTTTGAATGCTCTTTGACATCTGGACACAATTGATCAATGGCTGTTAAGATCATACGGTCAACTGCAGGGTCCTGAAATTAATTTATAGTTTCTGGAAACTACGCTTAGTTCCTTGTCAAGTGACCAATCACAGTGTACTTCACTTTATAGAAATTATTTTTTGTGTTTTCTGATTTTTCAGTTCATTTTGACTGTTTTCCGGGAATACTAGGTCGTGAATTTAACTTAGAATGGATTTTTATGCGATTCTATAACACGCACATTGAATTTTCTCAGCTGATCTAAGATCACCAAACACAGATGATACCAAATGATATTTTGGCGAAATGTCTTCAAATTTCTACAAGAAACTAGTCAAATGAATGGATATATTCCCGCATTAATAGTGTTACCGGTCAAACCCGATTTCAGGCCAAACTAGTTTGTTCTAGGCCAAATCGGTTTATCCTACGCATGTTAGGATATACTAGTTTAGCATAGGACAATTTAGTTTGGCCTAAATACCTTAGGCTTAATTAGTTTAGCTTAGGCAGAACTGAATAAATTAATAGCTAAAATTAAAAGACCATTAATTAGTTGAACAATGTTTTTTCAATAAAGAACGAAAGCTTTCATGGCTTTGGTCAAGTTCAAAATCATGGTTCTTGGATTTAGACCGTGTTACTCCACGAGATTAGAACACTGAATGACAATTGACGAGTAACAGCCCGGTATCTATACCCTACTGGTGCTCAGCGAACCGTGATCGAGCGTTACAATCAATTTCCACGTATGATGTAGACTGTAACCTGCATCTCCATTAATATTATTTGGATATTTACAAATTTCGATTGATTCTCCAATTTGATGTTTAAAGAAACCAGGCACTGATGCTAAACCTTAGATTCTTTTACATTAAAAGTGTGACCTGAGCGATGCTGGTCTTCAGCTACTGCAGATTGTACATTTTGTTTCTTTTTTTATATTCATGTTTCTTAAGCCTTGCGGATATAGACCGTCCTGTTTCACTTACATACACATTACTAGAAGAGCAAGGTATCTTGTAAACGGCTTCTGTTTGAAATGGAATTGTGTCCTTTGGAGACTTCAAACATTGTAAAATTTTCTTACATGTGTTGAAAATTGTCCGAATGTTTGGTTTTCGAAGCAATCTGGCAATCTTGTCGGTAGTTCCGTGTATGTAAGGTAAGACAACACTGTCCACAAGAGGTTCATTTATGACATTTTGTTGAGGAGTTGGGTTTTTATATTTATTAATAGAACGTCTTATATCTTCAGCGCAATATCTATTACCTCTCAGAACATTAGTCAGTTTTTCTGCTTTTGATTTTAGCGATTGTTCGTCAAATATTGAAGGTGCTCTCTGTACCAAAGAGTTTATGACGGATTGATTTTGAAAAGGCTGATGGTGTGACGTTGCATTGAGATATCGATTTGTATGTGTTGGTTTTCTGTACACAGAATGTCTTAGTTTGACGTTCTCTGCCCTTTGTACAAGTACATCAAGAAAGGGAAGGGCACCATTTGATTCAGTTTCCATAGTGAATTTTATGCTAAGGTCTTGTTGATTTAAATGATCCAGGAAATTATGGAGGTTATCTGCGCCATGCGGCCAAACTATAGACGTATCATTTACATATCTGCACCAAAATTTAGGTTTTAGAAGAGTAGAAGACAAGGCGTTTTCTTTGAAAGCTTCCATCAAGATATTAGCTACCACAGGTAATAGCGGAGATCCCATTGCAGCTCCCGAAGTCTGCTCGTAGAAAGTTCCTTGAAAAGTAAAATAGGTGGAAATCAAACATGCTTTAATTAATTCTAGTAGGGTAGAGTCCCTGTTCGTAATATGTCCTATATTGTGGAAACTGAATCATATATAGGAACATTTGTGTACCGGGATTCTACATAATAACTGACCAATATGTTTCCGGGCTCTAATTGGATGGTTTTTAATTTTTGGACAAAGTGTCCAGAGTTTTTAAGAAGGGATTCGGTTTTTTTTTTGAAGGGATGTAAAAGTTTGGCCACATGTTTACCTATTTTGTAGGTTGGTGAGTCTATTGCGCTGACGATTGGACGTAGAGCTACATTTTCTTTATGTATTTTAGGTAGTCCGTAAAGGCGGGACATCTTAGACCTGCTTGGTTTAACGGCTTTCTTTCCTTCTAGAGTGAGGCTGGAAGAATTGACTAGAAATGTGAGGTTCTTTTCGATTTTTTTGTTGGATCCGTCGGAATAATTTTGTAAGTATTGTCGTCCAAGAGATGGTTTATTTTTTCAGTATATTTGTCCTCATTCATAACGACAATAGCATTTCCTTTGTCAGCTGGTAGAACTAAGATGATGTTATTCTCGCTCAGTTTATTATTAGCCTTCCTTTCTGCTAATGTTATATTTGATTTAGGTAGCTGTGAGTGTTTTATGATCTTCGCTGTTTCGTATCGAGTCGTGTCAACATGCTCTGGAGATAATTTTCTAATGGAAGCTTCGACACTAGAAATTATTTTTTTCACTGGAATGCATCTTGGAGTGATCGCAAAGTTCTGTCCTTTGGATAAAATAGTTTTCTCTGCTTCGATAAGTTGTACACTTGACAAATTCACGACTGTGTTCGTTGGTGCGCTTGAGGGATTATTGTTGCTTGGAAGTCCTTCGAATTTTCTTTTTTGCTTCATAGTGACTTGTTAAGAGATTCTTTCTGCTTGGGCGTAGGTGATTTTAGCCAGCGTTGCAAATTTGTCCTGTTCCATTAGAGATGATAATCTTAGATGTAATTTATAGAGATTACGGGTATTTGCATCCAAATCATGACGAATTGCCTTGAGTCTTTCTCTGACGAGGGCCGTGCTTGCATGCTTGTAGATATTCTTTGCACTTCAGGAGGTTATGTGGTGTTTTAACTGCAACGATTTTGGTATTACATTTTCATCACGACTTCTCAGAAGAAAGGTTAACTGGCATATCATCTTCATCTTGCTGCTGCGGATATCACCAAAGGTTTTGGCATTTCAATGTAATGTCACACCATCATTCTTCTCAAAAACAACCCGTCATAAATTCTTTGGTACATAGAGCACTTGCAATATGTGACGAACAATCATTAAAATCAAAAACAGAAAAACTGACCAATGCTCTGAGAGGCAATGGATTGCGCTGAAGATTTAAGACGTTTTTTTTATAAATATAAAAACCCAACTCCTCAACAAAATATCATAAATGAACCTCCTATGGGCAATGTTGTCTTACCTTACATACACGGAACCAACGACAAGATTGCCAGATTGTTCCGAAAATCAAATATTTGGACAATTTTCAACACATGTAAGAAAGTTGAACAACGTTTGAAGCCTCCAAGGGACACAATTCCATTTCAAACAGAAGGCGTTTACGAGATATTTTGTTCTTGTGGTAAAATGTATGTAGGTGAAATAGGACGGTCTATATCTACTAGGCTTAAGGAACATGAATATGAGCACTGCTCGGGTCACACTTTTAATGTAAAAGAAACTAAGGTCCTAGCATCAGCGCCTGATTTCTTAAAACGTGAAATTAGAGAATCAATCGAAATTTATAAATGTCCCAATAATATTAATAGAGATGCAAGTTACATCACACGTGAATCGATTGTAACGCTGAATCATGGTTCGCTGAGTACCAGTCGGGTATAAATACCGGGCTGTTGCTCCTCGATAGTTACTCAAGGTTCTAATCTCGTGGAGGAAACATCCCTGAAAATGCCTCCTACAATCGTACGCGAACCGTCGGATCATAATTCCAATTTGAATAAAACTCAAGAACCATGATTTTCAACAATGTTTAATCAAACATATATATATATATATATATATATATATATATATATATATATATATATAGTCTTATTTAATTATAAAAAACAGTATTGATTAGAAGTGACACGACACTTGTACAAAACAATAACATGAATATACGCTAATCAAAACTTAATAATAAAAAAAATTAAAATTATCTTATTTATACTTCTTAGTACAACATATAAAACATTTAATCTTCTACAGGATGGACTATGGTGGCATTTTGTATTACACAAAATGATTTTTTTTTACACTGGCACCTATGTATAGCATAGCTTTTGGTACAGATTCACTTTATAAACCTTGTCCAGTCCCAAGTGAAGGTTTAGTAGTTGTGGTCCTTAGTGATATTTGAACATCTTGATAGACATCACTTTCTTGGAGAAATTTTTGAGTACAAAAGTTGAATTCAGTTCTATAATAAACAAATATTCTATCTTGACCCAATTACATAACATACTTAATAATGCTTTTTAGACCAAACAAAATAGTGCTTATAAAAACAATAATCATCGAAATCAGTTCAAATTTGACAGTGAAATAGAGTAATACGGATTTTAAAAAAGGATTTCATTGTTTGAAGTAATTTGAGTAGAAATAAATATTAAATTGCATAACCAAGCTGCAATACAGTGTTTGCAATATTCCATGCCTAGTTCCAATTTTGTACAGGCCGTCATTGTTTATTTCCAGAACAACACCGATAACATTTCTTAGGTCTCCCGTTCCTCTGTCTACATCAGGAATTGGTACAGTCACATTATCTCCGACTTTAGGCGGCGGATGCGATTTGTCTGAAGCAGATTTTATATTTTTAGCCTGTTTCCGAAATTTTTAAGTAGTTGTTTGTCTTGCCTTTTGGATATCATTACCAATTTTAGAAGTTTCAGCATCATTACTATCTCTATCATCTCCTGAATCATTGTAATAATTTGTTTGTCCATGGATTAAATCACTTTCAATAAGTTTTTCCATGTCATTTTCATCTTGAATATCCTTTATTATTTCTGGTGGTAATGATGTCGTTGAAAGACTAATTCTGGGTTCAACTCCAAACACAGCTTTCTAAGGCGATTGTGATAGGCCCTGTTTTTCATAAATTGTGCATACCTCAAGCTTTCTGACCATTTAGTCGATGGATTATCTTTTAGCCAACAAGTAATTATATTTCTTACATCTTGAATGGTTCTCTCATCGGAGCCCTGACTTTGGCTGTACCGTGGTTTTCCATGCACTAGCTTAAGTTTTGGCCAAAGACTCATCATTCCACATATAATATGATTGACGAATTCTCTTCTATTGTCTAACTGCAAAATACATAGGGCACCTATCGTCAAAAATATATCATTCAAATGGTAGGCTACTTCTTCAGTTTGTTCATATTCCAAAGTACGGAGCAAAACAAACTTGGTCAAGTGTCTTGGTAGATCATGATAAATCTAAAGTTTCTATCAGGTTGAGTCTGAAAATCAATTAGCTCTATTTGCCACCTATTATTTATTTCAGAATGTAAAACTGGCCAAAAAAATAAACCTCTTTTTTTCGCCTTTTTTTTTCTTGAGATTTTACACACATATATAAATACATGTTAATCATGTGTTTGGTGACATTAGCATATTATAAAGATGTCTCAGCCAACACCTGGCCACATCCACCATGTCCGACAACTCTTTAGCGGCATCAATAACATCATACAATTCTTCAGCCGGAATATAATATTTTATGCTCCCTTCACTGCGGGTAACAGGTTTTTTAACAAAACTAATGTCTAACACTTGCAAATCTTTATAATCTTTGATGAAGTGGTGTCCTGATTTGAGCTTTTTCAGCCGTTTCCATTTGTAGGATAAAATTTTATATCTTTTATTAAAATATCAAAGAAAACAAGTAGACGAAGCAATCATACGCACAAAATACGAACTGAATTCCAAAAACATCATGGTAATTAAAACAAATAACACTCTAACAGAGGAAATCCCACTATCCATAGGAATAAGACAGGGTGATAGCCTAAGTCCAACACTTTTCAATGTAATCATGAACGAAATCATTGATAAGGTAAAAAGCACAAATATTGGGTACCCAATGAGACACAACACCGTTCAGATTATATGCTTTGCAGACGATGTTGCCTTGACAGCAGATAGCGAGGACAACTTACAAAGAATGCTTTTCCATCTCAATCGAACAGCCAAACAGTATAATATGAAAATATCTGTGGAGAAAACCAAAGCAATGGTAATAGCAGAAGAACCGGTAAGATGCAAACTAATGGTTGATGACAAACGTATCGAACAGGTTGGGAAGTTTAAATACTTGGGAGCACATATAACAAGTTACAGGGCAGTAACGGAAGAAGTACGCACACAAGCCAACGAAGCGGCCATGATATCAGGCCAACTAAGAGACATAATCTGGAACAGTAAACATATGACGGTTGAGAGCAAAGCAAGAATTTACAAGGTCTGTGTAAGACCGATACTGACCTACGGCGCAGAAACAAGAAATGAAACAACAAAGACAAAACAAATTATGAGAACCACAGAAATGAAAACGCTGAGAATGATCACGGGAACCAGTTTAAGAGATAGAATAAGAAACGCAAAAATACGCGAGGACAGTGGAGTGGGGGATGTTGTGAAGTGGGTCGAAACCGTCGTAGGCAGTGGAGAGATCACGTGGAACGAATGGACGATGACAGACTAGCAAAAACCGTGATGAGGGAGAAACCAAACAGCAAACGGCCGCCTGGACGGCCCCCCAAAAGATAGGGAGACAGCTGGATTTCGACCTCAAACGCGGATCGATGAGGCATTGTGTAGATAACAGGACATGGTTCTACCTAGACGAAGAAGAAGATTAAAATGAGAAGATTTCATATTTCCACATTGCAAAATTTCTTTTAAAAACCGGTCTCTCCATTCTAACTGATCGACTTGAGCACTAGACGATAGCTCATTCATAATAGCAACACAAAAATAACATTAAATGGTTTAACTATGTTCCAAAAATGAAATTAATACAGATTCATAAATTGCACGTGTACAGGTCACAACACGATTGTGCGTAAATAAACAACGAAAGCATGATAAAACTGGGAGGGGGAGAGGAATCTCCACGTTAACAGGTTCCAACCTATTTATTTTGTCACTTGCGACGATTCAATCTCTTTAGCATAGGCCAAACTAGTTAAGCCTAAAGAATTTAGGCCAAACTAGATTGTCCTGGGCTAAACTAGTATACCCTGACACGCGTAGGATAAACCGATTTGGCTTAGGACAAACTAGTTTGGCCTGAAATTGGATTTGACCGGCAACATGAATGGAAATGTTTTTGATCACCCTGTATTTATTTATTATCAATGAATAGAAAATTAAAAAACCAATAATCCGTTTTATATCCAAGTGATTGATTGGATAGTTCCTAATTATTTTTAAATGTATAAAATAGGTGGAATTTCAAATTCAATTTTTTAACATATATTGCAACCAGACTTTTTATTTTACCTTAGAAAAAGATAGTGATGTTCAAGGCAAAATGATCGAAAAATCGATTTACTATAAACTAACAGAGATATAGACAATTTGTAGAGAGAAAGTGTAAAGGAGATAATTTGACAGAAGTAATTTCGTGGAAAATGATTTTGAAGAAAGGGTAATTTCGCAGAAGGCTATTTAGTAAGGGCACAGTTTGGCGACAGCCAATTAAACGGAATTAAAAGAATTCCGCTTACAAACATTCGAATTTAAATCAGATTGTTGCTTACCTAATTGATGCAGTTTGTCATCTGCCATAGTTATTTCGATTTTATAAAAAATCCCCCATGATACATCTTGAATTTATTCAGGTTAATACAGGATAACCTACATTTACTGAAATATTTCAAAGCGATTCAAATATTTTTGCTTACTTGCAATCCACAAAGCTGGATTAATTTTAGTGTTCTGAAAAGGTCTGAGGTGTCTCAAATTTCTAATGAACTTCAATAAATGTACCTGTAATTATAAACTATTCGACACACTATTTTAACATGGATTTGAGTTCCGTAATGTTGAGCATTTGTTCCAGCTAGTTTTTGATATGGCAACAAATATTCAGATAGAGAAAATTATTTAGTTTTATGACAACTTCACAATTACTCCTAATACTTAAACCGCCTTAAACTTCTCCAAATTAACATAAGGTATTCGGAAAAGCACACAATCTCTGTATATTCTCAGTATAACTGGTAGCCAATTATATGACACTGAATCGAGGAACTTTTGGTGGTTGACGTAGTCAGCGAAAAGGTTTCTTTTCTTACTACGTTGTTTATATGCATTATACTTTCCTGCTGACTTATATGCCAGACTGGAAAATATCGGCAATCAAACGACATTTATACAATCGTGGGAATAGTGCATTTTTACAAATCGAAATTTCAGTAATAAATAAGGAAACCTTTCTACCATATTTAAATAGTTGTTTATATGTATTATCATTTCAGGCAGAGAAAAGGAAAGAATATATACAAACAGTTTGTTTCCTGCAAATAGAACTCTGGTCCTCTCTCCATATTTGTTTTGACCACATTATGGTCTCATCAGAAGAGGTGTATTAGATCGAGAGCAATATTTGCAAGAAACAACTGCTATAAAAGATATAAATTCCAAAGTACATTAGTAGGATACTAAAAACCTGCCAACTTCAATACCAGGTTGAAAAATATCGCCACTCAAACGATATCTATACAATCACCAGAATAATGCAAAAATTTTAAGAATCAAAATTCCAGTAAGAAATAAAGAAATCTATCTGCCGTATTTACATATTTGTTTATATATATATTATCCTTTCAGGTAGAGAAAAGGAAAGAATATATACAAACAATTTATTTCCTGCAAATAGACATCTGGTCCTCTCTTCATACGCGTTTCTATCACCTTATGGTCTTGTTAGTGGAGCTGCATCGAACTAAGAGCAACATTCGCAGAAAACAACTGCTATATAAAATATAAATTACAAAGTATGTCGGCAGGATACTAAAAACTTGCTGATCTCGATGCTAGACTGAAAAATGTCCCCAGTCAAACGACTTCTATACAATCAGTGGAGTAGTGCAAAATTTTTAAAACCAAAATTTCAGTAAAAAATAAGGAAATCTATCTGCCAAATTTAAATAGTTGTTTATATGTATTATCCTTTCAAACAGAGAAAAGGAAAGAATATATACAAATAATCCTTTTAATGTTGCTCTCGGTCCAATACAGTTCCACCGACATGGCAATGAGGTGGTCGAAACGCGTATGGAGGAAAGACCAGAGTTGTATTTGCAGGAAACAAACTATTTGTATATATTCTCTCCTTTTCTCTGTCTGAAAGGATAATACATATAAACAACCGTTTAAATACGGCAGATAGATTTCTTTTTTTCGTACTGAAGTTTGTTTTTAAAAATTTTGCACTACTCCACTGATTGTATAGAAGTCGTTTGACTGGGGACATTTTTCAGTCTAGCATCGAGATCAGCAAGTTTTTAGTATCCTGCCGACATACTTTGTAATTTATATTTTATATAGCAGTTGTTTTCTGCGAATGTTGCTCTTAGTTCGATGCAGCTCCACTAACAAGACCATAAGGTGATAGAAACGCGTATGAAGAGAGGACCAGAGTTCTATTTGCAGGAAACAAACTGTGTGCATATAATATTTCCTTTTCTCTGCCCAAAAGGATAATACAAATAAACAGCTATTTAAATACAGCAGATAGACGTCTTCAATTCTTAATGAAAATTTGATTTTTAATAATTGCTAATAAAGTTACTACTTAGGACCCATTGCGCCTTTAATATGTTGTTTTGGTAAATACAAAGATGTGTATTTAAGTACTATGGATCTATACTTTTTAGGCAAAAAATATCTAACTAATTGATGTTGTAATAATTGATTCTTTTTTGGTAAATCTTTGGAACATAATTTAAAAATCGGAAAATTTAAAAAAGAGTTAGAAAATTAATCAACAAGATCATCGTAATTATATTATGATATCTAGATGATTCGTGACAGGACATTAATAAACAAAATAGTAAGTGTTTTTCAAGTTCCTAATTAGCAACAATAAAGAAAGACATAAAAAATAATTAGTTTTTCTTCTTACAAATACACATATGTGGGTAAGATATTTTCTCTTTTATCGAAGGAAAGCGAGCGTTGTATCCACAAGAATATAAAGGAAAAAGAAAACTCTGCTCTCAAGTTTGTTTTATTCATTATCTACAAAGAATATGCCAATAAAAATCAATGGAGTGTGATATAATACGTTAGTGTGATATAATACGTCTTACGAATATAATAGCATATGTGTTCAGATTAATTTGATGAGTTGTTGCTATTTATAGTTGGATAAATCCGAAAGTTTGTTGGCAAGGCGTTTAAGAAACCTGACCTTATTAAAGGAATGTCAAATTCAAAATAAATACATACAAGCATACTTTATTGCCTCTTAAAAATATTTTTTGTTTGCATTTCTACCCGTCCTTCATCTAGCTAAGCCCGTATTACAACTAAAATGCAATACTTTTTTTTGGAAATTTTCAAATGATCTTTATCATATCTTATTTGTTTTCGTTTCTTCAAATAAGAAACACAATTTATTAATTTGCTGTTTCCTGTATGCTAGATATGATCACGAAATTTTCTTTTCATTCTCAGTGTTTAAAGTCACATTTACAATAATCTCAAGAATTATTTGTTGTTGTGGTTATTCTTCTCCTAACAGGATATATTCCTACATCATATTGCCTATTATTTTTTATCTTTTGGTCAATGTTTTGCTAGGTCGTTCCCCATTTTTACTTCCCAGCGGTCACATATCTCATGCTACTATGACTACTGCTCCTTCATTCGCCCTAAGTGCTCATTCCATTCACGTTTTCTACTGAGAACTAATTCATTAATATTTTTTACTTCACATGTTCTTTGTTTATCAACACTTCATAATCTGTCTAGTAAGGTTTTTCCTGCAATCCTTCTCAGCACTTTCATTTTACTTGTTCCTATCAATCTTTCGTTTGTGTCTCAGCAGTCTATGTCATTATTAGTGTCTTAAATATTTTTGACTTAGCTCTGTTTTTATGTGTTCATACTTGTCTTTATGTTTTTTAGATGTTATTAACTATCGATATGGTCATATTAAGTGACTTAACTGTACAAATTGGTAAAGTGATCTCTGCGGATCATCGTGATTTTTAGCTATTAACACAGCATCGTCGTCATAGCATAGGGTTCTAATGTTACATTTTCCCATCTTATTTCGTTCTGCTGATTAAACTTTTTAATATTTCGTCCGTAATGAGGTTAAATAGAAGAAGGTTTAGTGAGTCACCCTATCTCTTCTGCTGATATTGATTCAGTGAATTCTCAGTCGGTTTTAACTTTATTTGCACTGTACATGTTGTCTATTGTTTTTATAAGATTAAAAGGCATTTGTTTCTTATACAAAAGATGTATAACATTTTAAGTTGTACTCAGTCAAATGTTTTTTCCAGGTCCATAAAACAAAGTCAGGCTCTCTCTCTCTCTCTCTCTCTTTGTCAACCTCTGTCCATCCACTCCTGGATGTAGGTCTCTCTCAATTGTTTCCATCTTTCTCTATTCTTCGCCAATATCATCCACTGTTTGCCCGCCACTGTCCTTATGTCGTCTACCCACCTTTTGTGAAATCCTCCCGTGCTTCTTGTTGTCTCTCTCGGTCTCCATTCCAGGATTCTTCGTATCCGTATATTGTCCTCATATTGGGCTATGTGGCCAGCCTATCGCCACTTCATCTTTGCAACCTCCTTCACAATATCTTTGACTTTCGTTCTGCGTCTTATCTCGGTGTTTCTAATCCTGTCTCTTAATAATATTCTAAGCATGTTTCGTTCCATCGCTCTTTAGACTGTTTCTAATTTTTTAGCGGGGTTTTTGGTGAGGGACATGGTCTCTAATCCATACGTACACACCGGTAATGTTCATGTGTCGTATACTTTTCTTTTTAGATTTATGGGAATTGAATTATTTTTCAGGATGTATGCAACTTTACCGAAAGCGGCCCATGTCAGCTG
This sequence comes from Diaprepes abbreviatus, assembly GCA_034092305.1. Lineage (NCBI taxonomy): Eukaryota > Metazoa > Arthropoda > Insecta > Coleoptera > Curculionidae > Diaprepes > Diaprepes abbreviatus. Next base: position 19,611,916 of record JASJET010000031.1, read on the forward strand.
TGTTCTTCTTTTTATTTCAGCACCCTGGTTTGATTTCCCTAGTCTGATGTCATGACCCAAGTATACATAGTGTTCGACGTTTTCTATCCTCTGGTTCTGTGTTGTTATGTTTGCCTGTTCGTCGCTCATAATTTTTGTTTTGTTGTAGTTTATTTTAAGGCCGACAGATGCGGATACGTCATAGCATTTCGTTCAATTCTTGGAGATCACTTGCTATTAAGATTATGTCATCAGCAAATCTGAGATGGTTCAAGTATATTCCGTCGACGTTTATACCTTTGATGTCCCCTTTAAGTTACTAAAAATGTCCTCTAGGACTAGGGTGAACAGTTTTGGCGAGATAGTGTTCCCTTGTCTCACTCCCCTTTGTAGTTTTATGGGGTTCGTTTTCGTCTTGTCGTCTATTTTTATTTGAATGGTTGCATTTTCGTATATGTTCTTTATGATGTTTGTGTATCTTGAATCGATTCTTGCGTTTTCTAAGAATTGTAATACTGCCCATATTTCGACGGATTCGAATGCCTTCTGGAAATCTACAAAAGCCATATGGAGCGGTACGTTATATTCGGTGAACTTCTCAATTAGTATTCTTATGATGTGTAGGTGATCTGTCGTGCTAAAGTGTTTTCTGAATCCAGCTTGTTCGACAGGTTGGTAAAAATCGAGTTTGTTTGTTATGCGGTTGGTTATGATTTTGGTTAACAACTTATAAGTATGTGATAGTAGGGATATTGGTCGGTAGTTTTCAATATTTGTATTACCAATCCTGTGGAAATTTTCCTTCTTCAATTATTTTATTAAGTAGAATCTTCAATATTTGTTCTATTTTTCTGCCGCCAATTTTCAGCATCTCTACTGTAATTTTGTTTTCCCCTGCACATTTATTGTTCTTTAATTTATTTAGTGCCATTCTTATCTCTGAGTTTGTTACTTCTAGAATTTCCTCTGAGCCTATGTTGAGTATGGTTCTTTTTGTTCGTTGTTGCTCTTGTTGTGCGTTTGGCGAGTATAGTTTGGTGTGGAATTCTTCTATGACTCTGCTTATTTCCTTTTCATCCTAGATGGTCACGTTTTTCGCGTTTTTTATTTTTATTATTCTTGTTTTGCCTCTTGAGTTTTTGTTTTTAGCACTTTCATATTGCAGTTTTCACTTATTGTGTCTCTTATTAGTTTATTGGTGTAATTTCTATTGTCTTTTCTAATTTCTTTTTTCACTTCCTTGTTTAGAGTTTTGAAACCGACTGTCGTTCGATCTGTCCTTTCTCGTCTTTCTTTGAGAAGTCTCAAGGTATTTGGTTGTAGTTTGGAGGTCTTTATTAATTTTGATTTTGAGCGGACTTTTCTAACCGATGTGTTTATTGTTTCTTTTATTTTCGTGGCTAGTTCGTTTATTTGCATTTGCTTTATTGTCTCTATTGGTGTTAGTCTTTTTTCTAATTAATAGTTGATTTGTTCTTCTGTCAGAGTTTCCGTGGCTGGGTAGCGTTTTTGTTTGATGAGCTTGTTGCTTCTGTTGTCATGTGTATCTTGATCTTCGCTCGTACTAATCTGTGGTCGCTTCCGGTATAAAACTTATTCAGTGTTGTCACGTCCGTACATATGTTTTTCCTATTAGAGAGAATATAGTCTATTTCGTTTTTAGTTGTTTTGTCTGAGCTGGTCAAGGTCCACTTACGTTGTTTGGGTTTTTTTTTATAAAAGGTATTGAGGCGAAATAGGTTTTCATTGTTCAGGTAGTTATATAACATTTTCCCTCTCTCGTTCCTATCACCCAGCCCGAAGTGGCCAATATAGTGTGCGTCTCCCTGCTGTTTCTTTTTGATTTTTGCGTTAAATGTGTTTTCTCTTTTCTTCTTGCCGTTACCAAATCTTCATAGAAGGTTTCAGCTTCTTCGTCTTCTGAGTTTCCCGTCAGTGCATATCCGTGTATGATCTGTAGGCTGTGTCTTTTGTTTAAAATTATTATAATGTTTATGACTCTGTTACACTGCGCAGTATTTTGTTATTTCGTAGGGAAACCTTTTATTTATCAGAAGTGCTACCCCACCTATATGGTTGTTTTCGTCTGAGTTCTTCTGGAATAGGGTATGACCGGATTTTAAGGTCGTGCATTTCTCTCCTGGCAAGCGAGTTTCGCAAAGTCCTAGTATATCCCATTTGACATTGGCTAGTTCGTATTCTAGTTCATCAAGGTGTTCTTGGGTCCTCAGGTCAGGCAAATTTTTCATAATCAATTGATTTCTTTATTATTTGTCTTATGACAAGAACAACGTCTGCACGGGCTTTGCTTATCTTCTTGTTACAAAGCTTTGTTGTTCATCTGATATATAAATATTGTTAATTCCATTTGGTATTGCCTTATCTTCAAAAGCATTATACCTTTGTAGTTGTTTGGCATTTTTTGTCCCTTTCAAGAACATAAGTAACGTCAACAAACGAAATCACAATACAAGAAATTCCATTAAAGAAATGTTTACCTAATATGGTAAAAAGTGATGTGTAGAAAAAAAAACTATATTCGTCACTTTATTATACTCAAAAACCATATCAATTATTCTGCTCTTTTAATGGGTTAGGCCAGATTCTCACTATAGGGCCGCTTTCAATACGATCTCGATACGCTCTCGATCCGGTAAAATGTTCGTACAGGAGAAACTACGAACCTATTCACACTATCGGTTTCACGGAAATTTCGATATCTTAAACTCTTTTTCATTTAAAAAGTATTTATCGAATCGAGAGCGATCCGAGATAGAATCAAGAGCGGCACTATAGTGAGAATCAAGCCTTAAAGGATAAGTAGTGCCTTGCGATAAAAAAAAACTTGTATCTTAAAATCTAAAATTGGTATCAAAGTACTGTTTATGACATCTATTTTTTTTTTTTAAATAATTGAAGAGTGTTGTGAAAATCTTTAGTTTATTTCTTTATGAAGAACTAAAATAATCCCAAAAGCATTCTTCATAAATTTTTTTATGTTTACTTGAATATATACCTGAAACTATAAATTTGTATTAAATCTTTTAAAATCCAAAATAATAACACATTATGATATATTTAAACTTTAAAGATTTACGTAAGGATTTACCATTCCCCAGTTCCTTTCATAGAATTCACGTTTCATAAGTTTCTCCCCTCTTTGTAATAATATATTAATGAAGACTTGGGTCTATTGCTGACAGCCAGTAAAAGCGATGAAGCATTAATATTTCTTTTCATGTTTGTTCACACGTAATATGCTCGAGTGACTTGTTTGAATTATTAGCATTGTTTTGTGAATACCGTTAATAAATTCCAGTGAATTACTTCAGTTCCAAATGTAATTATATATAAAGGGAGTAACTTAGAATATACAAACAAGAAACTATGCATCGAAGTGCAACTTAAACAGGAAAAATTTGTGCGTTTTAAGACGTTTATACCCCTGGAAAAATTTCGATGATTAAAATATGCAGTTTTCCTTTCTGATACGACATAGTAATAAGTTATGAATAACATTATAATAACGGAAAAATTCGTCGCATGAATGATAACTACTAACAGCAGATTTTCTGCAAGAAGTCTCCAGATTACGATTGCAATTTAAAAAACGGATTGGAAAATTATTTAGAAGAAATATGGAGGTATTCTTCATTTTATGTTAGTTTTAAAACTTTTGCGAGTTTTAATGGAAATTAAATTGTGTTTCCACTATTATTTTCTCATTTGAAATATTTTTTTATAATTTAAAAATTAGCTCTTGTACTGCAACCAGATATTTATTACAAAATTTCCAAAAAATAAAACAAGCTACTTTGTTTTCACCCGGCAAGAATAAGGTTCTAAATTTGATCGCTATGTATTTTTTTGGATGTACATTTATTACTTCGGAATGGCGGTACTGATTTGAATGAAATTTTTACATTATGTTCAGGAAGTGGTTGCCGAAATCCCATATTATTTTGTGCGAAATTGTTTCAGTGAAATCCAAGATGGTGCAGACAATATGGCGGACAAAAAAAATATTTTTTTCCGATTTTGTACAAAATAAACATGAGGGAAATTTCGGGGTCGTACACAACGAATCTAAAATTATTTTTAAAAAAATTAATATGGCGGTTTAAAAATTTTACGTCACTCGATTTTTTCCAAAATAGGTTTTCGATGGTATAATTACGAATTTGTAATTTTTTTAAAAATCTGGATATGGTGGACTGTCGATTTTGTTCAAAACTGGTTCTTAGAGGGTTTTTAAAAGTATTAATAGTGAGTTTAAACTTGTTTTAAAAAAAATTCAATATGGCAAATGCAATATGGCAGTCTAAAAATGTTATATTTGCTGATTAGGTCGAAAAAAATATGAGGGCTATAAATTTCACATATTTCCGTTTTTGTAGACATTTTTGTTGTTCTTGGGACGTATATTACGGATTTTCAATTAATTTCTTTAAACTCAATATACAGAAAAACAAGCGTAGCATGCGTTCAGACCAGAAGACCCGCTAAGCACCATCTGGTGCTGGAAAGTGACTTGAAAGAAGTAAATGAGGCAATACTCGGAGCTTATGAATGGAGCTGCTCCTTACAAACAAGCAAAAGTTGTAGGGACGCACCTTGGTGGAATGACCATCTGTCAGAAAGATCCGAAACGCGCAGAACTTTTAATGGGGCTAAGCGTAACGATGGGATTCTGACAGAGCTACATCGAGAAACTTACAAATTACAGCTGAAAAATTAGGAAAGCTAAAAGAAGCAGCTTCAAGAAATTCTCTGGAGACATTCAACCTACACTTGCCGCAGCTAGAGTACACAAAGTCATGCCGAAGGGTAGGGTCGACACACCATTTGCACTCAGAAGGCCAGAGGGCAGCTTCACGGAGAGTAAGGAGGAAAGAGCATTACTCTTACTCAATACTCACTTTCCGGGGAGCAAACCTAGCACCGCGAATGATGTAATAGAATATTGCGAAAGACCCACCAGAGAAGCTATAGCAATGGCAAGACACATATGCAGTAGCGGCCGTTTAAAATGGGCAATGAACACCTTTCAACCATTTAAAACCCCAGGAGTTGATGGAATAATCCTGGCCTTATTCCAACGAGGGTTGGAAGAGATTTTGCCACACATAGTACGAATCAGTCAAAGTAGTCAGGACCTGCGACCTATCAGTCACATCTTTTTTTAGAAATGATGAAGAAAGTAGTAGATAATTATGTCAAAACAGAAATTCTTGAACAGACACCACTGCACCCTCATTCACGTGCGTATCCAGTGGGTAAGTATACTGAAACCGCACTGATACAATTAACAGAACATATTCAAGAAGCACTGAACAGTTAAGAAACTCTAGTATGTGCCTTTCAAGATATAGAAGGTGCTTTTGACAAAAATCCACATGAGGCACTCACAAGAGCACTTGACGACCGGAGAATTTACGAAACGGTATCTAACTGGATAGCAAGACTTTTCTCGACTAGGATAGCAAAAACAGAGATAGGACAGAACACTATCACCTTCTGTACCACCAGGGAATGCTCTAAGGGGATAGCTTCTCCACTTATATGGACCTTAATTGTAATAATATCTGATCTGACTGCACTTGGTATGTCTTGTCAGGGCTATGTCGATTACGTGGTCGTGATGGCAAGAGGCAAATTCGAAAATACCCTCTGTGACATAGTCCAAAGAGGACTTGAATACACTAGGCAATGGTGCAAGATGATGGTACTCAACATCAACTACACCAAAACTACTTTAGTAACCTTCACAGGGAAAAGAAACCTCAATCTGAAAACCATTCAAATGGATGGAAATGTTATTCAGTGGAAGTCAGAGGTTAAATATCTGGAACTGACCCTAGATAATAAACTCCTTTCGCACAAGCACGAAAAATAATTAACAAGGCTATCAAAGCCATTATGGCCTGTAGAAACTTTGCAGCAAAAAGATGGGGCAATCCTAAAAATCCGGCAGTGTATGTTCACTGCAATAATGAGACCAATCATCACATATGCGGCAGTGATCTGGAGCAAAAGAACCAGTCTTGCTAATACAAGAGCTAACCTCTCGAAAGTTTAAAAACTGGCTTGTGCGTGTATACTAGGGGTAATGAAAACCTACCCAATGACCGCCATGGAAGTAATCTTAAACCTCACACCTCTACATATACTTGTAGAGAGTATAGCGAACAGGACAATTTATATGATGATTAGAGATGAGATTATAAAACGAAGGCTCAATATCTTATCGAGAAAGGGCCCTAGGCACCATTTCCTCGGCTAGGGCCTTTCTATGGAATTAGCAGCAGCGTAATGCTGGAAGAACTAAAAATAGAAGAAAAAAGCAGGATATTCAATTATTGGACGGAGCCGCAAGGATTGAGACAAGCGAAGATACTTCTTGGGAACTACGACAGAAGAGATTCAGAGAAAGCATAAGCCTAAGCAAAAACTAACTCAGAGTTCTGACAAGGGTCCTGGTGGGGCATTGCCACCTGAAGGAACACTTCAAGAAAATCGGAATAGTAGAAGGAAAAGAGTGCAGATTCTGTGAGAAAGTGGACGAAATCTCTATTCATATCCTTTCAGAGTGCGGCGCTCTGGAAAACCCTAAGATGCGGTTCTTGGGAATACACCAAATCGAAGAAGGGGAGCTACTCACCTTGAAACCGTCTAACATCCTAAGGTTCCTGAGGAAAATAGGACTGAAGGACCTGCTCTAGTCAATAAGGTAACTCTTACGACTTGGCAGCAGTAATTGGGCACAATAGACCTAACATGTCGCAGTGTACACACCCCAATTCTATGCACATATGCATACATACATACATGTAGTATGAAATTTGTAGGACAAAAAAATTTACATATCTCGAGTTCTTTCAATATCGGTATGGGTTATTTTGGAGGCCTAGGTAACGATTCTAAAATTAATTTCTTAAAATTGAACATAGCGGATTTACTTAGCATACTAAATTTTTGTTTGGTTCTGGTATTAGGAGAACTGTCAAATTCAAAGAATTTCTTGCTATTCGATTTAGCGTGGTCTAAAACTCTGGATAAAATGGGTACTTTTTTGCGACCTTAGAACCTCAACTGAATTTAAAACTAAAACCAAAAATTAAAATTTTTAATTTTTGGTTTTACACCGACTTCTAAAAAAGCGCCAAAAAGCGAAAAATAACAATATAAATTTGTTTTTGAAGTCGGTGCCACATTATTACTAAATGAAAAAAATAACTCTCAACATGAGATAAATATAAGCTACTGTAAGAAAGTCATTATAAATAAAGTAAGCGATCTTTTTATGTGAATCACATTTTGTCAGGTATTAACTTGGCGCTGACTTTAAAAACTTTAGTTGCATATAAAAATTTATATGGTTATTTTTCCTTTTTTTAGGGCTTTTTTAGAAACCGGTTAAATTTTCTTATAAAAATTTTATTTCCAGAAAATTTTAAGGTGTACTAGTCCTAAACAATAAATTGGTTTCGATGACATTTCATATATATTTATAAGTAAAGTTCATTAAATGTATTTCAAAATTATCTTTGATTATGCTCGTGTTAAAAATTTGTGAGCAAATTTTTTTACATTTTTCTATACTACCAATTATAAACTCAAGTTAGGTTCTTTTTGAGATAGAGACATCTAAATGCTGCATTTTATAGCTTATCGTGTTTTTTTCATGTTTGTTGTACTCTACTCAAAAATTTGGAACAGATTTAAAAAAATAGAGTTGAAATGGAGTGATAAAATTTTGATGACATATGATTTAATGACTGATGTGCTACAATATTACAGAAAAAACTAATAACGCCAGTAACTGCTACGGAACACTAATAGAATGCGTGTCTAATACGGATTTCTCTAGTTTTATTTCTTTCAAGTTTTGGACAAGTTTTATTATTTATTTCAGAGTAGGTAAGAAATGCTCTACATAAAAATACCAAATAATTTTTAAAACCAAAGTTATAATTATCATGTAATACCAAAAGTCTAGTTATTTTGTTATTATTATTGCTTCAGAGAGCCTTTTCAGCTTACCGCAGACACGGATACGTGAAATAACTTCAGAAAAGTTTAATGTTCTTACAATTGCTCTTACTATAAAGTTTCTTAAATTTTTGGTAGTAAAATTTTTATAGCTGGTGAACTAAAGTACGTACAAAAGTTGTGTAAATGTCTTGAAAAGTTTTATTTCAGTTTGATATATGAAAAGTAGGTGACCATGTGAATATAACTGTTTCCATAGTTTAAATTGTGTGCCGATATATCGGAAATAAATTTTATTACGAAGAGTAGAGACATAAATTAAATATTAAGGTAAAATGCATCTGATTAAAAAATTGACTAATAAATTAATTTTAACAAATTCATTCTGAAAAAAAAACAAAGAAATAAATAGTTCGAACTACGATTTCTTCCGTCAAGAAGCAGTTCTAATAAAATTAAAAAAAAATAATAATCACATAAGTTCCAGAAACGGACATTCAAGCAATATTCTAGCATAAAATAAGAAAAAAATTGTCTTCTAAATACATAGATAAACATATTAGCTACGTGTGAAGCCTATTCATGTTTTTAACATTGATATTTTTAATATTTGGATTCTTTGGCTGACTCTATTTCTCAACATCTAATGAATGTTTTTGAATAAAACCAAATGGAAATTTTTTGTCATAAAAGATCACAAATATGAGATATATTACTGACCAAAAATGTTGCAACCCCTAGTCTTTATTTTAAAAAAACGACATTTTTTATGGATATTTTTTTATAAATATCTGAGAATGAACTTAGAAACATAATTTCATTAGCAATATCGATTATTACTTATGGCGTGATTTGGGATTTTTCAAATCATCACCCCTAAATACGGTTACCTAACTCTTGCAGCAATGGGCCACATGTAAGTGGTAAAAAAAAATTTTTTTGTTAAGAATTATTCCATGTGGAAACCGATTTATAACAAGTGCAAATATGCTACAAACTTTTTGCAATAGTAGTGTCAGAAGGGGCGAAAAAAGTCACCCCAAAAGTGGATACCTAATGTAATATGAGGTCTAATTACACAAGCCCCCAAAATAAAAAAAGTTTTCTGTGCTGAAAGTCTGACTATACTTTCTTATGCGTTTTTATTCCGCTAAATACGAATCTACTGTCAATACAATATAAAATAAGTGTTGCAACCCCTTCGATCATAAATACATTTTATATTTAAGGATATTTATGAAAAATATTTTACTAAGAAATATCTATTAAATGTTGATGCATATGAAAAAGTAAATTGTAAAGTTCAACTTTAGGGGTAACTTTCACCCCTTATCAGTAAATATTAGTATGTTAAAAAAGTTTTCTCATTATTAAATCATGGAAGTTGGGTGATTTTAACATCCCTAAGTTTGACAATTACAGATATGGTAACGATCCTAAAAGTGAGTTGGCTTACAACTTTATGGATTTTTTCTCCCTAAACCAATACAACAGTATTGTTAATGCCAACAATAGATATTTAGACTTAATATTTGCTAATTTTAATTGTGTTGTGCGGAGAGATGAAGGTTCAATGATCTTGGAGGATGTTCATCACCTATCGCTGGCGGTTGAGTTGGAGCTTTGCCCGATTCGGTGGAAGGGTTTCCTCGTGGATAGTAGCAGTAAATTTAAGTACTACAATTTTAAAAAAGCTAATTTTGATGCTCTATATGATGACCTTGCGTCCGCTAATTGGGCTGAGCTGGATCGGTACTCAGATGTTAACATGTGTTGTGACCGGTTTTATGAAATGTTGTATAAAATATTAGATAGATCCGTGCCACTCTTCAAAAATAAGAGTCGCTCTTTTCCTGTATGGTATGACGCGGATATTATTCGTACTTTGAAACGTAAGAATAGCGTTTTTAGAAAGTATAGAAAAAGGAAAGTGTCATTTATTTTAACAAATTTAAATTGCTGAGAGCGCGGACCAATCAGGTGATAAAGGCCTGCTGCGCTATTCCCGATAAAGTATCTTTCAGGGTAAAACTTTCAATCACCCTAATGATATTGTTAAGGCTTTCGCCGAGTATTTTAAGGGAGTTTATAATGGAATAGCGTCTACTGAAGAGGTTGGTCTGGGGGATTTGGAGAATAATACAGTTGCAGTTCCGGTCTTTACGGAACAGGATATAATAAAAATTACGAAAGGGCTTAAACCTAAAATGTCTAGCGGGCCAGATTTTGTTCCAAGTTTTCTTATTAAAGACACTATAAATGTTTTAGCTGCTCCTTTATGTAAAATTTTTAATGCCTCTCTTAATCAGCTGGTGTATCCCAAAAGATGGAAGGTAGCTAAAATATGTCCCGTATTTAAGAGCAAAAATAGAACCGAAGTGGAAAATTACAGGCCTGTCTCTCTGATATGTGGTTTTTCTAAGATCTTTGAGATGCTGCTGTATAACTTTATTATCAGCAAAGTCGAACATTTGTTATCTACAAAACAACATGGATTTTTGAGGGGTAGGTCAATATCCACTAATCTGGCGTCTTTTCTGCAGTTTACAGCGGATGCTGTGGATGCGGGCGGCTAGGTCGATGCGGTGTTTACCGACTTCTCAAAGGCCTTTGACAAGATGAGCAAAGCTTGCGAAGTTTGGTTTTACTGATCAATTTGTGTTGTTTTTTAAATCATATTTATTTAATACGTCTCAGTATGTCCAATATAATGGCTTTCAATCAAAGTGTTTTGCGGCCTCTTCGGGGGTACCTCAGGGCTCAAATTTGGGGCCTCTCTTGTTTTTAATTTTTATAAACGATATCGCTGAATCAATTGATGTTGAATTCCTACTATTTGCCGATGATTTAAAAATGTACGTCCAAGTTCAGTCGAAGGAGGATTGTGATAGATTGCAAAATAGTATTAGTGCAGTCCAGATGTGGTGTGTGAGTAATCAATTGTTATTGAATGTAAGCAAATGTTCAGTGATGTCTATAACTCGTAAAATATCTCCAATTCTATATAGTTATCAAATAAATAATGACCTACTTAAAAGAGTTGATGCAGCTAAGGATTTGGGTGTTGTATTGGATTCTAAACTTAACTTTAACCTTTATTATAGCAGAATAGTGTCTGAAGCTAATCAAATGATGGGATTAATTATTAGAAACTGTAGATTATTTAAGAATATTGAAAGCCTAAAATTATTGTTTATAGCACTAGTAAGAAGTAAACTTGAATACTATTCACTTGTTTGGGCTCCAATTTATAATAAATATGTTTTGACTATGGAGAACGTTCAGAGCAAGTTTATGAAGTATTTGTGGTTGAAAACTGAGGGAGTGTACCCACCGGTCGGGATAGACAATCGACTATTGCTGGATAAATTTAGTTTGCAAAGTCTTGAATTGAGACGTAACTTACATTCAGTTTTATTTTTATACAAGCTACTCAACGGCCAGACTGTTTGTCCTCAGCTTTTGGGCGAGCTAAATTTTAATGTGCCACGAATGACGAGCAGGCATGGTGTATACTTCCATTTAAGGATACCTAGGACTAATGTATATTGTATGTCGCCAATATATCGAATGTGTTCTGTGTTTAATAGGGTGTCGCAATCATGTGAGTTATACCCAGTTTTACGTTCCTGTTCAGTATTATTGTAGTTCTGGGACTGCTATTGTGATATTATTTCTGTTATTTTGTAATAAGTACGTTTTTTTGTGTTATATTTTATTACGTGATATTATGATATTATTTTTGTTATTTTGTAATAGATGTTTTTTTTGTTTGTTATATTTTATTACGGCCCTATTAATTATTGTTGTTGGGCTTTGATGTTTATAAATAAATAAATAAATAAATAAATACAAGACTTATTTTATATTTCGTTTTATTAAAGCATTTTAATTAGACCTCTTGTTATATTAGGTATTTACTTTTGGGGTGACTTTTTTCAGCCTTTTAGTACTATTATTGAAAAAAATTTTTAATATTTTTCATTTGTTATAAATTATATACGCTGTACACAATGGATGACGTTTAAGAAAAAAATATTTTTTTACCATTTATATGTAGTTCATTATTGTAAGAGATAATTAATGGTATTTTGGGGTGGTTATTTGAAAAATTTCGAAAGACGTCAACATTAATAATCGACATTGTTAACGGAAATGCTTTTTGTAATTATTTTGAGTATATTCCCCCATATCTATAAAAAAAATATTCATAAAAAATATAGTTTTCTGAAATATAAAATAGGGGTTGCAACCCCTTTAGTCATAAATACACCTCACATTTGTGACTTTTTATGATGAATATTTTCCACTTGATTTTATTCCGTGTCCATACTTTCCAATTTTCGTCCCTTCTTCATTGAGTCTCTTTCCCAGTTTGACATTGAGGTCACCTATTATCAGTGTTAAACGGATCTTCTGTTCTTCTAATGCTGATGTTATTTCTTCATAAAAGGTTTAAATGTCTTTGTCTGTATATGCGCTGCAAGGTGCATAAACGTGGATAATTTTCAGACATTCAGACATCTTTTTAATTTGATGGTCAAAAATTCCACTCGGTCTGATATGCCTTTTATTGTTTGGACATGTTTGATGACCATTTTGTTGATTATAAACCCTACTTCATTTTTCCTATCATCTGTGTTTCCCTTGAAGTAGCGTGTGTTTCTGGAACTCAGTTGTATTCGGGTTTCTCCTGTTCTTTTAACCTCCGCTATTCCTATTACGTCATTGGATCTCGGAGAGTTCTTCCTCTAGTTCATCTATTTTTGTGTCTTTGCTCATTAATCTTATATTGTATATACCGATGTTAAATCTTATGAATATTTTCCTCCCCCAGAGTCCTTGAGTCAGACCGGTTTCTTGGTGTGGGCTTTCGAGTTTCCCCTACCCACCTGGGGTAATTTTGTTTTAACATTCGACATTTTTTATTTTAGAGGTTGTTTTGACATTAAAATGCCACGCTTGTCGGGCGGGTTGGCGAGTTTGTATTTCAGCCATCCATTCAGTTTATATTGCAGCCGCTCATTCTAAGTCAGACGTTGCTCTGGTGCTAGTTTTGGTCCGTCCTGGGTATTTGATTTCCCCGGTACCACCCATATCTGGGAGGCTTTCCCTATCCGCTATCTGGGAGGCGCTCGGTGGAGGTCTAGCAACCCCAGACGAGGAGAATGCGCTTACCAACTGCAAAAGTGTGTATTATTTTAAGGAGACGCGGAAAGTTCGGAATGCGACATAAAGTCACGATCCGAAGTAAACAAAGTAGTGACATGCAAAAATAATAAAAATAGATACCCTAGTTTTGTCCTTTAACTAATACAGTTCCGAGGTATTCTCAGTTATGGTGGTTATGAATGAAAATCGATTTCCGCATATAGAGATTTTAACTTTCTCACTAATAGAAGTTTTCGGAGGTAAAAACGATGGGACCTAACATCTAGTCTCGCCCATAGAGATTTTTCGCTTATCTAGATTTCGTTTATCTAGATTCAACTATATACTCTATATATTTAGTCATCTATATATCGGAGTGATTTGGCTAAAATAAGCATTTTCTATATTAAAGTTTTTTCTTTCGTGTTATATTGAAAGTTTTTTTTTAATTGTATACTGTTTTCGAGATAGTACTTGAAGAGATAGATATATATATATATATATATATATATATATATATATATATATATATATATATATATATATATATCAAAAAACACAATGAAATCTACAAAACGCTAACTGATATTTTAATTCACTTCCAAATGTCATATGTTTAACTTCATTGATAAATAGAATTCTTTACTAATATTTATTTCAGGTTTACTCCTTACGAATGGCAGAATCCACATCCGTGTAATCCAGACCCCGATCGTTTGGAAAACCAATTTACATTATTCAACTGTATGTGGTTCGCCATTGGATCACTTATGCAACAAGGATGTGATTTTTTGCCCAAGTAAGACTTTAGGCGCATTTGATTCATTGGAAGAATTGAAAGATTTATTTTGGTACTATTTTTGTTCGGATAATAAGTTGTAGGATACACAGGCTAATCTAAATTAGTGTTTAGTGTTGATAAAAATGACGTTAATAAAGATATAGAAGTTATCATAAAATAGTGGAAATTTAAATTAATTATTTTTTGTTTTAAAAATGACATTTATTACATTATGACAGGCTGTAAGCATCAACTGTACAGCATAGACGAAAATCCACAACACTATGATTACTTACAGTCAAACAGTCAGAATTCTAAACATATTTTATGAAAAGTTATTTTATTTTTAATTTTAATAGTTTGTGAGATCTATATGACTGACTTTCATATTGACTTCTAGTTCAATTAAAATCTCACCCACACATTAATGTTAATTTATGTTACTACAGGGCTTGATTTTAATTTTAAAAATAAAACATAATCTCTAGATGGCAGGCCTGGGCTTGATAGGAACTAAACTTTTAAACTTAAATGACTAAACGATAAACTTCGTGTAATAGGTTAAAATATCGGTCCTATTCAGCGGTAAAATTCGTTTTAAAAACTGAAAATAATAACGTCGTGAAACAAGCGGACACCTCGGTTATATTTCCTAAGCGATGGCTTAGTAAATTGTCACCACAGTAAATCCAAGTAATAAGTTAACTGCATAAATGCATATATTTTTTTCCCATAATTGCTTTTTATTCATCGGCACTGAAGCGTCTACAATCACCAGAGTCAAAAGATGCCCCAGGGGGAGTTCTATCGCCTCTTCTGTGGTCCCTGGTTGTGAATAGCTTGCTGAGCTAACTAAAGAATGGAGGGATTATCACAAGCCTTATGAAAACTGCTTTACATCAAGCTAGTAACTGGTGCATAGAGGTAAGACTTCATGTTGATCTTAACAAAACGGCCTGCGTGCTATTTATGGGAAGTCGAAAACCAAACATTTACATTCCAACTTTAAATAAAACGACACTGAGCTTTCCTAACAATCGATGTATTTTTACAAAAAAAGTCGATCTCAGATTCGTGTTTTTTTTTCAAAAACTCGCCCATTACTGTTTAAGTTTAAAATTTGGTATAACTTGATGGTATTCCGGTAGATTGGGTAATTGAACTAGTGAAAATTCAGTAGAGGTGGTAACACTGATTCAGTGGTGTGGTTTCCTGATGGATTTCAGATGAAAGTCGGAACTGGATGAGAGTATCGGGTTCAGGCTTCAGACATGTTAAATCACTTAGGAACACCCCCACCATATTCTAAGTAGAAATGCATACAATTCAGTGCCTCAATAAAAAAAACTGAGAAGACCAAAAAAAAATAGATATTGTCAGATAATCAAGCAGCGCTAGTAACTCTCGGGTCAAAAACCTACAAGTTTAAGTGATATAGGGAGTTACAAATTTCCCTAAATCAGTAAATTATTGTGAAATGCCTTATTAGTTAGTTCTTCTAGGCTATGTATTTAAATTTTTTAATGGATAAAATTGATATAAAAAGAAAAAGAAAATTTAAAGTCCGGTTCTGAAGTTTATATCTACGTGATACCAACTGATAAAAATTACATAAATCAGAATCGCTCAGGCCTACCACAAATGTCATATTTTATTTCCAAGTTTACTCAGTAATTTGACAATAAATCTTGACATAAAGAACGAATAAAAAACTTACCTTGTCATAAGAAATTTACTAATTGTAAGTACTTTTGTGACTGAGTGTATGGTACTCTTATAAGTGGTTTATTCTTATCCTAGTTCTTTATTTTTACCTTAAAAGGAAGTCAACTTTCAGTTCAATTAAAAGTTATCAATTTCAAATTTCTGATTTTTTCCTGCAACTTATTTTTGTAAGTTGACAAGAGTGATCAATGTACGTTATTCCGCCGTGTTGTTGAACTGTTACAGCTTATCAAGGCTTAGAAATTTAAATTTTATATATTAATATTCTTCAAATTATTCCATTTAAGTAAAATGTAGATAAGGCTCAAACCGTGAGAAGCTTCCGAGGCATTTCTTTTTTTTAAGTTCATTGTATATTAAAAAACTCTTTATCCAAAACGCTCCTTTTCAAATAGTTTCTCTTTTCCTATAAACAAGATTTCGCAAATGAATAGTATTTTAAAAAACAGGAACTGAAATGAAGATAAAAACTTATGTAATACACTGCGTGGGTAACAAGGCCCATTACATTTGCATGCTCTAGCTTAGTAGCATTATTACAGGTTTGTTTCATTAAACCCATGTATCCCTATAACATCTGACAAGATACAACAAATCCCGCATCAGTCAAAGAACAAATGTTAAGAAAAATGGAGTAATATCGCACGTCAGTAGAAATTCACGTCTGACACGTCAATCGTTGCTAGATTAATTTGACAGAATTTATATATAAAATAAATCAAGACGGAAAGTTGCTTGCGCCCGAAATACGTCAAGATTAGATAGATCTAGTTGAGGCTTCTCAAGCCTTTTTATACTGGCATGTTATGTCTAACTTCTGTTGTGCATATACAGCGTGAGTATTATATAATGACTAATTGTTCTCGGTTATTCTTTTTAGTTCAAAATTCTATGTGCAATAACATATATTTTTCTATTCAGTTTTCTAATTTAAGTTGATGATCTATGCAATAAAATACATCGGATTGCCCCATAGATTTGAGTTCGTTGAATAACAGTTTCAATCATTTTGTGATAAGTGTCGAAAGGTATACTTACAAATATATTTTCTTTGACCACCTGGCTTGTATTCTGTTTAGTAGTATATATTTGTATGTATTTAAGTATGGTTTGAGAGCGTTCTACGTTTACCGGTTTCTAGTCGCCATTTTCTTTGGTTCCGCCAATCTTCTGGACATCGGTCTTTCTCTGACATTGTTTTCTTTATACTCTTCAACTATAATATTTTTAGTCGTCCTCTTTTTCTCCCTCAGAGGGTACCCAATTTAACACCTGTTTTAGATTTATCTCCTCTGGCATTCTGTGTAAGTACTTGTACCAGATTAACCGCCGCTGTTAAATCTATTCCATCAAAATTATTTTAACATCCATTATTTTCCAAATCTTCTGATTCATGTTTTTTTGTATTCTGGATATCCAAAAAATTCATTTCTAATGCCGTAAGTTTATTTTCAAACTGTTTGAACAATTGTTACAACCAAAGAAGGCAACGCTCCTAAATACCACGTTGTAAAAGTCTCTTTTCCGATATTTCAAAATGCTGTTTAACCGAAAGAGAGAATTAACAGCTTTAATTAATGGCTTTCTCTTTGCGATTCTTCCCTGTATTTCTCTTTCCATTCTCCCGGTGGTATTTAATGGAGTTCCAAGATTTGTTGAGTTAGTGAACTTCTTCATTCTCCAGAATCAAATCTTCAACATGATCTCCAATGCATTTTGACATATTTACAGACATTCCCTATTTCTTTTCTTCAAAACTGGACATTAAGCTCCTCGAAAACATTCTTTTTAATAAGATTATTATTACCAAGGCTGCGTGACATATAATTTGCTAGTCTATAACAATTTTTCACCATATGCCCACGGCCCTCTCCAGTGAAACTTACATAATTTGCTGCATATTCGCCAAAAAAAAAAAAAGAAAAAGCTGCAATTCTTGAGGTTGTAATTATTATTCATGGATAAGATCAAGATTTCTTAACTCAAACGTTAATTTTGCTTATCAACGTTTCCACATAAGTTCCAGTATTATATTGCTGTACTGTTAATACTCCTAGTTTAAGCAGGTCTTGTGTCAACTTAATTTTTTATGGCGATGCAAGTTTGTTTTTATATCCGATGAAAGAAATGGAACAAAAGACTCTTGGAAATTTCGTTTCTCAGTATAAAATGTTTTACCTTTAACGCGCTTATGCGACTTTATTCCATAGAAAATTA
Organism: Diaprepes abbreviatus; assembly: GCA_034092305.1. Lineage (NCBI taxonomy): Eukaryota > Metazoa > Arthropoda > Insecta > Coleoptera > Curculionidae > Diaprepes > Diaprepes abbreviatus. Next base: position 19,629,761 of record JASJET010000031.1, read on the forward strand.
TTACTTGGCTTTCAAAATAGGACCCAATTCTTACTTTTAACCGTATATTATATAAAAAATGATGTAATCTGCATTGCTTTTTCAAATTTCTTAATAGCACTAAATCAGGCAGAGGTAAATCTAAATCCAATTCAAAGAAGTTCGCACTTTTGAAGGGAGGGGTTTTTGAACTTGCGGATTGTCGAGAATAAGGAAAATATTTTTAAAACACAAACTAGGAACTCAATGTAATTTGGTTAATTTATTAAATATTTGCAAGATCTTTATTTCAGTACTCTTGAGCATGAAGTCAAGAATAATAACTCTTAGTACCAAACATTGTGGTTTTGAACTTCCCAAGTGAAGATAATCTGCACGTAATTTTTGTTGGTGGAGAAACCTTATGAGCCGGTTGCAAGAATTCTAATTTTGTCTTGGAATCTTTGTACTGTATTTAAGTTTCATCGCCTCTCATTACCGTAGAGAATCGTCAGGATCTTAATGGATTTTTTCAATTTTATCTGGAAATGGCCTTGAAATTACCTCTGGGTAAACCTTAAGGTATTAAACAAACCACGAATTCAGACTCAGCGCCCTCAAAGGTCTGCCAATCTTCTTTTACAGATCTATCTAGTAGATCTTTCTCGATTTGACCCTGAAATATTACTGAAATGACTTCTGGCTGATCTTGGGGGATTAAACACACCACGAATGTGGATTTAGCGACCCCAAAAACCTATACATCTTCTTTTTTAGATTTATTTAGTGTTTTTTTTTTTCAATTTGACCTTGAAATGACCCTGAAATGATCTCCGGTTGACCTTGAAGGATTAAACAAACCACCAATTCGGATTCAGTTACCTGAAAAACCAACATTTTTTTTTTAGATTTATTTAGTGGATTTTTCTCAATCTGACGTTAAAATGACCCTAAAATAACCTCAAGTCGATCTGGGGGATTAAATAAACCACGAATTCGAAGACCTCAAAAACGTACATATTTACTTCTTCCGATTTATTAAGTGAATTTTATTCCATTTGACCTTGAATTGACTTTAAACCTGACGTGATAGAAGTTAGCGGAACTCAGATTTGGATTCGGAGCATCTAATTACATAAGAATATAGTGGTCTGGTTGAAAATTATAGTTCTTGGGTTTAGACCGTGTCAAATTGGAACTATTATCCGACGTTTCGCCTACGATTGCACGAGGCATCTTCCGGTTAGTTCTTAATCTCGTGGAATAAAGATCCCTGAAGATACCTCGTGCAATCGTAGGCGAGACGTCGGATAATAATTCCAATTTGACACCGTCTAAACCCAAGAAGCATGATTTTTAACTTGACTAAAGCCGAGAAAGCTTCCATTTTTTATTAATGTAATGGTCTGGTCAAATAGGCATTAACTTCTTTTTTTTTTGTAAACCTGTGTAATTAAGTAACTGTTTTATGACTGGTAATTTTTTGGTTTAATTGTAGGATTGAAAATTTACTCAAAAGTTTGACTTGAAGAGCTATTTAAAAAAAAAAAATAACAACAAAATCATTTTCTGATAGGTAAAAAATTTTATGTTGAATTTTTATGAAAATTTCTTGGAAAGAAATAATACTTCGGATCTTAAAAATAAGCCATTTAGAAAACATTATCTTGTTATCATAAATTTAAATATGAAATTACTTTCTGAATTTAATTACTTACATACACTTAAAAGAACCATATACTCTCATTTACCAAAAAAAAATGCTAGAAATATATTCACTAGAGCATAATATATCAAATATCTTTATTATCAGAAAAATACTCAACTAATGCAGGTTTGTAGGCAAATTTTAAGAAATATGTTTAAGAGCGATTCGGCGCCAAAAAGTTCAATGAGACGTGTCTACAATAGCTCTCTTTTCATAGTACTTGGTATCAAAGTTTCTAAGTAATTTAAGATGTTTATTTATCCTTTTATAATCGTAGTACAGGTATAAAAATAAAACTTAGCACTCCTTAGTCGATATGAATATTTAAACAGTTAGAAAGAATTCTTAAAGAATGAATTAGTCGCCATAAGTCTGGTAATTAAAGCAAATAAAAATATATTAAAAATCTATCCTGATAAATTTTGATTTGACAAAAATAATTTTTTCCCGAAAAATCTTTATAGTGTTATCAACATCTACAATCATGAATAAGTTTAAAAAATATTTAATACCTCCAAAATATAGTAATTGAATATCAGTTGAAGTGTGCCAACTTTAAGTTTATTTCTATTGCGATTACAAAAATTCAAATAAATACCTTAAATTAATAAGCTTCAATATCCTGTATTTCGAAGACTAGAATATTTTGAACCCATGTTTACACGAGCATTTTGCTATGAGAGTCACTAGAATCCTTGTAGTTTGTTATTTTACTTAATTAACTCCCTGCATATACATTTATTTTAAATAAATAATATGTTATAAAATTTCTTTCTAACAATTTAAAATTTCCTAATTAGTAGAATATCAGTGACGGAAAAAAATCTGTAAATAATTTTCGATACACATACACCACTATCTTCTGGATTAACATGTTGCAAATAAGAAAGATCTACAAGTATTTGTTATAATTAATAAAAACTATAACCTGTTCGCAACTTGTAAACTTGCCCAAATGTACCAATAATTAATTCTTCCATAATCAAATGCGTCTCCAACCATAGATTTAAGTAACACTGTTGTGGTTGCAGGTTCAGTCCGTATGAATGGGACAACCCGCATCCATGCAACAGTGAACCTGATGTCTTGGAGAACCAGTTTACCCTGTTAAACTCCCTATGGTTCACTATTGGTTCTCTTATGCAGCAAGGGTCTGACATCGCGCCAAAGTAAGTTTGGTGTTGTAATCTATTTTCATTTTCTTCTATATATCCACTGTAAAAATTTGCTTTTACTTTATCATCTGACTCTTTCATTCTTGATGGTTAACTTCTTTTAGCCGTCGTTCTTTTGTCTAATAAATTGAGCAAAACCTTCTTAAAACAGGGTAAACTGCTTCTCTTGTGGCATGATTAGTGTTTATGTGTTATTAGTTAAGGTTAGAGTTTAGTGTATATGTGTTAATAGTTTATAAAATATGGGTGTCAGACTTCTTCGAAGGAAGTATATTCTTTATTAATAATTCGATAGTAATAATGTGGCATTTAAAGGGATATTTGATTCTTTACATTATATTAAATTCACGTGAAGCTATACTGACATAATTAGGAGTTAGTAGAGCCAAAAACAATAAAAACAACAAAAAATGATATCTCCGAAATAGTATAAAATAAGAAATAAATTAGTTACACAGTTTTTTTTTATTGGAATACCTTTGTTATACTGTAACAATATATCCGATTTTTATAAACATGGAGAGAACCATAAAATTGACAAAAATTATATTTCTTACCTCTAAATTCTTTAAAAGAACATTTTTTTATGATTATGTTTTTAGAAGAGCTACCTAAAAATAATTTGAAAATAAAGATAATGATTTTTCAAATTTTTATCAACAATCTTTTCTAACACTTTTGTTCAAAGGTAAAAATATGATATACATGTATATATATATATATATATATATATATATATATATATATATATATATATATATATATATATATATATATTGCTTTGGTAAAGTTTTGGAACTGGTTACGGCACTTGATACGGTAAGTCATCGCATTTTAATGAACAAACTAGCAATATGGAGTCAAACCACTGTTAATTTTCTGAATTTCCAGTTATCTCTCTGGTCGCACGTAAATGATTACGTTTTGTGTTAGATTTACTTAGATGATCTTACCTATATTTTTCAGGAGTGTTTCTGTCATTTTTTTTTGCTGATGACTTGAAAATTTTTCTGGTTTCCTCGTAAAGAGACAATGCAATATTTTTCAATATATCGAAATGATTTCAGTAAATCTTATTAATGATTTGAGAGTCATCTTCGACGGTGAGTTGGATTTCACTGCACACATTGACAGCATGATTGCAAAATCTGTTAAGATCTCTAGATTTGTCACGAGATAGTGGCGTGATTTTAGTGACATTGAAAGTCTTAAGGCTCTTTATTTTGGTTTGGTTAGAAGTAACTGCTGTATGGTCTATACAGGGTTTACTCTGCAAGGATCGAGGGAGTTCAATCCAAATTTGTAAATTTTTTGCTCTGTAAGTTAAGAATCGATTGACTGCAGATTTACTATCACCAGTTGTTAAGACTGCTCAGCTTGGATTTCTTGGAGGCGCGAAGAATACAGCTCACTATAATGTCGGGTCATAGATTGTTTCTAGGTATGGGTTGATTGTCTTGATATGCGACAGTGCTTAACTTTCATGTTCCTGCGTGATCAACTAGACACGAAAATGAACTCTGCTTTAGCTGGACCGATGTTGACAAAAATAGCCTCGCCAACAGGCGTTTCTGCTTTGAGATTTTGATTTTTATTGTTCTGTATGTTGCATGAGGTTAATGACATCGGTCTTAAATAGCATCCGCGGCTGTTGACGGTGAATGCTTCTTTATACTTAACTACCTTATGTATATAGATCTCTACGAGATTAAATATTCAGATTGCGTGGAATTCTGGGAGATGGCGCTACTTGTATTAGACCTCATATTTAGTCTCATGTAAGTTGCTTATAAGATTCGCTTTATCTGTGTTTAGGTACGCTCACCTACCCATTTCTCTGAATGATAAAACACATTTTCCATCATCTAGGCTTTTACTCTTTTCTGAAGCAACGCCGGACGCAGCTGAATTTCTCCAGTCCTTCGTTACACTGCTGCTCTCTTAATTCTGATCATCCCGATAATTTTCGATACTTCACTGGCTTTAACCTGTGAAGATATGGCGTTAACTTGTGAAGATGTGCTACTTTGTTGGATTCTGTGAATGTCACTGATTCTCTTCAGAACAGTATATGGTCCTTCTTATGCTGGCATTAACTTACGTAATTTGCCTTCCTTTCTCTCCCGATTCTATAACTAAACTCTGTCAGGGGCGGATCCAGCCCAGATCAAAATAACTCTCATCCCATTTTTATACAAAACAGTACAGTATTACGAGCGAAAACGAGTTGTCAACGAGGGGGTGTCAGAAATATTTAAGTTCTTAATGTACCAAAATTTTTCGCTATCTCTTCTAGTTTCCAAATAGAATGTTCTGAAACTTCTTAGAAAATTCTGTTCTAAGCTTATTTATTGATGATAAATTTGGCAATGGAGACAGTTTTTCGCTATCTCTTTTAGTTTTCCAATAGAATGTTCTAGAACTTTGTGAAAAATTCTGTTCTAAGCTTCTTTGTTGATGAATAATTCGATGATGAAGTGAGCTTTTCTCTATGCCTTCTAATTTCAAAATAGAATGCCCTTGTACTTTGTCTTATCTTCTTACTTAGTAACAATTTCAATAGTGAAGTCCGTTTTACTCTATTTCTACAGGTTTACTAATAGAACTTTCTGGAAACCAAGTATTAATTCTCACTTCTGATACCAATTGTTATGATTTTCTCTCCCTATATTCTCACTGGGTTCGATTAAAACAACATTTTTTATTACCAGCTAACAATCCTAAAATAACTGCTTGGTAACACTTTCACATTTAAAGACTAACTAAAACTTATTACTCATATTTCTTGATTGCTATGATAAACAAAAAATAAACGCTATGGCATAGTAAAGATAAATTCGTACTTTTCACAAGAAAGTGGCTGTAAAACTATGACAGATTTATAAGTAGATATTTGAAAAAATATTTTCCGAGAATTTCTACATTACTCTAATATCTACTAAAATATTAGAAAGTTGACAACCTGGCATTTCTAAACAGAGTAAATATTAATGTATAAGCATGGTAATTCCATAATATATTTACTTGGTTAATGTTTCTTAATGCAATGTTTCGTCTCATCGTGTTAAATGTTTGTGCAGTATTAATTAGTTTAAAATGTGTCCCATAGCGTGGTTAGAACGCAATTATATTAGGCTTTCACGAGCTTACATTAATGGATCTAATGTATAGAGTCAGATATGCAAAATCCTATAAAAATGGCTACATAAAATTTTCATAAATCGCATATATTAAAGAGAAAAAAACATATAAAATTACATAAAAAGTGAAAGTCTTGTTTGTATTCTTAAACTACCATAAATTTATATTTTCCCAAAAATCTTTCCCTTGTACTTTTTCCCTCTATGCTCTTTTAATATTCAGAAAATATTACGGTTTACTGAAAATTATAATTTGCCGACCACATAAATTTATTGGTAATTGCTTCATATAAAGTTAAATCCCTTAGTTCTAATTTGGTAGTTACTAGTCATTGAAATAAACATCGATTTTGAAAAAAATTTGTATGTATTATAGAGTATATGGTTCGGGGGCTGGGTACCTTCCCGTTGTTTTTTTTTTAAGTACAAAAATAGAAACAACTTATTCCCGTGTATTATCATCCCCTAAAACTAAATTTGTTATTCAGAAATCACGAAAAGGAGGACCAATATGTTTAATTCGCAATTGTTTAAACAATTAAAAAAATGATAATTTTTCGATATTGAATCTATACCATTATATAATATGGATCAAAACAAGAAAAAATTATATATATAAAAGAAAAACAATATATATATATATATATATATATATATATATAATTTATTTTTGTATCTTAAACCTTTTGTTAAATATTTTTTTCTAATATTTTCTTGGGTATAGGTTTTTCATTAGAGAAACAAAGGACAACAATTTTCTTTCTGACGTTTCGCTCTACATAGCGAGCTTCTTCAAAAGAGCTTGGTATATTTATTTTACATCTACAAAAATTACAGAATTTTTTATATAACAAACATATATCACAGCAATTACATTTTTATATTTTTAATTTAATTAAAATTAATAAAAACAAAACAGATTTTAAAATAGTCTTATAGTTTAAAATTTAAAACAATACAAACAGGTTAAAATAGTGAAAATTATAAAATAGTACATACCTTGAAAGTAGTTTTGTGTGTATGTTTAAAAATAAATTCAATTATGATCTTTGGTATGCAATTTGTATAGATAGATTTATTTTTATAAAAAGCAAAAAATAGGAAAAAAGATTATTATTTATTTTTTAATGACGTTCTTTCACCTGTATGAGTGTATATGAAATCGTTCCAAGCATCATTACATTATTTCTCATATTTATTATAGAGTCGCTTCAAGCATGTTTTATTCAAAAATCAAATTATAGTATATCTGACTTAAATTTTTGACATCTTGCTTGTCATTTACAACATTTTTATCTTTTTTTATGTGTATCATTTCTTTGATGACTAATTTATGATAATTTCTGTCAGTATCTAAAATATGGGTGTTTTTAAAATCAAATTCATGCTTAGATGTTTGTTCATGCTTATGTAAAGATGTCGATGCGTTTTTAGTATACTTGTGTCCATTCACTCTATTTTCAATATATTGTGTCGTCATGCCAATGTATTTCTTAGGACAATTTAGGCATGGAATTGCATATATTACGTTAGATCTTTTTTTGGTGGGAACTTTGCTTTTTAACTTCGTATAAAATGACCCAAGTAAATTGTTCGCCTTATGGCATACCGTTATGTTATGTTTATCCAAAATATATTTTATTTTTTCAGACAGTTGGTGTATATACGGTAATGCAATGAAAGTGTTTTGTGTTTTGGTATTGTTAATTTTATTTTTTTTGTTTGAGTTATAATGTAAATAGGTTCTTTGTTTAATTATTTTTTTTATGAGTAGTTTAGGAAAATGGTTCATTATTAGGGTCTCTTCTACTTTTTTTAGCACTTCTGGGCGAAATTCGGGTGAAGATAATTTTATAGCTCGATCAACTAAGCCGATTATGACACTATTTTTTTGTTTATTTGGATGTTCAGAGTTAAAATTCAAATACCGGCCCGACCAAGTATCCTTCGTGTACCATTTTGTATGAAGACTATTATCCGTCTTATTCCTGTGTATAGTAAAGTCTAAAAAGTTTATTTTTTGTTCTATTTCAATTTCAGCTGTAAATTTCAGTTTTGGGTGGAAATTATTAAAATATTGTAACAAGCTATCTATTTTGTTTTCGGGTACAGCAGCCAAACAGTCATCTACATAGCGTTTAAAAAAGATTATATTAAAATCAAGTTTTTTCAATACTTCTTCTTCTACATATTCCATAACTATTTGTGCTATTGTTGATGAGATTGGTGAACCCATAGCACAACCGTCTAATTGTTGGTACAAACTATCTTTGAATTGGAAATAATTATTATTTATTGTAAGTTTTACAGATTCTATAAATTCATTGAGTGTCAATGTTGTGTGTTCTTTTAAATCGTCCCATTTTTCTTCCAAAACTTTGGGAATGATGTCATTGGGTATATTTGTATACAAAGAAACTACATCTAGTGAAACTAATTTATAATTTGTTGGTATTTGTATTGTATCAATGAATTGTTTAAATGTGAAAGAGTCTTTTATATAGTGATTATTTTTTCCTGTGATGTTTGTTAGGCAATTTGATAAGTATTTGGACAGGTTATAAAAAGGGGACTGTATGCTTGAGACAATTGGTCTGAGAGGTGTATTTGGTTTGTGTAATTTAGGCAACCCATAAATTTTTGGTGCTATAGCATTATGTATTGTTAATTTTTTACTTTCTTCCTCAGTTATATGTTGATTTTTTAATAGTTTTTTAATTAGTGCGTTATTTTTAGTTTGGAACGATTTTGTAGGGTCACTTTTAAGTTTCTTGTAAGTGTTAGTATCATCAAGTAGTTCGTTTATTTTTCTATCATAATCAGATGTATTCATAATAACGGTTTTGTTACTTTTATCAGGTTTGAGAATAGTAATTTGAGGGTTATGTTTGATAAATTGTTTTGTTTTATTAATTTGTTTTTGTATTTTAATTTGGAAATTATTAGTTTTGGCTTTATTATGCCTGGTCTTTATTTTGTGGTTTGTAATTACGTTTACTATTTTAGATCTAATGCTATCTCTTATTTCTTCTGGTTTGTTATATATGGCAGACTCTATACTAGAAATATATTCATTTAGAGGTAGCTCTTTTTCATTACTGATTGGTAATGAAAAATTTCCGCCCAGGGCGAGTACTTCTGACACATCTTGTGGTATATCTGTGTCAGAGATGTTATTAAGCCATGTTTGTGTGTTTATTGGTATTTTGTCTTTTTCTTTGTGATTGACTAAGTTTAAAAATTTCCTTTGATTTTTTTGCTTTACAGCTGAAATTGAAATAGAACAAAAAATAAACTTTTTAGACTTTACTATACACAGGAATAAGACGGATAATAGTCTTCATACAAAATGGTACACGAAGGATACTTGGTCGGGCCGGTATTTGAATTTTAACTCTGAACATCCAAATAAACAAAAAAATAGTGTCATAATCGGCTTAGTTGATCGAGCTATAAAATTATCTTCACCCGAATTTCGCCCAGAAGTGCTAAAAAAAGTAGAAGAGACCCTAATAATGAACCATTTTCCTAAACTACTCATAAAAAAAATAATTAAACAAAGAACCTATTTACATTATAACTCAAACAAAAAAAATAAAATTAACAATACCAAAACACAAAACACTTTCATTGCATTACCGTATATACACCAACTGTCTGAAAAAATAAAATATATTTTGGATAAACATAACATAACGGTATGCCATAAGGCGAACAATTTACTTGGGTCATTTTATACGAAGTTAAAAAGCAAAGTTCCCACCAAAAAAAGATCTAACGTAATATATGCAATTCCATGCCTAAATTGTCCTAAGAAATACATTGGCATGACGACACAATATATTGAAAATAGAGTGAATGGACACAAGTATACTAAAAACGCATCGACATCTTTACATAAGCATGAACAAACATCTAAGCATGAATTTGATTTTAAAAACACCCATATTTTAGATACTGACAGAAATTATCATAAATTAGTCATCAAAGAAATGATACACATAAAAAAAGATAAAAATGTTGTAAATGACAAGCAAGATGTCAAAAATTTAAGTCAGATATACTATAATTTGATTTTTGAATAAAACATGCTTGAAGCGACTCTATAATAAATATGAGAAATAATGTAATGATGCTTGGAACGATTTCATATACACTCATACAGGTGAAAGAACGTCATTAAAAAATAAATAATAATCTTTTTTCCTATTTTTTGCTTTTTATAAAAATAAATCTATCTATACAAATTGCATACCAAAGATCATAATTGAATTTATTTTTAAACATACACACAAAACTACTTTCAAGGTATGTACTATTTTATAATTTTCACTATTTTAACCTGTTTGTATTGTTTTAAATTTTAAACTATAAGACTATTTTAAAATCTGTTTTGTTTTTATTAATTTTAATTAAATTAAAAATATAAAAATGTAATTGCTGTGATATATGTTTGTTATATAAAAAATTCTGTAATTTTTGTAGATGTAAAATAAATATACCAAGCTCTTTTGAAGAAGCTCGCTATGTAGAGCGAAACGTCAGAAAGAAAATTGTTGTCCTTTGTTTCTCTAATGAAAAACCTATACCCAAGAAAATATTAGAAAAAAATATATATATATATATATATATATGTATGCAACATAGATGAATATTACTTATACTTCTCCGGAGACAATACAACTAAAAATAAAAACGGAGTAGCAATAATTCTTAATAAACAAACAAACGCAGCTGTTAATGGATTTGTCCCTGTTTCAAGTAGAATCGCGTTAATCAAGATAAAGGGAAAACCATTTGACCTAACTATCATACAGGCATACGCACCGACATATGACAGCAGTGAAACTAAAATAGAGGAGTTCTATGAGCAGCTTAAAACTACTCTCAAACACACAAAGAAAGAAGAAGTTAACATCATCTTAGGAGATTGGAATGGGAAAGGTTGATTGCGTGGTGGGTGGTTTTGGACTGGGCGTGAGAAATGAGAGAGGGGAGAGATTGATAGAGTCTGTCAAGAAATGGACTCTACAATTATGAACACCTTTTTTAAACTACCTATACTATACACTTGGAAATCTCCAGCTGATAACAGCAACAAGATCATGAGAAATCAGATTGACTTTGTGATGATAAACAGAAAATATCGCAACACAGTTGTCTCCTGTAAAACATACCCATCAGATCATAACCTGCGACTAGCTCGTACCAAACTTCGACTAAAAAAAAATAGTAAAGAAGATACCACCAAGAGGGGTTGATGTGCGGAAACTCAAACAAGAGAACATAATCCACCAAACGAAAGAAAAGATAAACAACGAACTTAAGAGTGTATCAGAGAACAACAACCATGAAGCAGAAGTAGAAGAGCTCTGGAACAAAATAAAAACATCTATAACTTCAATCACACAAGAAGACCTGAAACCTGATGATGAAAAAACAAGAATGGATGACAGACACTATCCTGGAACTTATGGAAGAAAGAAGACAATACAAAAACAGAAATAATGAGAAATACAAAGAACTACACAAAAGAGTGTTGAGAGCAATCAAAGACTTTAAAGAACGATGGCTACAGGAAAAATGTGTTGAAATTGAGATATTACAAGCCAAAACACGACAGCTTCAACCTCCATAAAAAAATGAAAGAAGCAACAGGAAGTTACCGTAAACGGAGTTCTAGAATAATCTTGGACTCGGACAACAACATCATTACCGAAACTGACAAAAAACTTGTAAGATGGAAGCAATACATGGAGGAATTGTTTGAAGAGTACTGTGAATACAGTCGTTGGCGGGGAGGGGCCTACCATCACACAGGCGGAAGTGGAATTAGCGATAAATAGACTCAAAAATAACAAAACCCCCGGGCCAGACCAGATACACGGAGAAGTTCTCAAATTAATTGACTCAGAACAAATAAAACTACTGACCACCCTCTTTAACAAAATTTACATGAACGGTCAAATACCAAAAGACTGGCTACTGTCGACATTCATCCCGATTCCCAAAAAAACGAACGCAACTAAGTGCTCCGATCATAGAATAATCAGTTTGATGAGCCACGCTTTAAAAGCTTTTCTTAACATCATTCAAGCACGAATATATAGAAAACTCGATGAAAACGTAAGTGACACGCAGTTTGGCTTCAGACAGGGACTTGGCACTAGAGAGGCCTTGTTTTCCATGCAGGTTCTGATTCAAAGAGCACGTGACATCAATGCCGACGTCTTTGCATGCTTCATAGATTTTGAAAAGGCATTTGACAAAGTGCAGCACAGTAAACTGATTTCAATCCTACAAGAGACAGGAATCGACGACAGAGACAGAGAGATAATATCAAAGCTATATTCACAACAAAAGGCTATTGTACGAGTTGAGAATGAGACAACAGAAGAATTTAATATAAAGAGAGGAGTACGCCAAGGCTGTATACTGTCGCCACTTCTATTCAACGTATACTCAGAACATCTCTTTAAAGAAGCACTGGGCAACATAGAAGATGGAATTATTGTAAATGGAGAAGTAATAAACAACCTAAGATACGCGGATGATACCGTTCTTATAGCCGATACTGCAGAGGGACTTTAAAGATTTATCGACCGAATAGTAACAGCTTGCAACAGATATGGTATGAAGATAAACTGCAAGAAGACCCAAACGATTATTGTCAGTAAAAACGACGTCGACAATATACAGTTTACTGCCAACAACGTAACTCTCACAATGACCGAGACGATCACATATCTAGGCTGCACGTTGAATAAGGACTGGGACCAGGATTTTGAAATGCTATGTACTCTCAACTCTCTTATATGGAGCAGAAGCCTGGTCCCTTATCGATGCTTCATGTAAACGTATAGATGCATTTGAGATGTGGTGCTACCGCCGCATGCTTAGGGTTCCTTGGATACACCACGTATCAAACGAAAACATTTTACAACGTATCGGTGGAGAACTGGAATACCTTACAAATGTCAAACGCAGAAAATTGGAGTACTTTGGACATATCATGCGGAATGAGAAATATCGCCTGCTCCAACGTATCCTGCAGGGGAAAATGGAAGGCCAGAGATCAGCTGGACGAAGACGAATATCGTGGCTGCGCAACGTACGAACATGGATTGGAATGACATCAACAGGTCTGTTCAGAGCAGCAGTGAATAAAGTAATATGGACCAATGTGATAGCCAACATCCAAAGAGGATATGCACTTTAAGAAGAAGAAGAAGAAGATATATATATATATATATATATATATATATATATATATATATATATATATATATATATATATATATATTTATAGTTAGTTCTAGTTTGTATTTAAATGTGCAAGTTTTACCAAGAAGATATTTTAGGATTATTATTTGGTAGTAAAAAATGTTGTTTTAATCGAACCCAGCGAGAATATAGGGAGACAAAATCATAACAGTTAGTGTCAGCAGTGAGGATAAACACAGGGTTCCCAAAAAGTTCTATTAGTAAACCTGTAGAAATAGAATAAAACGAACTTCACTATTCGATTTGTTATTAAGTAAGAAGATAAGACTAATTTTCGGCAAAGTTCAAGAACATTCTATTTTTAAATTAGAACGCATAGAGAAAAACTGACTTCACCATCTAATTACTCATCAACAAAGAAGCTTAGAACAGAATTTTCACAAAGTTCTAGAATATTCTATTGGAAAACTAAAAGAGATAGCGAAAAACTGACTTCCTCACAAAATGTATCATCAATAAATGAGTTTAGAACAGAATTTTCTACGAAGTTTTGGAACATTCTATTTGGAAACTAGAAGAGATAGCAAAAAATTCTGCTGAATTAAGAATGTAAATATCTCTGACACCTCCTCGCTAACAACTCGTTTTTGCTCGTAATACTGTACTGTCTTGTATAAAAATGGGGGTAATTTTGATCTGGGCTGGATCCGCTTCTGATAGAGTTTGGTTATAGAATCGAGAGAGGAAGGTAGGCAAATCACGTAAGTTGATGCCAACATAGGAAGACCATATACTCTTCTGAAGAAAATCAGTAACGTTCATAGAATCCAATGAAGTAGCATATCTTCACAAGTTAACAACATATGTTCACACGTTAAAGCCAGTAAAGTATCGAAACTTATCGGGATGACCAGACTTAGTTTAGTGTGTAGTTACTAAAAGGATGTTATCAAGTAGTGAAAAGTGATGTTTTTAATAGAACCCAGTGACAACATGGAAAGAAAAAATCCTAACAATACGATAATACATTTTGTGGACTCCCGTATAACAAATGTTGTGAAATTTATTGATAAGTTAACACTTTTTAGAGATATACGTCAAAATAATTGTAAAATGATCATCAACAGTTGATTTGCAGGATTTCTGCACTAACAAGATAAAAAAAAATGAGCCTCAATGTAATTGATTGCTATGAAAAAAATAAAATAAAAGAAAACTACAGGAACCAGCCAGGTACCGAAACCTACGTCTAATAAGGAAAAAGTTTCTGAAGCACTCAAACTAACTTGTCTGATTTTTTTACAGTATATTTGACGCAGTACTAGATGTCCTTGAAATTAGTGACGAAGAATTGCTAGCCAACTTAACTACATTCTAAAAAGTCATCGCTTGTCAGAAAGACCTGTATAACATATTTAATATATGTATGTTATATACATAAAGTCAATAGTTTCGGAGTTATTAACAATTGACACTAAAGATTTCGTAATTTTATGAAATATCAAACATCGATAACTTTTGACTTAATCAATATTTTTCAAACTCAGAAAATCACTAAAAAGTTGAAGTCCAGATCCACAACCTATAATTAATAGAAAGATCAAAAAGTCTGCATAAGGTAGTTATTTTAAGCGATAAATAAATCGCGTTTTGGGCGCCCAGTTGTGCGCGCTGCAATGTCTATATATACTCTATATATACAATGTACGACGCAGGGGCGGATCCAACATCTCTCTTTGGGGGGGTGGTGATATCACAAAAGTACAGTATGGCAAGCAAAAGCAAATTGTAGACGGGGGGGCACCAGAAACATTCCCATTTTTAGTATAAAAGGCAGGGTCGGGTCTATTTTTCTGAATTTGACGCTCTTGGAGAGGAGGGGATGCCAGCAGCATACACATTCCTAGTATAAGAGGCAAAAGCGGGTCTATTTCTAGGTTTTGAGGGGCGGCTATCGCAAAAAAAAACAAGTTGTCAACAGGGGAAGGGCCAGCATCATACACATAATAATATAAAAGGCAGAATCGGTTCTATTTTCCTGAACTCAAAGCTCTTGGGAGGGGGGGAGGGCGATCGAGAGCATATATATTCCTATACTCTATTCAAGAACCAGAGAGAGTAATAAAACTGTTACCGAAACCTCCAACGTTCCTGCTTCAGTGTCGCAGGTAACTGAGGACTGCCGTAAATCTAATTATATGTAAATATTATAAGCTTTTATAAATTTACTGCAACCACAAAATTTCTGATTGTTAAATTTAATTTATGTCAATGAGCAAAGTACACCTTACAGTGTGTCTTTAGGGATTTATCTTGTTTGCGGTTGTTTTTATTTGAGATTAGTGAGATATCCAAAAGATTTATCCTTCCATTTCTATATTTATTCCAAAATCGTTAAACCAAGCCATTTTTTCCTCAACGAAAAACTTATTATGATGAGTGTTTATGATGCCTTAAGATATAAATATCTAGATAATAATGTTGAAAGCTCTGTTGAGATGTGTTCCAACATGACAGGAGTTGGAAAATCTACTATGTACCGAATACTGAAGGAGAAGAAAACGACTGGAATTGTTAGTACTCCCAAGCCACATTCGATCACAGGCCGACGAAAAACCTCGTTGAAAGAAGAGATGGAAACTGCAATAAAAGTAGTTGTACATACATTTTATTATGAGAAGCAGAACCGAACCGTCGACAAAATTCTAACTAAAATCAATGACGATCGGGATTTACTTGAAATTAAAAGAACTGAGCTCTGGAAATTGCTCAGGCAACTTAATTTTTGCTGGAAAAAACCAGATAGGAAATCTGTTCTTATATATCATCCAGAAACTGTCCGTTTGAAAAGGAAATATCTCTCTCAAGTAAAAGATAGAGTTGCTAGAAATAACACAACTTATGAAATTAGTAATTTATCAGAACTTTTGAAAGATTTTTAGTAATTTAACTGAATTTGGAAAAATTTTTTTGAATAAAGTTACTGCGGAAAATTCGGAAAATCCATATAATAAAAGAATAAAGCAAAATGTGGAAACCTGATCTCATGATAGGTGAGATAGAGGAACCAATTATAATTAATTTGAGCGAAGATAGCTTCACTGACTTCGATTACGGATTAGATACGTAATATTTGCCAGTGTAAACACAATTTATTATTTAAATTTTTGTTTTTGTTGTATTTTATTGTGTAATATTTATTATATATTTTTTTATTTTCTTATATATTTTTATTTTAGTGTCCCACTCTTTAATTTTATATATATTTAATTCCAATTCGCCGTAATTTTTTTATTATTTTATTATTGTATTTTTGTCTTTTTCTTAAGCGTGTAGAATTAACACGTTTATTTAATTTTCTGAGGCTATCGGATTTCCATATAATAAAGTCAATTAAATTAAGACGTCAGTGCAATAGAAATAAAAATAAGTAGGTCTAATTTTAACAATAACGTGTAAAAATTAATTACATTTGAATCACTTTTTAGTGTTTAATTGTAAATCTGCAGATAGTTTAAGAAATAAATAAACTGAAACGTCAAATATCCAAAAAGTATTTTTAATTAATAATAAACTGACCAATAGCCCCAAAAATAGTTTAATATTATATGAACGAATTTATTTTTTATATGTTTAATTTCTCATATTTTTGACAATGGGTATTTTGTAAGTATTTAAATTATAACTTAGAATTTTTTGAGAGAATTAGGCTACGTTTTACTCTAAATGTACCTAAAACGATTTCTATGCCAAAATTAAAAATAATAAAAATACAGTTGTAATTTGTGTTAAATATGTCAAAATCATTTATATTTTGTAATGTATATGAATTATTAAGAAATCATAAGAAATAAAATAATATTATAAAAACTCTTTATTTTAAGTTTATTACCAAAATAATATTCTATAACATAAATACTTAGTGATAAAAAAAACCTCCCTCCGACGCCTATGACAAGGATGAAAATCCTTTTTAACACTTGACACTTCCAAAGATCTATTATTCATCCCAAATAGTCCATCATTATAGACCGGTATTTTTGATTATAAAATTTCTAACCCATTCCTATGAAAAATATATGTATCTAACAGATTTTGCCAAAGACCCCGGATTAAAGAACACAGGTAGTTTGCGAAGAAAAAATGATTTATTACTCTCTCCAGTTGTTGAATAAACTATAAGAGGCATAATAGGGTCTATCTTCCTGAACTCAAAGCTCTTGGGGGGGGGGGGGCGATCGCCCCCACCGCTCCCCTTTGATTCGCACCTGGTACGACGTAGCTATACCGGCGCGCACATTATACAATGGTATAATTTTCATGTCGAAAAATTGTTATTACGTCATTTGTTTAAACATGTTAGAAAAAATCAATTTTTTGATTTGCAACCAGTTTATTTATGAAATATAAGAAACAAGAAAATAATTATGTATCTTACATACAAATAGTTGACAGTTTATAAACATTTGAAGGTCGAAAACTTGCTTCTTTCATACTTTTTCTTACTATACCCTCACCTATCGGATGTTACCATGAATAGCCTGTTTTCACGATTCTATGTTATGTCACTCGCTTATAAACAAATTGTAATTTCGACGCATACGCGATAGGTACCACTCTATGCTTAGACAGAAAATGATACCAAAATATTTTCTACGATAAAAACAATAACAATAAAAAGAATAACAATAAAAAATTATTGATTTTAAAATTGCGATAATTTCGTCTATCGTAGGTAAGTAACTATCTTTTATATCAAATCAGCTATAGCTGAAGAAAAAAAAATTGTGTAAATATAAGTGTATTATATTAAGTCTGAATATGAAAAATTTAACTTAATGTAAGTAGTTAGTAATTAACGATAACTTAAAATTAAGTCTTAAGTTTCCCGCTCATCTTTAGAGGAGTAAGCGTGCGTTAGATTCAGGTACTGTACTAAGTGTCTTATTAGTACAGCATAATGAGCAGCATTTTCACACATAATGGATATTAAAAGGATTCGATTGTCTAGTGAATAATATTTAATATTGAATTTTGTATACTTTGTCAAAGTAAAGATGCATATAATATGGAGGGAGGGTAAGTTGGCCGAGAAAAATTATTTAAAACAACTGAAATAAAAAAAAAAATATTTACGGGCGACTCCTTTGCTTAAAGAACAGAAGTAAGTATTTTTATATAGTTTAAAGAAAAATATCTAGGTACATGGCTTCAAGTATTGATAACAATTGTAATTTAAGAGTGCCTCGCACATTTAAATAATATATAGAGACATTACGGCGCTCACAAGTGGGCACCCGAAACGCAATTTGTTTATCGCTCAAAATAACTGGCTTGTGCAAACTTTTTGATATTTCTATTAATTGTATATTGTAGACCTAGGTTTCAGCTTTCGAATGGTTTTTTGGATTTGAAAAAATATTGATTAGGTCAAAAGTTATCGATGTTTGAACTTTCAAAAAATTAAGAAATTTTCACTTTCAATTAATAACTATTGATTTGTTGTATATAACATACATAGACTTTTTTTTTGCTTTGACCCATAATGCATCGAATAATTATCATTTTTTTATGTTTAAACAATTGCGATTTAAACATATTGGTACTTTTTTTCGTGATTTCTGAAAAATGAATTCGGTTCCAGCGGACAAAAATACATTGGAATAAATTATGTCTATCTTTGTATTTTAAAAAAACAACGGGAAGGTACTTTGCCCACCGAACTAATAAAGATCCTATTAATTTATAGAATCCATGGATTTTGAAAATTCTTTAAACAGTGTCGTATATTTACGTCCGTCGTTTTATGAAAATTATTTGTGGAGATCGGATTTTCCGCGAGAACGCCACGAGTTACGTTTCGATCGAACGCGAACGACGTATACGAGCTGTGAATAACTTGCGTATCAGGATTTTTGTCATTTATGGTATGCGTTTGTCTCTGCATTAAGTGGTCCCCACCTTGAAGTAAAGCTTGGATGTCATTTAAAAATTGTTCCATTGGAAAAATTGAAGTGTTGGGATATAATTGAGCATTTTGATTTATTTGGGTCATGTCAGATTCATTAGGAGTATGGAATCCTGTTAGGTCTGGCGTGACCTTACGATGGGCCGCGGAGGTCCCACCAAAACCACCCGGACAGCCTGAAATGCCACCCGCCTCATCAGACCGAAAGGAACTGTGAGAGAAAGGATTGGGCATTTTTTAAATAAATTATTTTTCCTCTTAAATTGGAATATTTTGTATAAAAATGCAAAAATCACGGAAGGCTGGGCTTTAATATACTTAATATATGAGAAAAATTAAGTATATAGAATTTGGGCTGAATGAGAACTCGGCCAATATTTACTATAATTTGTTTTTTTTTATTAGATGTGAGCTCTTATAGGATTTTTTGCAGTAGAAGTTTTTTTGACTGGGACTCTTAAGTTTTGTGTCGAAATTAAATGTAGTGTTGGGACTACTGAAATTCAATTTTCTCAAAAATTTTGTTTTGGTGTTAAGCGCAAACTAAGGCACGTTTAGTGTTCTTATATCCGTTAACGATGTCACTATGAGGTTATCACTAATTTTCTCTTAATAGAAAATTATTTAAATCGCAATCGGGACAGTCTAAATCGGGTATGGCGCTATCAGGTTTCCTTTACGCAATTTTATTTCCGCAAATTATTATAGTCGTAGAAGTAGGCGCGTGAATACTCTATATATTAATTTCAAATAGTTCCCGCAAGAATTAAAAAAAATTGGCGTGGAAAGGTTTTTTTAGAGAAGCTTATTTTTTCCGATGGCGCTGGAACTTTACTAAAATTCACGTTTCACGGCTTTTATTTAACTGAAGATTTTACTTTGAGGTTCCTACCCTAGCACTGAACTGATATCAGCTACTAGAGTTCGCCTCTAACGAATTTCCGCCTAACAGACAAGGTTTTCTGGCCTTTGTAATACCGCAATCTTGTTATCTTCTTTCTTGAATCGAATTCTTGATCATCTGATTAAGACAACCGAGAACCTCTCTTCTTAAGCCGTCGTAAGCAGAGCGGCCTCCCTCGTTGCACTAGCGTAAACAGTTTAGTGATCCTCTTGATGCCGAAAGGGGCGCTCCAGGAAAACTTCTATTCGCATGTTGAACCGTTTAATTTTTTCTTCTGGAAGGGAAACTGACAATCTCTTGCGAGATTACCGACGAGTGGGCCCACCTATTGAAGATTCCCCGTGCCTTTCTCTGACGTGGTGCAAGTGCCAGACTAATCAGCAACGGCAGAGAATCTCACGTTTCGCCTGAGTAAATGCTTCAAAAGACTTAGATACTCATGTGCGCGTGTGTAAAAAAATTTGAGATATCTGTGCTCTTTAAAAGACAACCAGATTCTGCCAACGAATCGCGACATGGGGTGCTATTTATAATTTCTCGGCACTCTGTCGGGTCTTCCGAAAGGAACCGATCAGCGTTTAGCGCGGTCCGGCAAAGCTTTATGTCTGCGCCGCCGTCTGTGTCGGTGTCTCTGCGCCGTTACTGCCGACAACGTGCAGTTGTTTCTCGGAATTTCAACCGTTTTTATATGTTTATTTTATTTTTATGATTTTTTTTAGGTTCTTGTAGATAGAATTCTACAACAACAACAACAGCCATTATTAGACTTCTTTCAGCTTAAAATATCCTAGAAATGTATTTCAAGTTACCAGTCGTTAATACGACATGATAATTCAAATGTGATGTATAAATTTAAAGTCGCTTTTATTTACATTGAGTTTAAATATTTTACCATTAAGAAGCCACTTTCACTAAATTAAAGTGCATTATAAATTAATAAGCTCGGTCGGCAATGAAGTTTTATTTATTAAACTGTGAAAAAAATATTCCTCCCCATAAAATAAAGCAACCAACGAGAGTTGTAAAACGAATTTATAGTGTTGAACTAAATAAAGTTAAATTGAATTCAAACGAAAAAAATAAATTACATTGGTGGTCTGGCTTAATGTCTTTTTTATTTCTTTTCAATGAACTTAACTGAGATAAGAATGAAATAAAAAAGATAAGAGAGTTATCTAGATATAAAAACTTTTAAAGTCATAAAAAAGTAATAAAATGAATTTCAAAAATAAGGTAACGGATTGGAGTCCAAAAATTAATCCCACCGAAGGCGAAGTAACAAAAGGTGAAGGCCTATTAGATTTTAAAGATACCGGCGTACACTGAAGTTATGCATTATTTTATAAATAAGTATAACTAGAATTATGAAAATTTAATTGTTAAATTAAATTCACACTTCATAATCCAGTAATCCAAGGCACTCAAATCCAAGCGCGGATCCAGGGGGGGGGGGGCGGTGGGGGTGATAAATTCGTCCTTATAATATTAAAAATTTTTTAGGGCAATCGGTCATTTTATTATTAATTAAAAACATTTTAGGATATTTGACGTTTAATTTATTTATTTCTTAAACCATCTGCAGAATTACAATTATACACTAAAAAGGGATTCAAATGTAATTAATTTTTATATGTTACAGTTAAAATTAGACCTAATTGTTTTTATTTTTATTGCACTAACATCTTAATTTAATTTACTTTATTATATAGAAATCCGATAGCCTCAAAAAAATAAAATATACATGTTAATTCTACACGCTTAAGAAAGAGATACAAATACAATATTAAAAAAATTACGGATAACTGGAATTAAATACATATAAAATTAAAAATTTGGATACACTAAAATAAAAATATATATAAACAACATTAAACAATAATCTACAACAAAAACAAAAATTTAAGTAATAAATTGTATTTACACTGGTAAACATGACGTATCTAATTCATAATCAAAGTCAATGAAGCTATCTTCGCTCAAATTAATTATAATTGGTTCCTTTATCTCACCGATCATGGGATTGAGTTTCCACATTTTTTTTTATTCTTTTGTTATATAGATTTTTACCAATTTTCGGCAGTAACTTTATTCAAAAAAATCTTTTAAAAGTTCAGTTAAATTACTAATTTTGTAAGTTGTGTTATTTCCTTCTCCAACGGACAGTTTCCGGACGATCTATAAGAACAAATTTCCTATCTGGTTTTTCCCGGCAAAAATTAAATTCTCTGAGCAATTTCCAGAGCTCAGTTCTTTTAATTTCAGGTAAATCCCGATCTTCATTGATTTTAGTTAGAATTTTGTGAACGATTGGGATCTGCTTCTCATAATAAAATGTATGTACAACTCCTTTTATTGCAGTTTACATCTCTTCTTCCAACGACGTTTTTCGTCTGCCTGTGATCGAATGTGGCTTGGGAGTACTAACAATTCCAATCGTTTTTTTCTCCTTCAGTATTCGGTACATAGTAGATTTTCCAATTCCTGTCATGTCGAAATACATCTCAAGAGAGCCTTTAACATTATTCTCTAGATATTGGTATCTTAAGGCATCATAAACATTCATCGTAATAAGTTTTTCACTCAGCAAAAAATGCCCTTAACGATTTTGGAATAAATATAGAAGTGGAAGCCATATCTTTTGGGTATCTCACTGATCTCAAATAATATACAAAAACAAGCACGAACAAGATAAATCACTAAGGACACAATGTAAGGCGTACTTTGCTCACTGACAGAAATTAAATTGAACTATCAGAAATTTTATTGTTGCAGTAAATTTATAAAAGCTTATAATATTTAAATATAATTAGATTTACAGCACTCCTCAGTTACCTTCGGTACTGGAGCAAGTACGTTAGAGGTTTCAGTAATAGTTTTATTACTCTCTCTAATTTTTGAATAGAGTATAGAAATGTGTATACTTGTATGTTGCTGGCAATTATTATTTTCCATTATAGCTTAGTAATATGCCTCTCGAAAAACCCTATATCAATCTGTCCATTGGTCGTCGAGTTATGAGAGAACATACCGAACATTTTGGCTAATCCATTTTAGCACTAACCCTTGATACTAGAAGGGTGAAATTGGGTGGTATATGAACCGTTATATACATATAGAGGTTATTTAAAAAATGTAGGCAATCACTCGGTGACGTTTGTCCATGAATTTTTTTTTCGAAAGACGTCTCTACACTGAGATATTCACCCTCAAATATGAGGTATGAAATTTAGTTTTCTTAAGTTCCGTTCTACTTAATAAAACTTTATAAAATTTTGATCAAAATAGTAATAATGAACATTCTAAAATGGTTAAACAATTTTTTTCACTGCCCGTCAAGTGAACCAGGTGTGTTGTACCTTTAATTTTTTTAAAATAAATTTTAAAGCTGGTCCGATTTCATAAATATAACCTAAATTTTTTGATTATTTAATCTTTGATTTCGAGAAAATGTATCATTTTCGAGACAAACGAATTTAATATTTCATTGCATCCACGTATTCGTAATAGTAGTACAAGATATTCTCAAAGTTGCGTCATTTAATTTGACAGCTTGTAGAACTCATAAAAAGAAATCCAAGCGTGTAATGTGCAACCGAAATCTCATCTCCAGTAACAATAAAACTAAAAAATTCATCTCCATGGAGTTTGTAGCGCCTCAAAACTCTTGCCCGACCTCCACTCGATTCAACTTGTGTTGGTTTGTCAGCTGTTTTGGGACCCAGCTCGCAGATAGTTTCCGAAAACAGAGGGTTTCTGTGACGGTCTCGTATAGTAGAGATCTGGAGATTTGCGGACACATCGCAGAAAGTTCATCATCAGTTAATCTGCCATCGTCATGGAGCGCATTTTCGATTTTTTCCACAATTTCGTCAGTTACAATTGAAGGTCTTCCGCTCCTCTGATCGTCATGCACAGACGCACGACCGTTTTTAAATTTGCAACACCACAATTTCGTCAGTTACAATTGAAGGTCATCCGCTCCTCTGATCGTCATGCACAGATGTACAACCGTTTTTAAATTTGCAACACTACTTGTACACACTCGTACGATTCATTGCTGTATCACCATAAGTAGTTCACCTCATTATAAACTTCAATAGGAGCTATTCTCTTTGAGACGAGACAGCGGATGACGGCGCGCATTTCGCACTTGGTGGGAGATTGGATCGACATTTTTCACGAAACGTGCTGTCGAGAGTTCTCAACGTACTGACCTTGAACCGGTCTCGTTGTGGAGGGGAGGAGTCAGGCTATACGACAGTGTAGCCAATATGTCAAAAAAAAATCCCTTCGACCGTGAAGGCCTCAGTAAACTTACTTTCTGGACATGTCTCGTAGTTAGGTAAAGAACACTTTAATATAAAATAATTTCAAAGACTGTTAAAGTTAGAATATAAAATAATATAAATTCGATATTAGATACGGGGTGTTCTATTTAACATAAGAAAGTTATTTGGCTTTAATTATAATAAAAGTCAAATCTAATCTAAGTTTTTATCAACCCTTTTTAATTTTGTCTTTGGTCCCTATAGACCTACACATCCTTTATTAAAAATATATTTAAAACATATTGTCATTCTCTGTATATGAACCGACGGAAATGTGGCGCGCCACCCTTTATATATATAGAATATATATGGAAAAGTTGTTAAAAAAAAGGGGGTAGACAGTTTAATCACTGCGAATTTCCCTACGAAATAACAAAATACTGCGCAGTGTCTAACAGGGTCATATACATTATAATAAATTTAAACAAAAGATACAGCCTACAGATCATACACGGATATGCACCGACGGGAAACTCAGAAGACGAAGAAGCTGAAACCTTCTATGAAGAATTTGCTAACAGCAAGAAGAAAAGAGAAAACACGATTCGTAATAATTACAGGAGATTTTAACGCAAAAATCAGAAAGAAAGAGCAGGGAGACACACACTATATTGGTCACTTCGAGCTGGGTGATAGGAACGAGAGAGGGGAGGTGTTACACAACTACAACGAAAATCTATTTTGCCTCAATACCTTTTATAAAATACCCAAATAACGTAAGTGGACCTCGACCAGCCTAGACAAAACAAATAAAAATGAAATAGACTATATTCTCTCTAATAGGAAAAACATATGTACCGACGTGACAACACTGAATAAGTTTTATACCGGAAGCGACCACAGATTAGTACCAGCGAAGATCAAGATATACATAAGAACAGAACGCAACAAGCTCATCAAACAAGAACGCTACCCAACCACGGAAACCCTGACACAAGAACAAATCAACTCTCAAAATGAATTAGAAAAAAGACTAACACCAATAGAGACAATAAAGCAAATGCAAATAAACGAACTAGCCACGAAAATAAAAGAAACCATAAACACATCGGTTAAAAAAGTCAAAACAGACAGATCGAACAACAGACAATTTCAAAACTCTAAACAAGGAAGTGAAAAAGGAAATTAGAAAAGACAATAGAAATTACACCAATAAACTAATAAAAGACACAATAAGTGAAAACTGCAACATGAAAGTACTAAAAACAAAAAACTCAAGAGGCAAAACAAGAATAATAAAAATAAAAAACGCGAAAGACGTGATCGTCCAGGACGAAAAGGAAATAAGCAGAGCCATAGAAGAATTCTACACCAAGCTATACTCGCCACACGCACAACAAGAGCAACAACGAACAAAAAGAACCATACTCAACATAGGCTCAGAGCAAATTCCAGAAGTAACAGATTCAGAGAAAAGAATGGCACTAAATAAATTAAAGAACAATAAATGTGCAGCAGAGATGCTGAAAATTGGCGGCAGAAAAATAGAACAAATAAAATAATTGAAGAGGGAAAAATTCCACAGGATAGGTATAACTCCGAAGTAATCTTAATATTTAAAAAAGGGGACAATACAAATATTGAAAACTACCGACCAATATCCCTACTATCACACACCTACAAGTTGTTAACCAAAATTATAACCAACCGCATAACAAACAAACTCGACTTTTACCAACCTGTCGAACAAGCTGGATTCAGAAAACACTTTAGCACCACAGATCACCTACACACCATAAGAATACTAATTGAGAAGTGCACCAAATATAACGTACCGCTCCATATGGCTTTTGTAGATTTCCAGAAGGCATTCGATTCCGTCGAAATATGGGCAGTATTACAATCCTTAGAAAACGCAAGAATCGATTCAAGATACATAAACATCATAAAGAACATATACGAAAATGCAACCATTCAAATAAAAATAGACGAGAAGACGAAAACGAACCCCATAAAACTACAAAGGGGAGTGAGACAAAGGGACACTATCTCGCCAAAACTGTTCCCTAGTCCTAGAGGACATTTTTAAGGAACTTAAATGGGACATCAAAGATATAAACATCGACGGAATATACTTGAACCATCTCAGATTTGCTGATGACATAATCTAATAGCCAGTAATCTCCAAGAATTGTACGAAATGCTACAACAGCTAAATGACGTATCCGCATCTGTAGGCCTTAAAATGAACTACAACAAAACAAAAATAATGAGCCACGAACAGGCAAACATAACAATACAGAACCAGAGGATAGAAAATGCCGAACATTATGTATACTTGGGTCATGACATCAGACTAGGGAAATCAAACCAGGATGCTGAAATAAAAAGAACACAGCTGACATGGGCCGCTTTCGGTAAACTTGAATACATCCTGAAAAATAATTCAGTTCCCACAAATCTAAAAAGAAAAGTATACGACACATGCATATTACCGGTGTGTACGTATGGATTAGAGATCATGTCCCTCACCAAAAAGTCCGCTAAAAAATTAGAAAAAGTCCAAAGAGCGATGGAAAAAACATGCTTGGGATATCATTGAGAGACAGGATTAGAAACACCGAGATAAGACGCAAAACGAAAGTCAAAGACATCGTGAAGGAGGTTGCATAGATGAAATGGCGAAGAGCTGGTCACATAGCCCGATATGAGGACATCAGATGGACACGAAGAATCCTGGAATTGAGACCGAGGGAGACAACAAGAAGCACGAGAAGACCTCAAAAAAGATGGGTAGACGATATAAGGACAAGGGCAGGCAAATAGTGGATGAGATTGGCGAAGAATAGAGAAAGATTGAAGCAATTGAAAGAGACTTACATGCAGGAGTGGATGGACAGAGGTTGACAAAGAGAGAGAGAGAGAGAGAGAGAGAGAGAATTTCACTCTGGTTTTATCTTCGTACTAGTTTCGTTAGTTAAGCTGTAATCAACCGATTGGTAGTAACCTTTTTATTAACCAGTACACAGATAATATATTAGACAAATAGCATGTTATCAAAGATCTACAGTGGTAAATGTTCTGTGGACACATTTTGAAAAGTCTTCATACACTTTCTAATGCAAGAATTGAAATTAAAGAATGTTTGTTATTTTTATTAATAAATTATTTCATGCTTATATTAAAATCTATTGTTATATTAGACATACAGAACACGCTCAGTATTTACTTCATTTGTTTTGTCTCTTATAGTTGTTGGAGATTACTACATTAATTTAAATAAAGTAAATTTGTTTTTAAGTCTTTCTGACCCGTGTAATTAAAGTGTAGGGTAAGAATTTCCCAACAACTACAAATTAAAGTTAGCGATCTTCTCCTCTACGGCTTTTATTTTAAGTTTAGTAAAAGTATGTAATTTGCAAATTTTATGAGAGCCATAAAAAAGTTATCTACAATTTTAAACTCGCTTCTTGTTCGTCTACTTTCAGAACAACTATAATTTTAAAATTTTAGTTCAAAAGTTTTTTCTTTGGAAATTAATTTAGAGCCTTTATAATAGATATTGCCAAAAAATGTTTAATATTGAATACAATTTTACAAATATAGATTGAAATAATAGCTTTAAGTTGAAAACTTTCTCGTAAACTTATTTATTAATCTGTTTAAGTTGTGTAATTTAGAACTTTAGAATTACACTAAGCTCAAACATAATTATTCATATAATGATATCGGGAAGTTACAAAATTGATATTCAGAATTATTCGTTCAGGATGTCTTTTCTTATATCTGCCTAATACTATCCCACGATACTAAATTTACCACACGTTGGTGACTTCAAACTTCACTCCTAAGTTGTGGTTGTAAAGTTTAATTATACTGTAGAGCAATTTAGCAGAAAACAAGCACTACCTTTCAACAAGTTTGAGTTAAATAAAACACAGTTTAAACCCTGGTAAGGGTCTATACTAAACAATCTTATTTATAGGCCAGCGGAATTAGAATCTGGAAAAAATTCATTGATAGATTGATGGATTGATATCTGACTACGTAAAAACCTTCTTAATAAGAATAGTAATTATGCAGTATCTTATGTCTCATTTTTTTGGGGGGGGAAATTTTTTTCTTTAACAGTTAATATATGAAAAAAACCGTTGTTTCGAGTTCTCGAAATAGCTATTGTTTTTCATTAAAAAAGTTTCAAACAAAAGTTATGCGCTTTGAAAATACCTACAAAATGAGCTAAAGTTCATCCAAATTGGATAATTTGTGTGTTATTTATTCCAAAAAAACCTACTTAACTGTTTTTTTAATTGTTAATAAACATAAGAAAATATATTGCATTAACTTTATTTTACACCGAATGGAAACTCTTACTGCGTACAACAAGCATGCAAAATTTCCAGAGTGAATTTGTTTATAACATTGTATGTTTTTTGGTTGCTTATTCTCAGTGATCTAGAGATCATACAGTGATAGGCAAATGAAAACTCGATACTTATACTAACAATAACAAAAAAGAACCAGATTAATTGTTGATTTTAAATTGTTGAAACAGATAAACAAATTTGTTGTTGGTTTTTTTGTTATAAACAAATAGGATAATTCCTCGACAATTGTTGATATCGAAATGCCGATAAGTCGACATGACAGGTGAGATTATGGTGCATATTTTGAAAAAAAAAACAAATTCTGTACGACCACTAGAAGCTGCTGCGTTGTTTATTATTAAGGGAGTATTTTAGCAGGAAGTCATAGGGAGATGGTTAAACTATTGTATGCAGCATTTTTCAACTTAATTATTTCAAAATTGTTAATATTGCAATAGTTTAAAGTTGCACCTTGCAAGTGTTAGAAAGTGAGCAGAATGTTACAGTGGTCAAAAGTATACTGACATATTGATAATATTGATTTTTATGTAACATTAATATTTATGGAGTTATAGCATGAAACAAATTGCGACTCTCATTTGCCGCCAAATTATTCTTTGTACAAAAAACACATGTTAACTTTTCTGTTTATATTATTGGAGGAACATTTTCCACATAAAAAATTTTCTGCTTACACATATTTCTTGCTTAAATCTATAAAAAATATTTATCCCGTTTTCTGTTTCTTAAACATCGATGGACACTCATTTTCGAACCCTTATCAGTTTCATTATTATCATTTCATTTATCATTATCACTCTTATTGTCATCATTACTTTTACCCTCATCATCATCACTCTCATCATTAACATAACTATCATCACTATCACCATCATTATTATTATTATCATAATCATAATTGTTTTCTCCGCTATTACTATCATCGTCTTTGAAAGTAATATTTCAATAATTCTCGATTGGATAATTGCTTACAATATAATCGTCAAATGTAGTTTATTTTGCATCTCGAAAAATAATAATGCTATCAAGAAACATTGCTATTTCTTTCATGTTATATCTTGATAAATATTAATGGTATATTAAAAATCAATCTAATTTTTAATGTTCCTAATAAATAGTATACTGTAATAATTTTTTCGCAATTTGAAAAGCACGTAAGTATGATAAAATTATAATTATGCACAAAATGTGTAAAAGTGCAACAATTTGTTTATTGCTATGTTTAACAATAATTTGATTACAAAATCATATCATCCATTGTTCGAATTTGAAGCGTCCGAGTTACGTTTTTTTTCCGCGTGCCGCAGGCTGAAAGAACGTCCCCTCCACTCCTCACTTTCTGATTCTCGGAGTAGGTGCAACTTTATACTATTGCTACATCAACAATTCTGAAATAATTGACTTGAAAACTGCTGCATACAATACTTCAATTATCTCCCTATGAGTTTCTACTTAAATAATTCTTTAATGTTAATAGGCAACTCTGCAGCGATTTTTAGAAATAAACTCTATTTCAGCTTCTAGTGGTTGTACACAATTTTTTTTTTCAAAATTTGCATCAAAATCTCAGTTATCGCATCCACTTATCGGCATTTCGATACCAACAATTGTTGAAGAGTTCTTGTATTTATTTAAAATGAAAAAACGAAACCCAAATTTGTTAATCTGTTTCAACAATTTAAGATCAACAATTCATTTCGCTCTTTTTTGTTGTTGTTAGAATAAGTCTGGAACTTTCATTTGCGTTTTTTCATTATACGACCTCTAGATCGCTGAGACTAAATAATGAAAAAAAAAAACATAAAAAGTTATAAACAAATTCACTTTGCAAGAAAACCATTAAATATTTTTATTTGAAATTTCGCACACTTATTATAGGCAATAAGAGGCTCCATTAGTTATAGAATAAAGTTAATTCAATATATTTTTCTATTATTTATAAACAATTGAAAAAAACCATTTTATCAGGCTTTTTGCAATAATTAACGAACAAATTATCAGATTTGGATGGGCTTTAGCTCATATGTAGGAATAAAAAAGAATATGAGACATGAGATACTACATAATTACTAGTATCATTCTGAAGGTTTCTACGTAATGAATACAAAATATAAATAAATTTTAAAATCACCTCATATGAGGCTAACTCCGTCGACCTATTAATTATAATATTCACTCAGTGTTTATTTAGTCAATTAATTAGTCAATCTATAATCCAGCAAATTTGAAAAATTAGAACAAAAAATAATAAAGGTAATATTTGGACATTTAACTATGTTGGAAAAGAGTACGTTCCTTATTATGGCATAAGGCTTCTTTCAGTTAATTTTAAAATATAGTGTTTTACATACATGTATTAATACGAAGATCATTCAGTAAGTCATTAGAAAAAGATAAAAAAAAAATTATTTTAGTTATTTTTTTTTCATCGTAAGTTCCTTTTTGGCTCAATATATTTTTAATTCCGGTGTTTCGCCAAATTTTTAAGCGGTTCAAAATGTAAGATTTCGGAAGCTCCTCAAAATATGCATCTGTTTGGTTGATGACCTCGTTGTTCAACATAAATCATTTTCCGGTGATCTAGTTTTTCAAGTATGAAAATAAAAAAGTCACTGGAAGCCAAATCTGGTAAATACTGTAATAATAAGTTTCAAAATTTTCGCCATCGAAACTGACGGAAAAGGATTTTTTTCGCTCAACCGGTGCAATAAGGATGCTTAACACTTTCCACTTATCATTTCTTTTTTTGAATAGTCAATGTAGGTGATTTCGCGTGCAAAAACTGGAGCCATCACCTTGTCGCCGATTTTACCTTTTTTTCCTCTTTCGGGGCCAGATTACCTTTAGAAACCTACTGTTTCGATTGTTTTTTGTTGTCTCTGGAGTGTAGTAGTATATCCATGTTTCATTCACAGTAATGCATTGATGCAGATTCTCGTTAGGAGTTTGATACGGAAGATTGCCAGACCAGCCTCCAAATCTACCATCGGAGTGCATTTATTCTCCATTGAGAGTAAACTCGATACCCATCTTGCCGGGATTTTTTTCACACCCAATTTTTCGTGCAAAATTGAAAAGACTCTACCTTGTGATTGTTTCCTTCAACTATGAGGGCAGCCCCAAAATTAATTGTCATGACAAAACACAAAATATTTGGCAAAAACTTTGTTTATTTCTCAACATAGCCTCCTTTTAGCTTGATACACTTTACCCAACGATGTTCAGTAGCTTCGATACCTTGCTTATAGCAAGAAACGTCGAGCTCCTCTACTGCAGAAATCACCTCTTCATCGTTGGCAAATCTTTTATCGCCGAGCCATTTCTTCAAGTTTGAAAAGAGAAAATAGTCCGAGGGTGCTAAATCTGGCGAACAGTCCATTGTTTTGACTGTTCATTCGTCTCGAATGTGTAATTATGGGCCCATGTTCCATCCATAGTTATGAATCGACGCAAATACTCGGCTTTGTTGCGGCAAAACATGGCCAGACACTCGACTGAATCATCCTCACGATGCAGTTTTTGTTCGATTCTGAGCAAACGCGGCACTCATCTTGCACGCAGCTTTCTCATGTCAAAATGTTCAGTCACTATGCGATGTACAGTACTTTTTGAAATGCCTACCATTTCTGCTAACTCGTGCGCTTTTAGTCAATGGTCATCCAATACCATTTTGTTGATTTTTTCACCATTTTTGGAACACTCACCTTCTGCCACCCAATACTTCACTGTTGAAAACGAAGGTGCAGAATCCCCCAAAGGAGAGTCTAGCTCGGCTTTAATATTGGTTGCACTAAGTCTTTTCAAGTGAAGGTATTGAATCACATAACGACGAACAATTTTTTCAATGTTCACAAAAAAACCTAAGAGCATTCATTAGTGATGGTCGTCAAATAAGTAATAAGCAACGTAGTGTCTTCAAACTTAAAATTTGATCTTTCTAAAGTTGATACTATCTAACTATCTAACAGTCAATATATTTTAACAACTACCGCCATCTATGTGTCAGGCCGGTTAATTCTGGGACTGCCCTCATATTTCACGTACTTAAAGAATAAAAACACACTTGTCACCGAGTATTTAGAATCAAATGCTGTTTTGTATAATCTTCTACATTCTCAAATATCATATATGTTGGGCGTTGTACCTGTTTAAGGTAAAATGAAACCAATTATACTTGTCGACAAAGTTATACACAAATACATTGAGGAGCGGAATAGAAATCTACAAACATTCTATATTTTGCTAGATTAATTATGTTTCAAAAATATATTTCTATTTAATTCACTTTGTATAATGTTTCTTTTTCTTAATATATATATATATATATATATATATATATATATATATATATATATATATATATATATATATATAATAACTAAAGTTTTTCTCAACAATCTGTACACGAATGTTTATTTATCCGTATCTGGCAATACATTTTTACTATTCCCAACGAGCACAATCGTTCCACAATGATTGCCTGAGAAACTGTATTACACACATTTTACTAACTTTTAAAACATTCTTTATAAAAACTTCTTTAGGTGAAAATCGAAGGAATAAATTAGTTTCGTCTGCCCTTTAGATTTGATGTACAACGACAAGTCTGTAACTAATTTATATTTTCATGTTTCTTACTTATTTTTACACTTTCAGTTTTTAAAATTATATTTCTTATAGAGCGGTTTCCACAAGAATGGTAGCAGGAATGTGGTGGTTCTTCACACTAATCATGATCTCATCATACACTGCAAATTTAGCTGCCTTTCTCACTGTTGAAAGAATGGATTCTCCAATTGAAAGTGCCGAAGATTTAGCTAAGCAAACCAAAATAAAATATGGAGCGCTACGAGGTGGATCAACTGCTGCATTTTTTAGAGTAAGTTAAAGATTTTTTTTCACTAATATTTAATTCTTATTAAGTTTATCTCGTAAAATGTTGATGTTTAAATATTTGCAAAAACAGTAGAGATATCCGCTTAGTTTACCATTGCTTTGTTGCCTACTGACGGGTCTAAAAAGTGTCAGCTGTAATACTAATCTGAAATAACATAATACTATACCATTTATTTTATAAATCTTTGGCGTAATCACTTGCTAATTATTTTTTTTTATAAAACATATACAGTACAAGTAGATCTTCTTTTACAATGAGGATATCAAGTCTGAAATAAATTCATTATCTAAAATCCGCTGGGTTTTTTAAAAAGACGTTGGTAGCCAATGTTTTATACCATTGTTTTCGCCATATCCAGGTTGGCAGCTATCTCCTACAGATTATCTTCGACACCTAATTATACGTCTACTTTTTTGTCAGCTCCAGTTGCATTTTTCCTCAAATTATCCAGTGAGGTTTAAGAATTAGAATCTAATTATGATATATGAATATATTATAACATATCTAAGTATGAATATAATTTTAAAATGTCAAGAATTTGACTGGATTTCAAAGATATCCAAAATTTTGTTATATATAATTTTTCCGTATTTTATTCGGAAGATTTACCGGTAATTATGGACCGATTATTTTTAAAAACATATTAACTAATGGATGATTAAAGAAATTAAAATGTATTCAATTTATTTATTTTTCTTTATCCCAGGACTCAAATTTTTCTACTTACCAGAGGATGTGGGCTTTTATGGAATCCCAAAGACCATCAGTATTTACTTCAAGTAATCAAGAAGGAGTCGAACAAGTTGTTAAGGGAAAAGGCAGCTACGCATTCTTAATGGAATCAACTACAATAGAATATATAATCGAGCGAAATTGTGAATTGACACAGGTGGGGGGAATGTTGGATTCAAAGGGATACGGAATCGCCATGCCACCAAGTAAGAATTTTTTGTCTTTGTGCAAACGTAAAACGAAATGCTCCTGCCACACTCATATACAATCTGACTTTATTTTGAATATTTTTTTACCGTTAATTTGTGACGATATTTAATATTAAATAGAATAACAGTAACGAAATGCACGTTTGAGTTAACAAACTTCATTGTGCAAGATTTTGACTAGTTATGCCCAACCAGTAAATTTATTTTATAATTCGAAGGTTCTACAACTTTTTTATTTTATTTGTATTTTATTACCACTTCCAAAATGCTATTATAAATTATAAAATATATTATAAAACAGTCACAAAATTTTTATAGGAGACTCTATATAAACAATATATAAAACATTTAAATTACAACGATATTTTTAATTCAGTTATAAATATATTTTAAATTATTTTAGAGTTGCTTCTTCTATAGTTCAGTTATATTGAATTGCTTTTAAAAGCAATTGCATTATTAAAAGTAAATTGTTGTTTTAGAGATCATTTAAAAATTGTTTCATAGTATGACACTCTTACTACAATATGAAATCAATAACAAGTTTTTAATAAAATTAAACTGTTTTCGTGAATATAAACATTTGGGCTGAGCCAGCTGATATTCGTTTAAATGTGATGTTGGCAACTAAAAGTTTCTGTCGTTTTTGTTTCGCTAATACGCAAACGTGCATAAGTACACTAAAAGTCATACAACAAAAGCAAAATGCATGCAACAGGTTTTATAGGTTATGTACGATAATCTGCCGGTACATAATCACACTTATCACTAAACAAAAATATATTTATCTTAAAAAAGCTAAGACATAGCAAGAGTAAGTAATATATTTTACAAGAATCTTTAAAAAGTTGTCTATTAACCATATAGACATCCTCGATCCTTAGTTGTTGTCACGATGTTTCCGTTTTCCGTGAAAAGAAGCTCTGCTAGGAGTCAGGTTAGAAAAATGGACAGGGTTGA
Organism: Diaprepes abbreviatus; assembly: GCA_034092305.1. NCBI lineage: Eukaryota > Metazoa > Arthropoda > Insecta > Coleoptera > Curculionidae > Diaprepes > Diaprepes abbreviatus. Next base: position 19,665,292 of record JASJET010000031.1, read on the forward strand.
ATTTTAATGTTTTTCTTATAAACAACAAAAGGTTTTTCTTAGAAAAAAAATAAAAAAATTAGAAAGTGCTGGGACTCGAAGTTTTACCCATTGCACTTCCAGTATATGACGTCAATTTTCAGTATAGGCAATATATGTTTCACATAATTCTTTCCATTCTTCCATTCAACTAGTTTTCTATTTAGATAAAAAACATTATTAATTATTAAAATTTAATTTTTGCAAAAAAATTTAATTTAATGAATATGAAAAATCGTAATATTATATTTATCATATTTAAGTTGTAAAATGATGTTTTTATCGGATATAGCAGCAGTGATTAACGGCTATTAATAATTGGTATTAATCTCTGTAATTAAAAATATGTATCATTACAGTTGATAAAATAAAAGAACAATGAGTACATGTTGAAACAATCGTGGACAAATATGTTTTCTTAATTTTCATCACCACGAAGCGCGTTAGGACACATGTTACTAAACTTAAATCACACCCTTATAGTTAGGTGTATGAGAAAATATGCAGTTTATGTATTTTCAAATATGATTCTTTTTTATATTTTTATTCCTTTAAAATGAAATATTTTTTAATTGTTTCATAAAGATTGGATGGTAGCTTAATTACTTTGAAACGCTTACTATTAATACAACATTATTTTATAGGTAAACGCCATTGTAAAATTGCAGCATTCTGGACTATCAAAATAGACTGAGTTGAAAATACTTAAAATCGCATATATTTTAACACTTGCAGCTGGAAAATATATAAGAATGATAAAATAATGATGCTTAAAACAAATTGGAACAAATTTTACTGCGAAAAATAATTAAATCTACCATGGTAATTTTTTTATGATTATTTTTTTCTAAAATATTCGTAATATACGCGGCGGGTAATTTTTTTTTATAAATATGCTATATACTTCCCGATAAAATCTCGTCTGCAGTAAAAACTTTGATTTCGGTATCACAAATAATGTCCCTAAACAACATATAAAAAGTGTAGAAATCAAATTCCTAGCATGGCTTCATTTGCCTCTTTTGTTTGTAAATTAATAATTCGCGATATTTATTATGTTTTCCCCGCGTTTAATACGAAACTGTTTCATCCAGCTTTTAGAAAACATTTAAAAAGTGACCAATTACAGAGGCATAATCCAGTAGTGTCTAATTTGTTTAATAATATTATGATACAAAATATTTACAGACAGATTCATTATGTCCAGTTCTGTATGGTTTATAATATTTTTATTTATATTATACATATCAACCGGACGCTACTCAAAACCCTCACAACTGAACATTTCCCACCTTCACTTATTGAGTTACTGAATCTAAATGAAATAAAAAAATGGATACATCTCTTTAGAAAAGTCAAACCTGCACGGGCTCTGAAACAAAAATCCTTTACTCATTTTATCGAAAGCCATAGAGCAGTCTGTTTATACAACATCAACCTGCCTCTTACTTTCAAGCACTGATGACACATAACTAGTAGACACACATTGGTTAGACCTGTCGACTTACCACCATAGACAATATAAAGATGTAGATTGCGGATCATATTGAAATGCGTTGTCTCTCACTTAGAAAGAATCAAGGCGAAAAAGATGTATAGTACCTCTCTTTCAGTTCGCGGAATAGAGAGGTACTACTCACCTATTTCTGTGTCTTGTTCAAAATGAGTGCCAACGCGTTGCTCTATGATCCTCGATCTATATATTTTTTATGTCTATGCTTAGCATCAATAAAACCATGCTGTTCTCTGGTGATAGGAGAAGTAATATTGTTTTGAATATCTGCACAAATGAACATCTAAAAAATTTTGGCAAGGGAATTCGACACGCTAATGGGTCTATAATTGTCTTTGCGATTTCTATTTCCTGACTTATATATAGGTGTAATGATGGCAGACTTTAGGCTATCAGAAAAAATACTTCAGTTGATTGACAATTTGTTTTCATCTCCAGAACTTTTCCTAGGTTTCAAATTTTTATGATTTACTTCACCATTTGGTCAGTAATAGGTGCGAAATCATAGTTACGCTACATAGACTCGCATTCATTATTCATAGGTACAGAAAATGATAAAAGTTGATACATAGAAGAGAAATATACAGTACAAGTCTTTGGAAAATGAACAGAATCCTCATATTTAATTTAAATGAGAAGCATTATGAATGCCTTTGCTTCTACCTCTAAAATGAATGAAAGACCAGAAACTACTTGGATTAGGTAATACATTTTTTTTTAAATTTCTGTCGTAATCAAAGTGGTTTTGTTTGAAAAAAAAAGCAAATAAAAAAATTACTTTGGGTAGTTGCTTAATAAACAACATTAATACGTAGGGTACAATGGTAGGGATATACTCTATTAAGAGTGTAATTTAGTTTATTATGAAGATTTTAGTACCTTCAAAAAATTCCTAATAATGAGCAGATTACAGTAGGTTGAACAATAACAGGAAACTCAAAATTTAAATCGTTATGATTTCTGAAAAGAAATACTTTTCATACCTAAAAACCTTTAATTATTTATTTTTACCATATGGCCTCAAGACATTAACTTTCATTTTAATTATCATATAAAGTATCAGGGTGAAGTTCAATATATTTAATATTTTCATAAATTAGAGACTGACATACGTGATTTGAGCAAAAGCGAGAGATTGGTTTAGAATGTATCACAATATAAGGTTTGTAATAAAAAGAATATGCATATTTACCCAGATATTGAAACAGCTCTTAAGAGACAAATGATATCTCTTAAATTGGTCTAAGAATGTCATGAGAAACTGATATCTATGGGAAAAACAATAAAGTCATATTTTGGCAGGATACGGAGGCGGCGTCTAATCAATATATTGGTTCTGAGCTTGTTCTTGTGATAAAGTGCATAGTATGAGAAGCAATTAAAGAAATAAAAAAGACCAGCATAAATACCACTGGAGAACCCGACAGGTATAGATTTCCAGCTAGCCTTTCTGACCTTAAACTATCTGTAAGACTGCTTTTAAAGAGTGGAAATCTAACAGGAGACAATCACAGGTATAGTTGGCTATCAAAAAATAGCAATACATAATAAGACTTTACAACATAGACCTGCAGGCAAACTCTGTTTTTGAGAAAGAGAGGCATTATAACACATTGTGGTGTTGGGAAATACTATTACCCTTGTCGAACGCTCCATTTGATGACAAAAAAATACCGTGAAGAAATACCATGTATGGAAAGATAGTGAAAACGAATTTTACCAGGAATTAACTGTCTTTCTTCGTGAGCCCGATATATGTAACATAGTAGCAGTGATTGTGAGTTGGGTCAAAAAAAAGTACCAAAGCAAAAACTTTTAGTTTCGTTAAATTAGAAATTTCTTTTTAATAAATTTTATTCCATTTTTTATTATAGTATTGTGTAATAAAGTCTTACTTTGTTACTTTGCCAAAATAAATTATTCGATTAAATATAAAGCCAGTAAATAATATTTCATATCTAAAGTAATTTGTTTAAAATTGTAAAATATATTGAATTTTTCAAGGGAAATTTTCTGTGCCATCTTATTTATTTATAACAACATTCTTTTGTCATATTGGCTAACTTTGTCCTACTTTAAAACTTATAAAATCCTATTTCCATAGCGCCTCTTTTCTAACGGGAGTTTTATTTATATTTATTGTTGTAGTAGACTTTTATGTTTCTTTAACAATTTTCCCTGAAGCATTATATAAATAAAATCCTTTTACATTTACATATATACAATATTCGTTTAGTTGTGTAATTCTCTTATATTTCAGAATATTCTGTTTATAAAGAAAAACTTTAAATGCATAAGTTTATCATTTCAGAGTGTAATGTTTCAGGTGTGATATTTTCAAAACCTACTGTATTTCTATTCAAAATTAACTTTCTCAATCGATTTTTTTTCCAACTCTAAGATGGTTTTTTGGGCGACGTTGCTATTCGGGATTGAATTTTTTTGCGAAATTGGTAAAGGCTCTAAAAAGAGAGTAAGAGCTAAGGAGATCTGATTATGTAACAAATCTACAAGGAATAAGACAAGCGAAGATACTTCTAATCAACAATGACTAGAAGAAATTCAAGTAATTACTGGCCTAAATAAGAATCAACTCAAAATTCTAACATGGATTCTAATAGTATACACAAATGATCTAATGAAGCCTAAGTGATGTGGACCTATTCCACAGCGTTACTTTCTAGATCCAGATCCATTGAACACTGCCTTCTTAAGAGTAAATTAAGGGGGCATAATAGATCATTCAAGTTGCAATGCATACATTTCCATCTCCATACATATGTTCATATATAGTATTTTACTGAATTACTTCATTTTTATGTGTGTATTGTAATAGGAAGGAAGTTACTACGGTGGTCCCATATTATTTTGGATAAAATTGGTGCAGTAAAATCCAAGATGGCGCTGACAATATGGCGGTCAGAAAAATTAATTTTGTCCGATTTTCTCCAGAATTGGTATGGGGGAATTTTCGAGGTTATACCCAACGAATCTGAAAATATTTTAAAAAAATTTCATAAGGAAGATCCAAAATGGCGGACAAAAAAAATCAACTTTGTCCGATTTTCTTCAAAATTGGTTTAGGGGAGTTTTCGGGGTCGCACATAACGAACCTGAAATAATTTTTAAAAAATTCAATATGACGGACAAAAAAATCAATTTTGTCCTATTTTCTCCAAAATTGGTATGGGGGAGTTCTCGAGGTCGTACATAAAGAATCTGAATTTATTTTTAAAAAGTTCAATATGGAGGATCCAATATAGCGGACAAAAAATTAGTTTTGTCCGATTTTTTTCAAAATTGATATAGAAGAGTTTTTGGGATCGTGTGAATTACGAATTTAAAATATTTTTGAAAACTCAATATGGCGGATCTAATATGGCGTCCTAAAAATTTTACATCTTTCGATTTTCTCTAAAACTGATATACAGGGTTTTTTAGGGTAAAAAATATGGATTTAAAATTATTTTTTCAGGATTCAATATGGCGAATCCAATATAACGAGTTAAAAATTTTACATTTTGGGATTTTGTTTAAAGGTGGGACTGAATCGTTTTTGAAGATATAAATAGCGAATATAAAATCATTTTAAGAAAATCTAATACATCAGATCCAAGATGACGCTTATTTTTTTAGGTAAAAATGACCCAAACAAGGGAAAATATGTTTAAAAAAAATTAAGGAAGCATTGGAATACCAAGAATATGACCAGTGCAGTAATTTCTATTAAAAAGCACTCATTACCCTGTAGATGCGGCAACAACATAAAGTGTATCAAGATCTACTTTACAAAGGCTTTTGAAAGTCGATGGAAATTCTGACCTATACGACAACTGCTCTTGAAAGAAAGACAGTTTTGGGTGAACAATTGGAGGATGAGTATGTACATTATATTTTCACAATGCAGAAAAAGTTTTATGCTCTCACCAGACGATGTAGCAGTTAAAAGAGAAAGCAATTATAAAGAAATGTCTACCAACAGCAATACGTCTCAAGGTGCTCAAATGCTAAATTTGCTTATCCGGAAAGTTCTAATAATAATCCACTACCCAAATTCTTGAAAAATGTCGTTAATCCTCCTGCATTTTCGGAGAATATCAATACACAACATGGATGTTCCAAGAGTTTTCCTGCCCCTACTTCATCCAGTCCATCAAAATCACTCAGATGTGTGTCGCCATTTGCGATTTTCCCAGTCACTTCCATAAAAAGGAAAGTGGGAAAAAGTTTTCTAAGTCTGTAACGAAGTTACTAATTTTTGGGCATGAGTATGTTCGCCGGTATTTAATTTATTTATTTAACACACGAAAAATCTGATTCTTGCGGTAAAAGAATGCTTAAAGTTTCAATGTTACCGGTATATAATTAGATTTGCCGCGCCATTCCGGGAAATACAATTTTCCGATGATTTTCCGAGCGTCCGACCGTAGTAATCGCGCGCCGCATACAGCAGTATTGTATGCGCGATCACCGCACGCTGTCACCCGTCAGCCTGGTGGGAGCTCAGATCGACTATTAAGCTCGAGCAGATCATTATTTCGCTGAGAACTGCACGTTCTCCACCCAGGTCAACAGTCCATACAGACTGACTGGGTTACTTGCTGGACCGCGCCTTCCTAGCAATATAGGTGAGGCTAGGCTTGTGTGTATATGGTGTTTCACCATACACTGCCTTCCTTGCGCCTTACCCCGCTAATGGCCAGCATGGCCGAGGACCCTTGTAAGAACAGGCAATGTTGTGTCATCCTACCGTCACTGCCGAGGACCCTTATAAGTACGGGCAGTGTCGGTTCCTTTCCTAATTTCCTACCGCTATTGGAAGTCATTGTCGAGGACCCTTGTAAGAACGGGCAATATCGTTCCATCCTGCTGACGCTGTCGAGGACCCTTACAAGTACGGACAGCGTCAGTTTCTTTCCTTCCTACCGTCACCTATACACACACGCACTGAATGCCGGAAGTCTAGTTTTGTTTCCTTATTGACCAGGAATGTGTTTTGCCGCCAGGTGCCCTCCGATGTCCGTTGATAAGGTCGCTTAACAACTACCGCCCCGACGTTTATCGCCGTCACCGCGTGTAAAGATCGCAACCGCCGTGTAGATACGCCGCCTACCGCCGATCGATGCCGGGTTACTGTTAGACATACCGTGTGTACAATCCTCGGTCGAAGTTTAATACGAAGCGCCGTGAACAGCGTCCGCTCATTTTAGAAACGCAGTCTGATAATTTGAGTACGAGCCGTCGTAAATAGCATCGCAACCGTGTAGTACGAGGTAACGTAAATAACGTCGTGAAAGATACCGCCGAGTTATCGTCTATAGCGCTACCGATCAGTACGAGCTACCATGAACAGTTCTAATAACATACTCTCCAGACTGTTTAAATGTTTATATTATTGTCCATCTTAGATTGTAAGTCAGTTTTAGTCCATGTCTTTTTATAGAAGAATGGAATACAGGATACAGGATATTTTAAAACCGTTTGTTTTATTCCCTAGTCTCATTTTTAACATTACAGGTAACAATTGGCTGCCAGCAGCTAGCACTAATACGCGCAATTGACCCCTGGCTTGCCGTTTCTCCACTGTAACAAGCTGCCCCGTGTATAAGTGTGCCCTCGACCACATGAATCCCGAGGGTGGTGCCCGAGAGCCGACTACCGAGTGGATGTTTTGACCATCGGGCAGTAGAACCGTCGAACAGTTTAGAGAGCAGGGATATCCCGATTATTAGTAGATACCGCCAAACCGATACCCCTGCGCTGAGCATTTGGCTGATGGCTATCTGCACGAAAAATATCCACTGACCGATGTTCCGCTGCCGTAATCAAAATTGTAGTAAAGAAGGGAAACGGAATGTGACAAAGCATTTGTCAAGGGTAAATTAAAATTCCAATCAAAATCTCATAAACGGAAGAATAAAGAGAGTGAAATATTTATATTTATATTCCTGATGATGAAGACAATGACATAGAAGAATTCGGATCTCGTTCTGAAAATGAAGATGCAACGTGTGTTTATTGTGGAGGCCTTTTCTCTGAACACACCAAGGGTGAGTTGTGGGTTTGCTGTCAGATATGTGGTGTGGTCACATGAGGCTTGTGCGGACACAGAACGCGGCGAATATATTTGCATTTTTTGTAAATACGTTTTTTTATGTCACATTCTTACAAAATACATATTTTTTACGATTTAATATGACTTTTGTTTCTTATTACTGGGTGGCTCATATTTCAAGCTCTTTTCGTAAATCTTAAAAAACGATTTTTTCAAAGATATTTTTATAATTTTAAAGTAGATTTTCCTAGGAATTCATTTCCCAAATTACAGGTTAATTAATCAAAAAAACACTATAAAATATTTTCAAAAAACTAAGTGTGTCCCATATTCGGATTCTCTTCTCTATAATAGGCGACACAATAAGTTAATAAGCTGTATTGTAAAGGTTTCTCAACCCTAGCTTACTGTATTATTCAGTCAGTCAATCAATCCTGTGTATTTCACTCTCTTTTCGGTAATAAATAAATTGTTTAGTGTCTCTTTTTTAACTTCTTTGCAATAAATCAATTTTTAAATATTTTTATGGGACTACCTCGGACAACCTCTTAAATTATGCTGAAAACTCATTAAAATATCCTATTTTTACCGACAGATATATCAGACTGATGTCTGATTGGTTAACAAATAAATTACTCTATTTTCACACCCCTTATAATAAAACCATCTTGACTTTTGTAGCGTACAAACGCTCTTAAACCTATTTGTGTCAAGATTCGATGGCATTATCTTCTGCGACTTAGCAATACTAAAGGCTTTATTATTCTAAAATTATTATCCTACTCTTCAGAAAAGCACTTATCTTTAGTTTCACTTGCCAATGAAAATAGCAAATACATTTCACAGACTGTGAGCAAACCAAAGCGCTATTTTCACCGGCATTGTTTGGAAAGCCCTTCATATAATTACATGCTAAACCAAACAATCGATTCATAGAACGGTTACACAAAGAGCTTAAGTGAAGCCAGAACAGTTAATGATGGTAATTGTTAATGGTATCCTGTTAATTACGATGACGGTATACGAAGCTAAGTAAATAGAATGTAATTTTAGCATTGAATAACTTAAATAGCTAATTTCCAATCATATATTTTTAAAACTTAAGTCAGAAAATTAAACAAATTGTCACAGATTACCGACTGAAATAAGTTTCTGTAAAATAAGAGAATAATCAATAAGTTTTCACAAATACTGCAGTTGTAGCTAAAAGTTTCTTAACTTATGCCAACTTTATGTTAAAAGTGTTTTTACACAGCAAAGCTTCTAAAACTTTTCGTTTAAAAATTTATTTCCTGTTTTGCATCATCTTAAAATTCCTATTTTATTCGGAAAGCGCCTTTTCTACTTAAAACTGAACAAGTTCTATGAAAAATAATAAACAAATTTCCTAAAGTTACTAAAACCAGAAAATATTTCCATTATAAAAATAGGATTTTTTATATCCCAAAATAGTTCCGGCGCTGAGAAGGTAATTTAATGTTTTTCATTGATTTTGAGGTGATGGTTTGATTTTTCAAAAATAACGTGTTTAATAAAATTTTTATAAAAAAAAACTGAACAGACTTCTAAAAGTGCACTGAAAAGCAAAAAATAACTATAAATTTTTATATGAAATTGAAATTTTTGAAACCGGCGCCAAACACGAACACAAAAAATTTGCGAAATGAAGACATTCGACAGCGACCACAGGTAGCTAAAACAAACAATAAACTGGTACCTCAACATAAAAAAAGATAGGAAGACCTAAACAAGCATAGAGTAATAGCATTCGAAAAGCTATGAGCCAAAGAAACCTGGAAGAAGGATAATGGGAAAATAGAAACCAATGGCGCCTAAAGAAATCAAGATCTAATTACGGTTTCGATCCATGTTACATATTAAAATATTTCCCTGTGTAGGTAAACAGATTAAAAATTAACTTTTAAGGATTTTATCCAATTAATATTTAATGTTAGTTTTTGATCAACCTAAATTTATTTATTTTCAAATTATCAACACAGTACTCTAAAGTAGATCCCCTTCTAGAAGGAAACTAGGAAACTAACCCTAATTAAATACTAAAGGCTTTCATATAGAAGAAATTGGGTTATGTTTAATCCTGCAACCATCATTTTTAACATTGAATTTAAAAAATATCAAAAACAAGAATTAGATATCGAACATTATAGCATGAAGTATGTCTATAATATTGCATAGAATCTCAAAATAAAATAACATATATCGTGTTCTATTTAGAATAAGCAAGAAAGTATCTTTTTCTTCTTCTTCTTCAAATGCATATCCACTAATGGATGTTTGCGATTACATTGTCCATTTCTTCCCTACTTCTCGCGGTGTGTATCAACGTCTGAATATCGTACAACCCCGTCCACTGTCTGATATTATGGACCTAGGACATCACCTTTCTTCCAATTCCTCTTTTGCCCTCGATCTTGCCTTCAATCATCAACTTCGGAATTGGTATCTCTCATTTCGCATGATGTGCCCTAGATACGCCGTCTTTCTTTTCTTGATTATGCTGAATAGTTCACGTTTTTTCCCAATACGTGAGAGAACTTCTTCATTGGTCATTCTCGCTCATATCTTAAGGATTCTTCTGTATATCCACATCTCGAAAACCTCCAATTTATTGATAGCTCTTGCCTTTAATGTCCAACCCTCCACACCATAAAGAAGTATCGACCATACTTAACCTTTTATGAACCTCAGTTTTAATTTCAAGTCAAAATCCGAACACGTAAGCACTCGCCTGAGTTTTACAAAAGCCTGTCGCGCCTGTTCAATGCGACATCGAATATCCATGTGCCCAGATATTTAAATTTGGCGACTCTTTCTATGGGTACTGCGTTGAGTCTTACGTTAGCGTTTTGGAATAAACTGGGATTTCTTGAGATAATCATGAATTTTGTTTTCTTTATATTGATGTTCAATCCCATTGATTTGCTGCGCTCTCCTATTATGTTGATGAATTCTTGGAGGTCGTTTACATTGTCGGCGATCAGGACTGCGTGATCCGCATAACGGATGTTATTAATCCATATTCCGTTAACTTTAATTCCCATTTCAATACCTTCCAAAGCCTCCTGGAAAATTGTTTCCGAATAAAGGTTAAACAGGAAAGGGGACAGTACATACCCTTGTCCCACTCTTCCTCGGATTTGTATCGGGTTGGATATATTATTATCTGATTTTATCTGTGCGGCTTGACCCCAATATACGCATTCAATGCATCAGATGTCTTTCTGATATATGTCAAGTTTTCTAAGAAACGGTATTAGTTTATGATGTTGTACACGATCGAATGTTATTTCGTAATCTATGAAGCATAGGCACACATCTTTTCTCTGATCGTAAGAGTTCTGAACAAGCACCTGTGCAGCGACTATCGCTTCTCTCGTACCTAGGCCCTTTCTAAACCCCAACTGTAAAGTGACTCACATGTATCTTTCACATTTATTATATATTCTTTAATGTGTTATTTTTAGAAATAGTTTTGGTGTATGACTGATTAAACTAATGAGTCTATGATCTTCATATTTTCTTGCGTTAGTCTTTTTAGACTAGGAAATGAAGGTAGAGCATCGCCATTGTTTGGGGTTTCGTAAATGATGTTAAATATTTTATGAAGTGTCGCGATGCCTTTTTCATCCAGAAGTTCCAATATCTCAGACGGTATCTCATTTGGGCCAGTCATCTTGTTAGTCATGAGCTTCCCGTATAACCACGCATAAGTCAAATCAAGCATCCGCATATTTGAGTTTGTTTACTTACATTATCCATATGACTCAGTTTGAACCGCAATTTAAAATAAGAACATATTTGTCGCTTTTTTTCGATTGAATAAATTATTGCTCTTTTTCGGAAAACAAAACTATGTCGTCCGCGAACCTCAAATTTGTTAATCTTTGGCTGTCTACATTCAGGCAGTTAAGTTTTTTACAAGTGTATGCTAGTTCTGCAGTAAACAGTTTAGGCGACAAGGTATCACCCTGTAAGACTCCTCTGCCAATTGGGATATGATCCGCGTTTCTATGTGGTTTCACCGACATAGTTGCATATCTATATATATTGTAAATTAACTTTGTGTATCGATAGTCAATGTGGCATGCTTGTAATGCTTCCATAATTTTGTCAAGCTCTACCGTATCAAAGGACTTATGGAAGTCTACAAAAGCCAGAACGAGTGGTCGATTGTATTCGATAGTTTTTTCTATTACCGTTTTGATGCTCTGTAGGTGATCGTTTGTTCCAAACCCAGTAGGAAACCCCGCTTGCTCTATTTGTTGGTAAAAATCAAGTTTTTTCTCAAGTCGATTCGTTACTATTCTTGTTAGGAGTTTATATAGGTGACTAAGAAGGCTTATTGGTCTGTAGTTTTCCAAATCATTGGGATCTCCTTTTTTGCAAATCAAAATTACCTCTGCATTGTGCCACTTGTCAAGTATCGTCTCGTGGTACTGGAAAATTAATTAGTTTGTGCAGAGTACAACGAGAACTACACAAAAATAAATTTCGAACAATTGCCAAGAAAAAGTAGCCATTACTGAGTAATAAAAATATAAAAGCAAGACTAAACTTTGTAAAGAAATACGAAGGCTGGACACAAGAAGATTAGATGAATCGAACATACCTAGAACTAAAATCATTATCAATTCTGATGCAGCAACACCAATAAAATTAAACTTCGCTGAAACCATCAAGATTGTTAAAACGTTCCTCGACCTATGCTACCGAAACTTAGCTTATAATAAAGGGACTTACGAAAAAATTGTGTGTGGTTGAAAGGAAAATGGACAGACTTAATTTTCTTCTTCTTCTTTGGGTGCCATTAATGATTCGTGCCTTGACGACGAATAAGAGTTTTTGTGCCTAAGATCTATCTCTTATGAGATACACATCATCTGCACCAACCCCTAATGTGCCATACTAGAGAATTGTGTTCTATGTAGTGGTTTGCTAATGTCTTTCAAACTTTTCAATAGATAGGTCAGGCGGCACCTAGCAACGACTGTGCTGTCAGCTACCGAAATATAAACCTATATCTTCGAACACAATGTTTGTTAACCCTCTGAAAGAACAACTTAATGGGTTCTAAAATTGGAGAAGACATTTTATTCTCCTTCTAAAAATTTCGTAGAAAAAATAAAATGATAATCAAATTATAGCCTTACTGGCCTGTTGCAGAAATCTCACACTTATTTTTCGTTATGGCATTTTTAAATACATTACATAGCAGCTTTTTTTTGCCGTTCTTCCTATAAATATTTTTTAATAATATACTATTATTATTCATGAACAGCATTTCAAGTTTTATATTTTACATTGTTCGTATAACATTAAATGTTATCTGCCCTCATTCTTTGGTAAATTCTTTTATAACATCCCCAGGGTTTGAATTATTTCCAAAAATTTTTCGAGGTTATGCATGATAAGGGAATTGTCAAAATAACATTTGTATTCGAGCACATAAAATTACTGTTAATAATTCAAATAAATTGAAGATTTGGTAGGAAATGCTAAAAAAATTACACCATTTTTGGCAATTAAAAAACAGAAATTGCTTATTTTATCATTGCAAAGGAATGTCTAAAATATTTACAATACTTTCCTAAAAATATTTGGAACTTCTAGAGTAAAATAGTCACGTCAAAGATCTCTGTTGAGATTTCCATTATTTTGTTTCTTATTAACTTAACAATGAGCAATAGAATAGAATAATAAATTACCATGATAGCACACAAAATTTCACATTGTACATGTCAAACTAAAATGCATTTAACATTTAAAAACAAAGGTAAAAGTGTAAATACTGATAGTACAGAAAAACATAAAAGCAAAACTATATACATTGACAATAAAAACACTACATTATATATATATATATATATATATATATATATATATATATATATATATATATATATATAGAAATCGCCGGATTCCTTTTTCTTATTTTTATTACCCCATGTAGTATTGAAATCCTTCTAGAGAATTAGAGAATTCGGAAGATTTTCCGGTATCGACCAAAAAGGCATATAAAGGATCCAGATCGGCTTTCGTGGACAGTATAGTTTGAGAGCTGGTCGACGCAATTTGAATTAATTTGACAAGTGTCAAAAGTGAGGTTGACAATAGAGAGTTACTCAAATAATACAGTGGGTATAGTCTATTTGAAGGCTGGCCATCCAGAATAAATTGGTGTCGAAAGTGGATCAAATCCAGAAGAGGTTAGTTCAGGTTATAAAATTAGCAAAAAAAGTAAATTGAAATTTTAAGCCAGTGGAAGTCAAGAAGATATGAAACAAGAACTGAAAGAAGATATTGCAAAAAACCAAGAAGATATAAAGCGTATAGAACAAGAAATGCAACAGAAGATTAGCAAAATTAGAGAAGACGTACATGGTGAATACAACATGAGGTGGAAGGAATCTACAAACAGATGCAACCGTTACATTTGCAAATGAAGAGGGTAGCCAGTACAGGTATAATAAAGGTAGATGGTGTTCCTGCAACTAGTGTGATGAAACCACCTACCTTTGACGGCAAAGTATCTTGGCTTACTGATGTCCGTCAATTCGAAGCCGCCGCCACCGACAATAACTGGAGTTTACCGGAGTGCTCTTGTTCTAGCACTACGAGGTAAAGCTATGGAAGGTTCTACCTAATATTCCTGAAGATAAACACAATGATTATAAGTTTATTGTTACTTTTCTAGAGATGCGCTATGGGGAAGCTCACCTCCAAGAAGTTTATAAGGCCCAACTACAAGGAAGAAGACAAAAATACAACGAAAGTCTTCAAGAATATAAGGCGGACATAATGAGACTAATCAATTTGATCTACCCAACATACCCAGAAGAATACAGCAAGAGTTAGCAATGAATAGTTTTATTAAGGGTTTACGTGACCCAGAAACAATTCAGACACTAAGAATGGCCAGACTGAAGAAAATTTCCGAGGCTCTTGTTTATGCTCTTCAGTTTGAAACAAACAGACCTCAAGGAGCCAAGGAAGAGTCATAAGAAGAGTAAATGTTTCCCGGGATTATTGCAAGACCAACGAGGAAATTTTCATGAGGTTAATTAGGGAGTTGCAAGAATTTTTGAATGAAGGGAAAACACATGACAACAAAAATACAACCTTTCGTAACAGAAATAAAATTCGTTGTTGGAAGTGTGGCAAAGAAGGGCAGCTACAAAGCCACTGTACCCGCAACACTGTTCCTGACAGAGGCCCTTATGGCTATCGGCTTCATTTTGCTAATATAGGTGATGATGTTCGAAGAAGCGACTTGAAGAAAATTATACCTTTGTTAATTTCCTCAGGAAAGAAGGTCTGGAACATTTAGCGAATTCTATTTGTTTATTTTTAACACGGAACGCCTATAATAGAAGGTCCAGAAATCACCGGATTATTCCTTTTTCTTATCTTTATTACTTCATGTAGTATGGAAACCCTTCTAGAGAATTAGGGAATCTTCCAGTATCGACCAAAAGAGCATATAAAGGGTCCAGATTGATTTTCGTGGATAGTATAGTTTGAGAGCTGGTCGATGTAACTTGAATTAGTTTGACAAGTATCAAAAGTGGGGTTGACAATAAAAAGTTATTAAAATAACACAGTGTGTATAGTTTGTTTGAAGACTGGCCGTCCAGAACAATATATATATATATATATATATATATATATATATATATATATATATATATATATATATATATATATATATATATATATATATATATATATATCTTCTTATGACTCTTCCTTGGTTCCTTGAAGTCTGTTTGTTTCAAACTGAAGAGCATAAACAAGAGCCTCGGAAATTTTCTTCAGTCTGGCAATTCTGGGTCGCATAAACCCTTAATAAAACTATTCATTGCTAACTCTTGCTTTATTCTTCTGGGTATGTTGGGTAGATCAAATTTATTAGTCTCATTATATCCGCCTTATATTCTTGAAGACTTTAGTTGTATTTTTGTCTTCTTCCTTGAAGTTGGGTCTTATAAACTTCTTGGAGGTGAGCTTCCCCATAGCGCATCTCTGGAAAAGTAACAATAAACTCATAATAATTGTGTTTATCTTCAGGAATATTACGTAAAACCTCCATATCTTCACCTCGTAGTGCTAGAACAAGAGCACTCCGGTAAACTCCAGTTATTGTCGGTGGCGGCGGCTTCGAATTGACGGACATCAGTAAGCCAAGATACTTTGCCGTCGAAGGTAGGTGGCTTCATCACACTAGTTGCAGGAACACCATCTACCTTTATTATACCTGTACTGGCTACCTTCTTCATTTGCAAATGTAACGGTTGCATCTGTTTGTAGATTCCTGCCACCTCATGTTGTATTCACCATGTATGTCTTCTCTAATTTTGCTAATCTTCTGTTGCATTTCTTGTTCTATACGCTTTATATCTTCTTAGTTTTTTGCAATGTCTTCTTTCAGTTCTTGTTTCATATCTTCTTGACTTGTCTTAAGTTCCTGTCTCATGTTCTCCAGACTTGTTTTTAATTCTTGTTTTAAACTTTCCTGATTTTTCTTAGTGTCTTCTTGGCATGTTTTAGCGTCGTCAATTCTTGTCTAATATCGTCTAGATTTTTCGTCATACCGTCTTGTCTATTCTTCATATCCTGTATCATCGTCAACATCTGATTTAAGCTAGTCTGAAGTTGTTTTTCCATTTTTGCTTTTTGTTTCCTAGTTTCCACTGGCTTAAAATTTCAATTTACTTTTTTTGCTAATTTTATAACCTGAACTAACCTCTTCTGGATTTGATCCACTTTCGACACCAATTTGTTCCGGATGGCCAGCCTTCAAATAGACTATACCCACTGTATTATTTGAGTAACTCTTTATTGTCAACCCCACTTTTGACACTTGTCAAACTAATTCAAATTGCGTCGACCAGCTTTCAAACTATACTGTCCACGAAAGCCGATCTGGATCCTTTATATACCCTTTTGGTCGATACCGGAAAATCTTCCGAATTCTCTAATTCTCTAGAAGGATTTCAATACTACATGGGGTAATAAAAATAAGAAAAAGGAATAATCCGGCGATTTCTAGACTTTCTATCATAGGCATTCCATGTTAATAATAAGCAAATAAAATTCTCTCAGAAGTTCTAGACCTTCTTTTATAGACGTCCCCTGAGAAAATTAACAAAGGTAAAATTAATTAAGTAAATTATGAACTCGTAGAAAATATACTTGAAAACCTACAAACTACAAGCACAAACTAATTCTCTGAAACCTATAACGCGTAAAGTTAACATTAAAGTTAAATTAAATAAATAAAATAGGAAAACATAAAAAAAAAACAAGCAAACTGAACAGAGCCTTATCATACAAAATCAACATAAAATAATGCTCTATACATGCCTACTTATTAGAAGTCATAAAATTTTTTATGGAGTAATAAAAAAATTTAACTCTGAGTTACAAATCTTTCACCACGCAGAGCTCGTAACTTAGAATTATAAAAATTAATACAATTATATATAGGCGAGTTTTTGAATAAAGTTATTTTGTATTGGGAAATGACGAGGAGATCACATAGGGATTTATCTAGTCTATCAGACAATTGTGTTTTAGTATTCACGTAGATTTAACATTTAAGTATGTATATACTAAGAAATGGTAATATTTTCTCTAAGATAAAGATATTTTTGCAACTTTCACCAAAACTCAGATTAAAAATCAGTCCCAATATTTGTATTTGAAAAATATGTGATTTCCTGTAATAGCAAGCCAATGAACAATACACTGATCAGTATCGACAGGATATTTTAGACAGAACAGCGACGTAAGCAGAAATCAATTTAGAGCGGACATGATTTATAAAGTCTAAGGATAATTGAGGATCTATAAATGTACCCAAAAATCTAATCCTACTAGAAAACTTAATATTGAACCTTTCTACAATGTCACCATTAACAGGTCTACTATTAAATATATTCATATACGGAGTTTTGTCAATATTCAGGATTAAGGCCATTTCTTTCACACTACTCTTTCATATAATAACAAATATTTAACGTTACGGTTCGAAGCTCATCAGAAGTATCAATCGTTGTGTCATCCGCATAGAAAAAACATTTCCCCGTCTAATGTTTTAAAGTAGATTATCAAAACATAATATAAACAAAAGTGAACCAAGTTCCGTTTCCTGGGATACACCAAGCTCTTCTAGTGTTACCCTGGAAAGAGCACCACCGCATTTGAGCGCCATTCTCCTGTCACTCAAGTAGAAATCAATCCATACCAAAATGGTTCCTCTTACAGCCATAGTTGTGAACCAAAAAAGTCTTATTTACCGTATCGAAAGCTATACAGAGATCAAAGAAGATTGTTATTACATGCTTTCCTTAATAAATTCCCAGAAAAACTTAATTCAAAGAACTACATGAGGCAAATTATATGGACTTTCCTGGAAAAAAGCTATGTTAAGCAAGAGTTAGAACATCGTATTTGTAGATAAAATTAAATATTTTGTTATAATCAATCTTTTCAATAATCTCTGAAAAAAGAAACTAGGACCGAGATCTATCTATAATTCTTGATGTGTCAAGATCGTACTTTTGTGAACAGGAATAACACTAGCACTAATCAATTTATTTGGAAAAACTCCTTCTCTAAGACAACAGTTTATCAATCGTGAAAGAGGACAAAGAATATGTTCTTTTTACTTCTGGATATTTTTACATAATTACCATCAAGATCTGTAGAATTTGTATTTTTGAAATTCTCTGTTGTCTTAAGAACCTCATATTCATTAACGTAGTCAAACGCCATAGTATCGCAAACAAATGGTGCTATAACTATTACTACGAAAATACGGATCATTTTTATTGTGTAGTTGTTCGATAGACACAATATACTAAAGTACATTGCAAATTCATTAACTACATCGTTAGGGTCTGAAGTAAATTTATCATTAAAGCAAAGTTTTATTTGTTTTTGTTTGCAGTTATTTTTATTATTTTTACTATTAACGATAGTCCATATTGTTGTTATCCTGTTACTCGAATTTATTATTTCGTCCGTAAAATATAATGCTTTGCTTCTGTTGATTTCGATAAGATATAACTACAATAATTGTTTTTATTTTTACTACATCATAGATAAAAAAATATATTTGTTTTTTGTCGCATTGCTAAATAACTTTGATCAGCTGTTAAAGAGGTGAATTAAATTTTTTACTGGAAATCATTTGTGCATCAAAATTTACTCAGATTATTTAGTTATCAGAGTTATTGCATTCAAATTAATAAAATACTTCTGAAAAGTAAATATATTATGCAGAATTAACAACAATCTTATTTTTTATTTTGCTTGAAACCCCTTTATTCGTAGGCAGATCCTTTCATCTGTATTACCGCTGATTTATAAGTGATGTTACTAATATATACGAAAATTATCTTCTAGAAAACGTCTGATTGGGACATTTTTACAAATACTACTTTCGCTCTAAGAATTATAGAGATAATTTAATACTCAAACTTTTGAAAATAAAAAAGGTCTTGCTGTAGCTTAAAAATAGATATGATGGCTTTGACAATAAAAAAAGTATTTCAACGCTGTTATCACAAGTTTTTAAAGGCGTATATAGGTTAACACATGCACTGCCGAAAATTCCATACGTTGATTTATGATGGTAATAAATCACTGGCGATTATACTGATTAAGAAATATTGCTTCAGACTGATGGCTTTCTCTAAATTAGAGGAGTCTTTAATAGTAGGTAAAGGAAAACTAACCTGAACGTCACACGTTCAGCCATATAGGTTTATCATTTTAAAATGTTATATTGCTGGATATTTTTGAGTCTGCAATATTATTATTGACTACATTAGCCTATTATTAAGTTTTATATTGGGTTTTAAGGCCGTTTGTTATTTTTTATGAATCTGTTATTTTTTCCTGAATTTTTTGAAAATTTGATATTTGTTGCTTTGATAATGCTTTAATTATTCCTTTTATATTAATAAAAGTGGATTTTGATAGTAAGTTTGCTGTTTATTTTATAATTTATCATATTTTGCTAAGTATTTTCTCGCCAATTTATAGAAGAATTAATTTGTCTTAAATACTGTATTGTATTCAATCTTTTGGCCTCATTCTGGGCTTAAAGTTGGTAAAAATAAGATAATGTAACATCGCAATGGGTCTGGTGACTTGATTACTTTCAGTTTTACTCCAGTGTAGTTTTTTCTTGTATAAAAGGTGCAAAATGTCATTCGTTTTCGATTACAATGTATAAGTAGTTGAGACTGGCCAAATGAAGTTAAAATTCAAAATTTTATACGCAAGTAGCTCATTTATTTTTATTTAATTGAAAAGTTAATGCCAAAATGTGTATCCTGGTTTTTCACATAGTATTTTAGTGAATATTATGATTATATTTAGATCTTATTTAATTTATTATTTTTGGCTTGAAGCTTAGTTAAAATAACATTTATGTTTACCACTTCTAAACTGATTTATTAAATAGTAATTAATATTAAAAATTAAGCATTTAGTGGCACCCAGGAGTCTCAAATCGTAATTATAATATATTTTATTTAGTTATTATAAACATTTATGTAATAGTTACTTTAGTTTGATAATTAATTATTTAGTGTAGTAAATCTTTCCCATGCAACTTTTGATATTTATTAAAATTAAGCATTTAGTGGCATCCAGGAGTCTCAAATCCTAATTATGATATATTTTATTTAGTTATTATAAACATTTATGTAATAGTTACTTTAGTTTGATAAATAACTATTTTATGTAGTAAATCTTTCCCATACAACTTTTGATATATATATATATATATATATATATATATATATATATATATATATATATATATATATATATATATATATATATACAGGGTGATTCAAAAATCGATCACGAAACTTAAGGGGGTGATTCTACTTGACAAAATAAGGGTAGAGCTTCATATAATTTTTTTTCAAAATGTCATTCGTTTTCGAGTTACAAGCCGTCCAAGTTCAAGTTTTTATTTTTTGTTTTTTGAATTACTCGCTTACAGGAAAACCGATTTGACTAATATTTGAAAGATAGGCTAAGCCTTCTGCGCTTCATCATTTTAGTAACAATTCACATTGATTGTTTGCCGCTAGAGGGCACTTTACCTACATTGAAAATTGGTTTTTTTGTCATAATTTTTCAGTGTTGACAGCTACAGTAGTTTTTGGCATAATTTCTGAAAGACTGATGCCAGGCCTTTAAAAAAGGTGCTCTTTATTTACATCGCTAAACCCAACGGTTTAGACGTAAATCACCCTTAAAAATTAAGTGGTAAATTTACTTTTCTCATTTCATTACCACCAGCTACCAGGTAAATAGCTATCAAAGTGTACTAGAGCTGTCAGTTTAACATCAAATAAATTCGCTTTTTAAACTATTTAATTTACAATCTTAAAATAACTAATAATGGCTAATCACCAATATTCAAATATCGAATATTGTGATATCCATTTTTGTTATGGAAAAGCAAATGGTAATGCAGAGTTGGCAAGAAGATATTATATGGAGAGTTATCCGGAAAGAAATATCCCTCATGCTCAAACATTTTCCAGTGTGCACAGGAGGCTTGCGGAATGTGGTTCCTTTAAAAGTTATAATGGAAATAGGGGAAGACCTAGAACTGCTAGAAACGTGCAACAAGAAGAAAGAGTGCTTGAAATTATTGAAGATAATCCAGGTATTAGTACTAGAAAAATTGGGAATGAAGTGCGGCTCTGTCAGGCTAGTTCATGGAGGATACTAAGAGAAGAACAACTCTACCCGTTTCATTCAAAAAAGGTGCAGGCTCTTTATGACGATGATCGGCCGAGACGGTTGGAAATGTGCAATCAGATCCTAGCTAAGTATGAACACGATAATCGATTAATTGGCGTCATATTATTCACTGACGAAGCTGGTTTCACTCGTGATGGCATAACAAATCTACACAACATCCACACATATGCTTACGAGAACCCAAACAATGTGGTAGAAACGAAACATCAGCGTAGATTTTCACTAAATGTGTGGGCAGGGATAATAGGAGATTACCTTATTGGTCCTCATTTCTTTGATGGCCCATTAACTGGTGACGTATACTTAGATTTTATCCAAAATCGTCTCCCATTGTATCTGGAAGATGTGCCATTGGAAGTAAGGGCCAACATGTGGATCCTCCAAGACGGAGCTCCGCCCCACTTTAGTATACGTGTCCGACAGTATTTGAATGCAACGTATCCTGAGCGATGGATAGGACGAAGTGGACCATTGGCATGGGCAGCGAGGTCACCAGACCTTAATCCTATGGATTTTTTCTTTTGGGGTCATTTGAAACAATTGGTGTACGATATTCCAGTAATCAACGTCGAGGATCTTCGCTTCAGGATAATCGAAAAGTGCCAAATTATTAAAGAAACACCAGAAATTTTTCATCGAGTTAGGCGACATTTTTTGAAGAGTGTTAGGAAATGTATTGAAAAAAATGGGGGACATTTTGAGAATCTTTTTTAGTTTGTTTAGTACTGTTTCATTAATTTTTATCAATTAAATGTATATCGCAATAATCCATAATATGAATATTTACTGATTAGCCATTATTAGTTATTTTAAGATTATAAATTAAATAGTTTAAAAAGCGAATTTATTTGATGTTAAACTGACAGCTCTAGTATATTTTGATAGCTATTTACCTGGTAGCTGGTGATAATGAAATGAGAAAAGTAAATTTACCACTTAATTTTTAAGGGTGATTTACGTCTAAACCGTTGGGTTTAGCGATGTAAATAAAGAGCACCTTTTTTAAAGGCCTGGCATTAGTCTTTCAGAAATTATGCCAAAAACTACTGTAGCTGTCAACACTAAAAAATTATGACAAAAAAACAATTTTCAATGTAGGTAAAGTGCCCTCTAGCGGCAAACAATCAATGTGAATTGTTACTAAAATGATGAAGCGCAGAAGACTTAGCCTATCTTTCAAATATTAGTCAAATCGGTTTTCCTGTAAGCGAGTAATTCAAAAAACAAAAAATAAAAACTTGAACTTTGACGGCTTGTAACTCGAAAACGAATGACATTTTGAAAAAAAATTATATGAAGCTCTACCCTTATTTTGTCAAGTAGAATCACCCCCTTAAGTTTCGTGATCGATTTTTGAATCACCCTGTATAAATATATATATATATATATATATATATATATATATATATATATATATATATATATATATACATATATATATATATATATATATATATATATATATATATATATATATCAAATCACTGATATTCTCACTTTTGCGTTCGGCAATAATAACTTTTCTTATCGCCATACCTACTATCTAACATGAATATAATAAGTTTCCTTATCTGTATGTCGTGTCGTAAGCTGAGACAAAGGCAAAGTTAAATTTGTAAGGATCAGATCACGCCTGATTAAGTAGATATTTCTTACCCTAATAATCCTAGAAATAAGACGATGCGTCAAAATACTAATGGGATCGTTTTTTCCCGTATTGTAATAATGGGTTTGGAAATTGGGATAAGGGTTAAGAGGAAAGTTGGAGAGATTCTTTTTTATTTCATTTAACAAGGATGGTCTAGTCCCGATTGAGGTTCTTTGGAAAAGATAAAGAATTTTTTAGAAATAACATAAGAAATTTGGTTATGATGGTAATCAAGCATAGATAAGATATATCTTTTATTTTCTTTCTCCACGTTTTTTCTCTTACTGTATTGAAATTAGAGCCATAAATAAGTTATATATATATATATATATTTATATATATATATATATATATATATATATATATATATATATATATATATATATAAGATATATTAAGATCAGTCGCCGGTAGTGCTAATATAATACATTAACTTCAGGCAACAAATTTAAACCATGTGTGTTACCAATATCGAGTTGCTACCCTAGACCAAATATGTGTTGGATCAGCAAAATTTAATTTTAAGAATAGCAAATATATGATTTTATAACGTGCAAACATATTACCGTACTCTTGGACATGCGTACTATAAAATATTCAGCTAACCATTGACAATACCAAACTTCGAATATCGTTCGCCTTTTATTTTTTATTGGAAACACACAAGCATAAACTTTGAGGAGCTTGTTATACTAAATAAAGCACAAAAAACACGGATACTCTCAAAATACTACAAATCCATCTAAATCGCACAGAACTCTTAAGGCAAAAACAACAAAACATAAGAATTTGTGTATTTGATTACTTTTTTTCCTGTAATCTTCACCATATACAATATTCTTGATTAAAGGCCCACTTCAATGAACTAAAAATGTCAGATCAAGTGAATGCATTTTGTGTTATAAATGGGGTGGTAAAAATAAAACATGTAGGTGCCATCGTCAATACAGACTCATCTTTAGAAAGTTTTATACGGGCACTGAAATGGGGTAGGTAATCAACAAATACAGCTTCATTACTCTAATCGGAATCAGACACGGTGGCTATCATACTACTGTCTCAACCTTTTAGCAGCAACGTACTCATCCTTTTGGTTTTAAATATAATAAATGGGAGAACATACCATTAGCATAGACAACCCTTTTTGTAGCACCACGCCCACCACTTGTTGCTTTCGAAACTTGTTTTATACCTTTTGGTTTTTTCGAACTATGATGATGCCAATTTCATCAATATTAACAAAATGGTAAGCTGGAAATTCGACATTCTTTGTAAGTCTTTAAGTTAGTCATAATATAATTTAATTTCTTTGGCGTTAAAGGCCGAAATTTTGTTCAGCAATGTCGCGTGTGGGAGGCTGACTGAAGCATATCGGTACATAAATGTGTAGTGGAAGTAAGTTTTCAAATTCTTATTTTTTATCTTTATTAAACATGGAATGTCGATCTTTTTCTGGTAGTTTAATTGCTTCTAGTTTAACTTGCCTAAATATTGTAGTTTTTGACACAGAAAATTTATTTGCGGCTTGACCGAGAGTAAGCTGCTTTGTGTTTCACATTTATGATGACTAATCAGAGATTTTTCGTAGTGTAATGTCTTTCTAGCGTAACTTCAAGGTATCTGAAACCTGTTTTCACAATAAATCAAATTGCTTGCAAAATTATTATGGGTAATCGAGGAAGTTTAGGGTAATTAACCCAGTAAAAAATAAAATACATTTGTTTGAACCCATGGAAAGATAATGTTCTTACACAATAGTCTGAATTTCAAAAACTACAAGAAAAGGGCTATAATATTTTTAATATACTTACTGTCAAAAGGCCTGCACAACGTTCAGTCTCCAATGCTGCACTAAGCGACTTTATTACGAAATGGTATACCTTTACCCCACTATCGTCTACTCTTCTTTTATCACATAAAGTGATCACACATTCATATATATATATATATATATATATATATATATATATATATATATATATATATATATATAAACTGTAAAATTTATAAATATTTTCTGTCACAGTAGGAGCTGTTTTTTTGAATAATTTAAACCGAACCCATTAAATAAACAACCAGACCACAACCTAAAAAATAAAAATTCTTGGTATTACAACATCTTGTGCGCTACGTTGATTCGGAGATAATGAGTTAATATTGCAGTCAATCATGCACAGAGAGTGGATCGTATGACTAGTTACATGGAGCTAGTAGTTCAATCCTTTGTTCCAAGTATGTTATATGAGAAATAAATAGAAAAATCGATACGTTTGCAAATATATCAATTACCCTTTCTCGTATCTTCATACGATATACGGAAACAAGCAAATTTAACAGACGACCCGTGCAAGGTCGATCGAGATGTGCCAGTGCAAGTGCAAATCGTTTACTACAAATAACACTTTGAAGAAATCGAACTGCAATGGCACCTGAGCTCAGTGGAGATCATCAAAGAGCTACTGGAAGTAAATTTACAGTCTGTAGAAATTTAAGAAAACAGATTTAACAGTACGGTGACCTGCGAAAGTTTTAAAATTACTTCTAGAGCGTTGGAGAGAAAAACGAAACCTCGTTCATTTTCGACTGTCTAACAATGGAGTCTTTTACTCTTTTGTGATGAAATATGTCTTCGACTGTGTTATCATTGTTCAAATTTCAATTTAGGTTTACTATTGCTAGACTCGTTAAACTCACTCAAAATTAATTTTTAGCTCAAACTTTAATAAATCCAAAATCTAAAAAGGATTACTTTAATAAACTCCAGTTAATGGATCTTACCCTACCTCTTAGGTAAGATTATAGAATAATAAAAAATAACTCAATTAACACTAAACACGTAAAAGATAATCCAACTAAACAACTTAACTCAATTACTGGAAACATTTTTTCACCCCAAAATCCCAAAAGGATGGTCCAAATAAATTGAGATGAAAAAATCACAGCTATTTGAGTTGCCTCAAAAAGGAAATTAAGATGGAGGCGAATGGCCTCGGCCTTATATCAAAGATTCATGCATGCGCACAACGCTCCATCCTTCTAGCGTATTCATAATTTAAAAGAGATGATAGCTCAACAGTGACCCTATGCGAGTTATTGGGTAACAACAATCGGCTCAAATAAATTTGTTAAATAGGCCAATCCATCAATCATAAATATTTTCATCTCAAAATTAAATAAGTAACCCATTAGTTATGAATTAAAGAAACACATTTCCCACCGGCCATTACCGACGAAGATCAAGTAAAGAAAGTTTCCTGCCGGACACAGGGTTATAAGTTAAAGCAGAAAAAATAGATTCTACGCTCTCAAAAATTACTGATTTCCTAAAAGTTTAAGGATCCTGTAGAATAGATGGCGCCTCCGAACTGATAACGGTAAATCAAGTTACGAAACGGAAATCTATAAAAACCACCTACCCAATAAAGGACAACTGGGGAAACTCCTCGATAAGTGGTGTATTGATGGTAAGTTCATAATATCAGTAAACACCGAGAAAAAAAAAACATTGACAGAGATGAAAACTGAAACATGGGGAAAATTTCGAAGTAGTAGATATCTGTTGGACTTCCATTGTCTTTATTTTTGTTGAATATCATGACGTTGCGGCTAGTAGTTGTCTCTAGCCGTTTTCAAGTGAAACTCTAGAAATAACTACTAGCCGAAACGTCGTGATATTCAACAAAAATAAAGACAATGGAGGTCCCACAGATATCTACTACTTCGCAAGAAACATCGTTGTCTACGACCTTCAAACAAACATATGGGGAAAATGAATTAAGTTATGGCGACTACTACACAATGGATTCAAAAAATAAGACCAAATAGCTCACAATGGAGAGACGCGAAAAATAAAAACTTTTGTCAAATTCGAGAGTGACAAGAAGCTTAAACAAAAGGAAAACAGTACCATAAACAAAGCAAACTCTACCCAACTTATTAAAGATATTTCACGAAGACTACCATACGAAGAGATTAAAGGAAGAATTACACTTAAATAGTGGGCAAGAGAACCGAGATTTATCTGGAAAAAGGTAACAGTAAGTGCAACAACAATAGAAATAAATTCAACCGCCCACATTCTAGTAAATGCCAAGCAAAACAACAGCGACCAAACAGTGATTATCAAATGTAAAAAAATGTTATTTTGTAGTGTAAGAATGTAACAAAAATTCAGAAAGTATAAATAACGGAACTTGGAAAAAAATTGGTAAGGAAGTAGGACTATGGGGATTTGTAGTAAAACAAAAAATGCAACTAACAAAGAAATGCTTTTATTCACAAAATTTATGAGATATAATTATTGAGAAGAATATTTTATTTCATCATAAGGTATTTGCTAAAAGAAAAAAGACAAAATTAGTTGAATTAGCCATGGTAAACTTAAATTGAAATTTCAACCAATGACATTATTTTAGTTAACTAGAGAGGGGAAGAATTGCAACCATGACTAGAAGTAGGTACGAAAGGTGTAGAAATAATAGAATACTCTTTGAATAATTTCGCAAATGAATTTACGATGTCAGTGGGATTAGTTCCTTCCTGATCTTGATAAGACATAGCAGATGAGTACCATTAGACTTCCTAAGATTGATGTAGGATCAGAACGATTGGGGGTTCATTTTAAATTTCGCTTCAACATTTATAAGATAAGTACTCTAGGACGTACGGATAAGATTTTTTACTTACTGCTCTAGCGTTCCTGAAAGATAAATAATCGCAAGTCTCATTAGATCTTTTTATATTTCGGCCATAGCAACTCATTATTTTTTAATAAGCAAATTACCTCCCTAGTGAACCAAGGTGGGTACTTACTATGCCTGAATAAGGTCTTTGGCACCGTCTCATTAAGAATTACATCTATATGTTGATAAAATACCGCCATAGCCTCTTCAACAGTAAGGCCCAAAAGCAAAAAAAAAACAGTCTTTGTCGAGCAGAAGCTGGTACATCCTAGGAAAAGCAGCTTTTGCAAAATTATATGCGTTTCGTTCTTTTAATTTATATTTGTTTTGTTTGCAAATTCGAAAAGGGCATGTTATCAACAATGAAGGATGATGCATATCAACAGGTAGCATTGCCGAATCAAATTTAGCAACTCTGCAAGAGTTCAGTGGGCCAAACACCCAGTCAAGAAGCCGACTGTTGTGATTTTTTACATTATTGAACTGACACAAGTTATAAAAGTTAATAAAATTATTAATGGCATGTAGTTTTGGACTGTTCGTTGTATAACGATGTCCGCAGACGTATATTCGGGAATATTAAAATCACCCAAAAACGACATACTCGAGACACCATTCAAATCTGGCAAGGCTTTAAGATTTACGAATAAATCGCCGTATGCCGTTAAACTGGGTGGTATATAAATAACAATTACAGGAAAAGTGCAAAAATTAGCTTTGATAGATAATCCTAAAATATCAATATCGGGAAGGTTGTCTGAGATTAAATTAGTATCGATTATAGCGGCTGAGAAACTTTTATTTAGTGCAAGGCGTACGCCTCCCCCTCTCTTAACGTTTAGCAAAGCCGTTCTACGATCACAACGAAAGACTGAATAATCGGAAGAGAATAATTCACTATCAAAGACCTGTGGCGACAACCATGTTTCCGAGAATGCAATAAGATCATACTTGTAATAATAAGATGCAATAATAGTGTATAGGTTTTACTCCGCGGACATTTTGATAATAGATCGCAAAATTTTTCCGGCATTCATTAGATTCAGAATTCCGTTCGGACAAACTATTCGGATCAACAAAGCCAGTAACACTAATGCTACTAATACCACCGCCAAGGACACCACTCGTGGAAGTACGTTCAAGATCGCCATAGCACGTTAATTGCTACTGCCTACCAAGTATTTGAGTCCTGAACACAGGTAATTTACACTTGTAAAATGGACAGTTCTTATCCCACGCAGCATGATCAGCATCAGCAATGCCATCAGAAAATTTAGACAAGTGATTCATGCAGTTGATACACTTAAGAGACTCAGAGTTTTTACAGTCCGATAGACCATGCGCCTCATAACATCAAGGACATACCTTCTCTGAAGTGCAATTTTTAGAAGTATGATTATAACCGGAGCAGTTAAAGCATCTAAGAGGTTCCAATGCATATACAACACACGCATCATACCCGACCAGTAAATATTTATTACGTTGAGTCGATACCTCCTCCATGATACGAGTCGCAATATCAAGCTCAATGGTCGCCTGAAAGATCTTATAATTATTTTTAGTATATCCAATTTACATTCAGAGTTAGCACAAACAACACGTTCATTTTGAATTTTTAAACACTGAATAAGTTCCTCGTGGGACAAGTCCTGTGTGATACCAACAATCTTAATTCTTGGCTGTGGAACGCTAACCTCCTTCACATCGAAGTCGTTGACCAATTCGTCCTTGGCCAGGCTACAGAATTTTTGTGCGTCTTCCTTGTTTCTGCATCCGACAATCATGCCGCCATCCCTCGTATGTCGAACCTCATTTATCAAAATGGCTGAGTCCAATGGCTTAATTTTGGAAAACATCTCAGATCTGACACTAGTTCCAGCCCTCAGTGGTTGTTTGGGCGCGATAACAATTGCCGATTTATCAGTAATAACTTGAGCAAGTGACTGGGAAGCACCAGCGGAATCATGTGACTCATCCAGTTTACAAGCGATATCATTTTTGAAGTTCTCGAAAGATTGCTTGAGATTTAACAGTTTAGAATGCACTGTCTGTTCAACAGCTACTCTAAGATCAGCCTCTTTTTGTTTGACCGCCAGGCAAGTACTACAAAATCAGAAGAAACCTGGGATCGAGTGGATCTTGTCTGCTTCAGCACGCAGGCTGCAACAACTTTGGTGGTATTGATTTTTACAAAAACCGTCTCAAGAAATACAAGGTTTCCTCTTCGATACATCCGATTGACATATAGAACAACTCACGAAATTAAGGAAAATAACTCTCACCTACGTTTATCTCTTGTAGACCAACCTCAGGCTTGTTGACTATCCAAGGCATGTAATGATGGAATATAAATCGCGCGGAAACTGCACTTTATTTAAACTAAAATCAAGAGCTCCAGACAGGCACGTTCGCACGCAAGCGAAACTTTTTATAGTTTAGAAAGTTGGTACCGATTTAAATTTTCTCAAATTTCAATCAGTAAAAAAAGATTAGTATACTGATGACGTATATTTAAAAATTAGAAAGTCCTAAAAAATAAAAATATATTTTAATTTGAATTAAAGTTAGTAAAAATCACTTTTTTATAATTTTATTTAGTACGTTAACAATAAAAATTTACCTCAGTAATATCTACTTACATTTCGATAAAAAAAAAAAACAGAGAAAACTAAACCACTAATTAGAAACTAATACAAGAAAATAACCTAGATGAGAATTCGGTGAGATAATCTTTCAGCCAACAAGCAACGTATCGCCTTCTATAGTATAATGAGGAACTTCTAAGTTAGTAGGAGCCGGTCCCTTTCGAGTTCTTCCAGAAATGTCAAAATGGGATCCATGGCAAGGGCAGTAATAACCACCAAAGTCACCTTGATGGGATATTGGGACGCAACCTTAAAAATAATTATTTATATATTATATCATATGGCATATACAGGGTGATCCACTAGTTTACCAAAATTTAATTGCTCCTTTATTATAAAAGTTACAAAACAATATTTTTATATAAAATTTGTAGAAGATTAACATCTCTATATGTCAAAAGTATGTTTCCAAAAAAGTGCGAAAAATTTTAAAGCTTCTTGAGCTAAATGTAAGCATACAAGTTTATATACACATATGTCCAATAAGGTATAGCTTTTAAGATACAGGGTGTTTAATTTTATTATAATTGTTAGTTTTTTAAACTTATACCATTTCTTTTTAAAGAAAATTAAGTCATATTTTGAACATACAACACTTTCTACAGTTCTCATAAAAAAAATTTTATAATGTGAAATAATCTACCTAGTCTATAAAATTTTACCCTCTCTAACTTTTTTTTTCGGACACCACTGACTCGATTTGATTATTCAGTTAGCTTTCACATCTGTAAAACTTTTTTGTTCTTCAAGTTTTACTCTAAAAATCAATAGTTTTTCCATAAAAAAAATATGTTCAGATGCATCTCCAGTTAAGTCCTGTAGGGGTGGTTTATTAAACGACCAAAAGATATAGTAGGCTGTCGTCAAACAAGTTAACGCCTAATTTGTCTTATTGTTTTTTTTTGTTGTAATATGTATAAAACAGCATTTACGAGAAAATGGTAAATTTCCAAAATGATCTCCTGATTGTGGACGTCCTCGGGAAATAAGAACTAGAGCACTAGAGGAAGCGGTTTTTAATTTAATACAAAAATCTCCTAAAACATGTATGCCAATATATGAAATATAAGCAATTTCACAGTAATTTTAATGTTAAAAGAACACCAATTTTATCCCTGCCATATCCAGCGAGTGCAGGCGCTTTCACTTCGAGACGTTTTACCGCGAATAGTTTTGCCAGTGGATACTTCAAATGATGACCAGATCTCTCCTTTTTTATCTCGTATTTTGTTTACTAATGACGCAAGCTTTTCAAAGAAATCTATAAGAAATTTTCACAATAATCACATTTAGGCTGAAGAAAATCCGCATACATTTGTTTAAGCTAATTATCAACATTTGTTTTCATTAAATGTATGGATTGGAGTCATAGACGATTATCTAATTGGCCCATGTTTTCTTCCATTAAGATGAAATGGGGACCAATACCGTCAATTTCTCGACGAAGACTTACCTGCCTTTCTTGAAGAGGTTTCTCTTCAAGTTAGACAAGAATAATGGTTTAGGCATGATGGCGCTCCAGCATATTTCAGTATCCATGTACGCCGTCACTTGCAATTAGAGGCAGTGTATCCAAATCGTTGATAAGATCGATGAGGCACTTAACATTGGCCTGCTCGATCTCCGGATCTAAATTCTTTGGATTTTTGCACCCGGGATTTCCGTAAATCTTTGATTTATACATCTCCTGTTGAAGATGTTGAACCAAGATCGGATTCTGGCATTATGACTGAGGGTCATTTTCAACATTTCTTGTAATTTCTGTTATAAATAATTTGTTACTGCTGTTCAAATTTCGTTATTATTATGTTGTATTTTGTCCCAGTTGGTTAAAATAAATCTGAATGAAAATTGATTAAAACGAATATATTATGATTTTTTACTTATGTATTTTTTTTGAGGAAAATTTATTGACTTTTAGAGGAAAATGAAAGAGACTAAAAAAAAGTTAGAAAGGGTAAAATTGTACAGACTGGGAAAAAAGTATCACTTTGTACATTATTTCACATAATAATATTTTTTATGAGAACTGCAAAAAGTTTAATATGAGAAAAATTTAACTTAATTATCTTTAAAAACAAATGACGTAAATTTCAAAAACCAAAAATGGTAATAAATTTTAACACCCTGTATCTTAAAAACTAAGCAATATGAGACATGTGTTTATATGAACTTTTATACTTAAAATTAACTCAAAAATAACTCTTAAAAATTTTTCGCACTTATTTGAAAAAACCCTGTATATTTTCACATATTTGGATTCCCCACCAAAATTTTTTATACAATCCTTAAGTAATTTTTTCTTTATTCTTGCAGTATTGCCAAATTAATGACAAAAATCTATTAAGTTTGAAAAAACAACATGGCTTTATAAAATTTGTAATATTGCCCAACTCACATTAATGAGAACGCAAACGCCTGTAACTATTCTCGATACAGGTTAAAGATATTGTTTGAACCTATAAAATAATTAACACAAGTATATTCAATAGGTTTTTTTTTTGCAAACATTTAAAACAACAAAATTCAAAACTCATTTACCACGATTCTTCTAAAGGGGCATCCTGTATCTAGCAAGCTTTTTATAAAGAAATTTTGATTACCTTTTTGGTAAGTATTGGTGTATTTTGAACTTTATTAAATGTTCTTCAAAAGAACGTAATATTTTCAGTTCTCATAGTTAGCCAAAAAAAAAATTAAAAGTTCTGTGTTACTTTATTTTAATATTAATTTTTCTAACTGAAATCAATGACATGATTTATGTTCTGGGTACCAGTGAGAGGCAAGAATTTAAAAAGATAGGTATCCAGAGAGACGACAGCCAGAAAGGCATTTGAACAGTTAATGGAGCGTTTTGAAAGTAGAGGAAGTGTATCCTATAATAAAAATGTTATTAAAGAACGTATTCTTATAGAAAAAAATGAATCAAATATCCAATTAATTTTTATTGAAGATTCGCATATCGGCCAACGACCCCTTGCCCAACAAATGCATATAGCGCAATCATCGACACGAGGAATTTTAACAGCCAACAAAATGCATCCATACCACATTCAGCTATTACAAGAACATTATGATGAAGTTTATGTGAATAGACTAAGGTCTTGTGAATGGGTTCAAAATAAAATTAAAGAGCAATGGAAGTTTGCAAATTATGTGTTATTTTCTAACGAGGACCCATTTCACAAAAATGGTAATGTCCAATCCACATTTTATAAGAATCCAGTTATAGATCAGATACCTAATTGAATTATACAGGGTCTCCGGAAAATCGGATATGAAAAAAACACATAAAAGGAATACTACAAGTTCATATAAACTTTTTCGTTTAGGCCTTCTATTCGGAGTGCAATGGAATCAGGCTTTTTAAACATAATTATTGAACCAATTGATATATTTCAATTTTTTTAGTATGACTTATACCAGGTAATGCTCTTCAAATTACTATCCAAGGAAGTGTTGAGAATTACTCACAACTGCAGGGACGGACTAATTGAGACGCTCGTGAACCCATTTTTTACTCCCTTTGGACAACGTTTTTTTACATACCTTTAACTACTGACTAAAAATTAAGTGCTTCTCATTCATGCCGCTAATCGAAAAAACGACATTTTATTTACACAATTGGTCCCCTAACTTCTGTCGGGTTGAATGTACAAAAGAGGAATTTCCCCCTATCATCATAGTTTCAATAAAAGGTTAAACTAACTACTTGGTTAAAAACTTCGTAAGAGGGTTCAACAAGGACTCTGTGAAGTCTGATACACTCGCGGGCACGACGAATTGACGACTGCCGTACCCGCCACATTAACTCAGCATTATTCCTTATTTGATCACAATGAAACCGTGATTCTTCGTAGAAGTTCCTCCCTACTATCGACAGGAGTGCAATACACCAAGATTTTGAGGTATCCTCAGGTGAAACTTCAACGGCGTTAGGTCGGGAGATCGAGGAAGTCAGGCAAAGGTCTTCCTTTATCTATCCAATGGTTTGGATAAACGTTATTCAGGTACTCCCGCACAGCAACGCTGAAACGGGGTGGTTTCCCATCGTGCATGTAGTACATGTTTCGGCGGGTTTCAAGTGATACAAGCTCTACTAGATCGTGAAAAACGTTCTGGAGGAACTCCAAATAAAGTTCTTCATTCAGTCGTTCCGGCAATAGGAATGGTTCAATCAAAAAATTTCCAGAGTCCTGCCCAGACATTAATTGACTGAAACTGATGTAGATGATGTGAAACAATAGTTGCATGAAAATTTTCATCAGCTCATACATGTGAGTTGTGTAAATTTATGATACCATTTTTGGTAAACCCTGCTTCATCTGTGAAGGGAATATTGCTAATGAAGTTTACATTATTTCGTTGCTGATTCAATAGTCAGTTTGCAAACTGCATTCTACGGGGAAAATCTTCAGGAATCAGTTCGTGTACTTTTTTCAAATGATATGGATATAGGAGCTGTTCTTGAAGAACTCAAACTGCGCTGATAATTTTCGAGTGCTCGTTGACGGAGTATCATCTACAGCATTTAAAATATTTTTCTTTAATTTCGGCGTACGTACCGCTCTTCCCGACTATCATCAGTACTTATTTTCCCAAAATTATGAATCAATTTAATATTACCTTATTAAATGGAATCGCCCGCCGTTCTCCCTCAGACGTTGGTCAACTCGTTGAAATGTTTTCTGAACTGGAAGAGTATGATTAGGATATCTGTCGTGATATAACCTCCTGGCTTCCAAAGCATTGCAAGTTGCAAGGTGATACATTAGAGGCATATCTCAATAAACGTGTATTCCATATTTCGAATTATTTCACAACTAATTTCACCATGAAATCCAAAAATCACTAAATTGATATCTAAATAAAGAACCCATGTATTAGCGATTTGAAAGTTGACAGTTGCAGGATATTTATTTCTTTCGTACTTAGCAACATTTACAACAGTACTTTGATTTTGGTGGCGATAAAATAAAACGCACAGTTTTTGCGAACCTATGTCGAATTGAAATTCACAGAATTAGACGTTTTTAACTAAAGAGATAAACTCTAATTTTATATGGAATTTTTTTTTACCAGAAGGTTGAATATTTGATAGGAACAAAAATGTATCCATTATTCAAATACATGATGTAAATAAAATAGCGTTTTTTCGAAAACGGTTAGGAATAGGGACATGAATGAAGAGTACTTAATTTTTAGTACATAGTTAAGAATTTGTAAAAAACGTCCAAAATTCTTATCATATTGGGCGTAAAAAAAATGGGGTCATAAGTGTCACAGCTAGTCTTTTCCTGCAGCTGTAAGTAATTAATAACATTTTCTTGGATATTAGTTTGAAAAATGTTACCCGGTATACATATACCTGGTGGTTCAATAACTATGTGTAAAAAGGTTGATTTCATTGCAGCTCTTTGAGAGCCCATATCTCCGAAGAGAAGGCCTATACGCAAAAAGTATATATAAAATTGTAGTATTTCTTTAACGTGTTTTTTTTACATCTATGAGATTTCCTCCATTTTCCCGGACACCCTGTATATTTTGTGACTCAATTCGTCGAGTATATATGTTGTTTTTTTTTACGTATGTACACCGATTACTCCGGAACGGCGACACCGATTTTAATGAAATTTTTTACGTTATATTCAGGAAGTTGCTGCGGTGCTGCCATATTTTTTTGGACGAAATTGGTGTAATAAATTCCAAGATGGCGTTGACAATATGGCTGCCAAAAAAATTAATCTTGTCCGATTTTCTCCAAAATTGGTACGGGGGAATTTTTGGGATCATACACAACTAATCTAAAATTATTTTTAAAAAATTTCATATGGCGGACAAAAAAATTTAATTTTGTCCGATTTTCTCGAAAATTGGTGTGGGGGAGTTTTTGGGTCGCACATAACGAATCCAAAATATTTTATAAAATTCAATATGGTGGATCCAATAGGGCGGACAAAAAAATAAATTTTGTCCGGTTTTCTCTAAAATTGGCACAGGGGAGTTTTTGGGGTCGCAAATGACGAATCTAAAATTATTTTTAAGTATTTCAATATGGCGGATCCAACATGGCGAACGAAAAAATCAATTTTGTCCCATTTTCTCCAAAATTGGTACAGGGGTATTTTCGGGGTCGCACATAACGAATCTGAAATTATATTTAAAAAATACAATATGGCGAGTAAAAAATTAATTTTGTCCGATTTTTTCAAAATTGATATGTTGGAATTTTTGGGAACACACATTACGAAACTGAAATTATTTAAAAAAAATTAAATATTAAATCCACACCACTCGATTTTGTCTAAAATCAGTATTGGGGGATTTTTGTTAGTGCTACTTACGAATTTAGAATATTTTTTGAAAAACTGGAAGATTCAATATGGCGTCCTGAAAATTTTACATTTTTCGATTTTCTCCAAAACTGATATAGGGGTTCTTGAGGGTGTAAATTATGAATTTAAAAGTATTTTTTCAGGATTCAATATGACGAATCCAATATAGCTTACTAAAGATTTTACATTTTCTGATTTTGTTCAAAGGTGGGACTCAATCGTTTAAGGGGGTTTTTGCGGTATTGTATTACGAATATAAAGTTAACTTTTTACAACTATTAAGTTGATAAGGTAGAACATGAATGGGGCGTATACAAACACAACATGGAATATAAAATATATCGGGCAAAGATTTACGTCTTAAGTACTTTAAATATTGATTTTGGAAGGTTTTGGGGTCTATATTACCAATCTTAAATTAATTTGAAATTTAAGATAGTGGATTTACTATGACAGACAAATTGTTTGACAGAATTTCACTGGTATTTGGAAAACTCTAAGAATCAAAGAATTTTTAGTGGTTCATTTTAGGGTGATTTACAACTTTGGATAAAATGTGTGATTTTTTGCCACCTTGGAGTCATTGCGAGGTAAACTATTCTCGATTAGCAATTAGTTCAAATAACTTATGGATATCATAATGAATTTAAAACTAAAAATCGAAAAATAAAATTTTTATAAAAAAAATTGAACCGATTTCTAAAAGTGAGCTAAAAAATGAAAAATAACTATAAATTTTTATAGGAAATTCAAATTTTTGAAGTTGGCGCCAAATTATTTCTAAATGAAATAAATAACTACTAATATATACAAATTATGGTAAAAAAGTTCACATTTTATCAGATATTAGTTTGGCGCCGACTTCAAAAATTTCAATTTCATATAAAAATTTATAGTTACTTTTCACTTTTTAGCGCACTTTTAGAAGTCAGTTCAATTTTTTTATAAAAATTTTATATTTATAAATAAAGAATGACTGGCTCAACGATCCAAAGCCACAAAATGGTAGTTTCTATTAATAAAAATTAAATAGGTTGAACTATTATATATTTATTCTGGAATTATATTGTAAATTTTTCTTGCTCAGAATCTAAAAAACTAAACAATATTTTTGTAATTTGACCCATGTCCCTAAAATACATACATGATTTTATATATAATTTGAAAAAGAAATGTAATTTTTGAGAAATGTAGCGATTATACTTATAATGTGCAATAATACCTAAATGAGTGCAAACTCCTATAACAACCAACCAATTTGGATGTTTTACTCTATCTGCGTCGTCCTCGGGATCTCTAAGTATTGATAATGGTACTTCTCTCACCTAAAATAAGGATAAACATTTTTGGAAAAGTTTCCAAATATGTCGTAATATAGAAAAATTGCCTTTAAATTTAATGGAGGGACCATACTATGCAGATATATAACAGTACACAAAGCAACAGCTGATCCACTATGAAAAATATGTCGATTTTGTCACACTGACCTTATCTCAGTTTTAATTGAGCCACCTTTTAATGGTTTCCGTAGTTCTAACTAGATTTATTTTATTAATTTTTTGGTCTAGATATATAATTGTGTGAGGAATTGGGGATAGTTTGCCCATTAGAGCTGGTCCTCCAATCCTATTTCCCTTAGAAACCTTAAAATATTGGATGGCTTAAAAGTGAACAATTCTTCTATATGGTGTGCTGCCAAGATTTACATTCTAGGGTTTTCTAAACCGCTGTACTCTGAAAAGACGTGAATAGATATTTCGTCCTCTTTCTTGCAGAATCTATACTCTTTTCTTTCTGGCAATTTCAGTTTCTTGAGGGGTCCCTTCAGGTGGCAATGTCCGTTCAAAATTCTTGTTAGAACTTTAAGTTGGTGGTAATTCCCAAGAAGTATCTTCGATTTTCTCATTCCTCGCAGATCAATCCAATAATTGGATGTACTGTTCTCTGCCTATCTTTTTAGTTCTTCCAATATTACACTGCTACTGATTCCACAGAAAGGTTCAGGTTCCAGAAATAGTGTTTTGAGCCCCTTTTCGCGAGCTTGTCTATTATTTCATTCCCCTCTATCTCGTTGTGTTCCAGTACCACAGGAGGGTGACCTTATTATTCTTACCTAATTCGCTTAGTTCCTCTATGCATTCCCAAACTATTTTGGAGCTGATTGACTGAGAACTCAGAGCACTTATGGCTGCTTGACAATCCGACATGATAATAATCTCATATCGATCCAGTTTTTCTCTCTGCTGAATTAAATGCATTTCTTGATGACGTGTATGGTGTCTGGTTCTGGATCCACTTCAGTTACCTTCGTTGTTTTGGAACCATCTGTATACCATTTACTGGGATTCTTGTTAAGTTTTTCAATAGTGTTTCTACCTCATTCACTTTTTCGACTCGACTTTGTGTTGAAGTTTGTCACGGAGTTTAACTTCTGTCTCATTTCATTTTGGGGCATATTCCAGATCTGTTGATTTCTGAATAAAATTTTGGGCCTTTATTGTATGACTGTATCTCTCATCATCCTATATATTGTCTTCTTCGCCATATTCCCCACAACTATATGTAGAGGTGTAAGGTTTAGGATTACTTCCATGGCAGCCGTTGGGCAGGTTGTCACTGATACAGTTATACAAGCACATGCCAGTTTTTAAACTTTCGAGAGGTTAGCTCTCGAATTAGCTCCACTGATTCTTTCACTCCAGATCACTGCCCCATATGCAGTGTATATCCACAGAATTTCGGAGAAGTTTATTATTTAGTATCAGGCCCAGAAATTTAACCGCCGATTTCCACTCAAAAAGATTTCTTTTCCTTGTAAAGCCTATTAGAACGTCTTTGTGGGATTGATATTTAGTTCCATAATCTGGTAACATTCTTTAGTGTATTTAAGTCTTCTTTGGACTATATCGCAGAGGTTATTCTCGAATTTGCCCCTCCCGATTATTATAATGTCATTGGCATAGCCCTGACAAGATATGACGAGGTCAATCAGATCACAGAGAAGTCGATCTGAAATTAGTCTTCACATAAGTAGAGGTTGTCCTCTGGTGGTAGACAGGGCAATGGTGGCCTGTCTTATCTCTGTCTTTGCTATTCTAGTGGAAAGAAGTCGCACCACCCATTTGGACGTCTTTCCGTCTACTCTCCTGTCATCAAGTGCTTTTTTGACTGCCTGATGTGAGCGTTGTCAAAAGCCCTTTCTACATTAAGAAAAGCACGTAGCAAGGTTTCCTTGCCGTTCAGAGCGTCTTGAATCTCATATGTTAATTGTATCAGTTCGGTTTCTGTAAACCTGCATGCGTGATTCGCATGTTGATCAGGGTGCAGTGGCACCTGTTCAAGAATGTCTGTTGTGATGTAGTGATCAACTGCTTTCACCATCGTTTTTAAAATAAACAATTTGGAAGCTCACAGACGCCATACGGTGAGCTTTGAAAATGATTAATGAGATTTTACTGAAACTTCAGCTGCCCTTCAGTCCTGGCACACGGAATACCTGAAAACTTTTGATTACATATATATATATATATATATATATATATATATATATATATATATATATACATAAATTAGCTCATTGATCAGCTTCCCACTCTATCATCAAATCAGCTCGTTAGTAAAACCGTATTATTGTATTGTTTTCGTTAACATCCTAGTGCTAAATTTTAATTCATTCAAGGGTGTAAAAATTTCATTACAAACAGATGGATGCATATATAAGATACCATAATACTGTATCTCCAATGGAATTACAGGCATATTCAAAATTTCGGCTCAAATAGACGTGTAAAACTACGTGGAACATGTGTTTTAAAATTTCATTGCGAACAGACAGACGTGACGTACTTGTAAAATATCATATGTGTTGTCATAGGAACTTTATACACATGTCAAATTTTAGCCCAATCGGAAATGCAGATACGGACAGATACAGTTAAATAAAAACTAAAATCCGTTTCTGAAAAAAATAAGAAATTTTTAAAATTATATCTTAAGTTTTAATACTTCTTTGGGAGTTTTATAGAACCTTCTTATATTAGATGGACTAGAATTTTGTCCTATTTGTCATGTCGCGTTACTCCGTTGAGCATGAGAACTATCTCTGAGGCAGCTTTTTAGGCGGTCGCTCCAAGAACTTTTATCTAACAGTTTTTGGTTTTTGTATATTTTAACAAGTTTCTCTTCATTCATTCTTTCCAAGTCCTTGTTCTATTGCTTTACTTTCTTCTTGCTCTTATGTTTCTTTACTTGTTTCTTAGTGATATGCTCAGTATTTAGCAGCACTGTCATTTCTATACTTCTTATTTTTCACCTCCGTTCCTGCCCTTGTTTCCTTGGTATATAATAGTATAGGCAGCACCATTAACATGCATATTTTTATTTTGTTTTTGTTTTTTATCTTTATTCCTCCACACCTTTCCGTTCAAAGCTTTTGCTACTTCTGTTCCTTTTTTGTGTTTTTTGTTTCGTCTACTTGACTTCTGTAGCTGTTTCACTAGTTATTCTTCGAACTTATTACCTTCGATCTGCACTTTACATATGATTGTTGGTTTAGCTGTTACGATGGATACTAAATAAACTGGAAAAAAATTGTTTAATGTAAATGTGAAATTTATTTATTTCCTACCGCTTTTACTGCGTCATCTGTTCGATGCCAAATGAATAGAGGTTTGCCTCGCCACTTGTAAGTAACGTGCCTGCCTTCAGGAATTTCGCCAAGATTGATTTCGATTTTGGCCATAGCTATTACTTCTGCGGAAGCAGCCATAAACTTCACGTCTCTGTCAAAATTGTAAGAAATGATTGGAAATAAATGTTATACATTAAAGAAGATTTATATAAAACTACAAAATATAAAAAAATTTCAAATTATATGCCACGCAAAAGTAACACTTTTTGGTAATTTTCCAGAAAACTTTAAATGTATTTATATATCACTAAACTTATTTGAATAAATACAAAAAATGTGCAGTAGAAACCTACAGTATCTCCAGAAATTTTTAATATAGGTCTATAAGATTCATTTTGTAAGAAAGGAAATATATAATTTTTGCTACCAAAAGACACAATTTTGCTTTTGAATCTCTAGTTTTGTGTTTTTGGCCCTATGAACAAATATTGTGGAAACATTCCGTTTGTAAATCCTTCAAACTATTATTTTACTTAGAGACCTACTGTAATTTCAAAAACAGTAATTTTTATATTTTATACCCTAAATACGATAAAATTTTTCAAATTTATTTTTAGATCTCTTTTGTTTTTCGATTGTGCAACGAGTATCTTCATCACTGATCACTGTATATATACCCCGATTAAGGCTAGCAAATATCTGTATCTCAAAAATTATTCACCCTGCAACTATATAGGACTAATATGGCCAAAAACAGTGTCTTAAAAAGTATTTTTAAATTGCTAATTCCACCACTAGAGGGCATCTGCTGTTCCACTTTTGAATTTTTAAGGAGTATAAGACTTGTTATATAAAATAGTATCGCGGACTTCACTTTAGCGCACTACTTTTTGATGAAACCATAGATTTCGAAATCAAATTTGTTTTGTCTTTCTTGGTTTTCAATTTACAGGGTGATAAAAAAGCTTCTGTTTTTATGCATATGCCGTATTTTCGTTAAACGTTTGCTTTTTAAAACGGTAAACTGAACTTGATAGATATTTTTACGTAGGATTCAATAGTGTAGTTACATTTTTTTTTCTAAAAAGTTAAGTTTTTCAAATATCAACCAAACTTATAATTTTTTAAATTGATCCCTCGTATATTATTTTTATTTTTCAAATTAATTAAGTATAGTTTATGATATATATATATATATATATATATATATATATATATATATATATATATATATATATATATATATATATATGTTTATGCGGCTTTCACGGATTCCTCCGTGTGAGATGCAATAGCAGTGGTTATATCCACATTATGCTGTTGTAATGCTGAAGTCACATTCAGGAAATATACAACTATATGCAACTGCGTGTTTGAATGAAGTAAAATGCGTACAGTGAATGCAAACTTCGCTCCATCATATCCTTTTCATGCTAGAGGGTGCACAGTTTGAATAAATTGCTAAAAAACACAATTCCTCCTGTTCCACCACTACCAAGATGGTGGCCTACCTGTACTACCACACCGAGAAGAAAGTTAAAAACTTACCCTTTCCGCTATAGTGATACGGCAGAGGTACATGTTTCGTCTTTCACTAGACTCATCAGGGTACCGACATGCACCTGGCTGTGCAAAGGACAGATCGGAAGGAAGCATGCATCACTTCGCCGACCTCCTGCCGGATAGCGTATATATATATATATATATATATATATATATATATATATATATTATATATATATATATATATATATATATATATATGTATGTATATATGTATATATATATATATATATATATATATATATATATATATATATATATATGTAATGCCCATTCTTTAAACTTTGTCAACTTCAAGACAGTGTTTGCGCTTTGTTTCATTAGGCCACTATACAATGACTGCGAATATGATCATTGGGCGGATCACCATAGGGTATATCCAAAATAACACTGTTGGTGTCAGCTCCCATGTACACAAAAAGACTCTTTTATAAGTACATATGACCTTCTTGGTTGAAGCCTCAATGTGATCATTCCAACTCAGTCGTGAGTCCAGAATTATTCTAAGGTATTTAACTGTTTGCTAGTATTGAAGTGTCCTTTTCGTCAATGTAATTGTGGCAAGTCTCCTCGTTTTTCTCTTTTTTGCAAATAACACCACCTCGACATTATGAGGGTTTATTCTAAGCCCTTTCCTGTGGCATCATTTCTCCACGATCCTGAGGGCATGCATCATTAGCTCAATCATGTCCCAGATATCGTGACTAGGGCACAAAATGACCAGGTCGCCGGCGTAGGCCTGTGTATACAAACCAGCGTCATTTAGTTCATGCAGTAGGCTCTCCCCCTTAATACTCCATAATAATGACCAATAAAATTTCTCTCTGTAGACAGCCCCTAATTGACAGTGCTTTAACAGTAACATTGTTGAGTTCAGCAATCTCCGAGCCAACATTGCTCTGATCCATGCGACAGCTGTAGGTTCAGAGCCTCTTCTTTGTAGAGCATTATATATTGAATCGTGAGATGTGTTGTGAGACGCCCGTTTGATATCGATAAAGGTACCTAAGGCGGATGGATCATTGTAACTGGCCGATGTTGCGACATGTCTGTGGATTTTCCTACCCAATAATCAAATTGTAAA
Source organism: Diaprepes abbreviatus (assembly GCA_034092305.1). Classification (NCBI taxonomy): domain Eukaryota; kingdom Metazoa; phylum Arthropoda; class Insecta; order Coleoptera; family Curculionidae; genus Diaprepes; species Diaprepes abbreviatus. The sequence continues at coordinate 19,709,283 of JASJET010000031.1, forward strand.
GTATATAGGAGACACTGCATCATTGCTCTTTTCTTGATGAGTTAATCTACTAACCTTTCCAGTGTCTTTAATAAGAAACTAATTAGGCTGATAGGGCGGAAACACTGTCCTTCCTACCTTAGGAATTTCTTGGTTTTAATTTGTCAGCAATAAGGCGCAAAATAGTATTTTTCAATACCAATTATTTAATATGGTAAAGACTTAAATAATTTCATATATAAAATAAAACATAATACTTAAATAATTTAATTGTGATGAGGTCAATTATCAATGTAGATGCTTTAAACTGAAAATATCTAGAGTCCCTTGTTATTTTGTGATTTTACACCTTATGTTTTAGGAGAAAACACCTCTCTTTTGCTACCCCAACCTTCGGGAATCCAGGTATTAAATATACCTGTTCGTTAGCTTAATAATCAAAATAGTTTTCTACAGGCTTTGCTACACACTGTCTTCTTGTCTCGGGTTTTCTGCCAAAATCTGGCTACACGTCGCGTTGTGGCATAGAGATAGTGAGTTAATTTGCAGAGAGATACTTCAATTTCACTCTATTTGAAAAAAAAATGAAAAAAAAATAGAGAACTTTGTCTTTTTACAAGGTAAGAGTAGATATAAAAAGTTGTTAAACTTAATAAGAAAAAGTATCTTCCTATTAATTCCAGAACATTTCTGATGAAGTTTTATGATCCGAAACGTCAATATAATGTATATGAAGTAAAATAATAAAATAGTCGAAAACATACATGTGTATGTAATTTGAAAATACACCAAAGAAAATATGTATATATATATATATATATATATATATATATATATATATATATATATATATATATATATATATATATATATATATGTGTGTGTTTTCTTAAACAAAATTATACGTTGAATGAAAAAATAATTCGTATACAGCGTGTTCTAATTAAAAAAATACATCTTTACGCTCTTTCCTTTTTTCGCACAGTCTGAAATATTTTCTTAATTTGTATGTAAGTTATTTTATTAAATGCTGTAAACCTGGTTTCTTAGGAAATTTTACCCAAAATGTATAAACTTACTTCATTTAATCATTGATTCACCCTATCTAAACAAATATAAAAATGGTTTATAATAATAATAATATATAAACATTTAAAAGGACTATTAGATCAAGAATCAGAGGTGAAAGAAAGAAAATTATTACCTATGATTTTGTTGTTAAAATGTCTTGGGAAGATAATAGAAAAAGCTTCTTATCTCGTGAGTAAAGAAAAAAGTGGTTCGTCATTGTATTTTTTCCAAACAATTAGGACGAAAAATCAGAATTTTCCGGTTTCATTTATATCCTGGAAAAACTGCAGAGAACAGAGGAAATAATAAATTTAAAACTATTTATCCAAATTGTTTACAACTTCATAAAGTTGAGAGTTTTTATGCAGTAAAGTGTGAGAAAGGTGGGGGCAATTAGTTCAGTAGTTTTTGTAAAATTGTTTATTTATTTATCTAGAATTCGATAAAAATGATCATTTTTAATTCACTTTAAAACTAGCTCGGCAATAGTTATAACACCTCTCTTAGGCACATTTCTTTTGGATAGACTTAAAGTGTCAAATAGGAATTTTTTGAAATTTGTTAATGAAAAATCGCTGAAGAGAAGGTGATACTTTTTGTCTTATAAACAAATGTTTCCACTCGATTAATTAACAAAGCATACTATTCGAAAGCTTATTGAAAAACACATACTCTAAAAAAAAGAACTTTCTGCGGCAGTAGAACAGGGGATAGTAATTTTTTTTGAAATCTCAGAGAAAATACCTGCAGCCATATGGAGGTCATTGATGCAATAAATGAAGAACCAGCTCATAAAGTGATAATTTTCCACCAAATGAAGTCAAGTGTATTATATAGTATTATGTCCAAATTTCAACTCTTATTATTTATAAACTCTTGCTCTGTGATTTAAAAAAAAATTACCATCACCGATTCTATTAGGTTGTTGCCTATTTTTAGAAAAGTATTTAAAACCATGCATAAGTACTTAATGTAGCCGAAAATATTTAAAATTATTTTTTCAATGCAACTAGTACTTTAAAAATAATAAATTTTAAATTCCATTTCAAATTTCCCTCCCAAACGCTAATACTTGTGACTTGTTACGTCACACTGGTCAACTGACAAAGATATATTTATTTCGTAATTTTTGTGACAAAAGATGAGTTCTAACTTACTTAAGTATTGTGCGGTGCCTCGGTGTACAAGTACTACAATTAAAACACGTGGAAACTTATTTATTCACGTTCTACATTCTTAAAATAATAGGAAAATGTGGTTTCAGCTAGCCTAGCACTACTCGTTTTATTTTAGTTTTGAGCTTATAACTACAATATGATTACTATTATGTATTCCTTATTGGTTGAGGAAATAACAGACCTTGGTAAATTACTTAAATGGAAGTCTTCACATTTCTATATTCAACAGAGTAAAAGTTAATGTTTGTTGTGAAAAAATTGACCACCATAAAACAATAAATAAGAATCGTTTTCAAAGGCAGTAGTAAGCAAATTTCGAAGAAATTGCATGAAAATAACTATAAAATATTAACTAGACAACTTAGCCCAAAGTTGGTTATTATTTTTCTCTGAATATATATATATATATATATATATATATATATATATATATATATATATATATATATATATATATATATATATTTGTGATATGAGTTGTGCCTCCGGGTACAAGTACTACAATTAAAACACGTGGAAACTTACTTATTCACGTTCACGTTCGGAAAATAATAGTAAAATATGGCTTCAGCTAGCCCGGCACTACTCGTTTTATTTTAGTTTTAAGTTTAGAAATATCGATCATTACTATTATGTATTCATTATCGGTTGCGGAAATAACAAGTCTTGATAAATTACTTACATGGAGGTCTTCATATTTCTTCAGCGGAGCAGAAGTTATTTTTTGTTGCGAAGAAATTTGCCGAGAATTAATTGTCATTAATTCTCAGCAAATTCGAACTATTTGCCTTAATAAATCCACTTTCCTTCATGAGAAAATTTCTTAGAATCATTTTCAAAGGGAAAAGTAAGTAAATTTCGAAGGCATTACATGAAAATGAATATAAAGTATGAACTAGGCAACGTAGCCCTTGACAGCGATCACGAATGTAACATAAAACAAAAAATGTATAAATCAAGTTTTTAACAGCGATCGCGTTTGGTTATATTCTTTAGAGTAATTATCAAATAATCAAAGTGAAAAAAGTGAAACTGCTACCATGTTCTTGTGAATATAGATTTACTTGTCATTAGGTCGAAGTGATCATATTACTTGAAGTGATAGAACTGAAGGTAATAATGACTCAAAGGAATATTCAATAAAAATAAGATTCCTTAAAAATATTGTGTTTTTTAGGATTTCTATTTTGAAAACTACCGCTAAGCGGCAAAATTATATATTTGAATACAGCCAATATCCCAATTATTAAAAATACTCATTTTAGGGGTTTATTTGCAACAACTTTTTTATTTATGGAATGATTTTAACAAACAAAGTTTTTTCTGTAGTTATTTTCAATACGCACAAACTGTCTATAAATTATTTTTGTTTATATTCTGCAGTTTTTCCAGAATATGCAAGAAACCGAAAAAATCCGATTTTTCGGCCTAATTGTTAAAAAAAAACATGGTCCACCACTTTTTTCGTTACTCACGGGCCTTTTGAACTAACTTTCCCAAGATATTTTAACAATAAAATCGCACCTTTTAATTTTTTAATTTTCACAAACCCCATTTCAAGGGCTATATAGTTTGTTAAGTTTGTTTGAAGCAAACCGGACCTACCCTTCTCCACGCTGTTACGATGGTACCCATATAAAAATTTTTTTAACTAAATTTGTAAAAATAAAATAAATTTTAAAAAGTTTGCTTCCATTTCTAACTAAGATATTTTTAGAAATTAACGATTTATCGTAGGACTAGCATTTTACCCGTCGCGGTTGCGCCCGTATAAATAGATGGATTATAAGTTGTAGAAAAAATTTTTCTCATATATTCAGGACTTAATTATGCTTGTAATAATAAAAACAATTATTCGACTGAATTAGTCGAGTGCTATGCAATACCATTCCCAAAAATCATATAATTTTACGCGTTTTTTTATCAGTTTTACCATTTCTAATAAAGAGTGAGTGAGTGATTTTAATTAACGACCCATCATTTCATTGCATTTTTTAGTGGCGGGACCTACAGTTTAACGTGGGTTTGGAACCACGGTCCTCGACATTCAACTAACCCCGAATTCTCGCTCCCTATCATGTCTACCGACTATTGGGACTAAACTCTACAACTTTTTTTTTTAAATAAGTTGCCGTGCACGGGGATCGAACTCGCACTTATCGTGGAGTGTCCTCATCAGTCTTAGCACCTTAAACAGTTAGGCTAATCCCACGCCTTTTCTAATAAAGATATCGCAAAATCCTTTCATAATGTTAACCTATATCATATGTGTGTGCGAAATTTCAAGTTAATATTTTTAATCGTCTAGGCTGCCCTTTGATCGATAAGTCAGTCCGCCAGTCAGGATTTCTTTTATACATTAGATTATTGGAGATAACAACTGTGAAAATAAGAATTTGAAGATATTTTTAGAGAAATTTTTTCTGACAGTATTTGTCATTAAATATTTTATTCTTAAGTTGTAGCATGTACAGTTTTCTGAAATATAGTTGTTCACTATTATTAGTTGATCACACAGTATATTACTATACTAGCGACCCGCCCCGGCTTCGCACGAGTGCAATGCTGATACTAAATACACTACAGAAAAACTGTGACTATTTATTTTATTTTTACAACAATTATTACATCGGCCTCCGACGCGCTATGTATAGGCACGCTGCCGCCGCCCCGGTCGGCCAGTACCGCCGCAAGCGCTACTTCCCGCAATTTTAAATCTGTAATATCTTCGAAAATATTCATTTAAATCTTGTGCTGTAAAGGACCATATAGATCTATATTAAATCAACAATGTATTTAAGCTATTTAATTGGATAAGGATTAATGCTGTATTGGTTAAAATCGCTTCAAAATTTGCCATTATTTGTCGTAAAAAGTAAATGACAAAAAAATGTTATTGTGGGATATCCATGAGAGATAGACATATACCATCGCGAAGTTTTCTGTAGACCTTTACAATGTGTACAAATAATTAGTACATTATTTTGATAAATCTCGTAGGGTTCAGCCTGCGTTTGCAATGTAAGCGGAAAAAAATATGATAATTAACGACATCACATTAGAAACCTCAAAAATAACAGTATTTCTCCACTATTTAATGGATGTTATTATACATATAAACCTTCCTCTTGAATCACTCTATCTATTGAAAAAAACCGCATCAAAATCCGGTGCGTAGTTTTAAAGATTTAAGCATACAAAGGGACATAGGGACAGAGAAAGCGACTTTGTTTTATACTATGTAGTGATAACTATTTTTAAGTAGAAATGTTCTAGGGATTCTGCTATGATTTGAAAGCTTAATAATTTAGTCTTCTTCGTCTATCTGTATGTCACAGCCTAGTAGCTTGAGGATTACAATTTTTTTCACTTTTAGTGGACCCAATTCAATTAAATTCCACAGAATTTTTTTTAAGATTATTAAGAGGGGTATTGCTGAATACGGCTTGAAAAAATGCTAATAAATATGTCTTATAAACTTTTTCATTTCATTCTCGCGATATAAGACCCCGAAGTTGGTGAGAACATGTCCTATGTTTTTAATTTTACAATACGCCATACTTACATTAAATTACATAAAACTCGCCATAATATTTAGTCGCTTAAAGTACTAAAAGCGGAAAAAATGTCTAATATTTCATTTCAAATAATTTGTTTATCGATATAATTAAAAATTACTACAATAGGTTTAACACAATTAAACTGGGCAGTCGAGTCGGTAAATAAGTAAGTAAATAAATAAATAAATAAATAAAAATAACATTTTTTTAACTAACCTTATTACCTCTGCTTTGATACTATATAGTCCTGTAGTTAGCAAACTTCCTGTTATCGCATAAGAGAACAGTTTTCTGGAATGCTCAGTCTGTGATGACCTAACTTCTGGATCAGACACGCTTCCTCGCATATCTTTTGTAAAATCAGGCACTTTTATATCCGTATGAGAATTTCGCTTTATCAAACTGTTTTGACTAAAAATAGCTGAAAAGAATGGAATTTCAGCAAATCGAGAACTGAATCCAAAATGTTTTGGTATTTTTCTTGTCAGCATTTCTAAATTTCGAGGATAACGTCAGGATAACACTTCTTATACGACGCGACGACGTGACATTTTAAGTAAATGAATGTCATACAGTGCCGTATATCTAGAACGGCGTATTCTCAGTTTCACAGCTTACTCTAATTTTTTATGATAATGTAACGGTTAAAATTAAAGATGTTCATTGTTGTCATATAAGAGGATATGTAATGGAAGCATAAAAAGATCACAGTGTTTCAAATTCTAATGGAAAAAAATTGTTATTTCCCACGTCTCTTAAATGAATAACCAAACATGATATATCTCAAGAAAATTATATTTTGAGTTGTATTCTGAGCATATAAAAAGTTTTTAAAAGTTTTATTATGTGATTTTTGCCAATATTTAATTCAAAACTATTGAATGCGGTTTGGCAATAGCGCAAATATTTTGTATTATCAAATTTTTACTTGTGAAATTTTGTTTTAACCTTCGAATTATATTGACAGATTGGCGGAAAGTCAAATTTGTGAATAAAAATGGCCATTTGATATGCAATGCTCTACAACGACGAGGCTCTGAACCATAGTAGCTGCATGAATCAAAGCACTGTTAACTCAGAAAATAATATCTGCTGAGCTTAACAATGTAACTGTTAAAGCACTGTCAAATAAGGGCTGTCCACAGGGCGGAGTGTTATCGCCTTTGCTGGGAACCTTGTAGTAGACAGCCTGTTGAGTAAACTGGAATGTTGCCGGTTTATATAGATAGGCCTATGCCGATGACCTGGTTATTTTGTGCCCTGGTCACGATATCCAGGACTTGGAGGGGTCAATGATGCGAGCCCAACATATCACGGAATGGTGGTGCCATAGGGAAGGGCTCGGAATAAAGCCGGACAAGGACGAGGCGGTACTTTTTACAAAAAAGAGGAAAATGGGGAGACTTCCCACAATTATATTGGTGGGAAGGACTCTTCAATTCAAGGGAATAGTTAAATACCTGGGAGTAATTCTGGATTCACGACTGAGCTGGAATGATCATATTGAGGCTTGAACCAAGAAAGCTATATGTGATTTCTGGGCTTGTAAACGAGCCTTTGAGTGTAGATGGGGACTGACATCTAAAGCGCTATTTTGGATATACACTATGGTGATCCGCCCCATGATAACGTACGCTGCTATTGTATGGTGGCATAGTACAACAAAGCGAAAACACAGTCTTCAACTTGACAAAGTTCAAAGAATGGTCTGTGTGGGAATATTGAGTGCGATGAGGACTGCTCCCACTAAAGCTCTTGAAGTCTTGGTGAACCTACCTTCTCTTCACTTAAACATAGAGAACGAGGCCCTGAAGACTATTTATCGTCTCAGTTGCTTAGGGCATCTTGGAATTGGAATGGGCGGTTACTCAGATATCTGGGAAAGCGCGGTGGAGAGGTGTCCATCGTTCCCCATGCAGATAGATTACATAACGCCACTTTTAAAATCTAACCTCTTCCTGTAGATATTTCTGCCAAGTAGAGAGGACTGGGAGGTAGAGCAAAATCTTCCGAAAAATGGATCCTGATGGTATACTGACGAATCTCGACGAGATGAAAGAGCTGGAGCCGAAGTGTTCGGCAGAAACACAGGAGTCAGAGAATACTACCCTCTCGGACAATGTGCGACAATCTTCACAGCGGAAATTTATGCTATTCTGCAGTATATCCATCTTTATGAGTGGGATATAGACAGGAATAGGGTAATAAATATATGCTCAGACGTTAAGGCTACGATATTGGCACTGAAGTCTAGTGTTGTAACTTCGCAACAGGTGTCTGAATGCAAAGACGTACTGAATAGTATGGCAAGGAACGGCTGCACAGTCAGACTCGTGTGGATCCCGGGTCCCTCATACGTATGCGGGAATGAGGAAGCAGGCCGTCTGGCAAAGTTGGGTTCGGCAACTGAACCGTATGAACCCCAACCAATACTATCTGTCCCAATCACTATTGGCAAAAGGGAATTAAAATCGTTGCTGGAAAGCAAATTTATTGAATCGTGGAGGGGAGCTTCTGAAATTCGGTGTCCTAAAGCACATCTAACTGGACCTAGCGCACGACGTACTAGGGTGCTTCTCTCCTTTCGAAGGAAAGACTTGCGAATTGTGGTGGGGTTGTTGACAGGACATTGTCACCTGAGGGGCCATTTTCATAGAATCGGTGTGGAAGACGACCCGACATGAACCTGTTGACCATGTCTTCAGAGAGTGCCCAGAACTCAACGGACTGAGACAGAGATATTTCGGAGATACAAGCTTGTTACCGGAAGTAGTTAGGCAAGCTCAACTCATGGGTTGCTTGGATTTGCAAAGGCGATCGGCCTCGAACGACCTGCAGTTATGGTGGGATTGTAAATGGCCCAATAGAAGCCTAGGCATCGATGATCTAGTCTCACCACCTCTTCTTCACTCATCCATTCATTCAGTCAGAGTGCAAAAAATATTATTACAAAGATCCAGAATTACAAAGCAAATGCTGAGAAATGGCAAAAATTTAAAAAAAGTTTAGTAAACGTGGCACAGCATCGAATTATTTAGTCAAAAACAGTAAAATAATTGATTTCTAGTATATGTCGAAAAGTATACATTGCTTAAAGTATCGAAAACATTTATTAATTCATAATAGTATAAAAGAGGCTGTATTAGGTCTTGAATCAATATTTTATATCCGATGCCACAGATGTATGTACATAACACAGTTAAACTTGGAGAGGAATGTGTTAATCCATCTAATGGAAATAAGATGTTCGCTGCAAATTCAAAAACAGTTTAGGCCAGCATGTTTATTTTAAAATGAATTAAATGAAATTCCATTTCAAAAGATCTTCTTTGCTATTTGCTCTATAACTGGATGATATATTTAGTTTTTTATTATATTTTCTTCTTAAGTTCTTATTATAAAAGTAAACATGTCATTTATTTATTATTTCATATATTTTTTTTTATAAATAAACTTAGTTGGATGAAAGTACAATATTTTCGAAAAGTCTCTTTCTGGTAATTTTACATTTTATTTTATACCTGCAACATGAGCAGGGCCGGCTAAGGCAAACAATAAATTTTTTTGTTGAGAAACGTTTTATTTGTCTGAAGCTAATTGAAAGGAAAATTATCTAAACGAGGTATATTCTCAAAGGAATAAGTAATATGCCTAAAACATCTTACAAAAGAATGGAAATACATATTTTATGATTTTTTTCTTTGTACCGGAAGACAAATGATAAAATGCCGCATTTACCAAAATAATATGATATTTACAAATATTTTAAAACACCATTCCCAACATCTTATTATTTAGATATAGATTTGAATGAATCCGGTTTAATTGTTTATTTTATTCGAAAATGATTACTGTAACTTGTGACAATATATGACACACCTTTTAGAGTTTTTTAAATGTTTAAAACCTGAAAATCGATTATATAATACTTTTCAATTTGATAATTTTCTCTGTCAATAAGGGATAAGATGGAAACGATTAGTTAATTTTATCATAGTTTATAGAAATATTTCTCATTATTTCTTTTGTTTCAGATTCTCCATTTAGAACAGCGATTAGTGGAGCAATTTTAAAACTTCAAGAAGAAGGAAAACTTCATATTTTGAAAACAAGATGGTGGAAAGAAAAACGAGGCGGAGGAGCTTGTAGGGTAAGAAATTAAAAAGAAACGTACCGATGATAAAAAGAAAATAAAACAAATTTGTTTTTTCATTAAGTTCTTATGGGCCATCTCTATAACATTATTTTCAACTAAGGATATTTACTACTAATTTGCCCCTCCTCAATGTCGATAGAATCCAGGACGTTGGACATTCAGATCGTCGGCTGACAGTAAGATCTCTGTCAAAATGGTTCAAAATCTCTATAAAAATGATTCAGGAATTTTTCTCGGAGCGAAAAAGACATCGGGAGGTAAAGGTATCTTGACTTTTCGGAATCGATTGAAAATAATCCTCATTTTCTCGAAAGTGGCGTTACTGGTATCAATTCTTCAACGTTTGGGTACAACCCGAAAACCATGGCTCAAAAAAACTATTGTCCACAAAGAGTTTGTGTCTCAAGGTTAAACGATTTTGAAAAAACTTCCAAAAATGATCATGCGTGTTTGATCAAATATCAAGGACATTTAGATGTTGCATTACCATAATGCCTAGTCACACGACGATTTCAATAAATGATTTTTTAGCCAGTAGAACATTCCTGTGTCACCTCAGCCACCTTACTTGCACGACTTGAGTTCTTGTGACTCTTTTCTCTTTCCGAAATTAAAATATTACCTCAAGGAATGTCATTTTGGAATCCTCGAAAACATTTAACTGGCTGTAACTGTCTAGCTGAAGGCTTTTCTAGTATCTGGGTTCCAGCACTGCTATGAGGATTGAAAGAATCATCTCCAGCACTATACAGCTTCCAAAGAAAGTTATTTTGAGGGAATCAATATTGAATTTTAATTCTATTCGAAAAATTTCATTCTCATTACTTAATTTTCACATTTCGGATATTATCTTTTATAAGTCTCCGTAACCAGCTAAAAACACTTGTTGTTGTATCGTATCCTTCCGTACGTCCATCTGTATGCTACATCGTCATTTTTCCATCACTTGCGACAAAATTTGAAAATTTAAATAGTTTTTTAGATTATAGTTCGTCAGTAAAAAATTCTGAAAAAGTCCAAGACCACGAAATATATGCCTGATTTTATTCAGGGATGAGGTGGATTATAATGGTGTTTGAGATCTCATATCGATGTATTAATATGCCGAAATATTAAGTTTTGCATTTCTCTTCACAGGAATTCTTAATTTCAATATATACCTTATCGTAAATGGAAAGTATAGGTAATATTTTCCTTCATTCCATGGGATAGGTACGGTTTAAATAGATCTTTAAAAATGACGTTCAGTATATTATAGAACATTTTTTTAGTCCTGTAATTCGCGAAGGATAAACCTCTAATTTCGCGTACAATATATATTCCCACTTTAATTGTCTAATAGTAAGTAAATGCTTTCAACAAAAATTGATGCAGTTAAGTTTTTTATGAAATACAACAGAAAATTGAATAAAATTTGTTTTCAATATTTTAATATATTTTCCAATGAAACGTACATCTTTGCAAAAATTAAATTCAAACATTTTCTGAAAATATTTTCCTGTCATATATATATATATATATATATATATATATATATATATATATATATGGATATGTGGATATATCCACATTATGCCGTTGTAGTGCTCCGTGTATGAATGCATATAGCATTCATACACGGAGCTTCATATAGTTGTACGTTTGCTGAATGTGATTTCAGCACTACAACTATGGATATATCCACTGCTATTGAATCTCACATGGAGGAATCCATGAAAGCCGCATAAACATATATACGCCATTCGGCGGGAGGTCGGCGAAGCCGCGTTCAGTATTTGCATGCTTCCTTCTGATCTGTCCCTTGCACAGCCAGGTACATGTTGGTACCCTGATGAGTCTAGTAGAGACGCAACATGTACCTCTGCCGCATCACTGTGGCGGGTAAGGTAAGTTTTGACCTTCTTCTCGATATGGTGGTACAGGTGGACCATCATCTCGATGGTGGTGGAATAGGATAAATTGTATTCCTTAGCAATTTGTTCAAACTGTTCAACTTCTAACACGGAAAGGATATGGATAGAATAAAGTTTGCACTTACTGTTCGCATTTACTTCATTCATACACGGAGCTGCATATAGTTGTATGTTTGCTGAATGTGATTTCATGACTACAACGGCATAATGTGGATATATCCACTGCTATTGCATCTCATATATATATATATATATATATATATATATATATATATATATATATATATATATATATATATATATATATATATATATACAGCAATCATAAATCTGAATCTATTCATTACTTCATTTTGATAACTGCAAACGATGAAGTTTGGTACACAAATGATCAAAATATTTATAAATTATTCTCTACTATTTAGGATGAAACTACCAAAACTAGCAGTACAGCGAACGAACTAGGCCTAGCTAACGTTGGAGGAGTATTTGTTGTCCTTATGGGAGGTATGGGAGTAGCATGTGTAATAGCAGTTTGCGAATTCGTATGGAAATCTCGAAAAGTTGCAGTCGAAGAACGGGTGAGCAGCATTCTACACGACACGTAGCTATAAGAAAATATTTTTATAAAAATCAAACTCACACTAGGTAATATAATTAAGATAACTTATAACATATAAGTAATTATGAAACCCAGAAAAAGTGTTAGTCTGAAGAAGGATCTCCATCAAGTTGTGTGGGTAGTGCTTTTTTATTGAACGTCAAGAGGTTGATACTACGTCTTCTTCGGATATTTTAATGCAATTTAATGTAAAAATTGCTTGATAAGAAAATAGTAGTAGAATAACTCTATTTTTCGAGTTACATCAAATACACAAAAGATATAAATTAAATTTAAACATTGAGAAATTGTATTAAATTTTTAGTAACTGAAATATAAGAAGTGGTTACGAAAAGTTAGACACACTTTATGTTGAGTATAAGATAAGTCTTACAAGGAAGGTACTTGAAGTGTCCGGCTCCGATTTTAATGAAACTTCAATATGTTATAGAGGGTACAAAAAAAGGAGACATTTTTTGTTTATCTGCGGAGATTCATTTTAACGGGGTGAAAACCGCCCCTAAAGTTCACCACTAAAAACAATGTTTTTGAAATATCTCAGGTTTTAAGTGAGATATTTTTACAAAACAAATTGAAAGTTACTTGTTATTCGAAATGATGTTAAACTATGGTATTTTCACCCCAAGGATATCACCACTTATTTTTTACTAAGGTGAACCATGCATTTACGTACGTAATTTAATTCTAAAAATTACGCAATTTGATGAAATGGTTTGAAAATAGTTTTTTTCACGAATACTATAAGTAACTTAAGTTGACGGGTTTCGGTGTTTCTAAAAATAAATTAGTAAAAGAGGGTGAGCCATCCCCCATTTAAATTTTACGTCCTAATTGAGATATATTTGCAAAACAAAATGGAAATCTGTTATTTAAAATGATGTTGAATTATGGAATTTTCATCCCCAAATATATCATCCCTTAGTTCTTATAACGGTAAACCATCTATTAGCGCACGTATTTTTTTATCTACGGAGATTCATTTTAACGGGGTGAGATATATTTCCAAAACAAAATAAAAATATCTTGTTTCGAAATGATGTTAAAGTATGGTTTTTTATCCCAAAGGATATCATCCCTTATTTTTTATAAAAGTAAACCATCTATTTGCATAAGTAATTTAATTCTAAAAATCACGAAATTTAATAGAATTATTTGAAAATATGTTTTTCACGAAAACCATAAGTAACTTAAATTGACGGGTTTCGAGTTTCTAAAAATAACTAGTAAAAGAGGGTGAGCCCTTCCCAAGTATTTTTTTCTTAAATCTCAAGTTCTAATTGAGATATCTTTTACAAAACAAAAGGGAAAATAATTGTTATTTGAAATTTTGTTTAACTAAGGTACTTCGTCCACAAGAATATCATCCCTTATTTTTTATAAGGGTAAACCATTCATCCGCTTATGTAATTTAATTTTAAAAATTACAAAATTTTATTAGATTGTTTCAAAATATTTTTTCATGAATATCATAATTAACTGAAGTTGAGATATTTCGGGGTTTCCAAAAATAAACTAGTAAAAGAGGGTGAGTCACCCATAAATACTTTTTTTAATATCTCAAGTTCTAATTAAGATAAATCTACAAAACAAAATGAAAATTTAATTTTTATTCAAAATGATATTAAACTATGGTATTTTCACCCCCAAGGATATTAATCATTATTTTTTATTGGGGTAAACCATATATTAGCACAGGTAATTTAATTGTAAAAATTACGAAATTTAATGGAATTAATTAATTTCATAGTTTCTAAAAATAAACTAGGAAAAGAGGGTGAGCCACCCTCAAATACTTTCTTACATATCATGTTCTAATTGAGATAACTTTACAAAACAAATTGTTAATTACTTGTTATTGGAAATGAAGTTAAACTATAGTATTTTCACCCTTGAGAGTGAAAATAATATAGTTTAACTTCCTTGAGGATCTTATTCGAACGATGTCATTTCATACATGTATAATTATTCTTAAAATTGCCAAATTTCAGTTGGTATGAACTTTACAGAGCTTACTGAATTTTTTGCTTTTAATTAATAATACAATATAAACTTATTACATTGGTTAAGTATTCATGTCTGCAAATTATTAGAATTTATGACAACCAGTGATTTTTTACTCTGTAATGTTCATTTAAATTAAAATTTGGCAATTTTAAGAATGATAATATATGTACTAAATGACGATTTACTTTTTTAAAAAGTAAGGAATAATATCATGGGAGCGAAAATACCATGTTTTAACATTATTTCGAATAACAAGTAATTTTAATTTTGTTTGCAGAGATATTTTAATTAGAACTGGAGATATCAAAAAAAACTTATTTGGGTGGCTGACTTTCTTTTACTAGTTTATTTTCGGAAACTCGGAAACACGTGAATTTGACTTACTTATTGTATTCATAAAAAAATATTAACCAATTTGGTTTAATTTCGTAATGTTCAGAATTAAATTATGTAAATGCATTGCAAGATTAAACCTCATAAAATGTAAGGGATGATATCTGTAGAGCTAAACAATATAGTATAACCTCACTTCAACTAACAAGTAATTTTCACTTTGCTTTGTAAATATATCTCAATTAGAATTTGAGATTTGAAAAAAATGTATTTGAAGGTGACTCACTCTCTTTTACTACTTCATTTTTTGAAACTTTAAAATATGTCAACTTCAGTTAATTATTGTATTCGTCAAAAAATACTTTCATTCAATTTCATTGAATTTCATAATTTTTAGAACTAAATTACGTGCTCTAATAGATGGTTTACCGTTATAAGAACTAAGGGATTTGTGGGTGAAAATTCCACAATTCAACATCATTTCAAATGACGGATTTTCATTTTGTTTTGCAAATATATCTCAATTAGGACATAAAATTTAAATGGGGGATGGCTCACCCTTTTTTACTTGTTAATTTTTAGAAACGAAACCCGTCAACTTAAGTTACTTATGGCATTCGTGAAAAAAATATATTCAAACAATTTCATTAAATTTGCGTAATTTTTTGAATTAAATCACGTACGTACATGCATGGTTCACCTTAGTAAAAAATAAGGGATGACATCCTTGGGGGTAAAAATACCATAGTTTAACATCATTACGAATAACAAGTAACTTTCATTTTGTTTAGCAAAAATATCTCACTGAAAACCTGAGATATTTCAAAAACATTGTTTTTAGTAGTGAACTTTAGGGGCATTTTTCACTCCGTTAAAATGAATCTCCGAAGATAAAAAAAAATGTCTCTTATTTTTGTACCCTCTACAACATATTGAAGTTTCATCAAAATCGGAGCCGGACACTTTAGATATCTTCCTTGTTAGTAAATCTCTTAACACATCTCAAATTGTTGCAGTTCATCTGAAACAATTGTAAAACAATTTCGTAGTCAAGTGCAAACATACTCTTATATTCATTTTGATACTACATTTTGCTTCACCGATTGCGGCATAATTTACATATTCACCCAACCACCAAATGTGCTAGGCGGCGTTGTAATGCATTTCACGCACTCTGTTTATAATCGTCGATATTATTTTTGAAATATTTAACACCAAACAATTATAAATCCTCTCTGAGGTAAGTACCTCAGAGAGGATTTATAATTGTTTGGTGTTAAATATTTCAAAAATAATATCGACGATTATAAGCAGAGTGCGTGAAATGCATTACAACGCCGCCTAGCACAACCGTGTATATTATGCATTGAAGTGTTATCTTTTTAACGTTGTATCTTTTATTGCAGTTTTTCGAGATAATACATACAGTATGACCAGTAGAGTCAGCATCATATTGGATTTTTTTATTAATAGCTTTATTCGAAATTTGACTTTGACATAAATTTCTGCTTCGATCGAGATGAGAATTAACCAAAAAAATAATAGTCACGTGATTAGCAGTATCTGTCAATTTTTTTTTCATAAAAAATTTAAAAGTGAGGTTATATCTCCAAATATCGAAAACAGTTATTAGAAAAAGTTTTTTTAAATGCAATTTTTAGCCTATATGCAAAATTTCGGCTATATAGGGATAATTTAGTTTTTTGCCCATTTTTTGTAAATTGCACCACTGTTGCAAAATAAGACTCAACGCAACCTACAAAAAACTTCTTAGTTTTGACAATGCTTCATCCCAGACATATTTTGTTTAAAGTAGCGCTATATGAAACATGTGTGTTTCTACAAAATCCAAATAGGGCTATTAAAATTTGGTCACATCTGATGAAAAGTTTATTTGTTTTTTGAACCTGTATAAGATAACTTCATAAAACTATTTTTGGAAACGTAGTTTGTGTCTAAAAATAATACACATTATAATTAAGACAAACAAGTACACAGTGTCATCAGTAAAGTCTGCATTAGGTGGAAAATAAATTTTTATTTAACTTTACGGAAAGTGTACCTAGTTTCAACGATTTAATTTAAAACTCTAAATAATTGTTTGTATTGAAGACAATGGAAGATATGTAATTTTAAATTTTAAGTTTTTGAAATGAAATACCAAAAATAGTTTGTTATTAAAAAGGTGGAATTTTAAATGCGTTTAATTCTTCTATTATGATGAAACTACGTTTTCAAAAATAGTTATTTTATGAAGTTACATTATACAGGGTCAAAAACAAATAAAATTTGCCTCACATGAGACCAAATTACAATAGATAAACCAAAAGTGGATAATATACTTGCAGTTGGATGTATAAAATACAATTATATAAGAGAAACTTGACTCTCAACCAACTGAAAAAACCTTATACTATGAGGGCAAACGTACTCTGTTCTAACACAGTTAGAGACAAAGCACTATCTCAGATTGCAGGAATAGCAGGAAAGGGTGGAAGCCTTTCCTATGGTAGTGCACCGCCATCTGTAGACCGGTTTCGAACTTGTTAGTTCTTGTCAGTACATAATAGGCCAGCGCACTTGAGCATCGGAAAAGTAAATCCTTTAAGCAACCTATATTACACAAAATATGAAATCTAATACAAGTGGCGCCATTCCCCAGCATTCCACGCAATCTGAATATATAATCTCGTAGAGATCTGTATATATAAACCAAAAGTGGATAATATACTTGCAGTTGGATGTATAAAACACAATCTGAGATAGTGCTTTGTCTCTAACATTGTTAGAACAGAGTACGTTTGCCCTTATAATATAAGGTTTTTTCAGTTAGTTGAGAGCCAAGTTTCTCTTATATAATTGTGTAATACACACCCAACTGCAAGTATATTATCCACTTTTGGTATATATACAGATCTCTACGAGATTATATATTCAGATTGCGTGGAATGCTGAGAGATGGCGCTGCTTGTATTAGATTTCATATTTGGTCTAATATAGGTTGCTTAAAGGATTTACTTTTCCGATGTTCAAGTGCGCTGGCTTATTCTGTACTGACGAGAACTAACAAGTTCGAAACCAGTATACAGATGACGGTGTACTACCATAGGAAAGGCTTCCACCCTTTTCTGGTATTCTTGCAATCTGAGATAGTGCTTTGTCTCTAACTGTGTTAGAACAGAGTACGTTTGCCCTTATAGTGTAAGGTTTTTGCAGTTGGTTGAGAGCCAAGTTTCTCTTATATAATTGTAAATTTTAATAGCCCTATTGAGATTTTGTAGCAAAACACACACTTAATATGGTACTACTTTAAACAAAACATATATGCATGTCAAAACTAAGAAGTTTTATGTAAGTTGCGTTGAGTCTTATTTTGCAACACTGGTGCAATTTACAGAAAATGGGCAACAAGTCTAAATTATCTTGTGGGCTAAACATTGTATTCAGAAAAACTTTTTCTAATGATTTTTTTCGATATTTTGAAATATAACTCCACCTTTGAATTTTTTTCGGAAAAAAATTAAAATTTGACAGATAATGCTAATCATGTGACTACTATTTTTTTAGTTAATCTTCATGTCGATCGAAGCAGAAATTGTTCCCATATGATGCGGACTTTACTGGTCACACTGTATATCAATAAGCATTATCATTTGCCTCATGCCAAGAAACATGAACGAAAAATTTGGTTGCAAATGATCGAGTAGTTTTTTGTTTACCCCGAACAAAAAAAAACGCTCCTTTTTAAATAATAGTATAGATATTGAAGAAAATACCTTCTTTAGACTAACATTTTTATGAAGAACTATAGAAATTTAAGATAATAATTCTGCTACTTTAAATTTATTTCTGAATTTGTATAGAAAATAATTTTCAACACAGGGTTTTTTCTATTTAATGTCGCTCAAAACAAGTTATAACAAGTGATTATTTATTACAAATTTCTGTAAGAATTTATTGAATAGCAGAGCTTTTTCGTAGATTGATGAAGAATTATTTTTTAGAAATTATATATCACTTTGTAAAAAAATTAAAATATTATTAAAATAGGTACAATAATTTAAAATCTGATTAAATTAAAACAATAAAAAATCATATTTTGACCTAATTTTATACAGGAATTTATTAAATTGCTATTGGTAACAAGTTTTAATTATTTGCCTGTGGAATTTTTTTCAGATGTCAAAAAAATAGCCCTGTAGACGAACGAAGTATTATTTAAAAAAATGTATACTGACATACTTATATAATAACAATATTTCTAATACCATTAATAATTATTATAAAAATAATAATAGGTAAAGTAGGATATTGATTAAACTGATTAAACGTTTCATTTATTTGAAGAAAAAAAAAGGTTTAATAATATTGCATAGCGTTAAAAACCCAACCATTTACGATTATTTTGTTGGTAACTATAAAGATTCACATTTTACGTTCAGATTGTAACTTTTCCCAGAAAGCACATAAAGAAAACTAAAAATTATTCCATTATATTTATTAAAATTAGATTTATTGTAATTTATATTTAATATCTGACAATATAATCTTGATGGTCGATTTATATATTAAAAAATTACCAACTAACATTAGAAATTTACATTACCAGTTTTTACTTGCAAATTAAATGATATACTTTACTTTCATTTCTTCATACATTGTTAAAAATAACCTTAAATTTAATGCAGATTTAATGTCCATTCTACATTAAATTTAGTGATTTTTACCTTAAATCGTGAATAATTTACATTTAATTTAAATCTAAAGCAATTCATTCAAATATCTTCTTTCTACATTAAATTTGATTAAATGGTATCTTAAATGTCAATAAAGTAACTGAAAAGATATTTCAACTTTCTGTACATCAAAATTAATTCACATGTACCTTAACATTAAAAGAATTTACATTAATATTCATGGTACATTGCATAAGATTCCAGGAGATGGCGCAACTTGTATTGAACTATTTGTTTAGTATGGTATAAGTTGCTTAAAGGATTCAAATTTCTTATGATGAGGTGTACATGTCTGCCGGTACTGACGGAAATCAATGAGTTCGAAATCGTTCTAGAGATGACAGTGCACTACCTATAGGAAAAATTTCCACCTCTTCCCGGCAACAGAATTTTTTGACCTCATATTAAAGTTGGTGCATTAAATATGTAAACATATCTTAAATTCAATGAGCAGTGGTTGTATATTTAATGTACAGAGTCACATTAAAAAGCAATGATCAAAATTTTAAATGTATTGTATGATTACATTAGATTTAATGGAATAAATTAATTTAGATCAATGTAAATTATTCAGTGTAATCTATTACATTGAACACATTTAATTAACGTGTACGAATTTGACTTCCAGCATATTTATCTTAAATTTAATGCAGTTCTTTTTCACAGTGTAGTCTCTAAAAAAAATTTACAATTAACACCTAAGAAGTTGACTAATATTTAATTTCTTAGTTTAATTCTTAATTTTAGCCTAATTCGCATCCGCTTTCGAATGTTTTTGGCTGGAAGAGAAATAAACTAGTACATTAAAAAAGAAAAAAAATAACATTAAAAACAAATAAAGCTGAAAAATGGAAATGTGTCGAAAAAAAGCAAAAAAAAAAAATCATTTTAAAATACTTTTAGGTATCAATGGACGATTTGATTGGTCATCCTTATTTTTACTAATTGTTTAATTTTGAAATATGAACAACGCGTTTTTATGGTGTAGTATAAATTTTAATTTAGTGGAAATTCTTAGTTTTGGTAGTTAATTTTCAGAAGTATTAATCGATCATTAGTATTAATAAAGAAGATGGTATCGATGTCTCACTACTTTAGAGACACCGTAATTTAAATTAATTTTATTCCATATTATATACGAGGTGTGGTAGAAAAGTAAAGAGACTGGCAATACTGCAAGTGATCTAGCAACGCTGCGCTGTTGTCCTCGACAGAGCACGTGTATTAATACCCTCCCATCGCTCAGTGCGAGTTTCAACGTCGTATGTTAACTACACGATTTTTTCGACTGCTATTAGTGAAGTTGTGTTTTGTTTGTGCGTTACGCAAAATGGAAAAGAAGAATTTGGAGCAGCCTTATGCCATTAAATTTTGTGTTAAGCTTGAAGAATCGGCAAGTGTGACGTTTAAAAAGTTGAAACAGGCCTACGGGGAACATTCTTTATCCCGAGCTCAAGTTTTTCGCTGACAAAAATCATTTTTGGAAGGCAGAGAAAACGTTGAAAATGAACAACGCTCAGGGAGGCCTTTAACCTCGAAAACTGACAAAAACATCGAACGTGTGGAGACTCTGTGAGATCAGACCGCCGTTTAATATTAAGAATGTTGAGTGAACAATTAAATTTGAACAAATTTATCGTTCGTCAAATTTTGAGTGAACATTTACACATGCGAAAGATCTGTACCAAAATAGTGCCGAAAAACCTCACAATTGAGCAGAAGGACAATCGAAAAAACAAGTGTCTTGATCTTCTTGACAGAATCGCCAATGAGCAAGATTTCTTTAGTCGTGTGATTACAGGTGATGAATCATGGATTTTTGAATACGATCCATAGACCAAGAGGCAAAGTCAGGAGTGGCACACTCAGAGCTCTCGTCGACCAAAGAAAGCCCGAATGAGTAAATCGAAAATCAAATCAATGCTGATTTATTTTTTTTGACAGAAGGGAAATCGTCCACAAAGAATTAGTTCCTCCAGGACAAACTACCAATCAGGTTTTTTTTATAAAGACGAAGGGTGATTTGCGTCAGACCAGACATTGCAGACAAATGGATGCTCCATCATGACAACGCCCCATGTCACACTGCCCTCTCTGTCACAGAATTTTTGATCTCAAAATGCATTCCTGTGGTTCCCCATCCCCTATTCACTTCACATCAGTCCCTGTGACTTTTTTCTTTTTCCTAAACTGAAAAGTGTCCTCAAAAGACGTCACTTCGGGACTTTGGAAAACATCCAAAAGAGTGTAACCGACATGCTGAAGACCATACCGGTTGAAGACATCCAGCGCTGCTACCAACAGTGGAAAAAACGTCTCCATCAGTGTGTAGCTGCTCAAGGGGACTACTTTGAAGGAGATAACATTGATGATTGAAAAAAATAAAAACTTTGATAAATAAAAAATCAGTCTCATTACTTTTCTGCCACACCTCATATGTAAATTAAATTAATATTTAAAATAATAATTATTTATTCAATGTATAAAACGACTTTGTTAATGAATATCAATATGGTTGCCCGAGTCGTAGAGGAGTAAAAAATTTTTTTATGATAGTTCATCGCCTAGTCGAGTATCTAAATATTTACTCGAAACTTCAGGAATTCAATGTTAATATAATTTTTCATAAAACTGCGAAGATAATTAATATAAAAAATACAACATTAAATAACATTTCGAGCGGATTGTCCATGAAAGTGAATCTAAAATTAAAAAGGTTCGACGCTGTAATATGGAAAAAGTGCGTTGCAGCGACATATACTCCCATCGAATTAGGTTCAAAATTAACCTCGACTTAATGTGTCGAAAGGTGATTTTACTTTCGAGATAAATCACTCTAAAATAATGACAGGAATGTTAATTAACATATACGTCAATCTGAAAAGGTGAGTTCGGAGCGTGAAAATTTTTTAACCAAAAAATTTTTACTCTATCTTCATTTCCGACAATATCAAACCTAGAGCAAAATATTATAAAATATAATTTGTTCGTAGGAAAATTATTCCAATGTATATTTTCTCGATTTTCATATTATTCAAAAAAGCGAAGGAGTGGGGAAAAATTTTCAAGTAAGCAACGAACAACTTTAAACACAGTAAAGTTTTGGTCATTGAAACATATTTAATTTCACATTATAATGAATAAATTCCTCCCCCCCCCCCAGGAACAGTCGTGATTGATCAAGTAATCCGTTTAACGAAAGATTCGTTTTGATGCGTGTAATAGCTTTAGAGATATAACACTTCAAAATCAAGCTAACTTTGTGCATATTAAATGAAATGTAGGCCTCAACAATCAGCAGTTGTACCTGCTTTCCTTTTATATCGTCTATCCATCTTTTTGGGCATCTTACCATACTTCTTTTTGACGACCTAGGTCTCCAATGCAATATAAGTTTTGTCCATCTTATATAGATTTGCCTAGCGACGTGTCCCACCCAGGTCCATTTCAAAGTAGCAAAGCGTTTTATCACATTCTCCACTTTCGTGCGTCTTCTCACTTCTTCGTTCCTTATTCGGTCACGTAGTGATATTCCCAGCATGATTTCTTCTATTGCAGGCTGGATAGTAGGCAGTTTATTGCCTGTTTTAACTGTTAATGTTGTCTCCATTCCATAGGTCATTACTGGGAGACCGCACAGCCAAATATTCTTTTTAAATTAATGGGAATATCGGGGTTTTTAAGAGCGTATCCCAATTTTCCAAGGGCTGCCCATGACATTCTAATTCTTCTATTTATTCCGCTTCTTGGTTTTCTTTCTCAAGTCTAATTAGATGGCCTAAATACACATATTTCTCCACTCTTTGCATTTCGTTGTTTCCTACATAAAGTGCCGTATCTTCTAGAGACATTATTTTTGTTTTTGCTACGTTCATGCTTAATCCAACTTTCTCTGAAGCATTTTCAACTCTGGCATCATTCCAAAATAATTTATTGCTTCTCGTTACAGCCACCTCAATGTCTAATTCAAATGGAGTAATATATTCAAATACGTGACCTGAGTTTTTCTTGCGTTGCTTATCAGTACTAACAAAATGCTTTCCAAAATATTCAATACTTTATTATTATGGCGAAAATAGTTCTACATCTAAAGATTATCTAACACTTTAGATGCTGTAAATACTAACACAGGTTTAGTAATTAAACCTGAGGTACTGACAGTGACATGTTTGAACTACATGGAGCGTGGAGTAGAAGGAGTCTTGCTCAATTATCGCTTCCTTATTCATACACGACTTGCTCGTGTGCAAAAATATAGTCCTCGTTAAAAGTTTAGAAGTAAATTAAAGAGTATGTCGTAAGAAACAGCATTAAATTACTCATGATACTTTTGGCAACGATTATATCCAATAAACTACCTTAACGAGGTCCAATCGCTGCCCTTGGTAAATAAAAAATCTTAGATCATAATGAAAATCAATTTTTTTTTGTATTAGTTTAAGTCGTGATCCATACTTTCGCGGAATTTCCATCAATCTTATCGTGTACATTTTTGAGAATTCAAGTTTCAAAAATATAAAAATTTGCACAGAATCTTATGGGCAATCAGGATCTTGGCACTTTTCTTTGAATTATACTACCATTTGTCGATTAGATGAGGTTAAAAAAAATAATAATTAGCTTTTTGGAATGTACCTATGTCCTTTTTGGCAATAAAATATTTAGCTTACCCTGGAGTTTACTGAGATATCAATTAAAACAAATTACATAAAATTCAGGATTAACTTGCAATAAAATGCTGTTGAAATGTTTGGCAACATTGTATGAGCGACGACTTGAGATCTTTGAATATTCATTCATTCAATATGAAAATTTAGACTCATTGATTACTAACCCAAAAATTTCCTCTTTAACGACATGTTTTAAAAATATTTGTAAAATACAATTTTTACACCACAAATCATCAATAACTAATTTTATTTCTGTTACTCGGTAATTGATTTGAACATACAAATCTTGTGGAGTGAAATTTTCTTTTCATTTACATTTATTGGCATTCACTATGTTCTAACACTATTGTTTATGTTTGAGATTTACAAATTTACCAGCATCGTTGCTATGAGACATTTATGAGTAAACATTGTACTATTTTGTTAGACTATCTAGGAAAAAAAACTTGCTAAATCACACTCTAGTTAAGACCAGTTGATTTACATGAGTCGAGTAAAGTTCCGTATTTAATTTTTTAGATTTTCCATGACAAATGCCTCCCAAACTATTTATTTTTTAATTAAATTAATATTAATTAATAATTTTAATTTAATTTGTCAAATATTGAATACTACACTTCATTTGACTCACATGGTAGCGAATGGACCTCCTTAAGTGAATAGTTTATTGTGCACAGGAAATGTAAGTTGTGATTGACGATATTTGTTACAGCCAGATTTACTGACAAGAATAATCTAGTTTCCAAAAAACTTAAACTTTCTAATTGGGTATTTTTGTTCTTCTTATAATGTTATAATTTGTATTGTATATACAGTGTATAACAAAAAGACCAAAACATCCGAACCAATTTCCAAATGTTTCAGACAAAAGGTAAGACCTTGACCAAGAAATCTGATGTTGAACTTGTCTTTCAGGCGATCTTTAAAGATTAACTTTTATTTAAATGAAAATTTCTTCTTTTTACTCCAGAATTGAAAAAAAAACAATAAATTAAAGTCACTCTTGTTGAACTTATATGGTTATGGACTACAATATTTTATAAAGCTCATTTCTAGAAAATTATACTGACGCACACATAAAAATATTCCTGGAATTAGCTCATAATACGATTATATTTTTTGACTTACAAAACGTAAACCTAAAAACCCAAGTCCTATAAACCCACTGTTAGACTCAAATGGTATGATCCCTAAATAACCTTTAGGAAACACCCTGGCTCAAGATTTAACAATTATCTAAACGTAGAATTTTCTAATATTTCCAATTCTTCAGAAAAGGTAGAGATTTCAGTGAAAAAAAAGGTAACCTTGAAATGATTTTGGAGTCCGGCCGGATTACCTCCGAACTTTTCGAGCAGAATCATATTACTTTTGCTCAAAATTGCACTGATTATTGCCAAAAAATATAACCCTCATATGAGCTTCAGAGGTCACTTCAATTCGAAATCAAAATACAAGTTTACGTCAAATTCCTAAGTCAAAAGTATTCAGCTTTTGCCTGAAATATTTTCTATGGCGATGCAATCCTGGAAAGCTAGTTGGGAGTCTCGGTCTTGTTCATACACCTTGCATATTAAAAATCAAACCTATATAACGGAACTTTTACAATAAAAGTATAGGAATTGTTAAAAGGAATGATTCTGCTAATAAATAAAATTTTCTTTTTTTTATCGATCAGGTGAAAAAAAAACATTTTTAAATATTGTATATTCAAGTTTCAAAATTGATTAATTTTTTTTTATTATACTAGTCAACTTCAAACCTTTCCCGCTAATTCATGGTAAAACTTAAAATTTTTTTTAATCTAAAACAACACAAAAAAATCGTTTTCTTTTTTTTACTGAATCGAAAAAAATGAATAATTCCGTATGTTTTCAGGAAATAACTATTCAACTTCCCTGTTTCCATACTTTGTTCTTCTCTAATGAGATTTGACTGTTGACATATACGAGATTTGACCGTAAATTAACGAGGCTATTGCTGTAAAATATTTTATATTAATTTTATACATATTTAGTTATTAACAACTTCAATACAATCTCTATATCTACAGTGCGCCATGCGAATTTCGCATATTTCGGCACAGTGTTGGAATTCTTCTTCTGTGAGCTTTTTCTCTCACAGCTTCAATAGATTAATATTTTATTTCTTTTAATGCAGATTTGACCTTTGGGAACAGATAAAAATCATATGATATAAGGTTAGACGAAACAGGCAAATAGTCTAACACTAGGATATATTATATTTGGCTAGAAACCTCTCAACATGCAATGCAGAATGAGCAGATGCGTTGTTTTTATGGAAATCACATGCTTTGTTTTTCCACAATTCGGGTCATTTTTTATTTTCATTTAACGAAATAGAGCAAGAACCTTAACGTAATAATGTTTGTTGTCTATTTGATCTTCAGGAGCCCAGTGAAGGCACGTGGTCCCATGAATATCGAAAAAATTTTCGATTGGAATCTTCATTTGCTCATTCGAGCTTTTTCAGCTCTGAGTAAAATTGGGCCCTTCTAATATATGAACTGGTGCTTAGTTTTAGAACCATAAGTGAAAACCCAACATTCGTCACATGTTACCATTCGTTCCAACAAGTTAGGGTCATTTTCAATGAGATTCAAAGTGTACAAGCATTTTTAGAGATCTTTTTTGTGCCATTGCGAGAATTTTTTGCATCACTTTTGCATGTTTAAATTGTTATGTCAAATTTACCTTTCGTATTATTTGTGAATTTCGACACGTACAACATTTATCTGAATAAATAGTCGATGTTCAGATCGACTCAGATTACCGACTTTTCCAATATTTTCATCCATTTTTGAGGTGGAAGGGCAACCCGGAACAATATCTTCTCCGCCATCTTGGAAACGCCTAAACCACTCAAAAACTCGCGCATGATAATCATTCATTGCCATAAACTTCTTTATAAATTTAATATAGTATTTACCTCAATACACGAAAGACAACGACATAAGAAAGAACTATAAAAACAAAAAAAAAGACAATACAGTGCATTCAATCAAATATTCTTTATCTTCAAATATAATGATAATTTAGGTTAAATAAATGTATTAAAATAGTATAAATTTTGGGAGTTTTAACAGAATATATTCCCGGAGAATAATCCTTCGTAGCTCAATTTTGATTTCTCGCTTATATTAGGTGATACCATGGGACTCTTTCACAAAATATTTACTTTTATGTGAATTATTATAAACTACAATAGATACAGAATAACAGAATTTATTTTATTAGCGTAAGGTACTAGCTATAACTGCTTATAAACTAGTATAATATTATTTTTTGTTTCAAGTTTAAAACCAAAGTGAAACATAAATAATGCGTAGTAGTTATTCAATGCTTCTTCTCATATTTCCTTTTTTTTTTAATTGTTATAATCTCCAAAGTATCTTTAGGTTTTGCTTCTTCCTTGCTTACTTGCTACTCCTTGTGACTAAGGGGACAATGGTTTTGGTACAGGGCAAATCGCCAGCTCGTCTCGCGCCCAGTGCTTAGTTAGAGCCAGAGCCACCCTTCTGGATAAATTGCAGAGACTCTGGTTTGTAGACATAAACAGCCAGAATTCTTGAATTGTATGTATCTCAGAAAACTTCTTCAAATTCTTATCACTTGTGTAACTAGCTTTGTTCAATGCATTAGTACCGAATGTAGAGATGATCGTAGGTTCCCTGTTAATGTGCCGAGATTCAATTACCCCTCGTTAGTGCGCCGAGATTCAATTACCTCTCTCATCTTAGAGTGCAATAGGACTACCGCTATAACAAGCGTTTCCCCTTACACCGTACATTCAGCTCGAACTTCTGTCTTCGTGCTCAAATGGTCAAAGAACGCTTTTTCTTGCTTTTCTAGAATTTCTGACAATTCTTTTAACAACACACCTGATGAAATAAAGCCTTAATGTCATTTCAACATTACTTGCGTGATGATTTGGTAGGAATATTAATTACGAAGGCGTGAGTGGTCAATATATATCAGGTTTCTGGTTCTTTCTCGTATTATAATTTAATAAAGGACCCCACTAAAAGTTTGTACAAATACAGTTTCCGTTAAAATGGCTGGTATTGCAATATGTTATGTATTTTGGTCCCCTTATTAAAAGTCTCAATGGGCGTGAAGCCTGAAAACCCCACGTTTTTCGAATATCCGCTCTCTTCAAGGCATACACTCCCATTTAAACCAAAAATAATAATTACGTCGACGTTTTATCTATGAAGTATCAACGAGCCTTATTAAAACATAATAGGATTTTTGGGGTAGTTCATTGCAAATCCGAGGTTGGGTAACCTCCATCACGTTAGGATCAAGATCATTTAAGGGTCAAATCGAGAGGAACCTTTGAAAAATCTGGAAATATTACATGAATGTTTTTTTAGTCTCTGAATCCGAATATGTTATTTGCTTGATCCTATGAAGTCACCTGAAAATAATTTCAAGGTATGTATGTATGTACGTAGAGTTGGGGTCTGTACGCTGCGACCTGGTAGATCTATTGTGCCCCTCTACTGCTGCCAAATCGGCCAGAGCAGATCTTCCAGTCCTATTTCCCTCACGAAGTTTAGGATGCTGGACAGCTTCAAGGTGAGTAGCTCCTCTTCTTCGATTTAATGTGTTCCCATGAACCGCATCCTAGGGTTTTCTAGAGCAGTTCACTCTGAAAGGATATGAATAAAGACAGAATTTGTATACTTCTCTTTTTACCAGCCCGAGTTTATTGAGGTGTCAGTTCAGGTGACAATGCCCCGTCAGAATCCATGCTAAAACTCTGAGTTGGTTTTTACTTAAGCTTATGCATTCTTTGAATCTCTTCTGGTCGTAGTTCCCCAGAAGTATCTTCGCTTATAATTGGATCTCCTGATTTCTTCTTCTATCTTTGGTTCTTCCAGCATTACGCTGCTACTGATTCCACAGAAAGACTCTGGCCCCAGGAATAGCGTCTCAGCCCCTTTCCTGGCAAGCCTGTCCATTATTCCATTGCCCTCTATCCCGGTGTGTGCTGGTAGCCACATGAGAGTGACTTTAGTATTCCTACTAAAATCACTTAATTCCTCTGGGCATTCCTAGACCATATTGGAGCTGATAACGTGAGAGATCAGCGCACTGATGGCTGCTTCAGGTTCAAGGTCATTTTAACTTTAATAACCGCCAAGTTCATGTTACACCAGAATGATATAAAAATCACATTTACACCCTTAACAAGAATGCAAGCCTAGGGCCGTCATGTTTGAGATTTTCAAAAATCCCAACTTCTCCTCCCAGTTTCCTAATGGAACCCCAGCTAAGCCAGGGTGAGATTGAGCAAACCCCAGATTTAAATTCAATGATCTGAAAACCTTGTAGGTAGAAGTGAATGGGATTCTTTGAAAAGTTTTTTCTCAGTGACCCCGGAAATCTATACAGGATTTTTTTCAGATTTTTCTGACGATTTTTTAAGTTCAATATTGAAATAATTCTAAAATGACCTTGAAGGTACTTTAAAATGTCCTTGTTGACGTGAAGGAAGTTAACCGACCTCGGAATCAGCGACTTGGAATTTTTAATCAGGGTACCAAAATACACATATTCAGTAATGAATATAGCTAGTATTTTACACTAATATTTGTGATTATAATGAAATAGTCCGAAATTTTCAATAAGATTACTACAAAACTCTTGATTTTCTTGATCAGTCGCATAGAGGCACCGATTTATGATTTTTGGAAAATGATGTAGTTTATAACACAATTAAAAAATAAATTTTAAACTTACCCTAAGTAAAATTTGATTTGTGGAATATATTCAGTGGATTATATCAATTTAAACTATCTAAAATCTATCAATAACATGAAATAAATATTTGATGTAACCTAATTATTGCCATCATAGAGACTAATGGATTTGAGGTATCTGGAAAAAAAATACCTACCCTTTTTCAATGTACCCTTTAAATCATGGGATTTATGAAAGACCACTTATCTTAAGCTGAGTTACTCTAACTTTAGGTTAAGTTAGTAAAATTGAGTTAATTTAGTTAGCAAAATTATATTAACCCAAAGTTAGGTAACTTATATTTATATAAGTGGTCTTAAAGCCTTTTAAACTGTGCGTTATATTTTACCCTGTTTTCATATGGATATTACATTAGACATATAATAACTTACTTATACGAAATTTAAGAATATTAAAAAATTAAATACTGTTAATCTATTACCTGAAAATTAATTTTGTAATATATTAGGTATAACAAATAAATTAATTATTACATATTGTTATAACATGATTTACATGAATATTTTAGTATTTGAATTTCTGAAATTTATAATTAATATTACATTATGCTCTATTCTCTCCAGTAAATTGAATACTCATTTTAGTAAAAATATTATAGAAAACTATTATATTAATTTTGTGCACTGTTTATGCTTTCTTAATTATAATGGAATATTAGGAGGTAAGTAAACGGTAGAAATAGGGAGTGTTT
The DNA here is from genome assembly GCA_034092305.1 of Diaprepes abbreviatus. Classification (NCBI taxonomy): domain Eukaryota; kingdom Metazoa; phylum Arthropoda; class Insecta; order Coleoptera; family Curculionidae; genus Diaprepes; species Diaprepes abbreviatus. The sequence continues at coordinate 19,739,985 of JASJET010000031.1, forward strand.
TAGAAATAATAAGTTTGTTTCACTTACGAGCTGCCTACAAAATGTAGTAATAATTATTTCATTGTTAGTTAGAAATTAAACCACCTGCCCAAATTTTGTAGCAGTTTGCAAGAAATAATCCACTTAGAAAAATATATTAAATGATCAAATTTATATAGTATTGAGCAGACCACGAGATGACTTAAATGAAGCATTTTTTGTTGAAAGCGTAAATACTTCAAGGAGTTATTGATATATTTTCAAATTTAAACTAGCTATTTCTAATATTAATCTAGAACATAAAGGTAATACATTCTTTTCAAAAATAAAAAAATATATATTTTTACATGTTAATTGTATTATATGTTGCTTTCTTGACATATTATCCGATTTTTGTGTATAATGTAACCTAAACTTAACTTTTATATCGTAATTATTTTTTGTTGACAAAGTTTCCTTAAATAGGGCAAATAGCTTCGCATAAAATGCCTTGGGACAAAATAACCAAAATTGTGAATAAATCTTTATGGCATATTCGCTGGTTAAAATGACTATAAAAAACTTACATATTTACGGTATTGACTAATATCTCATTTTATTTTTGCTATAATTCTTTCATGTCAACAGAAGGCTCGATAACTAATAAACTTCTTAATTAAAGAACATATTTCACTTCAATATTTTTTTAATTTTCAAATATAATATGAGTGTTTTTAGTTTTAAATTTAAAAAAAAAATATTTTAATTAGCAATTTATTTTCATTACTCACATAAATAAGATGCTCACGTATTAGCGAAAAATAGTCCAAAAGTCTATAATTTTGATTATTTGTACATCAAATTAGTAATTATAAGCTAACCTAACCAATTCCTATCTCATGAGGGAAGAGCTATTGCGTTTATTTACAATATGTCTCTAAAAGTTCTACACAAAATGCTGAAGCTAAAATTTACTTTAGTCAAGAAGTTGATAGTTTCCGAAGTACAAGGTGTCAAAGTTATAATTCTTTTAAAATTTTTGGAAATATTTATCTTAATAATAGCTTGATCTGAGAATAGTCATAAACCTCCTTCATACTTCATCCAGTCTAGTCCAAGGAACTTGGAACGTGTTTAAAAGCCAACCAGTCAACAGCAATAAAAATTTACATAGCAACGAGCTATCAATAATAATAGTGTAAGGATGAACTCGCAAAAAATATTAAAAATAGCAGAGAAAGTCAATAAAAAACCAAAACAGAAGACTTTTATTTATTTAATTTTTTAACTAAACTCGAAGTAAATGAATCAGAATTATTTCCGTTTTCATGTATACAAAGATTAATTCTACGGATAAAGTTTAACTATAACCTTTCCATCATCTCTGCATTTAAACATAAAGTGTTTATTGAATTTTGTATTAGTGTCCGCAATTCTTCTTCGATGTTTACAGATCTACAGTATACCATCCGGTTTCCATAAAAAGTAATCCATATTCGTCAAATCGAATGAGCCGGATGGCCACTTTGCAAAAGTATCATTACTTTTGCCGATCCATCGATTTTCAAAATTTTCATATAAATAATTTCTAATATTTAAAGTGAAATGTGGGGTGCACCATCATGTCTGATTCACATATTTTGTCTAGTAGTCAGGGAAAGATCATCCCATAAATTTGACAAATTTATTGGTGTTCTAGGCCATAGAAATCATTTAAAAGAGTTGGTAAAATGACAAATGATTCTTGCCCTTAAGTTAATCTGAAATTAATATTGATAATGCACAACCTCAATTGTATGAGGACTTTTGTCGCATAAACATGCTCATTACATAAATTTGCCATACGCCATCTTGTAAAACAACACTTATAGGTTGCTATGTAATATTTTATTGTTGTCCTTAAACGCACTCCAAATTTCTCGGACCAGCCCTAAAACTGCATAAATATGAACGGGGGCTACGATGAGTCTCAGTACCCAATAAAACATACAATGCGATTATATCAGAAACGACTGCTGGCAGCGACATCTATTATGTATAACTTTTTTGAATAAAAAATATCAAGAAATAAGAATTTTTAATTAGAAATGTAATATATCGAGACATAAAAAAGTTACAAAGCTTTATATATTGTGAAGTACTCCTCTGCAATATTATTTAAAACTTTCATCAGATCTTGATTTCTCATCCTAAAAAAACCTTAAAGTACAAAATTAAATGCAAATTAAGCTATTATTAAGATAAATACAAAAAAATATATAAAAATTATAATTTTGATATCTAGTATTTCGGAAACTCTCAACTTTTGGACTAATGCAAATTGAGTTGAATCGTATTATTTAAACCTTATAAATTGACGCTAACATTTTATGGAGACCTGTTTTTACTCACACTCACCGGAGATAATCGGACTTAAATTCAATTTTCAGTATATTCAGACAAACTTAATAGCCTGAATGAGACATGTATACGAAGTAATTAGAAGAATATCTTGAGAGAACAAAAGAGGAGGAATTGGATGAAGAGTATATACTAATTACTCTTCCTATTCCTCTTATGTTCTCTCGTATGTACACTACTCATATGTTGTCGCATACCACACCAATACAAATTTTGGGCTATAAGAAAAAGAAAATTATAATCATTTTAACATAGTAGCGGACAATTCATTTTGTCTGGAGCTAGTTATTACTGATTCTCTGAATACGCATGAAAATTTAACCATGAACACGACATAAATTAAAGAAAATACGATTTCAATATGAATTCTGAAGTATAGTAGTTTGGTGGTTTCATTCGCCTTTTAAATTAGACAGCACGTTAAAGTAACAATTTTTTATCGTTAGGCTTCTTTAATACTCAATAACCTGATTTAACCTTAGAAAAATTTTAAGTAGGTAAGGCTATAGGACAAAGAAAAACAAGTTAATTTTTTTAGTTCATAGCTAATTCAAGTTCATTTTATTTATGTAACACAATATAAACCAATAATTACATTTTATTGTGACAACAATTTTTTATTTATAAATTAGGTACTGCTATTGTTGCTTAAAATTTTAAGGTTTCCTTGGCTTAATAAGGATATTTCTTTCAGACTCGGTTTAAACTATAAGGTTTCTTGGGAAAAAATATTATTAACAAAAGTTGCAAAAAATGTTTTTTATCATTAAATGTTGGGTATTATTTTGTTTTATAATATATATATATATATATATATATATATATATATATATATATATATATATATATATATATATATATATATATATATATATACAAGTTTATAACATTAACGTTTTTTTTGTCAAGTCATTTTTGGCAATATATACATAATTTAACAATTACGGAATGGAAAATGCAGTTTTAATATTAGTAACTCCGATTGTCTGATGCAATTATGTTGGCTATTTTTGCACCTTTTAAAATTCCCTTATACTTTTATTTTTAGATAAAAATGTGACTGAACATATATACTATGAGAAAATCTTTATTTGGTTCAAAGTACATTTTGATTTAATGTATTTTTACTGGACAATTACATTTAAATATTATACAAATATCTTGAATATTTTCTACCAATAATGAGGCCAACTTAAATTGTAATATTTAACCAAAATTCACCTACTCTAGATGATGTTAATGTACAAAAATGATAGTTGAATTATTAATATTAAATGTAGTTAGGTAGTATAAATTAAAGTGGTAATTTTATATTATTATTTTGTTTAGATATATGTGGTTCCATCGTATTGTCAAAATGCATCCATAGTCAAAATTTGCAAAAAATAATGGTTACAACCAATTCTTTTCCCGATTATTTCCACTCACTAATGTATTTCTTGTTTATTTTATTTTTTAGTCTTCCTTATGTTCTGAAATGGTATTAGAGCTTCGCCAAGCATTTTGTTGTCAAGAACCCAAAAAGCCTACAAAAAAGACAGATTGTTCACCAGAGAAAGATGGAAGATTCCATCCGCCGGGTTCTTATACAAGTTATGGATTTGTAGCGACGAAAGATTCAATATCTTAAATATCAAAATTACATTTATTTGGTGTTAAAATACTGAAAAATCATAATGACCATGTTGCAGCATGTCTTATTATAACTGAGGGTTTTGGAAGGAAAAGTGTAAGCAACAAAAATTTAAAAAACATAATGAGAGGCTTGAAATATGTTGATCTAGGGTACAAAGAAGATTTGTTAAACTAAAACCACACACCTAAGTTCATATAAAGATATACTGATTTTCTATTTCATGTTTATTTTTTCCATCTCAAACTTCTAGCATTTTTATAACATTATTTAATATTTAGCTCACACAACGGTTGTCTTGCTGCTGGATTGCGTATTAGAAAATGTTATAGCGACCTTGCTTGCTGCATTAATGGAGAATAACATTAATGTAAGCTTCGCTGTAAGGACCAGTTCATAAATTCCGCAATAGATTGTATTTCATTTTTCGTACTTGTTTCTCTCATGGGTCTGAACTTTAACAAACAAAAAAGTCCGGTCTTGTCCCGAAGTAATAAGTTTACCACAATTGAAGATAGTTGACTAATTACAAGAGTTCCAACAAGGAGTGAAGCCCTGTTTATAACAGAGAGTATCACAAATTTATTAAATTGACTGTTAAAAAGATCTAAAATTGATAGTGACTTTGATATAACTAGCGTCGTATTTCCCAAACTGTCCCTTTGCACACATCGAAAACATTTACAAACCGAACGTACTAACCCATCACAACGTCCAGCAATACACCCCATATTGGAATCCAGCGGAGAGATCCAATAAGCAATCCAAAAGCTGAAGAATCGTCGTGTCAGCTAAGTCTAGGTGTCAAGAAACAACACCGGGCAACTTAGGGTATTCTGTATAATACAATAAAGCTAGTAAATCATTTTAAATAAATGTAAAAAAATAATGATTTCCTAGTTCTAGATAATTTGTTGTCTATAATTCATATCAATTTGTTTCTAAATGAATCTAATTCGTATTTGGTATGATGGATAAGTTTAATGAATATTTTCATTCGCAAGTTACAGGATGACCAGAAATATAAAACATATAAGACTAAAGTACCTTTATTTCTCATTTAAAGAAAAATACAAATACAATCATAAAATGAAGACCCTGAATACGAAATTGGTGCCTTATTCTCGCAGAATTTGTAAAAAATATTTTTACTATACATGGATTTTTTGCGATACTCTTCAAGAGCCTTTCTTATTTTCATATGAGTACCCTAAATTTATGTTGCATTCATCATTTATTTAATACGTTGTTGTGACACTCTCAATAAAAGCAAAATTGTAAATTTATCATAATTCCCTATTTTATTTTTATACCTCACTTATTTAAAGTTAAATCAAAAAGTTATTTAAAAATTCCTTCACCATGTTTTTGAGATATTTTTCAAGGCCTGCGCGAAATTCCTCACTTATACAATTTTTTAAAATTTCAACATGATGTTTCAAAAAGTACTATAAGCCTCGATCTTAAATCATACGATCGGAGCTCCCTGGTAGTCATAAAAATGACCATTTTAGAGAGTATAACTTCCAGGAAATACATTAAATAAAATGGAATTTTAAAAGCTATTGTTCTGGTTTGTCAGCGAAAGAAACTTGAAGCATACTTAGCTAGGTATGCTGTTTGCAAGTGTTTACAAAAAATATGAACCAATTATTCTATAATATCCAACTGGGCATCAATTATTTGCCTTCTTGCATTGTTAGCGCTGCCACAGAAATCCAAAATGAGGACTAGCATCGCTTCCGTATCTGGCATGTTGAGAAAGAAACTTCTTCAAACAGTATCAGTTCTTAGTTAAATAAGTTTGATATACGGAACCTTTCCTTCATCCTTTACTCTCAGGATTTGATTAAAAATTGAATATCTGATAAACGTGGGTTTTCCTCTTTTAATTATAATATTGACACTATTGGAACATCATTCTCATCTTACTGCTTTTTAGTTTTTTAATATTCAACACATCAATAGTTTTCTGAAATGTCTTCACTAATATAAAAATTCCAAAAGCTGAAATAGTCATATTTGCAAACTGCTCATTAAAAAGTTCAGTAACTTTAGCACATGAGGAAAAGTGTTGTTATGTTTTCCCTAAAATTAAAAATAAAGAGAATTTGGTCTTCTCCTATCTTTATACGTTTGTATTTTCTCCTAATTCTATACATCTGAGCCGAAAATACTTAATGCTAATGTTATTTATTTGATAATAAAACTTTTTTTGAAGAATAGATTTTTTTGGAAAGTCAAAAAAAAGTTTTTCCTCCTGCTAATTTACTCCGCAGATATACTTCACTGAAGAGGGTTTTTTTCTTTGTCGCTTACACTCTTTCAACTGTAGGCCTCTCACCTATAAATATTATCTTCCTTCTTTTATTGAAACTTGACATAAACTACATAGTAAGTAAATCAGACCTGTAATTTTTAGAGTTTTAGATAACAAACACGACTAAAAAAATTAGTAAAATATATTTTTAATAATGTCAGTTTTAAAACCAACTTTCTAAATGAAAAAATTTATAATTTTTTAATAAAGTTAGGTAGGACTTTACAAAAATTTACATATGTTTATTGTTTAACTTCGAATGACAGAAGAAATTCACAAGCTATTATTATTGAAAAATCTTTTAATTCTATCAAAATCTATTGTTAATATACTGTTAACATATCCACTTAATATCTATTAATTGTAGAGGATAGCTAAACCCATATAGGACGTTTCGATTAAAAAAGCTTGAAAAAAGAGGGTTAAACAGAAAAAATAAAAATGTTAGGTGGAAACATCAGTTATTACTAGGTATTTCAGATATTAAGGAATAAGTAGTTTATTTAGATGAGTTAAAGTTTAAGAATTCCCTATAAAAATTGAACTGAAAGTATTTTAAGCACAAGTATAGAAGATAATTATATTGTCATAGTTCTTTGTGAACTAAATTTGTATTTTATCTTGCTGCAGCATGGCTCATTACTTAATCTAAAAGCTAAATACGTGGATTCATATCAATATAATCTAGTATTGCCTAAATCAGCTTTCTTGCAAGTGGTCCAAAAATAATCACAGAATTTTCATAACATGAATCAAATTTAATAATAACCAATTTTATTTTGTTTCCGGATTATTACTTTTTATGTCTTCTTGAAATACAATGTTATTGTTCAAACCTAATCTCTCTATGATCTAATCAAAAGTAGAAATATGTAAATGACATTAGGCTTATTTAAAGATTGTTTCACTGTCTCAGGGTTTAAATTAGTTCAGGTTAATTGGTTTACATCAGTAATATTTGCATAATATCTGTTTTAAGAGTTTAATATTTACGCAAACTTTCTGATAGATTTAACTAAATACTATTATTATTTTATTTTATTTGGTCAATATACATATTTCACAATACTTAAACTTGATTTTTCCAAAAACATTTTTTCGTTGTTTATTTAATAGCTACTTACAGGGCTATTCTATAACTTTAATATCTATCATTATTATAATAATTTTTATTTCAAGATTTATGGAATTATATTTTTCATCCTTTTTTTATACCCATGAGTCCCACTTATAGTAAAATTATACACAGTCCATTCAAAAAATTCCGAGACTATTTTTTTTACGAATGAAAATAAGAGTTTAAAAAAAGATTTTATTAAGTTTTTAACATAATCCCCTCCTCGTTCTATACAAATTTTGCTGCGCTCGTATAGCCGCTGGAACGATCTGGAAAACTCCTCTTCTGAAATAACTTTCAAAGCCCTAGTCACATTCCTTTGATTCGCCTCAACGTCTGCAAAACTTTCTCCCTTCATCGTAATTTTTAATTTAGGGAATAAAAAAAAATCTGACCGAAACAAATCTGGCGAATAGAGCAGGTTATGAATCATAGAGACCGACTTTTGAGCCAAAAATTGTGTGGTAAGTATTAAGGAATGGGCTAGAATATTGTTCTGGAACAGAGGCCAGACTCCGTTGCGGTACAATTTCGGTGTCAGGCGACAAATTCCCTTTAAGAGTCGATCCAAGACACACTGTAGAATTATGCGTTTACTGTTTGGCGTGAAGCTTTTATTTCTATTTATTTTATTTATAATAAAACGCCTGAAAACTGGAACAACTACCGGAGAGAACAGAACGAGGTAAACGTAAGAATAAAAGAACTAAAAGAAAACTATTGGGAAAGGTTCACAAAAGAGATGGAGAGAGCCATGTACGGAAGCCAGAGAAAAATATGGAGAATGTTAAGAAGAAACAAGTTTGAAGGCAAAGATACCGTGAGAACTAATAAAATTTCATTAGAGCAGTGGGAAACATATTTTAGAAATCTATATAAGGAAGAGGAGAACATGGAACAGATACAAAATGAATATGAGGAAGATGATAGCATAGAACTAACAAGTGGCAAGATAGAAAACGCCTTAAAGTCCCTTAAGAATAGAAAAAGCCCTGGACCAGACGAGATCACTAATGAGATGCTTAAATACGGAGGGAAAAAGCTATGGAATGAAATATTAACCCTATTCAAGAATATCATGAAAGAAGAAAAAATACCGAATGAATTGAAGAATAGTGTAATTGTTTTTTAAAAAAGGACAGAAAACGCACCCAGAAAACTATCGAGGAATAACACTGCTTTATAGCATTCTCAAATCATTCACAAAAACTATACTGGAAGAAATCACCTAAATCATAAGTATACGGGAAGAACAACAAGGTTCCAGAAAGAACAAATCCACTATTGACGCAATATTCATTGTCAAACAAATAACTGAAAAATCCCTAGAATTCAATAAACCTGCGTAAATGTGCTTCGTCGATATGACCAAGGCTTTTGAGAGAGTATGCTTTAAGGAAATTTTAGAAATGATGAGAACAAAAGGTCTAAACCATAGGCTAATTAACCTAATATACGATATTAACATCCAGTGCAGAACAAAAATTAGAGTAGGACATATAACAACGGAATACATATATGTAAACACAGGAATTAGACAGGGCGATTCGCTCAGCCCCTTCATATTTAATCTAATAATGGATAAAATAATAGCAAATCTCCCCGGAACATCTGGATACAAAATGGAAAACACATTCTTTCATACCGTCCGCTATGCGGACGATGCTGTTCTTATTGTAGGCTTTGAAGATAACCTCCAAAGACTACTGCACTCTATAAACACTAAAGCGAAAGAATTAAATATGCTTATCAACACCGAGAAGACCAAATGCTTAGTAACATCCAAAGAACCAATACGGTGCAAGTTGGAAATCGACTCCAAAATTGTCGAACAGGTAAATCATTTCAAATATCTGGGAGCATAAATAACAAGCCATGGAAACCTTTTTAACGAAGTAAGAGAACAAACAATGAAAGCAGCTAGAATTTCGAGATGCCTAAGAGAAATTGTCTGGAAGAACAAATACCTTAATACCGAAAGCAAAACTAAGATATATAAAACGGCTCAAAGACCCTTCATAACATACGCGGCAGAAACAAGACCAGATACAGGCGGAACTCTACAAATGATCAGAACAGTCGAAATGAAGACATATGTAGGCAAAACTCTACACGACAGAATACGGAATGAAGATATCAGACAACAATGCGGGATTCAGCACATAGAAAGATGGGTTAGACAAAGACAATATTCTGGAACAAACATATAGGGAGAATGGAGGACGGTTAAAGGCCCAAAAATGAATAACCCAGTAGGAAAAAGATCACGGGGAAGACCACCAAAACGATAGCGAGAATGCTGGACCTCATCTTCCGGGGAAGACGTGATGACAATGAACAGGTAATAGTCTACTAGCAAGGTTAACTGTGTTAGAAAGAAGAAGAAGAAGCGTGGAGCTTCCACACGGAGCTCTTTCAGCTCTTCCGTTAACAAGTACGGAACGAAGTTTGCACACAATTTTTTTTTCCCGAAAACTTCGTGCAAAATGTGGTGCACGCTTCCTCTACTGATGTTGAATTCTTCTGACAACATTTCAACCATAATTCGCCGAGTACGAGACAATGCGACGCGCATACGTTCGACATTCTCGACAGTTGAGGTTAAAAGGCGCCCCTCCTATCGTCTTTCAGCGACTGTCAACCGTTCTGGAACCGCGCATACCACTCGAAAATGTTACTGCGGCTTAAACAATCCTCATCATATGCGGTTTTTAACAATTCGAATGTTTCCGAACCGTTTTTTTTTCCATTTTGAAACAAAATTTGATTGGAGTGCGTTGTTTCATAGCGAAAATAGTGACGCATTGGCAAAAACACGTCTACTTGAATCGAACACGGCTGGCCAATAAATGAAATTACAGCACTTACATCTCCACTGTTGGCAACTAATGCATGATGTTACATAGTTCTGCCGTCGGGTAACAGATAGCGCTTGTTAAAAATTTTATACAAAATTAGTCCCGAAACTTTTTGAACGAACTGTGTATATTAATGAAACAATAAAAGATTGTACCGTTCTAATGTAACGTAGGGTGTTGTCTCGAATCAGTAACATATATAAAAATTATGTTATATTTAATATGAGAAAAAAATTGGCCTTTTTTTGGAGCAGATATCTGACAATAAGAACAGAAACCATGGTACCTGTAAATTAAATTTATTTTAAAATGAAATCTAATCATATCATTAAAATAAATATATTTTTATAATAATGAGAGTTATTAAGCTTATAAAATAGCATTTATTTTTTAAAATTAATTTTTGCCAAAAAGTTGAGTTTTATCTTTATTCGGGCTTTGACGGTAATGGTATATTTTTATTTAGAGGAACATACTATTGTACCTTCATAATTATAAGAAAGCATAAATTTAATAAAAAGACAAATTTGTGATATTATGTTATTGTTTAAGAATTTTATCTATTATGTTATCTAGCAAATAGTTCTACACTACTGTAACGGATAATGTATTTTATATTTTATTGTAAAATATTTAACTATAGACAACTGCGTGCATTGGTACTGTTCTATGTAGAAACGTGGGAGTTAATAGCAATTTTTCTTTGCATGTGGTGCCCATGCCATTAAATTAAAACTTTTAATATTCATCGTGTATAAAATATTTTTAAATAGCGATGCAAGAAAATTAAAAAAATCAAAGATTCTTTAATAGCAAATTCTCCTTTAAAAATGTCTTTGCATGCAGTTTTTGGTATAATACCGAAACATTAAGTTACTCTAAGCTGCATAACTTTTATAAAATAAAAAAATATATATTGAACAAACAATTAAAAAGTCATATTAGTTGTAGAGTTTCATTTCATACATTCAGTAAAACTAATATTGCAAAAATTTTCCTACACGTGTTATTTGTTTAAGGTTACTTATTTTAATCACATGATTACCAAATCACGGATTAATCAGATGCGACAGCGTGGGCTGTGCCTTTGAAGTAGAAAGATTTAATTTCCATGATCATGATTTTCTCGCGATTGTCTATATTACACTGGAAAAAGTTTTTAAATTGGGAAAAATATCGCTCTTATAGTGATGAAAAGTTTTTAAAAAATGTAAAAATACATATTCTTTTAATTCTTCTTGTATATTTTTTACACAAGCCGTAATGCAAAATAATATATTGGATTGGTTTTTGTTGCACTGTCAAATTATGTAAGTAGATCTTGTTAATGAAGGTGGGGACAATTTGGGCAAATTGTGTTCGGTCTCTGGATGCTCTGAATAAGGCGTGGGCATCTAAACCAGTTCATTCTCTGATGTTCTTGAGCGACGAGTCCTTCTTGTGACCTATTCCAAGTTTTCTCTCGATCTTTCTCTGCAGGAACTGGTACTTGGTGTTACGGAAGATGTGTACAAGATAGGCTGTCTTCCAGAGTTTGGCGATCTGCAGCATTTCTCTTTCTCTGTTCTTAGGACCTCAGCATTGGTTATTCGGTTAGTACGTGGAATTCGCAATAATCTCCTGAAGAACCACATCTCAAACGCCTCCAATTTGTTCAGCGTGGCGGCCTTCAGTATCCATGTCTCCAAGCCATACATCAGTACCGAATGGACGTAACACTTAACAAAACGATAGCGCAGCGATAGATTGAGGCTCTGATTGTCTAATAGATATTTCAAGTCGAGAAATGTTGTTCTAGCATGTTCTATTCAGCTACTTATCTTCACTTCTTGGTTTTAGTTATGTTAATTTTTAACCCTAGTTGATCTCCTTCTGTTGTGATTTTGTTTATTAAGCGTTGTAGGGCTTTCGGGCTGTCAGTAATTAATGCGGTATCATCAGCATATCGCAAATTATTCACAAGGTGATCATTAATTCTGATGTCGTCGTTTGTGTCTTTTAGCGCTCGTTCGAAAATATTTTCGGAGTCCAGATTAAAAAGAAGAGGAGAGAGACACATTCCTGTCGTATCCCGCGTTCAATAGAGAAACTATCGGTCTTGTCGTTTGCAATTCTTACAGATACATTATTTTCATATAGTTCGGTAATAAAGCACATATCTTTTCATCTATTCCCATGTCCCTAAAGAACTTTATTAATTCTGTGTGATTTACATAATCAAATGCCTTATTATAATCGATGAAGCGGATGTATACGTCTTTTCTTTGGTCTTTGCATTTTTGTAGTAGTATAGTGAGGCTGAAAAGTGCTTCTCTAGTTCCAATCCCTTCCGAAATCTAAACTGACAGTAGCTTACCTCTCTCTCACACTTCCTGTATATTTTTTTTTGTAAATAATCTTCAGAAAGAGTTTGAGGACATGGCTCATTAAACTTATCATCTGGAACTGAGCGCACTTAGTGGCATCCTGTTTTTTCGGCATCGGTATGAATGTTGAGTGAAGCCAGTCTTTTGGTACTTGTCCCGTTGAAGATTCTTACGGGTGTATCAATGCTTTCTTTTTTTTTTTTATTATCTCAATATATAGTTCATCGGAGCCTGGTGCTCTGCCCGTTTTGCATGAGTTATTGTTTTCATAACTTCAGATTTAAGTATTTCAGGTGAGGTTTCTCCCTCATATTATTCCTGAAATATTCTTGGACCATTATTTGAATCGAGTTTTTCAGTACATTTCTACCACTGTTTGAGTATTTCCAGTGGGTCTACGACTGGTTCGTCGATATCCGTCGTAAGCCGAGTGAGATTTAGTGTTCTTACTCATCCCGTTGTTTCCTTTATGACTTTGTGGACATTAAAATGATCATGCTTTTTTCCAGTTCTTCTATTTCTTTACATTCGTTTTTCATCTACTCCTCTTTAGCTTTTTGGATTTCTCTTTTTATTCGTCTTTGCAACTGCCTGTACTCCGTTTATTTCGGTTTTTGTGTACTCTTCTTTCTTCCATCAGTTGCAGTATCTCGCTTGTCATCCATTTTTTCTTTCCTTTGTAGTTTCCATGGACGATCAAATCATTTCCACTACTGACAATAGCATCTCTAAATTGATTCCATGTTGTTTAATTTAATTGTGTTTCATAGCTTTGGTATTTCGCTATTTATTCTTGTTCTAATTCTTTCTCTTATTTCATCATTCCTCAGATTTGCTATGTCAACTCTCTCTTTCGTAAGTTGTCGGATTTTATTTGATCTTACTCTCAATTTTACCATCAAAGAGTTATGATCCAAACCAATATCTGTTCCGGAATAAGTTTTTATGTGCGTAAGTATATAAATAAGGAAATTATTGTCAACGATTTTCATCTTTGTTTTCATGTATATTCATATTTTAGATTTTAATTTCCTATGTGACGAAGAATAATGTATTTCTTTAATAATAATAATTAAGAAAAATAAGTAATAATTATTATTATACAGAAGAGCAAAGCCATTATGTACTAATTATGCGTGCAAGACACTATGTAAATATAAATACACAACAAATTTAAATAAACCAACAATTATTAAATTATAAATTGAAATTGAACAAATGAAGTGCGGTATGTTACCGTTTAAGTGGAAAATATCAAAGTTGCAAAGAATTTGTTACATAATCATAAAATAAAGAGGAGAATTGAAGAAAGCGTTTGTTCTTATTTTTGAATAGTAGAATCATTGATTATTATAAATTCTCGAATTAAATCCAAAAACTCGATATTTTATCAGATTAACTAGTCTCATATCATCTCTTTGATTATGCAGAGGCTTATGAAGAACTATATTGTGTACAACTCTTTTTTTTTTCTAATGATAACATACTGCAGTTAGGGTGACCTGATTACACATGCATATTTAACTTTACTATTACAAATTGAAGCCTTTACACAAGTATTCTTGAAGTCTAATGTTGGTTTGAACTCAAAACCAAGTTTCGTTTTTCATATTCCTATTCATGGAAATTGAATTTATGTCTACTTATCTTTAAAAATATTTTAAAATTAGTTAGGTAACTGCATTCTAGAAGCCGCCCGAGTATCATAAATAATTTTTTATAATTTTAGTAGAAAAAAATTTTGAAAAGTACACTGAACTAAAAGTAACATACAACTGAATCAGAAACGGCCACAAGTGTGTACACTCATCATACCCATTCCTAAAATTTGAAATATGGTTATCAAAAAATGACAGACAGGGTAGTAATTTTTTTAATACTCAGGAGGATTTTTCTGTAACAAAGTAAATTAAATCATACAATTTTTTTTAAAAAGAAATTATGATGTTAAAAGTACAATTACATAACAATTTAGTTTTAACTATATCCATACCTAATAATATAATTAAATCATTATAGTTGTAATGGATCATTGTCCCAATTGTTTTATAAAATATTACATTATTTTGTATTTGTTTATTATTAGTATGAGAATATTGCTCCATAAGTATTGTAAATTAATAACTGTAATTTTGTGTAATAAATATTATAAGGTTATTAAATATATCAATTTCTTATTGCTTATTGTTTTATTCTTTAATCAGAATTATGCTAATACTGTCTTGGATATTTTATGGATTTTTGGTCAAAATTAGAACAAACTATATTAATTACAATATGTAAATAATAAACCTACCCATTTCGAAAATATTAGGGAATATAAAAGATGCGTCAAAAAGGTAAGGTAGAGAAAAAAAGTTATAAATAAAATAGATATAATAGATAGAATATAAGATTCAATTTGTATATTTTACATGTACACCTTTAAGTATAAGTACTGGTGTGAAGAAAAATCTAATATTTAGTATGTGGAAGGAAAAAGTTTTTATAAAACCTCAAAAAATATTTAAGGCAATGTATAATCAATGAATATTTCTAGCTAAAAATTGCGCACCCCCGTATCTCTTTACTTTGAATATAGATTTTTAAAAAATCTTGAGTTTTAGTTAAGCATATCCTATACCTGCTTTCAATAGTTTTCGAAATATTTCAATTATCTGGTTTATTCATTGTCCTTTTGAAATTTTTTGCTGTTAATTCTGACATTTATTGCAAATGAAGTTTTTTAAATTTGTTCTTCTCTCCATTTTATGAGTTCTTTCAAGAATAAGTTGATATAGTAAACTTCTATTTAAGTAGGCAAGTTATGGCTTCCGAAATTGGTTTCTCAATGTAAGGGTTTATATTGTTACATGATTTTGTAAGATAAATTTTGAATATTTTGATTAATAAAATTTAAGAATTAAAAAATAAAATAAATATAGAAAATAATAAATTAAAAGAAATTTCCTCATGGTTTAATATTTACGTTTCACATTTATTTAATATGACTACATTAACTATACAATATAAAAATCAAAGGTAGAGATTAAGAAATGGTTCTCAATTTAATAGTTTGGCTTGAAAAAGAAGGCTAGAAAATTATTCGATGTCCAGAAAACTTTCTGGTAGATATTTATGTAATTAAAATATTATTATACAATTAGAAAAACGGTAAATAAATTACCAAACAAGTAGAGTTGCTCCAAAATTAATAAACAACGGAAGTTTTTATGGTTTTATTCAAGTTCAAAATTATGGTTCTTGGATTTACACCGAGTCATATTGGAATTATTATCCGACATTTTGCTTACGATTGTACGAGGTAGCTTCAGGGGTATTTTAATCTATGAAATTATAACACAGAATGACCATCACGGAGCAACAGCCTGGTATTTATACCCGACTAGTGATCAGTGAAACGTGATCCTGCGTTAAAATCGATTTCCACATGTGATGTAGACTATAACCCGTATCTCTACTAGTATTATTTGCATATTTATAAATTTCGATTGGTTCTCTAATCTAACGTTTAAAGAAATCAGACACTGATACTTGCACCTTGGTTGCTTTTACATTAAAGGTGTGACCTGAGCAATGCTGGTGTTCAGCTACTGAAAATTGTACAATTTGTTTATTTTTAATAAATCTTTCATATTCCTTAAGACTAGTGGATATAGGTCGTTCTGTCTCACCAACATATACTTTACTGCAAGATCAACGTATCTTATTAATGTGTTCTGCTTGTAATGGTATTGCGTCCTTTGATGACTTCAAACATTGCCCAACTTTCTTATATGTGTCAAAAATTGTCCGAATATTTCATTTTCGGAGTAATCTGGCAATCTTGTCTGTAGTTCCGTGTATCTAAGGCTAGACAACACTGGTATATTTATGGCATTTTGTTGGGGAATTGGATTTTTATGTTGATTAACAGAACGTCTAATATTTTCAGCGCAATATCTGTCTCTCAGAGCATTAACCAGTTTTCCTGTTTTTGATTTTAGTGATTGTTCTTCAGGTATTGAAAAAACTTTATGCACCAAAGAGTTAATGGCCGATTATTTTTGAGGATGATAATGGTGTGACGTTGCATTGAGATATAGATTTATATGTGTTGGTTTTCTGTATACAGAATGTCCTAATTTGACATTATCTTTCCTTTGTACATCGAGAAAGGGAAGGGTACACGTTCATCCAGTTTCCATATGCTAGATTATTTTAGGTTTGGATGATTGAGAAAGTTATGGAGGTTATCTGCGCCATGCGGTCAAAAAAGATGATACGTTCGTAGTACCATCTAAATATCTATATCAGAATTTACGCTTTAAAGGAGCAGGAAACGAGGCATTTTCTTTAAAAGTTACCATGAAGATGTTTGCTACTACGGGTGATACCTTGACCACTCCCCAAGTCTGCTCGCAGAAAGTTCCTTCAAAAGTAAAATAAGAGGAAATCAGACATGTTTTATTTAAGTCTAGTAGAATGGAGCCCTTGCTATTATTTCTTAATATGTCCGATATTATGGAAACTGAATCATTTATAGAGACATTTGTGTAAAGATATTCTATATTACAAATGACCAATATGGCTCCGGGCTCTAATTGGATGGTTTTTAATCTTTGGAAGAAGTGTTCAGAGTTTTTAACAAAGGATTTAGTTTTTCCTGTATAAAGATGTAAAAGTTTGTCCTGATATTTACCTATTTTGGAGGTTGGTGATTCTATTGCGCTGACGATGGGATGTAGGGGTACATTTTCTTTACATATTTTAGGCAGTTTTTTTTTGGACTGATGCCAGAGGCGTTGAGTAAAGAAGTGAGGTTCTTTTGATTTTGCTTTTTGATCCGTCTGAATGACTTTGTAAGTATCGTCGTCCAAAAGTTGGTTTATTGTTTCAGTATATTTGCCCTTATCCATAGTAGACTACAGCCCATGTCACACGTGGAAATCCATTGGAATGCTGGATCACGTTTCGCTGAGCACCAGTCGAGTATAAATACCGGGCTGTGGCTCCTCGACGGTCATTCAGCATTCTAAGTTCGTGGAGGAATGATGCCTGATAATGACTCGTTCAATCGTAGACGAAATGTTGGATACAAATTCCCATGTGACACGGTCTAAACCCAAGAATCATGATTTTCAATTAGCTAAATCTAAACACAGAAAATTAATCTGAAATTAATTCTTCTTCAGCCAAAATTACTTGAGGACATCCAGTATTTTTTCACTGTCTAATCAGGACTTTTCCTTGTATTATACTGCTTTCCTCCAAAAGTTGCTCGTAATATGTTCTAGGAATTTTTTTAAAGCTCCTTTTACCTGTTGTAAATTGAGGTCATCATAATTTTTTGCCTTCCAAAATCAGTTCTATAGCATTAAACTGGCTAGTATCCTCATAACCATCTTGCCCAAAGATTTCATCGAAAGGGTAATTTTTACGTTTTTGAATAATTTTTGTTTTCACTAGAAGTTTAGATTTTTAGAAATCAGATAATGGATTCTCATTTCCTGAACCAACCATTGAAATATGTCGCTTTTATTTCACAAAAAAAGTATCTGTTCATTTAGTATTGAAATATGATAAGATTCATTGTGTAAGACAATTGGCGTTAATCTATCCAAATCCGATATTAGGCTTTTCTCCCATCCACTTTTCCAAACTAATTACAATTATTTGTGATAACTGACACATTTCTCAAAAATGTGTTAATTTTTCGATAAAATTTTCAACTTAAATTATACTAAGACACATCTATAATGAAGAACCAACATGTAAAATATCTGATGAAAAAGACCAAATAGCCTCACATATTATCTTCGAATACGAAGCTATAACCTACTGGAGCACTTTCAAGGATTAATCAATCCTGAAGGTTTATGCTCAGAGGAAAAACGAGTGAGCACGCTGCTAATGTCGATTAAGGCAACAAAACTGTTCGCTTAGAACATATATGGAAAGCAACACAAGGCTGTAAGGGTAAGAACCTCGCAAACTACGCCTGGAGACTGTTCACTTCGATGGTCATACCAGTCCACGTCTAATCACCGAACTTAACTGCCTAGCTCAGTTATTACTTGGATGGGTAACCGTTTGGGAAGACATTCGGTCTTTCCAAATGGTTTTGAACCCACTTTAAATTGTAGGTTTAGTTTACCGACGCGATGTTGGTCCAACTGATTTACATTTCATTTTAAAATCTAGCTTACTAAGTCATTAAAATAATTAAGTAATTAACAGCGTGGAAAAAAGTAGGAATAATCGGCAAGTACAGTTCGTTTTCGTAGCGGATGGACCCTTAATTAAGAATATCAAGAATGGATAATCAAAACATGATCAGGTAAATTGTTAAAAACAAAAAAATTGACAAAAATTAATAAAAGATGTTTTTTCGTCTTTCTCTGCATTTTTTTGCCACTTTTTAACATGAATAACTTTTGGCCAAATTAATATTTTCAAATTCCTCAACCAGAACTTTATAGATCAAGTCAAAAACTACAAGCTGGGATTAATTGCAATACGAAAATGTAATGTTTGTATCGCTTTTTAATGCTATAAACAATTAGAGTTTCATTAATTATAACGTATGTGCCTCCGTGCATGGAGAGGAATGGAAGTCTACTGGCAAACGCCCATCTACTACATAATTCGTTGTAACTTTTGCTGACCATTGCTTTGAGTACATTTTAATATATATCTATTTTTATTTATTAATTATAAGCATCTAAGAGTAAAATAAACAACACATTAGAATAAGGAACTTCAGTTCTTATAACTATGTTTAAGCGCGGGTGGGTTGATGTATATTTGGCATAACATCAATCCACCACCCGGTTTGCACCGGGACATTGTGTGTAAAATTAGTTTATAACAATTTTTTAGTTTTAAACAACTTTAAATGATCATTAATTCAATATAAGATATGATTATTGAATGCGATTAATGTAATTTTTAGATTTGTTCAAACACCACATGATCTATGTGGGTGCTATAAAGAATATACACACAAAAAATAGATAGTTTAAAATTGAACAATGCAAATCTAAAAGGAAAAAATAGTGATCTAAATAGAGATAATATTGAGGAATTTATATAGTGGTTAAACTTAGCCAATAATCAATATCAACGAGGCGCTCTAATAGTTTTGCAATAGATAGTGACAAACATATTATTTGCGAGAAAATATCCTAGATATAAAATTTTCAGCTACATCAGATGGAATCATTGGCACGTGCTGAAAAATTCATTATAGCATTCCAATTATTTAAAAATCACATTTACAATAAAACTGTGTTCATTTTTTCACCAGAAAGTTTATAAACTAAAAATTATCTATCACAATCAATGCTTTATATCGTATAAAAGAAAATATATGGAAAGTATTAAAATTAAACGAAAACTAAAGTGGCGTTCCAACACATACAAAAAGAGTTATAATAACTGTTGTTCCTAATGCTAATGTATTGTTTATTTCAAGACTTGATGTTAATAATTAATAAATAATTATAGAGCCCTACTATTACGGCCATAAATTTTAAAATAAAAGAGATATAGCCTTTCTAGTTCCAGATTTGTTATATAGAATACAAAATAATTTTTTGGAATAGCACTCCAGTTATAATTTGTTAAATGTGATAAAGAAAACCAAAGTTACAGCATTTCAAACATTTTAAATTCTGACTCTTCACCACTAACTACGTAAAAATTGTTTTCATAAAATTTATAAAAGCAAATCAGAGGTTTTAAAATTGATTTGTCGCTAGCATGGGTGAAGTTAGTCATAAAAAAAGTTAAAAGGAAAAAAAGCACAGGCATTTTATGAGCGTGCAAAAAGTACAATTTCCCTGTAGATTGAAAGTAGCCTTAGTGGAATGGCACACATAATGTACAAAATTACTGCCCAATTACACTTTTGAGCATTTTCTCAAAGATAATTGAATCTGTAATATATGAAAAATTTGTTCTTTTCTGAATAAATTTAATACGATAACACCGTATTAACACAGTGTTCGTATATATAGAAACTTCCACTGATCATGTTGTTTGATGTACCGAAATCTAGATAGAAGTAAATTCACGGTGGAGATACTTTTTGACCTAACGCGTGCCTTTCATACATTGAATGGACTTTCTTGTTAATGAAATTAGAGCTTTCGGTATCAGAAGACCCTTTAGTGACTGGATAAAGCCATATTTATCAAACCAAAAGTTTGTTATCAACATATCAAATCAAATTTCTGTAGAACAAGAGTCAAACATCGGAACACCTCAACGTAGTATGTTGGGTCTACTTCTGTCCTTATTGTATATTAATGATTTTCGTGCTTACTTATAAGAGGCTCTCGTTTTTATTTTTGCCGACGACATGCCTTGCATCGTCTCTATCGCTATTTTTGATGATCTTTTATGTAAAATAAATCTTCTTTCCTTTGAATTTTCTAATTATTGCAAACAAAACAACTTAATAATTACCTATGATAAAATCGAAGTAATATATTTTAGAAATAATATAAGAAACAAACCCGTTTGCCTAAATTTAGATTGCAATAATATGCTGCTCAGTGTGTGCCGTCGGCAAATTTTTCGGGAAGCTTTATAACCCCCCCCCCCCCGTTGGATTGTATTGGGTTTAAATTTGTATAAAACTTAGGAAATATGCGTATATAATGAATAATTTAAGAATACTTAAGAAATATACTGTCCCAAGTAGGTCTAATTTCAGTTTATTACACATTAGCTCATTCTATTTTAAGCTACAATTTGTTGGGGATACACTAATGAAATCAATCGTCTTAATTTGTCAGAAACTTATTATCAGACTCATGTTTCGGCTACAACACCTTCTAAGGGTGATTATCATGAGGACAACACTCGAAATAGAGATCGGCTTTATGTGAAACAAGTCTGCCATATCTACTTCAAGAAATCACCGATATATAAAGATTCTTACTACTTCAATATACTACCACAATTATTAAAAAATAAATCAAGTGTGCGTGCAGTGAAGCAGGATCTAAGAAAATTATAATCTTTTAATTGTTTTTACTCTCTACGGGAGTTCTACAATTGGTATGTTGACTATAATCAAATAATAATATAATTTTGCCGCGAAACGGTAGTTTCCACAATAGAAATCCTAAAAGCACAATATTCTTTTTTATTTTTAAGGGATTTTATTTTTTAATAATAAAAATGTAACTAAATCTCCTTTAAGTTACGTTCCAACGAACACCAATCAAAGCGCGTCATCACTGGCACTCCGTCCTGATATGGTTATTCTTTTGAGTCATTATTACTTTCAGTTCTATCACTTGAATTAGTCATGATCATTTCGACCTAATACCAAGTAAATGCATATTAACTTTGACCATTTGTTCATAATTATTCTAAAGAATACAGCCAACGTCGTCGCTGTCACGAACTTAACATATAAATTTTTTGGTTTTATTTCACATTCGTGATCGTTGTTAAGGGCTACGTTGCATATTTAATATTTTATAGTCATTTTCATGTAATTTCTTCGAAATTTGCTTACTACTTCCTTTGGAAACGATCTTAAGAATTTTTCCCATGATAGAAAGTGGATTTATTAAGGCGAATTTGCCGAGAATTGATTGTTTTATGGTGGCCAGTTTCTACGTAACAAACAGTAACTTCGGCTCTGTTGAATTTCGAAATATGAAGACCTCCATACAAGTAATTTATCAAGGATTGTGTTTTCAGCAGCCGATGATGAATACATAATAGTAATCATAGGTATTTATAAGCTCAAAATTTCCTATTATTTTACGAACATGGATTGTGAATAAATAACTTTTTAGGTGTTTAATTGTAGTCCTTGTACACTGAGGCACCCCATAATACTTAAAATAACTTAGGACTAATCTTTTATCACAAAAATTTATATATTGTCAGTTTACCAGTGTGACGTAACAGCGGTCAAGTGACAAAATAGTTACCATCCCAATTATATGTGACACCATTAGATTTCCTTTCTTTAGTACTATGAATATGATATCTTTTCAACTAACAATTTTATTTAAATTAATGTTTGTTTTTAAGCATATATGTACATGTGTGTATATGTTTGTATAGAGTTTATTATGATGTATTCTTGTAGCGAGCACTGGTAATAAGCTGAATTGTTATTGTTCGTTTTATTTAAAATTTGAACATTTTTCAAATTTACATTATCAACGTTTATATTTATTTATATTTCATGTAGCTAAACTGGTTATAAGCTGATTTGTTATTGTTTATATTTATTTTAAATTTGGACATTTTTCAAATTTAAAGTATGTCAATGTTTATATACATTTATATTTTATGACGCAATCTTGTATCCTGTTTATATATAAATAAAGAATTTTAAATAAAGTAAAGAAATTTACAACACTCTGTAGATAGCGGTAGTTTTCTTTTCATCGCCCTTCGGTGAAACGTCTGACAAATTACATGTTTTACAGAGGAATAAAAATAAAACAATAACCCAAAACTAAGAATAGAATAGGAACGTATCCGCAGATTTCCTGGTCTTTCTAAAAATAATCTATCGTTCGAAAAATCTCGACCAAAACATTATTAAATTTACGAATTTCGAAGCATTTTCTTAATTCTATCTCTATCTCTAATTATAAATATGTAAATAAATTAAACACTACAAGAAAAATAAAACTGAATTAATAATTTGACATAATGGACTGGTGGCTATGTATTATTATGATGTTTTTATGTGGTGCCGGTGCGAGAAGTCGATATCGTGTTGGTAAGTAAAAATTTCTATAAATTAAATAATATTAACTGCTCTCAATATGAAATAAACCACTACGAATTAAATTCAAAATAAAGTTTGCCCGCTTTTTTTAAAACTTGTATTATAACACGCTAACTAATCCAATTTGTTTAACGTATGATCATAGGGTATATATGTCAACGCTAACTTTTAGGCGTGTGTCCTTGATACTTTAACATTAAAATATTTTCCCCATGCTGTGTATTTACTCTAACCATTAAAACAAAGAAAACTATTCAGGTGGTTATTTTACTAATTAAATTAAACTTTTCATCGGAACTTTTCACATGTGCCACACTTGAGTTATTAACTTCAGGTCTATACTGTTAAAAATAACCTTAAATTTAATGCAAGTTTAATGTACATTGTACATTAAATTTAATGATTTTGTACTTTAAATCGTGAGCAATTTACACTTACTTTGAATTTTAAGCAAATTTATTGAAATATCAGTTCATTGTATATTAAATTTGATTAAATGGTATTTTAAATTTTAATAAAGTAACTGAAAAGATATTTAAACTTTCTGCACATTAAAATTAATTCACATGTACCTTAACATTAAAGGACTTTACATTATTATTCATGGTATATTGTATTAGATTCCGAGAGATGGCGCAACTTGCATTGAACTTTTTATTTAGTATGATATAAGTTGCTTAAAGGATTCAATTTCCTTATGATGAGGTGTACATTTCGGCCGATGATAACGTAAACTAATGATTCAAAACCAGTTTACAGATGACGGTATACTACCTATGGAAAAAACTTCCACCTATTCCTGGTAGCAGCATTTTTTGACCTCATATTAATATTGGTGCATCAAATATGTGATAACATATCTTAAATTCAATGAACACTGGCTGTACATTTAATGTGCCTAGTCACCTTTAAAAGTAATGACCAAAACTTAAAATTTAATGTATAATTACATTAAATTTAATGGAATACATTAATTTAGATTAATGTAAAAATTAATAAATTTAATGCACTACACTTATTGAATTTAAGAAACGGTTTATGAAATCAAATGAAATGAAATAATTTATTAGCCATAAGACTGATACTTCAGCATTGGTTTCGTCAACAGTATAAAATTAAATAAAAAAATATATACATAACATACCTTAAAGCTAGAAAAAAACAAGAAACAGTCACACTAGTCAGCATCACAAGATACTTGTTATAATATAAAAAATGTAAAATAACTTAATCTAATATTTAATAATAAAAACCACAGATTAAAATCCTAAAACAACTAACAGGAAAGAAAAAAATAAAACGATAAGAACACAATCCGTAGCACTGGTCAGCGAAGGACGCAAAGAATTAATCACTCAGTATACAGTAAAAGATTCAGTACATCCTACAGGCTACAGTATTCGTTAAAAAAATAAAATTATCCCTGAATAAGAAATTTTTTTATTTCTGTTTTAAATTTATTACAGTTTAATTTGTTTTTAATTTTGCAGGCAATTTGTTAAACAGAATAATGAAATTATAAATTGGGGATTTCTCAAAGAATGCCGTTCTATGTTTAGGTATACTAAGAATGTCACTATTTCGTGTATCATATCTGTGACCCTGGCTAAGAGTTATAAACTCTGAGTAATTTTGTTTTACATATAAAACGCATTTTAGAATATAAATAGAGTAAAAAGTCAAAATGCTGTTTTCCTTAAAAATTGGTCTACACGACTCCGTTGGCTTAAGACCAAATATTATCCTCAGTATTCTTTTCTGAGCCAGAAACACTCTATTCACCTCACACTCTCTTCCCCTAGACATGGCATTGCTGGACAGATGACCGTATGCCAGAGAATAATACAGTCAGCAATTCAGCCCGGTCTAGAGATGACCTCATCTGCAAAATAGCAAAGAAGGCAGAATTTAATTTTTTACAAACATGTTCAATATGGGAAAAGAAATGCAGCGATTCATCAAGCTATTTGCCTAAAAATTTAGCATAAGCTGAGGTTTCAATATTATATGTTATTTGATCCTCTACCAGCAATGGTTTTTTAATATTGAAATTTATATATACAGTCTTTGTTGGGTTAAGTATTAACTGATTCCGCTGACACCAAATCTCCAACTCCTCACATACCCCCCCGCTGTACGCAACAGCTCCTCTGGGGCATCTGCAGATATAGCTATCGTGGTATCATTAGCAAACATAACCAACTTTCCCCCACTGATGAATCTAGGTAGGTCGTTAACATAAATCATAAACAAGAGCGGCCCCAAAACCGACTTCTGCGGTACACCCAAGACGACTTTTTTGCAATCTGATTTACTTCTTTGGTATCGAACAAACATACTCCTATCAGACATATACAAGTCGATGAGTTTTAGGATATTTCCTCTTATACCAGAAGCAAAGAGCTTTCTCAATAAGAACTTTTTACTCACAGTATCAAACGCACTTGTTAAGTCAAACATTAGACACATCACATACTTGCCCCTGTCGAGCTCTGTATATACAAAATTTAGTAAATCACAGTATAATATGAAATTTGCTTCACATTTATCCTAAATTTAATGCATTTCCTTTTTACAGTGTACTAACTAAGTTCCTTCAACAGTATATGGGCCAAAATACTTTTTGATGCTTAAAAATCGGTCCCTTCGGATGAAGTTCACTTTTCGTGAGAAAACTGTACAGATTTGTAAAAAAATACAGTCATTCATAAAAACACTATTTCAATATTCAACAAAATAAAATATAACCAAAATTTTTTATTATTTATTCGCAAATTTCGGTAACAATGTTGTTTTTCTTAGAAATACCCTGGAGCATGAGTCTGTCTCATTTTATCAAGAGCAATCTCTCATAATTTTTTCTAGATAGCATTGGACTTGAATGTCATTATCAAAGTTATAAGTTTTGAACTTTATTACAATTCCAACAGATACTTTTTACCTAATACATTTAATAAAATAAAAACTATTTTACATTGTGTCCCCAAGAAAGAGTAAAATCTTGACTACCTTGCGTTTCTATATGAAAATAGACCTTAAAGTAAGTGTACTACAATTGAATGTACCTCATTTCGTTCAAGTTGTTGTACCTCTTAAAACAAACAATGGCCGCTGCGTGAAGGAAATAAGCTAGGAAATCACTTCCTTCAGAGTCATCGGTAGTCGTGCGTGTGTTTATTGTGTGGCCGCTGAGTTACCGCCGTCGAAAGGTATGTACTGACGAAATTTGCATTATTATTCTCAACTCAGTTAGTAAGATATCAGTTTTGACAGTGGCAAGATGTTTGCTTTTTATTTTTCGATTTAGTGCACATTTACATAATTCAATATTTACTACTGAGTTATTGTTACACTGCGTTACTATAAAAAAGTAACGCAGTTGTTGTATTGGTAACGCAGCTATTTTAGGTATATTTTCTAAGTTATTAATACATTGTTTAAACCAGAATACCCATACATTACTTCTCTTTTTTTTCACAATAAATGACTTTGACACGCGTGGAAAAGCAACGTCGCTATAGACCTAAGTTAAAGCAGGACTCCGTAAAAAATGCTGAAACTAAATGGAAACATATTGAAAGGTACCACGCAAAAAAAATATTATGGAAGATATGACATAGGGAAAACATAAAGCTACTAGGCGTAGAAGGAAGACTGCCAATAAGACACGACGAGAACGTCAAAAAGCTGCACAGCAAACTATAGTTAACTAACTTCCTCACTACGTTCAGGAACTCCATTTTCATCTAGATCTAGACGCCGAAGACAAGTAAGACGAGACAGATCTGCATTTTATAGAAAAAATATGAAATTGCAGGAAGAATTGGAAAAACAAAAATAAGTGTAATAGGTACAAAAAAGATACCAAAGAGCTGAACAGTTAAGCAAAAATTCACAAGTAAATAAATATTCTACGTTATCCGATGCCATCACAGGTCATTGAAATAGATTAAAGATAGTAAAAGAAAATGTATGCTTGCAACAAGAAGAAGGCATATCAATGTCAAAAAGGAAATCTGCTGTTGTGCATAAGGTTTTGGTCATTGATTAGATTAAACAAAATCACACTGCCCCCAAGAAAACCATTCTGATTGAGAAAATCCAAAACTTTTTTGATCGCGACGATGTTTCTAGAGCTACAGCTGAAAAACGAGAAACTGTAATTTATAAAAAAAAATGTAAAAACAGTGTCTACTGGACACAATGAAAAGCCTTTACCGTTCATTCCAAAAACAGATTCCTGATGAAGGATTTTCTTGATCACATTTTATTAAACAGCGCCATTTTATGTAAAGCCGCATAGAGTTGGTGGCCGAGAGACTTGTCTATGCAAGACACACACGAATACGCAATATATGATAAATGCTCTCCACAAAAACATGATCAATACTCACCCAAACATGAACAACCTTATCGCAGGCACAGTATATTCAACAGATACACCAGCTTGCATGACCAGTATTTGTCAAGACTGCAGCACCAAACAAATACTCTACCATACACGGAATGATCTTGAATCAATTAAATGGTCTCTGAATTAGAAAATCGGAAACGATAGAAAAGTTAGGCTAAAAAGGAAACCTCGTAAAAAACGTAAAAGAAATAGTTGAAGGAACTGTTGCAGAATTGA
Organism: Diaprepes abbreviatus; assembly: GCA_034092305.1. Lineage (NCBI taxonomy): Eukaryota > Metazoa > Arthropoda > Insecta > Coleoptera > Curculionidae > Diaprepes > Diaprepes abbreviatus. The sequence continues at coordinate 19,768,020 of JASJET010000031.1, forward strand.
TAGGAAGATTTAATAAGATCCTGGTAGAATTAGTGAAACAAATTTATAACATCTTAAGAGTTATCGAGTCACAAAGGCAAGTAATATTACATACTGGAATTATGTACACAAAAACTTAAGGTGAAAACAAGCCAATGGTAACTTCATTTTGTACTATCTCTGGAAATAATTCCGACAACCCTGTCTCTATTTGGGCACACCTTCATCCAGTTATTAATGTCATAAAAACTGACTATCCTCACCACAATAATTTATTTCTTCTCCGATGGTCTTGCTGCTCAGTACTGGCAGAAGCTAAATTTTCATTTCAAATATTAGAAGACTACAATTTCGCATCACATTTTTTTGAAGCTGCAAACGGGAAAAAGGCCTTCGATGACGTTGGTGGCTATTTAAAACGTACCGCAGATGAAAAGTAGCCACTGGTTCGGATATTTCTGATGCAGAAGCCCTTTTTTCCCCACCCTGAAGAAGTTGAGTAAGGTCCGTTTGTACTGACTGACAGTGACATTGAAAATATTGGAAAAACTGTACTTAAAAACCTATTGCTTCTCCAAGGTACTCAGCAAGTGCATCAAAATTTTACTGATAATCCAGGTAAACTCCAACGCAGAGATCTTAGTGCAATGGATTCAAAGAAAATTAGCCAAAAGATGTTTGTCCAACATACTATAACTAAGTTTACACCTATAACAATATAGATCATTTTGTCCTCCTACTTTAAGTAATGGCCTATAAATCTAATTTTGTAGGAGGTATAATTATCGTACCTGATCCAGATGTTTTGGGAGTACCAAAGTTTATTCTTTGGACACTTGACTTGCTGGTACTTCCATAACCTCTTGACTTGAATGAATGAATGAAACAAAGGGTGGTGATACTAGATCATCGATACTAAGGCCTCAATTCGGCCTTTTACATCCCTTTATAGCTGCAGGTCATTCGAAGCCGATCGCCTTTGTGAATCCAAGAAGTCTCGTTAGTTGACTGCTTCCTGTAGCAAAATTGTATCTCCAGAATATCTCTGTCTCAGCCCGTTGAGTGCTGGGCACTCTCTGAGGACATGGTCTACAGTTTCGTCCTCTTCCAAACACCATCTGCACGTCGGCTGCCTTCGATACCGATCTTATGAAGATGGCCCCTCAGGTGACAATGTCCTATCAATAATCCAACCTCTTGCCTTAATATTAATTTAGTTGATACAACTGGAGTTTGACAAGGTCTAATTGGACTTAATTATTAAAAGTCAAATTTCTAGCTGGTATGTCACTTCACACATGGAGCACTGCAAATATCATTTCCATACATAAATTTAATGTCAGAAATAATCTGAGCATGGTAGGTAGAATAGCTCATAACTCATACCATACCATACTCATACCATTGTACCTTTTTACCATAAATTAGTTTGAATATTTTTTACAAACACAACTTCATTTACAGATTATAACCTAATATTTCTTAATAATGTCTGATTTAAGCTTTGATTTCCTATTGGAAGATGGTTTGATCAGATTATATCTAGTTTGTGGACGACACACTAATTGAAGTAAATAGTGTATTTCTGTATTCAAACAAAAGAATCTCCAAACGATTAAGAGATGTAATTTTATCTTTGCCTTTTTAACTACTTGAATAACTTTTCTTGCAATACCATTACCATCACTGATAACCCAATAAGTTGAATGATTATATCTAAATAACCTCATATGAATATTTATTGTAAATAATTCTGTTCAAGAATCAATTATTAATAACTTGATAAGCCCCTTCTATGACCTCCAAGTCTACCAAAATTATCACTTCGTAAAGTTTAGACACCACAAACACCAGCAATGATTTTATTCTGAGTTTTCTTAAAATAAACATAATTGTTAAATAATAAAACGTATTATAATTTCCACTATATTACATTACAAATAATAATTGTCTCAATACACAGTGTCTTGTGTCTGTGTATTGAAAAAATTATTATGGTTAATGTAATATAGTGGAAATTATAATACGTTGTATTATTTAACAATTAAATTTTGATATTATTATTATTTTTTTTTGGTACTACTACAATCGGACTTGCCTAATTAATATGCAAAACTTTTGACAAAACACCAGATTTTACCATATTTGACAGTTCCTCCTCTACTTTAGGTTTAAAAGATTATGGCATTTCATAAGCCCTATGAAAAATTTGAATCGGGCCATATTTTACATTGAATTCTGCTTTAAAATTTGTAATGAATGAATTCATCAGAAAATAAAGAAGAAAACACATTTTTGATAAAAGAGATTAACTTATATGTATGTGTGTGTAGATGAGGATGAATACACTGCGACCTAATAGATCTATTATGTTCCTCTTTTGCATTCGAGTGCCGACTAGAGCAGATCTTCCAGTTCTATTTCTCTTAGGAAAATATTGGACGGCTTTAGTGCGAGTACCTTCACTTCTTCTATTTGATGCCCTCCCAAGAACCACATTTTAGGGTTTCATAAAGCACTACAATCCGAAAGAATGTGGTTAGAGGTTTCGTTCCCTTCCTCGCCAAATCTGTACTCTTCTCTCTCTGCTAATACAAGTTCCTTAAGATGTCGCTCCAAGTGACAATTTCCTCTCAAGTTTCTTCAAAACTCTAAATTGGTTTTTGCTTAGGCTTATCCATTCCTTGAATCTCTTCTGGTTGTAATTCCAAAGAAGTATCTTCGCTTGTCTCATTCGCTGCAGATCGGTCTTGCAATTGAATCTCCTAACCTAACCTTCACTCTTTTTAGTTCTTTCAGCATTATACTGCTATCGATTCCACAGAAAAGTTTGGGCCCCAGAAACGGTGTTTCTGCCCTTTTTCTCGTGAGCTTGTCTACTATTTCATTTCTCTTTACCCCGGTGTGTCCCGGTACCCAAAGAAAGATAACCCTATTATTCTTACTTAGTTCGTTCAGTTCTTCTAGGTATTCTCAGACCATCTTGGAGCTGGTTGCGTGAAAACGAGGCCCAATCATGGCTGCTTGATTATCCGACTTGATAATAATCCCTTCTCTCTTGGCTGAATTGGATGGCGTGTATTTCCCTATGGTAGATGCTTTGTAGTGTCTGGTACTAGGTCTATACACTCCTATTCTAGTTCCCTCTATTGTTTTGGAGGCATCCGTATACCATTTAATGGAATTTTTGTTGAGTTTTTCAATGGTATTTCTGTCCCATTCACTTTTGCCACTCAACTTTGTGTTAAAGTTTTCCACAAAGTTAAACTTATTTTTCATTTCGTCTTGGGGCGTGTCCCAGATATGTTGATTTCTGGATAAGAGGTTAACTGAGATCTGACAAATCTCTATTTGACTTACGGATCCTACATCTGATTTTAAAACTTGTTATTGAGACTTGAAGTATTTGTTTAATCTTGAATCTAATACACTTACTCTCCAGTTTTGATTTAATACATTAAACCAATTAAAACTTAGTAATGTAATTGAGACCCCAATATTACTGAAGGCAGAACACACAGTGTACTTAAATATTTGACAATGACTTTTATTGCACCTAAAATTTCTGTATTTTCCCCTGTGAGTAATTCTAGAATTCTATAATTTTGTCCAATTTTTATTGCTGACTTATAAAATTTTACTATTCTCACCCTTGTTCAATCTGATTGTAATTTTGGCGTCAAGAATTTAAATGACGCCAAACAGCTATTAGACTTTTTTTTTAAATTACGGTCATTTATCACTGAAACTAAACAATAAATTAATCAAATACCTTATTTCTAATGGAAAGACACACGTATTGAATAAAAATAAGTGGGAACTTAACACTTCACAACAAGGTTATGGACGATATATAATTAAAAAATTATCAGCGCTACACTGATTATGGTTTTGTTTCTCTTTGTAATGATTAATAAAAAGAGAAAAACAGATTTACTAACCTATAGACATAAACAAGTTAATTTGTCTATGCTGCATGCAACCATCCAACACAGATGATGTAAACGACACATCGTCGTGACTTCATATATAAGGTCAGGAACGTCGTAGCTTGAATATACCTGGGTGGATAAAGTGAATAAACGATAACTTTTATAAGAATATTTACCGGGATGCTAGCGTTATTAATTTCAGGACTAATAACTAAGTTTACTACTACAACAGTATATACCATAACTAAGTTTACACCTACAACAATATACACCACCCCTATGTGGCCAGCTGCAGGATCATCAATTATAATTTATTTTCTCTCAAATTGTATAAACCCTACCATGTGGAGCGGAAAATTAAGAATATTGTAATAAATCATTTACAAAAATTTTTTTTATTTCAGGTGGCATCTTTAGCGAAGCTATTCATAAAGTGGCTTTTCAAGTAGTAGTTAATGAATTAAACAATGAAAACTATGATCAGAAATTAGAAATTGTTACCGAGCCTTTTAATGTTTCGTACTATAACAGTTTTGAAGCCAGGAGAGGTAAAAAGTTCAGTTTTGTTGTAACATAAGCATCTAAATGAAATGTTATTCACATATATACAAAAGAACGAATTGTTTTGATATTTTAAATCTTGTTTGGAAAATAATTTTGATAAACGTTCTTCTCAATTCTGATAAAAATGGTTATCTAATTTAAAAAATCAAAAATTCAAGTCTCTTTGTATGATATTAAATAACTATATTTTAAATATGTCAAAATATCTCAATTCATCTTTAACTTTGAGTGAATCGTTAAAAATAGATCATGGGAAAGGCTCTGGCAGGCCTGACTGTACAGGACTGCTACCTATGTCGATGATTAGAAAGTTAAAAATAAATTCAATAAGATATAAACTCTAAGTGATGGAGTTCAAGACAACGCTTAAAAAGAGGAAAGTTTGGCTTAATATATGGCAGATATTGTGAGGATGAATCTCAATACACAAAATTCAATACAGCAGTATACATAAACAAGTTGAATAATTACTTCACGAACAAAAGAATGTTAGCAGGAGGAAACAACACGCGCTTTATCCTGAAAGATCTGGACCATCGAGATAAGACATCAAAATCTTCTTGAAATGAGAATATGATATACAGCTAAAAGAAGTATATCCATTAAAAACTAAAAGTGGATTAATATACATGACAGTCTCTCCTGATAATATTACTCTAAACTTTTTACGAGCCTAAGTTAGAGACGTCCCTAGAATCAGAGTATTCTAGGAGAGGAGATGAACTGAGTATGATCTTATACAATAAACAATGCCAAATGTGAACACATGCAAGGACCAACTGTTTTAGATCATGTGAGATAGAAAGACTCGAATGCTTGCTTAAGGGAACAAGAAAAAATTACCAGTCGTGTCAGCGTACACCTATAAGGCTGATAATGGGCAAAAAATAGAAATAACATTGCCAATAGACAAAACAGCAACAGCACAAAATATATTGAATCTCCAGTGCCAGTCACAGAAAACGGCAAGGACAAGCTATTGTGCGATCGCCTTTAAAAAACAGGGATTGAACTAAAAGCAGTGTGAATATTGGAGGTAGCTACGTTTCACCTCAAACTGACATAAACGATAACGTATTTGATATTTTACTTCCCGCAAATGAGAAAACTTCGATACTAGATGATTTCAATGCCAGACACTAAGCCCGGAACAATAAAAAATAAAGTAGGAACGATAATAAGTTATGGAACTACGCCACTAACAACTATGGGCATTATTTTCATATAAAGTCACACACATCTTTATTGACGAACTTGCGTCGGACCATCTTCCGTAAATTATAGCCTGGAAAACAGACATGATGCAGGAAGACGACCCTACAACCTGATTATATAAGGGCGTGAATTGATTGAACTTTAGAACAATCATAAATAACAATGTAAACCTAAGCACCAATAATCAAATAAACACAATGGCTGAACTGAATGATCAGGTTTTGGATTTTACTCGAAAAATACAGGGTGTAAAGAACCAAGTAGCCAAATAGGTCAGGGCAGACATATGGTCGACAAATTACTCCAAGGAATATTGGATTTTATGAAAATTCCGTGAGGAAAAAACGGCAAAAATTCAGAAGAAGGGTAGAAAACCTCAGAATGTTAGATTAAATCAGTATAAAAATCGATCATGGGAAAGGCTCTGGCAGGCCTTACTGTACACGACTGCTACCTATGTCGATGATTAGAAAGTTAAAAATAAATTCAATAAGATATAAACTCTAAGTGATGGAGTTCAAGATAACGCTTAAAAAGAGGAAAGTTTGGCTTAATATATGGCAGATATTGTGAGGATGAATCTCAATACCACCCCCGAACAGGAGTACGTAAAGAAAATGGCAGATAAAGTCAGAAACCAAAAATACCTATATCTTCCGAAATGCTAGTCAAACTGAATGTCACACCCAAAGAAATAAAATAAATTATCAAAGTAATGCCAAAGAATAAAGTTCCAGGGTCAGACACCATTGCAAATACACTCGTTAAAAATTTATTTAAAGGAGCATTAGCTAAACTGACACATATGCCAATTGTACACCAACTCTTTCCAGAAAGCTGGAAGGGTACATTACTGGTACCATTTCTTAAGTCTGGAAAAAACCCAACAAATTCTAGTCCTTATAGGCCCATTTCATTAATTAAGACCCCGTCCAAAAGAGACCAGCGCCTGATCTTATCCAGAATCCAAAAGTTACGGGGTGGTGTAAGACTCACTAAATTCTATGAGCAAAAAACAAGGCACAACACGTCTGGATCTGGACATGTGAAGAGCGTTTGATACGGTCTAGCATGCCAGGTTGATCTATAAAATATCTACCTTCAAAATTTTCTTTTATTCTTGGTATTGCTAATTGCATCTTAGCTCAAAAACATATATGATTATCTATGCCGACGACATTCTCATATATTCCCTTTCGCATTACGCAGAATCTGCGAAACAAAAACTCAGACGCCAGATAAAACTATTATCAAAGTATTGTTCCACATTGAAATTAATCGTAAATCTACAAAAATTAAGTCCATGGTAATCACTAGGAAATTTGTCCTAATATCGTAACGCTATTCAATATAAATGGCACTAATGTACCTGTTAAAAAGAATATTAAAAACTTGGAGATCACTATGAACTCTAGACTATCTTTTAAAGATAATATAAGTTGAAAAATACAAAAAGCTTTCCTATCAATGCAGTCAATTTACTGGTTGCTTAGTGTCAAATCGGTACTTTCATCGTATAATAAACTTGTATTATACAAACAGATATCAAAGCCCGTAATCACGTACAGGGCTCCAGTTTGGTGCTCATTATCAAACACACAAAGGCAAAGTGTACAAAGATTACAAAATAAATTTTTAAAAGAGATAATATTGTCACCTAGGTACACCAGAATTTTCAACTTAGATAAAATGACAAATGTGCAGACTGTGAAGGAACATGTACATAACATCAGTCAAAATATAAAACAGATTCTTCTAACTTGACTAATAAGCAAACATTAACTAGATGTCGGAAGAACAATGAAGTTATACATAAGCCCATATATTATAGTACTACGAAGAAATAACGTAGTATAACGATAACATACAATTTCTAAAAGTTCGCGGCAAAAGTAAGTGTTCAAACAAAAATTCAGAGATATTTACTTTATTTCTCTGAAAATAAACTACACAATATATTAAAAAATTTTTGCAGTAGTTACAGCATATTTACCTGTCTTTCTAGTTTTCTAATTTCGCTCATTTTCAACTTCAGTCAATCTAAGGATATCGTAAACCGTTGTTCCTCGCCTTATCTCTGGTAGCCTCTTTACAACTCCAGAGAATTGGCCCAGAAAATATAACGTTGAAATACTCTAAACATCAAATTCACAACTATACAAATCCAGATCGGCCACATCATGTGATCAGTTTCAATAACCGAAAAGGCTAACCTAAAGTTTGCGTGCCAACTCCACTCATGACTCCATCCGTTATCTTGCAGCTGTAGACTATTTATACACTGCTAATAAAAACAATTTACTGTAAATGATAAAAGATTGATATTGAGTGTTAATTTATATACTATAAAAGGTCGAAATAATATGAAATAATAGGTGTATTTGTGATTTTTTTTAAGAGGGTTTTTTGCCAAAATTTTTTGTTTAAGTTCAATTTAAAATGGCATATTCTTAAACTAATAACTCCTGTACTATTGTGTCAAAGGCCACTACCGGTATCAACTCAACTTACATAACGAAATAATCTAGCATATTGTTACCTAGTAAATATTCGTAGTTTCAAGCGCTACTTATATTTTTTACTGTAGGACAGATATATATTTAATTATGTAAATATATTATAGTGTCTTCTTCTTCTTGTTCTTTCTCAGCCCATTGACGTCCCCTCCTGAACATAAGCCTCTCCGATGGTCCTCCACAGGGATTTGTCTCTCGCCTTCTGCAGCCAGTCTTTTCCAGCAAACTGTCTTATATCATCTACCCATCTGCGTTGTGGCCTGCCACGATTTCGGTTCGTTTCTCGCGGTCGCCATTGCAGTCATTTACTCATCCACCTATCGGGCTGTTGTCTAGCTATGTGCCCCGCCCATTGTCGCTTTAGTCGTGATATGGGTTCAATGACGTCAACTACTTTGGTTCTTGATCTTATTACTTGATTTCGTATTTAATCTCGTAACGAGATTCCTAATATTTGTCTCTCCATGGAGCGTTGAGTGACTCGGAGCCTATTTGCGTTTTGTTTGGTTAGTGTTATCGTTTCCATGCTGTAAGTAGCAACAGCCAAGACACACGTGTTATACACTTTCCGTTTAAGGTTGACTGGTGTGTTTCTATCTCTTAATACCTACTGCAACTTTCCCAAGGCAGCCCATGTCAGCCCTATTATCCTTATTATTTCCGCCGTTTGATTTTCTTTGCTCAGTTTCATGACGTGACCTAAATAGATGTATTCTTGTACATTCTCTATGATTTCATTTTGAATCTCTTTTTGTACATTTGCGTCAGGGCTCATTAACTTAGTTTTCCCCAAGTTCATCTTTAGTCCCACTTTTTTCGCCTCTTCATTGAAATCTTGAAGCATTTGTTTTAACTCTTCTGAGTTGCTAGACATGACAACAACATCGTCGGCGAAACGAAAATGACTAAGATAAGAACCGTCGACTCTCAAACCTTTTTCATCCCAATTTAGTTTTTTAAAGACATCTTCCAAAGCTAACGTAAATAGTTTCGGAGAGATGACGTCTCCCTGAGTCACACCTCTCATAACGTGTATAGGAATGTTATATTCCTCGTTTTTTTTAGAACTGTGCGTAGGGCTTGGATATGATCTATCGTACTAAATTCACGTCGAAAGCCGGCTTGTTTCACAGGCTGGTAATAGTCAAGCTTTTCAGTCAGGCGATTTATCAATATGCGGGTGAATAGTTTATATAGGTGGTTTAATAAACTGATAAGACGGTAGTTTTCTATATTTGTTGTGTCCCCTTTTTTGAAGAGAAGTACGACTTGTACGTTATACCATTGTTCTGGTACTCTACATTCGTATATATATATATATATATATATATATATATATATATAGTGTACTATATTGTAATAATTTTAAGTTAGGTTGCGGTCATTATCACCTAGTAAAACAAAATTAAAATAATATATATTGTTTAAAATGAAAAAATGAAATTATATTTATTCATCATGAGAAAGACTTTTCCCAAAGTTCTAATGATCTCAGTAAATTTAAATATATAGAGTGTTTCAAAAACATATACAGCACTCATATGGAGATTGACAATACACACAGACACTTGTTTCTATCGTAGCTAGGTAGATATTTTTTTTAGTGTTTCTTGTAACATGTAGAAAGAGTATTCTTTAAGTTGATCAGTAATGTAATTTTGACTACTCACTAAAATTGGTGCCTACTCAGAAAATACATACTTTCTACACTAATTACAAAAATTTCTTTCAGCTGTTTGTTCATTACTTGACAGTGGTGTCATTGGAATTTTTGGACCTAGTTCGGCATACACATCTAACTATATTCAATCTATTTGCGATAACAAAGAAATACCACAAATAGAAACGCATTCTGACCCTAAAATGCACCGAAACAGATGTGTGGTTAACCTACATCCTTATCCGAATGAAATTGCACAGTTTTTTGTTGAACTGGTAAGCATAAATTTTAACTTAATTCAAAAATAAAGTAAAATTATTTCTCTTCTACAATAAAAGTGTACTAGAGACATATACATATACGAGGGTAGTTGTTTCGGCAAATGGCAACACTGTCGTTATTAAGTGATAAATGCATTGAAAAGTTGGTAATACGAACGTTATTTGTATTGTTTACAATAACTTTAAGATATCATTTTGGAAAAAAATGGAAATAACAATTCTTGAACGTTTCCGTGTGATTACTTTTCCCATCTTTCAACATAGTTTATTTCAACAAGAGTGAATCCGTGAGCTGATTTTTTTGTATGACAATAAAACACCTAAAAAGTCAACTCTATATCGCTGGTTTAATGAAGTCTCTTATAGCCGTCGTTCGCTCATGGACGAGTAATGTAAAGATCACGCAAAATCGGTTGTAGTGTAAGAAAACATCGATGCTGTGCATGAACTAGTAGTGCGAGATCGTCACCGTGGGATTGTGCATACCTGAGCTTTAGTAATATTAGTAAATATAATGAGTTCGTAAAGTCTGGAATAAGTTCATTATTTAAAAAACGTCGACTTTGTTTTTTTTTTTACGAATATGCTATAATCAACTGATAGTTGTTAAATATTGACCACCAATTTTTTATACACTTTTAGACTTTTAGCAATCTCCTGAACATTTTTCCATTACATTTCTCTCTTTTCGGTTTATTGACATTTAGGAGTACTTCTCTAGTAATTTACTCTATTTCTTGAATAATCCGACTCTATATGTTTTCTCTGTCAATAGGGATGTTGACTGTATTCAAATTCAAATACAATTTTACAGCGAAACGGTAGTTTCTATATAAAATATCCTAAAAAACTCAATATTTTTCTATATTTTGAAAAAATTTAATTTATATTTGATAATCAAAATGTAATTAAATCAATCTCAAGTCACGTGACAAAGAACACCAAAGTCTATGATGTCACTTGCTCGCAAACACCATTGCTGTTAAATGCTACATTGTTTAGTTAACATTATTTTGTAGTACGAGGATGGTTCGATATGTTGTCGGCCTGATAAAAAAAACAAAAGATTTTTGAAAATGTTTTTATTTATTTTTCAACATAATCCCTTTGCACTTCAATACATTTAGACCAACGATGTTCTAACATTTTATTACCCATAGTAAAATGCGATTTGTCCAACTCTGCAAAATAAACGGTTGTCACTACTCTGATGTTGTTATTTAAAGGGAATTTTCGTTCAGCGAGCCATTTTTTCAAGTTTCGGTATCATATGGTGCATATAAAAGCACTTCAAAACGTAGGTCATGGAGTTTTGTAGCAACAACCATAGATTTGTGTGCAGGCGCGTTATCCTGATGAAAGAGCACTTTGTTTTTGGCAAGATGTGGACGTTAAGCCTTAATCACATGCTGCAAATGGTCCAGTAGTGAAGCGTAATACTCCCCGGTGATGGTCTTACCTTATTCTAAATAGCCTATAAGCACCACGCCATGTGAATCCTAAAAACTATTGCCATGACTTTTTCTGCAGACGGAACCGTTTTTGCTTTTTTTGGCATACTTTTACCTGCCCCCACCCAACGTCGAAGAAACTCAGCAGGATTGCGTCTGAATAAGTCTAAACACTCTTGCAAAGTGTTCATTCGAAGGCATTTTTGGTCAACTATTAACAAACGCGGCACCCATCGCGCAGAAAGCTTTTTCATGTCAAGAACATCATGTAAAATGTAGTGGACACGATATATCAAGATGTTTGCTATATCAGCAAGCTCTCGTACTTTCAGTCAGTGGTCATGAAGTATGACATTGTGGATTTTGGGCGTCCCGAGCGCTCATCAACTTGAATTGATGTATGACCACAATTAAATTCACCAGCCTATTTTTTTAGTGTCGAAAACGAAGGAGAGAAATCCTTTAAAGTAGAATCTAACTCATTTTTAGTGTCCGTAGGAGTTAAGCCTTTTATAACAAAGTACTTTATAACCGCTCGAACTTCAATTTTATCCATCTTTCACAAAATATCGAACCTTATGTGTTCACTCGATCGTACAAACAAACAACTGAACGCAAACATCCGAAACTTTGTAGGGCGTCATTTTAAGGTTAATGCTTACAAAATATTATAGTTGTTTGATCCTACTAGTGCCCTCTCTGTTTCAGGCTGAGAATTTATCGAACCATCCTCGTAATTTCTGTGCAATTTCTTCGAAATATACTTACTACTTTTAAAAATGATTCTAAAAAGTTTTTCCATGATGAAAAGTGTATTTATTTAGGCAAATAGTTCAAATTTGCAGACAAGATTATCTTACGGTGGCCAATTTCTTCGCAACAAACAGTAACTTCTGTTTTGCTCTATTTAGAAATCTGAAGACCTCTAAGCAGTGTTATTTCTGCAACCGATAATGAATACATAATGATAGATACTTATATGCTCAAATAATTTAATTGAATAATTTAAAAAATATCTGATTTTGAGGATATGTTTTCTTTTTGGCAACAAATAAATAAAATAGTGTATTTAAAATCAACTTGTATAAGTATATTGTTTACTTGAGCTTGGCTCTGGTTGAACTTCAACCATGGAAATTCTTTATGTAGAGTAAGCTTTTTCTATTTCTCTTGCATATTCAGCTATTGCCTTTTGACTGCTAATGGTCGAGTTGTTACATCTTCAGTTTATCTTTTTCTGTCGAGTTAACATCCAAACTTGGCAAAAAACCTGCTCTCATTCGGACGTGTAATAAATAACCCATTGAACGATATTCTATCTAGTTCTCCATATTATTCGGCAATTAAAATAAAACACGTACAAAAAATTGTTACCCAACATTGATTACTTTATTTCTAACCTCAAAATTCCAATTCTCATCTTTGAAAACTTGAAAAATAATAACTTTTAATATAAGAAAAATTAAATAATATTATCAAAACTTACATCAAATAATCCTCATAAAAATTCATTTTGGATTATGTAGACACAAGTGCCGGATCTCTGCAGGCTAGCTAAAGCCACATTTTCTATTATTCTCCGAAATTGCGACGTGAATAAATAATTTTCTCAGGTATTTTAATTGTAGTACTTGTACGCTGAGGCACCAAACAACACTTGGAAAACCTAGAATCCATCTTTTATTACAAAAATTTTGAAAAAACTTGATACAACCTTAAAAGTTACCACTATTTGGAAACATGTGCCGTCACAGTCATCACGTGACAAGTTTGGCTTTTTGGATCGAAATTTGGAACAGATTTAAAATTTTTCATTTTAAAGTATTAGTTGTATTAAAAAAATAATTTTAAGTATCTTGGACTATATCAGGAACTGGTTTTCAACACTTTCCAAAAAATAGTCAACATCCCCATTGGCTTAGTTTAGAAAACTTTAAGATAACACCATTAAAAAAGTCAAGAAGGTTAAACTCTGGAGATATGGGCGGCTACTTAGTAGGTCCCCTTCTTCCAATCCACCTATTTGAGAAAATATCATAAGGAAAAGCTCAAACTTCTGCTGCACCGTCTTGTTGAAAATAGATATTGTGATGGGGTATATCCGGATTCTCTTCATCAGGAAACAGCTTCGGAAGAGCAGAAATAAGATTTTGTAGAAACCGTTAATATCTTCCACCAGTTAAATTTGTATCTAGAAAGATCGGCCCTAAAACGATGTTATCCATAATTCTAGCCAACACATTTACTTTTGGTTCTGGCAATTTTATTTTAAATCGGACCAATACCGATAATTTTGCGTGTTGACGTGACTATTATACCAAAATGTGGATTCGTAAAAAAACAATATTTTTAATAAAAATGGGATCCCAAAAATACATTTCTTGTGCCAGCTCACAAAATTAAACGACTTGTATTTTGAAAGAATAGTATTTATTAGTACGTAATATTCTTAATACTGGTGATTTCACAATATCCAAGTTTATATCTATCTCCTTACAGGTAATATGGTGATTATCTTGGACACTTAATAATAATTATACTTTTTGTCATCACTAGTTGTCAGTTGGTCACTTGTTGACACTTTTTTTGGGTTCTTCCCTTATCGCCATATCTTACCATCATAAGATTTTCTATTCTCATGTCTCAGTAAGTTTAATTTTCAGTTAAAATTAACTGAATGTGACAACTTGACAAACTGTCAATGTACCATAAAAAAATATTCAGAAATTACAGGGAAGCCAAAACCCAGCATTTTTTAAATAATGAATGTATTCCAGACTTTATGTTACATTATGTATAATATATTGGGTCAACGTTTGATCGTATACAAGCGTCGGATTCCGCATAAATTCACAATCGCTCAGAAAATGGCTTGTGTCGATTTGTGCGAGGAACTGCTCAAAAAAATAGCGATAGTGACATGACAGATGTGTATGTAAGAAAACAGGAGTCCACTGAATGGAACTTCCATCATGATCAAGAACCAACAGCAAGCAAATGACCGCTTATTTTTTCGGAACTGGCGATGTCGCAACCGTTACTTCAGAGAACCGTAAAATGATCAATTCTGAGTGAAAAAGCAACTATTAGTTTGTGAGAAGTCTTCGGTGAATTGAAGATAAGAAAGCCAATACGAAAGATAATTGTCCATCATGACAATGTCAGGTTCTCCACACATCGGCTCAAGCGAGCAGTCAAACGTGGAGTAGATGGGTCATTCGCTTTACAGCCCTGCTTTGACATTTCATGATTTCCTTTTATTCCTGTACATGAAGAAAAAACTAGGTTGTCAATGTTTTTATGCCAGAAAGGGAGCTTGATCCTTCCACAAATAAGACTGGTTAAATATATTTAAAAGTATATTAATCATCGTGAAGAATATTTTTAAAAACAGTAATGTTCGTACCATTTTCAATGATAAATATTTGTTTGTGTTTGTTATTCTCGAAATATAAGCGGCTGCCCTCGTATAGATAAATATTCTTACGCGGGTTGTGTTTATTGTGATTGTACGGGAAAAGAAGTGTATTTTTGCGCTGGTAAAAATTTTAGTTGCAGTCAAATATGTGAAAATCGATGACGAAAGTATGACAATCTTAAAAAATGAAAATGGTCTACTTTGTGGCTGCCTTTCTGCAGTTCTTGATAAGTGTAGTTCTGGAGATGAATTTCTTGGTTTTACTACCTACCATCGTGGTGTGGTTCCTTCATGGACCATTTAAGCAAATATTGTCATATATAACATAAAATAATACATGGGACAAAAAGAAGATTAAATAAGATTAACTATAGTTTCTTCAAATATAAAAATATAATAGCAATAAAGAAAACATTAACTTTATCCCTTAATATATAAATCAATGTTTATAATTCAAAAAGATAGAACATCTGTTAAAAGAAATATTCTGTAAAAAACAATAACAATAATTTTTTATTTGATTTATTTTTTCTGCCAAAAAAATAACAACAAATTCTGATTTACATCAACTGAAAGAAGGACAAAAAGACTAACCATTGCAATAAAGTAAATTAATAACTGGAACCCAACATTTACTTGTGAAGTTAGTTTTGTTTGTGACACCTCAAATTTATTTATATTTAAGGGATCTTATTAAATATAAGTGGTTGGGCTGCAAGTACGTTGCGAACGGTGCTATGTAGCAGAATATGTATAATATAATAAGTAGATGTTAAGAAACTTAAAATAAAAAATGCCTGCCAGGCACTTTCTTGAAATTTAGAAACTTAATCATATATATTTATATATATATATATATATATATATATATATATATATATATATATATATATATATATATACTAACCAAGAAGAGATAAAACAAAAATTGAAAGAAGATATGAAATAAGAAATAAAGAGAAGCCAAGATGATACAAAACAAGGACTGATGACATTTAAAATAAGCCAAGAAAAAATTAATCAAAATTTGACAGACATTAGGAAAATTCAAGAAAGTATAAATCAAGAACCAAGAACAAGCCTGGGCGATATGAACAAAAACTTAAGGCAAGTCAAGAAGATATGAAAAGAGAACTGAAAGGAGATATCAAGTGCATAGAACAAGAAAAGAAGATTAGGAACATTAGAGACGACATACATGGCATAGTATGTGAGGTGACCGGAATCAAGCAACAAATGCAAGAGTTACATCTGCAAATCAAGAAAGTAGCCAATACAGGTATAATAAAGGTAGAGAGTGTTCCTGCAACTAGTGTGATAAAGCGCTACAAGAAAGAAGACAAAAATATAACGAAACTCTTGAAGAATATGAAGCGGGTATAATGAGACTAATAAATTTGACTTATCCAACATATTCAGAAAAAATAAAGCAAAACTTAACAGTAAGCAAACAAAAAACACATGACAATAAAACACAACCTTCCATAGTAGAAATTGGATCAGTTGTTGGAAGTGTGACCAAGAGGGGTATGTACAAAGCCACTGTACTAGCAGTTCTCCTCCTGACAATGCTCCTGATAGCTGTAGACTTCATATTGCTGATATCGGTGATGAAGTTCGAAGGAGAGACTTGGAGAAAGTTTTTACTCTTTAAGATGATCTTAAAGAAGTCTGTTTAAGGAATAGGATCCCCTTTTTTGAATTTGTTGTTTACAAATTAAATAAAATGCTGCAGTTTCCGTCAAGCCATGCGACCAAGAACAAGGGGTATTACTCAAATAACATGCGTTCTTACCAGTGCGGATACAATGATCATTTTTACCGAGATGGCCCGGAAATTGCTGCTGGTGGAGGCGATAGCAGAATGGACTGCTAGGGAAGAGATAGAAGTACTCGCAGCAAGCGCAGAGAATGGGACGAGAGGGACCGTGGCCGCAAAAGGGACTATGGAAGAAGGACGCTATACAGATCATCCTCAAGAAGATACCTGTGGTTCTATAATTCGAAAAAAACCAAAGGGCACTCACCAAAGCTTCAGAAGTCATTGGAAGTTCTATACAATGTAGTGACCCGATTAAACGATCTTGTGTACCGAATTCAGAAAAGCCCTCATCCTGAGATTAAAGACCTGCATCTTGATAGATTGCCCCATTATCAAGATCAAGAACTTCGATAGGGACGATTAATACTTGAAAGGGGCAATGTAATGGACTTTATGACAATATGCACTTCATATTATTAGTTTGTGTTTCTAGTTTGTACGGTTTTAGGTTTATTTCCTACGAGTTCATAATTTATTTAATTAATTTCACATTTTGTTAATTTCCTCATGAGACGTCTATGAAAGACGATCTGGAATTTTTTCCAAAATTCTATTTCTTTATTTTCGACATGGAACGCCTATAATTGTAGGGGAGCCCAAGCGGGGATTTTGGGATTTATGCAAGCTCGGCAGAATACTATAAAGGAAAAAAGTTTGTACCCTGTTATGAACTATCAACCAGTTATGAACCTTAAATATAGGGAGGTGCGTCTAGGGCAGCCTATCAGATTAGTAAAAAAAAATCGATCCTCAAAGTAACTTGAGCTCGTCAGATTAAAACAAGGTAAGTTAATTACATGTAGAAAAGTGTATATTTCAATATTCTGACGATTTTTGCGTAACATAAGAAAATGAGCGAGTGACAAAATTGCAAAAAGAAACGTCACCTGGACATATTCGAGCGCGGTTGAATTTTTTTTTATTTTAATGGAAATCATGTAAGGATCACGGAAATAATATAATCTGACGATTTTCGCAAGCCGAAAAAGCTAATTTCATCAATCAAAAGTAGTATGTGCAGGTGCTGAGCATAATGTATTTCCCACTCCGCGCCTCTCTCTTCTTCTCACTCTTTCTCTATTTCTCACCCTCTCGCACCATCCCCACACATGATGGTATTCCAGCTGATCACAACAACGCGTTTGTGGTCTTATATGTTTATTGTATTTTCAAAAAGTTTAGTGAATTAAATACAGTAAGTTTTATACGTATTACTACAATGAGTGATAATAGTGATAAAAGAGTGAACTGTATATTTTGTGGTCAAGAAATACATGAAAAATTAATAAAATTTACACCAGAAACATTAAAAAAATGCATGGTGATTTTGGAATATCGCCTAACCAAGCCGGTTTGAAGAAAATCACACAGCACCTACACTGAAATTGAAATTTTAGAGGAAACATCATTAAATGACGGCTATCACGCGCAGTGTTATTATGACTCTTGTAACTTGCCCCCATGCCAATCAGAGCTATGGCAACAATTATTACGAACGCAATACATCGCATGCTTATGGAGGAATACCCACTTTCGAATCGTCCCTGAGATGTCACCAACAGATTTCGGGTGGAAAAATGTGGATGGAAAGTTGGAGATGACTTGGTTCGTTGGAAATCAACTCTCAGAAGCATATGAGGATATTGTCATAACACCTGAAATTTTAGGGAATACTCCAGATTCAGGTATGTTTTCTTTTAAAATATTAATTATATCATGAAATAAATTAAATATTGTTAAATATCATAACCATTTCTGATTACAGATACGCAAGATGTAGATGAAAATGACCAAAGTGATTCATTCGAACTCCCGATTCCACTGATGACGATGAAGTAATCTTCTTTTTGATTTTTTTTTTCATTCAACATTCTTCTCATAAATACATGATAAAATTGTACATGTATATATTTTTCTATGACATTATATATTATTTGCTGTTCATTGAAATTATTCAGTTCATTAATAAAACATAAATTAGACTATCAGATTTAAAAAATTCCTCCATACAATTGTCAGATTATAGGTCTACATGATAAGGACATCATGCTGAACCGACTGTATATAAATCTGACGCGCTCGAGTATTTCAAGGTCAGGTTTTTTACACTTTCAAAAATCGGCTTTGAGTTTTAGTTGCGTCAAACTCGTCAGCCTTTCTAATATGACATCTTGACATGATATTTTGACCCCCAAGGATTCACTTAACATTCTCCCTGAATATCTGACGCGCTCGAATAACTTTTTTTTTCTAACTTTTTCCACCCCTTCCTGTGGCTACCCCCATCTAGCAAGCAAGTCAGATTAACATCCCTCCGTTACCAGAAACGGGTTGCTCGTATACAGTGTTAATGTCTGACGCGCTTGAGTATGTCTTTGTGATTGATTTTTTTTACATTTTTGAAAATTTATACTCGCTTCCCCCACCAGTATTGGGGCATACATCATATAAACTTTTTTGCTATTTAGCATCTAATCTTCACAATCCAATAGGTCCCGACAACGCTCGAGTAACTACTCATTTAGCCTCTTGGGCTCCCCTACTATAACAAAAGATGTAGAAATTGCCAGATTACTAAAAACACCGTGTAGTATGAAAATCCTAATAGAAGATTCAGGAATCTTCTGGTATAAGCGAAAAGGGTATATAAGGGGTCCAGATTGGCTTTCCTGGACAATTTTATTTGAGAAGTCTTTGAAGTAACTTTAATCGTTTGACAAATTGTCAAATTTTTGGAAAATAAATGTCAATATTACTAAAAAGATTTATTAAAAATATAAATTAACAAAAATTCAACAGTATGGCGGACATTTCTTGTTTTTGGGTAGGTTCATATATTGTTTTACCTCTATTAATTCGAGGTGTTCTGTAATGAATATTTGTGTGCTATCAGATCTTGGACTATAAAATATATCTGTCTTTGATCAACTTGTTTTAGATTCGCATATATGATTGGAATAGGGTAATAATACTTTTTGAAGACAATGATAGTCTCTTAAGACTTGCACCTTTATTAGAGTTAAACATGCAGTATAATGTACATTTAATATTCAGACAATTAGATAAAGATCCATTTGGAAGTTATAGAGAGGTGAGTTGTTATTTGAAATTATACTTATATCTTAATAAGAGGTAAAATTTTTCTGCCAATTGGAACCATTGATCTATATTGTTATGGTTAAGTTTTTTGTAACTATTTATTTAATATGTTTGCTGATTTACCTTCTCCTTTTACTTCTATAAATATTGTATCTTTAGATTATCTCAAATAATGACTATTTTTTTCCATATACTGGAAACCGTATGAGTCTGGCATCACAAAAGTAATTGTCAATTTTACCTTTTTTTAATAAAACTACAATGTCTAATCCGGAATATTAAATTTTTCTTTTCAAAAGTTGAATTTTTATAGATGATATTAGATCTCTTGAGTTAATAAATGATCTTTGTACATTTTTTCTCCAGAAGATATAATAATACAAATAATATATCTAAGGACAACTTGCATAATGTCTGAAATTTTTCTAGAATTTCTCTAAATATTTTTTACGTTATTATATGGTTGAGTTTAAAATCTTTCTTAAAAGGAATTCTTATATTCGTTGACGTAAGACTTTCCCTAAGCTCCGCTTCGACTAATTGGTAAAGTTCAAATTAATTTCTAATTATAGGTACTTAACAGTATTAAGAGAATGCCAGATAATAACATTCTATTAGACTGTTCCATAGAAACTCTTAGAGAGGTACTAAAGCAACTACAGCAAGTGGGACTTTTGACTGACAATTATAAGTATATAATAACAAATCTGGATTTCGGTACCATCGATTTAGAACCTTTTCAGTATGGAGGAGCTAACATTACGGGGGTAAGAAAGTATATTGTTTAAGTTTCTATAATTTATGTTAATAACTCTTTACTAGAATATGGTAAATTGGATAAAAAAAAATTTGTGAAACGGTAACTTTTTCTCACAAGGTTTTTAACTAAAAAGGTAGTTACAGAAGTTAAATTTTCTTAAAAAAAAATCTAACAAAGAAGGTACCTGAAGTGTCTGGCTCTGATTTTAATTCAACTTAAATATGTTGTAGATGGTACATAAATAAGAGAAAATATTTGTTTTTATCTGCGGAGATTTATTATTATGGGGTGGAAACCGACCCTAAAGTTCACCCTTAAAAATAGTATTTTTGAAATATATCAGGTTCTAAGTGAGGTATCTTAACAAAAAAAAATAAATTTATTTGTTGTTCAAAATGCTGTTAAACTATTATTTTTTCATCCCCAATAATATCATCCTTTACTTTTTATAAGGGTAATCGATCTATTCGCGCACGTAATTTAATTCTAGAAATTATGAAATTAAAAAGAATTGTTTGAAAATATTTTTTACGAATACCATAAGTAACTTAAGTTGACGGGTTTCAGGTTTTCTAAAAATAATTCGTGAAAGAGGGTGAGCCACCCCCAAATAATTTTGTTTCTTAAATTCCAAGTTCTAATTGAGATATATTTACAAAACAAAACGGAAATTACTTGTTATTTGAAATGATATTTAACTAGGGTATTTTTATCCTCAAGAATATAATCCCTTTTTCTTTATAAGGGTAACCCATCTATTCGCGCACGTAATTTAATTCTAAAAATTACGAAGTTTAATAAAATTGTTTGAAAATATTTTTTTCCACGAATGCCATAGTTAACTCAAGTTGATATCTTTCGGGATTCCCAAAAATATATTAGTAAAAGAGGGTGAGTCATTCCCAAATACTTTTTTTTTAATATCTCAAGTTCTAGTTAAGATAACTCTACAAACTAAATTGAAAATCATTTGTAATTGGAAAAGATATTAAAATATGATAATTTCACCCCCAAGAATATCATCCCTTATTTTTATTAGGATAAACCATATATTTGCGTACGTAATTTAATTGTAAAAATTACGAAATTTAATGGAAATGTTTGAAAATATTTTTTTCACCAATACCATA
Source organism: Diaprepes abbreviatus (assembly GCA_034092305.1). Taxonomy (NCBI): domain Eukaryota; kingdom Metazoa; phylum Arthropoda; class Insecta; order Coleoptera; family Curculionidae; genus Diaprepes; species Diaprepes abbreviatus. Next base: position 19,789,847 of record JASJET010000031.1, read on the forward strand.
AGTCACTTAAGTTGTCGTGTTTCGGGGTTTCTAAAAATAAACTAGTAAGAGAGTTTGACTCACCCCCAAATATTGTTTTTTACATCTCAAGTTCTAGTTGAGATAACTTTACGAAACAAATTAAAATTTACTTGTTATTTGAAACGAAGTTAATCTATAGTATTTTCACCCTCAAAGATATCATTCGAAAGATGTCATTTTATATATGTATAATTATTCTTAAAATGTCTTGTTCATGTCTGTAAATTATTATAATTCATGACAAATAGTAATTTCTAATTCTGTAACGTTGATTTAAATTAAAATTTGACAATTTTAGGAAATAGTAAATGAACAGTATGAAATGAGAGTTTACTTTTATAAAAAAAAATAAGAAATAATATTCTCGAGATTGAAATACCATAGTTTAACATCATTTCGAATAGCAAGTAATTTTAATTTTATTTTGTAGGGATATATTAATTAGAACTGGAGATATTCCGTATTTGGAAGTGACTCACCCTCTTTTACTGCTTTATTTTCGGAAACTCCCAAACACTTCAACTTAAGTTACTTATTGTATTCGAAAAAAAAATATTATCAACAAATTTAGTGTAATTTCGTAATGTCCAGAATTAAATTATGTAAATGAATTACATACATTACATAAAAAGTAAGGGATGAAATCTATGAGATTAAAACAACATGATATAACCTCACTTCAACTAACAAATAATTTGTTCCGTAAATATATCTCACTTAGAAAGTGAGATTTGAAAAAAATGTATTTGGGGGGATCTACCCTCTTTTACTACTCCATTCTATGAAACCCCAAAACATAACAACTTGAATTAATTATGGTATTCATGAAATAAGTACTGTGAAACAATTTCATAATTTTAAGAATTAAATTATGTGAGCCAGTAGACGGTTTACCTTTATAAGATATAAGGATGATATCTTTGGGGTAAAAATAACATAAGTCAACATCATTTCAAATAACAAGTAATTTTCATTTTGTCTTGTAAAGATATTTCAATTAGAACTTATTGTTATATTATGCTATATTTAAAAAAAACGTGTTTAGGGGTGGCTCACCCTCTTTTACTGGTTTATTTTTAGAAACCTCAAAACCCGTCAACTTAAGTTACTTATGGTATTTGTGAAAAAAATATTTTCAAACAATTCCGTTAAATTTCGTAATTCTTAGAATTAAATTACTTGCGTAAATATATGGTTTATTTTAATAAAAAATAAGAGATTATATTCTTGGGGGTAAAAATACCAGAGTTTAACATTATTTCGAATAACAAGTAACTTTCATTTTATTTTGTAAAAATATCTCACTTAGAATTTGAGATTTTTCAAATATACTGTTTTTAGGAGTGAATTTTAAGGGTGGTTTTCACTCCGTTATAGTGAATCTCTACAGATAAAAAATATACGTGTCTATTATTTTTGTACCGTCTACAACATACTGAAGTTTCATTAATATCGGATCTGGACACTTCAGAAACCTTCTTTGTAAGAGAAAAATATAAATAAATGACTATTCGGTCTCATGAGTGGTCAACTTTAACATTTATATATCAGATTTAAAAATGATCTTATTTTTTTGTTATATCTTCTGTCTCATTTTTCTTTGATGAAGTTATTATTCAATAAGAAGAATAATTTACCATCGAGCATGTTCTAAGAAAATGTTCAACGGACTGCCGCAGAGACATTTCGAGGATACAATGATTTCACCCGAAGCAGTAAGGCAATCTCAGGTAATGAGACTGCTTGGATTCGGTAAGGCGATTGGCTTAGAATGACCTGTAGCTATAGTGGAATGTATTGGGCCCAGTGAGGCCTAAGCATCAAGGATCGAATATCACTAGCCCCTTTTATTAATTCTTTGCTATAAACATACACTTGAAAAATTAACATTAAATGTAGTGTCAACAAGTGTATGCAGTTGACAAACACTACCTTGAATAAAGAACGAAAGTTTTCACGGCTTGAGTCAAGTTAAAATTCATGGTTCTTGGATTTTGACCGTTTCAAATTGGATTATTATTCAATATTTCGCCTACGATTTCACAATGCATCTTCAGGGATCTTTACTCCACGAAATTAGAACACTGAATGACCATCGAAGAGCAACAGCTCGGTATTTATACACGACTGGTGCTCAAGAAAATGTGATCCAAGGTTAGATCTGATGTAAACTATACCCTGTATCTCTATTAATAGTATTTGTATATTTACAAATTTCGACTGATTCTTCAATTTTGCATTTAAAGAAATCAGACTCTGATGTTTGCACCTTAGTTTCTTTTACATTACAGTTGTGATCTACGCAGTGTTGGCGTTCTGCTACTGTAGAATGTACAATTTGTTTCTTTTTAATACATCTTTCATGTTTCTTAAGGCCTAGTGGTTATAGTCCGTCTTGTTTTACCCACATTCTCTTACCCACAAGAGTAAGATATCTCATTAACACCTACTTTTTTTAGTGGTATTGTGTCCTTCGGTGACTTCAAACATTGTCCAACTTTCTTACATGTATTGAAAAGTGTCCGAATCTTTGATTTTCGGAGCAATCTGGCAACGTTGTTGGTGATTCAGGGTATGTAAGGCAAAAAAACACTGTTCATAGGAGGTACATTTATGACATTTTATTGAGGTGATGGGTTTTCATATTTATTAATATAACATCTAATATCTTCAGCGCAATATCCGTTGCCTCTCAGAGTATTAGTTAGTTTTTCTGCTTCCGATTTCAGTAATTGTTCGTTATATATTGAAAGAGCTCTATGTACCAAAGATTTAATGATTGATTATTTTTGAGAAAGATGATGGTGTGACGCTGCATTAAGATGTTGATTTTCTGTACACAGAATGTCCTAATTTGCCATTGTTTTTTCTTTGTACTAGTACATCGAGAAACGGAAGAGCAATCCTTGATTCATGGAGGCTTTCGAAGAAGACAACTTGTATTCTGCTTCGTTAAAACCTAAATTTTGGTACAGATATATAGATGATACGTGCGTAGTCTGGCCTCATGGCGCAGAAAACATCCATAATGTCCTGGATCATCTAAACCAACAACACTCCAGCGTAAAATTCACCATAGAACCTGTCTCAAGGTGTGCCGTTCCCTTTCTCTATATATTATTACAAAGGAAAGATAGTGACAAATTAACACATTCCGTGTACAGAAAACCAACACATACAAATCGATATCTCAATGCAACGTCACACCATCATCCTTCTTAAACACAATCATTAATTCTTTGGTCCATAGAGCTCTTTCAATATGTTAAATCTCACTGAAATTAGAAGCAGAAAATCCTTCTGATGCTCTGAGAGGGAACGGATATTGCGCTGAAGATATTAGTCGTTCTATTAATAAATATAAAAATCCCACTCCTCATCAAAGTGTCATAAATGTATCGCCTATGGGGAGTGTTGTCTTGCCTTACATATACGGAACCACCGAGAAAATTGCCAGTTTGCTTCAAATATTAAACATTCGGGAAATTTTCACCACATATAAGAAAATTGGACAATATTTGAAGTCACCAAAAGAAGCAAGATCATTAAAAACAAAAGGTTTTATGGGATACCTTGCTCTTGTGTTATGGTGTATGTTGGTGAAATATCTACTAGGCTTGAAAAACATGAAACATGTATTATAAAGAAACAAATTATACAATCTGCAGTAGTTGAATACCAGCATTAGAGAATCAATCAAAATTTGTAAAAAACAAATAATATTGATGAAGATACAGGTTATAGTCTACAACCCACGTGGAAATTGATCACAGCATTGTTTCGCTGAGCACTAGGTGGGTATAAATACGGGGCTGTTGCTCCTTGATGATCACTGATTGTTCTAATCTCGTGGAGAGACGTCGGATAATGATTCCAATTTGTCAAGGTCTAAACCAAAAAACCTTGATTTTCAACACTACCTTGTATATTTTATGCATTCCCTTAAAATTTATCCCCCATATAAAATGAATAATTTTCTTTATGTTGTATACTCGTCTTTCAGATACGCCTTTTTGATCCGGAAACTGAAGAGATCAACAAATTTAAAAATGGAATTTTAGATCTTATGAACTTAACAGAAGAAGCTGGAGGCTGGAAAATGGAATTATCCACTGCTTTGCTGATAGATGGTATTTATTTATTTTACGAAGTAATTAACGATTTATTAAATATTCAAAATGAATTATTCGTGGAAAGTCTTGAATGTAAATCTACAAGTTCTCAGTCTTGGAAATATGGATACACGATAGCAAATCAACTAAAAGGTGTAAGTATACTTGATGTTAAAGAGTGGTGCATTAATTAAATCCAGGAAAGTTAATATTATTTTATGAAGAACCATTTTAAGATACATTGCGCTTAATTATAGGTTTAGAAAGAGAGAGACAAGCATGATTCTGCTATTTGGAAAATAAATTATTTATTTTTGCAACCATTGGCTTTCCTTTTAATTAAGACAAAACATTAATTTAATTTACTATATACAAGATTTCTATCTTTTTAAGAAAGAATATAATGGTCTTACAAGGAAAATACGTTTTGGCAACGAGGGGTTTAGAAAAGACTTCTTACTTGACGTGATAGAACTGAACCCAGGAGGTATAATAAAGGTGGCAGAGTGGAACAGCACGTTAAGGACGCTTACACCGTTAAATGTTCAAAGGACATATTCCATTGTGGATGAGGAAGAAGACAACAATATCTTTAATAGAACCTTTAAAGTAATAATAGCATTGGTAAGTTTAATTTTTGTTCAGAAACAGAAAAGAACCATTCTTCATTACAGAAACTTGTATTCTGCTGTATTGTATGTAGAATAGGTGTTAACCAGCACCTGGGATAGGAGGTCCACTGGTAAATACCAGAATAACGCAAGCTTCTTTAACTTGTATATAAACACTTTAATTAAATATACCTTTTGGACTTCAGGTATACAGTCAGAAAAAAGATAGGTTAAATCACATTAACAAACTCGAGAGACTTTTTCACTTAAGCTTGTCTAACCACAAAACACTTTTCGAGTTGAGTGAGAGATCTGTTGGAGAACTATTTTACTAAAACCACCAAACATTTCATTCGAGTTACGAGAGAGCTGTTCTTCTAACTAAAACATGACCGATCCTATCGGTAGTCAGCTGATCGGGGCGAGAGCGCTAACTACTGCTTCTGAGTAACAATCAATACTAATCGAGTTTACAACAGGGGTGAGAAGTTGTATCGCTGCGCGACGTGGATAATTTTTATTGGTCAGAGCCTCGTCGAACAGACCACAAAAGCACCGGCAAAACGTTATAAATTGGATTCTGGGAAATTCAACTTTTTTTTTATTTAGCAACTTTGTCGAGTTTCTGCAACAGGGGTCACTGCGGTCTTAAAACGGCCCCACTTGACTACTTCCTAAAATGAATTTTTGTCAACACCTTATTTTAATTTATTGCGTTTTCCTCAATCTTAAGCAAATTTTCTGCTATTTCGTAACATCTTGAGACCTAATAATCACTTTGTCAAGATAGTTTAGTCGGTCGAGCTAATTCTTTAAATTATTAAAGAAAATCTTCCGCGATTTTGTTTGACTTTTAACCAAACCCATATATTGTTCATTATTTTGTATTCCCCCCCAATGACTCGTCCAAAGGCCATGTTCTATTAAAAAGTCTATTACTAGTCTTAGTTCAATTTTATGACGTTTTCGAAGCTTCTTATGATATTTAGGCGAATGCGAAATCAATCTTTTCGTTTGTCCTTCTTCTGAGATGTGCCTCTATTAAGTTCCTTTTAATGACTTTTTCCTAATTTTTAATTCGCCATAAAGGTGAACTGTGGTTGTTCCATAGAAGGCCTCCAGATAATAAAATGGAATTTATGCCCCTTTTTTAACAATCTTCCTTCCTATTTTATTAAATTTCACTCCGCTGTGATCCTCTACTCTTAATACATTACACTGAAATAGTAACAAATAGTTACATAAAAATGACTCACATAGTAAGATTGCAGTAGGCTTTCAACAAGCTTTCAAAATGATTTTAAAACCTTACAAAAAGCTTTCGTGGAGTCCTGCGGTAATTACCAAATGTCCGCAACAAATACTAACGGAAAGATTACGTCTAAGCTTACTATAACCTTTCAGGAAAGCATAAAGTAAGATATTTTGTAAGCTTACTTCAAAATCCACGTCAGTTTCTGAACGTTTCTACTTGGTATTGTAACGAAGTTACTAAATTTTTGGGCATGAGTATGTTTGCCGGGATTTAATTTATTTATTTTACATCCGAAAAATCTGATTCTTGCGGGAAAAGAATGTTAAAGGTTTCAGTATTACCGGAATTTAATTAGATTTACCGCGCTATGCCGGGAAATATCATTATCCGAGATTTTCAGAGCGTCCGACCATAGTAATCGCGCGCCGCATACCGCAGTATTGTATGCGCGATCACCGCACGCCGTCACACGTCAGCGTAGTGGGAGCTCGGGTCGTCTATTTAAGCCTGAGCAGACTACTATTTCGCTGAGAACTACACGTTCTCCACCCGGGTCAACAGTCCAAACGGACTGGACTGGGTCGCCTGCTAGGCCGCGCCTTCCTGGTTTAGCAATGTAGGTGAGGCTAGGCTTGTGTGTATATGGTGTTTTACCATACACTTCCTTCCTTACGTCCTACCTCTCTAATGGCCAGCATTGCTGAGGACCCTTATAAGAACGGGCAATGTTGTGTCATCCTACCGTCACTGCCGAGGACCCTTATAAGAACGGGCAGTGTCGGTTCCTTCCCTAATTTCCTACCGCTATTGATCGACATTGTCGAGGACCCTTATAAGAACGGGCAGCGTCAGTTCCTTTCGGCCCTTCCTACCGTCACCGATACACACACGCAATATTATCTTTGTTTTTTTTAGATACGAGGTGCGATAATTTGCGTACAAGTCGTCGTGAATAGCGTCGGAACCGTATAGTACGAGGTACGTGAATAGCGTCGTGAATGATACCGCCGGTTTACCGTCTTCAGCGCAACCGAACAGTATGAGCTACCGCGAACAGCTCTCAAAACATACTCTTGCCCTCCAGACCGTTTATTTGTTTACATTATTGTCCATCTTAGATTGTAAGTTAGTTTTAGGCCATATCTTTGTATAAAAGAATGGAATACAGGATACAGGATGTTTTATAACCGTTTGTTTTCTTACTTAGTCCCATTTTTAACATTACATATAACAATTGGCAGCCGGCAGCCAGCACTAATACGCAAAATTGACCCCTGGCTTGCCATTTATCCACTGTAACAAGCTGCCCGGTGCATAAGTGGGCCCTCGACCACATGAATCCCGAAGGTGGCACCCGAGAACCGACCACCGAGTGGATGTTTTGACCTTCAGGCAGTCAAACCGTTTATCAGTTGAGAGAGCAGGGATATCCCGAATATACGTAGATACCACCTACCCGATACCCCTGCGCTGAGCATTTGACCGATGACTGTGTGCACGAGAAATATCCACTGACCGATGTTCCGCTGCCGTGAACGAAGAAGAGCCATAGAGCACGACCTGCTCCCTGCCTACGTAAAAACGCGTCATAGTATATATAACCTTACACGAAAGGTTCCTATAATCTTTCGACCAATATTTCTGAAAGCTTTCATGGAATCCTCCAGTAATTACCTAATGTCCGTGACAAATACTAATAGAAAGATTTCGTTTAAACTTACGATAACTTTTCAGGAAAGCATAACGTGCCCTTTGTAAGCGTAAGACAAGACTTATGAAAGGTTCTGAAAGTTTCCGCTTGGTATATTATCTTAAAAGAAAGTATTCTGGAATTTTTCAAGTAATATTTGTAAAAGCTTTTATAGAAGCTTCCAGTAATTACATACATATGCATTTATATTTATACCAATAAAACTAACTGTACAAAGCGACTTGCGACTTTCCTAGAAGGTTATCGTAAGCTTAGATGGAAGCTTTCCCGTAATATTTGTTATAGATATTAGGTAATTACTGGAAGCTTCTATAAAAGCTTTCACAGCACTGCTTCGTCCTAACATGGGACTCGTCATGCCATTACGTTCGGTACAAACCGTCATTTCGTAACTGTACACTCTAAACAGATTCTAAAATTAAGGAACAGTAAACAAAACCCAGTGGCGATATCTCGATGGATCACTCAATAACACTTTTAAGAAAGATATACTATATAAAAAGCTTACACGATAATTTCACGAATTCTTAATGGAAGCTTCTTGTTGTTCTTGTTTGTAGCAAAGTATCCGTCAAGATTCTAAGAAAGTTATAGAATGATTACATAGAAAGCTTTCTTGGAAGAAACGATTTGGAATGAAAGAAACTTTCCTTGAAATTTTACTGCAAAGTTACACTAAACTTCAAAGTTTGATTATTTGATAAATTGAAATTTTTTTTCCTTAAAGATTGTATATCATCTTTCAGAAACTTGCAAGAAGGTTTCACAAAACTTTCTCAAAATATGGAAATACATCCTAGATGTTAGCTTCCATAAGGTTTACAGTAAGGAAAATATATAACAGTTTACGCGTTGCTTTTATGAATTCTTAATAGACGTTTAGATTCGAGTTAATAGCATATTACACATCAAGATTCTAAGAAGGTTACTGCACGATTGCAAAAGGTTTTCTTGAAATTATCGATTAAGAATATCAGTAACTTTTTTGAAATCTTGCTGGAGAGTTACACTGAGCTTCTCAGTTTGCTTACTTATTTTACATATTCTTTTCTAAGAAAATTGTATGTTATCTTTCAGAAAATTGCACTAAGATTTTACGAAACTTTCCGAAAATATGAGTATATATTTTAACTTTCATAAAGTTTGCATTAGGGTTTGAAGGAAAATTTATAAAAGTTTTATATGATGATTTCATAAATTCTTAATGGAATCTTCCATTTAAGATTGCACCAAATTACCCGTAAAGCTTTTAAGAAAGTTGCTGGATGATTACAGAAAGCTTTCTTTAAAATATTAATATGGAATAACAACTATTTTCTTGAAATCTTACTGAAAAGTTATGCTTTTTTGCTTTGCTTGCTTGGTAAATTACAATATCCTTTCTTGGAAGATCAATATGTATTCTCATTTCTAGTAGAAATGTTCTCGTCAGTGGAGCTGTATCGAACTGAGAGGGGGGGGGGTTTCAGTCTAAAAGAATCCGATACTACCTTTCACACTTTGTGAAGGTATCGGTGCATAGTTTCCCATTCAGGAAAAAAATTATAAAGGTTGATAAAAATGTGAGGAAAAAAATTTAACAAAAAAAAAAAAATTTGATATTCCCATGAAACTTCATCATTTATTATTTTCTGAAATACACACGCCACTGAAATTGATTCCCCTAACGGCATACAATATGCAAACAGTGAGTTACTGACAGAAATTATGGATTTTAGGTATAGGCAACACAGAGTCAGTTGTTTCTTTGAGGGCTATATCAAAAATTTGTTCAAGTATCTTTTATACATAAACAATCAAAATTTCAGTAAGAAATAAAGAAACCTTTCTGCTGTATTTAAATAGTTTGTTATATATATAATTCTCCTTTCAGGCAGAGAATATGAAAAATATATGAGAGGACCAGAGCGATATTTGCAGGAAATAAGCTGTTTGTACATATATTTTTCATATTCTCTGCCTGAAAGGAGAATTACATATATAACAAACTATTTAAATACGGCAGAAAGATTTCTTTATTTCTTACTGAAATTTTGATTGTTTAAAAATTTCACGTTACTCCGTTGATTCATAGATGTCGTTCGACTGGCGATATTTTTCAGTCTGACATCGAAGTTGGTAGACGGCAGGTGTAATATCCTGCCGACATACCTTGAAATTTATGGTTCATATATCAGTTATTTCCTGCTAATGTTGCTCTCGGTCCGATACAGCTCCACTGACGAGATCATGAGGTGATCGAAACGTGTATGGAGAGAGGACCAGAGCGATATTTGCAGGAAATAAACTGTTTGTACACATATTTTTCATATTCTCTGCCTGAAAGGAAAATTACATATATAACAAACTATCTTTTATATATATCAGAATATGTATACCGAAGTAGTTTTTTGATCTAATTGCAAAGATAAATTAGATACGCTGATACTTTTAATAAATTTTGCTCAAAACAGACAGTTGACAACTTACCTAAGATTTCGTGTGTTTATTTAGGACACTCAAATTGTCCAAATTCTAATTTTACCGTGCGAGAGTGTTTATCTTCTAGTACTGTAATTTTATATTATTTTTTCACTAGACGGCACCATATGCTATGTTAAAGGAAACAACAGAGCGGTTAATAGGAAATGACAGATTCGAAGGTTTTTGTATAGATGTTATACAAGAGTTATCGACAGTATTGGGGTTTAATTATACCTTTATAGTTCAAGCAGATGGAAAAAATGGCAATCTAAATAGGCAAACTCAACAATGGGATGGAGTTATCAAGGAAATAATTGATGGGGTAAGTAAAACTAGGAGAAAGTATAGAGTAGGTTGCTTTTGAACGAAAAATCTGTACCTTAGTAAAACACTTCCATATTCTGCGCGCAGAGTATTTAGTAAATCTTAGTAGAACTGCTTTTTTAAAAAATCTGTGGCAGGTATGGAAGCAACCGTCTGAAGATGTGAAAAGTGAAATGAAATATATGCATGTCTGTGATTCAGTTTTTTCATTTGCGGCGTGTTAAAATATGTTTGTGTCTTGAGTATAAAAACTTGACTAAAACCAGAATTAGAATTTTATTTCAAGAAATAAATCTAAACAAAAATTATAACAACATGTAAAAATTATTCTTTAGATTAACCAAAGAATATTAAAATTTTAACTTGGTCTGCACGTGTTAGGAAAATTACTTTCGTAAAGTTAACAAATGATTCTATAAATTATTACGAGCAAAAATTTTTTTTAAAATATAGATCCAAAATGCAACCATTTTTACAAACAATAGGTCAAAATCTTTCAAATTTTCTTAGAATTAACAAGGTCGGATTTTTAAATAAAAGTGATCCATTACTGTCGTTTATAAATAAAATTAAAATTACTAGCACCAATTTTTACATTATAATACTTTTTGAATGATTCATGTCACATAAAGAAGAACATAATTATCTTTTAATAAAAGTAAATGCTTAAAATTTCTTTAAGTTGCTGCCAGTTTGGCAGCATCTTGGCCATTTTTTCCGAATACATTGAAAAACTCTTGGCATATTTTTAATGTAATCGACAGCAGTAAAAATTCGTTATCATAAATAATGATGATGAGAGTGGTGGTATTCGAACCTTGATGCTTATGCCTATTTGGCTCCATTATCCATTACATCCTACCATGGTTGCTGGCCTTTGTAAATTCAAACAGCCTCGTTCTCTGACCTTGTCTACCTGATTTGAATGATACTATTGTATCTTAGTCCGTTAAGCGCCGGTAACTCTCTGATCATCAGCGAGGCCAATCCCATAAAGGTGGCCTCGTAGGTGACAATGTTCCGTCAGTAATCCTACCACGATCCGCAGTTCTTTTCTCTTCCGAAAAAGAAGCTCCCTAATAGGTCTCTTTATATATTACTTTGGCCACCTAATTCTAGGGTCTTCTCTCCACCATTCAATAAATTTGCTTTCCAGAAACAGTTTTAGTTCTCTTTTACCAACAGAATTTGCCACACGAGTCTGGTTTTGCAACTGATCTTTGTTAGATTGTCCAGTACCTCCTTGTATTTATACACCAGTCGCAAAGCTAATATATTGTACCCAAAACAATGTTAACAGTCCTATTTCTGTTTATTTTCCCCTCACAGAGATAGCCACATTGCAGAATAGCATAAATCTTAAAAGACCCTTGCGTGTTATTCCAGAGAGTATTCTCTGACTCCGGTGCTTCTTCCGAACACTCCAGATCCGGCTCCTTCAAGCTCTAGAGATCCGTGTGTAAACCACAAGGATCCATTTATAGGAAGAGTTTCCCAACCCTATCTGTTTGATAAGAGAGTGATTTAGGTCCAAAACTGGCACCATTTTTCCATAGGGAGCGGTGGGAATCTTTTCACACCCTTACCAACTATACGACTTCTAGTGCCTGCTTCGAGATGTTCCAAGACGGTAAGCTGCCATCTAGGTCTCATTCTCATCTCTAATAATAAGTGAGAATGAGGGAGACTTATTAAAACTTTCAATGCTCTAGTGGGGCCAATCTTAATCGCTTTCGGTGACAGTCCTCATGCGCACTCAAAGGCTCTCTTAGAAGCCTATAAAACTCATATGGTCTTCTTGGCTCGAACCTTAATATGATCATTCCACCTTAGTCCTGAGTGCAGAATTATTCCCAGGTATTCAACAGTTTCCTTATATTTAAGAGTCCTTCCCGACAGCATAATTGTAGGTACTCTTCCCATTTTCCTTTTTCTTATGTGAAAAGTACAAATTCGGCGATCTGGAGTGCTAGCATCATAGATTCCTCCAGATTCCGGATATCGCGACCAGAAAATAAAATGACCAGATCATCAGCAAAGGCTTAAGTATATAATTCAGCTTCATTCAGCTCGTTTCCCAGAATTACGCTCAAGAGATTTAACAAGTTATTGATCAGATCGATTTCTTCCAGTCCAGTTATTTTCAAAATTATTATTTCAGTGTTCGACAACTCGAAGGCTTAATATGTTCAAATGCAATTAAAGAAGCACATTTTCTAACAAATTTAGAAACTCATTTATTAAAAAATCTAATTAGTGTTGCACATTTAATCTTATAGGAGAAGCTGTAAAATCGATAAAAGGAACAGATGTCTACTGAGAATTTGTAAAATTTTTCATTTTAGCCAATTTGATAATAAGAGAGAAAGATTATTTTGTTTTCGAAATTTTAAATTTAAATTCTTCATTCATTTTTCTACATATCAGTTTAAAGCCTTATTGAACTTAGATCAGTTTTAAAATTACGGAATTAAGGAAAATTGTTGTTTTAATTCGAATCTAATTTGTGAAATATGTTAATTATTGTTGTTTTCTTATTTTTCAGAACGCAGATCTAGCAATAACAGATTTAACTATTACTTCCGAGCGAGAAAATGCTGTAGATTTTACTACGCCTTTTATGAATCTAGGTAAGCTTTTAATTTTATAAAAACACTATAAATTAAGTTGTGTGTTTCATATTTCTCTTATATTTTATATTCCCATCTTTATCGACTTAAGGAAGTACAGGGTGACTAAACGATTGGATGAAGTAAGTTTGTGCCTTTTCGGTGAAATTTACAAAGAAACTATATTTATTGTTTAATACAGTTTATTTTTAAGCACATTTTAAAAATATTTAGGACTCTACAGGGTGAGCCAAAAAACTAGGACAGCATAAAGTTGTATTTTTTTAAATAAAACACCCTATATACGAATCCTATTTTCGATTTAGCTTATAATTTTAAATCTTTTTTATTAAGGGTTTACTATAACAAAACTTTATAGTTTCTGAGATAATTAAGTTTAAAGAAAAAAAGTCACATTTTCCAGCATCAATTCAATCCTAAATAACGTTTTCAATTTTATGACAAATATATTCAAATTTGTAATTTAGCAAGGCCAAGGACAAGTTAACATAATTTTTACCTAATATTTGCAATAGAAGCTACAGGGTGTTGAACACATCGGCTCAAATTTGAACAAGTTTAAATGAACATATATCTTTTTTTTAAATGGTACACCCTGTATATTTTCATGTTATTTAATAGAGTAATAAAAACCCTGAAAGTTTTGTTCAATATATCCTATACCTATTTATAATAGTTTTTGAGATATTTCAGTTTTTCTTATTTTCCATACTTTTTTACAGAAATAGTCTTCATTATCATAGTAGCCATGTAAAATAATAAAAAGAAACTACAGAAACAAACAGAATGTGGTTAAATATGATGAAATACATTATTCGTTATATTACAACGGCAATAGTTTAATTAAACATAATGTGAAAAAATTAACACAACAATAACGACAAGGCAAATACATATTTACTTTTATACTAAATTGAAACAAAAAAATTACCTATTAAATACTGAGATTAATTATTTCTTTTTAATAAGTGTTCGAATAAACGACCCTCTTGTGCAATGCACAAATTTAGTCTTTTTTGCAGATTTTCTCGGACCCTGGACAAAATTAGTGACGTTATTGTTCTACAGGTATCCCTAATCCTGTTTCGCATATCTTCCACTGTTGTTGGTGGATTAACATACACATTATTTTTAATATAACCCCATAGGAAGAAATCTAATGGGGTGATGTCGCAAGACCTTGGTGGCCACTCAATGAAACCCCCACGTCCAATCCATTTTTGCGGATATCGTTGGACCAAAAACGCACGAACTTCACGATGGTAATGCGGAGGCGCACCATCGTGCCGGAACCACATACTGTCGAGCTCATCCCTATCGAGACCTTGAAGCAGTTGGGGTAGTTCTTCTTGTAGAAAGTTCAGGTAACTATGGCCATTTAGTGGTTCATTAAAAAAGTGGGGTCCAATAATTCGATTATGATGAATACCACACCAAACATATAATGACCAGTGGTTTTGATGTTGCACCTCTCTAATCCAAAATGGGTTTTCTGTGGCATAATAATGCATGTTGCGTCTATTTACGGCACCGTTACTTCTAAAAGTAGCTTCATCACTAAACATTACCTTGCATAATAAATTTGGATTTAATTGAATCTCCGCATTTATTGTACGACAAAAGTTTACACGACTTTCAAAATCCTGTCCATGCAATTCTTGGTGTAATTCCATGTGATATGGATGATACCTATATTTCTTGGTAGTACGATTAGCGGTGGATTGTGATGTTTCACATAATGCTGCTAACTGACGGCTATCAATATAAGGATTTTCCTGAACATTTAACAATACTTGTAGTTCTTTTTCTTCATTAGTTACTGGTTTGTTGACCACTTTACGTTTTGGATAATCAACAGTACCAGAAGAATCAAATCTTTGCATTTGCAGTTTTGAAAAGTATGGGTATTAGGCTGGCGTCGATCAGGATACTTCATTTTGTAAATTCTTTGAGCCAGAAGGCAATTTTTTTGAGCCTCTCCTATCGTATAAATCATATCTATTAACTCATTCTTTGGAAAATTCATTTTACAATGTAAGATGAATGCAAAAAAAACCAAACTACACTACATAAAAACCAAAAGAAGCGATTGCGGTTATAAATTTGACACACAGAAAAATGTTCTTTTACATTGTTTTTGCCATGGCTACTATGATAATGAAGACTATTTCTGTAAAAAAGTATGGAAAATTATAAAAACTGAAATATCTCAAAAACTATTATAAATAGGTATAGGATATATTGAACAAAACTTTTAGGGTTTTTATTACTCTATTAAATAACATGAAAATATACAGGGTGTACCATTTAAAAAAAAGATATTTATTCATTTAAACTTGTTCAAATTTGAGCCGATGTGTTCAACACCCTGTAGCTTTTATTGCAAATATTAGGTAAAAATTATGTTAACTTGTCCTTGGCCTTGCTAAATTCCAAATTTGAATATATTTGTCACAAAATTGAAAACGTTATTTAGGATTGAATTGATGCTTGAAAATGTGACTTTTTTTCTTTAAACTTAATTATCTCAGAAACTATAAAGTTTTGTTATAGTAAACCCTTAATAAAAAAGATTTAAAATTATAAGCCAAATCGAAAATAGGATTCGTATATAGGGTGTTCTATTTAAAAAAAAATACAACTTTATGCTGTCCTAGTTTTTTGGCTCACCCTGTAGAGTCCTAAATATTTTTAAAATCTGCGTAAAAATAAACTGTATCAAACAATAAATATAGTTTCTTTGTAAATTTCACCGAAAAGGCACAAACCTACTTCATCCAATCGTTGACTCACCCGGTACAGGCCATATTTACATGGAGACACATTTTTTAAATTACTATTAAATACTTACCGCTAATTGTTTATATTTAAATCACCAAAATGAAAAAAACGTAATCTTAGTGTGCATTATTACAAGATTTCGTCAAACTAACAAATATTATTTAAAATTTGTAGTTAATTTTAGGTTGCAAAGTGAGAGTTCATTGTCGTATTTGGATTGTTTTAAAATAAAATCAATGTCAGTTTTTGTTTATTTGATATTATTGTAAATATTTGGGTTTCAGCTTTTAATTGATCACAACCCAGTTTACATCTAGTTAATCAACTATAAGATTAAATCGTTCTAATTAGTCACTAACTCATAACAACTTTTTGACATGAATAATCAACAGCTTAAACTGAAATATTTGCAATGTAATGTCAATTGAATTAAAATTGAGATTTACTAAAAATTAAATTTTTTAAACAAAGAGTTAAAAACAATCTAAAAACAGCAATAAATAATCTTTGTTAGTTTGACGAAATATCGTAATAATGCACAGGAAGATTCCATTTTTAAATTTTAGTCATTTAAATATAAACCATTATCAGTAAGTATTTAATAGTAATTTTAAAAAAGAATGTTAATGCATATAATACTCTCAGTGTTATTTTCATTTACCTTATATTTTATATACGTACACGCTGAGTCTTATATGTTCTTTTCCGATTTTCATTTGTTTTGAAATTATAGTGTAATTACAAATAAGCAAAATGTCTTACATTGCCTTATTATAATCAAAAATACCGCGATTAACCTTTGAACATTTTCTGCTTCATATGCGGAGGGCTCCCATAGCGTGCCTAATGGATTCATGTATTTCTTTAATAATGACCGCAGTATTTTTAATACGTGGAATTACTGCATGCTGAATGTTGACTTTTACTTTGTACACCTAGCTTTTGAACCAGCCCCACAAACAAACGTCTAATGGTGTTAGGTCTCGAGATCCTGGAGAGCAATTTACAGGATCACCGCGACTAAACCAAAGCCCTAAAAACTGTTTGTATAAATGCTTTTTAACCTGATGAGTGAAATGTGCTGGAGCTCCATCATGCTGATAATACATTTGCTGATTTCTGATATTTAAAGGAACATTTTCTGCTGAAAAATTTTGTAAAAAATTAAAGGCCAATTAAATAAGCATCGACCATACCACACCAGACTTTTACCAAAAACTGGTTTTGAAAATTAAGTTGGAATGTTGCAAAACGATGTTTGTCTGACCATACATGAGAGTTGTGAGTATTATTTATCCAGCCAAATATATATATATATATATATATATATATATATATATATATATATATATATATATATATATATATATATATAATGATAAATAAAGTTCTTGTCCGTGTAATGTAAAAACAGAAATAAAATAAAATCTTGGCTTAGCGGACGTGAAATGTGTCAATCTGTACCATTCTCGTGTTAAAAAGTACGGGGCATTCCAAAGTATGGAAAAACTCCGGGTCCGACAGATGGCGACAGCGCTGTTTCGTCCTAATATGGGACTCGTCAGGTCACCGCAGTCGGTACAAACCATCATTTCGCCTCTGTATCCTATAAAGCTGAATTTAAGATTAAAAACAGCAAATAGGACGACAAAGGCGACATCTCGATGGTTCACTCGATAACATAAGAACTACACAGATTGACAAAATTTGTAAAAACCGCCATGTGGTGGCGCGACGGTGAATAAGAACATTTTATGTTACACGGACAAGAACTTTATTTATTTATTTTCTACTTGTTTGGCTTTAAACTGGCTTTTTGTTGTGTATTACCAGAGCGATAAAGTTTTGAAGACAATCCCACACCTGTTTTGATGTGATCTGATGACATGAGATCGTTTGCAACGTCAGATTTTGTAGAATCAAGTCATAGGTTATCATAGGACTCTTACCACTTCAGTGTACAATGTGCGATTTTACACCTCACGTTTTGCATTTACACAGTGACCCTCTTTCTGTCATATATATATATATATATATATATATATATATATATATATATGAGGCTGGTTTGAAAAGTCCGTGTAAAGTTAGCGAGATGGCACTACTGGTGCGTATCGGGGTTATTCAGTTAGACTCTTTGGGGAACACACACCAAGTTTCAGTCCGCTCGGTCTGTTTATTTGTGTTTGACATTCATTTGAATCGAAGAAGCCGAGTGATACTCCAAAAATGGACGAAAAAGGATTTCGTGTGTTGATTAAACATTACTTTATGAAAGGCAAAACGCCTCAGGAGACTAAACAAAACCTTGATATACGTTATGATGCGAGACTGTGCATCTTCGATTAGAACAGTTTATAAGTGGTTTCCAAATTTTCGGAGTGGCACAACAGACGCTGAACGTTCTGGACGTCCTGTTGCGGTTACAACTCCAGAAATCATTGGCAAAATCTATGATATGGTGATAGATGACAGAAAAATGAAGGTGCGTGAGATTGCTAGTACTGTAGGTATCTCGAATGAACGGGTATATAATATTTTACATCAACATTTGAACATGAAATAGCTATTAGCAACATGGGTGTTTTGATTGCTCACGATTGACCAAAAACGCAATCGTGCGAAATGTTGCAAGAACGGTTTGCAGCTGTTCCAGGGAGATCCTTAGTACTTTAAGCACCGTTTCGTTACTTTGGATGAAACGTTGATACGTCACCATACTTGGACCGTTTGAAATCCGAGCTGCCAAGAAAACGTCCACGATTGACCCACAAAAAAGTCCTTTTTCGTCACGACAACGCACCAGCTCACGCCTCACCAGTTGTGGCCGCAAAATTAATGGAAATAGAGTTTCAACTCATTTCATACCCCCTATTTTCCAGACTTGGTACCCTTGAACTATTATTTGTTCCCCAGTATGAAGAAATGACTGACGGGAAAAGATTTCATTCAAACAAGGAGGTGTTTGCAGAAAAGATTGGCTATTTTACAGACTTGAATAAATCGTCTTATTTGGAAGGGATCAACAAACTAGAGCAGAGTTCGACGAAGTATATAAGCCTTAACCAAGAGAGTGTGTTGAAAAATAAAAAGGTTTAACCAAAAAAATTAAGCAGTTTTAATTTTTGCAGGGACTTTTCAAACGACCCTATATATATATATATATATATATATATATATATATATATATATATATATATACGTAAATATATCTATTTTTAATGACCCTTCCTGGTAAAATTTCCCATTTAGGCCTAAATTTGCTAACTAGCTTTAAACACACAATAACAGATTATTCTTTTTAAATCCAAAACTAACAAACGTTTTGTTATAGGCATAAGTATTTTGTACAAGAAACCTACTCCAAAACCTGCAAGTCTCTTCATGTTTGCATCGCCATTTTCCACCGGTGTTTGGCTTATGTTAGGCGTAACCTATGTCCTCGTATCTATTTCCATTTTCATTATGGGGCGGTTATCACCCAGTGAATGGAATAATCCATTTCCTTGCGTTGAAGAGCCAGAATATCTGATAAACCAATTCAGTATAAGAAATTCCTTATGGTTTACTATTGGAGGGTTACTCCAGCAGGGTTCTGAATTGGCCCCAATGTAAGTAATATGATCTTCTGCTACATTTTATTACCGTCTTGTTAAAACCTTACGATTTTAATCATTTTGAAAAAAAAAACTAATAAAATTCACATATACGAGGTGTGTCCCAAAAGTATCCGACCTGCATTTATAACTTCCCAACATTATATTCGAATGCCACTATAGGGTACTAGCCTAACCAGTGACCCCTCATGGACCCGCCATTTGCAACAGCTTCTGTGTTAGTTTACGCGTATAGTTTTATTATTTATTATGCTCTTTTTACGTTCGTCGCATTTTTTTATGGCTGAAAATGATGGAGAGATGTGAATAACGAATTTGCATCAAGTTTTCCAGAAAATATTGAAATAATGCAGAAAGCCTTTGGGGATGAATGTATGAGAAAAACACAAACAAAATAGAAATAAGTGCGGTTCAAAGATGGCTGCACTTCTGATAACAGTTATCCATGTGCTGATCGACCTTCGAACATAATACCACTGGAAAATATCGAGCGTGTGCGACTTCCAATTGCAGAAAACGGTCGTTTGACTGTTTGTGAAATAGAAAGTATCTATGGAATTTCAAAAACTTGCGTTTCTTAAATTTTAACGTAGAATTTGGGAATGACTCGCATTTGAGTGAAATTAATTCCAAAATTGTTCAGGGTAGAGCAGAAAATGCTTCGCTTTGAAGTCACTCAGGACGACTTGAAAATTGTCACTAATGAAGAAAATATGCTGAGAAAGATTATTACCAGTAACGAATTGTGGATTTATCGAAACAAAATGACAGTCTCCGCAGTAGAAGCTCCCATCCGATCCTCGGCTAAAAACAGTCGTAGCAGTGTTTAGTTTTTGTTTATTGTTTTCTTCGATTTTGAAATATTGTACATAATGAATATGCTCCGAGAGGTAGAGTGGCTTCGCCATGACAATGCATATGACGAATCCTGTACAACAGTATTTTGAAAAACACAATATCACATATTTTGACTACCGCGTAAGATAGATGTATCGGTTAATTTATCTGATATTGTGCAGTTTTGCTGTGGTTTGCCGTAATTTCGCTAGTTATTTTTTTCGTACTACATTACAAGTTACTATTGTGAGTTGTGGTCCTATTCATAACATCCGAAATAAGTTTAAAACTTATTAACTGGCACCCTGGATTTATTATATGGTTAGATTTAACTAGTATGAAAGCTCCCCAATAAAAACTTTTTGTAAGCTTCCTATGTAACCTTCCAAAAACTTTTCAAGAAGCTTTTAAAAAATTTTTTTGAAGAATCCAACGAAATCTTTCATGAAAGATTCCGAGAAACATAAAAAATGTTACAAGGAAGATTAACGTGAAACTAACTGTGAAAGTTTCGTGAAACCTTCCTGCAAATTTCTGGAAAATAACCTGCAGCCTTCCAAGAAAAAAAATTGTAATCTACCAAGTAAACAAAGTGTAACTCTTCAATAAGATTTCAAGAAGAAAAATGTTATTTTATATTCATTTTTTCAAGCAAGCTTTCTGTAATCATCTAGCAACTTGCTTAGAACCTTTATGGGTAATCTGTTGTAAACTTGAATGGAAGTTTCCATTAAGAATCTATGAAATTATCATTATATATATTTTCCTTAAAAACCTAATGCAAACTTTATGAAAGCTAAGATATATTTTCATATTTTCGGAAATTTCGTGAAAGTTCTAGAGTTGAGAAGCAATTATATTACAGCCTAGTGACTTATTCTGTCGACTATTATGTTTATTATATGTGAAGAGGTTGGTTGCCTTAGCTAGATTTAGCAGCCTGTTCACTAGTTTGTCCTCTAGCTATAAGCTTTCCGGATTAATTGATCCTTGGAAGTGTCTCCAATAAGTTAGAGTTTTGCATTGAAGGTTGCTGAGTCCTCATCGTCACATACTACATGGTGGTTTAAGGTTAGTTCAGGTTATTGTCCACTGAGTGCAGATGTTTCTTTAAGCTGCAGTGACCGGTTATTAGTTCCCTCAGCAGCCTAATCTGTTGTGTGCTTAAAAGCAGAACATAGAGGTTTAGTTCGCCAGATAACGTTTCGCTACATAAAGCTATGCTTACAGCCCTCTGCGAGTCTCCAAAGGATATGACATTGATGTTTTATCCACCGAGATATCGACCAAGAACAGAATTCATGGTGAAGTTCCCAATTCCAATAAGTATGGTAGTAAATTCTTACCTGGCAATTTTGTCCATTTTTTCTTGCTCAGGATATTTTTATGTTTTGGTACCATCGCAAGACTAACCTGTTTGTACTACACCTACGACCGAAATACCTAAACCTTGACAACATTGTTTTAAAATCAAATCACTGAGATATGCAGTGAGGTGAAATTTTTCTCTTTAAGGAACATAGCTAATATATAAGATTTGACACTTGATAACGATTAGAGATTCAACCTAATTAAAATATCTTACAAAGAAAAATATTTACTCAAATTATATTTGCCTTCCAGAAGTATATCTACAAGAACTGCTTCAGGATTTTGGTGGTTTTTTGTACTTATTATGGTATCTTCTTATACTGCAAATCTGACTGCTTTTTTGACTGTCGAAACATTAGTATCTCCTTTTAAAGATATTGATGGCTTAGCTAAACAAAAGGAAATAAAATATGGAGCTAAAAGAGGAGGAGCAACGGAAAGTTTCTTCAAGGTTAGTTGTTTTTTTTAAGGGAATTCAAGCTGCTATTAAATTTTTAATTAACTTTTTAGGATTCAAATACCAGTACGCTTCAAAAAGTGTATGAGTATCTTAGAGATCACCCTGACGTGATGACTGATGAGAATGAGGAAGGAGTAAGTAGGGTTGAAAATGAAGACTATGCTTTCTTAATGGAATCCACTACAATTGAATACACTACTCAAAGGCACTGTACTTTAGCTCAAATTGGGGTACTGCTTGATGATAAAGGTTATGGAATAGCAATGAAAAAATGTAAGTATAATTTAACAGCAAATACTGAGTTAGATCTTCTACGTGGAAGACACACGAAATTAAGTGGAAAATCCTTTAATCTCTTTTGAAGTTTTCTCAATTTTTGATTTATCAAAAAAAACTAGTAGAGTATATGTCAGAGACGCATTAATGTTAGAATTTCGCAGTGTCGTTGCTCGTCTGTTTCAGTTAATTGAAAGCATGTGTTGTCAGATTTTATCACAGCGGACTTTTTTTTTTGGCTGGAGAGCATTTTGTAACATTTGAATATTAATTTTTTTTTTTGTGTATAATTAATTAGTAAACGATACTTAGACGTGCCAAATTTCTTTAACAAGATTTACTGTAATTTTTATATATATATAACGTTTATTTAAACCGATATACTCTAGTAAATATTAAATTGACAACTCAGATACAAAATATTTGAAATAACAGAGCTAAGAAATAATGAAATATGTAATTAGTTAGCAATCAAATCTCTTAGAAGTATGAAAACAAGCTCATTAAAAGCTTGCCTAGCTGGGGAAAATATACTCGTGAATTCAATTACAAAGTACTTTCAGTAGTAATTTTTAAAATTGTATGAAAAAAATGTATTATTCTTTTATAAGAGTTTATGTAAAGTTGCTTTAAAAGCACTAAGACGTCCATAAAGAAATAACATTCCGGCTGCACTGTATTATATAAGCTACAAGTTCTATAAAAGGGTGAATTAAGGGCAATATTGGAGTTTACGCGGGGCAAATTAAATAAATTCCGATTTCTCGTATTCCACTTTGGCATATTAAAGTTTAATGATTCCAATATTTCCATATTTTCGGTAAAACCCCTTAGTACTTTAAATAAATATAGCAAATCAGAAATTTTTCTTCTTGCTTCTAATGTGTTCATTTTACATTTTTTCCGCAAGAATTCCTTCAAAATGTTAAAGTCATATATGCCTGATTCCTTAAAATACATATATCTTAACACTTTGTTTTGTACTTTTTCAATACTATATTATGGCACCGATAATATGGATTCCATACCTGACTACCATACAGTAAAATTCTGTAGACAAATGTCTCGAAAAATACTCTTACACACTGATAACTTTTGAAGTCTTTAGCGCTTTTAACAATAAAGCCATAAGAGTGAGATGCCCTCTTACAAATAGATTCTATGTGTGCTTTAAATGTCAACTGCTCATCAAAAGTGATCCCCAAACCCTTAATCTCGCTGACTCTGTTTAGTGTTGTGTTTCGCATGTTGTACACATAATTAACAGATTTGTTTTTCTAGTATATGACAATATTGAACATTTGTATCTATCAGACTGAAGTACAATACAATCATTCAAAGAGTTTACAACTCTGTAAAGCTTTAAACAAAGTGAGACATGATCACCTTATCAGTCTATCACCTTATCAGTCTATTGACGGAAAAGAACCTCGATAAAAGAACCTCGATAAAAGAGACATCAGAATTATATCGAATATTTATTACAATCAGAAAGCAGTAGTGCGAGTGGAGCACGAGACGACTGAAGAAGTCGAAATAAAAAGAGGAGTGAGACAAGGGTGTATACTTTCACCGACCTTGTTCAATCTTTACTCTGAGGACATAATGAATAGAGCACTTATTGACCAATTCGTTGGTATTAAAACAAATGGAATTTTAATAAATAACCTCAGATACGCCGATGACACAGTACTTATCGCAGAAACACTCGATGATCTCCAGAGCTTAGTCAATAGAGTAGCAACAGTCAGTGAGGAATATGGACTGTCACCAAACATAAGAAAAACAAAATGCATGTTAATATCCAAATCAACCCAAAATGTCCCAGATATACGCATACAGGGTCAAAATATAGAACACGTCAGAAAATACAACTATTTAGGCACCGTCATCAATGAAAACAACGAGAGCTCTGAAGAAATCAAAATCCGGATAGAGAAAGCAAGAGCCGTATTCACGAAAATGAAGAGAGTGTTCTGTGGCAGAGACCTGAGTCTTGAATTAAAGGTTCGTCTGGCAAGAGGTTACGTACTGTCAGTTTTGTTTTATGGAATGGAGGCATGGACGCTTAAAAAGATCGATATTAACAAGTTGGAAGCCTTTGAATTGTGGATGTACCGCAGAATGTTAAGAATATCATGGATGGAGAAAATCACAAACGCTGAAGTACTGAGGAGAATGAATAAAGAAAAGGAGGTCATACTTACAATTAAAAAAACGAAAATTACAATACCTGGGACACGTTACGAGAGGAGAAAGATATTAACTACTGAGAACTATTATGCAGGGAAAAATTATGGGAAAGAGATCTGTAGGAAGAAGACGAAACTCTTGGTTAAAAAATCTAAGAGAATGGTATAATTGCAGCAATAACCAGCTGTTTAGGTCAGCAGTCTCGAAAATACGTATAGCTCTGATGATCGCCAACCTTCGGAACGAAGACGGCACCTAAAGAAGAAGAAAGCTTTAAATCGTCAGCAAATAATTTAAATTTTGAATCATTTGCACCAAATGTGACAGTGATATCGTTGATGAACATAAGAAAAAGCAGCGGACCGAGATTGCAATCTTGAGGAATCCCTGATGATGGTAACAAAGAGCGAAAGGTAAGACCTCTAAAAACAATACATTGCTCTCTATTTTAATTAAATAAGACGACATAAGCCGTAACAAATTTGGATGGAACCCATATTGCAATTTCAACTTTTGCAAAAGTATAGAATAAGACTCCACATTGAAGGCCTTGGCAAAGTCAGTATAAATAACAACCACCTGACCATGTTTTCAAAGGCTCCCGATAAGGTGTTCAACACACACAATAAGTTACCCACAAATGATCGGAAGAAATTAAAAGCGAGACCTAGTTGTATATTGATTGTCTCAAATATTTTAGCCATTGCAGAGAGCACGGCAACTGGTCTGTAGTTTTTTATATTACTTCTCAAGCTCTTCTAAAAACAAGGCAAATTTTAACTTTTTTCCACTCAGTAGGAAAAACATTGGTTCTTAGGCTTATATTAAATAATTTTTAGCGGAAATCTAAATACGTCTATGAGACCTTTAATTATATAAAGTGGAATGCCATCAGGACCAATTGCCTCGCCCATTGTAACTATCGCAATAGCGTCAACCATATCGCTATCACTGGCGGAATCAATCATAATCATGTCAGAATACATATTTTCTATCACCTCGTCATTTAGAGAAATATCGGCAGAATACACCCCGCCAAAGTACTAAGCGAAGGCGTCGCATACCTCTCTACCAGTGCTACATTGCCTGCTTGGTATATGTTTTGTTTTTTTTTTATTATTAATGTAATTTCAAAAGATCATTACGTATATTTTGTTGAACTTTATTTATATAATTTTTATGTGCCCGTGTTATACTTTGTTTAATTTTCCTTCTAAGACGTGACCACTCTAGGTTCTGGTCATAGTTATATTTATTTTTTCAAGTCATTTATTATTGTTTTGTGATACTAAACAGAATATGATCTGTTACATACACCGGCCTTAGGCAGCATATTTCGAATATATTATATATTTCACTATAAAATAATTCGACTTCTTCATTAACATCCACAGAATTTTCTAGAAAAGATCAGTTTACATTAAGAAACATGTCGTACAGCAATCCAAAGTCGGCCCTTCTAAACTTGTAGTTACTCGTCGGACTTCACTTAAGTTCAAATTCCCTCACACGATCAATCCCAATTTTAGTTTCTAAGGTCGGATGATGACTCTTCTCAGACACAAGGCTGTACGCTGCTCTCGAAATCGTACAGTATATCTTACTTATTATAACATCTAATATATGTCCCAAAGAATTAACCTTTTTATTGTGCTGAGAGCAGTCATAGAAATAAAGAAATCTTGTCGATTCAGTTACATAAGAGTCTTTAACACCATTTTTATAGACATTATTTAAGTTCGAAATGTTAAAGTCGCCAACAATTACAAAATTTTGCCCTATTACATGTGGTAAACTCTCGATATAATTAAACAAACATTCGGGCGTAATGTAAACAACAAAAAAATATATTTGAAAATAGTTAATAATTGTTACCCTCACTCCAAGCAGCTCAATGTCATTGTTAGTAAATTCAACGAACAGCCTGGCACTTACAAACGTTTTTTTGATACCCAACAACACTCCACCTCCACTTCTTTTACTACCTTCTTCATGTTTACGATCCTTGTGGTACACACAGATTTCTAGGAGAAGCTCCCGATCAAAAACTCCTTCGGATAGGTAGGTCTCAGTCAAAAGGACCACATCGAATTCGTCCTGAGTCGCACATATGTAGTTAAAAATGTCTTGTGATATGGTGTTTAGGCCTTTTACGTTTTGATATAGTATGATAAGTTCATATTTACCCATGATACCCCTATAATCGACTTTACTAGAATTGGTCGTCTGTAATTGCTACCAAAGCCAAGGATAATCGATCCTTTCACGCTGTTTTTCCAGTAGATTAAGGTATGTTGGACATTTTATATTACATAAAGAGTATGAAATCTCCAGTGAAAAGTTAGACTTCTCGTTCGCTAATTTACAGTTAATACACTTTTAAACGGTGTTACTGCATTCTTTTGCATCATGGCCTAAGGTAGAACAGATGGCCATAACCACCATAATTATAGCATCTTACCAGACCGATGTATTCAAAACAACGACATGCTCTATAACCCAACCTGCCGCTAGTGTCATAATGTTATAAAAAGTCTCTAGATCACATTCCAGTATTACAAAGTATGCTTTGACCATTATTTTTATTGTTATAAGCTTAATTTTAGATTTATCATTAATTATTTTGTCATTTTGTAGCTTCAACGTTTCCAGTAACTCCTTTTAATTGTACTGATGATCCATTCCAACAACCTTAACACAAGGTCTTTTCTTTCTTGCAATAGTAGCTTCAAATGTCTCTCCCATTACACTTTCCAAATTATCCTTCAGTTTTATTGGGTTAGCATTGTTCCTGCACCTAATCACTACTACACCATCCCTGAAACTTTGCATCTGAACTATATCAATTCCTAATTCATCAGGTTTTATGTTCTCACGAATTTTCTGAACAGTATTTTGCTCTTTATTAGGTTTAGTCGGCTTTATAATTATTTCTCCCTCTGTAAGCGCTCGTGAGTATGTTTTGTGAAAGTCAGAAGCTATTTCTCTTGGATCAATAAACTTTTCGGTCCTATCGCCAAGTGACATCCGTTCCACAAGAATATCAGTTTTTTTTTCTCCAATTCAGTTAATTTAGAGGAGATTTCCAGCCAACATATCCATGGCAATACCAAAATAATTTCTCAATATCAGCGACACACTTAGATATATTGTCTTTAAATTCCACGCATATATCATGATATTTATCCAGACACAGTATGATTATATCCAGTATATGCGTGACATTTAACGTGGGTAGATATTAGAAAGAATTGGAGAAGGATAATTTAGGTACGGAATATTTTATTAACGAGGTTGAAAGAAAATTAATATTGATTATTCAAGTAGGGATATAAAACCGACTGGGAAATCTGCAGGTCATTTGAGGCCGATCTCCTTTATGGATCCAAGC
The DNA here is from genome assembly GCA_034092305.1 of Diaprepes abbreviatus. Taxonomy (NCBI): domain Eukaryota; kingdom Metazoa; phylum Arthropoda; class Insecta; order Coleoptera; family Curculionidae; genus Diaprepes; species Diaprepes abbreviatus. The sequence goes on from JASJET010000031.1 coordinate 19,817,900, forward strand.
AGCCTCGTTAATTGAACTTGCCTAACTGTTTCCGGTAACCAAATTGCATATTCGAAAGATCTCTGTCTCAATCCGTTGAGTACTGGGAACTCTGTGAGGACATGGTCAATAATTTCATCCTCCTCCAGACACGATCTGTATCCAGCTCAGTCGTGAGTCCTGAATCACTGCCAGGCATTTAATTGTTTCCTTGTATTGAAAGATCCTTTCCATCGATGTAATTATGGGGAGTATCCCCGTTTTTCTCTTTTTTGTAAAGAGTACCACCTTGGCCTTGTTCGGGTTTATTCCGATCCCTTCACCATCGCCCCGCGATTCAGAGGGCATCCTTGGTCCCGCATGTTCCGGACATCGCGATCAGGGCATTAAATGGGCAGATCGCCAGCATGTGTGTACAAACCAGCTTCATTTAGTTCAGTCAGCAGGCTGTCCACTACAAGGCTCCACAGCAAAGGCGATAGAACTCCTTTCTGTGGACAGACCCTTCTTGAGAGTGCTTCAACAGTAACGCTGTTACGCTCAGCATGTATTAGTTTCTGTTTCAATATTTCTCTGATTTGTATAACTTATATCAGTTCAAGACCTCGACTTTGTGAAACATTATATATCGAATTGTGAGACGTGTTGTCAAACACCCCTTCGATGTCGAAAAAGATATCTAAGGTAGATCGACCATTTTCGACTCTTATAACGAGTCGATGTAGCGTTGTGTCTTTGGATTTTCCGACCTGATAGGCAAATTGTAAAAGATGTAAGTGACACTGCACCATTATTCCTTTCTTGATGACGAGCCACTATCCTTTCCGGTATCTTTAAAAAGAAACTGGTCAGGCTTATAAAGCGGCAAAAAGGATTTTTGTGGTCCTTCTTTCCTGCCTTGGGAATAGATTAGTTTTCTTTGCCTCCAGGTCATTACCAAATGGCTCATTATAATATCGGAGAAATTTTCTAGTAAGGCTAAAAATACACCATCCGTACCAGGTGACTTGAAAGGGGTCCATTTTACCTTTCCATATGTGACTATCGTGTCAACTAACTTAAAGTCATGATATACTGAAGGGAATATCATTGTTCTTCCAATTATATACTATAGTATTTCATAAAAAACGGCCATGACTTTGCAAGTAATATTTAGGCTAGAATCAAAAATCTTCACCCTTATTTTGATGTTATTTTATATAGATACTACAATAAAAAAATCTTAATGTTCGCCACCGGAATTACAATTTTCTTTTAAATATTTCAGATTCACCATATCGAAATGATATAAGTACTGCAATAATTAAACTTCAGGAAACAGGAAGACTGACACACTTCAAAATAAAATGGTGGAAAGAAAAGAGAGGTGGAAGTGCATGCGCAGTAAGTAACATTATACAAACTAGAGAATATTTGAAGTCCTAGACAATCGTCTGATAATTTATTTTTCTTCTGTGCTTTGCATGATCTTTTTATGTGTTTCACATTGCATTCTAGCAGCTTCATCGCATAGTAGCATTATATAAGCTTATTTTCAGAAGAGTAGTGGATTTTAAAGTTTAGTTTTCAATTTATGCAGTACGCATATACAACTTTTTTTAAAACTATTATAAAATTCTGATTCGCCGTTAAGTATGTATGGAGCAAAGGGAATTGCGATCACAGCTGCACTTAATGTTCTGTTTGACCACCTTATAATTTCCATCTAGATAAGATAACAAGCTGATATTATACTTCGCATATAAAAGTGGAAAATGAATGCTAAAGGAAATTTAGAACGCAAGAATCTCCCATTTGGCTAATTGGATAATACCTCTTTAAAACATTCACTGCGGATAAAAGTTCAGTTTTTGAAAAATAAATGAACTATACAGAATTTAGAAAATAGTTTTTATTTCTCGAAGACGCACTGGATATTTATGTGAAAAAGGCAGGCGTATAAAAAAACTCTCCTCTGGAAAAGTACACATTTCCTTTGTAGGATAGAATCTTTGATATACTAATGGAAGTCACTATGGAGGAAGTCAGGATATACCATTTAAAATTAATTTACATTTAGTAAATAGTCATGCAATTTAAGCCGTTGTTAAATCAAGGATTATCCAATAAAATTTATCTAAAAGCATACATTTTAGGCTGGTCTGAGTAACTGGTTATTAACGTAACAAAAGTAAGGCCACAGCAGAAAAGCTTGCCAAACTTGCTAGACTCAAGCAGTAAACATCTCATTAGGTTGGGTCGTCCCCTAAAGAAAGAGAATAAATTTTCAACTTTACTAGGAAAACTGATGCCAGAGTAGCTATTTAGAATGTAGTGGTCTCTAATATAGAGGAGAAACTGAGTATGTCTGTAATGCCGTGAAGTACGAAGAAACACCTTTAGAAAAACTGAGTTTTGGAACCTTCAAGTTGAGACAGTATTTGATCGTGAACTACTACAAACTGATTATTTTGGTAACGTGTACACATTTAGCCCACGATTTACTGCTGTCCCATATTATTTAGTAGCTATGCTATAAACCTAATAAAAAATAAAATGCACTGCGACTAAGACACTCTCCTAACGCGGTCATTTTTCTTGGACTCTTAAAGTTTTAGTACTAAAGGACTACAGATTATTAGAGCTTACCAGTACTACAAACACAACTACAGATACTCTTAGTTCACAAGTGCACACCCGTGTGATGACCTTCAAGAGGGTTATTATTAACTAAAACAAAGACAACTTTCTGAAAACACCATTTAACCAAAAAATAAATAAAACAATATTTATAATTCAGAAATTTAAAGATGATATAGTGATACAGTTTAAAAATACTTAAACGATTAGACCGTGATGTTAATTAATGAAATAAATCCAATTTTGATCAAATAGCGTTTAAAAAATATAAATAAAAGAGAAGAGTTATTTAATTTTTTTAATTAAACAGAACAGAATAGAGAACGCCTTTCCTTAATGAATAATAAAATGAATTTCCTTTTTACTTTAATTCTGTTGGAAGATAGGGGTAGACAGCAGAGATGTAAGAATTATTAAAAATCTATATTGGCGGCAGAAAGCAACAGTAAGGCTAAATGGAAAACTCACAGAAGAAAGTGAAATTCTGCGAGGCGTCAGACAGGGCTGCATACTATCTCCACTGCTTTTTAATATATAATCAGATAAAATCTTTAAACGGGCTACTCAAGGACAATGAATGGGAGTACAAATCAATGGAGAATAAATAAATACAATACGATATGCTGATGACACTGTTATCCTAAGCGACAAACTACAAGACCTGCAACATCTATTAAACTGTGGTAACATTGGGGGTCAAGAAATAGGGCTCAACATAAATATTAAAAAGACAAAATTTATGGTCTTTAGTAGACAACCTCATCTGAACGCTTCAATACAAATAGAAGGAAAAAGTATAGACAGGGTGACTCATTTTAAATATCTTGGATGTTATATCACCGAAAATCTAAACCCAGATAAAGAGATAAGGTGTAGAATAGAGACTGCTAGAGCAACTTTTCAAAAAATGAAACCACTTTTCTGCAATGATAACCTCAACCTAAAATTACGACAGAGAATGGTAAGATCATACGTCTGGCCAGTGTTACTATATGGGGCAGAGATCTGGACAATTAAGGCTGCCATGATTAATCGGTTGGAGGCTCTCGAAATGTGGTTACATCGGCGAATGCTGAGAATACCTTGGACAGCTAGGCAGACCAACGAAATGGTACTCAATCGGGCCGACACAACTCGTCTACTATTAAGCACTGTGAAGTGTAGAAAAATCTCATATCTTTGACATATATTCAGAGGGGAGCGATATAGAATTTTTCAGCTAATCATGATGGGTAAAGTAGAGGGACGTAGAAGGGTAAGAAGGAGACAGGCTTCCTGGTTGAGGAATATTCGTGAATGGACAGGTATACGTAGCGCGGGAGAACTGTTCCAGCTGACGCAGGACCGTGAAAGACTTGCCAATGTAATTGCCAACATCAGGGGGACCTGATATGGTACTTGAAGAAGAAGGAAGATAAAAAAAACAAGACAAAAATAACAAAAAAGACTTTTTTACTCTGGTTAAATATTAAAACACACGACAAACAAATTAATTCATGCAGACAAAACCTAACTTTGTAACTCTTGGAATCTCTCTCGGTTCAGTCGTGTTAGTACAATCTCACGTTCTCTCCACCAATAGAACAATCTTTTGCAACACATGCCTGCTTGCACAAGATAGTTTCGTTCAAAAAAGTGCGAAAATTTCATTCCTCTCGTTCATAGAGGGTGATAATTATCCCTGAGTTAAATGTTTAATATTCATTAGACCTCAGCTTAATTTAATAATTTTTTTACAAAAGTTAATTTATCTTCTGTAAAAAAAACCTCCTCTTTTTTAGCCATTTTCATATTTTCCTGTTCCTATTTTCTACGAATAGTCGAATACATATAAACAAATAATTATATTGCGTTGTAGCGATTTTATTTTAATATTCTGTTGTATTCTTATGATGGGAAAATTTGCTCAGATTAAAAAAAAAAACACTCCCTCGGGTAGCTCTCATGTTGAAAATATCTTTAACGCTTAATTCTAGGGGCTGCGCCAAATGGATAATAAAACAATATAGGATTTCTTTGACAAATTTATTTTAAAATATAAAGAGGGTACGTCTGTTTAAATATTATGTCACATAAATTTTCTGAATTTAGATTTTTTCTAGAAACCAAATTAATTATCCCAAAAGCACAATTCAATTGAACTTAGGCTTATGTGTGATAATTTATTTATATTTCCTTAATGTATAATGATTGTTTAGGTGGCGCAAACGAATTCCTCCGTTAAGCGGGATTTACTTTAAGTTAATAAACATTAAATAAATAAAAATCATCATGAATTTCGATTCCTTTGGAATCTAATGTTTCTGTGAAAGTTCAATTTTAAATTTTTTGATAGACCAAGAGGTCTACTTGATGGTCATTAACTCACCTCGCATAACTAATATAAGGTGTCTGTTAAAAGTTTCTACAAAACCCCAGTCCAAATTTCTGAGGCTAAAATATGAAGATCTAGTCCAATTTACCATAGTCCAAATGTTGATAGCTTCGCATATACAGGGTGTCAAAATTATAATTTGTTAAAACTCTTTGTAAATATTTATCTTAATAGTAACTAAAATTGCAAAGGACGCACCAGCAGCATTTCGCCTACATCTAAAACCGTAACTTTTATGTCCCTTGATATATTAAATTTCTAATTAAAAATTCTTATTTCTTAACATGTTTCATCTAAAAAGTTATATCTAGTAGGTGTTGCTTGATTCAGCCTGTTCTGAGATAATCAAACTTAAATTTTTATTGCATATCAAGATTCCTTGCAGCTCCCCTTCGCATTTTATAAAGACTTAGGACTGATCCAAAAAATTTGGAATATGTTTAAGGGCCAAGAGGCCAACAACAATGAAGATTTACATAGCAACGAGCTAATAATTATAATGTAGGAATAAACTGGCAAAGAACATTAGGAATAACATACAAAATCAATAACAAACCTAAACAGAAAAATATTATTTATGTAATTTTTTAATTCAATTCTAAGTGACCCCTATTGTTATGAAGGTTAATTCTACGGAAAAAATTGTTTCTGGGGAAAAATATTTACGAAATTTTGTATTCATGTCTACAATCGTTCTACGGTGTCTATAAGTTTATAGTATACTTTCTGTTTAAGAGTTCCCCATAAAAAGTGATAGGCATTAAATCCTGTGATCGGGATGGCTAATTTGCAGGAACATCATTTCCAAACCATTGATTTTTGAATTTCCCATCTAAATGATTTCATTTAATGTGAAATCTGAGGGTGCACTGCCGTACATAAACCAAATTATTTGTCTGCTCTAAAAAAACTATCGTTTTCTCCAAGACGCCTTTCACCAGCGGCAAATGTTTTTTGGTTATGTAAGCATCTATTCAGAAATTATTCTTTGTATACTTTCACCGATGATTATTTCCTTCGCAATAATCGTCAATTTGTATCATATCGATCATCTCGGTATTAGTTTAATATTCGGCCATGGAGAAAATTTAAGAAAGAAATGATAGATTTGAGAATTAAACCTCAAAGTAGTAAATTTAGTGCAAATCAAGCAATCATTAAGATAATGAAAAAATTATAATTTTGACACCCTGTATTTCGAAAACCATAACATTAAAACTGAGGTTAATTGAGCTAGATCGTCATATTTTAGCTTTAGAATTTGTTTTTTTTTATTTGTCGATAATGGAGACCATTTGGGATTGAACTTACAGTTTAACGTGGGTTCCGATCCACGGTCACGTGGTCCTCCCAAGCGGTCACCCATCCAACTAACCGCACCCGGTGCCGATTCACTTCAGTGACTAAGACGTGAAATGGCCTAGCTGCTGAAGATCTTTTAGAAACACCCTATACTAGTGCTTAGCTCATGACGATAGCTCGGAATTTAACAATTTTTCTCTCACCTCTTCTTTTTAACATACTTAACATTATAATAAATTTTCAGATTTAAAGTTATTGTAGTTAATAAATATCTAGAAACATGTCAGCTCAGGTACAATATGTATCTTTGCTAAAAAAGAATATAAGTGTGTGTGTGTGTAGGGGGGGGGGGGTTCATTTTATTATATACACATGTTGCTGTAAAGCATACAACGTTTACATGCATTATTTGTGTAATAGCAGCTTATAATATAATAAAAAGAAAACTCACAAATTTAAAACAAAATATTACATTTTCAGGCGAAAGGTGGGAACTCAGAAGCCAAAGCTTTGGTACTTGAAAATGTTGGTGGCATTTTTCTTGTTCTATTTGTTGGTGCAATCCTAGCTATAATTGGATCATTTATGGAAATGGCAACCACAATTTACAGAAAGTGCCAGAGAGCTAATACACCTTTTGTCCATGATTTAAAAAAGGAATTATCATTTTTTGTTCAATTTAAGAGAAATGAAAAGGATGTGTCAGTTGATGAATAAACGGACATATTTATAATTGTCAGGATAATTTATTTATATATTGATTGTGCAGCGGTACAACAATATTATGTTTAGTTTTTATAAAATACTTAATACTTGCTGCATTATATCTATTTTCAAGATAGAGATGAATTTATATTTTATTTTCCTTCTTTCTTCTTTCAAGAACGAGGGTTGCCATGTTGTGCAGGTGGATGACGGAGACTAGGTTGGAGTTTAGTGCGGATGCAGCTGATATCAGAGATATAATTGTTTCAATTAAATCTAATGCACGCTAATATGTAGACGATATATAGGGCTATATAGAACCATTGACAATATTCCCAGAGATCTCTTAGCAGCCAAATGACTCACAATGAGACAAACACATTTCGGGCATTAGAGTGTAAATTTAAACTAAAATGCGTAGGCCAGAAATATAAAGTTTGTTTGATGTAAGGTTCTAATTGTATAGCTGGGAATTTTTCTAAGGCCGTTTAAAGATAGGCATCCTAAAAAGGTTAGTTTGGCAGGTCTCATTCAATCATTATCCTACCTCCTGTATTTTTGAAAATGGCAAAAAATTTATATTTTTAAACTTGAAGGTGTAGAGCTGGTATTTGGATGTTTTAGTTTAAAAGCAGAAGGTTATAAAAGAAAATTATATGCTGCTTGGCCAGTCGCGAATATTTGCTAGACAAGGTCAAATTTTCTAAGACAAGAGCTCTCAAGACCGACTATAGCGAATCCCAGATTTAACTGAAGTTTATTATTTCTTAAATGGCCAAATTTGCTTCCCCCCCCCCCCCGCTCTCCGTCGTACACCCTGTGGGGTGAATTTTATTCCTGGAAGTTTCGGTCCTCATTCGCAAATTGCGTTAATAATCCATATGCGGGTTATTTAATTTCCGTATTTATCTAAATCGGAGGATTTTAACCTTATTTTTTATTCAAAAGGGTTAATATAACTAAAGGAATAAAATAGCATCTGTAAAAAAGCCTGAATGCCCTTTTATCCATTTTGCTTGTATTTAAATATTTATTTCTTGCAATCAGGGAAAACAGTCACTATACTAAAAAGAATTTTACATGTTTTCAAACGATATATCACATTATAATGACTTTATTTGATTATTCTTTTAATTCCTAATAATAGGAAAGTCGTCCAATATTTTAATACATTTTAACGGTATTTTGCAGATGCCACATGTTAAGATCTTCCTCGGCACTTATCTCATCGGTTTTAATTAGATAACCAGGGTAAGATTTCTTCGACAGATTTATTTATAAACGTTAAAAGAGGGTTCAGTCTTTTAGTTTATGTCGTCATAAATTGTCTAAGTTCATATATTTTTAAAAAAAGGATTTAAACGACTCAAAAGAAATAAAATTGCTCAGTTTGTTAATTGACTTAGATCTTAAGGTGGTAAAAAATATATACTATCTTGATCCCACGGATAAAATCTATCCACAGAGTCATTATTTAATTACTCATTTTTGCAGAATATACTTCGCGTTAAACAATATAAAATAACTATTATTTGTTCCTTTAAAAAAATATTAAAAAAATAAATCTTAAAAATACCTAAAACTTTCTAAATGAAAGTATACTAAAGTAGAATTACTCTCGAAAGAATAAATAGATAAGAGAGCAGTAGGTGATTTTAAATTAAAACTGTTGGAGTTTTACATTGAATTAGCCACCCAACTGAAATCCCGATTTTAATTTTAAGATACCGTTTTTAATTTTGTGTCAGTATTTAATCCCATGGAATGTATCCAATATTGTAGCTGCAAATATTAAGTTTTTCCCAAATTTAGTCAGTGAACTTGAGAAAATAAATTCTGGATGGCGAATGCTTTCAGATATAACCCTAAGACCTCTAAACAAATTGGAATATGGTTCTGGCCTTAAAAATTCGCGTTGATGAACCTAATATATCCCATTTTATTAACGTTATTCTTTACTTGCCATACTTCTCTGCTATTGTGGAAATAATTTTTATTAAAGATTAAAGTTCACGATCGCTTAAACATTGAAACTTGTTCTAATATTTTACACACCAAAGAAATGATAAGCAGTAAAATGTTTTATTCGAGGAAACCTAGTATAAATTTAACGAAACGAAGATTTAGAGAATAATGAGGTCTTAAGTAAAATTCCTAAACTCAAAAAAAAATTTAATTGTTTGTTTATACTTGTTTAGGAAATCAGTTGCGACATTTTTTTGTTTTAATCACTTCTTTTTAAATCTTTTTTATATATATATATATATATATATATATATATATATATATATATATATATATATATATATATTGTTTTCGTTAACTTGTATGCAATAGTCAAATCATATTTTTTTACCGTTTTAGTTCCTAATGTATTTTGATTGTTTAGTTTCTAATGTATTTTTGTATTCTGTTATTTTTAAAATTTTTTGTTATTGTTCTTTGACTTGTTTATTTTATTTTGTTTCATCAAATAAATAAATTTCAAGTTGAATTTGAAATTTGTCAAAACCTACCAGCAAGAACTGTAAAACAGTACTTGTAATTTAGAGACGAGTTTGGCTATTGCAGAATATGTGGTACTACTTCTCATGTTTATGGGGTTGCCTGAATCCTATCAAATTGAAGATAATTTTTAAAATGTCTTGATATCTAATAATGTCGAGTGATCGAATGATTTATTAAGCCTTTAAGCTTATGTTACTCGAGGCAACGTCAAGTGCTACGCATGCGTTATATAGCGGGAAAGAGAGAAGGAATACGAATAACAGTACATACTATTTCTCTCACGCCAAACGTTAATTTTTGTTTGCTCATCAGCGTACGTTCAGAGCTAAAGAGAGCATGTCCTGCTCCCTCATTCAAAGGTGTAACTCAAGCAGCGTTAAATGCAATCGCTAGTATTTTTTACTCGTTTCAACCAAAAAAAATCTCGCTCTATTAATTATATCAAGTTCGTTTTTAACAGGACGCCTCACATGAAAAAAAAATAGGTCTGTGGTAACGCAGTACTAGTACAGTTTATTTAGTACTCCGATATTTGATTGTGGTTATATCATTTTATCGATAAAAGAATTTGATAGACAGAATATCAATGTAGTTAAAGTGATAACATTTTGAAAATAGTTCAGGTTCCCCAAAAAGCGTGACGTAAAATTTTTTTTTGGAAAATTAAATTATCTAAATTTTTTATCGATGATGGAGTTTCATTTGGACTGTAAATATTTCTTTGCCTTAAAATGTAACTGTGCCAAATTATCAAAACAGACTGTTCAATTTTTTTTTTAAATCTAGCTTTTTTTGATTTTTTTAAGATCATTTTTTAAAGTAAACTATCTTATATTGACTGAGTTTTAAACGTCAGAACTGACACATATTTAATATAACACAATGAATCTAGAAGGTTGGTATTCTCGACTCGAAAATTATAACACAATACGTGTTGTCAAAATTGAAAGTTCAAATTTCTTAATGGATTTTAATAAAACTAAGATTTCCTATTAACTGATCTTGTATTATGTCAAAGGGTAAATCAGTTGACCTTCTATAATTTTCTAAAAATATTTAATATATTTAGAAATCAAAGTTCACCATATTGAGAAGATAACGTGAAGAAGTTACAATAGTAATAAAGCAAGAAAAGAAAATTACAATAGTAGGTAATACAACAAAAGAAGAAAGTTGGTCAAACATTATCCCAACCCAAGAAAACAAGGGTACGTTTTAATAGATAGATACTGTTTGAGCAAGTTTGCTACGAAAAAATATTTGTAATTATCGACAACCTCGCCTTTTTTAGGATAAAGAAAATAAGATCGGAAATAGAGAGTCTCTGAAAACGGTCAGAACGGAAAGATAGCATAACGGTATGCAAATTTAAAAGTTAAAAATTTTCGGGCTTTTGCGGACGAGTTTGATCGGAAAGGTGTATACGGTGGGATTCCGGACGAAAGGTATTTCTCTTTTCCTGTTTCCTTAATCTCTGTCCTGATTGTTAGTACCCTCAAAATACCTGGTAGAAGTAAAGAAAGTTACACCAGCAGATATCGAAATTTTCCGGTAAGTGATTTAATTTAAGATAAGCATATTTTCATACAGGGTATTTTTTAATACTCTTGAAAATAAATTATCCATTGTTTTGGTCCTGTTCGAGTCAAATATCGGTTAAAATTTTGATGATATCTTAGAATTTTTTATTGTTTACGGTGAACGATAAAGAATAAAAACTTGGGTTTTTTTGGGGTACTGACTTCAGCAAACGGGTTGCTGTTGAACGGTGTTGCCAGTTGCCAAAGATAATACGCAGTTTGGCTAATTTGATCGGTGACAACTAATAATTAATTTGATTATTGTTTCGCGGATAATTATTTAAAAATAAAAATAATAGTATCGGGTCTATTATTAATTTAGAAATTTTTTATTTAATTTTAGAGCAATTTATGCTAAAATTTGTGGTTTTTTCAACTTATTACGGTAATAATTTGAAGTCAGGTTGCCTTTAAATACAGAGTGTTGAATTATTTGGGGCCGTTCATTTTCAACATTATTTGTTTTTGCATTTTGGAGAAAATTAATTACTCTCTTTGGCTAGGATTGAAAGGATTTCATTTCTTCAGTTTTAAACATTTGATAATTATAAATTAAAATTAGTACCACAGCGGAACGCAAATTTAAAAGACTAAATGCCAAGAAGGAGTCTTTATTTTTGATTATACAAAATTTATATGATTTGACAAAAAATATTTCCCAGCAGTCACAAAGAGAGAAATTTGAACTATTGTATTCATCATTAGAGCCAACAAGAGATTCTTTAATTATTGTCATTGATGAAATTAATGACATTGGTTTTGATATTAAAGACGATTTTATTCCAGATTATCAGATTATCTCTACTATTAATGAAATGTGTTGTCATATTCAAGTAGCAGCGGCTAAAATAAAGGCTACTCGGGCTAATCCTTCAAATAGTACGCCAGTAGGTCCAAATCGAGTGTTGCCTTCTTTACCAAAAATTGAGTTGCCAGAATTTTCAGGTGAAATCCGGCAATGGGAAACATTTTATGCCTTTATAAAAGTTTAATTCATGATAATCCTACTTTAAATAAAACGGAAAAGGTTCATTATTTGATAGGGCGTTTACGCAGGTCAGCCTTAAGTATTTGCTCGGGAATAGCACCAACGGGCGATAATTATGACATAATTTGGCAGTCACTTTTGGATAGATATCAGGATAAACGATACTTAGCCAATAATTATTTGGATCAAATTATGAATTTTAAAGGTCTAAATGTGGAATCGGCAAAAAATTGAAATTTGTTTTTGGAGAGGTTTGATGTAGCGGTTAGTGCACTTAAAAAATTAAATTTACCGGATTTATCTGATTTTATTTTATTTTATCTGGCTCGAAATAAGCTAGATATTGAGACGGTTAAAACTTTTGATAGTTTTAAACGCAGTTCAAGTATTCCTACATATACTGATCTTGTTACTTTGTAAAGGAGCAATCAAAATTGTTAAATTTAAATAAATCCACTAGTTCTCTAGCCTCGTCTCCTCGTAATACAAAATTTTTTTCGGGTCAGGTTAGAGGTGACGGTAAAATAAAACCCACACTTTGTGTATTTTGTAAAAAAGGGGGGCATTATTTGGGACGTTGTGACAAGTTTAAGGAACTTACACCATCAAAAAGATATGAAACGGTTAAAAATAATAATTGGTGTTATAACTGTTTATCTCCCAAGCATGGGGTTCGGTCCTGTCCTACGGGTAGGACATGTTTAGAATGTTCTAAAAAACACCACATTTTGCTGCACATGGAGAAACCGGTTAGAGAAAAAATATGTGAGGATAAGGAAGCGGTATCCTTAGAATCACCAACGGATGGTCAGCAGTCACTTTGCTCTACGATTTCGAAAAATTGTAATTTAAATTGTAGTAGTATGGTTTTATTATCCACAGCGTTGGTTTATGTTCTAAATAGTCCAGTTTTAAATGCAACGGCAAGGTTTATTTTAGACACCGGTAGTCAAGTAAATCTATTAACAGATAAATGTTGCAAGAAATTGGAACTAAATATTTCGAAAACTTATTCTTCAGTTCAAGGTCTTTGTGAAAGTTCACAAAAGGTGAAAGGTAAGACGGAGTTAGTGATCGGTTCTCGGTATAACAAAGAAAATATATACAATATTAGTGCTTTTTTATAGATAAAAGATATAAGAAAAATCTAACAAAACCTGTTGCTTCAAAACAATATATCTGAAGGTATTTTAACATAATTTTCAAGATAACCGACCACAAATTGATGGAACATTATTGTTAAAAGCTAAATAAATTTATGCTCTGCAAATAAATATTAACACACTTAAACAGAAACAAAAGGTAACTTTATCTCAAACAAGATAATCTGCTAAATTTTGAAAGAAAAAACTTAAGAGAACAAATAAACGTACATCGTTCTTTCATAGTCAGCGAAAGATAACCTTGATTTCATAATTCCAGTCGTCCACCATAGGAAAAAACCTTCAAACAAAGGATGTGTAAAAATTTTTTCAAATTTGGCAGAACAAACCCACGGAATCAAAAAGGTGACTAAATAAGAAAAATAATCCAAAACTGTTCCAAATTAAATATAAAAAACTTTATATAAAAAATTAACTTTTTTTCCGTTAAAACATTCTTTTGAAAACAAAACACTGACAAATGTGACGAAATGGTTCAATGAACGATGTCTACTTGTGATTGATAATTACTTCAGTTGATTATGACAGGACAGTTAAAGTATTTTTAGGCTTTTACGAGGGTGTTAGGAAAAATACAGTGACAGAATTGTAAAAATTCCGTGGCAATATAGTATTACAAAAATCATGACAAAGTATTCGTAAAACAGTTATTGATTTTAAAATGAAATAAGCATTAGGCCTCAATATTACTTTTTATTCTTATTAATACTAACCATAGACTTAGCCTTTCATACTCCCTTCCAGGGAACTCTCGCTCATCCCAGACGAACACAGATATAAGAATAGAAATACCTTCTTACACACGTTTAATGTCCATAACTATGACACAAGATCAGCTCATCTTATAAGAAGTAATAAATATAGACTTAATAAGTCGATAAAAAGTCACTAAATATAAAACTTTACAATGTACTCCCTGGTTAGGTTAGAATTTTACGATATCGAAAGTTTAAAGTTTTACTTAAGCATTTTCTAGAATACAAAGCTTTATAATCAGTTACTGAATACGTCAAGTAAATGCAGTGTTATAGAGGTTACAAAAATAAAAGATACGTTTTTTTTCTGAAGAGATTTATTTTAAGGGGGTAAAAACCGCCCCTAAAGTTTACCCCTAAAGCAGTATTTTTGTAATATCTCAGGCTCTAAGTGAAATATCTTTACAAAACAAAATGAAAATGACCTGCTGTTCGAAGTAATGTTAAGCTATGGTTTTTTCACCCAAAAGGATATCATCCTTTATTTTTTATAAGGGTAAGCCATCTATTACAGTAAGTAATTTAATTCTAAAAATTGAGAAATTCAATATAATTGTTTGAAAATATTTTTTCCCGAATGCTATCAGTAACTTGAAGTTGACGGGTTTCGGGGTTTCTAAAACTAACGAGAAAAAAATACTTTTCTTCTTAAATCTCAAGTTCTAATTGAGATGTCTTTACAAAACAAAATGAGAATTGCTTTTTATTTCAAATGAAATCGGACTATGGTATTTTCATCCTCAAGAATATCATCCCTTATTTTTTATAAGGGTAAGCCATCTATTACAGTAAGTAATTTAATTCTAAAAATTGCGAAATTCAATATAATTGTTTGAAAATATTTTTTCCCGAATGCTATCAGTAACTTGAAGTTGACGGGTTTCGGGGTTTCTAAAACTAACGAGAAAAAAATACTTTTCTTCTTAAATCTCAAGTTCTAATTGAGATGTCTTTACAAAACAAAATTATAATTGATTTTTATTTCAAATGAAATCGGACTATGGTATTTTCATCCCCAAGAATATCTTCCCTTATTTTTTATAAGGGTAAACCTTCTATTCGCGCATGTAATTTAATTCTAAAAATTACGAAATTTAATAAAATTGTTTGCAAATATTTTGTTCATATATACCTTAAGTAACTCAAGTTGATACCTTTCGGGGTTCCCAAAAGTAAACTACTAAAAAAGGTTGGGTCACCCCCATATACTTGTTTTAATATCTCTAGTTCTAATTAAGATAACTCTACAAAACAAAATGTTATTCGAAATAATATTAAATTATGGTATTTTCACCCCTAAGGATATCATTCCTTATTTTTATTAGGGTGAACCAAATATTTGCGCCCGTTTTTAGTTGTAAAAATTATGAAATTTGATAGAATGTTTGAAAATATTTTTTTACAAATACCATAGGTAGTAACCTCTAGTTGACGTTTTTCGGAGTTTCTAAAAATACCTAATAAAAGGGGGTGAGTGATCCCCCAATACTTTTTTACATATCAAGTTCAAATTAAGATAACTTTACGAAACAAATTGAAAATTACTTGTTATTTGAAACGACGTTAAACTATAATATTTTCACCCTTAAGAATATCATTCGAAGAATGTCATTTCATACATGCCTAATTATTCTTAAAATTGTCAAATTTCAGTTGTTTTAAACTATATAGAACTTACTTAAGTTTTCTCTTTTAACTAATAAGAAAATATAAACTTATTTAATTGGTTAAGCATTCATATCTGTAAATAATTATAATTATTGACAAATAGGAATTTTTAATTCTGTAACGTTCATTTAAATTAAAATTTGATAATTTTAAGAATAAAAATATATGTATAAAATGACGGTTTACTTTTATAAAAAAAAAAAGAATAATATCCTTGGGAGTAAAAATACTATAGTTTAACACCATTTCGAATAACAAATAATTTTAATTTTGTTTTGTAGAGATATCTTAATTAGAACTGGATATATTAAAAAACGTATTTGGGCATAGCTCACCCTCTTTTACTAGTTTATTTTCAGAAACCTCGAAACACGTCATCTTAGGTTACTTATTGCACTAGTAAAAAATATTATTAACAAATTTGGTTTAATTTCGTAATGTCCAGAATTAAATTATGTAAATAAATTACAAGATCAACTTTCATAAAAAGTAAGGAATGATATCTATAGGGTTAAAACAACGTGTTATAATCTCACTTCAACTAACAGGTAATTTCCACTTGGTGTTCTAAAGATATCTCAATTAGAATTTGAAACTTGAAAAAAATATATTTGGGGGTGACTTACCCTTTTTACTACTTCATTTTTTGAAACCCAAGAATATATCAACATGAGTTGATTATAATAATCGTGAAAAAATACTTGGAAACAATTTCATTTAATTTCGTGCGCTAATAGATGGTTTACCGTCATAAGAAATAAGGGATGATATCTTTAGGTGTGAAAATATCATAATTCAACATCATTTCAAATAATAAGCAATTTTCATTTTGTTTTCTAAAGATATCTCAATTAGAATTCGAAATTAGAAAAACATATTTAGAGGTGGCTCACCCTCCTTTTCTAGTTTATTTTTAGAAACCCCAAAACCCGTCATCTTAAGTTAATTATGGTATTCGTGACAATGGTATTTTCAAACAATTCCATTAAATTTCGTAATTTTTAGAAATAAATCACCTGCGTAAATATATGGTTTATCCCAATAAAAAATGAGGGATGTTATGCTTGGAGTGAAAATACAGTCGTATAATATCATTTCGGCTAACAAGTAACTTTATTTATGTTTTATAAAAATATCCGACTTAGAATCTCAGATATTTCAAAAATACTGTTTTTAGGGGTGAACTTTAGGGGCGGTTTTCACCCCGTTATAATAAATTTCCGCAGATAAAAAAAGACGGATCTCTTATTTTTGTACTCTCTACGACATATTCCGGCTTCATTAAAATAGGAACCCGATCCTTTAGGTAACTTTTTTCATAAGATTGGTGCTGGTTTTTTTTTACATTAACGATTTTTCAAATGTAACTTTGTTTTTTGTAAATAAAAATACTGCTTTAATTAAAATTTTATATTTCAATATTGCGGATACAGTAAATATCATTTCATAAATTTTAAACTAGAATTTAAAAAGAGCTAGTAAACATTTGAGTGAAAACAGGATTAGTTAATACAGATGTAATAAATTACTTAACCTAAAATATATATTGAGCGATATAGGTATATGTCAAAAACTAACTTTATTTGTCTAAAATAAATCTTATCGGAAGAGTTTGCCCAGTGTCTATAGTACAAAACCGCCTCTCTAGAGGATCTTGAAAACAGAATTTCAAATGCAGTACGTAATATCCTTTATCTATATTTGCGAAAAGTTCTTTTCCACTTTTTAAAATCATTATGCATCTCCATTCAAGTCATGAAGTGAGATTTCTTCATATACCTATCTTATTCGCAGTGTATTAATTATTGATTTTTACGATATATGCAATATAATTGACATTATTTTATAACTCTTTTGGTTAGATAACTAATAAATAGATTGAAACAATTTATTTCCTTATAGCAGGTATATATAAGTGTCAAACTAGATCATCAAATGAATTATTCTTTATAGGAACAAAGGTCTAACTTTTTCAAATTTAAAATGCTCTGAAAACATAATTTATTCCATTTTCTCGTGACATGTTATCTTCTTTTTACCTAATCTGTTTAAAGGCTTAGTTTTATTATATATATATATATATATATATATATATATATATAAGTTTAGTTTTATATATTTGAACTCTTGAAACTGTGTTAAAAAATAGATTTAGTAATTTTTTGGTGTTTACTTGAAAACATAGTGAATATTAAACTAAATTAAATTAATGTCATGAGGAAATAAGCATACGCATAGGACAGCTTATCCTTCAACAGGAACTGAGCAGAATATTAAATCTTTCTTAAAGCAGATTTAAAAATGTGGGTATCAGAAGAATAATAGGTGAACTTAAAAATTTTTCCATTTAGTTGACTCATTACAATACTTAATAATATCTTTGCATTTAGTATCACATTTCCACATCCTTAACTTACTAAAGAGAAAAATGGTGAAAAAAATGACTTGATTAAGAAATTGCAGAAAATAAGTTTTGCTCTACTTATTTTAAATCTTAATAATATCAACGTAATCTGTACCAAAATGGTGTTGATGACTGTTAAATAAATTCATATTTTTTCTTGTTTCTTGCTTGTTTAATTATGCTATCTTTCTAACATCGGGTAAAACGATATTAATAATAGGTGGTTCTCTTCCTCAGGTTAAGGTAGCTTTTTGGATTGTCCACCCTGTCAGTGTCATTACTAACCCGTTTGACACATGACCATTTTTAGACAAGTTAAAAGAAAAACAAATTCTATAAATATCATTAAATAATTTATTACATTTATTAACTAAGTGACCAGAAAATATTTAAGATATTTTTCCTGTTAATTAGAAATGATAATGCTGCAAAAAGGCATAATTGGGTATTTCTATGGCAAGAAGAGTTCGTCAAAAGGAATGTTATTTAAAAATCCTCCACTAACTTGTTTGATAACTGCCATTATTGTGCCTTTAATAGCACCTCCTATTTCTTGGAGGACATCTTGATCATTTTCGTTAAGAAATTTATTTACATTATCACCTAAAAAAGAAAAGAAACTAGAGGGCGATGAATGATAAAATATATATCTGCAGTTCATTTATTAGGTTTATACAGGACGTAACAATTTGCGTTATGGAAAGAATAAGATTTACTGTGATAGTTAAATAATAAAAATTTGCTCATTCCACACTTAATCTGGAAAAAATATATATTTTTGTTTAATCTCCATAATATTTGGAAAAAAAATAGATATATTTAGCTATTATATCAGTTGATGAAACGGCACGTTCATGGATTTTGGCAGCTAACTACACTGCTAGGTAAATATTTCCAATTGAACGATTCCCCAGAGACGCTTGATTGCCGAAGTGAAAAGCCTTCCGAACCCCATAAATTGATAAAATCACATGGGAAATGTGATAAAAATAATGTAAAATAATATTTGTTTGCTAGATAGTATACAGGATGTCCAGAAAAATGTGACAAATCTCCTGGATATTAAAAAAATACGTGAAAGATATACTACAAGTTCGTATAAACTTTTTTCTTATAGGTCTCTTCTTCGGAGATATGGCCTCCCAAAAAGCTGCAATGGAATCAAGTTTTCTACACATAAATATTGAACCACCGGTATATTTCTATTTTTTTTTTTTGATATGATGTATATCAGGTAAGACTACTCAAATTACTATCCAATAAAATGTTGCAGGGACGGAATAGCTGTGATACCCATAACCCCATTTTTTACGCCCTGTATAATAAGAACTTTGAACAACGTTTTTTGCATACCTTTAACTATTGACTAAAAATTAAGTACTCCTCTTTCATGTCGCTAACCGTTTTCGAAAAAACGTCATAGTTTTACATCGTTAGTCCCCTAATTTCTGTCGGGTTGAATTATAAAAAAGAGGAATTTTCCCGTGTCACCATAGTTTCATTGCTTAGTCAAAAACTTCATAAGAGGAATTGAGGACTACTGTATTGGGTACATTAACTCAGCATTGTTCCTTATTTGATTATAATGAAACGTGATTCTTCATAGAAGTTTCTTCCTATTATCGACAGGAGTGCAATACACCAAGATTTTGAGGTATCCCCAGGTAAAACTCCAACGGCGTTAGGTCGGGAGATCGAGGAAGTCAAGCAAAGGTATTCCTTTATCTATCCAATGCTTTGGATAAACGTTAATCAGCTACTCCCGCACAGCAACGCTGAAACGGGGTGGTTCCCCATCGTGCAAGTAGTACATGTTTCAGCGGGTTTCAAGTGATACAAGCTCTACTAGATCGTGAAAGACGTTCTGGAGGAACTCCAAATAAAGTTCTTCATTCAGTCGTTCCGGCAATAGGAATGGTCCAATCAAAAAATTTCCAAGGAGTCCTGCCCAGACATTAGTTGACTGGAATTGATGTTGATGATGCACAACAATAGTTGCATGAGTCTTTTTATCAGCCCATACATGTGAGTTGAGTAAATTTATGATATCATTTTTGGTAAACCCTGCTTCATCCGTGAAGAGAATAGTGCTAATAAAGTTTACATTATCTCGTTGCTGATCCAATAGCCAGTTTGCAAACTGCATTCTACGAGGAAAATTTTCAGCAATCAGTTCATGCGGTTTTTTTCAAATGAATAACTTCATGTACTGTTTTCGGCGTATTAAACTGCGTTGATAATTTTCGAGTGCTGGTTGAAATAGTTTCCTCAAATTGCGGCGTACGTACGGTTCTTCCCCGATCAGCATCAGTATTTCTTTTTCCAAAATTTCCAAAAATTAGGAAATAAATTGAATAATATTACCTTATTAAATGGAATCGTCTTCCATTCTCCCTTAGATGTTGGTAAACTCGTTGAAATGTTTTCTGATCTGGAAGAATACCGTTAGGATATCTACCGTGATTTAACCTCCTGGCTTCCAAAGCATTGCAAGATGGAAGACCATACATCCAATGCATAGCTGCATACTCAATAAACGAGTATTCCTTATTTCGAATAATTTCACAATTAATTTCACCAAATCCAAAAATCAGTAACTTTATATTCAAGTAAAGAATAAATGTGTTAGCGATGTGAAAGTTGACAAGTTCTAAAATGCAGAATATTTATTTCTTTAGTACCTAGCAACATTAGCAACAACAATACTTTGTTTTTGGTACCGATAAAATACAACGCATTTTTTTTGTGAACATAGATCGATCTGCAATTCACAAAATTTTTTAACTTAAGAGGTAATCTCTAGTTTTTAGATCGATTTTTTTTATCATAAGGTTAAAAGTTGAACATTTGATAGGTACATTTTATCGAAATACGCCATGTTTGAAGAATACTTAATTTTTAGTCAAAGATACACAAAAAACATTCTCTAAAGTTTTTAACAAACAGGGCGTAAAAAAATGGGCTCATGAATGTCACAGCTAGTCCGTCTCTACATCTGTAATTCACAACAATTTCCTGGATAGTAATTTGAAGGGTCTTACCAGATATATATCATTAAAAAAAATTGAAATATACCTGGAGGTGTAAAAAACTTGATTCTATTACAGCTCTTTGGGAGCCCATATCTCCGAAGAGGAGGCCTATACGAAAAAAGTTTATATGAACTTGTAGTATTTTTTCACGTGTTTTTTTCATATCCGGGAGATTTTCCATATTTTCCCGGTCACCCTGTATAATAAAATGTGACATGACAGCATTGTTGACAGGAACTGACATAACGAATTACTTACCCATAGCCTGGTTACCTTCAAACAAATTATCCAATTGAAAATGTGCTTTTTGAATCTTAAATTCTAAGTTATCATCGTCTTGGATTACAACATATTCGACACCGTCTTTTGGTACGAGTTTATATTTAAATGTGTACTTAAAATTACAATTTTCTGAAAAAAAAAATTATATAATTTCAATTTAAACTAGTTAACAATAAATAAGAATGTTATATTTTCAACACCATATAGAAGAAAAATAACGAGATTGTCGCAATTTAGCTTTAAAAAATTTTTTTTTTACAGTTTTTAACAACAAAAACACCCTTACTTTTAATATATGGAGTCAAAGGTCACACAAATTGATAAGAACTGAATCTTAAAATTTTAAGTCTATTTTTTTGTGCCATGAGAGAATGCATCGATAAATCTACTAATTCTTTATTTACACTAACACAATACTAATGGGGAAATAAGTAAGGCCAAATGGAGTAAAAATATATAGATGCAATACATCAAGTGGCTATTATTATACAGGTCTGGAAAATCCAAACCGGAACCTGGACGTTTCTTAAGTAAGATAAAGAAAATACTATGATATTCATCAAATCAGAATGAGACAGTCGTCAGCATGGACATACGTGTAAATTACCAGTTTGGCCCTATGGTGAGGGGTAATACAATAATAGCGCGGTGAGAGCGGGTGGCAGCATACCTCACGTCCTAGCACAACAAGATGATTCCAAGTTATTTGCTTTCATTCAGGCCGTCGAAGCGTAAGTACCGTATTTCGCGCCAAATTTTTTTGTTACAAAGGTAGTGTATCCACGCAACAAAAAGAACAGATTATTAAGTGCTACATTTCTGGTAAATAATCATCCTGTTCCTTGAAAATTTAGAATTTCGGAAATTATTAAAAAATTTGAGACAAGCGGTTGTCTAAAAATTTGTAAAAAATACACTGATAATAATGAGGAGCAACCGGTTCCTCAAATTACTGAAGAACGAGCAAATCGGGAGACTGACGTTTGTAGTTTAGCAGAAATTAATTTTCCTTGCAATAGTACCGTAATTGCCAAAGAACTTGATATGAATGCTCGAACAGTGTGCAATATTTTTAAGCGGAACAAATATCGCTGTTACAAATTGCGAATAACTGAAGAAATTTTTCCGAAAAACCAGGAAACACGTATGGTGTTTTGTAAGGACATGATAGAAAGGGCTAATAGGGATATAACCCCTGAAGTTTTGGCAAATACGCGAACCGTATTTTACAATAAACTGAGTTATTGTCTCGCTTAAAGTGGAGGTCTGTTTGAACACCTCTTGTAGACAGAAATGTAAATTTTCTTTACGCTCAACGGCCAACAAAAACTATTTTCTTTTTGTATTTCGACTATTTGATATATTAAAACAATCAATGTATCAAATACTCATTAAATATTCCAAATTCCGTCGATTACGTTATAAGTTTAGACGAAAAGTAAATACACCCTCTCATTCTTTTCAGGGTACTGCTAGTCTTCGTGTCGCACGGAAATTAGCGGGGGTAATATTGCGCGTAGGCGTTTCCTACGATCTTCTGTCCTGAACTAACCTGAAAGAAGTTAGACGGGCTTAGTGGGTTAGAATTTGAGAAACGGCCAAAATAATTTCTAGTTAAGAAATTTAAAATGGTAGGTTGGCTATAATAACGTTTCTATTAAATCTCGGTAATATGAAAGGCCAGTCTTTTCCTTCTAAAATTTCGTCTCAGGTCGAAGGCAACAGTGTTGTGGTTGCGTCGCACACAGTTACATTTGTGCTCCGCTCTTCTATTTGACATTGGATTGTCGAGAAACAATTATCAACGATTACAAAATTGGGCTAAACAGAAAGGCAGTAATATATTTTCGCCGTATTCTGGTGTGTAAAATACAAAAAAGCTTGTTATCCACATGACGAGTATCTAACTTTTAGTAAATCAAAAGCCGAGGGTAAATTCCAAGGCTTACTGGATCATACAGTGGATCGAATTATATTGCTTCAATTAGACGCCCTTGAATATATCGATAAATTAGATTTGTAGATATGAGTTTCATTTGCAAATGGGGCTTCGATGGAACGTCAGGTCAGAGCCAGTACAAGATGAAATTCACTGATCCGAATATTTCTGATACAAACTTATTCCTAACCTCTCGTATTCCACTTCAATTAGTAGGTATTAACACGCAAATTCAACAAGAACAGATTGTGTGTACAATTCCAAAACTTCGTCTACTATGAATTGCTGGCCTCTGAAATTTGAATTTATTAAGAAAACCGAACAAAAGTCTTTAACGAAAATAGAAAATTATGAACTCGAACCAGACAACTTGCACCATATAAATGAGTTCTCTTTGCCACCCGAGCTTCAGTACAGTACAACTTATCTATGACGATGATAGACGGCTAGGTGAATGCTTTGGCTAGAGCGAAATCGGTCCAACGTTGTTACCTCTGCCAAACAACATTTTAATTCAACAACATTGATACTGTGTTCCAGTAAATATAGAGTATTTCAAGCTACAGCCATTATAACAAGAGTAAAGCGAAAACTGATCTTCCGGTTTTCAGTCATTTTGCAAACTATTGGAAGCGGACATTAAACTGCAATAGAGAAGATTTGGGAATACAAACTTCAAACAGCAAGATTATTCTTCAAAGGATATTCTTGGTACAACATGCCAACAGAAATCCACAAATTACTTACTCCATTGACCAGCATTTGCAATATTACCGATGGGTAAACTATCAAAAGATGCACAAAAACCAACGGACAAGTTAATAAGAAACTATCGCCTAGACTTTGCCCGAAAATCTTCTCGAGAAAAATATGGAGGATGTGTTCCAAAATTTTTGGCGTCGATGGATACTGTTTTTTGACATCTTAAGGATTCGGACAATAATTCGTACGTATTGGAGAATGAGAAAAGAGCTGTTAACCAAGGAGGCAATGATTAAAAAGTTCTTTTTATTATTTTTATTACTGTCATATTATTTATTCATTTGTGTAAATTAATAAATATTATATTACTTACAACTTATTTGCATTGGTATTTGTTAAGAAGTCCTAAGCATAGAGGAAAAAGTACTTTTGCCTTTTTAACGATTATCGATATCCACGTATTTATTATTATAGTATTATTTTTAAAGTGCACCTTGAACTCAAGCGCAATATTTTATTCATGGAAATACAATTATTCTTTTTATTTTGTTTTTAAACTGCATATTTAACAGCTATTGAACTACATTAGACGTTTTTCGAATTTATTTTCATGATTTTAAAGATTCAGGCTGTTGGATGTTGGATCCGATTTTTATTTTTAATATTAAATCCATGTTTTTAACCCACTGTGTTTTGACAACCAAGCCAACCATCTTTGCTGGAAACCAGAAAGCAAGCTACGATACATCAGTATGCTTTATTTCACTTCTTTAACATGGTTAAACGGGTTGTCCGTCGCTTTCTGTTACATTCTCTTTTTTAGAGGTTCTGTTTTGAATTTTCCACATCTGTATAATGGTTACTATTTTTAGTACTAAAAAAACAGTAATTAAAAGAAATACACGAATAATAAAGATGACAGTCCAAGCCGAATACTTTGTTTAAGCCTAATAATAGAAAAAAGATTACGGACTTAAAGAAAGCTTGTAACAGCAAATTAGGATGTTCTTGAAGAACTATACAAAAAAATACGTTATAAACAGTTTATGTTGAGTGGTTCTCGGAACGACTATGAAGTGTTTACAGGTTTGCGTGCAGAATGTAAGAGACTGTCACGCCTTTGTTATGATACTTATATTCGTGACGCGGAATCTGGTATCGGCCGGAGTCTGAAGCCATTCTGGAATTTTTTTAAAGACAAACTTCACTTGAACGGTATGCCATCTGAATTGTTTTTGGAGGACGAGCGCTCAGTCATGGGTCCTGGGGTTGCTGAATTTTTTGCTAAATATTTCAGCAAAGTGTACATTAATGTAACAATGATGTGCCTGATGGCTGTCTCAGCTGATATAAATGTCTCCAACTTCGCCATATCTATTTCTGACATTTACGCCGAGCTGAATGGTCTTATCCCCTATATGGGTCCGAGCCTTGATGGCGTTCATCCAATGCTACTGAAAAACTGCTCGTCCGTTCTGGCTCGCCCACTTCATCTCATTGTCAATGAATCTCTTCGGCGGGGCATTTTTCCTCAATTTTGGAAAACGAGTTTTGTGGTTCCTATTCACAAGACCGACAGGAGGGCTGATATTTCGGAACTATAGACATATCAGCATAATTAATAATATTCCTAAAATCTTCGAAAAGCTGGTTAATGCCTTTTCCACCTCTATTCTTAAGTCTTCATCATTGAGGAGCAGTTTGGTTTTTGTGCTGACAGGAACACTGGGGTAAATCTAGTCTCTTATGTGGACGATTTGTCTGAGGCTTTACAGAGTGGATCCGAAGTCCACTCGGTATATACTGACTTTTCGAAGACTTTGGTGCCTCATGGGATTCTGCTGGATAAGCTTCAGGGACTGGGTGTCTCTGGTCCACTGTTTGGTTGAATTGAGACCTATCTGAATAATCGTAGTCAGTTTGTGGGAGTGAATGATTTTATATCTTCTGAAATAGCAGTGTCTTCAGGGGTCCCTCAGGGATCCCATATCGGTCCATTTATTCATTAATAATGTATCTATCTACTTTGTAGATGACATGAAGGTGAATAACGTCATCGACAGTTACAGTGAGGGCTTGGAGCTTCAGGGGAAACTTGATAGATTTGTTTCCTGGTGCGGAGTGAATGGAATGAGTTTAAATATACTTAAGTGTAAATTCATTAAGTTTTCTAGATTGCGTTATCCACTGGACTTTCGCTATCACCTGGATGGTAGGCCGCTGACCTTCGTTGATTCTGTGCGGGGCCTGGGAGTCCTTTTTGATTCCACCCTTTCATCACTGACATTGTTAGTAAGTCCCTCAGAATGCAAGGTTTTATTAAACGTCGTGCTAAGGAGCTTTCTGCTATTAAGTCTCTTGAAATACTCTATTGATCGTTGACTTGAACACACTTTATGCACACTTCTTGTGTTTCACTATGAATCACATGTGTACCGGCTCGAACAGGTACACAGAAAGTTTCTCAGATATATTAACTTGAAATCTAATGAAGGTTCTGATCTTGATTATGCTGCTTTGTGATCCGAGTTGAATTTGCTCCCTCTTGCTAATACAAGGAAGAGTAGAGACTTACAACTTTTTTTAAAAAATATAAACAGTATCACCGATTGCCGGCACTTGCTATCGGGTGTTGATCTGTGGATCCCTCGCAGAAGTACTCGTACTTCCCATATATTTCACCAGCCTTTTCATAGAACAAATTATGCAAGCTATTATTTTATACCAAGGGTGGCTGGATATGCTAATGGGCGGGGTAACTTGAATTTCTTTGTTACGTCCTTGAATAACTTTATACAAAGGCTGTTGGAATTGATTGTCGATTAATGTTTTGTGTTTTTGCTGTTACTGATTAACAGGTGTACACCTGTTTCTTCTTTTGCAAACACCCTCTTATTATACTATTATTCATTTCACATTTTTATGTTTCACTCTAGCTCTGTAATTAATTATTGTAAAATGGGCAGTGTTGTCCGTCGATAAATAAGTAAATAAGTAGTTCCAGTATGAAACTTAATCAGGTCATTATATAAACTCTATATTGCAAGAATCAGAACAGCAAACAAAGTTACAGACAGATTTAAGGTCATTAACACTTTCAAATAAGGTTGATGTATCTCTTTATCAAAATCTACCTACACTGGCTTTAAATACTCGGAAAAGTGAGTTCCCGGTAATAAGTATTATATTTGAAAACACAGTAATTTATACGCTATGTATTATTGAAGATTAAATTGCACTGTTATTAGGATATTACGATTTAAAATACATGACAAGAAAATTAGTAAGAAAATAGAAAATGTAATGACTCGAAGTTAAATTAAAAAAAGGATACATGTGCGCAGGATAGAAGCGTAACATTGTTTTAAACGTACACCTCAACAAATACTGCACGAATTATAAATACAGGTTATTCGGTAAATACCTCCTAATTTTTGGGGAATATACAGGGGAGGTCAAAATAAGTAATAAAAAAAAAGAATCCTAAAGTGCCCCTTAATAGAGATACAGAGCCCTAAGGCTAGATTCTCACTATAGGGCCGGTGTCGATACGCTCTCGATACGCTCTGGTTCCGACAAAATATTTTAATAGGAGAAACGATAAACCTATTCACACATCGGTTTCGGGGAAATTTTGATATCGCAAACTCTTTTTTATTTACAATTATTTTATCGAACCTAGAGCAAATCCAGAGCGTATCGAGAGTGGCACTACAAGAATCCAGTCTAAAGTGGTACCCAGCGATTTACCTTATCGCCTCTAAGTTTTGAACCGACCTGTATAATTTGATAAAATTTTAATATTTTATAGAGGTCATGAAGACTCATTAAACTATACTTCAGTAGATGTTTTACCTCATCAGAGAAGTCAGGGACGGATTTGCAGTCAAACTAGTTGGGCTTAATTTTTGACAAGTATCATTTTATAGAGCTGAAAACTACGTTTTCAAAAATAGTTATTTTTTACAGGGTCAAAAATAAATAAACTTTGCATCATATGTGATCAAATTTTCCTAGCCTTATTTAAATTTTGTAGAAAAACACACAGTTATTATGGCGCTACTTTAAACAAAATATATCTGGGATGAAGTATGCCGCTATTGTAGGATGGCGTAGTACAACAAAGCGCAAACACATTCTTCAACTTGACAAAGTTCAGAGAATGGCTTGTGTGGGAATATTGAGTGCGATGAGGACTGCTCCCACCAGGGCTTTGGAAGTCCTGGTGAACCTGCCTCCTCTTCACTTATACATAGAGAACGAGGCCCTGAAGGCTGCTTATCGTCTCAGTTGCCTGGGACATCTTGAATTTGGAACGGGCGGAGATTCAGGTGTCTGGGAAAGCACGGTGGAGAGATGTCCATCGGTCCCTATGCGGACAGACTACATGACGCCCCTTTTAAAACCCAACTTCTCCCTGGAGATATTTATGCCAAGTAAAGAGGTTTGAGATGGAGAACAAAATCTTCCGAAAATGGATCCTGGTGGTATATTGATGGATTTCGACAAGATGAAAGAGATAGAGCCGGAGTATTCGGCAGAGTCAGAGAGTACTATGCTCTCTGATAATGTACGACAATTTTCACAGCGAAAATTTATGCTATTCTGCAGTGTGCCCATCTCCGTGAGAGGGAGATAGACAGAAATAGAGTAATAAATATATGCTGACAGTAAGGCTGCGATATTGGCACTGAAGTCGAGTGTCGTGACTTCGCGACTGGTGTCTGAGTGCAAGGATGTACTAAATGGTATGATAAAGAAAGGCTGCATAGTGAGACTCGTATGGATCCCGGGTCACTCGAGCATATGCGGGAATGAGGAAGCAGACCGTCTGGCAAAGTTGGGTTCGGCGACCCAACGGTTTGGACCCCATACAATATTACCTGTCACAATTGCTATTAGCAAAAGGAAATTAAAATCGTTGCTGGAAAGCAAATTTATTAAATCATGGAGGGGAGCTCCTGGCTTACTAAGAGGCTTCTCTCCTTGGGAAGGAAAGAGCTGCGAATTGTGGTGGGATTGTTGACAGGACATTGTCAACTCAGGGGCCATCTTCATAGAATCGGCGTCGAAGGCGACCCGAAATGCAGATGGTATTTAGAGGATGGTGAAACTGTTGATCATGTTCTCAGAGAGTGCCCAGCACTCGACGGACTGAGATATAGAAATTTCAGAGATACAGTTTTGTTACCGAAAGCAGTTAGGCAAGTTCAAGTAACAAGGCTGCTTGGATTCGCAAAGGCCATCGGCCTCGAATAACCTGCAGATTTGGTGGGATGTAAAGGGCCCAATGGAGGCCTAGGCATCGATGATCTAGTATCACCACCCCTTTTTCATTCATTTATTCATTGATCTGGGATGAAGCATTGTCAAAACTAAGAAGTTTGATGTAGGTTGCGTTGAGTCTTAATTTGCAATAGTGGTGTAATTTATAAAAAATGGACAAAAAATTTAAATTATCTTATACAGTTGAAATTTTGCATATGGGCTTAAGATTGCATTTAGAAAAACTTTTTTATAACTTTTTTCGATATTTTCGAATTTTCTTTGGAAAAAATTAATATTTCACAGATAATGTTAATCACATGACTACTATATTAAAAAGGAACTTGTTATAGAATACGAACATCCATTCTCTTTTCTTATTTTCCTCATCAAGGATAAATAAAATAAATTCAGTTGAAACTACGAAAGCC
Organism: Diaprepes abbreviatus; assembly: GCA_034092305.1. Taxonomy (NCBI): domain Eukaryota; kingdom Metazoa; phylum Arthropoda; class Insecta; order Coleoptera; family Curculionidae; genus Diaprepes; species Diaprepes abbreviatus. Next base: position 19,847,596 of record JASJET010000031.1, read on the forward strand.
GCTAAAAAGGAGTAAAATTAAAACTGATATGAAAACTTAGATAGCAAATTGTGACAAGTTAAAGAATGATGCGTTAAGCTTGGTGACACACGCAATTTTAAAATCTAGACTGATTATTATTCTTGAACTCCACCTATTAGCAATCGCCATTTTTTTTATTTAAATTAATTAAGTTATATTTATCAGCTTGATTTTATCTATATATTCGAGCCAATATTTCGTGTTCAAATAGACTAAACTATTTTTCAATATAATAATTTACTTACCACCCGAAATATTCATAGGACCATGTCCTTTAATCGGCAAGACCATTATTTTTCCGTCAATATCATATGTTCCTATGAGCTCTACATGCTTCAAATTTATCTCAAGGTATCCCTCATTACTGGAGAAATCTATACTAAAAATAACAATAAAATCATATTTATTTAGTTATTAGTGTTTTACTATCCTTGCACATTTTACCCGACTTCAGCTTTTGGGAGAGTCAATTTTTCTACTTTGGTGATGAAATTTTGCTGATACCTGCCCTTATCTGACTCAAAAACATATGTGAAACGTAATTGCAAAAAAAAATAATTACGTGGCAAGTTTGGGTAATTTTTTTTCACTTGTCCCATAGGGTAAGGGTATAGTTACATACCTCTTTAAAAATGGACTTAAAGATATCATAGTGTCGTTTATTTAGTCAAGTCATTCGCAAAGTATGAGTTTGCACCTTCAGTAAAAATAGTACCGTCAAATGACATTCACTTATCTATGAGATAGAAAAACAAAACTCTTTCAAATTTACCAAAAGTGGATAATATACTTGCAGTTCTCAATCAACTGAAAAAACCTTGTACTATAAGGACAAACTCTGTTCTAACACAGTTAGAGACAAAGCACTATCTCAGATTGCATGAATACCAGGAAAGGGTGGATGTCTTTCCTATGGTAGTGCACCACCATCTCTAGAGCGGTTTCAAACTTGTTAGTTCTCGTCAGTATAGAATAAGCCAGCGCACTTCAGCTTTGTCTCTAACTGTGTTAGAACAGAGTACGTTTGTCTTTATAATATAAGGTTTTTTCAGTTGGTTAAGAACTAAGTTTTTTTTATATAATTGTATTTTATACACCCAACTGCAAGTATATTATCCACTTTTGGTATATATACAGATCTTTACGAGATTGTATATTCAGATTACGTGGAATGCTGGAAGATGGCGCCACTTGTATTAGATTTCATATTTTATCTAATATAAGTTGCTTAAAGGATTTACTTTTCCGATGCTGAAGTGCGCTGGCCTATTCTGTACTGACGAGAACTAACAAGTTCGAAACCGGTCTACAGATGGCGGTGCACTACCATAGGAAATGCTTCCACCCTTTCCTGGTATTGTTGCAATCTTAGATGGTGCATTGTCTCTAACTGTGTTAGAACAGAGTACGTTTGTCTTTATGGTATAAGGTTTTTTCAGTTGGTTGAGAACTAAGTCTCTTTAAAATTTAATTTTTAATATTTAAATGTATCTTCTGATAAAAATTGTGTCACTTGCGACGAAAAACACATACAATACTTCAATTAATCCAAAAACAGAGATTAAAACAAGAGATAAGTTAAAATTTTGCAGGTAAAAAAGTGACTGCTAATTCACCCCAGATGTTTTGCTAGTGAATAATAAGTTCAAGCTCTTCTGGGATCGAACTGTGCTCACGGACCACAAACAAACAAAATAAGAGTAAATACAGATACCTGGAGGTAGAAATAGATAGACATTAATATGAGATCAAAAATTCTGCTATCAGAAAAAAGTGAAAAATTTTCCCATAGGCAGTGTACCATTGTCTATAGATCGGTTTCGAGCTCATTGGTTTTCGTCAGTGCCAACAGACATGTACATCTCATCATAAGAAAATTGAGTCCTTTAAGCAACTTATGTCATACTAAACAAAAAGTTCAACACAAGTTGCGCCATCTCCCGAAATCTTATTCCATGTACGATGAATATTAATGTAAATTCCTTTAATGTTAAGGTACATATGAATTAATTTTAATGTACGGAAAGTTGAAATATCTTTTCAGTAAGTTAATTGAAAATTAAGATACCATTTAATCAAATTTAATGAACAACGAACTGATATTTGAATGAATTGCTTTAAATTTAAAGTAATTGTAAATTACTCGCCATTTTAGGTACAAATTCATTAAATTTAAAGTAGAATGAACATTAAATTTGCATTAAGTTTAAAGTTATTTTTAACAGTATATTTCTCGTAATTTATATGATGTAGAAATATTTTTCTTTAATTTTAATAAATATTTTTTGACTTTTTTTACTATAAGGAGTTGTTTTTTTACCCTCATGAAAGAGTGAATGCCAATAAAAACCAATTATGAATATATGATGATTGCCGTTCTATGATCAGATTAAATTCCGACTCACGAACACAATTTTTTCGGATATTTTATAATTTATTTCAATTTTTCTTGCATGTGGGTAGTTTTACCCTATCTAAGGGGCGAATTTAATCATTTTTTATGTCACTGATATTTTTTTGCTATTCCACATGACCTGGGCTTTAAAATGAGATAAGATAAACTTGTCTATATTCTTTCATCGTCAAGATATTAGATTTTTAATGTCAAAACTTTTATTCAACTGAAACACATTATGCAAACTCTGGTCACACTACTTGTAACTTAAAAAAACTTGCACAATTCATAGCAATGCGTTGCTCACATACGTACTATAGGAAACATGTCTAGCCTTGAACAAAAACTACAAAGAAGCTAACGCAAACATACAGGGATTTATTTAGTTCATCTATTATTAATACGAATGTCAGAAGCAGACCCTGTTCATTCTATTCTATTCTATTAAAATAGATATTCTTTTCTAATTCCTCTGATAGCCTGAATCTCAATCACGATTTGAGGTAAAGGTTATTCGATATCCTAACATCCATATTAACTTTTTAACTTTTTAATTATTTAATTAGTTTTTTGTTTCAACAATCGGTATTTTTATCTTTTCGTCTTTCTTTTTGTTTGATTTTTATAGACAAAATTCAATGGTACACGATTTCTCTGTACCTAACTATAAATGACAAACGACAGCCATAAAGATTAAAATGAGGTTTTTCATGGGGAATCAATCTCGAAGTTATATCGTATTTAAATTGTTTCACTTTTTGGTTCATATATAACTGCTAGTAACATCACCGGATCTAAAAGGAAATGTAGGCAGAATAGCGTGGATTATTTGAAGTTCAGTTTCATTCCATGCAACAGAGTTTAAAGCAGTAATAGTATGTACACTGTAAAAAGGAGATGCATTAAATTTAAGGTAAATACGCTGGAAGCAAATTTCATAATCCGTTTTTTAAATATAATTCATGTCTTCTTCTTCTTCTTCCTCTTGTTATAGGCTTACAGCCTGTTTTTTCCAACTCAATCATTCATTTCATTCGATGTTGAAATCCAGGACTGTCTCCACCTTTTAGGTGGTCTACCTATTGGTCTTCTGGTTTCCGGTGTTCCATCTCGGGCGTTTCTCGCTATCCTATTTTGCGCCATTCTTCCTACGTGCTCATTCCAGGCTCTTCTGCGCTTCCGTCCCCATCTTACTATATCCTGCATTCCATGTTCCTCGCGTATTGTTGAATTGCGTATGTGATCTCTTAATGTGTATCCCGATATTCTTCTTAGTACTTTCATTTCGGCAGTTCTTAGAATTGATTTTGTTTTTGTGTTGTCAGCTCTCGTCTCTATTGCATACGTCATTATCGGTCGAATACAGGTCTTGTAGATTTTTGTTTTTGCGTCCTTGCTCATGTATGTGGTGTGCCATATTATATCCGCCAGGCTTCCTGAGATTCTATTTGCCTTGTTTACGTCGTTTCTTACTTTTTTTGTTCTGTCTTGGTTTGCGGATATCTCAACTCCTAAGTAATTAAAGGTCATGGGTTGTTCTACTGGTTTGTCATCCACTACTAGTTTGCATCTTAAGGGCACTTTGCTTATTACAATTAACTTAGTTTTATCGATGGATATTTTCATGTTGAATTGCTTGCTTATGGTGTGGAATGCAAATAGAAGTCTTTGGAGATCGTCTTCATTTTCCGAGACTATGACGGCGTCATCAGCGTAACATATTATTGTTATTTCCCCGGTATTCATTCTGTACCTTGGTGCCGCTCTTTTGAACTTCTCAATTATTTGGTCCATTACTATGTTAAACAGTAATGGACTCAGAGAGTCCCCCTGTCGTATGCCCGACGCTATCGGTACATCCTTAGTTAGGTTGCCGCTTACTGAGATTTGTGTTGTGGTGTTGGAGTTTAGCTGTTCAACGATGTTAATTAAATTGTTTGGGATGCCTTTAATTCGCATTATTTGCAGAATATCATCCAGTCTCGCCCTATCGAAGGCTTTACTGAGATCTATAAACCACATAAAAGCCGGCTTAGTAAATTCAATAGATTTCTCTGCTATCTGTCTTACGATGAATATGGCATCTACTGTAGATCTGTTCTTGCGGAAACCTTACTGTTCTTCTGATATTCTGCAATAGTCAGTTATTATACCTTCAAGGATTTTGGTGAATAATTTCATTATTAAATTTAATAAAGTTATTCCTCTATAGTTTTCCGTGATTTTCTTATCACCCTTCTTGAAAATAGGTACTGTTATACTTTTCTTCCAATCTCGGGGTATCTATTGGTCTTTAATTATTTTGTTAAAGAGCTTTGTTAGTTCTTCGTGTAATGCATTTCCACCATATTTAATTAGTTCGTTGGGAATAGGGTCGGATCCTGGGGCTTTCCTCGTTTTTAATTTGGCTATCGTGTCTTTCGTCGTTTGGAGGCTTACTTCCTTGGTGTATTCGTCATATTCAGATGCATTTTCGGGTGGGTAGTTGTTCTGTTGTGATTGATCTGTATTTCTATATAGTGTTTTAAAGTGTTCTTCCTATTTGTGCTCAGAAATTTTTTGGGATTGTGTATATTCGTTTATATCCTGTTTCCTTCTTCTGATCATGTTTCATACCTTCATTTGTGCCCCATACAAGTCATGTTCCATATCTACTGTGAATCTTCGCCAATATTTGTTTTTAATTTGTCCTATGTCGGCGTTTACTCTGTTTCTTATTTCTTTGTATCGATTGTGTTCTGTTTCTGACTTGTTATTTCTGTATCGGAGGTAAGCCTGTCGTTTCTCTGCTGCCAATGATTTCAGCTCAGGAGTATACCAGTGCTTAGCTGAGGGCTTAGAATTTGTGTTGACTTCTCTGTATCCCAATGCTTCCTCGGCCGATTTATCTATATTAACTCTGATTTTTCCCCAGCTTTCTTCAACATCATCTGAATCTTTAATAGAGTTGTCTTTGATCTTAATTCATGTAATGCATTAAATTTAAGAATTTTTACATTAATCTAAATTAATATATTCCTTTAAATTTAATGTAATCATGTATTAAACTTTTTTAGGTTCATTAAATATACAGCCAGTGTTCATTGATTTGAGATATGTTATTACATATTTAATGCACCAACATTAACATGAGGGCAAAAAATTCTACTACCAAGAAAAAGTGGAAATTTTTCCCATAGATAGTGTACCATCATCTGTGGACCGGTTTCGAACTCATTGGTTTCCGTCAGTACCGGCAGACATGTACACCTCATCATAAGAAAATTGAGTCCTTATAGTAGTATAGTAACTTATATTATACTAAATGAAAAGTTTAATACAAGTTGCGCCATCTCCCTGAATCTCATGCAATGTACCATGAATATTAATGTAAATTGCTTTAATGTTAAGGATATGTGAATTAATTTTAATGTACAGAAAGTTGACATATATTTTCAATTACTTTATTGAAATTTAAGATACCATTTAATCGAATTTAATATACCACGAACTGACATTTCAATGGATTTTCTTTAAATTTAATGTAAATGTAAATTATTGACGATTTAAAGTACAAAATCATCAAATTTAATATAGAATCTACTTTAAATTTTCATTAAGTTTAAGAATATTTTTAATCGTGTAAATCAAAGTTGGAGGGTCATCTAAGAAGATATCATCATGATAAATCATTTAAAATATTTAAATATCTTCAAACACTTCACGAAAAATCTACGGTGATCAGTATGTTCACTTCAACATCAAAATGTGACGATTATAGTTTGGGAAATTAGAAAAGCATCATTCTATCGGGGATGAATTCATTTTGACAGCTAATGGAGAAGCTGTCAAACCTTTTCTACACAAACCTGTAGATGATCAATGCACAAGAATCCCTTTGAGAAACAACACAGTCCAAAGGACATGTGAGTGAATTGAGTTATGATTTTAAAAGTTCGTTATACCCTATCAAATTGCAAAGCTCTGTGGTAAGCCTGGGTCTATTGATAAAACGTATAACGTATAGGAACAAGTTGCACTTCTCCGTGTCGGAAATATTATGAAAACGTTAGCAGTACTGTAGATAATTTTCACACTATTCCTGGTACGCCGCGTTTTTCTATCGCCAGAATAAGGCTTCCGCAGCAACACGTTTAAGTCGATAAAATTGTAAAATACTAAAAATTCAGGAAGGTCTACGGAAAACAGAAAAAATCGATTTGTGGACGGGGTTAAAAAGTTTGGGAACCTCTGAACTAAAGATTTTATAATGACAAATGAGAAATTTTGTGTTACATTTTGACTTATTAATGTTTCCAATGGCATGTCCAATTTCTTCTGTAATATGAATCTCACGAGACGATTTACATCCCATTATGCTAGTGATAATAGTTAATACGGATTTCAAATGAGTTTGAACTGCTTACGTTCAGGACTCCGTTCGATGTTGTGTCAACTGCATTCTTTGAGCAATGTACAATAGATTGTTTACGTCACTTTTAATATGATTATATCTTATACACAATACTTACTCCGTATCTAATAGACTGCCAGTATCTAATCCATATAAAGAAATATCAGTAAATTTAATTTTTAAATTTGCTCCTGTATCTAGTTCCACTTTTGGAATTTTAAGGGGAACAAGTTCAGGAACTTGGAAATCCTTATCTCCTTGCAATAAAAATGGTATTGCTTCGTTTCCGTGTTGTACAGCACATGTTTTATAATCCTTCGTTTTGCTGCATGGTTTAAGATAGTTGGCTGAAATTTAAAAAAAAATAATTAATGTGATGTTACAATCAGCGAAAATATACGCTTTTTTTCATTTATATTGCACCAACCCAGCATAGTGGTTTAAAAATAAATTTAAAAAATTATACCTTTAATGAAACTTATAATATCGGTTTTCGTAAAAACAACTGAACGTCGATAGTGTTATAGTTTGCGTAACTTTCATAACTACATACGAGTAGTAGAAAGTAAAGTCTCTCACCGTATCTAAGTGTGCACAATGTTCTCTGGAATATATATATATATATATATATATATATATATATATATATATATATATATATATAATTACTTGTTTAATATTTTTTACATGATATAAGAGAGTTCAATGGAGAAACTTATTCTTCTGGAGATGGACTGTCCAGGAGGCTCAAATACTTTTCTTTTTCCAACTTTAAAATATAGCTGTAAATGGCACTCAGATTCTCGGTATTACTTTTTTATGCATGGTGTTGCCATCTTGATTAATATGAACCATTTCAGGGAAGAGCCTTTTGTGATACGCAGGAGCTCTTTCCAGAATAACATGTTCAGCCAGAGCACAAGAAGGTAAACCTCTATTAATATCACTATAATGTTTCCTGAAAACATCTTTAAAATACCTTCTCAACCGTCTCTTATGAATACTCAATCTTTAAGTCTAGCCAACACTCCCTCAAATTTAACAGTACAAGTTCAATTTTACCACACACTACCTCACATAGAAAATCTTACTGACAAATTGATGAATATGTTTAAACATATATATATATATATATATATATATATATATATATATATATATATATATATATATATATATACCGGGTGTCAACGAATCTATTAGACAAGTCATAATTTCTAGAGTATTATGTGTATCAAAATGAGAATTGGTACAGGTAAATGTTATGTGAAGAGGAGAGTTTTCGCATATTTTCCACTTTCTGGTCAATTCCGGTTTCACCGGAAATGGCCCCGGTTTTGAATTCTTAAATAGAACACCCTGTTTATTTTAACATCCTTGAATTTCTGAGACAATTCTAGATCAGAATGTGACATTTTAAAAACTTTTTACGTCTACTTCATTTTTTTAGAGCCACTTTTAAAATTGCATCTAGGTGGCCATGATCGGACGCAAACTAATCTAACGGCCTTAGGTGATGTCAAAAAAATACAATCGCAAAGTTTTAGTGACTAGTATGAAAGACAGGAATTGGATTGAAAATTTAACAAAATTAACAAAAAACTAACAAAATAAACTAATAACTTAGACGACGCACTTAAAATATTTGAAAGTACAGTAGCCGAATTTGTTAAAAAGTTTAGTGTAGGAAATGTTCAAAGTGCATTTCATCTTTTTCACGACACATTTCAGCTCGTTCAATTATTTCTCTCAACACGTTTTGTAGCATTTGGGGCATTATACTTCTAAATGCCCGTAAAATTATTTCTTCTAATATTTCAAGAGTAACTGGGGCTGCTCCATAGTAAACTCTTTCTTTAACATATCCCCAGACAAAGAAATCGAGCACAGTAAGATCCGATGAGCGGGCTGGCCAACGTACCGAACCATTGGTTGCAATAATTAGATTATTAAAATGCTCTATTAAATAATTAAGAACTTCTCTAGTATTGTGAGGCGGTGCTCCATCTTGTTGAAAGTAAATTCGCCGTAAAACTGCTAAAGGTATATCATTGAGATGATTTTCGATTTCATTTTGAAGAAAACCTAAGTATCTAACCCCTGTTAACTGACCTTGAAACAATATTGGCCCAATTATTCTGTTTCCAACGATACCAGCTCAGACATTGACGCCAAATCTTTCTTGAAAATTGCCCTCTCTCATTTCATGTTGATTTTGTTAGGCCTAGTACCGAGTATTTTGTTTATTGAACATACCATTATTTGTAAATCGGGATTCGTCGGAAAGTAGAATAAAATCGATAAAATTTGGGTTAACTCTATGATTTTGATGCAGCCAATCACAAAACACTATCCATCTATCGCCATCCTCAGTATACAAATGTTTATGTAACTAATATTTAAATGCTCGATATCCATGCTTTTTCTGTATTTTTCGTGCTGATCCATAACTAATTTGCAGTTCTTGACTAATTTTTCTTAACGAAACTGTTTTATCAACCTCAACCATAGCAAGTACGTTAATCTCAGTCTCTTCATTTATGATAAACCTCTGTTCCGCCTCTTGATTTCCTATTTGCCTAAAACGAGTCTCGACATACGGAAAATACTGATGGGCTGGATGTTGCCGATTCGGATATCTATGACCATACAACTCGGCAGCATTCCTTGAATTTCTATGACATTCTCCAAATATTAATAACATATCCACTTTTTCACTTTGAGTATACCTTATTTTAACGAAAATTTAAACTAAACTTAACGAAAATTAAGAAACTTTTACGTCTGTTCTTAGAGCGTATGTCATTGTCATTATCTACTTAAGTGAGTGCTTTGTTTTGAAGACTTGATAAAAACAGTTGCAAATTATTATGCATCATGGCTGTCCATGGAGCACTTGTCATAAGTAAATAAATTATCCAGTATTTTGCTTAATAATATTTAATTTCTGTTCTTATGTCTAATCCAATCGCAAATAAATTAGTACCGTTAGATTCGTCAAAGAATGCTTTTTTCGAAAAGTAGTTGTCAAAAAGGGGTCGCCATTTGAAAATTAATAGAAATGAAAACGTAATTTTGTCAATTTGTCTTATTCCTGTCTTTCATACTAGTGACTAAAACTTTGCGATTGTATTTTTTTTGACATCACCTAAGGCCGTTAGATTAGTTTGCGTTCGATCATGGCCACCTAGATGCAATTTTAAAAGTGGCTCTAAAAAAATGAAGTAGACGTAAAAAGTTTTTAAAATGTCATATTCTGATCTAGAATTGTCTCAGGAATCCAAAAATGTTAAAATATACAGGGTGTTCCATTTAAGAATTCAAAACCGGGGCCATTTCCGGTGAAACCGAAAATGGCCGGTAAGTGGAAAATATGCGAAAACTCTCCCCTTCACATACCATTTACCTATACCAATTCTCATTTTGATACACATAATACTCTAGAAATTATGACTTGTCTAATAGATTCGTTGACACCCGGTATATATATATATATATATATATATATATATATATATATATATATATATATATATATATATATATATATATATATATATATATATCAAAATAGCTAGAAAACAATTATTAACTCTTTGTAAAATTTAGTCTAAAACCAAAACACCGTTACAGCTGAGTGAGACGTTCTGCATAGTGTATAAAGTTCCTTGTTCCAACTGTCAATTAGTTTATATAGGCCAGACTTTCAGAAGTCTCAAAGCCATCGTAATGATATTAATACAGATTTGCCCTCTTGTGCTCTGGCTGAACATGTTTTTCATTAGGGTCACGTCATTAACAGGGATATTTGTTTGAAGGTTGTAGACAATGTTAAGGTTTGACTAAAATGTGGTTGTCGGACTTGCATTGTCTTTATTTTTATTTATTTTTACGACGTTTCGATAAGGTTATATCTCTAATCGTTATCAAGTATAAACTGAATGTTTTGTCTTAAGACTTCAAGCTTATATAGGGACTGTGTCCACTGAAGCGCCAAGTTTCGCTTCACTGTACACACCTCAATGATTTGATGTTACAAAGTAGTGGTTGCCAAAAATTAGGGAGCTCAACACTCGATTTATTGAAGATTCCATTATTGTTTTTAATGTAAGCTGCTTCTATAAATTTTCTTTTTCTCATATTGGGTTCCATATATATTGCCGCAGCCTCAGACCATTTTATGTGGTGTTGTTTATCCCAGGCGTGTTCTGCAATACCTGATCTCGACGTTTCTCCTTTTTGTGTATGAGTTTTATGTTACTTAATTCTAACTTCTAGTGGTCGTTTGGTTTCTCCAATATACATTTCACCAGAGTCATATGGAACTTTGTAAACACATTCTTTCTTATCGGTACTTTTTGGTTTTTCCTGATTTAAAGGCTGTTTTTATATTATATATATAATTATTTTTATATTATGACTACTGGCAATACGTCTTATTTTCTCCGAAGTTCCCTTAATGTACGGAATTGTAAAGAAGGAATGTGTTTCTCGCTGTCCAGTGTTCGTTGTTCTAAAGTTATTTATAACGCCATCATTTAGTTTCAAAGGATAACCATTCTGTTGTAAATCGGATTTAATATTTCCTACCTCTTTTTCCAATGAATCGGCATTATTGCATATAGATATAGCGCGATTATGGAGGTTGCGTATAATTTCCCGTTTTGTTACAACAGAATGATTGGAACTATGATTAAGATATTTTCCAGTATGTGTTGACTTTCTGTATACTGAAGTTTTAATAGTTTCGTTTGAGCGACTCACCATGACATCTAGGAAAGGCAATTGATCATTTACCTCTTTTTCCATGGTGAACTTATATGTAGGTCGAATGATATTTAGATGTTTCAAGAACTCATTAAGTTTTTGATCATTGCCCTTCCATACGATGAAGGTATCATCGACATATCTCAACCAGACTTTCGGTTTTACTATTGCCGTTTCTATGGCATGAGTTTCGAACCATTCCATATATATATTGGCGACAACTGGATAGAGTGAAGAACCCATCGGAAGCCTATTGTCCTGAGCGTAGAACCTGTGCTTTACTTGAAAGTAAGTACTACGCAGGCAACACTCCAAAAGATCCATCACCCCGTCCAGTGGTAACGTGGTTCGATCTGATAAAGTAGTATCATTTGAAAGTCTAGTTTTGATTATGTCTAGTGATTCCCCTAATGGTACATTAGTATACAGACTTTCCACATCAAAGTCTGTCGTCGGGCTCTGGATTGATGCTACTAATAATGTTCACGAAATATGCGGAAAGGACATCGTAACGTACGACCAAAAAATCGGAGATATCTTGGAAAAAGGAAAATATAGACAATTACCTCGTGACCCCACTAAATCTATAGAGTCAAAAATCTACAGAACACTAAGGAAATACCAAAACCATATACCTGACAACCTACGATCGGCACTCACACCACACTACAGTAAGCCACCACATATTTACGGGCTACCAAAAATTCATAAAACGAACATAACATTGAGGCCAATAATTAGCTCCAGAGGATCCCCAACAAATGCACTGGCAAAGTTTCTTTTAAAAAACATACAACCTTTAGAAGATAAGACGAACACATATGTTAAAAATTCCACACATTTCGTGAAACTTTGCGCTTCAGTGGACACAGTCCCTATATAAGCTCGTAGTCTTAAGACAAAATATTCAGTTTATACTTGATAACGATTAGAGATACAACCTAATCGAAACGTCGTAAAAATAAATAAAAATAAAGACAATGCAAGTCCGACAACTACATTTTAGTCAATTAACAAGGATGACACTGAGATTCTGAAAAGAACTCCGGCATATCACAAAAGGCTCTTCCTTGAAATTGTCCATATTAATTAAGATGGCAACACCATGAATAAAAAAAGTGACACCGAGAATCTAAGAGCCATTTACAAGTATATTTTAAAGTTGGAAAAAGAAAAGTATTTGAGCCTCCTGAACAGTCCATCTCCAGATGAATAAGTTTCTCCATTAAATTCTCTGATATCATGTAAAAAATATTAAGCAAGTAATTTTCTATTTTTATTTTCTGTTTGCTAAATCTCATACTTGACTACGCCATTGTTTTACGGATTCGTATATTTCTTAACTATTTAGGCCACCCGCGCCAGATTTCTCGATTGACACTTGACATGTCACTACAAAATGGTGAAATAGTCGATTAGTATATTAGACGAATAAATTTCTCCATTAAATTCTTTTATATCATGTAAAAAATATCAAACATAAAAACAGGTTCATAGAGTAAATTAAAAACACCAATGTTAATAAAATATTGAAGTGTCCTGGCGAGGCTTGAATATGTGTCTCGATATTTAAACTGGATAAGAGATGATTGGAAAAAAAAACATTTAGCTATGAAAAGCACAACAAGATTTAATTCTGTTGATATAAAACGTGCAAGGTGACTAATCAATACAAGTTTAAATCCTAACTATATCTAGTTACACCCACAGGTAGACATCGTAAGGGTAACTTTTTCTTGTGGGAACTTAACACCTTGAATTGATTTGTCTATAGCGATATAATGCAAAGTATAATGCTACCGTATTCAGAGTGGAAAATACCATTGTGTTTTGTTTTCTACTGGTATAATGTTCTTGATTTAAGAGAAATAGAACATGTTATTCATGCAAAAATGTTTCCAAATAAACAATCATAAGTAAATAAAATCAGTGAGGTTTGGACAAATATTGTTTAAAATTTGAATCTGAATACCGGGACGTTGTTCCCCTCCCACATATTTATTTTACCTAATATTAAAATACTGTATTAAAAATTGAAGCTTTTAATTATAAGCATCAAATTAGGAAATTGTTTATTTTGGATTAGAAAATTGGGATAAAAATCAATAGGTAATAAAAAAATTATGAGATGACAATTTGTTTACATCGGGTTCCAATTTTGACAAAAGTTGTTTAGTGGTCTGTAAATTGTTCCTCTTTGTAGAAAAATTTCCCACAATCCTGGGTAGATCCCTGTCCTATTTAACAGGAAAAATTTCTGATAAAATTAAATTCAACGCAACACCTTGCAATTGTAAATTTACTTCATTAAAATTTGGATAGAGACCTTTCAAATAGGAGATATAATTTTTGAACGAACTTTATTTTTAAACAATTTTATTTAGTTTCATTGCTGCCTATAGGCTATTGACGTCAATCAATTCGTTACTAGAATTTTAACTCACTTTTGATTATCCACTTAAGCTGACATTTAGTACCCACATACAGGGTAAGTCAACGATAGGATGAAGTAAGTTTCTGCCTTTTCGGTGAAATTTACAAAGAAACTATATTTATTGTTTGATACAGTTTATTTTTACGCAGATTTTAAAAATATTTAGGACTCTACAGGGTGAGCCAAAAAACTAGGACAGCATAAAGTTGTATTTTTTTAAATAGAACACCCTATATACGAATCGTATTTTCGATTTAGCTTATAATTTTAAATCTTTTTTATTAAGGGTTTACTATAACAAAACTTTATAGTTTCTGAGATAATTAAGTTTAAAGAAAAAAAGTCACATTTTCAAGCATCAATTCAATCCTAAATAACGTTTTCAATTTTGTGACAAATATATTCAAATTTGGAATTTAGCAAGGCCAAGGACAAGTTAACATAATTTTTACCTAATATTTGCAATAAAAGTTACAGGGTGTTGAACACATCGGCTCAAATTTTAACAAGTTTAAATGAATAAATATCTTTTTTTTTAAATGGTACACCCTGTATATTTTTATGCTATTTAATAGAGTAATAAAAACCCTAAAAGTTTTGTTCAATATATCCTATACCTATTTATAATAGTTTTTGAGATATTTCAGTTTTTCTTATTTTCCATACTTTTATACAGAAATAGTCTTCATTATCATAGTAGCCATGTAAAATAATAAAAATAAACTACAGAAACAAACGGAATGTGGTTAAATATGATGAAATACATTATTCGTTATATTACAACGGCAATAGTTTAATTAAACATAATGTGAAAAAATTAACACAACAATAACGACAAGGCAAATACATATTTACTTTTATACTAAATTGAAACAAAAAAATTACCTATTAAATACTGAGATTAATTATTTCTTTTTAATAAGTGTTCAAATAAACGACCCTCTTGTGCAATGCACAAATTTAGTCTTTTTTGCAGATTTTCTCGGACCCTGGACAAAATTAGTGGCGTTATTGTTCTACAGGTATCCCTAATCCTGTTTCGCATATCTTCCACTGTTGTTGGTGGATTAACATACACCTTATTTTTAATATAACCCCATAGGAAGAAATCTAATGGGGTGATGTCGCAAGATCTTGGTGGCCTTTCAATGAAACTCCCACGTCCAATCCATTTTTGCGGATATCGTTGGTCCAAAAACGCACGAACTTCACGATGGTAATGCGGAGGCGCACCATCGTGCTGGAACCACATACTGTCGAGTTCATCCCTATCGAGACCTTGAAGCAGTTGGGGTAGTTCTTCTTGTAGAAAGTTCAGGTAACTATGGCCATTTAGTGGTTCATTAAAAAAGTGGGCTCCAATAATTCGATTATGATGAATACCACACCAAACATTTAATGACCAGTGGTTTTGATGTTGCACCTCTCTAATCCAAAATGGGTTTTCTGTGGCATAATAATGCATGTTGCGTCTATTTACGGCACCGTTACTTCTAAAAGTAGCTTCATCACTAAACATTACCTTGCATAATAAATTTGGATTTAATTGAATCTCCGCATTTATTGTACGACAAAAGTTTACACAACTTTCAAAATCCTGTCCATGCAATTCTTGGTGTAATTTCATGTGATATGGATGATACCTATTTTTTTTGGTAGTACGATTAGCGGTGGATTGTGATGTTTCACATAATGCTGCTAACTGACGGCTACCAATATAAGGATTTTCCTGAACATTTAACAATACTTGTAGTTCTTTTTCTTCATTAGTTAATGGTTTGTTGACCACTTTACGTTTTAGATAATCAACAGTACCAGAAGAATCAAATCTTTGCATTAAGTTTTGAAAAGTATGGGTATTAGGCTGGCGTCGATCAGGATACTTCATTTTGTAAATTCTTTGAGCAAGAAGGCAATTTTTTGAGCCTCTCCTATTGTATAAATCATATCTATTAACTCATTCTTTGGAAAATTCATTTTACAATATAAGATGAATGCAAAAAAAACCAAACTACACTACATAAAAACCAAAAGAAGCGCTTGCAGTTATAAATTTGACACACAGAAAAATGTTGTTTTACATTGTTTTTGCCATGGCTACTATGATAATGAAGACTATTTCTGGAAAAAAGTATGGAAAATTATAAAAACTGAAATATCTCAAAAACTATTATAAAAAAGTATAGAATATATTGAACAAAACTTTTAGGGTTTTTATTACTCTAATAAATAACATGAAAATATACAGGGTGTACCATTTAAAAAAAAAGATATTTATTAATTTAAACTTGTTCAAATTTGAGCCGATGTTTTCAACACCCTGTAGCTTTTATTGCAAATATTAGATAAAAATTATGTTAACTTGTCCTTGGCCTTGCTAAATTCCAAATTTGAATATATTTGTCACAAAATTGAAAACGTTATTTAGGATTGAATTTTTGCTTGAAAATGTGACTTTTTTTCTTTAAACTTAATTATCTCAGAAACTATAAAGTTTTGTTATAGTAAACCCTTAATAATAAAGATTTAAAATTATAAGGTAAATCGAAAATATGATTCGTATATAGGGTGTTCTATTTAAAAAAATACAACTTTATGCTGTCCTAGTTTTTTGGCTCATCCTGTAGAGTCCTAAATATTTTTAAAATCTGCGTAAAAATAAACTGTATCAAACAATAAATATAGTTTCTTTGTTAATTTCACCGAAAAGGCACAAACCTACTTCATCCAATCGTTGACTCACCCTGTACAAATCCAATGACAATGCAATATTATGTTAACATTTGGTCTGATGATAGACAGTGTGGCAACAGAATCTCTATTCTGGCGGACGTAGTCTTACCAAGTTTGGGTTCATTAGATACGCGTCGATATCTACTCAGGTTTTAATGATACCCAAGGTCACAGAAATTACGCAATGCTGAACGGAGAGCCATCGAGTTTGGGCTAGTTTGCTGAATTCTCTCACCCAAGTCAATCTTTGTAGCGCGCCGAGGACTGAACAGGACCGTGTGTCACTGGAATACGAATGTATGGCCACATAGAATTTGAAGGGGTTGGGCGCACACTTTAGCGGCGGAAAATATCGTTGCCTATGACTTTCAGTCAAATACTAAAAATTTTCTGTTTAGAAGAAATTATACCGGGTGAAAGATTCACGCAAATAACTCTCATGGAAAGGCTTAAATCAAAAGAAGTGTAGGAACAAATGTTTTTTATTTTTGGAGAAAAATTCAAATAATGATATTCAATTTGACCTCGGGCTTGATCTTGAAGGTCATTTCAAGGCTTGGTTGATTTTTTAATTGAAATCCTCTCTTCAAGACGCTATTTCGAATTTCCAGCATTTTTGTTTAATTTTTCGTGTTTTAATAGATCTTCAAAGTATAAAACAATACAAACAATTTCCATTAAAATTGAACATTGTATCTTAATTAGGAAAGCGGTTGAGGTTGAATTTTCAACTTTGACATCGAATTTCTCGGAAAATAAAAAACTCACAGATTGCGGGTTTGACATACTTTTTTAGAATGATAATATATTAAATTTTAAATTGGTAGTTTGTTAAAAAATGTCTTTAAAAAAAAAACCAAAACCTTAAATTTTGTCAAAAAAAAATATATCTGGATAACTAGTTATACGAATCAATAAATTTTTTAATTCTCTACAGCTTTTGTTTGAAACATTTTTCGATACAACTTTTACTTTTCGAGATAAGCTTAAAAACCGAAAATCATGGCCATTTTTGATCCGCCATTTTTTTTGTTCAGGTCTTTCGGAGTTACCATTGAGATATGTTTCGGCATCCTATAATGAACACATTCATTTCAGCAAAAAAAAAACAATGTTACATTTTTGTTACTGACGAAAGTCGATTTTCGATGGAGTATTAGTGAATCTGGCTGTTTCAGTTTTTATTGAATTAACTACTGACATACACATTTTCATTTACTTTCTAGTAAGCTTTGATTGCAACTGTGTGTATGATGCATTTGGAAAATTACCGAGCAAAGTAGCGGTTTTATATTATATTTTTATAGGATTCTCAAATGCCCTTGGTGTCTTTTGTAATCTTTTGTGTTCAAAAAAGCATAAGGTAAAAATATGAGCACAAGTTCACTTAACCTATAAAACTAGTTCTAAAATTATAATATTTTCCCTTTGCAGTTTTGGAAAAGTAACATAGTTTTATTTCAATACAAAGAAATTATTTCTAATGAATGCCACAATTTAATACTAATTGAGATATCTAATGTTGAATAGTAGCAATTCCAGAATTTTTTTATTCTTTAATGACATCTTGTTTTTCAAAATGCACAATTGAAAATTAGTTTCTCTTTTAATCAGCCCCTTATTTTAAAGTCTTATAGGAAATTGATGTTAAAATTAAAATTAACAAATTTAAACATTTCTCGACGGCCATTTTCTTAGTGAAATATCAATCAATGACTTTATCACTAGTTATTTTAATCTTTGAATATGAATATTGTATTGTGTCTTTGTTATATGCATCTTTTATTAAATTTTAATTTCTGAAATTGTTGTGTCCATTAGCCCCAGAAATTTATCATAAAAGAAATTATTACCTTACTGTGCTTATAAGCAAAATTCATTAGTTATGGTGATCTTGAGCTCGTGAGTTTTTTTAAGTTTTACACATATTTATAGTGTGATTTTTAGGTATACGTGCGTCTATGGTATAAGTAATAGTTATAGGTTTAATATGGTGATCGTAATACTTAATCTTTAATATGAATACCACTTAAAGAAACTCTATAATGCAGTAATATTTTAAATTAAATTTAACTTATTTTTCAACTGAGCCATAAAATTTTAATGTTGAAACACTGGTAAAAGGCGGAGTTAAATTTCTATCATAAAATTATCATTATAGAAAAAAAAAAAATACATATTTAATGTTTTTAAATACTCTTCTTATTTTAGATATAACAACATGGCCTCTCAAGATTAAACCTGAGTTTGACTTGACTATTTTCATGACAAACGTTGGTAGCCTAATGGAAACGGTGCCTGCCCTGAAAGCAGAATGATCTGGGTTCAAATCTAGATGGACGAACAATGTTAATATAAACCTTAATTGCTCATTTAAACTATTATATTTGGTTTACTTTAGTGGACCAGAGAGTCACTTTTTATTGATATTGCATTTTGTTTTTTTTACAGGTACTTATACCATTGATAATTTGAATGTTGCTTGGTTCTAATGTTTAACTAGATTCAGCATTAGCTTATTATATGATAGATCTGAAGTTTGCAATTATAGACTGATGTCTATTATATGCAATTTTTCTAAAATATTTGAATTTTTGATTCTATTTTTTCATTAACTAAAAATTTAATTACTCGATCTCAACATGGCTTCTTTAAGGGTAGGTTGACGACAACTAATCTCATGATTATGACTCAGGATATAGCTGAGGCTATTGATCATGGTTGTCAGATGGATGTTGTTTATTTGGACTTCACAAAGGCATTTGATCGTTTGGACCACTCCATCTTACTTAAGAAATTTTCATCATTTAGATTTTCAGATTCATTAATAAACTTATTTAAATCATATCTCCATAATCGTATTCAGTATGTTGAAATTCGCGGTTCTCGCTCAGTGAAATATATTTCAAGTTCTGGTGTGCCGCAAGAATCAGTCTGGGACCTTTATTTTTTAATATTTTTATTAATGACATTGTTTCTGTTGTTGACACAGATATTTTATTATATGCCGATGATATTAAGCTATATAGGAGAATAAATTGTTTACAGGATTGTATAGAGCTTCAATCGAACCTGGAACATGTTAGCAATTGGTGTTCCGAAAATTATCTGCAGCTCAACATGAAGAAGTGTAGTGTTATGACTTTCACTTCGATATGTTCTTCATTTCGATATGAATATTCGTTGAATACCGTGCTACTCTCGCGGGCAGGTCTTTTTAAAGATCTCGGAGTCACTTACGATCCCAAGCTTTCGTTTTTGTTTCATATGAATAATATCGTTTCTGAGGCCTCAAGGGTTTTTGGGTTTATCTTGCGTTGTACTCGCGATTTTAGTAACACTGACGTCATCAAATTACTGTATTTCTCATATGTGCGGTCTAAACTAGAATACGTATCAGTTGTGTGGTCCCCAGACTACAATACCCATGTCAATATTTTGGAGAGGGTCCAAAGAAGATTTTTGAAATACCTCAATCTTAAGAGTTTTGGGGTTTATCCTAAGCAAGGTTTTTCACATGAACTATTGCTTCAGAAATTTAACTTTTCATCTTTAAAGGTACGGCGGGAATTTTTCTTACTAACAATTCTTTATAAAGTACTTAACAATTTTATTGACTGTCCTAATATTTTAGCTAGGATAAACTTATGTATCCCTCGCATAAATTGCCGAAATTTTAATGTATTTTATCTCAGAACTCCTAGAACTAACGTGCTCAAATTTTCGCCTCTATATTCCATGTGCGACATTTATAACAAGAGTAATAGATTTGATTTATTCAGCTCATCTCTAGGAACTGTCTGCCGGATTTTGGCACATTGACCTTGGCATTTCTTTCTTTTTTCTCTTTCTCATACATTTAATGTTAGAATTAATTATTTTAGTTAAATTTTTATTTGTATTTAAATTGATATATATTTTTGTCGTTGGATGCTAATTTAAAATTGTTCGTTTACGTATTATTTGTGTAATCACTGCCTTGTAGTTGAATCTCAAGACCTGTAGGGCAGTTATTATAAATAAATAAATAAATAAATAAATAAATATGTAATTATTTTTGTTACTATTTAGGTAATACTAAGTAAATAACTTTTAGTAAGTTGCGAGTTTAATATTTTTCCACAAATGTAGAAAATATTTATTATAAATTCATTAAAACTAAACTGTTTTTTCTTAAAGAAGATCTTTATAAACGTTATCTAGTTGCAGCTATAGAAGCATTAAATTATCTTCTTATTTTAGAATAATTACTATTTAAAATCATCCCAATAATTAGTTAATTAAGCTAGTCTTAAATAGTAAATTAAGACATTTGTTGTAAGTTTAAATATTTTTAGTATCCTCAGAACTTATTTATCATCCAAAAATTGAAACGAAAGTTTTTTAGTTTAATATTTTTTGATATCATATTATTTTTAAATTAGTTCGTCTTCGGAAGCTATTTTAATTAATTATAGGCTTTAAATAGTTAGTTATCTTAAAATACTTGAATTCATAGTCTGTTACTTTGTAATAGTATATTGTAAATAATTAATAAAACAAAATATACTTTGTTAAACTTATCACTTTTTTATTACTAAATTGGCGTGATCAAGGTTTTCTAACACTATCACATTTTGAAACGCAATACATTAAAAACTACGGATTTACATAAGTTTATAGAGCTTTTTTAGCTCGCAAAATTTTTTTTACTATCTAGGTACTAAAGCTAGAACAATGAAGAATTTCATGGGTCTGTTTCATCATGAATAATGCTAATTGTACTGGTTTTATTGCAGTTAGAACACTAAGCTTTTTACTTTTGGGTACGGTGTGCAAAATTTGAATATATTTATCATCTAGAAAACTGTGGCCAGTATCTATGAAGTGGTTAGCGAAATTTGAATTGTTTTTTTAATAAAAATTCAACCTTATGTTCTTTAAATCTTGTATGTAACAGCTATTGCAATTAGAACAAATTAGTCTATAGTTATAGACAATTAATCTTCTTAATGATCAAACAGACTTACGAAATTCTCTTTTGTTTGATATTTTCCCTTTAGTACCTAGATAGTAGTAATAAAAAATGTGCAAGCTAAAAAAGCTCTATAAAATAAGGTGAATAAGTAGTTTTTAAGTGTTGCGAAATCACGGTTACTCAAATTTAATAATGAAAAAGTGGTTTAAGGAAGTAAATTTTATTTTATTAATTAATTACCCTGATAAGTAAGGGCGTTATTGTTCTATAGTGGGTCTAATCAGGGGCGGATCCAGCCTCTCACCTTGGGGGGGGGGGCGGTGACATGAAAAAAGTACAGTATGACAAGCGGAAGCAAGTTGTAGCCGGGGGGGGGGACACCAGCAACATTCCCATTTCTAGTGTAAAAGGCAGGGACGGGACAATTTTTCTGAATTTGAAGCTCTTGGAGGGGGGGAAACAAGTTGCTGACAGGGGGAGGATGCGATCAACATGTACATTCCTAATATAAGAGGCAAAATCGGGTCTATTTTCCTAAATTCAAAGCTCTTGGGGGGGGGGGGGGGGCTATCGCAAGAAAAACAAGTTAACAACGGGGGGGGGGTGCAAGCAGCATACACATTCCTAATATAAAAGGCCGAATCCGTTCTATTTTCCTGAATTCAAACACTTGGGAAGGGGAGGGGCGATCGCAAGCATACACATTCCTATACTCTATTCAAGAACTAGAGAGTGTAATAAAAATGTTACCGAAACCTCCAACGTACCTGCAGTACCCCCAGTGACTGAGAACTGCCGTAGATCTAATTATAAATAAATTTACTGCAACAATAAAGTTTCTGATAGTTCAATTAAATTTCTGTCAGTGAGCAAAGTACACCTTACAGTGACTCCTTAGTGATTTATTTTGTTTGTGCTTGTTTTTATATATTATTTGAGATTAGTGAGATACCCAAAAGATGTAGCTTTCACATCTATATTTATTACAAAATCGTTATACCAGGACATATTTTCTTCAACGAAAAACTTATTACGATGAATGTTTATGATGCCTTAAGATATCAATACCTAAATAATAATGTCAAAAGCTTTGTTGAGATGTTTTCCAACATGACAGGAGTTGGAAAATCCACTATATACAGAATACTGAAAGAGAAAAAAACGACTAGAACTGTTAGTACTCCCAAGCTAAATTCGATCACAGGCAGACGAAAAACCTCGTTGGAAGAAATGTAAACTACAATAAAAGGAGTTGTACCTACATTTTATTATGAGAAGCAAATCCCAACCGTTGACAAAATTCAAACTAAAATTAATGAAGATCGGGATTTACCTGAAATTAAACGAATTGAGCTCTGGAAATTGTTCAGAGAATTTAATTTTTGTTGGGAAAAACCAGATAAGAAACCTTTTTTTTAAGATCGTCCCGAAAATGTCCGTTGGAGAAGGAAATATCTCTCTCAAATAAAAGATTGGGTTGCTAGAAATAACACAACTTACAAAACTAGTAATTTAACTGAACTTTTGAAAGATTCTTTTGAATAAAGTTACTGCAGATAATTGCGAAAAATCCATATAATAAAATAATAAAAGAAAATGTGGAAACTCGATTTCATGATCGGTGAGAGATTATAATTAATTTGAGCGAAGATAGCTTCACTGACTTTGATGACGAATTAGATACGTAATGTTTACCAGCGTAAACACAATTTATTATTTAAATTTTCTGTAACATATAAAAATTGATTACAATTTGAATCCCTTTTTAGCGTTTAATTCTAATTCTGCAGATGGTTTAAGAAATAAATAAACTGGAACGTCAAATATCCCAAAAATGTTTTTAATTAATAATAAAATGACCGATAGCACCAAAAAATTTTTAATATTATGTTAACGAATATTTTTTTATATATGTTCAACATCTTGTATTTTTGATAATGGGTATTTTGTAAGTATTTAAATTATAACTTAGAATTTTTTGAGAGAAAAATGCTACGTTTTAGTCTGAATATGCCTAAAACGGTTTCTATGCCAAAATTAAAAAAAAAAATAAAAATACAGTTGTGATTTGTGTTAAATATGTCAAAATTATCTATATTTTATAATGTATGTGAATTATTAAGAAATCATAAGAAATAAAATAATATTATAAAAACTTTTTAATTTAAGTTTATTACCAAAATAATATTTTATGCCATAAATATTTAGTGATAAAATGAACCTCCCTCCGACGCCTATGACAGGGATTAAAATCCTTTTTAACACTTCACACATCTTAGTATCTATTGTTATCCAACCCAAATAGTCCATTATTATAGGCCGGTATTGTCGATTATAAAATTTCTAACCCATTCCTATGAAAAATAACACAGGTAGTTTGTGAAGAAAAAAAGGGTAAAAAATGAAAAACTCTCGCTAATTCTTGAATAAACTGTAGTATAAGAGGCAAAATCGGGTCTATTTTCCTGAACTCAAAGCTCTTGGGGGGGGGGGGGGCGATCGCCCCCCCGCCCCCCCCCTTGGATCCGCGGCTGGGTCTAATATAAGACAACTTCATCACACACTTCTTCGAATAGCTTGCCCACTTTACCAAGAGATGTCCTTGCGTGACGATTCAAATACATTGTTGTAAGATTTTTCTAAACTTTCTTGTTCTTGGCTGAATGGCACTCGGGTATGTCGCGAACCTTATAATCTCCCATCCAAGTCAAGATTTGTAGTTCGCCGTACATCATAAGACTACTAAATAGATAACATTTAAACAAAAGCGAATTTATTTTCATGAAATTCGTGCACTAAACAGCTTTCTACTTTAAACCGCATTATCGTATTATAAGCTGTACAGGTCAAAGTTATAGTATATTATGTCAACCAATATGAAAGTGTGGTAAAAAATATACGATTTAAAAGAGCAATAGCTTAGGTTGCTCTATTTGTATCCAGTAGCGTTTGCACCAGTATTAATTCTCTCTTTTTCTATCGTTGTTTTGAATAAATAGTCATATTTAATGAAATAATCTTCAATTAAAATTAATTATCAGTAAAATATATATCAGAATTTAGCTTTTTAATTTATATTTGTTGAATTATATTGTGACTTATTAATGACAAATAATTATTTAGTAGACTATTATTTATGGTTTCTGGTTTTTGTTTTAAGTAATTAAAACAACATATTACCAGTTTGCAAATTGGATTCCCAATAAAAAGTTTTATTTTTTATTATACTGTTGACATATTAATAACATAATAAAGTCAAACCGTTTATATAAATTAATTTTAATTCTAGGAATTGTATTCACTTACTTGTTTGACAAAAAAGAATAAATTATTTTTTAATTTATTACGAAAAAATATAACGTACTTTTCAACTCGGGGTTGATGTAATTTTTTTAAAAAACAACTTTATTGCAAGAATGGGATACAAACTGTATAAGACTAACTAACATTATGCATACTGGGTATATTTATAAGTTTAAATATGCTGATCTTACATGGGAACAGACGCTTTAAGAATCTGAGAATTGCTTATGCAAGGTTGCGTAATATTGCGACATAAACCGTTCTCACGGGAATGTAACTCCTCCGCGCTGAAGTTGAAAACTTATACTCCGTATATGTTTTCAAAATATTTGGTTACTATCTTGTTCGTGACTTATCTCGTTTTTTAAAGCATTCTTAGATTCTTTTACAATTTTATAATAGATAAAATATATAATAATAATTCCAATAATGATATACAATAATATTGTCCAAATACTGGACTTATCAGTATAAATTGGTACATTGATTTCTTCCAATTTTCTTCTTTCTTCTTCCAACTTGGTCTTGATATCTTTGGTTGCCTTGAGGTTTATGAAATTGAGGTCCATCGTGGGTGGTTCGTAATTTATCGATTTTTGCTGATTAATATAGCTCCAATTCAATACTGGTAGATTGACTTTGGAGAAATCCAATTGACTTGTTTTATAGGTTTCGAATATTATTGATTTTATTCGAATTTTACATTCGGCTGTGGATTCTAGTAGATAGGATCCAAATAAGGGTTGGTTATTTTCTGTCTTTCGGCAATTTACTGTGCTAATTAAATTGGTGGGTACTGTAATTAACCATTTCCCATCAATGATTTTTGTTACTTGAATTTCGTGTAGCTGAACTTCAAAGGGGTGGCAAGACGTAATGTTCTTCTCGTGTTTGATTAGTTGAACAGCACAGGAAGGGTTGTTTTCTATATGAGACGTGTGGACTTCCTTACAGAGGTAACTTTCTGGCTGGATTTCGGAACAACTTTGATCCATATATGCATATTTTTCAGTGCTAAGTGCCAGGTATGGTTTAAAGGGGATGTTTACAAGGAATGATTTATTATTGGGGATTGGTACTGGGAACAATTTGAAATATTGATATATCTTTTCTTCGACAAGTGGAAGTTCTATTATAAAGATTATATTGAAGTCCTCTAGAAAACTTTTAATTGTTAAGATTTTTTCAAAATCTAATAAATTTTCAGAAGTACCGTCTAAGGGTAGTTTATCTGTGCTTAGATAGTTATTTAGTTTTTGTATTTCCTTTAGCAGTTCTTCTGGTTTAATAATTGAATTATGAAGAACGTTAATTTTTGCGAAAGTTATTGATACTTCGATTTTTTCGAGAATATCGTAAATAGATTGATAGAGTAATGTAATTTGGTTTATTACATTATATATTAAATAATTTTGTTCAAACTTTGCTTGTTGAAGTTCAACCTTTTTTATTATTGATTCTGTTTGTAAAATGTGCGATTTTAACACATATTCGTTGTGCGTAATATTTGCTATCATTGTTTCGAATTTACCGATTGTAGAATCTAGAATTGTAATTTGGTTGCTAATACTTGTTTTTAATTTATTTTGGTTTTCTTGTAGATTTTTGATTTTCGCGTTAATTTGTTCCGCGTCCTTTTGATCTAGATTTCCCGTAATGCTTTTCAGAAATGTTCCTAATGGGTTAAATAGGCCTCTTTTATTTCTGTGTGTATATTTAAACGGAATTATTTGTTCGATTAGATTTACTATTCTTCGTTCGAATGTCTTTAAGGAGATAAGTGAATTAAAATATGTTTCGTGGTAATTGGTATTATTTTGGATATTAGTGGTAACGCTTTTCGCGTGGTTTTTTAGGGTTTCAAATTTTGTGATTAAAGGGGCAAGATTAATTTTTTGAATAAAAGTCCAATGGTTAGACTTGATTTGTACCGTTCCTAATCTATAGGGTAGTATTCCTGGGTGATCATTCAGGTTGTGGAATTTTACTGCGTTTGTGTTGGTCCAGCTCCATCTGGAACAATGGGTATTATTTTAGTTTCGTTTATGTGGATAATTTCTTTCGTTTTTGTTTTCGGGTTTTCGATTTCGATCTTATTGTTTTCTAGTATTTTTGTTAAAGTGAAGGGTCCGGAAAATTTATTTTTTATTTTACTCGACCTATCGGTGGATTTCTTGTAAACTTGGGAACCTATAATTAAATCTTTCGATTTTTTATTTTCGTTGATCTTATCGATAATTTTTTGTTTCATTTCTTTAGTCTCTTGGGTGATTTTGTCATATAAAATTTGAGTGTTATTTTTATGATTGGCTATATATTCGGTGAATACGTGGGATGGTATTAGATTCATAGGGTCTCTGGAATCCGTATGTCCTAAAACAAGTTCGTAAGGTGCAAAATTCGTACTTGAATGTATCGTGTTATTATAGGCAATAATTGCGTAAGGCATAAGATTAATAATATCCGCGTTGGGGTCTGATTCCTTTAAAATTCTAATATGTTCAATTAAGGTAGAATGGAGTCTTTCTATTGGAGAATTCGATTCGTGATGATAGGGTGTAGTGAAATGTATCTTTATATTATGTGCTTTTAGTAATCCGTTGACCGTTTCGTTTTTGAATTCCGATCCGTTATCAGAAACTATTTGCTTTGGAATACGTAAAAATGAAAAATATTTTATTAGTTGTTCGCAACAAGATATAGCGTTTCCGTCATAGGGTAATGCTTGAGCATATTTTGAAAATTTATCTATAATAGTAAGAAATTTTTGTTTTCCGATAATGAATGTATCTATATGGACTATTTCAAAGGGTTTGCTTGGTGTCTCTGTTAATATTAGGGGTTGATCCGGTGGTTTTCTGTTGTATTTTGCTCTTTGGCAAATCTCGCAATTGTTAATGTATTTTACAATATCAGATTTTAACGATTTCCAATAGTAATTTTGTTTTAGAAAATTTCGAGTTTCTTCAATTCCGCGATGGTTTGTTTTACCTTCGTGTCTATATTTTATCATTAATTCTCTTTCATCTGGTTTAACATTATTAATGAGCTTTGTGCACTCTATTAGTTTTAGATTTTTGAAAAGATTACTCATGGATTGTTGAAAATAAGGCCGTAATTCCTTTGAAAAGAAATAAACGTGAGTGGTTTTATTAGTTAAAAATTCTTTTAGAAATTTATTTATTGTTGACATGTTCGTTGGTAAAGTTGCGTGAATAATTTGGTTTCCGTCAAAGTTTTCGCGTTCTGTTTTGATATAAGTATCATAGGGTGATTTTTTGATTATAAATTGATGAGGTTTATTATTGATTATTTCGTCTAATAAAGTCATGTTAGAATAATTTTCTGTAGCATTAGTACTGTGTACTGTGTTAGTTTCTTGAGAATTATTTGGGGGTCTTATTTGAATATTTTGAAGGATTCTAATTTTGGGTTTTTGATTTTTTATTTGTTCGATTGGTTGTTCGCGGGTTTGATTAATATTTCTACTTGCGTCGTCTGGGTCTAAATTTTCGGGATTGAATTGACTATAACTTTCGTCTAAAAATTTATCGATTTCTTGACTGATGTCGCCAGGGTTATTTAAAATTGAGTCTGATTCTAACGCGTTTAATGATATTCGACTAAGTGCGTCAGCATTGGTGTTTTGTTTTCCTTTCTTGTAGATTATTTCATAATCGTATTCCTCAAGTTTAAGTCGCCATCTTATCAATTTTGAGTTGGGTTCTTTAAGGTTAAATAGCCAAACAAGGGGTCGATGATCCGTATAAATCTTAAATTTTCGTCCAAAAAGGTACGGTCTAAAATATTTACATGCCCATACTATCCCTAAAAGTTCTTTTTCTATGGTAGAGTATTTTTGTTCCGTTTCGTTTAGCGTTCGTGATGCGAATGCAACAGGATTGTCATTGGGTGGATTTCCTTGTGATAAAACGGCGCCAAGGGCTACGTTTGAGGCGTCGGTTGTAAGGACAAAAGGTTTTTCGAAATCTGGATATTTTAAAATAGGAGAGTTTATTAATAGGTTTTTTAAATTGTTAAAAGACTGAATGAACATTGGTGAATGTTCGACTTTTGCGCCCTTTTTCAAACATCGTGTTAGGGGTTTAGTAATTTTTGCAAAATCTTTGATGAATCTTCGGTAATAACCGGCTAGTCCTAAAAAGGATTTAATTTCTTTTTGAGTTTTGGGAATAGGAAAATTTTTTACTGCGTTTACTTTATCAGGGTTTGGTTTGACACCTTCATTTGTAATTTTGTGTCCTAGATAGGCAACTTCTTTGTGTAAAAATTCTGACTTGTCTAATTGTATTTTAAAGTTTGCTTCTCTTAGTCGATTAAAGACTTTTTTCAATCGGTCAATATGTTCTTGGAGTGATGTAGAAAATATAATTATATCGTCAAGGTAAACTGAGCATATTTCGTTTTGAAGACCACGGAGGACATTATTCATGACTCTTTGAAAGGTTGAAGGGGCGTTTTTTAGTCCAAAGGGCATTCTTTTGAATTCGTAATGACCTGTGTCTGTAGAGAAGGCTGTTTTGGGAATATCGGTGGTGTCCATCTCTATTTGATGAAAACCTGTCGCGAGGTCTAGGGTTGAGAAATATTGTGCTTTCCCTAGCTTATCGAGGATATCCGATATGTTGGGTAAGGGAAATTTGTCATCTATCGATTTTAAATTCAATTTCCTGTAATCAATTACAATTCTCCACTTGCGCTGTCCGCTCGCGTCTAATTTTTTTGGTACTACCCATATTGGGCTGCTCCATGGTGAATTTGAGTTTTGAATAATACCGTTTTCAAGCATTTTGTTAATTTGCGTTTTTACCTCTTGTTTATGAACTTCTGGGTACCTGTATGTTTTAGTAAAAATCGGCGTTTCGTCTGTTAAATTGATTTTATGTTTAATCTGATTAGTAAAGGTGAGAGGGGTACCTTCTGTATAAAAGATGTCTCGATATTCATAACAAAGTTTTCTAATCGCTAGATATTCTTCTTTGTTACAGTGAGTTAAACGTAAGTTTTTTAAATTTTGTTTTTGTAAGCCGTCGATATACTCGTTAATTTCCGTGTCTGTTTCCATTTTTTCGATAAAATTTATTTCGTTTTCATTCACGATTTCGATGTCTAAAGGTTCGTTAAAGGTAATTTTTATTGGACTATCGCGTGTATTTGTTACGAGGGTTGTTGCAAATGAGTCACTGACTTGGACTAAGGCTTCTGGCATTTCAGCTTCTCCGAAATTTGTGTATTTTAAAATACCGATACCGTTCGATTGATTGACTGGTATTTTGACTTTTTGACGGGTACGTGGTGGTATTATTAATTCAATTGTTTCAAAATTGTGTAACGTTTCCTCGAGTTTGTATTGTATGGGTAAAGTAACATTTCGCGTTTTTAAGACATGATTTCTAAAACTTATCTCTGCTTTAGTAGCTTCTAGAAAATCGACACCTAAAAGTCCGTCGAATCTAGGTGAAAAGTCGAAAAGATAGAATTTGTGATTTTCTGCGATTTTGAAAGAGGGGAATATTGGAATATCTGCTACTTCATTATGTATTGAAATTGCATGGGCTGTTTTGACAGTGAATGTTTCTGGAAATATGGAGTTAGGGTAATTTGAGTAAGCAAGGTCGGGTTTGATAAAGCTTTTGCCGCTACCTGTATCTATAAGAAATTTTGCATTTAATTCGGGAATATAGATAGTTGGTAGATCGACGTTTGTATGGTTATGTAGATATATTAAGGTGGGTTGTTGAGGGTAAAACTGTCTGGAAAATTTCCGTCACAATAATTATTTTGATTTTCGAAATCAAGATAATTTTGATTTTCGTGTGAATTTTCATGTGACCTTTCGTCACCATAATAATTTTGGTTTTCATATGGGTTTTCCTCGTCATAATAATAGTTTCCTAAGGAAGCATTTTCATCGTATTGAGGGTGATTTATTTTGTCATTATTTAGGGGGATATTTTCGTTATTATTCGCGGTTTCAACTGCTTGGTTGAATAGTTCTTCGGCTATCCATTTCGGTTTGTTTTGTAAAGTTTGTGGTTTCTGATTTATTTTGGAATTCGCTGAGGACGTGTCCATTGGTTCAGGTTTCCGATGGGACGTAAAACGTGAAATTCCCGAAGTCGAGGGTCTTGGAATATTTTGAGGGTTAATATTTGGACGTGAATAAAAATTGGGTTGTTGTCCAGAATTATTTTGATTTGAGGGGTTGTAACGCCACTGGCCAAATCCTAGAAATTGGGGTCTGTTATTAAAAGGTGGGGGTGATTTTTGATGATAATAAGGGTTTAAGGGTTGCACATTAACAGGATAATGTGGTCTGGGTGTATAAGCAGGATAATGCGAATTATTTGGTTTTGGTTTATTTGTTGTATTGGGATTTGTAGTTGTTCTGTTTAAAGAATTGTTACGGTTTTTATAGTACAGAAAATTTTCTTCTTCGGAAGTGAAATTCATGGCTTGTTCTAAGGTCTGTGGATTTTTTAACCTTACTACTAGCTGCATGTGGTAGTTTAAGCCGTTTATAAATGTTTTTAAAACTAGATTGCCGTATTCTGCGATTTTTAATAATTTTATTTCTCGCGTGTCGTTCGACGAATTTATTTTTGAAAAAAGAAGACTTCTTGCGTCTTGTAGTCTTAAGCCAAAATCATGAGGGGTTTCATTTTTTTCTGGTTTAAGGGTAATTATGTCCTGAACTACGCAATCTATCGATCTTTGATCCGCAAATGTGGTAATAATCGCGTCTTTAACTAAAGGCCACGAGGTTAATTCTATGCGCGAGGCAATTAGATCTGCTGCTCTGCCTACAAGTTTGCTTAGTATTGTATCGAAAAGACAAATATTTATAGGTGCATTAGCATTTGTTTCATTTTTATGATTTTTATAAAAGTTATCGCAAGCACTGATAAACCTGTTTATTTGTTTAGAATTACCATCAAACAGAGGGATGTTGTCTGCTTGAAATCTTATTAATTGGTAATCTGGGTTTGCCATTATACAGTTATTAATATTACTATTACTAATATTACTAAAATTAAAAGATTTCTAAAGTCTATGATTAATTATTTCAGTGTTTAATATAACAATTAAACTTTTATGATACGTTTGATATAACAATCAACAGTATTTTAATTATTTGATTGATTAGCTTATTAATTGGTAATGTGTTCGATATAACAATCAAACAATTCGTTTATTTATCAATATTTCAATGGGGTTTTATGGAAGGAATGAATGGATTGCACTTACAGTGTAATTCCGATGAGGGTGATGATTACTGGTTTCATCTGATTCTTTTCTTGTTTTCTTAGCCTAGGTTCCAATAGGATGAGCGATGCTTGTCTCCTCCCTGGAGTCTATTTATGAGAAGTAGGACGATGCTTGTTCCTCTCTTCTCGCACCAATAGGACGTAGAACTTCGTCTTCTCCCTGGTCGGTGAGCCACACAATCTTGCACACACTCTGCAATTCTGGGGTTGACACTAGCCACTTTCTCTTGCTCGATGCAGTTTACTAATGGGTTGATTATTTTTCTTCCCAGGTTGTTTTTCTTGATCGATTCACTAGTTAATTGTTAAGACAAAACTTTTCTTCGATTTTCGTTCGATGAGCCGCCTAGTGAATCCTACCGACTGCGCCACTTTTCAACTCGGGGTTGATGTAATTTTTTTAAAAAACAACTTTATTGCAAGAATGGGATACAAACTGTATAAGACTAACTAACATTATGCATACTGGGTATATTTATAAGTTTAAATATGCTGATCTTACATGGGAACAGACGCTTTAAGAATCTGAGAATTGCTTATGCAAGGTTGCGTAATATTGCGACATAAACCGTTCTCACGGGAATGTAACTACGTAAACTTATTTACATAATAATAAAGAACTGTTAGGTTGACCGGTCCAATGCAAGTTTATATATTTTGTACTTTAATATGTTTGTTACTTGTAAAGATAGACTGTACATTTTCCTTGCCAGTTATAGTTTTATCACATGTTAGATTGAATATCCTGCAAGGAAAATAGGGTATCCAATAATGAATAAATTAACCCGTAAGCATAATTGAAGGAAGTAAGTTTTTATGATGTCTACTTTCAAATGTTAAATTTTTCCAGTTTTTGGAATATCGTTTTCATAAAGTGAATGTTTTAATCAAAGAGGAAAACAGAAAGGTTTTTTCTTATATATTACGACGTAGGACATGAAAACTTAAAATTGATAATAGAAAAATAAATAAATATTTCATTTTGTCTGTCAGGCAATTAAAGAAACCGATATTTTCATTCTTGTATTCTTAAGGTTCAAAACTTGCCTAACTTGTGTTTTACTTTTTATTTCATTGTCAACTTAGCCCAACGTGAAAGTTAAATTATGTTAGGAAAATAGGATATATATATATATATATATATATATATATATATATTTTCTGAGATAGGTTTTTTTTTTATTTTACGATTAAAAGACGGCAATTCATCTGTCGTTTCGCTCTACATATTGAGCTTTTTCAAAGTGATGTTTTATTTATCTGTATCCTTCATCTACAAAATTACCATTTTTCTTTCTAAAAATATCTTACAGTAATTATTTTATATACTTATTACATTCATACTTTAAAGTTAATATTTGAAATTAATAAAAGTAAATAGATTTTATAATGGTCTTAAAATTACAACAAACGATGAAAAGGTTAAAACAGTGAAAACTATAAAATAGTACAAACCCTGAAAATAGCTTTGTAAGTGTGTTAAAAATTCAATAATTACAACCTGGTATGCAATTGATTTTGGTAGATTACTTTTTATAACTGTCGTTTATCAATTTCATTCATTCATTTGGTGCATTATTGAACAAAACCTGTTTTTTTATACATACTCACTTTGGTAGGCTTTTTCTTTACTTTTATTTTACGATATATAGGTTTATGGAAAGTTATTTGTTCTTTTCCAGAAGTCCTGATGAAGAGAATAAAATTTCTCAAAAACTAGACTAACAAAAAAGAGTTTTCTTTTCTGGCCAACTATCCTTTTGACTGCAACCCCCCGAAAATGCCATAAACTTTTCGGTTGGCTTTTTATCTCTCTCTCTCTCTCTCTCTCTCTCTCTCTCTCTCTCTCTCTCTCTATATATATATATATATATATATATATATATATATATATATATATACATATATATATATATATATATATATATATATATATATATATATATATAAATAAGTTATTGTCCGTGTAATATAAAAACAAAAATAAAATAAAATCTTTGCTTAGCGGACGCGAAATGTATCAATCTGCATTATTCTCGTGTTAAAAAGTGCGGAGCACTCCAAAGTATGGAAAGACTCCGGGTCCGATAGATGGCGACAGCGCTGTTTCGTCCTAATATGGAACTCGTCAAGCCACCGCATTTGGTACAAACCATCACCTCGCCTCTGCGTCCTATAAAGCTGAATTTAAAATTAAAAACAGCACATTTGTAAAACCACCATGTGGTGGCGCGACGCTAAATTAAAATAGAAATCTATACAATCGAGTACACGAGATTTTGTCAATTTGTGTGATTCTTGTGTTATCGAGTGAACCATTGAGATGTCGCCTTTGTCGTCCTATTTGCTGTTTTTAATTTTAAATTCAGCTTTATAGGATGCAGAGGCGAGGTGATGGTTTGTACCGAATGCGGTGGCCTGACGAGTCCCATATTAGAACGAAACAGCGCTGTCGCCATCTGTCGAGCCCGGAGTCTTTCCATACTTTGGAGTGCTCCGCACTTTTTAACACGAGAATAATGCAGTTTGACACATTTCACGTCCGCTAAGCCAAGATTTTATGTTATATATATATATATATATATATATATATATATATATATATATATATATATATATATATATATATATATATATATATATATATATATATATTTATATGTATATATATATATATATATATATATATATATATATATATATAACAAAAATAACATAAAATCTTGGCTTATATATATATATATATATATATATATATATATATATATATATATAGCATATCATATCAAACGTATTTAAAGATCTAAAGTGCGTACTCGTGCAATGTTGTCAGACGTTTCGAATCCATTTCAATTCAGGTGAATCATAAATTTTATGTCATTCAATTTAATTGACATCTCAGTAAACCCCACGGTAAGTTACATATTATATTGTAGATTCTAAAAGCAAATTTTTCCAAGCTCATCAAATCTACAAATGGCAGTATAATTCAAAGGATCCTGATTTCCCATAAAACTGAAGAACTTTTAACATTTTTGAAAATTTAATGCTCAAAAATTTACACGGTAAAATTAACCCAAATTTGGCAATAATATAGATTACGATATAAACTATTATACAAATATTGCCTGTTGTATTTTCATTTAACATGGGCAGCAATTGGATATCCTTAAGGTAAGATTTGCTCGCCACTCTAACCCATTTGTTGTTAATTAAACTTCAGTTAAAGTTAATTCTAAAACTCTAATTAGCATTCAAAATAATTACTTAGGAACACTTCCACAATTTGACTAATCAGAAATCACCATTAGCCGATTAAACTTGGGCTTAAACTTTAATCTCAGTTGTGAAAGTGACGCTTAATAAAATAGATTATATGTGCTCATTTGTTCTGAAACAATTTAAGCTTAGCTTAGTAAAGTTGAGTTTCCTGACAACAATTTCAATTAATAAGTTCAGTTTCTGAATTAATTAATTAAAGTTTAAATTGTGGGTGCGTAAATAAGGACGAATTGAGTGGCAATGCTAGGGTTCAAAAAAATACTTATTTTTGTTCATTGAACAAAACGTATTTTTTTTACATAAACTACGTAGGGTAAGGCATTTTTTGCTTTTCGCTATCACGTATATTCTACTCACAATAGTTGTAGTAAATTATATCTTCTATTTTAAAAACAGCGGAACTATGTAAATTCCAAAGAATGTATTAAATATTATCTAGAGTCTGTAAAATTAATCAGATCCGTTTTCGCTATGTTTGTGGCAAAACAACTCTGTTAAATCGAGAGCATTTAATATCACCTGAAGATATTCTCAGTGACATTACAAATGTTGTACCCAGAAGGAATAATTTCTTGAACATAATTTTTTGGCAACGTGGTAGTCTTAAATTAAGAATAAGATGATAACATTGCATGAAATGTTATTAACATGTAACTCGAAAAAAATTAATAATATATTTGGTGATCCCGTAGCTGAGTACACTCCTGTACAGGTCTAGAAAAAATTAGAAATTCGATGTCTGCTTGTGGCATCTCGTTCCAGCAACTTAAACTTCGTGGATTAACTGTACCAGACTCTGTGGATTACAATGCAAGGTGAACAATCTCCTTCCCATCATATCCCACACATGTTCGATGAGATTTAAATCCGGTGATCGGGGTGGCCACGGCAAAACATTAACGCTGGCTTCTTGGAGAAAGTCTGTAGTTCGACGAGCAATATGGGGACCTGGGTTGTCTTGTTGAAAAATGACATGTGGATTCTCGCAGTAAAGTGGTTTATATGACATCATGAACATAACGCACAGCTGTCATACTGCCTCGAAAAAAGAGAAGTGATGATCGGCTACCACAGGCAATAGCTCCCAAACTATTACTCTAGTCCTGGGTACATGCCTCTCATTAGCAAATCCAGTATCACGTCGCTCTCCATGGCGGCGTCTTATCTCTATACAGCCATCATGCATACCTAGACAGAATCGCGAAAACATGTACTGCATTCACGTTCTTGACAAATAATTATATCACAAACTTGTTTTACATCTAGAGACAACTTCGCAGAATCATCGATCTTACATCGTTTTGAAATAGATGGAGAAAGCTCAACGTTATTTGAGGTAATATTTCTAAATTTTGTTAATTTTGATTCAAATTATAATATATTTTTATTTGCAATAGCACTGTAAACTTCTCTTTTTGAAACTTACGAAATAACAAATCAACTTGAGGAATTATTTAGTAAAATAAGTTAAACCATGAGAAGAAACTCTCGCTTTTGAGAAATTTGACATACCTTGATGATTGGTTCGTGAAACTAACGTTTCCACTGCCATCCTAGATTTTTTATATTGTCTCTAGAATGCTATCTGTATTCGAATACGGTGCAAACAACTCTAGAATTAAAATTGCATCTAGTTGGGGCCGAACGAGGTAAGCGCTTGGTAATAATTTGATTTAGTATTGCCATTCTTTGAGGACTATTTGAAAAAAAAAACAAAGCCCTTGTAAATTGGAAAAAAATATGCGGACATTTTTATTGGCGGATGTAACGTTTAACATTACCAAATTTAATTTATGTACATAACAATGCAAGTAAGCAGCATGTTCATAGGTTTCTTTATAATTGCTTGCACCCCATTCGACGAACCGCTCATGTTTTCTAAAAAATAATAACTAAATCATATTTAACTGCTTTTCTAGAATCTCTTATAAGAGATTCTTAAAAATACATATACGAAAATTTTTTAAAATTCCTTCGTAACTTGGAATCTGTTGATTCGGAAATCGAAATCAGTCACTGTATTTGTCTATACAGTTTGGGACAGAGCACTTAATTTTGGACAATCTTTTTTCCTGCCAAACATTTTTAAAACGTAACAAAATATATTGATCAAAGTAGGAATATAGTCACTTTCACAAAAATTATAATACCGGTACAATAGACATCACGCATAGAAATATCGGCACAGTAGACACCATGGTTCTATTCTAACCTGAAGTAAAGGAATGGTTTAACTGTTGTTTGAAGAAGAAATCTTTACTTGATACTGATAGTACCACGCACGACTAGAAGCAAAAGTTCAAATACTCGTCCAGTGGGTTGCATAAGAGAAATTTTCTAGTAGAGGAACATTTTGTGGGGCAAACTAAACACAAGTTTACATGTCGACTTGCAACCAACATGACCCTTATGAGATGAAATTAATCTCCACGTCTTATATAGACAACTCAACATACGCTCCAATGGATTAGCTTGGATTACTTTAAAGCTGCAAACAAACAAAGCAATAATGTTTCCAGGCATAATAATGTAATACAGACAAACTATTAGATGAAATATTTTAAATTGTTTCAATAAGTGACTGCTGTTCGCATATAATCTAGGTAAAAAAATTGCTTTAAATTTAATCCTTAAATTATCAGTATAAAATAAAAAATATATTTGTATTTATATTTATTAGTATGTTTTATTTTAATTTACAAATTTTTTGGGGATGACACAAACCTGCTAACCTAATAAAAATATATTATATACTTTATCTTTTTAACCGACTTCCGAAAGAAAGAGGTTCTCAATTCCACCGCCATGATTTTTTTTTATTTATGTACATTGATTACTCCAGAAAGGAGGCCCCGATTTGAATGATTTTTTTAAGGTAGATTCAAGTAATTGCTGCGGTGGTCCCATATCATTCTGGATGAAATTGGTGAAGTAAAATCCAACGTGACGCTGATATTACGACTGACAAAAACAATAATTTTGTCCGATTTTCTCCACAATTGATATGGGGGAATGGTCGGAGTGGTACATAACGAATATGCAAATATTTAAAAAAAAAAATCAATATGGCCCATAAAAAAAAATTTTTCTGTCCGATCTCCTCCAAAATTTTTATTGAGGAATTTTCGGGATCGTACATAACGAATCTAATAATTAAAAAATTCGATATTACAGACCCAATATGGCGGACAAAATAAAATCTTGTCCGATTTTCTCCAAAATTGGCGTGGGGGAGCTTTAGGGGTTCCATATAACGGATATAAAAGTATTTATCAAAAAATTCAATGTGGTGGATCGAATATGGTGGAAAAAAAATGTGCTTTTTTCGATTTTCTCCAAAGCTGGTATTGGGTAGTTTTTAGGGTCGCACATAACGAATCTGAAATTATTTTTAAAAAATTTAATATTGCTTATCTAACATAGCAAACAAAAAAATTTATTTTTTTCCGATTTTCTTTAAAATTTGCCTGGGGGAATTTTTGGAGTTGCATTTACATATCTCGATTTTATCCAACATCAGTGTAGGGAGATTTTTGGATGTGCTAATTATGAATTTAAAATTATTTTTGAAAAATTCAATTTGACCAATCTAGTATGGCATATTAAAAATTTTACATCTTTCGCATTTCTCCATTTTGGTATAGGGACGTTATTGAGAGTGTATTTTACGAATATAAAATTATTGTTACAATATTCAATATGACGTATCCAATATGGCGAACTAAAAATTTTACATTTTTCGATTTTATTTAAAATAGGTACTGGGTCGTTTTTAAGAGTGTAAATAGCGGATTCAAAATTATTTTAGGAAAATTCAATGTATCAGATTTAATATGATGGCCTAAAAATGTAACATTTCCAGATTTTGTCCAAAATTGGTACTAAGAGGTTTTCGTGGGTGTAGATTCAAATAGATGATAGATTTAACGTTTTACGTTATTCATGTTTTCACAATTTTGGTGTTAAGGAGTCGTAGGTTACAGATATGAAGCCTAATATGACAGATATAATATGGAGGACTGAAAATTTTATATTTATTCGACTTTGTCCAAACTTGAGGAGGTATTTTGAGGAGTATACAAACTCAGTACGCAGGATAATTATATTAGACTAAAAAATTTACGTCTCAAGTTCTTTAAATATCGGTATTGAGAGCTTTTAAAGGGCTTATATTACTAATTTAAAATTAATTTAAAATTCAAGATAGGAGGTTTACCATGACAGAGTAAATATTTGTTTTGATACAATTTCATTCAAAACCGATATTTAGTGTTGTGTATAGCGTTTGGAACGGAATTCAAAAATCTCAATTTTATATAAAAATTTATATTGTTATTTTTCCCTTTTAGCTCTCTTTTAGAAGTTGTTTCAATTTTTTTATAAAAATTTTATTTTTTGATTTTTTGTTTTTAATTTATGATATTCACAAATTATGTAAACTAGGTACTAAGCGAGATTAATGTACTTGGCAATGATCTTAAGCTCGGGAAAAGTACCCATTTTATCTAAAATTATATACAACACTAAAATAAACAATTAAAAATTCTTCGATTCTGAGAAATCTCCAAATATTAGTTTTTAATTAAATTGTTTGAAACAAATATTTAGTCCACCATGGTAAATCAACTATCTTGATTTTAAATTTTAGATAAGCAATGTTGGCCACAAAACCACCCAATTTAAAGAACCTGAGACGTAAATTTTTTATTCCGAAATATTTTATCTTCCATGTTAAGTTTGTATATGGCCCAAAAAACTTCTAATATAAATTTTGGACACAATTGGAAAAATGTAAAATTTTTAGTCCTCCATATTTTAAACCAAATCCGGAAATGTATCATTTTTAGATAGATTAGAGATATTTAATCTAACACAAAATTTTCCTAAAATAATTTTAAATCCACTATTTACATCATCAAACACAACCCTGTAACAATTTTGAATTAAATCGAAATATTTTAAAATTTTTTGTTTGGGTTGCCTAGTGAATCTTTTAGAAATAATTTTTAATTCGTAACTTATACCTTCAAGAACACCCCTATACTAATATTGGAGAAAATCGAAAGATGTAAAATATTTTGGATGCCATATTAGATCCGCCATATTAAATTTTTTTAAAATAATGTCAGATTCGTTAAATGCAACCCCGAAAACGCCTCAATGGCAATTTTGGAGGAAAGCGGCAAAATTAATTCCTTTTTTGGCATATTGGATATATCATATTAAAAATTTTAAAATTAATTTTCGAATTCGTTATGTGCGATACCGAAAACTTCTCTATATAATTTTTGGAGAAAATCGGAATAAAATATGTCTTTTCCTCTGCTATATTAGATCCGCCATATGGAATTTTTTAAAAATAATTTCAGATTCATGACGTGTGACCCCAAAAACTTGCCAGTGTCAATTCTGGAGAAAATCAAACACAATCACTTTTTTTGTTCTCCATTTTGGATCCGCTAGAGTGAAATTTTTAAAAATAATTTGTGATTTGTTATGTGCGACCCCGAAAACTTCCTCATACCAATACCAACACAAAACTATTTTGTTTTGCCCGCATTATTATCAACGCCATCTGGGATTTTACTAGTGCCTCCGTTCTGTAGTAATCGATGTATATACATTAAAAATACATGGTGGTGGAATTGAATTCTTTTAGAAGTTGGTTAAATATTATATTTCTTTACATTTTTTTAAAGTCCTAAAACACTATAATGTAAGAAATTTAGAGATACAGACCACAAAAGTGTTAAAGAAAAGACAAAGAAAATATGAAATATTTTAGTAGGTGTATATTGACTTCAAATAAATTAGAATTTAAAAAACTTAATAGAGTTAACATAATAAAATACGTAATCTCTGAACGTAATTGTCATGGTCACGACCAAAAAAGCGCAAATACATCAGCACTGACGCATCAACATTTTGTTCAAATTAAGGACTAACAACAATATGCAGCGCTAATCGTACAGCTTGAGTTTATAATTAATTACACCATTTAAATTAAGCGCCTGGATTCATTTATATATTTGTAAATAAATCGAAAAAGTATAATTCATTATCTCGTTTTAATATTATTACATATTTTGATTTTTATTTTCCGTCTAAGAAAAATTATACTACCTTTT
Organism: Diaprepes abbreviatus; assembly: GCA_034092305.1. Lineage (NCBI taxonomy): Eukaryota > Metazoa > Arthropoda > Insecta > Coleoptera > Curculionidae > Diaprepes > Diaprepes abbreviatus. The sequence goes on from JASJET010000031.1 coordinate 19,889,298, forward strand.
TGGTTTTTCAATTATGTCATGAAGTTCTATAAAATAAATCTTTATCAATAAATACCACATTAATGAGTTCAACAAATATATATTGATCACATTAACAATTCCTCGGATATGAGAAACAAAATTTAAGTCACTATTCTTTACATTTCTTATGTATGTTTTGTTAGTTTTTCAGATGATTGGCATTTCTGTGACTAATAAATTTGTATCTAATAAAACAATACAGATTAAGAAGATGCTAAATATTTCTTTAAATTGTGAAAGTAAATTTTGAAAGCCTACATTCCAAATTCGCCCTTGTGACCAAACCTGAAAAGTTCCAGCAGCTATAGAAAAAAAATAAAAAGGAAAATACTAACGAGTCTGAGTACTTGTCATTTCAGCAATACAAAAAAGCACATAAACTATCACACAAGAGGGCCACATTTTGCCAAAAAGTAAATCACAACCTGTTCGAGTACCAGGAACGACTACAGGACAATTTTTGCTATTCCTAATTTATAATTAGCGGTGAGTTTTAAAAACGATCATACAAAAAAGTAATTGCAGTGTTGTATAGGGATAAATAAATTAAGTTAATTTCCTATCAATTGGCAAGTTTAATAGGTAACACGAAATTGGCGTCTATTAAAGTTTTTTCTCTCAATAAAATATTTAATTAGGTCGGTTAAACATAGTTTGATTAGTCTTACAAAGCACATGTACGGGTGTTGTTTTTTTATTTTGTGTTGCAACTTAAAGATTCCTTTAAAATGGAAGGTGACGTCAGTCTAGAACTTAAATTTAATTGACTCCCGCACGTCATGTCTCTATTCCCAAATACCATAAAATTTTCATAATAACTTTTATTGCCATTTTTCGGCTAATTGATTAATCGATTGAATCATATAACAGGTTAGGGTTGAGAAGCCTTTACACTGCGTTGATATATTGTGTATTATATCTGTTATATGTCAACAAATTAATCACCTTAATCGGGTTTAGAAACCTGTTTACTAGTCTGGGTATAAACTTTCAGGAGAGAATAATTCAAGAGTTCCCAAAGTATGCGCCGTAGTGTTTCTGTTTTCTCTTTTACGGAATCTAAATTTACTTATATTCGCTGATACAAAATAAATAATTCAATTGGCGTATACTACATAAATCGTTCGTCGTCTAATTAACGTCGACCCACATTCCCTCAAGATTATTACGGTAGACCAGTTCCCTGAAACTCGGTGTTTGGGTTAGGTTTGACAACGCCGAATTTTCTAATGACCTGGCATGAGAGAGAGCGGAGTAGGTTCCAGAAGCCCGCATTCGACCTTCGACGGGAATTTTCACGAGCACTCATTGGTAATATATAAGGCGCCGTAGGCCAGTAGGCAGCATTGTCAAGTTAGTTTATTTATTGCAGGCGTAAATAATTGTATTGTTAAGATAAATAGAAGTAATAATAAAGTGTTCTTAGTCCTGAAAGTAGTGATACAGAGTATTGTGGTTTATGAACACAAAACAAATACCGTTACATTGTAATGGTTGCAATATCTATTTAAACTTATGTACTCGAGCAGGTCAGCTGTTTTGTTCTAATTGTACCGCTTTCTGTTTTTCTAAGAAGTTAGTCATAAAATGGAAAGATTTATACTAAAAAATCAAGTCGATAGTTCAAATCAGAATAATAAAACCTCGGCAATTCGCGTGGGAGGAAAAAGATGATTATATCACAAAATACGACGATAGGTATTTTGACTTTGGTTTTATTTCAGTAGAAGTAAATAATGAAAAAAACTGTATTGTGTACTCTGAAAATTCTAGCGCCCGAGGGTATGCTCCCAAGTAAAATAAAACGACATCTCGATACCATTCGCCCTACCACGGTTGAAAAATCGCGCGAATTTTTTAATGGGAAGTTCAAAATTTACGAAAGCCAAAAAATACATATTCATTCAACAAGCTTCAATACCTAGCACGCATTTACATTATGGCAAGGAGCAAAAAACCTCACACCATTGCAGAAGAACTTATCTTACCTGCTGCTCTCGGCATGGTTAATATTATGGTAGCAGAATCGTCGGGAACACTAATTATAAAGGTAAATTTATTTAACAACGCTATTAGTCAAATAATCCATCATTTAGCTGAAGATCTCAATGCCCAATTAACAGAGAAAGTGAAACAAAAGGAATTTGGTCTATAACCTGATGATACTACTGACGTAATAAAGATGCACACCTTATTGGTTACGTACGCTTTCTGAATAACAGTATTATTGTTGAAGAACATATTTTCTGTAAAAGCATCACTGAGGGCGCAAAGGCTCAAGACGTTTAAAAAAAAATTAGATTGGGAAAAGTATATCGGGGTATAGACTGATGGCACTCAATTAATGTTTGGTCGCTGTGGAGGATTGCAAGATCTTATTCGCATTAAATCACTGCATGCTATGTGGATTCATTGCATCATCCATTGAGAAGCACTTGCTTCGAAGTCGATAAGCTGTCAATTAAATTTGGTATTGGAACATATCATAGACGTAGTAAAAAATATAAAAACTAGGCCGCTGAAAGCCAGGCTAATCAAGAAACTTTGTATTGACATGGGAACTGATCAAACAGCCCTGCTATATTACTGCAGTTCACGATGGCTTTCAAGTGGAAATGTATTATCCTGTTCATTCGAGTTATATCAAGAAATTCACACTTTCTGGAAGAGAAAGATCATGCTCATTCCAGATACTTTGCCAAACCAGACTTTTTACTAAAAGTGGCATATTTGTGCGATATATTTGTCAAACTGAATTCCTTGAATCTATCTGTGCAAGGCAATAATGCACATGTTCAAACTATTGCGGCGTTTAGGCGAAAACTGCAGTTTTTGTTAAGAAAAATTAGTAAGGATGGCGGTCAGGATTGTTTCCCATATTTGCGTAATGAGCTCGTTGTCTCTCAAGAATTGTTGCCTCTTTTCACGGAACAGCTTTTGAAACTCTCTGAATGGTTTGTAAGAATACTTTGCGGAAGAAAATGTCGATAAATTTTCGTGGATCCAAGAGTCTTTCCATGCCCAAGCTTTATCAGAATGAAAATGAATATCCAACTCTAAGTTTAAAAGCAATAAGGATTGTCGTTCCTATTGCAACACTCTATTAATGCGAAACCGGAGTTTCAGCTGTAAATGTAATAAAGATCAAAGATCAACGTTGGACAAAAAATGAGAACGGCAGTGTCAAGCCTTATCCCTCGCATTCAAAAAATGTGTGGAGATCACCAGACTCACCCGTCTCATTAACTTTTTTTTATATTTTTCATTAGTAATAATATATCTTTGTGTATCAGTTCAGTATTCCATGTTCCATGAAGTGTTGTGGTTTGCTACTATGTAGTAAGCAGGTTGTAAAGCATAAATCTTGTACGACACTTCGCTATACATGACTGTATACATATTTCGACTAGGGCGCCGTGATAAAACATAGAGGGTTGCCTGTTTGAGCATTACGGAAGCTATGAAATTGACCCCACCTCGCCAATGAAGTGCATTTTGGACCTACTTAGTGTTTCAAGTAGAGGCAAGAATAGGGTTCCACAGGCTATACCACTCAATGCCAATAACACTAATGCTATTGACAGAAAACAAAACTATATGTAACAAAATTAGGGGCTCTGAGTTGAAAAGGGACACAGACCATACGACCGCGAGCTACTGCTACAATATACCGTTCGAGGATCGAATGATAAGCAAACGAGTTAAACCAGAAACATCTTTTGGTACACTTGTCTGGTAAACCGATGGTTTAAAATCAATGAGTGCACTGGAGCTGGGATATATTGGTTGGATAAATAACTCTTTTCACGAGAAAATACCCAACATAATTCCAGGAAGAAATATATGCCATCTTAGAATGTGTAGATGAGATAAAAAGGAAATCTTACAATGGGAGGCAAATCTACTTTTATTCCGACAGCCAAATAACCCTGAAGGTCCTCAAGGGTTAAAAGGTATCATCTAGATTTGTTTGAGAATGTTTGAGTGAACTTACAACTCTCGCAAAGAACAGAATTATGCTACAGTGGATATGTGGAGATGAGGGCATACATTGAAATGAAAAAGCTGATGAGCTGGCGAGAGTTCAATATATTGGTCCAGAACCGGTTTTTCAGGTATCACTGTATGCGGTACGAGAAGCTGTCAAACAGTAGATCAAAAAAGAACACAGAATTACAGCAAGCTTTTTATTGGGGGTCCTGACCCCAAATTAGCAAGAAAACTACTCCAAATGAGTTGGAATCAATTAAGGGCAATTGCAGATATAATGTAGGGACACATGAGCGTCAAAATTTAAATCTGAATAAAATGAACCTGTACAATAGAGACCTCAACTGTAGGCTGTGGTCAAAGTGAGAAGAAGGTAAAGCACATCATTTGTGAGTGTAAATCACTAGATAAGAGACAAAAAACTTAGAACCGAGCGGACTTGTATAAACTAGTTCAGGAGGCTAGGTTAACAGAGTGTCTGTAAGTCTAGGGTGAGCACAATAGACCTGTACTGACCACAGTGCATTTTGCTTTAACACGGACCCAAGAAAAAAAACATCTTTGTGTGTTCTCATTTTTCAAGAGCAGTTGGAATAGAAGCAAATGCTTTTTCTTTAGTGCTTATGGACGTCTATGTACATGGTGGTACTATGCACCATTTACAAATCACTTTATAATGACAAACAAATAAAAATCTCAACAAATCAAACTGACTATTGTTTAGCGTTTCTAGATTTACTATGACGTGACGTCATACGGGTCACGTTACCAGCGGCAATTACTCAGTGTTTCAGTGCATTTTTTACCATTTAAACTTTTTAATTGATTTTTTCTGAAAATATTACTGATCTTCAGGAAAGATTTATTTTATTTACTGTGTATTAAATACAGTAAAAAATAATTTGAAATAGGTTTTATTCTTGTTGCTGCTTTTCTTCGCCAAACAAAAACATTTGAAACTGAGCGATTTTGGCCCATAAATCATATAAATCGCACGCAAAAGTACAAGAAAATAATGAGAAGATTGCTTATAAAAATACCTGTTGCCTTCACAACAAGCGAGCTTATAAATACGAAGCCATCGATTTAACTGGAACGGTATAAGAACCTGTTCGTTGGAAGCTGTTGAGGCGTATTATTTAAATCAGTACGTTTAATAAATCAGAAAAAACCTCTTGAATAGTTTTACATGTTATTGAAGTTCAATGAAAAATAACTGGTTATACTGTTTGATTAAACTTCATATTAGGTACGTTTAAATTTAAAGTCTAAATTTGATTTTTACACATTTAATTTATTTTAAGCCAGTTTAGTGAATACCACTATATTAGAAAAATTTAATCCATGGACAAAATGAACATTTAAGTAACAAGTTTAGCGGTGGATTAATTGAAGACCCTTGAATGGGTTTAAGGGAGCAAAAAGGGCACATTACTAATATGTTTTCTTTTTCAGTTTGAAGTATAAAAGCCTATACGAAAAAAATTCATATGAACTTGTCATTTTTAAACAATCAAAATTTCAGTAAGAAATAAAGAAATCTTTCTGCCGTATTTAAATAGTTTGTTATATACGTAATTCTCCTTTCAGGCAGAGAATATGAAAAATATATGTACAAACAGTTTATTTCCTGCAAATATCGCTCTGGTCCTCTCTCCATACGCGTTTCGATCACCTCATGATTTCGTCAGTGGAGCTGTATTGGACCGAGAGCAACATTAGCAGGAAATAACTGATATATGAACCATAAATTTCAAGGTATGTCGGCAGAATATTACACCTGCCGTCTACCAACTTCGATGTCAGACTGAAAAATATCGCCAGTCGAACGATATCTATGAATCAACGTAGTAAAGTGAAATTTTTAAACAATCAAAATTTCAGTAAGAAATAAAGAAATCTTTTTGCCGTATTTAAATAGTTTGTTATATATGTAATTCTCCTTTCAGGCAGAGAATATGAAAAATATATGTACAAACAGTTTATTTCCTGCAAATATCGCTCTGGTCTTCTCAGCTGTCGTATTCATTTCACGTGTTTTTTTCATATTCGAGAAATATACCACATTTTTCCGGACACCGTGTGTATTAGAAAGGCAGAAAAGATCAAAAATGAGACATAATATAATGTCCCATATTTTTTAATAAAAAAAAATTAATCGTGTCATTTTAAATGGTAGAAAATTAGAAAATTCCTTGAATTTACGTTTTTCAAAATATTTGCAGTCTTTAAAATGTTTTCTTGACTTGATAGTGCTACAGAATATTGACTATAAAATTAAATAAGCGTCCATAATCTATATTTTTAAACTATTCTGTATAATCTCAACTTTTTAAACTATTCTGAATATAATTAGAGCTAGTAAAATAACTTATGGATTGAAATTTAATTGACGTGATGATATAATATTAAAAATTGTATTTTACTTTGTATCCTGCCACTATTGAAGTATCTGCAATTAATCTCAAGCCAAAATATATGGAAGGCTCTTGAGTTAAATTTTTATTTGCGTGTTGTTTTAAGTAAACGACCAAAAATTTTTATGCTTTTAATTTTTAGGCTGGCTGAGTTAGCCTCATATGAAGTGATTTTGAAATTCATTGTTAGGAGATTTCTGATTACATAGAAACCTTCAGAATGATAATGGCAGTTATGTAGTATCTTGTGTCTTATTTTCTTTTTTGAGGAAAATTTTTTATTTAACAATTAGGATGTGAAAAAACAGTTTTTTTGAATTCTAGGAAAAGCTATTATTTTTCAGGAAAAAAGTTTTAAACAAAAGTTGTGCGCATTAAAAATACCTACAAAATGAGCTAAGGCCTATCCAAATCAGATAATTTGTTAGTTATTGTAAAAAAATTGCTAAAATGGCTGTTGTTCAATTGTTTGTAAACAATAGAAAAATATATTGCAATAACTTTATACTGCACCTGAAGGAGCCTTTGGTTGCATACAACAAATGGGCGAAATTTCAAGTAAAAATATTTAATAGTTTTTTGCACAGTGAATTTGTATATAAATATTTTTTTTAATTGTTTATTCTCAGCGATCTTAAGGTCGTAGAGCGATCTGCGGGTACGAAAATGAAAGTTCCAGATTTATACTAACAATAAGAAAAAAGAACAAAATGAATTGTTACTTTTAAATTCTTGAAACAGGTAAACAAATTTGGGGTTCGTTTTTTCGTTATAATAAATAGAATAATTCTTCGATAATTGTTCGTATCGAAATGCTGGGCGCGATAGCTGAGATTTTGACGCACATTTAAAAAAAAATATGTACGATCACTAGAAGCTTATATAGAGTTTTTTTTAAATCGCTGCGGAATAGTTTATTAAGATTAAAGGATTATTTAAGTAAAAACTCATATGGAGATGATGAGACTATTGTACGCAGTAGTCTTAACTCAACTATTTCAAAATTATTGATGTAGCAATAGTTTAAAGTTGCACCTACTCCCAGAGTCAGAAAGTGAGCAGTAGAAGGGGGCATTCTTTCAGCCTGCGGCGCGCGGAAAGGAACGTAACTTGGATGCTTCAAATTTAACCAATGGATGATATGTTTTTATAAACAAATTATTGTTAAATATGGCAATAAAAAAATTGTTGCACTTTAATACATTTTATGCATAATTACAATTTTACCTTACTTACGTTCTTTTTAAATTGCGAAAAAATTATAACAGTGGTCAACAGTATACTATTAATTAGAAATATTAAAATTAAATTGATTTTTATTGTACCATTAATATTTATCGAGATATAACATGAAACAAATAGCAATATTTGTTGATAGCATTATTATTTTTCGAGATGTAGAATAAACTACATCTGACGATTATATTGTAAGCGATTATACAATCGAGAATTATTGTAATATTACTTTCAAAGACGATAAAAGTAATAGGGGAGAAAATAATTATGATTATGATAATGATGATAATTATGTCAATGATTAGAGCGATGATGACGATAGGAGTAATAATGATAATGACGATGAAAGTGATAATGATGATGATAATTATAATGATAATAATGAAACCGATAAGGGTTTCGAAAATGAGTGTCCATCAATATCTAAGAAACGAAAACGGAATAAATATTTTGTATAGATTCAAGCAAAAAATATGTATATCAGAAAAAAAATTGTATGTGAAAAATGTTCGTCCAATAAATTGAACAAAAATGTATTTTTCTTGTACAACCAATAATTTGGAGGCAAATGACAGTCCAAATTTGTTTCATGCTATAACTCTATAAATATTAATGGTACATTAACAATTAATCTGATTTCTCATATTCCTTATTAGTAGTATACTGTTGACCACTGTAACATTTTTTTCGCAATTTGAAGAGCACATACAACAATTTGTTTACTGCTATGTTTAACAATAATCTGATAACAAAAACATATCATCCATTGGTCATATCTCGTCGAAAAACCACGAGTTAAAAAAAAAAGATTCTACGCTTAATATTCGCAGAGATAATCCAAATTTTTCCGGCGAAACGAATGTGAAGCGTCCGAGTCACGTTTTTTTTCCGCTCGCCGCAGGCTGAAAGAACGCCCCCTCCACTGCTCACTTTATGACTCTTGGAGTAGGTCTAATTTTAAACTATTGCAACATCAACAATTTTGAAATCATTGAGTTGAAAACTGCTGCATACAATAGTTTCACCATTTCCCTTTTAGTTCCTACTTAAATAATCCCTTAATAATACACAACGCAGCAGCGATTTTTGAAAAAAAAAATTCTCTCTCAACTTCTAGTGGTCGTACAGAACATGTTTTATTAAATATGCGCCAAAATCTCACCTATCACGTCTACTTATCGGCATTTCGATATAAAACATTATAGAAGACTTATTCTGTTTGGTTCCTTTTTGCTATTGTTAGTATAAGTCTCGAACTTTCATTGGCACACTCGCAGATTACTGTACGATCTCTAAATCTCTGAGAATAAACAATCAAAATAACATAAAGTGTTGTAAACAAATTCACTGTGCAAAAAATGTTAAATATTTTTACTTGAAATTTTGCATATTTCTTGTATGCAACAAGATGCTCTTTCGGTGTGGTATAAAGTTAATGCAATATATTTTTCTATTGTTTATTACCAAATGAAGAAACATCCATTTTAACCCCTTTTTTATGCAATAACTAACGAAGAAATTTTCCAATTTGGATGGGCCTTATCTCACTTTGTAAATATTTTCAATGCGCATAACTTTTGTTCGAAACTTTTTTACTAAAAAGCAACAGCTCTTTTTAGAACTCACATCTTAATTAATAAATCAAAAATTTCCCACAAAAAAAAAATTAGACATAAGATACTTCATAATTACTATTTTCATTCTGAAGGTTTCTATGTACTCAGAAGTCTACTAACAATAAATTTTTTCCAGATGCTAATTCCTCTGGCTTATTCATCAAATATGTGGTTATAGCCATTAAACTAGATTTTTAATTTTATATGTTGTTACCATTAATCCATATTACTAAATCGTTTTAAATAATTATACTTAGGTCTATATCATTACTTTTTCATTACCCATTAAAATTGGATTTTTTTATATCATTATGTGCATATAAAGTATAATCTATTCACTAAATGCTTTGTTAGTCAAAGAAAATTAACAAGGATATTAACCTAATAGTTCTTGTTCAATTTATTTCTGAACATGGAACTATTTTAGTCATATTTATATAATAGCTGTCATTGCCCTGTATGCATTAAGTTCCGAATTTTAAATTGAGCGTTATTAGCAATTCAAAAAGCGGAAAAACTTATTTTAGAGCATTGTCAATTTCATATCAAGGAGCTCCATAAGATCTACACCAAAAAATTTCCCCCTAGAATCAACGTACCTCAGAACTAAATCTCGTTGTGTGGATGTTGATTAAAGTGATAATATTTTGGTTTATATCTGCAAATATGTTGATAAATAGTCCGAGGTCTTTTATTTCTTTACCGTCATCGATTCTACGCTATCATCTTCTGATTGTAATATATAAATTTGTTCAAAATGCTAATCGATACGTTATTTCCAGAACAGAGTAAAGTATGAATTTCTGGTTGCCTAGATTATTATTTGTATTGCTATTTTCAGAGTGTAAATAATATCTAACAATATTTACCGATAAAAATAAGTTTCTAAATTCTCTTTTTGTTGGTGTTTATTTTAAACTTTGCACTTAGAGTAGAAAATAGTTAAAGAGGTCACGGCCAGCAAAAGAACTGAAAGCAATATTAATATAAAATATTTCTGTTTGGCAAACATCAGAAAAGTCCCTCCCAGAAAACACGTTCAAACAAATCTATATTTGCTAAAATCTACTGAAATGATTGAAGATATCCTCATCTGTTATCCACTGTTTTACCTGGAGCACCAAAAACTACATTTCCTAAATAGGGCGGTAATAAGTTAACTCCATTTGTTGGCGTTAACAAAAGAAACGAAATTAAATTTTTAACATTGATTTTATTTCTCATAAATAATTAGTGAACGTAGTCCAACACAGAAAATTTTTAATAAATATATTTAAAAAATTTCATTGTACTTTGGCCCAGCGCCAGTAAAAAATCTACGAAAATGCCGTAGAAGAACTGCTGAAATACTGCTATTTAAACAGTTATTTCAGATTAATTGAGCTGGCAGATAAAAACACAAGTTCAATTAACATTCTGTGCGAAAACTAAGTTTTTTCTAGGTTACGCTTTGAAGTAGTGAGCATAACCACAACAGAAACACTAACTACACCTAAGAAAACTTTTCTAAACTTTAGAAGTTCTTTAATAATATCCAATTAGGCAAGGGTTGAGAGGAAGAAAAAATGGCAGGACACAGTCTGTACCAATGCACGGTTTCTTCTAGGGTTCGCTTCGAGATAATGCATTCAACTACAATAGAAGTATCTAGATACACTCTAGAAAGCTTGTCTAAGTGTTGAAATGTCATTAATCGAACACAGCTAAGTAAGGTTCTCTAAACACAACTAGCCTCATATTAGATCTTAGAGGTCATATTGACAAAAAGAATGTCCAAACTTCAAATATGTGTTAAGTCTATAGCATAACACAGATATTTTCATTTATAAATATTTTCAGTTTCCACCTCTATTGGAGTCTACATTATTTATCCACAATACAATAACCGTTACGTTGTAATTTAAATAATAGCACATTCTTATTCTATGTAACTGCCAAGTAACTTAATATTATTTAACAAAGGATGTGGAGTCTTACATTGATTTATAAATGCAAGTGTCAAACTTATTATTTTGTTTGCGCACGGAAGCTGATTAACTGTTAACAGACAAACACCAGACTTGTTTTCGTTATTTACAGGTTTCTATAAGACATTCTCTAATTTTTTTGCTAACCCACAAATTTATGTCAAGAATCATTTCTTACTTAACTTGGTATGCTAAATCTACATCTGTTTACCAATATTTATCTATCACATCACTATTTTGAGATATTTTAATCAAAATATGACAAATTAGCCATTTTAAGCATATTTGTTCTTGAATATTCTCAAGCTGAAGTTGACATGAAAAAATGTATGCAAATCAATCATAAAAGCTACAATGGAACCTGGGTAAATAACTTTAATATATAGTCACAGAATGTGTGTACTTGGAAACTATCGGGATTGGACAAAAATAGTTAAAAGAGACGACTTGGCAGTAGTAAAATTCATTCCCATTTTTTTTTTATCACTGTACCTGCCATTTTCAATATATATGACCACACTTCAGATTTGGACTGCCATATTGTATCTGCCATTTTTATTTTTTATAGTCAGATGACGAATCTGAAGTTATTTTGTTTCGAGGTCCCTTTTAACTATTTCTGCAATGTATAAAGAGTATGAGAGCTAGCCTAACTCACAAAAGTTCTACACACAATTTGTGACTATATATTCAGGTCCTCTCCTGGGCTTTACAATTCATTTCTCTAGATTTTTCCGTGTAGCATTCAAATTTGTTTACCAATATGCCCTATCACCTCTAATTTTTGAGATATTCAAGTCTGAATGTTCAATATTTCAAAATTCTCACAGCCAATGTTGGTAAACGAATTAAGATTCAGAAGACCAAATTACGTAGCCTTTTTTATGAAAAAGTAGATCTTTGTAGGTCTGTGTCATATAATGATGATAAAATACGAATATTTACATATTATTACCTGTCCATTAATTACATAAGAAAAAGAATATACTTCATTTTTAAATTTTACTTTCTTGATTCACTAACATTATATGTAAACTAAATTTCTAATTCCTAGAGATGCAAGATTTACCTTTAATTTTTGATGACTGATGAGACAGTGTATAAATGTTAAAAGAGCCAATAAATGCATTTAAATTCATTATGATGTAATAAAGGTAGCAACATAAAATTTGGAAGCAAAGTTTAGTTTGCCAAGTTTATTGACAGCGAACTTCAATAGATATCATTATTTTCTCTTAAAATTTAATGTTAAAAAACATTAGCAACTTCTAATTTTCGGAATTTTTTCCTAATTTTACATAATATAAACTAAATAATTTTAAAAGCCCCTGTTTATTAACAATGTTTATGAAATTTGGAAAAGTTATTAACCTCGATAAATAACGCCATCTGTTGATTGATACATGCTACATACGTTCATAATACACCCTGTTGTGGTATATATAGAAATGTGAAAATATTTTATTAATTTATGTTTATTTCTCCAAAAATTTAATTCTAAATATAATGATTAAAATCGGATAAAGCTATCCGGAATTGATATTATTTTTTGAATAACAACATTTTCCCCCCTTCCCTTTATTTTTATAGTTAGAACAAAAGATTGACTTCAAAAGTTTTAAATTTTTAGCAGCAGATATCAAAAACATAAAAGGGAACCTTTTTTATATGTTGTCAAAATTGTCTATAAATATTAATAACCATAATAATCTATGTATTTTATAAAAAATGTTAAGGGCATGCAAATTATACCAAAAAAAAAATCCCTAACTATTCCTAAATAATTCAACAAAGTTTTCTACAAGTCACATGATATAATGTTACATCATTCATATTTTCCTAGAAAGAAATGTCTATTTGGTAACCGTATTAATATCCAATTGTATAAACTTCTTATTCATGAAAATTAAAGTTTCTACAATTCTAGTAAAGGGATTTTTTCTTTTAAAAGTTCTGTGGCAGGGATTACATGAAAATTGTGCATAAATAGGACAAGAACTAAATTTGTATTATCTATAAAACGAGAAATGAAAAATATTTGTCAAACTTACGGATTGCTGCGTTAACTATATCGAAGACTCCCAAAAGAAGAAAACTTATTCCCAAAATTTTCCACATAGTTTTAAAATACCGAATAGCTGTTCTCTCAAATTGCAACTAAACTCATTGTGGATTTTTCTTGGCTATTTATATATTAATTTTGACAATTAAAGCAAAAACTATGAGCAGTAATTATATATTTTTTTAATAAAATTAACCTTGTTTACCAGAAAATTTTTAAAAAGGTGTTTTTTTTTTCAGGAAAATATATTATTAATATTATTACCACAATTATTACGTGGAAATAATCTATTTTACAGGGTGAAGCGAAACTTAATTTTTTATTAATCAATATTGTTACGAAAGACTAGGAAGAAGTTATTGGTATGCCCTCGTATATAAATATTCCGATGGATTACTTATATTTCTAGATAGATCTTAACTTTTATATTAGTAAGTTCTAAATTTGTATAGAAAATTCTATAGGTACATAAATAGGAATAGAATAAGAATTTTAATAGCGTTATATAGTTGTATTTGTATACTGAAGTTAGTAATAAGACAATTGTATTTTAGCTATGTTAAAAAATAGTTAATATAAGTGCTAGAAGTATTAGTGAAAGGTATTTTATTCTAGGAGCCAAGTGAGCGATTTGAAATGACAATTTGTGTCAGAACTGATGATTATCACTTGGGTTCCAGAAAATTGTATCGGAAATTAGAAGATATAGAGAAAAACGGATTTCAATCTTGGATTTGTTATCAAGTTAAAATATGACTATTTTCTGACAAAGTTCTAGAACATTCAGTTCAAAAGAAATGGCGAAAAAAAGACTTTACCATCGGATTTGTCATTAATTAAGAAGCTTAAAACCGAATTTTCGACAAATTTCTAGAATATTTTATTTGGAAATTAGGAAAAATAGCGAAAAACTGACTTTACTATCCAATTTGACATCAATAAAGAAGCTTCGAACCGAATTTTGGAAACTAATAGAGATAGCGAAAAACGAACTTTATCATTGAAGATGTCATTAAGAAAGAGGCCTAGAACCGAATTTTCGACAAAATTCTAGAACATTCTAATTGCAAGCTAGGAGAGATAAGGAATTATCATCAAGAATGAAGTTTAGAACGGAGTTTTCAGGAATATTTTAGTTAAATACTAGACAGCAGACAGTCAAAATTGAGCAAATAAATAAAGCGTTTGCTGATATTTTTATCGAAGTCACATTTCCAGGTAGTCTCATATTTTATGTTAGTAAGTTCTAGATGTGTATAGGAAATTCTATAAGTATATAATTGCAGATAGGATAAGAGTTTTAATAGAGTTGTACAGTTGTATTTAAATAGTGAAAACATTAAGAACTAGTAATATGCTTCGATCATACATAAACAAAAATAGATTTATTTGAAGGCGGTTTATGATCGGGGGGGAGAGGCTTTTTGATGTTTGACAGACATAAATATGTTTACTTTTCTTTTTTTTTTTAGTCGCTTGTCGTGACTCTTTTCAGTGTTTTTAAGTGTTAGAAATTACTATAAATGCAAAGTTTACAGTTAATATTGTCACAAAGAGGATTTAAAAACTTATTTCTTTGGTAGATATTGTTAAATATTGTTTACATATTGAAAATAATAATAAAAATAATTTAGGCAAGCATATATTCATAGTTTTATGTATTCGTTGACTTACCGATTATCATGTGATACTTGTTTAAATAATGTAATTAGAAAAGGATGGCATTAAATCGGTATATGTGTACCAAGAAATGAAATATATACTCTTTATCAACAATTTTTTAAATATAAATAAAACTATTATTACGTTATTTAGTGTTCAAACAATTGGGCTCTAGTTCTGACGTTTTGCTAATTCGAAAGGGGTATGTTCGAAGGTAATAAGATAGTTGTGTTTTAGCTATGTTAAAACGTATTTAATATAATTATTGAGAGTATTAGTGAAATATGTTGTGTTTTATTCTGCGAACTGGACGATCTAAAAAGAGACAAAATTGTAACCATGTGTATAATTTCAATTCTGAGTGTAACACAGAAGCGGGTCATTTCTACTAAATTAGATCATTATTTCTGTCGTCAAGAAATAAGGTTATAAAATTTAATTTCTTTGTTGTTCGAACAACTATTGCTTCGAGAACAAAATTTCCCAGATTTTTATTAAAATAGTAAACATAAAATAAAATTGATATGTTAATATCATCCATATCAACTTTTAAGAAAATACAATGAGGCTTTTCTAAATATATTCATGCCCATTTAAGAAAAATTAGCTCATTTAAAATTGTGAGAAAATAAATCATAAACCAGAGTTACGATTCTTTTAATAGCTTGCCAATCAAGTTTATAAAGTTGAAAAATGAAGTTACAGAAGGTATTTTAAAAAACAAATGAGAGATTATGGATAAAAAAAAGCTAGTTTATGGCAGCTCCTCTGTGTATTAGGATTTATATAATTTAAATAAAGTTTAGTGTTATATAATTTTCACTTATGGGGAATTTCACCTGAAATATTACAGTGGCTTTTTTTCTTTGAATACAAAGCATATTATGTTTTGAAAAGGAGATTTTTGATATAATTTTCTGATAGTAAGGTAAAGTAAAGTTTATTTCGCTTCAAAATATTACAAACGTTGATGCAAATATTAAATAAATTGATAATATGAGCTCGTCATTAAAGAAACATTCAAATATAAACTTTACATACATAAAAAAAAATACGAACATTTTACTAATTACTCAAAGAGAATCGGAGATCAAATTCAGATAAAATAATTTATACTAGTACAATATGAAAAAAAAAATGTCCACCGAGCAACAGCTCTTATTAAAAAGAAAAGACTTTTTGCTTAGTTTCACTGCTACATAGGCCTGTAGGCTATCGCCTGCCCATCAAATTTTATAATCGCTTCCAACTCAAACAACACATATATAAACCCTAAGCTGATGCAATATTATGATTTCGGAACTGATCGTGAACATATATTTTAAGGTGATTTCAAGGTCAACCTCACTTTCGATTGTCCGACTCAGTTGAAGTTTGGTACACATATATAAACCCGATGATACTATAATATTATGATCTTGAAATTGATCTTGAATGTCTATTCCAAGGTCAACTTCACTGCCGATTATCCGATCAAACTGAAATTTGGTACACACATTAAATCCGAGGACAATGCAATAATATGACCTTGAAACCGACTTGAGACGTATATTTCAAGATCAACTTCCAATTATCCAGTTAAGCTGAAATTGGTGCACATATATAAACCCTAGGACAATGCAATATTAAGATTTTGAAACTGATCTTATTGGAAATTCATTCTATACCGGGTGTCAACGAATCTATTAGACAAGTCATAATTTCTAGAGTATTATTTGTATCAAAATGAGAATTGGCACAGGTAAATGTTATGTGAAGAGGAGAGTTTTCGCATATTTTCCACTTTCCGTTCACTTCCGGTTTCACCGGAAATGGCCCCGGTTTTGAATTCTTAAATAGAACACACTGCATATTTTAACATCTTTGGATTTCTGAGACAATTCTAGATCAGAATGGGACATTTTAAAAACTTTTTACGTCTACTTCATTTTTTTAAAGCCACTTTTAAAATTGCATCTAGGTGGCCATGATCGGACGCATCTAACGGTCTTAGGTGATGTCAAAAAAATAAAATCGAAAAGTTTTAGTGACTAGTATGAAAGACAGGAATTGGATTAAAAATTTAACAAAATTAACAAAAAACTAACAAAGTAAACTAATAACTTAGACGTCGCACTTAAAATATTTGAAAGTGCAGTAGCTGAATTTGTTAAAAAGTTTAGTGTAGTAAATGTTCAAAGTGCATTCATTCTTTTTCACGACACATTTCAGCTCGTTCAATTGTTTCTCTCAACACGTTTTGTAGCATTTGGGGCGTTATACTTCTAAATGCCCGTAAAATTCTTTCTTCTAATATTTCAAGAGTAGCTGGGACTGGTCCATAGTAAACCCTTTCTTTAACATATGTCCAGGCAAAGAAATCGAGCGCAGTAAGATCCGGTGAGCAGGCTGGCCACCGTACCGGACCATTGGTTGCAATAATTCGATTATTAAAATGCTCTACTAAATAATTAAGAACTTCTCTAGTATTGGCGGTGCTCCAGCTTGTTGAAAGTAAATTCGCCGTAAAACTGCTAAAGGTATATCATTGAGATGATTTTCGATTTCATTTTGAAGAAAACCTAAGTATCTAACCCCTGTTAACTGACCTTAAAACAATATTAGCCCAATTATTCTGTTTCCAACGATACCAGCCCAGACATTGACGCCAAATCTTTCTTGAAAATTGCCCTCTCTCATTTCATGTTGATTTTGTTGAAGCAGCCAATCATGTGTGTAACTGATATTTAAATGCTCGATATCCATGCTTTTTCAGTATTTTTCTTGCTGATTCATAACTAATTTGCAGTTCTTGACTAATTTTTCTTAACGAAACTGTTTTATCAACCTCAACCATAGCAAGTACGTTAATCTGAGTCTATTCATTTATGATAAACCTCTGTTCCGCCTCTTGATTTCCTATTTGCCTAAAACGAGTCTCGACATACAGAAAATACTGATGGGCTGGATGTTGCCGATTCGGATATCTACGAGCATACAACTCGGCAGCATTCCTTGAATTTCTATGACACTCTCCAAATATTAATAACATATCCACTTTTTCACTTTGAGTATACATTATTTTAACGAAAATTTAAACTAAACTTAACGAAAATTAAGAAACTTTTACGTCTGTTCTTAGAGCGTATGTCACTGTCATTATCTACTTAAGTGAGTGCTTTGTTTTCCAAAGAAGACTTGATAAAAACAGTTGCAAATTATTATGCATCATGGCTGTCCATGGCGCACTTGTCATAAGTAAATAAATTATCCAGTATTTTGCTTAATAATATTTAATTTCTGTTCTTATGTCTAATCCAATCGCAAATAAATTAGTACCGTTAGATTCGTCAAAAAATGCTTTTTTTCGAAAAGTAGTTGTCAAAAAGGGGTCGCCATTTGAAAATTAATAGTTAGAAATGAAAACGTAATTTTGTCAACTTGTCTTATTCCTGTCTTTCATACTAGTAACTAAAACTTTGCGATTGATTTTTTTGACATCACCTAAGGCCCTTAGATTAGTTTGCGTCCGATCATGGCCACCTAGATGCAATTTTAAAAGTGGCTCTAAAAAAATGAAGTAGACGTAAAAAGTTTTTAAAATGTCACATTCTAATCTAGAATTGTCTCAGAAATCCAAAAATGTTAAAATATACAGGGTGTTCCATTTAAAAATTCAAAACAGGGGCCATTTCCGGTGAAACCAGAAGTGGCCGGAAAGTGGAAAATATGCGAAAACTCTCCCCTTCACATACCATTTACCTGTATTTTGATACACATAATACTCTAGAAATTATGACTTGTCTAATAGATTCGTTGACACCCGGTATATATATATATATATATATATATATATATATATATATATATATATATATATATATATATATATATATATGTATATACAGGGTGTCCAAGATAAGGATCCTAAGCATGGGGATCTCGGAAACAGTTGGAGATACGAGGTCGGTTAAATTAGAGAAAAGTTGCGCAATTTAGTGCTAAATTAAACGCAATTAAAAAAATTTAAAAATTTCAAACAGTTCCGGAGATTTCCGGAAAAAAACGAAATTTGGCAAAATCGTTTTTAATTTTTGCAGGCTTTATTTAAAGAGATATCAGAAAATAAAAGGTAGATTCTCATTGCCACTTTCTATTTTTTATAATTTGGTCTAAACAAAATTTAAATCCGACGTTTCATTTCTGAGATACCATCATGGACTTTCATTTTTTATATGGAACAAAAAAAAGTATTCCATGTATTTGATAGCATTTTTTATTACAAATTCAACGGTGTATCACCCTTGCATATCGAATACGTAGTTCAAGTACTTTCCATAAGAGCTCCGTGAGAGCGAGAGAGAAAGGTATATCAGTTTTATAAAAGCCAATGAACTACACACTTGATATGCAAGTGTGATACACCGTTGAATTTGTAATAAAAAATGCTATCAAATACATGGGATACTTTTTTTTGTTCCATATAAAAAATGAAAGTTCATGATGGTATCTCAGAAACGAAACGTCGGATTTAAATTTTGTTTAGACCAAATTATAAAAAATAAAAAGTGGCAATGAGAATCTACCTTTTATTTTCGGATATCTCTTTAAATAAAGCCTGCAAAAATTAAAAACGATTTTGCCAAATTTCGTTTTTTTCCGTAAATCTCCGGAAGTGTTTGAAATTTTTAAATTTTTTTAACTGCGTTTAATTTAGCACTAAATTGCGCAACTTTTCTCTAATTTAACCGACCTCGTATCTCCAACTGTTTCCGAGATCCCCATGCTTAGGATCCTTATCTTGGACACCCTGTATATATATATATATATATATATATATATATATATATATATGTAAGTTTAATTTTTAAAGGATTTTATTTAGTTTCACTGCTTATGTCGTTTGAACTGTCGACAAAACTCTATCAAAATCATCATATAATTGATTAACTGAATAGCTCTTGATAAACTGGGATATCTTGTATCATGAGAATTTGAAGAAGTTAAAAAGTTTATAAGGAAGCGTAATGATATTTTTGAAATAAAAGATGATAATACCGGTAGGACGAAAATCATCCAGAATGAAGTAAGTACTAGTAGTGTACAATTAATATGCCAGCTACCCATAAAACTTCCCATAGACAAATACCAGGAAATGGAATTACTTGTAGACAAAATATTGAATAAAAGACATAGAAAAATCGTCTATATCTTGATCATCTCCTGTAGTTTGTGTTGACTACAGGAAGCTTAACGAAGTTCCTAAGAAAGACAGCTATTCCTTTCCTAGAATTGTCGACACTTCCACAACGTCAGTTGGATCATAATATTTCTCCACACTGGATCTAAAAAAAGGATATTGGCAAGAAGGTATCTAATATAAAGACAAGAAAAAGATTGTTTTTTTCACTGGTGCTGTTTTGTATTATTTTAATGTTATGCTATTCGGACTTTATAAAACTTTTGCTACCTTTAAGCGACTAATCAAAACTGTACTGCGATGTCTTATATGAAAAACAAATCTAGTCTACTTTGATGATGTCATGGTTATGGGAAAAATAATTCAATACATACGGAATTTAAGGAAAGTTTTGGCAAGAATTAGAAATGCTCATAATCGACCTAAGCCCAAGAAGTGCATACTGTTCCAAGAAAATCCACACAGATGAACGAAAAATTTAAAGATCGGCTCTAAACACGTGACAAGAATGAATTGAGAAAATTTCTCGGGCTACACACATACTATAGAATATTTTTACTGAAGAAAAGATTCCTTATCGACAAAAGCATTCCGAAAACTAAAGCACCCTTATGTTCCAGTACAATTTTAGGCTACCCACCCAGGTCAGGACAACTTCATATTAAATACTGATTCCAGCAATATAGGGATAGGAGCTGTATTGTCTCAGATGCACGATGGTCATAAACGAGTTACTGAAGATTTCAGTCGAGTACATTGAAAGTCCGAAAGAAATTATGGTGCCACGGGGCAAGAAGTGCTCGCCATGATCAATGCTACATAATATTTTTATACGTATTCGTATGGATAGGAATTTTTGATAAAAACAGTCCATGTAGCTCGAACGGCTTTTAAATATGAAGCAACGTGAACGGCAAATAGCAAGATGGCTTGAAAAACTACAACACTATAATTTTAAAATCAAACGTAGACCAGGAAGATTGCATAATAATGTAGATGCCTTGTCAAAGAGACAATGTAAGGAAAAATGCAAGAAAGTTTGTAACTATAGCAAAATAGAACAAAAAGTTTCTTAATCAGAGAGTCCTTTGTGAAGTTATGTAATAAGTATTATGTTGGTATCCTTTTGAATTGAAGGCTATTAATATAGATAAACCACTTCTAGGAACAGATAAAGGGAACCAATACATCTTAGTTGGTATTGGCATTTGTCAATCCTAACTAGGAAACTTCAACAGTAGCTTAAGTCAACAATATGTTTAGCCAATTTGGAATTCCTTTAGAACTACTTGCTGACGAAGAACATAATTTTGAATCTAAGGTTTTTCAAAAGCTCTGCGAACTACTTGGTATCCATAATACCCTGCCAACGACTTTACATCTTCAGTCAAATTGCATGGTTTGACGATTTAAAAGAATCCCTGGAGATCACGTCTGAAAGGTAGTGAACGGACATCGAAAAGATTGGGACAAATATTTGTCAATCTTCTTAATGGTCTAAAAACAACAGTTCAAGAAACTACTGGAGTTAAATTAGCCAATGTCTTATTTGTAAGGGATCTTGGATCGTCATGTATAAAGATTAAGAAAAAAGATGAATGCCTTATAAGAGGAATTGCAATGCGTTCATGAATTAGTTAGAGATCGCATGGATCAGGTCACAGGCAGAATTATGATATGACATCAAGGCAAACTTGGAAGGATTCCAAGAAGGTGTCACAGTTTGATTATGCAATCCACAGAAAACGAAATGCAAATCACATAAGTTGACGATAAAGTGTTCTGAAGAGAATCAATAATGTGGTTTATAGAAACCAACGAAGCTCCAAGGACTAAATGAAAATATTATACTTCCTTAGGTTGAAGCTATACCACAGAAATATCAAAGCTGATCTAAACGATCAGAATTAGGAGGGGCAGGTAATGATAACTACCTTCAAATAACCCTGTCCTTTATTGAAATAAGATCTCGAGGCTTTCGTTAATCGTGTTTATGGTGAGGTTGCCTACTTGTACTCTAGAATGTTCTATAGGTGTATATAAGTAAGTAGAATATGAGCTAAGAGTAATAATTTAACAGTGAAAGTGTAAACGAATAGTTAATAAAGAATGAAAAAAAAATACTCAGTGATGTTGTTATTCGAATCCAGTATAAGCAGCGAAATCGTATTTTTCAACAAAAAAAAACAACATTCTTTTCGATAAAGTTTGCAGACACAGGCTTCCAGTTAGCTTCAAGATAGACGTGCAACAAAATTTCAGAAAAAAAAAAACGATAACCCCAATAACTGTTATGAAACCCTAAAATACTGCGTATTTGACAAGCACTTGGCCTTTTTTATTTATTTGCAGAATATTGAGCATTTAAATTTCTGGTAAAATATTTTCTTTCTGGTAGACAATGAGTTTGGAAAAAAGAGGTTTTCATTTTAGATACTATACTAAGGATCTAATTTATTTTTATTATTATTCATCAATTGTATTATATTTGTGGTGCTTTCAAATAATAATTTTAATAACGAAAATAATAGCACAAATTCAGAGACCCCTTGAGCCAGAAAAAGCAATGCAGGTATGGATGTCGAATATAAGAGACATTCCAGGATGTCAATAATTTACCGCATCGGATATCAAGGATAGACACTACAAGACAGATTAAATCTATTGTATAATAAAAAGAATAATATACACAGAAAATCACATTTTTTTTTGAAGAAATGCATAAATATGGGGAATGGAGTGGATCCTAAAGAAAAATCGGACATCCAGCCAAGGGAACTGGATACTGTTCAAGAGAATTAACTTTTAAAATTTTAATTTTATTAATATTTACCTATAAAAACTGAATAATATTATAAATAATATTTATTTACACAATACAATATTTTGCAAAACATATTGCAGTATTCGGGGTTGTAAATTGTAAAATAATGTAAATATGGGATCATATCCATAAGAATGAAACCATTCATTAGGACTTAAGATATAAAAAAAGGATTTGGACTGACTTACTCATTTATATTTTTTTTTTCGAAAATTCTGAAACACGTCAAGTTTAATCCTTATGTTATTCATAAAATATATTTTCAACTCCATTTAGTTTCATAATCTTTAGAATTCAACTACATGAATGGAGTTGAAAATCATGGTTCTTGGGTTTAGATCGTCTCAAATTGAAATTATTATCCAACGTTTCGTCTACGATTACACGATGCATCTTCAGGGATCTTTACTCTACGAGATAAGAACACTGAATGACTATTGAGGAGCAACAGTCCGGTATTTATACCCGACTGGTGCTCAGCTAACCGTGATCCAGCGTTATAATCGATTTCCACGTGAGATGTAGACCATAACCTGCATTTCTATTATTTTAGGTATTTACAAATTTCGATTAAATCTCTAATTTTACGTTTAAAGAAACCAGGCACTGAAACTAGCACCTTAGTTTCTTCTACATTAAAAGTGTGACCTGAGCAATGTTGGTGTTCAGCTATTGCTGACTGTACAATTTGTTTCTTTTTTATACATCTTTTATGTTCCTTAAGCCTAGTGGATATAGGCCATCCTGTTTTACCTACATACACTTTACCATAAGAGCAAGGTATCTTACATACGCCTTCTGTTGGAAATGGAATTGCGTCCTTTAGAAACTTCAAACATTGTCCAATTTTCTTACATGTGTTTAAAATTGTCCGAATATTTAATTTTTGGAACAATCTGCCAATCTTGTTGGTGGTTCCGTGTATGTAAGATAAGACAACACTGTCTATAGGAGGTTCATTTATGACATTTTGTTTAGGAGTTGGGTTTTTATATTTAATAATAGAACGTCTTATATCTTCAGCGCAATATCCGTATCCTCTCAGAACATTAGTCAGTTTTTCTGTTTCTGATTTCAGTGATTGTTCATCATATAGTGAGCAGAAGGCAAGGCGTTTCCTTCGAAAGCTTCCATAAAAATATTAGCCACCACAGGTGATAGCGGAGATCCCATGGCCTCTTCCTAAGTTTGAAGTAAAATAGGTGGATATCAGACATGCTATAATTAATTCTAGTAGGGTGGAGTCCATGTTGTTGTTTCGTAATATATCAGATATTATGGAAACTGAGTCACCTATAGAAACATCTGTTTTCTACATCAAAACTGACCAATATGTCTCCGGTCCCTAATTGGATAATTTTTAATCTTTGCACAAAGTGTCCAGAGTTTTTAACGAAGGATTCGGTGTTTCCTGTAAAGGGTGCAGATCACTTTCATAATTTCCGGGATCATCTAAATCAACAACACCCTAGCATAAAATTCACTATGGAAATTGAATCAAATGATGCCCTTCCCTTTCTTGATGTACCAGTTCAAAGGAAAGAAAATGGCAAATTAGGAGATTCTGTGTACAGAAAACCAACACATTCGAATTGATATCTCAATGCAACATCACACCATAATTTTTCTCAAAAACAATCCGTCATAAACTCTTTGGTACATAGAGCTCTTTCAACATATTACGAACAATCACTGAAATCATAAACAGAAAACTGACTAATTCTCTGAGAGGCAAAGGATATTGTGCTGAAGACGTTCTATTAATAAATATTAAAACCCAACTCCTAAACAAAATGTCATAAATAAACCTCCTATGGACAGTGTTGTCTTACCTCACATACACGGAACCACCGACAAGATTACCAGATTGCTCCGAAAATCAAGCACTCGGGCAATTTTCAACACATGTAAGAAACTTAGACAATGTTTGACGTGTCCAAATGATGCAATTCCATAACAAACAGAAGGGGTTTACAAGATACCTTACTCTTGTGGTAAAGTGTATATAGGTGAAACAGGGCGGTCTATATCCACTAGACTTAAGGAGCATGAAAGATGTATAAAAAAGAAACGAATTGTACAAACTGCAGTAGCTGAGCACCAGCACTGCTCAGGTCAAACTTTTAATGTAAAAGAAACTAAGGTGCTAGCATCAGTGTTTCTTTAAACGTAAGATTAGAGAATCAATCGATATTTGTAAATATCCAAATAATATTAATAGAGATGCAGGTTATAGTCTACATCATACGTGGAAATCGATTGTAACGCTGGATTACGGTTCGCTGAGCGCCAGTCGGGTATAAATACCGAGCTGTTGATCCTCGATAGCCATTCAGTGTTCTAATCTCGTGGAGTAAAGATCTCTGAAGATGCCTCGTAGGCGGCATGCCGGATAATAATTCCAATTTGACACGGTCCAAACCCAAGAACCATGATTTTCAACTTAACCAAAGCCTTGAAAACTTTCGTCCTTTATTACATGAATGGAGGTTTGCCCTTATCAAAATAAAAGATCATATCTGTGGGATTTCAGCCACCATAGTTTTATGTCGCCTCCAAGAACAGGCAATTTCTTTTTTTTGTGAAGTTATCTTGAGGTATAAAAGAAAAGTATTTGGAGTTTTTCACCCATATTTATTAGTTTTTTTTTTCGAAAACCCTGTGATGCATCAATAAAATATTTTCAAATAATTTCGTTTATTTTGATTTTTAGAATTCACATACACTAAAGAAGTTTATGCTTACCCTTATAGAAAATAAAAGATTTTATCCATGTTCCAGACAACAAGTAATTTCGTTTTTGTTTTGTGAAGATATACAACAGCAAATACATATTAGTTTATTACTAATAGTGAAATGATTATATATTTTCCGTCAGACTAAACACGCATTTCTATACACTGATTTACCCATTAATTAACATTTAACATCGGGAAAATTACCTTTGAATTTTGATGATCTTTGAATGAATGAATGAACGAATTGGTGAGTATCTGTGTATGTATTGAATTTTATAGTACTGCTTTAAATAAATTGACTAGCAATTCCAATATATGAGGCGCTCATTAAGGCTACTAAGTAGTGCTGGTTTAACTTGACAGATACTCTACCGTGTCCTCAGATCCAACTCAGATAGTTCAAAATCATCAACTTCGTCTTAATTAAGTACGATATCTCAATTTACTGTATTCCTCACGTAGGCAACTGTTAAAATTATTAGATACCTTAACTTGACTTGAAATTCGCGTTGCACTAGGTGAATGTACCGGAATGCCACTAAACTAGGGGTATGTGTATATTAAAATTTCCAGTCCATAAAAATAGCAATCTATATGTTTGTATATAAATATTTTCTACGTTGACTTTCAACTTTGAATAATATTCTGGGTATTCTTAGTATTGATTTTTAATAAAAAATTGCGATTTCTAATAATTTGTATGTATTTTGTGGTATAAATTTGACTAATTATTAAAATATCTACAGGAGCAAATTCCATTTTTAAAGTAGCAATTATGTTCAAGTACAAAATTAATTAATTTTTTTATTATATTTAAATAATTGGATCATTACCTAAATAAGAAAATTTAACTATAATATCTACGTCAAATCTGAGCGACTTTAATGATCCTTATAAATATATGAATTATAAAATCTATGTGACAAATTTGCAATAATTTAAAATTATCTTGAAAACTATATATATATATATATATATATATATATATATATATATATATATATATATATATATATATATATATATATATATATATATGAAAACTAACAGTAAGCTTACAAAGAGACTTACATTAGGTTTTTCTTCCTGAAAGATTATCACAAGCTAAGACGGAACTTTTTCCATAAAATTTGTCACAAACATTAGGTAATTACTGGTGGTGTTCACAAATATTGCTTGAAAGATTCCAGAATGCAATATTTGTTGAAAGATTATAGAAAGCTTTCTTGTAAGTTTACATATATATATATATATATATATATATATATATATATATATATATATATATATATATACATCCCCCGATTGGCTCAGTTGGTAAGAGCTTGGACTTCCAACCAGGAGGTCCCCGGTTCGAATCCTGGGCCCGACACTGGGCTTTTTTCATAAATAAAAAAGTTCAGAAAAATCCGGGGGAACAATGGTCTGTTGGTAAATGGCAAAAGCCAATAGACGACAACACTTGCCCCTTATCAACCCGCATTGAGGCAGCGTGATAAGGTATGCCTCACAACCCCTTAAAAAATGGCGAGTTTGAAAACAAATACGGACAGTGTACCCCAGGTGGGTATCAAATCCCACACCTTGAATAAGGTCTGCCTCGAGGATTCTGGGGGAGGCAAAAATTCGCTTGTTCCAACAACTTTGTACATAGCGTCCTATAACTGCAGGTCGTTATCGAACCAAACCAAACTCACTGAGTTAGAGAATGAAGCAGTTAATATTAAATGGGATATTATAGGCATCAGCGAAGTAAGACGGAAAAACGAAGATCTCATTGAACTTAAATCTGGCAATATCCTCTATCACAAAGGTACAACAAATGGCCGAACGAGTGGTGTAGGATTCCTAATCAATAAGAAATGGAAAAATAGGATAGTCGATATCACCAACACCTCAGATAGAGTAGCTAGCCTAACTCTCCGACTATCAAAAAGATACACCATTCAAATTGTACAAGTATACGCACCAACAATCTCATACCCAGATGAAAGTATAGAGGAACTCTACAATGAAATAACGGAGGTGCTAAATAAGAACAAAAGTCAATTTAAGTATATAATAGGAGACTTCAATGTTAGAGTGGGGAAAAGGGCCAATTTAGAACAATGTATAGGAAATTTCGGATTTGGGGATAGAAACGAAAGAGGTGAAAGACTGGTTCAATACGCACATTTCCAGAACCTATCAATAGGCAACACCTACTTCAAGAAAAATCCAAATAGAAAATGGACGTGGATAAGTCCTGACGGAAAAACTAAAAATGAAATTGATTTCATCCTAACCAACAACATAACAACCCTACAAGATGTAAGCGTTCTTAATAAGTTTCGGACAGGTAGTGATCACAGACTAATCAGAGCTCGAGTAGTTCTCAATACAAGATTAGAAAGAATAAAATTAATACGAAAACCAACATCTGGAATAAATATCGCTAACTTACAAAACAACTCAGAACAATATCAAGACCTAATTAGTGAAAAACTACAAGACGCAACAGATGGCTCACACTTGATGGAAACGATCCTAAACTGCGCCAAGGAAATTGGAGGACCACAACCACGTAACCACAATAGAAAACTCTCCGATGAAACGAGAGCTCTTCTGAAACAACGAAGACAAATGAAAATCAGCTCGAACATAAACCGAATAGAATACAGGGAGCTGTGCAAAACGATAAGAAAGAAGATTGCAGAAGATATAAAATCCTATAACGAGAGGCTTGTGGAAGATGCAATCGAAAATCATAAGAGCTATAAGAAGACAAAAAGCGCATTAACCATCGGTAAGAAACAAGTAATAGCACTGGTGAACGGAAATGAAAGAATAACAAACAGGGATGAAATAATAAAAATCATAACCAAATTCTATGAGGACTTATACAAAATACCGGCACATCAGGAAGTAGAGGAAGGGACAACTATAGCACAAGAAGATGTTCCAGAAGTTCTTGTGGAGGAAGTAGAAGCAGCTCTTAGGAGCATGAAGAACGGCAAGGCAGCTGGGAATGACGGTGTCACATCTGAACTCATAAAATACGCCGGAAACTCAACTTGGAAAATCTTAGCCAACATATACACAAACTGCCTAAAATCAAGACGTATTCCGAAACAGTGGAATAGCGCTAATATAATCCTAATCCACAAGAAAGGTAGCAAAGAGGACCTTAAAAATTACAGACCAATTAGCTTGCTACCAGTAATATACAAAATATTCACAAAAATAATTAACAACAGAATACAGAACACACTTGATGCTGCTCAACCTCGAGAACAAGCAGGCTTTAGAAGTGGCTTCAGCACAATGGATCATATTCAAACACTACGAGAAATTATGAGTCGAACAAAAGAATATGATCTGCCACTGACATTAGCTTTCATAGACTTTGAAAAGGCATTCGACTCAATATACCCAAGAGCAGTTATAGAAGCTCTAGTCGACCAGGGAGTGGATAAGCCTTACGTAGAAATGCTAGCCAACATATATAGAGAGTAATATAGAGTAAATGTATACAAAGATACCCCAGAATTTCCAACTCAGAAAGGAGTCCGACAAGGTGACGCAATATCCCCCAAGCTATTTACAGCCACTCTAGAAAGTATCTTCCGCAAAATAGACTGGGAAAATAAAGGTCTATGTATAGACGGTGAATATCTAAATCACTTAAGATTCGCTGATGACATCGTTCTGATTGCTAAAAATCCTGAAGAACTGCAGGAACAAATTAATGATCTGAACATTGCCAGTAACAGAGTTGGCTTAAAGATGAACCTAGCAAAAACAAAGGTAATGTGCAACGATCTAATAAGAGACATTGAAATAAGGATAAACGAAAGCACGCTGGAAGTAGTAGATGAATATGTATACCTGGGTCAACTTATACACAAGTCGGGTTCACTACTTCCAGAAATTAACAGAAGAATCAAACTGGCGTGGTCAGCATTCGGACGAAACTCCATCATCTTCAAATCCAGAATGCCACTTTACCTTAAGAAAAAAGCGTTTGATCAATGCATATTACCGATCATGACATATGGTTGCGAAACTTGGACATTGAAGAGCGAAATAATTACGAAACTCCAAGTAGCTCAAAGATCCATGGAAAGATGTATGCTAGGGATAACAAAAAGGGATCGCAAACGAATAGATTGGATACGACGAATGACCCAGGTGACAGATGTCGTCCAAAAAATAAAATCCCTTAAATGGCAATGGGCAGGTCATGTAGCAAGAAGAACTGACAACAGATGGACCACAAGAACAACTATGTGGTATCCTAGAAACGCGAAGAGGCCACAGAGACGCCCTAACATCAGATGGGACTATGACATCAGGAAAGTGGCAGGAACAACTTGGTCCCGATTAACCATCGATAGAAAGAGTTGGGCACAAATGAGTAATGATTATAAGAACACGTAATAGTAATAACAACAAAACAAGAAAAATAATAATAATAAATAACTATAAAGGAACATCATAATAACAACTTAATAAGGGAGGCTGCACCATAATTTAGAAATGGTAGATAATAGCTGAGAATGATGATGATGATGATATATATATATATATATATATATATATATATATATATATATATATATATATATATATATATATACAGAGTGTGTCAGCTTTTAAAAATTCCTCACATATATTTCCCAGAATTCACGAGAGAAACAAAAATGTTCAATACAAGGGGTTGCTATTTAGGTATAATTTAAGTTGGTCTACCTATTCAATTTTTCAATTTTGCTGTCTGTTTCTCTGTTGTCAGCTTTTGCATTTGAAAAAGTTTTTCCTAAAAATTTATATTCCTTGCATACTACAATTTCCTTGTTTTCCATTGTTAAATCATCTCACATATTGAATATATAGGTTTTTCGTTCCGCATCTTTGTAACTCCATATTCTTGTTCTCTTTTGAATTTATAAAATGCTGCTTTTATTCGTTATTCTTCAACTTTTGCATGTGTGTTTATATCCGCATTCGGATATTCTGGTGTTTTTCTATCTATTTCTCCCAGATGTTATTATTTTCCTTGGTTGTAGTTTCTTAACCTGTTTTGTAATTCATTTGTGTTCTTAGAGAGCCATTTTAAATACAGTTCCTTGTTTTGTTTTACTAAATTTCTATTTGTGCGATCTATCATATCTTGTTATTACTTGAAGTTGTTTCTTCCCATAACTCTTTATTCCCAGCATTAAATATGTTTTTGATCATATTTGGGTATAATTCTTATAATTATTCACTAGTTCATTCATGTAGGTTTTCATCAGATTTTCACTCACAAAGATTTTAAACACTATAATGTATCAGGTAATCCAATTTGTGTGTGGCATCGAGTACCTTTTCTCTATTATGTTTAATTTTTTTTTAATTTAGTTTAGTGCACAACCCTGGAGACAGTATTTTGGCATAAATAAAAAGTTATCTGAAGCACATGCAACATAGGTATTATGAACTTTTGCTTGCAGCTTTGTCTGCCAATAATATATTATACGATGGTTTTTAAATTTCTAGTCATTTTTGTTTACTTAAACGGAAAAACTAGTTTGATTAAATTAATTTTGGTAAAATAAATATATTTTAAAAATTCAATTTTAATTCTACAGACTGTCCGGTAAGTACCTCCTAATTTCTTGGTAGTATACAGGGGAGATCAAAATAACCCTACTTTGTCACAGAAAAAAATTCCTAGGGTGCCCCTTAACGGAGATACAGAGTTCTAAATGGGTACCCAGCGATTTATCTTATCGGCTCTAAGTTTTGAATCAACTTGTATAATTTAATGAAATTTTAATATTTTATGGAGACCATAAAAACTCATTTAAACCATATTACAGTAGACGTTTTAGATCACCAGAGAAATCAGGAACGGATTTGCAGCCTCACGAGTTTCGAGATACATTGGTTTTTATGCTAAACACTCAAAACTTACTGATGTTAAACACAAACAGGTATAAATCAGGTTGTTATTGCTGATACCTACATAATGAATTACTACTGTCGGAACTTGTCAAAACCGCTTTCAAGTTCAAATAATTTTAAAAAATGGAAGAATGTTCTTACGCAGAGTATGCTGATATGCGTTTAATTTATGGTGAAGCGAGGTCAAATTCTTCGAAGTCAAGAAGACTTTCTGCAGAAAGGTTTTCAGCTCGAACTTTGCCAAGTCCAAAAATAATTTGAAAGGTTGATCAGAGCCTAAGGGAAACAGGTAAAAGATGTTTAGAAAATAATTATTAGAGCTAACGAATTAATTTTTTTCATGTTGAATTCAGGATCATTTTTGCCACAGGGTGGCGGTGAGTGCCTTCCCAGGAGAGCACGAGACCCTCACGTAGAAGAACAAATTTTGCAAGATATTACTGAAAAACAGCATAAGAAAGCTCGCGACACAAAACAATGTTACCAAATAGATTGTATATGAAACTTTAACAGAACAGTTACTTCACCCATACCACGGTGAAAAAGTACACGCTATGTCTCCGGATGATTATTCCGCAAGACTCTAGTACTCCAACTGGATTAAACAGCAACATAACCTAAATCTAAATTTTTCTAACCTTAATTTGTTTACTGATGAAGCCGGTTTTATAAGAGATAGCATGATAAACTGGGTTGATGAAAACCCGCACACTATAATTCAAAGCAAACACCAACCATGGTTTATTGTAAATGTGTAACTTGGCATCATCGGAAATAACATTATAGGAAATTCTTTTTTGGATGGGATTTATTTACAATTTGACAGCAAAATTTAAATAATTTATTGGAAGACACACTTCTTCATAGAAGAATGCAAATGTGGTACATGCATGATGGTGCTCCACTTCATTTTAACCGTATAGTGCGTCAACATTTAGCAACCATTTTTGGCCCTCGATGGAAAGGTTGAGGTGGGCCTGTTTTATGACGACCAAGGTCTACAAAACTAAATTTCTTAGACTTTTACTTCTGGGGACATCTAAAAGAACTAGTTCATTCAAAACGAGTAAATACTGAAGAAGAGCTACTAGCGAGAATACTCCAACATTCTAACGAAGTCCGTAATAATGCCGTAATATTATTTGCAGTGCAGCGGACAAATATTCGAAGAATAAGAGGATGTTTTGAAGTATACGGAGTCCATATTGAGCTTTTATCAAAATAGCATTTGAACCTTTTCACTATTTTTGCATTTTAATAATATTTTAAATTAATTGAGCCCCGATCAACCTTTTGAAAGTTTTCTGGACTTGACAATGTTTGAGCTGGAAATCTTTCAGAATAACATATTCTTGCCTTGGAGTTAGACGGCGCTTCCCTATAAATTAAAGCATATCAGCACACCCTACGTATTTTATTTTTACCGGTTTGTGTTTGGCATTTTTTGCGTTTTTAGCATAAAAACCGATTTATCTCGAGAACCGCCAGTTTTATCGAAATAAATTAGGAGCACCTTTTTTAAAGAGGAATTGCCAAAGTATTTAAAAAATTAGTTTTTAGTTCTGTTAAGTTACATCTGTGAAAAATTAGGTCTAACGAGTGTGACTGCAAGTCATTTACTGACTTCTCTTTCGATCTAAAACATCTAGTGTAGTATAGTTTAATGAGTCTTTCTGGGCTCTATAAAATATTAAAATATCATTAAGTTATACAGGTCAGTTTAAAACATAAAGCCGATAAGGTAAATCGCTGGGTATCCCTTTAGGGCTCTGTATCTGCGTTAAGGGGCAGTTTAGAAATTTTTTTCTACGAAACAATAGGATTACTTTGACCTCTCCTATATGCTCCTGAGAAATTAAGAGGTACTTACTGGACACCCTGTACAACTATAACTAGGATACTGTATTACTGTGAATACTTCTCACCAAACTGTGTTTAAAAATCTTATAATATACAATAATAACATGTAGGAAAAACTAAAGATAAACCAGAGGTTACTAATAGAGAAGAATTAAAGTTTAACAGTAAATGAATATCTAATAGAAGTATATATG
Source organism: Diaprepes abbreviatus (assembly GCA_034092305.1). Lineage (NCBI taxonomy): Eukaryota > Metazoa > Arthropoda > Insecta > Coleoptera > Curculionidae > Diaprepes > Diaprepes abbreviatus. The sequence continues at coordinate 19,922,992 of JASJET010000031.1, forward strand.
ACATCAAATCGGTCCAGAAGAAGATAAAAAATAACAAAGCACCGGGGCCGGATAATATAATAATAAAACATGAAAATGTGTGGTCAAAATCTCTTAGACTATCTAAAAAAACTCTTTGACGACTGTTGGAAGGAAGAAGAAATATGTAAAGTGATAATTTTCTATAAAAAGCACGACAAGAAAATTATTAGAAACTATATGCATAGGAATTGGTTAAATAACAAGAAAGTCCATGATAGCGTGTGGTGGTAAAGATGTTCTTTTTTCTAAGGTCTGGTCTTCTTCCAATTTCTTCCTTATGGTCTTTAGTGACTCCTTGTAACGTTGATGTACAGATTTTCCACGTCAATGCAAATAAAACGTCTTCTGGATGCATTTCTATTTCGTGTATTATCTGTACGAAATGTTGCGAGTTCTTGACCTAGGACGATATATTTCTTTATAATAGTTTCAGGATTGGATAAAAGAATTTAGCAAGCTCAGAAGTCGGAGAATTTCGGGGCTTCGTGAAATAAGATTTTAGCGAAACACGCATGACTACACTCATCTCGGTCACATTCCAGTGCAATTACGTTTAGTATAAATGGTTGTATATCTCAAGAATTTGTTCAATTTCACCTGAAAATGGCTAGAGATAATTACCAGCCGAAACGCCGTGACATTCAAACAAACAATAAAGACAAAGAAAGTCCAACAGATATGTACTATCTCGCAGAAAACATCGTTGTTTATGACCTTTAAACACTAGAAGCCCTGCATGAACCCGATATAGGTGACAAATTTCGCGGCTATGAGAAATCCAAGATTACGGTTACAAAAAAGGAGACGACCATTTAGTTTCTAAGACAAGCACGGGAGCAAAGAATAATACCCGATAGTTTCCGTATAAAATTAGCAGTTCTAGGACACCGAGCAAACAAAATATTGGAAAATGCTAATAAGGTATTAATACGTTTGCAAATAAATTATTATCGTTTCAAAAATACACTAATACTATGGGACATTCGTCAACGGTTCGAAGAAATTAAAAAATATAAATTAGAAGAAGACTACGCTCCCATCTTAAGGAAAATTGATGTTACTTGTGATAAAGCGAGAACAAAAAAAGTAGGCATACACAAAAAAAACTTTTCAAATACCAGAGCAGACAAGAACGACAAGATCCATCTCAAGATCAGAGGATAATAACTAATATATTTGCCAAGGAATTATTCACAGCTGAAAACTCATTCCTTGCTAAAGGTGTAAACTTTACAATTGCTCTGTGAGAGGTTCCCGTTCTCAATATAATTAGCGCCGCGGATTCAGCAATCATCGAAGATTCTTTCATAATTGAATTCGGGTGAAAGGTAAGAAAGACCACAAAAATCTGGAAAAACGAAACCAAACCACCAATGACTAGAAAACTGCTCTAGCAAACCTACAGAAAGATTTCAGTATTAAGATTCTACGGCAGATAAAGAAATGAGATGCTGAGACATAAAGCCAAAAAAATTGACAAAGTTTTAAGAAAAGGAAATATATATCTTTTGCTAAAGATCTTACATCGATAATTGAAAGAATAACTTATAGTCTTCGTATGTAACATGAATGGTATATTTCTGAGAACACCTGAACTAAATTAACGCGATACCACAGCAAAATTCCACATCTTTATGGACTTCCAAAGATGCAAAAACAACATATGCCTTTTTGGTCTATCACGAGTTCCTAATCCGACTTCTAAGCTTGCGATGTTCCTTCTTCCAATCCTGAAACTATTACAAGGAAATACATTCGCGCAAAATTTCATAGAAATTATACGCGAAGAACTATAACCAGAAGACCTTTTATTTGCCTTGACTTAGTAAGCCTAACAAAAAGAACATCTCTATCACCACATACTAGCACGGACTTGCTGGAATGTTGTTTGACCTATTCCTATTTCCAAGAAAAAGAAAAATTCTTCATCCGGGATCGAGACCTTTGCAACTGAATCTGCGAACAGGAAGCCAAAATTATAGCTTAAATATGCAGACTATACCTTCATTATCTGGAATGGCAACGAAGAAGAACTTCAACATTCCCTTTTTTATCCCAGCAATATTAGCCAAACTTATTATGAAGAGAGAAGTACAAAACAAATTATCATTCTTAGATGTTTTGGCTAAAAAAATAGCAGAAAAATTTGAACCTCATTTTACAGAAAATATACACATTCACTACTATAACTAAACTATTCATTCAACCATTCCAATACAATCAATCATAGAATTGTTAGAAATTTTGTAGGTAAAGCATTGACTCTTTGCAACCGAAACGATAATTTGAAGGAAAATATAAATCACATTAAAAGTGACCTGACAGCCAACAAATACTCAATAGATCTAGTAGGTAAGATTCTGGAACAACGTAGAAATAAGACAAACTAATATGAAGCATTTTGGACTAAGTTAGAAGAATAGAGAAACGATATAACATTCACGTTGTTTTCAGTTTAAATAACTCTCTGAGAAGTCAGCTCACTAGGGCCAAATCAACAACTCATGACATGAAGACGAAACGAAGAGACCAAGAGCATCAGAAGAATATATTTCGTGGAGAAACAGAAAAATGCGCTGCCGTCAACCACGCCAGGACTCATGGACGTCACTTAAAATGGTCTGAAGCTAGAATTCTACATCGAGAACATCACTGGAGAAAATGGAATTTTAAAGAAGTCGCGGTTATACATCATAACCCGAATTGCTGTATTAAACCGTCTTTAGATATAAAAAAAGTAATCTAATAATTGTAAATCGAAACTTAATGCAGCATAAGTGGGACCTTAGCGTAGCATGCATGATTGCACTAATCTCGTTCACAGTACACTGCATTTACTTTTAGTTTTGTAGCCTAAGAATTTGTTTATTTTAACTTGAAAACGGCTAGAGATATCTACTACTGCATCATTAAGTCAGTTACATGTAATCAGATAAATAACAAACAACTAAACTAACATTGCATATGTATTATGTGTTATACACAAATAAGAAAGAAGACAATTTCAAAACTTAAAATAAAAGATTTCTTTTTTGATTGGACAGGCTATTTTAATTCTCAACGAACGGAAAAATCTTAAGATTTATAGACAAAGCGCTATCTCAGATTGCACGGGCCAACTGTGACTACAAATAAACCCAAATCTAGTCATGATACATAAAAAATATCTCAGTGTTAAAACATATGGAAAGTATCTTAGAAAACTTATTTTTTCAACTATATGATTTACAAGACTCTTATATAGCTTTTAAAATATTATTATTGATAAATTATTTTGTTCAGGTGATCAGTATTGTATTAATTGACCAATATTCTATAAGCCTTTAAGTTCTTCCAGTAGAAACGTCATTGGATAATTTACTTAATTAAAACAATTAAATTGTTTAACTTCAATTTGGCACTATTTTAACGAAATGAGATGCAATCACTAAAGTTATGTTTGACGACTATAAAGATTTAATATAAATCATCATATTTTATGATTATGATTGTAACATTAAAATATAGACCGACAAAAAAGTGGCAGTTACTGAAATGACATGATAATTTCGTCACAGTATATGATATAATTTTTGAAAATCCAGTTTTCCTGATAAATATACCACATTTTTTATATAAAGTATTTTTAATTACTACCTTTGTCCGCGTTAATGAACTTATATTAGGAATTTGAAATTTTAAGAAAGTCGCAACAAAAATTATTAGTACCTCATTAAAATCAAATTTTTAAAATACATTTCGATCACTAAACTTTTCTGATTTTATTATTCATTTTAAGCCCGTTCTTCATGCAGTAAACACCAGCAGATTTTGTACGACTGTTAAATATGTTTTGTCAATTATTGTTGCTTTTAAGTGTGTTTTCAGTATTTGCAGCAGCTTCTTATATACGTAAGTTAATACAAATTCTATTTTCTTATAAAAATATTTTTGTAAATAAGAAAATATGTTTATATAAAAAAGCAGTTATGATTGTACTTGTGATATTGTTATTAATAATATAAATTAACTGTTATTTAGCACCAAGGCTACGAAGTCATTTTAAACTCGTCAGCTGCATCCGTAGACTATTTTCAAACCTGTAGTCACCAAAAAGGGATGTTATTGGATTTTCGGTATATTGTGAATAAGAGGTGTTCCTAATCCCTTGATACTATACAGGAGAGTTCAGTTGCTTCTCGAAGTACGAGAATGAACTTTATGTTACTCGTTCCCCAATCTATGCGTATTTATACCTTCGTTTGGTGATATACAGATTATACTTGTCCCTTAGGTTTTTATTGTTAGAGATGGCCACCTCGATTTACCATTGTATGATCGGTAAGCACAGTTAGAGTCCAACACTGAGTTGTGACATCCATATTAGATCGCTGTGTGTTGAAAGATCTCTGATCATGTACTGAAGATAATTTTTCGTTAGCATAACCTAATCTTCGATTGCATCTAAAAGCCTTCCGGAAATATTTTGCCTGATGTCAACCAATAGTTCGACGCTGACTTATCTACATTTTCATGGATACCCTTATTTGAGCATCTTTCATAAAGAGACTTCTTCAGTCATGCTTCAAGGTTCTACTGGTCTGTTTTGTAACATATTAACTAGTATAGAGTGGAATAATATGCTAATTTATGGAAATATGACGTAGATCCTTTGATTCAACTGCTTACTAACCTATTCTTGTTCTTTAGTTTCTTGGGTGGTTTGTACCTTCAGTAGTACTACTTTGTAGATTTTCGATGAGCATTCTTATTCATTCCACAATTCCAACAGAGTAACTAAAAGCACATAGTCATTAACCGCTTTAAGTAAATTTTTGCTATGTAAACTAGTTTGTAATACGTACCTCACCTGTCCAATAAATTTGCCTATCACCGACATTCATAGTATATTGGTCAATTATTTATACTTGTTTCTACTAGCTATTTGTATATTTGTTCTACCAATGACTACTACGATATGACAGTTCTACATCTAAAATGCTGCCGATTATTTCTATCCTGTAATAATGTTCAAGGTGCGGCATTTATCACGACCGAACTACATTCCTACATTCCCCGAAACTTTCTCCACAACTTTCAGTTAACCTGCAGTGTGTTCTATTGACACCCATAAATATAAGATAACCCATATACAAAAGATGATTTAGTCTTACCACTTTTTCGTTATTATTCCTAATACTATAGCTCCATCTGCAAGGCAGAACTAAAATCGCCTTGAGATATTTGCCATTGTATTCGATTTTTTGGCTGGAAAACACCTGCAGTTAGTTCTTAGTTCTTCGAGTTAACATGATGCCCTAAAATGAAAATTTTATAAATATCGATCCCATATATCCTAAATATAAATCACTCATCTCATGTGATCGAAGTGATCCAGATCGGAGGAGAATTTTTTTCGGTTAATGTAGGCCTAACTACACCTCTAGTGATACTTTAAGCTGAATTGCGTTGATACTGTTTTTCCCACATTGTGCATTGATAAGTTCAGCTAAATACCATATGAGTAACTGGTAGAATCTGGGTAAAACAGGTGAAATCATATTTGACTGAATCTTGCGTATTATGTGGATGTTTTTGCAAGATAAAAGTAATTTCCTCTGTATTGAAAAATGACATTTTCTGAGTAAAACATTAATAAAATCAATTAATGATGTAATCCCTAGAACTCTTTGGGCCAGTAGTTTTAGATCCACATCTTCTAGTTATGGCATCGCTTAACAATGCCGGAAAGTTCCTTGAACAACTTCAGTTGTATTAGGCAGGCTTGATGTTCCTCATTAACCCAACTGGCATTGATGGCACAGTAAACGAGTGCACTCAGTTGTCCTCTCCGAAATCCTTCTACGGACATTTTTGTTCAGATGGTGAACTTGCTAATGAAATTTAAGTCGATTCACAATTTATTCTACGCGTCTCTCACCTTCCTTGTTCTAGTACCTGTCAGATGTTATGTCAATTATCCTATGTCATTCCAGAAACTTTTGATTATCCTATTTAGTCCTTCCTCCCACTATGGTGGCCTAGGTTCTCTATTTGAGAGACTTGTTCATTGTCTTGTAGTAAATTTAACTTCCATAACTTTAGCTGCCATAGACGTGGCTCAGTATATTAATATACGTAAATGGTCTAGCATTAGAGTCTCTAATACAAAAATTAGTTAAGTTATTCACGATTTCTAATACTATATCTGGTTTTTACATGATTTTACTCTTGTAGTCCACAGGACGTAACCTCTGCCACAACATGATTATCACTCTCCTGAAACTTTGTAAGTGGCTTCACTTTGATGACTCCGACAACTTCTTGATTTGCGAAAATTCTGGTTTTCCAATTGGAGAAATTGTCAGTTTCCGAGCGTCGAACTGGAAACACGGCACATAAAATTTGTCGATTGTACAAACATTATTTAAACAACTGTAAAAAATTGCTGGTGGATAATAAAAAAAGATGTACACGTTATTTTTTCACAAAAAAGAACGTCTTTTTATTACCAATCAGTTGATTTTTCTGTAGTTGTTTAATTAATGTTTGTACAATAGAGTGGTCATAGTGTCCGATAAATTTTATAGGCCTTTTTTCTAGTCCGACGCTTGGAAAGTGTCAATTTTCCGCTTCAGAAAACGCAGCGTATTCGAGAAATTTCTAAAAATAAAAAATTTGCCGGACTTGTCAAAATGAAGCTGCTATTCATAAAGCTTAAGAAGAGTGGTAATCATATTGAAATAGGGGTAACATCGGGTAAACCATTGGCAGTGGTAGCCATTACTTATTTCCGTGGATAACTTTTGGTAGAGTTCGGTGTATTTTATGGTTGTCATTTGATCGCTCCTGAAAATTGGCTTCTGGCTGTTATTTGTGTTGACCTATCAGCTCGTTGTTATTGTCAGTATCTCCGATCGCTCGCTCAATTTCACATCTTATAGTGTTAAATCGTATCTCTAAAATAAGGTTATTTCGGAGAATCGTTCTGTGCTGATGTGCTGCCTCCTCTTCAATTATGCATAGAAAACGAGGCCCTGAAGACAGTTTATCGTCTCAGTTGCCTAGGATATCTTGGAATTGGAATGGGCGCCTATTCAGGTATCTCGGAAAGCGCGGTGGAGAGCTGTCTATCACTCTCCATGCGGACAGATTACCTGACGCCGCTTTTAAAACCCAACCTCTCCCTGGAGATATTTCTGCCAAGTAGAGAGAATTGGGAGGGAGAAGAATATCTTCCGATAAATGATGAAAAGATCAAAGAGCTGGTGCCGGAATCTTCGACAGCAGCACAGGAGTCAGAGATTACTACCCTCTCAGATAATGTGCGGCAATCTTTAGAGCGGAAATTTATGCTACTCTGCAGTGTGCCCATCTCTGTGAGAGGGACATAGGCAGGAATAGGGTAATAAATATATGCTCAGAGAGTAAGGCTACGATATTGGCACTGAAGTCCAGAGTCGTAACTTTGCGACTGGTGTCTGAGTGCATGGATGTACTAAATGGTACGACAAGGAACGGATGCACAGTCAGACTCGTATGGGTCCCGGGTCACCCGGGCATATGCGGGAATGAGGAAGCAGACCGTCTGGCAAAGTTGGGTTTGGCAACTGAGCCGTATGGACCCCAAACCATAGTCCTAATTACTATTGTCAAAAGGGAATAAAATCGTTGCTGGAAAGCAAAAAACAACAATAATTTAAAAAATGTGCAGTGATAGCACTGACCAGATTGTATGCTTATTTAAATACTGTAAACAAACTGACCAAAAGCTTAATTCATTTCAATTTGCGTAAATTAAATAAGATGTACAGCAGACAATACATTCCCTAGATTAGAAAGTATACTGAAATATATAGTTTGCAGTAAAAGGAACGCCATCTCTTAATTTTCCGGTTACTACTCTAAGTGTCAAATTGTGATACTTACATGTAGTTTAGTATTTTATATTTTAATACAAATGAAGCAAAATTTATATTGTTCATGGAAATTCTTGAATATAGCTTTGCGTTTATGAATTTTTGAATTTTTCGACGTGTAGTTCTTCATAACTCGAGAAAGCTAGGTTACATTTCAGAATATAATACAAAATTCATTCAATTTACAACATTCTTTTTCAAATTTAGGATTGCTGTTTCTAATCAAAGGTAATTAGTAAAAATTCGATTAGTACATAAATTCATTGATGATTTATAGAAGAATTAAGGAGATGTACATTTTCAGTAAAATATGTCTTTTACTTTCGGTGTTACGCAGTTTGGGAAAGAAATTCCATTTCATATTTGTTTGTCACCCAAATTATTTTACCTTGGGTTAAGAATGTCTAGGATTTTACGATTGACTATAGTAAATAGTGTGGAATTGGGAAAAGAGACAAAATTAGTATTCTTATTTTTATCCAAACAGAAAATTGCGGCAAAAAAATATTCCTTCTACTCAGTGCTCTGTAAATAAGCACAGTAAGATTGGTCAATCATTGTCCTCATTGTCTAGAAGTGATTATTTTCACAACATCTATTTAAATAGATGTTGTGAAAATAATCCTCTTTAAAGAGGACTTTCCTCGCCGCCTAATTTTTTTGAGGAATTTTTTAGGCCGACATAGTAAGCGTCGGTGTAAAAAATTCCTCTAAAAAATTATGCGACGAAGAAAATCCACCATAAACGTGACAACAATCTCTCCCAGACAGTGAGGAAAGAATCTTACTGTGGCGTGAATATTTATACGGCACTGAGAAGGGATTTTTTTCGCTTCAACTTTAACGAAGAGGTTTTCTTTGCCGCACTTACGTTGAGTGATTTTATTCGTAGCCACCATCGATATACCGTCATATAAAATATTTTTTTCCCTGATATATTTTCTGGTGAAAAAGAATTTAAACCTAAATATTAACAGTATACACATATTGAATTTATATTGATATTTTTAGTCTAGTTGCTTAAAATTGTTGGAATATTTATTATTTAAAATATTTTCTTGAATTTTAGCAAACTGGATTAAACCATGCTCCAAAAAAGACCCGAATTTTAATGCATGTGTTGTGGAGAGTGCGAATTATGCTCTTCCAATAATGATCAACGGTAAGTGAATGTTACTTAAAAAACAAACACACCTGAAACTTCAACAATATTTGTATGATTTTTGGGGGAAAAATAACGCCCCACCATACTTTTGCGGAATTTTGAAGCAGAAGTCTTAATAGTTCCAAAAACTCGTACCAGTTCACAATAATTAAAAAAATATATGAAATGCATTAGGAAATATATTAACATTCATTAACATGTATTCCGACCACTTTATTTCGAATTTATTATGTAAATTCCGAATGAGCTGATGAACTAATTAAGAAATAATTATTATTTTATGAAAAAAAAATATATCAGGGACATCCCTCGATGCAGAAAAAAATGTTTTAGTTGGTTTTGTAGAATCAGATTGCGCCAGTATTAAAATTTCTGTCATTTTTATAGATTTTAAGAATATTTTTTGAAAAAAACTATAAAATATTACATATCTGTTAGAATAGGTAATTTGTAAAATTTTGAATCCATTATAACTAAGAAAATATATTGTGTGTGCAAAGACTATTCGAAAGCATTTCTTATTCCTGAAATATTTTAGTTTCCAAAAAGTATTGCTAGGTACAATATTAAGATCTTAATTAAGGACGAACCGAAAATGATAGAAGATCCGGGTTTTCTTCAACCCTCAGAAGCACAATTCTTCTATTCGACATATCCATGATATGGGCAATTTTTAAATTACAATGTAACTTTAAATGGAGAAGCTTGTATGTTATCGATTATTTTAAATCTCCAACAAATTTAAAAAATTTTTTGTATAGCACTATGTGTAAATTTAGCCCTTTCAAACATATTGTTAATATACCTGTTTCTAGGTAGATATGAAATGGAGTATGGAGATTTTTGCATGAGAGCCTTCAGAATAACCTGAATAAAGATAAATTTGATATGCGTCAATTCTAAAAGTTGAGCAACATTGTTTTTTTAATAAAAATATAAAATTAACGAAAAAAAATACCGTTTTTTTTCAATTTTTCTCTCGTGTAATTTTAGAAGAAAGTTTAAGAGGAAAAAAGTGTCGTAATTAAATTTTCCATAAGATAGGGTTGGTTGAAAATCTCAAAATATATTTCCCTTATTGCAAAATAACAATAATTAAAAAAATGGAAAAAAGCAGTTTTTTAATCAATTTTTTTCGACCATTTAAATTTCTCTTAGGACCTTCATTTTAGAGAAAAGAAAACTTTATGCCATGATAAAATAATACGCTAAAATTCATTAAGATCGAATAGATCGTTTTGGCACAATAATTTTGCAATCCGATTTCGTTTACAAAAATTGATCATTTTTCTAGTTTGTCTGAGTCCAAAATATCACGTTAACGTATTTAAATTTATTTTCGGCATATAGTAGGAAACTCAAGTTTTCCAAAACTTTTTTCAGAATAAAAATCGGATGATTTGGACGCCCTCAGGAATTGTTTAAAGACATTGTTGATATTTTTGCTTATAAACAAATAGATTATCTAGGCGAATTTTCATTGGATTTTTTTTGCAATACATGGTTTGAAAGTACTTGGAAGACTCTTCTTTTCGTGAAAAAAAATTTCAATTCCGTTAATTGGTTTCCGAGATACAAACTGTCAAATTTGACAGCCTATTACCGTGTTGATATTTTTGCTTAAAAACAAATAGATTATCTCGGCGGATTTTCATTGGATTTTTTTGCAATACATAGTTTGAAAGTACTTGAAAGACTCTTCTTTTCATGAAAAAAATTTCAATTCCGTTAATTGGTTTCCGAGATACAAACTGTCAAAGTTGACAGCCTGTTACGGTGAATCTATAAACAATACAGGCCTGATTATTGAACCCAAGACTTTACCTTGCCGAGTTCTTTTTTGATACAAATATTTAAATGTTTATGTTATCGGAAACTTCGATAAAAAATGAAAACAACATCGCCCACGTGCGTAAAAAATTTAAAAAAGATGGTGGAGAGCTCTCATTTTAAAATTGAGTTAGAAGATTTTGATCATTTTTTTTAAACCGATGAATGGCGAATGATCAAGCGTAAATATCGTAATTCAAACTGCCCATCATGCATTCATTTTGTTATAAACAAATGACGTTATTTATGCATCATACTTACAGCATACTGCACCCTACAGTATTGGACTTTCCAAGCGAATCTTCTTTTATTAATATCATTAAGCATACTATGATAATATATATATATATATATATATATATATATATATATATATATATATATATATATATATATATATATATATATATATATGTAAAAAAAACGTTTTTCTGCACTCTGTAAAGTTTGTAATATAATATCCAGTGTTAAGATTGCTTTATTGAACTTTTTGAACATAATTTATAAAGAATAATTATTTTATTTTTATCTGTATTGTACGAATACAATAATTTAAAACAGAAATTTTTTCAATTTCTTTAAACAATGATTGTTTAAACAATTTTGATAATTGAAGTAAATATATATCGTTATAGTATTCTTAATTATATTAATAAACAAAGATTCGCTTGGAAAGTCCAATACTGTAGGGTGCAGCATGCTGTAAGTATGCTGCATAAATAACGTCATTTGATTATAACAAAATTAATCATGATGGGCACATGGCATTATGATATTTGAGCTCCATTATTCACGATACATCGGTTTATAAAACATTTTTTTTCAGATATATATTTTGAATCTTCGAAACCATTTTAAAATGAGAGCTTCCCACCCCTCTTTTTCTCTTTTTCACGCGCGTGGGCCTGGGCGTAAAGTTTTTAATAACATAAATATTTAAATATTTGTATCAAAAAAGAACTCGGCAAGACAAAGCTTTTGATTCAAGAATCAGGTCTGCATTGTTTATAGATTCACCGTAACAGGCTGTCAACTTTGACAGTTTGTATCTCGAAAATCAATTGACGGATTTAAAAATTTTTTTCACAAAAAGAAGCGTCTTTCCAAGTACTTTCAAAGCATGTATTGCCGAAAAAAATCCAATGAAAATCCGCCGAGATAATTTATGTGTTTATAAGCAAAAAATATCAACAATGTCTTTAAACAATTCCTGAGGGCGTCCAAATCATCCGATTTTGATTCTGAAAAAAGCGTTGGAAAACTTAAGTTCCCTACTATATGATGAAAATTAATTTAAATATGTTAACGTGATATTTTGGACTCAGACAAACTTGAAAAATAGTAATTAAATTAAACGAACTGGAATTGCAAAATTATTGTGCAAAAACTATCTATTCGATCCTAACGAATTTTAGCTTGTTATTTTATCATGGCATAAAGTTTTCTTTTCTCTAAAATGAAGGTCCTCAGAGAAATTTAAATGGTCGAAAAAAATTGATTAAAAAACTGCTTTTTTACCTTTTTTTTAATTATTGCTATTTTGCAATAAGTGAAATACATTTGAGATTTCCGGCTAACCTTATCTTATGGAAAAATTTAATTGCGAAACTTTTTTCCTCTTCAACCTTCCCCTAAAATGAATACCTCCAAAGTCACATGACAGAAAATTAAAAAGAGGTATTTTTCCGTTTTGATATTTTTATTAATAAAAACAGTGTTGTCTAATTTTTTGAATTGACGCATATCAAATTTATCGTTATTCAGGTTATTCTGAAGGCTCTCATGCAAAAATCTTCATGTTTCATTTCACATCTACGAAACCCTAATATTTTACAAATAAGCCTTGGTCTACAATTGAAGGTATAAATATAAAAAAGCTTTTAATAGGAGAATAACAAAAAAAAATAACTTAAGTTAAGAAATATTTAGTTAACTATTGGAATTGTTTTCCTTCAGCCACGTGACAGTGTTCAAAACTTTTTGAAAACAGAGAAAGTATATTCTATAAATATAATAGGATATGTAATGCACTTCAGTTGAAATTCGCTTTTCATGATCTTTTGAAGAGTTTGACTTTATACTATAGACTACAGTTTTTAAATGATCCCAAAGACAGAAACTTAAAAGTGTTAGATCGGGTGACCTAGGAGGCAATTCAATTGGCTCTCTTTCATCTATCTACCATCAAGGAAACGTTTCATGTAGATAATCAGGTCGTTAATCATGAAATAAGTTAATTAACTCAGAAATCATTCTATCTCGTAGCAAATTTAAATAAAAATCTCCTGTCAAATTTTCGCGAAGAAAGAAAAACGGTTTCCAATGATGCTCAAATATTAAATTTTTGGGATGTAGCGTATGGTGCTTCATTATCTAATGAAAATTAATATCAGATCAATATTGGCAGTTGTGCCAGGTGACAAAGCCATTAAAAGAGAATGTTGCCTCATCAGAAAGACGAAATCTTTTACATCAGGTTATAGGTCTATAATGTCTATTATTTTTTGACAAAATTGCATATGTCTATCAGTGTCGTCTTCGGATAGTTCTTGAAGCGACGTTACTTTATAATGGTTCATTTAATTTTCTCTGATGATTCTTTTAAGGGGCCATTCCCTATTATTATATTAAAGAGCAAATTTTGGTACAGGAGTCCGTGGTTCCTTTTTTTTTAAGGTAGTTGTTTTGGAATGTACCATATTTTTTCGATAACTACTTATTTACTCGATGATTAAAAGAACTATTAGCACTGATTAGATATTAATATCAGGAAAAAATCAGGTAGGCTATCAAAATATTTGAGTAAGAACCTACTGTCTTTGGAAACTGAAATTATGATGGAGGATATGTTAAAAGGGTAGAATAAAGATGAAATATATTATGAGTTCGTTAAATAAAATTGTCAGTGTTTTGAAAACAGTTGAATTTACTGATACGGTATGCTATATAATGAATATTCCAAACTTGTTGGAGATTTAAAATAACTAAAAGATACAGAATATTTCATTCAAAGAAATTACTAATGATATCGTTGGCCTATAGGTTTCATCGGTTGATGAATCTGCAACGGTACAAGACATTTTCTTGGAAAAACTCAATGAACTAGCACAGAAAGATGGAAGTACTAGAGAACTAATTATATTAGGAGACTTAAATAGTAGAACAAATCGTAACATTAACATAATGATTAAGTGGTGGGATCATTTGGAGAAACAGTTACAAATGATAACAGTGAACGACTAATTGACCTCTGTATAACTATCTATCATAAAATAACCTACGGATTCTTCCAACAAAAAAAAATCCACAAATTTACTTGGGAGCAACGTACAAGACAACAGAAATCCATTATTGACCATCTAATCATACGACAGAACACAAAACTTCGAATTCAAGGTGTAAGAGTATATAGAAGTGCTATTTGTGGATTCGCTCACTCACTATTTATCAAAGTTATATTGACCAAGTTATAAAAGCGACAGACCAAAGGAAATTGGCATCATTTTAGATAAGCAACCAGCGAATTACCTCAAATATAACGTAAACAGCTTAGACGGAGAAAGTACTAGATATCTATAATAACGGATATTAGATGGGTATTTGAATCAATCTAAACAATCATTCTTGGAAGTACACCAAAATATTAAGTGTTTTTGACTTTTTTATATTTTGGGGTTTAAACTGTGGATACGAAAACTTGATAGCTCTATTAATTAGCGATAAGACCACACTTTAAGTATTTTTTAGGGGCTGCAGAATTGTAGTTTAGATATCTCTCAGACCATACCGGTTTTGTATACCAGTTTATTTTTACTTTACCATTTTGATCATAATGAATAGTAATTTTAAGGAAATTAATGACTTTATTATTTTTTTTTTCTAATCTAAACTGTGTTTTGTTATGATAACTTTTAAATTTGTTGACGGTGTTCTGAATTTTGTCCTTAGGTAAACATAATAAACACTCATCGACATATCTTTTAAAGACAAAAGTTTGTAATCTAGTTGTTTAATAATATTTACTTCTAGAAGTTCCATGACAAGGTTTACTATTGTTGCAGATATTGGTAAACCTATGGCACTCTTTGTCGGCCTCTGTTATCTTTCATTTTTATTAATAACTTACTTTTTGGGAAAAATTTAAAATGTTACTTTTTTTTCACGCATTACTATTCCTTATTTGAATGTTAAGGTTATAATTTATCTGTTTTAGTTGTTGGAAATAGTTGTTGTCATCGATAACAGCAGCCTGCTTCGATATTTTAAAAACAAAAATGGAATATCATGTATTTAATATATTTTATTATAAGGACTTGTATATTTGTCGAAAATGTTGCACCTACTTTACATAAATGCTAAACATTTTAATGATTTCATATTTTTCAGGTGACAAAAAACTAGGACTTCCATCTTTAAATCCGTTGAAGATTTCGCAAGTTGATCTGTTTGGCCAAGATAATTTAAAACTAACATTAAAAAATCTAACAATCTCAGGTTTGGAACAAGTTGTAGTAAAGGATATTAAGTAAGTTTGATCTCTTACTTGAAAATGCTTTTCTTGAGGATCAGTTTCATCTCTTGTAATGCTTTCTACTTTAAAAGGAATCTTCCAAGAAAATTACACAGACCGATGAAATTTCATCGATCCTCAGAACCAGAAACCAGACTATACTTTTCCGAAGATTTTTAATATGCTAAATCTGACTTAGAATTGACTTGACATTTCGGGTTATTGCGATATCCTAACCTAAAAGTGCGAAAAGCATGGTTTTTTGCTATTTTTAAAGTTATGTAAGAGGGCAAGTTTAAAATTTATCGCTAAATTATATATGACAGTTGAAATTCCTCCAAAACCTACTTCGATTTAATCGATACCTTTTTATATTTTTAAAATATCGTTATTTCAAATTTATTAGTTTGGCATGACAACCCGTTAACGACCAACCGTCCAATCTTGGACAGATTAAGGGGATCGCCTAGCCGTAAAATCCAAGATATATTTAAGAACTAATTGCAAAGGAACTATTGAACATAATTTTTTTATTGGTACAAGCTTCGTCTTTTAAAATGTATTTTTAAAAATAATAATAACCACACTCGTGACCTTGGTCGGTCCTCGTAGAGACGAGCTTCGCACATCTCTGCTTGAAATCCCAGGGTAATTTTCAAGCCTTCCATAGTTTGTAGAATTCATGAAAATCCCTCACTGAAAATCATGTCAAATGAGTTGCAGTTTCGACCACCTGCTTGCCTGAAAGGAAATGTTTTGTGTCAGCACCCTGATGCAGCTGTTCACAGACTCGTTGTTATTTTGAGTATAGCGCCCAAGCATCTTTCTAATAAACTTTCAGATGACAAATTTTGGTTTCATTAATTTGATGATCAAGGAAACGAGAGAAACTCTATCATACAGAAAATTCGCCAAAGTTCCGTTGGCCTCGGCCTAACTCTACTTGCACAAACTGTCCTTGTCGGGGGGATACTATGAGTGTTGGGGATTTTGGTCTAATGAGCTGCAGTGCTCCAGGGATGCCCAAATCATAATTTTCATTTTTTCTGCAGAGTAAAATTTTCTGCGAGTTGCCAATTTGCAAAATTTTGTAAGCTCCCCGATGACGGTAGTAAACTGAGGTAGCTCGGAAAGTTAACGTAAAAAGGACACACCAATATGCATACATTTACATACATTCACAAAACGTCAACAAAACAACCGCTATACCCTTCCGAAGAAGAATTCATACCTGAGGAAGAGACGAAGCGGCCACATGCAGCTAAACCGCTTGAAAATGACAGAGGTGGCCATGTTACAGGTTCCATATACCTAAGGTTTTTCATAAAATTATTCATATGGCGTGTTCCTGATTACATCGAAATATGCAAAGAAAATCGATTTTTCGAAAACGGAAATGTGGACGACCTCCGTAAGTCTTAAGTCTTCATGCTATGCTTAACGTGAGTGAACTCTGCCATCTTATCATTTGAAGTGATTGGATTTTAAAATTTGGAAAATTTAAATAATTTCCAAAAACCCTGAGTACAAAGTTTCAAATACAAATTCAGGTTTTTCAAAAATTCTGGTTAGCTATATTGAATCCGCTCTCTGGAAAATGACAGTTTTATAATATTTTTGACGATACTTGAGAGATGAAAAAATATATCAATATAAATCCAGAGGTTTCCGAGGGCAAGATTAAGACATTCAACTATCATGTATAAATAAAAATTACACTTGTCTCATAAAAACCAATATTTTGTAGTTTTGTGTTAGAATATCGCAAAAATCCGAAGCAAGAGGTCAAATCTGACTTCAGATTCATATTGGGTAAAGTTTTTGGAAAAGTATAGTCTGTTTTCAAGTTCTGAAATGTGTCTGCTTTTACTATCAAAGCCACAGCATATATTTTTTTTTTCAAAAATTGTTGGTTCGCAGTGATTCAAGTTTTGCCACAGGGAATTTATGTTTAAGGTATTCACTTAAAAATAGTAACTTTAAAGCTTTATCTAAGAGTCAACGTTCCTTTTATAGGTCAATATATGAATGTAATTTTAAAAGTAGTGAAAAATCTATTAGATAATACTGAATTTTTCATAAATCAGGTTCTTTTATACATAAATTTTTTTAAAGTTAATTTGTGTATATATCATAAGATTAATCGATGTGAAGAGCGGAGTATTTGCTCAATTTTTTATAATTTTGAAAGCACTGTGTTGACATTGAACGAGAAAGTTACGAAAGCAATAAACTTCAATTTTTAGAAAAAGTGTCCTTAGATGGCAAGTTTGGGAATCATGACTATTCAGAAGACTTAGTCTCAATACCAAATATCAACTCCGTTTATTGATAAATAATTAAATAAAAGGATAGCAATTTATACTTCGGGAATAATAAACAAAAACAAATATTTATCATTAATAATAGTTTTATTGTGTTTCAAAATATTCTCTACTATGATCAATACACTTTTACATGCATTTGAACTAATACAAAAAGCATTTTCTCACAAAGGTTCATACAATATAAAGTTACGTGCATAAAAATCGGCCCACGGCACACTTTTAACTTCAAATGAATTTTGGAGAACTGTAAGCTAAATCGAAACAGAACTTTTACAGTTTGAAAGATGATTCAATATGCCTTGACAAGGATATAAATTTATCGAGAGTGCTTATTGTTTATGAAGTGGAAGATATGAGTATATGAAAACTTTGACAGATTTAAATTATCGTCTCTGGAATAGTTTGAAGCTGATTCGATTTCTATGATTTTATTAGTTTTAAAGTCTGTTACTTTAAAGCATACTATGGCGGAAAAAGCCGCACAAGTAATTATTTTACGTGAAAATGGACATGGCCAGTGATTTGTTGCGTGACGACTGAATAAGACACGTGCAACGGTTCGAAGGGCTGAGAACGTTATGAGCGAAGTACAATGGAACTTAATGACCACTTTATTGTATCAAAGTCATTAGGAAACCGTCGACTTAATGCATTTCAAGTGCAACAAGAGCTACGTGAGATAGGAGGAGTGAATATTAGTCAGTGGACAGTAAACGAATACTGCAGGAAAGAAACCTGACCCCTAAATGTCTCGCAACTAGTCTAAAACTAACTCCAGCCCACCGTCTGCATTTCGTTCGGGATCATGTGAATTAGTCAGTGGAGCAGTGGGGGTCTGTTCTGATTCCCGATGAACTCTATGGAATTGACCGAAGGAAAAAAGTAAGACAAGGAGAGCGCAGAGTGCTCCATTAGCTATGGTAACGATTCGTGCATGATCTGGGGTGCAATTTCTATGGCAGCAGGAACGGACCTTGTTTTCATCACTTGGCCTGCCCATGATCGAGAGAGAAGAGGATTAACAAGAGTTCGGTATATTGAAGAGATTCCAGCAGTACATGTGGTACCTTATAACGATTATATTGGCGGAAATTTTACTTTTGTGCATGATAATACAAGGCCGCATATTACTACAATTGTCCAGGACTACATTAAAGAAGTCGGTTTTCGGATTATAGAGTGGCCGGCGCAAAGTAAAAACCTAAACCCAATTAAATATTTATGGAATGAACTGAAACTAAGAATCTGAGCTAGAATTCGTGCCCCAACGTCGATCTCATAGCTTATTATTGCATTAGAAGAAAAGTGGCTTCATATTCCACAAGAAACGATATCGAACTTGATAAGATCTATGCCTAATTGTGGGCGAGCTGTAACTAGAACAAGAGCAATGTATCTTTTCTTTTGTAGTAATTAAATGATAATTTCTTTTATTCATTTCATTTTATTATTTATTAAAGGAATTTCAATAAATGGATGCCTCTGTAAAAACACTTACATAATTTATTTGTAACAATAGGGCGTAGCCAATTTATAAGAAACAAATGCAAAATTTTAACAATAATAATTATACCAATAATTAGACTTTTTAAAAGTTAATTTTAATATTTTTCTATATTTTCCATTGTAAATACTCTGATCTCAATCCGAACGGCTTCGCCATCCCTCCAGAGAATATTGACTCATACCAGATATACAAAGATACCAAAAGTATGAAGCTCTGTGGGAACTCTTTCCATGTTATCAGGTCCTAGGTGGCGTGGCCTGCTGTATTTCCTAAAAACTTTCAGATGGTTCGCGCCGTTGAAAGGCGAACTGCTTTCTGCATGGGTTTATACAGATGCTCACGAAGCCCCATTCCCCTCATGTTCTGCAGTAGGTTCTTTGGTATCAATCCAGTTGTTGACAATATTATGGAAATCATTTGGACGCTGTTCATTGCCCATTGTCTTCGGATTTGCACCTCCAGATCTCTGTATTTGGCAATCTTCTCGTTGTGTTTTGGTCCTAGGTTATTGTTGTTAGGTACAGCAATGTCGATTAGTGTAGTTCGCCAAGAAATTTTATCTGTTAGTATAATGTCTGGTCTACTATGAGCAACTCTCTGATCTGTCAGAACCGTTCGGTCGCACTCTAGCTTGAATTGGTTGTTCTCAAGAATAGGCTCCGTATTATATTGTAAGGCACAATTCTTGGTGGAGTATCTTAGCGGCTGAGTTGTGTCTTTCCTTATACCCGGTTGCGGCAAACGCTTGACATCCTCCAGTTATGTGTTGGATTGTCCCTGATATTCGACAGCTATTGGTTATTTTCTTTTGAGGGATAAACAAAACACTTAATTATCATTACATTTTTTACTTTAAATGACATTATTATTATAAACTAGAATATTGAAATTTGATTGCAAATAAACAAGATCAACATTATTTCATAAAACTAAAGTAACAAAAACAAAAAGAAATACTGAAACTAAAAACAATCAAGAGTTTTTTTTAAGATGGTTTTCCAAAACACTTAATTATTATTATATTTTTTACTTTAAACAACTATAAATCAGAATATTGGAATTTGATTGCAAAGAAACAAGAACAACATCATTCTAACTAATAACAACAAAGAGTTTTTGTAAAGATGGGTTTCCAAATGACTGCCGTTTTTTCGAATGCAGTATCGGCACAATTTTGGTATTCTTCTAATTACATTTAAAATAATCATAGGTCTATTATGAAGAGTTTGAAGGGACAAACCAATTGTCTCACGAAGTTCCGTTATAGATCCATGCCGTGTCTTGCACACGTAATTTTCCATAAAAACCCACAAAAAAATCCAAAACGGAAAGATCGGGATATCGTGGGAGCCATCTACCTGGCCCATTGGTACCCATCTATCTTTGAGGAGAATTATTGTCCAGAAATGGCCTTAATAGCCCAGAGTTGTGGCTCGGGGCACCGTCTTGTTGAAGATACATGGAAGTGAAATGAGTCAATGGAACATTTTCAAGCAATTCTGGGATAATTCTCTCAAGGATTTCTAAGTATCTACGTGCTGTGGGAGCCCCGTCATACATTCTGTAGGCTATGAGTCGGCCCAAAATAAAACACGAGACACCAACCCCCAAAACACCCTTGTGCACTTTCAAAAATTAAATGGTGATTTTCTGTAGACCAATGCTTGTGACTACTAAAAATTCCAGCACTTGAAAAATAACATTCGTCAGATCAGATGAGAAATCTGCCAAAAGTTACTAGGCACTCATCATCTCCGGGTGTAAATGTGGCAGTATTTTAAATTTATATGGGCGATATTTATACTTTTTCAAAATTGTTTTAGCGTCAGATTTGGCTACGACAACTTCTTACAATATTTTTCTACAGTATGATGAAGATGTTGCTGCTGCGTAAAATAATACATTTGTTTCTTTTCTCTTAATGTCTTCTTTGATGTTTGTTTTATGACGCGGCTGAATAAAAGATTAATCGTCAACTCTATCCCTTTTTAAATGAGCAAATATATCTGAAAAGGGTTATCTTCTCTCTAGATCTCTAACATGAACTATCGCCAGATATGAGAAGTTATCCTAATGATAACGGCTTAAATACTTTACCTATTGAAATAAATTCAGAAACGTCTTGCGGACTTTCACAATTATCATACTCGGCCATTGTAAATGCAAAATAAATAAAAAATAAAATAGAAACACCTGTGTAACAAAAACATTTCATTAATAATAACAATCTGTCAAAACCGTGAAGTTTTGGACATCTCCTTTTGTTTCTTATAAATTGGCCCTGGCCTATTGTTACAAATAAAATAAATTATTGAAAATATCGAATTCTCACCTTATTTTTCAAAATAAATATAAACACATTATATGTGTTTGAAAAGCCTAAATTACAGTTAATCAATATCTAAAATAATATACAGGGTGTCCGCAAAAACTCTATCCAAACCAGTTTTTACCTTTTTGATAAATTAACGCATTACAAAAATACGGGATGTGCCTCAAAAAAACGAAGATTTTCAAAATCACTCTTTAGATTAATAACCAAGAGAGCCATGACAAATTTGACATCTAAAAATTAGGGAACTAAAGTGGAAACCGCAACACTATATTTTTGATAATAACTCTAATACAACAAACTAACTTTATATAAATTTTGGTTTAATATGAAAATAATTACTATGTTTTTTTAGAATCGATTTTAATAAACGCACGATTAGTGTTATGACATTTGATCCTGTACTTCACGTTGATACTAATTACGAAATAGATGGCAGAATCTTGTTTGTTCCTTTAAAAGGCTCAGGCCCCGCCATGTTGTCGCTAGGTAAGTAAATTCAATAATTTCTATATTGAAGTAAAATTTATGGGAAATATAAGTGACTTTTCATTAAGAAATTCTAATCCTCTTGAAATACAGATTACTACTGTTCGTTATTTAATGTGCTAATTATTTCATTTATATTATTTCTATTGAAAATGTGCAAACTCTTAAAGACATTTTTGGAAATTATATTTATATATATATATATATATATATATATATATATATATATATATATATATATATATATATATATATATATATATGAAATAAAATGCGAACAGTAACACACGGCACAATGGCATAATGTGGATATTTCCACTGCTATTGCATCTCACACGGAGGAATCCGTAAAAGCCGCATAAACATATATATATATATATATATATATATATATATATATATATATATATATATATATATAAAAAATTTAATTTTTGTATATCTTAAACCTTTTATTAAATATTTTTTTGTAATATTTTCTTGGGTGTAAGTTTTTCCATTAGAGAATTAAAGGACAACAATTTTTCTGACGTTTTTCTCTACAGAGTGAGCTTCTTCAAAGATCTGGTATATTCATTTTGAATCTACAAAATTACAAATTTTTTTAGTAAACATGTACCACAGTAATTCTCCTACATACACATTAGATTTACATTTTTAATTTAATTAAAATTAACAAAATAAAATAGATTTTACAACAGTCTTAAAGTTTAAAATTTAAAACAATACATATACAATAAATAAAGAAAATTATAAAATAGTACATACCTTGAAACTAGTTTTGTATGTATGTTAAAAATAAATTCGATTATTATACTTGGTATGCAATTGATATGGATAGATTACTTTTAATAAAACAGCAAAAAAAAAATAGGAAAAAAGATTATTATTTTTTTTAATAACATTCTTTCATTTGCGCGCGCTTATACGAAATCGTCCCAAGAAGCATCATTACATTATTTTTAATATTTATTATAGAGTCGCTCCAAGTATGTCATATTAAAATATCAAATTATAGTATATCTTCTTCTTCTTCTTCTTCTTTCCTGGTCTTACAACTCTGGGTGAGTCCGCATCCACTATCGCCCTCCATCTCCTACGGTCTTGTGCTTCCATTTCCCACTGCTGGACTCCAATCCTATATAAATCAGCTTCAACGGCATCCTTCCATCTTTTCCTGGGACGGCCTATTGATCTTCTACCATCTGATCTCTTAAAGAATACTGTTTTCAATAATCTGTGGTCCCCTGATCTTACCACAATTATAGTATATCTGACGTAAGTTTTTGACATCTTGCTTCTCATTTAAAGCATTTTTATCTTTTTTTTATGTGTATCATTTCTTTGATGAATAATTTGTGATAATTTCTGTCAGTATCTAAAATGTGGACGATTTCGTATAAACTCATGCAAATGAAAGAATGTTATTAAAAAAGAAATAATAATCTTTTTTCCTATTTTTTGCTGTTTTATAAAAAGTAATCTATCCATATTAATTGCATACCAAGTATAATGAATTTATTTTTAACATACACACAAAACTACTTTCAAGGTATGTACTATTTTATAATTTTCACTATTTATTGTACATGTATTGTTTTAAATTATAACCTTTAAGACTGTTGTTAAATCTATTTTATTTTGTTAATTTTAATTAAATTAAAAATGTAAATCTAATGTGTATGTAGGAGAATTACTGTGGTACATGTTTATTAAAAAAAATTGTAATTTTGTAGATTCAAAATAAATACACCAGATCTTTGAAGAAGCTCACTATGTAGAGCGAAACGTCAGAAAAATTGTTGTCCTTTGATTCTTTAATGGAAAAACCTATACCCAAGAAAATATTATATATATATATATATATATTTATATATATGGTAGGCCATTTTAATATACCCCAGTTTCTCCGCAATTAGGCCAGATACAGAAAAATGGTTTAGGGCAATGGGAGTCAATGTCACTAGCACATAATTGCTCTGTGATTGACATCATAGAAAAGCAATGATATAAATAAAATCTAATCAATTATTTATTAATCATTCCAAAAAGACCACCTCAAAATCAAAGGGAGGGTGACTAAATGACAACAATGATATCAATCTTAATAACATTAAATATGCTAATGATACAGCAGTTTTTATGGATTTTGCGAGGTTTGCAGCATTGTAGAACTCAGTCATGATTTTGAGCTGAATTTTAACATTAATAAGACACTAGTCAAATAGTAGTAAGTAATAAAAACACTTAAAAGGTGACAAACTGCTTCCACATGGGCGCATCCTGTAATTATGAATTATGAAAAGTCATAAAAATGTGGAACGTTTTAAAACCAGAGACCGACATCACTTAACAAGTTAGAACTACTCGGTTGTTATGTGTTCTTGGTTGGCTGTATGTGGTTGAGGTTTGGATAGCGATAGCACACGTAGTGCTGAGTAAGACCTGAATGAGTCGATTCGCCATTGTGCATAATAATTGGAGCTGTACTCATTCACTTTGTGGAAGATTTTCCGGACAGACCTTGCATTATGAGCTTACAAGATCCAGCTTGTGCAACCGCGTGACCATAATACGAACCGTATATTCGGTGAATGGGCCAAAAACAATATCCTTTTTCAATGCTAAATTTTTGGTTGAATAGCTACATTATTAAACAGAATTTCCGAATTTGGAGCGGAAAAAACCCAAAAGCCTTTATTGAGACTCCTTTACATCCATCAAAAGTCACTGTTTGACAGGTGAAATAATTGGCCCATATTTCTTTAAAGATATGTCGGCCACAACGTTACCGTCAATAGAGAACGCTATAGAGCCATGGTTGCTGACTTCTTCATTCCTCAGTTGAATGGTATGGATGTGACAGAGCTTTGGTTTCAACAAGATGGCGAAACTTGACACACAATGCGCGATACCATCAATTTATTGTGGAAAACATTCAGTGAACGTAAAGGACCTGTGAACTAGCCTCCACTATCGTGTGATTTCACACATTTTCTTTGTGATATATAAAGTCACTAGTCTACGCCGATAAACTACAAACGCTGGATCACTTGGAAGTCAACATTCATCCCATAATTGTTGATATACGGCCCCAGTTGTTCGATAAAGTGGTCGAAAATTGGACTTCCTGATTGCACTTCATTCGAGCCAGCCGTTGAGCTTATATGCCCAAAAACACTAAGGGCATATAATTATCTTTTAAATGAAGTCAAAACCACAGCTATTAACATTATTTATATAAATTTTGTTTCATTTTAAAATTGTATACCTCTAAAAGAACACCCTTTATTATTCTTCTAAAAGCGTTCCTCACCACCTCAATCGCGATGGGAAGCAGCCAATGATGAATAATTTTAAAAATTAGCTAAGAGGCAGGTATTGATAATCTCAAAAATATTTCGTTTTTTTTATGGAGACCACCAAAAAAGTAAGTATATATATATATATATATATATATATATATATATATATATATATATATATAAGTATATAGTAGTCATCTAAAAAAATTATAATTAAACCTCACTTTTTAAAATCATTAGTAATTAATTTTATAATTTCGTTTTATGTTCTTTGCTACTTCGATTTAAATTATCCTGAGTTAAATATGAGAATAATTAGGTCATTTTTTTACATTGTTTATGTAATAATTATACTAGATGTAATTAGTTGCGTTTTTATATTTGGTAATAAAAACTAGAACTAAAATTTATGTAAAATGAAAAGTCTAATTATTAAATATCTAAATTATTATTGCTTTTCAAATTACCGAAATCTCTAGCATTTAATGTTGTTATTATATCAAAATCGTCTGTGTAAAAAAAATAATTTAATATTAGAAGCAACGATGAGTAAGATCCTTATGTCCCTTCAATACTCTAAAAGGAATAATGAAAATTTATCGCAAGGTTCTAACTTGTTAGATGCAAGAATATTTTAACATATATATATATATATATATATATATATATATATATATATATATATATATTATTTTCTTGAGATTATATCCACAATATGTGTTTCATCGCTTTGATGTTTCGTTCTTTATTTAGAACATCTTCAAAAACAATCATCTTGAGATTTCGTCAAAACTATTGCTAATATCATTGTGATATGTGTATACTACATTTATTTTATTCAGGAGGGAAGTTTTACTTTTTAAGTTAGTGAAGAATGTATTTAGTTTATTATGAGACCTGTGACATACGATATTATTGTCCTTTTTTATAATGTGCTTTATATTTTCTGGGAGTTCGCTAGTGTAAGGTAATGCTACTTATTTTTGCTGTTTATATCCTTTATTTTTTGTTGTTAGATTATTGTAAAATTTATATTTATGTTCTTTACTAATTATCTCGATGATGATCTTTTCATTGAAAATATTATTTATAAGCGTATTTGTCACATTTTTCAGTATCCTTAGTCTGGAGACGTTAGAAATATAGCACGATCAGACAGTGATTAGGAAAAGAGTTTAGATATCCAACCGACCAAATTAGTTTGGTATAACATTCGGTCAAAATTTTCTTTCTTTTTTGCGTATAAATATCATATTTAGAAAGTTTATTTTGTTATTATATTCTGTTTCTGACGTGAGTTGTCATTTTTAGTTGAAACGATTAAACTCTTGGGAAATTTCAATAATTTTATCTTGTGACACGGCTAAGATTTAGTTATTGAAAAATCGTTTGAAAAATATTATATTAAAATTTAGTTTCTCTAGATATTCCATTACTAACTGAATAATGGCAGAAATTGGTGAGCCCATAGTATATCCGTCGAGTTGTGTAAAAGGGTCTTTTCGTACTGAAAATAATTTGCGTTTAGAACCAAATTAACTGCATCCATAAAATTATCTTTTGATAGTGAAAAATGTTCTTTTAAAATTTCCCATTTTCCGCTTAACTACGAGACTGGTGCTTCTATAGAAGAAGCATGCATGCGCCAAAAGCGAATGACCGACAGTTATGTAGCGTGGAACCTTCTCTTTTAAATGCAGTGCTTCCCGTGTCTGTAGAACAATCAGCCTGGCCGTGACTTTTCATTGTATAAGAGCTATTTTTTTTTGTTTTTCCCAAAAATAAATGATAAATGTAACAATAGAGCAACGAATTGTCGTGAAATTTCGCTTGAAACTTGGAAAAACCGCTTCTCATCTTTTATTAAAAGAAGTGTATTGCAATAAATATTTATCACGTATGCGAGCTTCTGTGCGGTTTTTGCAAGATCGCCGCGAATACACTGAAAATGATTCACGCCCTGGTCGCTTTTCTATGTCAAACACGGATGAAGATATTGAAAAAGTCGATAATCTGATTCAATTTTACCGTTAGTTAACTATTCATGGGATTGCCGAAACTGCAAATATTAACAAAGAATATGTAAAGCGAATTTTACATAACAATGTTAACATGCAAAAAGTGTCTATGACAATAGTGCCTAAAATTCTTACAATCGAACAGAAAGAAGCACTTGAAAAAGTTTGTACTAACAATTTAAATGCCATTGAAAATAACCCGTACTTGTTGAAAAGAGTGATAGCTTACGACGAATCTTGGTTCTTTACTTATGATTATGAAACTAAGCGTCAGTTCATGCATTTAAATGGCTCAACTACACTGAGAGCTTAAAAAGCTTGAATGAGCAAATTAGGATTCAAAGCGATGGTGATTGTTTTTCATATACATCAGACTATGTACCTTCAAGGGATTCCTGAAGGTCAAACAATTAATCAGCACTACCATCTTGAGGTCCTTGCTCAACTCTCTGAAAGAATAAAATGAAAATGACCAAATTGTAGAAGACCAAGTCATTTCATCAAGACAACCCACCGACTCATTTTGCATATTCTGTCAAGACGTTTCTAGCTCAGTACAACATTCCAGTGTTAGACCATCGATTTTATTCGCCTAACTGAGCACCATGTAACTTTCATCTGTTCATCACAGTCAAATCTGCCTCAATAGGAACAAGATTTCAATACGTTAAAGCTGTGAAAGTAAAATCGAAAGGCTTCATGAATGAGCTCACAGTTCCAGCAATGTTTCGAACAATGGAACATTCGTATGGAGCATTGTAGGTATAGAAGAAGGGTGTATATTGTAGGGAATAATAAATAAATATGTATAAATTTTAAATAAAATGTTTTACTGCAACAGTCTTTTTTTTATAACCACAGCCCGCAGATAATGGATATTCTGATTTCATTGGACTCAAGCTGTCTATCATCTTTATCTTATAATATGACGACATGGTTCTAAAACCTTTAGGGCTTCTTTTATTTGTAAAATTATACGGTAAAGTGAAACATTATTACTTAAGGACAGTTATTCAAAATGTCCGTATTGTGTGGATGTTAAAATTTCGATCGTTTTATTTAAAGCCAAAAAACAACTTTTATTCCATCACTGATAAGTGGTTATTTTAAATATGAACAAAATAAATATTAGTTAAAAAAATACCTTATAAAAATCACTAAACTCAAAATAATTTATCATAAATTACATACAATGTTAAAAATTAGAAACCATTTTTTTAGGTGAAGGAATATACCAGTATAACTGTACTTATGATATTATCAAGAGGAATGGAAAAGAATACATAGAAATAAATGATGCGTTAAGTACATATGACTACACCGTCCAAAAAGCATCGTTTTATTTCGGAAATCTATTTAATGGAGACAAGACACTAGGTAAGTTTTGGTACAAAATATCTCAAAATAATAATTTACACATTGTAGTGTGCCAGTTAAGTTCGGAAAAAATTGACAGGGGCACACTATTTGTGTATTTTTATGAAACAATTCAAATATTATCTTCTATCCTCATGAATCTTTCCTTATTACAATGTAAATGTAAAAATAACTTTATAAATAAGACTTTGTAAAAACTAATGAGATCTCACCAAAGGATCAAATTATCTACCATTCTATCTTGCTTCACTGATATAAGAATTTAGATCTAAATAAGTGCCAAGTTATTCTCTAAAAGAAAAAAGAACCTTTCTTTTAAACTCTCGCGATTTTCATTCATCAGTACTTTGAGTCAATAGGATTCATTAATCACCATTTCATTTTAATGCAAAATAAAAAAAATATTTGCTTGCTATTGAAATTTTCACTTTCTATATACGTAGTGTAAAACTTACAAAAACTGTAAACCTGTTAAGTCAGGATCACAACTATAGGCAGATGATTTTTATTCATGTTTTTTTTTTGTATTAAATTGCTGCGAATCCAACTCTTTATAAGTTAAATTCAGTTTAAAAGGTATTGCCTCTTGGGCTAGACTTGGAACACCTTTAGATCTAAATTATATTGTCATTGAAGCAAACTTAAATATGAGAGACTTTGCCTACATATATTCATTAATATTTTTGTTGATACTTTATATCAAAATCATACAAATGTGATGTTTAACCAGGTTTCATTAGAATTTTCTAACTCTATTATAGCAGCAAGTTTCGTTGATTGTGATCTGAGTTTGTTATTTATATTTGGAAATATTTTATTGTTTCAGTTTTGCAGTTTAAAGTTTTAAATTTAATATATGTTGAGCTAACTGACAATAAATTTACTTCAGACAATTTAAATTCCGATAGAAAGCTTTGTTTCTTAAAGCTCGTACTCTAACAGAAATTTTAAAAACGAACATTATGGATATCTTTATCATAAATTAAAGAAAATAATTACTCTTTTACTCTACTGGGCATTAGTGGTAAAGTGTAGTTGTAGATTCAAAGTAATTTTCTCTCGAACAAGATGATAAATTCTTGTACTAATATTATTTATGAACATTGGTAATATTAATATTAACAGTGGTTTGAGAATAAATAACAAAATGCAATTTTTACGTAACATTTCTTGGCCCTTTATGTTATTGGCATGCAATTATTCATACTCTTTCATCAAATACAGTTTGTAAGAAATTACTTATTTTACTAGGTATATATATCAGTCAAAGTCAAAGTTCCTTATTCATGTTTTTACATAAATCTTAACACTCATCGGTCATATAAGTCAGGAAAAATACCCTAACAAAGACCTCCTACACACAAGTACTAGGTAGTAAAGAAATAATACTTTGTATAAAAAAGAAATAAAACTACAACACTAATTAAAACGGACATTATTAAAGGGGGTAAAATGCCTAATTAATTTGACAATACTATGTTAGTTTCTGATCCATGTACATTTCCAGAAAACGAATATACTTGGGACTATTTTAAATACCATAAAAATATACTCTCAATCTTACTTACATTTATTAGATTATTGGTACAAAACCAGTCAGACACTCCTCTTGGATGCCACTCATACCCGTCAACAACTGAGAAGCATTTTTCCCTCTCATAGTAGCAGTGGTATCATGAGCAAACAAGATAAAATCGCCGCAAGTTACCATATCATTTATAAAAATACTGAAGATAAGCGACCCCAGTACGGATTCTTGAGGCACAACAAAGCGAATAGGCTGTAAACTGGAAACCTCATTGCTATATTCGGCCAATGAAAATTGCTTTATTTTATAAGAGTAAAGCAAATTAACACGTTTTCAAATGTGTTTCTTAAATCACACAGCAGAACAATAGAATATTTTCCACCATCAAAAGCGTCTGTAACAATTAAAATCAGTGTGATAAGAGGTGTAACCGTAGACATTCAATTTCTGAAGCCATATTTTTGTTTATTTAATAAATTGTCTGTTTCAGAATGATTACTGATTCTAGCTTTAGGAATGAGACAATAGTTTCACACCTCTCCTTATAAACCGAAACCACTTTGGAAAGTTTAAATACTGAAGGATGAATTAAATTCTTCATTATTTTGGTGTTAATTTTATAGTAATTATGACTGCTATTATTCATTTTCTTTTAACCTGAGAAGTTGAATCATCTATATTCGAAACACTGATTTTCCTGAAAAAATGAAATTTTGATGTGCATTTTTCTAGAGTGTATGAAAAACATGTTCAATTTATCAATTTTTCAACGCAGTTTATTTTTTCGGTTAAAATCTTCAAAAATTTAATTTAAAATCATATCCTTCCACTTACCTCTTCCTCTTCTTTATATTATTTTTGAGATACTTAAGTCAAGCAAAGATTTGCAAAGTTTTTGTTCTTATTAAAAGAAATCCACTAAATAGATTATGATGATCGCAGCTCAAGCTTGATCAGCAATATCATTTCACTTTTACAAGGGAACCACCTCAACCCGATCCCACTGATTTTGATCATTTGTGGGTATATTGTAGTACGTGAAAAAATAATAGATATTTCTTTTTTTATCGGTGACATCTACTTTCAAGGAGTGAAATTCACCCCCAAAGTCAACCCTTAAAGTTATTTTTTCAATATATCTCAGCATCTAATGAATATTTTTGAATAAAATCAAGTGGAAAATATTCATCATAAAAAGCCACAAGTGTATTTATGACCAGGGTAGCAATCCCTATTTTTATTTTAAGAAACCACATTTTTTATGAATGTTTTCTTTATAAATATTATAAATATCGGTGTATGAATTCAAAAGAATTATAAGAAGAATTTTTGTTAACAATATTGATTATTAGTGTTGGTGTGTTTCATGATTTGTCAAATAAGCAGCCCTAAATATCGTTAACAACCCCTTACGATAATGGACTACATGGTAGGGGAATATTTTTTTTTCTAAAATGTCACCCAAAGTGCAAGGCGAATGTAATTACTAAAAAATGCAAACATATTAGTTTTTTTTTTCATTAATGGAACCAAAAGGGTGAAAAAGGTCACCTCCAAAGGTAAATACCTAATGTAACATGAGGTTTAATTAAAATTCTTTAATAAAATCAAATATAAAATAAATCCTGTATGATTTAATAAGGAGAAAAATTTCTTTACACATATTAATATTCACTTATAAGGGGTGAAAACAACCCCTAAAGTTGAACTTTACAATTAATTTTTTCATACGCATCAGCATTTGATGAAGATTTTTTAATAAAATTAGGTTGAAAACTATTTTTCGTAAGAATCTTGAAACATAATGCATATTTATAACCGAAGGGGTTGCCAACCTTATTTTATATTGTAAACGCCAAAACCGGTAATCAATGTCTTTAACGAAAATATTTTTTATAGTTTTTTTAAGTTCATTCCTCGATTTCTATAAAAAAAAATTATACTTAAAAAATGTAATTTTTTTAATATAAAATAAATGTTGCAATCCCTTAAGTCATAAATACACCCTCAGGCTTCTTACGACAAATATGTTTACTTTTGGTTTTATTCAAAAATATCCATTAACTGGTAAGGTGCATTAAGATGATTTTTAAGGGTAAACTTTAGGAATGGTTTCCAAGCCAAGAAATGTTGGTATTTTGAACAGAATAACGTTGTCTCTTTTTTCAGTTATACAGGACTTATTTTCTTTCTTTTCATTAAGGAATTTTATTTCGAAGGAACTCGTGATATATTAGGTATTTACTTTTGGGAGCGACTTTTTCACCCTCTTGGTACTATTATTGACAAAAAATTAATATATTTTTATTTGTTATAAATTACATGCGCTTTACACATTGGATGACTTTTAAGATAAACAAATTTTACCACTTATATGTGGTCCATCACTGTAAGAGGTAGTTAACGATGTTTAGGGGTGGGGATTTGAGAAATCCCAAAACACGCCAACACTAGTGATTCATAATGTTAACGAAAGTGCTTTTTATAATTTTTTTAAGTTCATTCCCTTATATTTATAACAAAAAAGATTCATAAAAACCGTATATTTTTTTTAATATAAAATAGGGATTGAAACCCTTTTAGTCTTAATTATATCTCCGATTTGTGACTTTTTATGACGAATATTTTCATATCGAAAAAAAACTTTAAGGACTGACTTTGGGGGTGAATTTCAACCCTTAAAAGTGGATGTCATCCGCTAAAAAAAATCGTATCTATTATTTTTTTAAGTATTACAACATATCCAAAAATTATTAAAATCGGTGAGGTCGAGGGTAGTTCCCTTATTAGTTTTAAGGCCCCCTTCTACTACAAACCAAATCCGTAAAATAAATACAAAATTACTCATTATCAACTTATTTTAATGTCAAATTTTTATTTCTGAATACAAGAATTGATATCTTTTTTTTGGTAAAATTAATCCCCTTCTTATAATTAAAAAAAAAATACCAAAAATCAATAATACTATTTCATCCCATTAAACTTTAGTGGCATCACGCAAATCCATCATAAAAGGACTTATCTTCTGTACAGCCAGGATATTCTAGTTAAATGAATCTTAGGTATTTTTTTTTCACGTCAGGTCGTCATAGTAAATTTTACTTTGTAATGGTTATATCATTAATACCTATTAATCATCCTTTTAGCCACAACATTGTAAATAGTTTTTTATATAAAGAAACATTAATTAACCGGAATATAGTACCTCTTAATTTCACATGATGCAAATTACACACTATTTGACATAATTAATTATAAGATTATTTGTTGTTTTTTAATAACACATAATGTAAATATTTACTATTAATTTTTACTAACATAAAAGTATATCAGTGGAAATTTTTAGATAAAATAAAATTCGTGCGTCATCGATTGGTTACAAGAATTTTTTTTTAATAAAGAATTGTCTTATACTAAATCTAACCATAGATTAAAAAAGTTTTTTTCTTTGCGCGTCTATACGTTAAACAAAAATAATTTAATTGACCTTCTAAATTCACAAATCTAACATTTGACTGCCTGACATTTACTTTTCTTTAAGAAATTTTGAATCCACTATGACCCTAATGACTCGGCTTTAACAATGTTTTGAGGCACAGGATAATTAAGAATGTGTTAATCTGAATAAAATCGACTGGAGATCCAATGCAGTTTTGTATTTTTAATTATTTCATCGAATTTTTCAAGTTCGGAATTCCTGATTTAACCTTTGTTTAGAACTATCCACCTAGGACCCTGGTTCATCTGAAGGAAAACGTTCATCAAGCTGTCATCAACATACCCATTGATATACTGGAAAGGGTTGAACGAAACTTCTGAATTCGATAAGCGCAGTATATTAAAAATAGTGGACGCCATTTGTCTGAATATCATCTTTAAAATATAAAATTTCAATGTAGTACTTGATATTGTTTGAAGAACTAAATATATATCTGCATTATTTTTTGTTAAATTGAAGTTTTAAATAAGTAAGTTGCTTTACCCCACCCTTTTTATAAGGATAGGCGTGTTTTGTTCTAGTTATGAATCAAAAGTACTAGAAAAAGGTGGAAACTTGTGTCATCGGCCCTGTTGCCAGTGTTTGTGGTCATGTTGACGAGTTGTGATCTGTTCCTTTACTACCTACTACTGGTTGATGTTTCTTAAGTAGGTTTCTCCAAGTACTAGGCAATCACTGACTGTCATCTCTGCTATTTGGGTTCTCAGGCCTCTTTGCAATTTCGATGGCTTCCCTAACCCTTGTAGACAGGTTTTCACACCTCGAAAGCATTTTTGTTCCTGAGAAGTTTCTCTTATGTCCTATGTTTAACAAGCTTTGGGCAAGTGCAGAAGAATTTTTTTTGCTTGACAGGGTTTATATATTCGTCTCATCTGGCGCTTATTTTACGGTTGGCTTGGCCTACACAAGATAAGCTACTTTTTCATACACTCCCAGGTTTTCTAAGGTGTTAGCAGGAGATCCTTTACTTACGGTTTCAACGTTGTGTCTTTACGATTTTGTCTGTGGTATTTCTGATATAAGGAACAAAATCTTTTGAGCTCTTCTCTGGGCTCTCGCGATTTTTTGGGGTGAAGCGTTTGTTTTTAGAGCCTTGTCTATATGGTCTCGTTATAATCATTTTTGTGATAATTTTCTTGATCTGTTTAGGTGAGATCGAAATGCAAGTGATTTCACTACGTTAAATAATTGGGCGGGACGGTGATGTGAATCGGCGTTGAGGTATCTGTTGGTGTCAGTGAGTTTTCTGTAGACAGTATCTGAAAGCAAGCTATCCTGTGTTCTTTTCAGTAGAATATCTAGAAAGTTTTCTTTCCAGTTCTATTTCCATGGTGAATTTGATTTTTTTCTGTATACTGTTATATTGTTGAGGAAATTTTAGAGATTTTCTTCTCCATGTTGCCAGATAATGAATCTACGTAAATCTACGTAACGCAATCATAGTCGTGGTTTGTGTGAGGAGGTCTTTAAAGCTTTTTATTTGAAGTCTTCCATAAATCAATTAGCGAGTATAGGAGACAGCGGCGATCCCATAGGAACTCCCTCGACTTGTTTATATCGCTGACCTTCATAAGTAAAATAGGTGTTATCGAGGCAGTGTTTAGCTAATTCGACGATATATTTTCGCGGATTGTATTTGTTTTCTATTACACAAAAACTGGTATTTGCGTGAAAAGTGATGTTATGCCGAACCTAACTGGAAAATCGTTTTCTTGTAAACGTATGTTTTTGATTATTTCGCAAAAATGTTGCGAGTTTTTAATGTATGCGGCCGTTTTTTCGACAAAGGTTTGGAGAATGGTGTTAAATATTTTGCTAGTGCCTAAGTTGAGGAGCCGACAGAGTTTACTATTGGTATTAACTTGAGAAGGCAAGAAAGTACCGGTAAAAGGTGGAAAAGACCCCGCTCAGAGCTTGTGGAAATACTGTCTCCGTTAGATTGGCTCATATTAAAGTATATTGTGTATTTTTATCCCCTGATTAAAAGTCTCAATAGACACTAAGCCCGAAAACCCCAGGCTTTTAGAATATCCGCTGATTATTATTGTTCTCAAAGACATATAATTCCTCATAAACTGAAAACAATAATTGGGCCGACATTTTATCTATGAGATATCAACGAGCCACACTAGAGTACATTAGAGTTTTTGGAGTCGCTGATTCCGAATCCGAGATCGGTTAAATTCCGTCGTGTCAAGGTCAAGGCCATTTGAAGGTCAAATCAAGAGGAACAGTTGAAAAAATTACATGTATTTTTTAAGTAGCTGAATCCGAATAGATAATTTTCTTGATCCTTCAAATTCACCTAAAATTAACATCAAGGTCATTTTAACCTTAATAATCGCCAAGTCTCTGTTACACCTGAACGGCAGCTAAATCACATTTAAACCCTTAAAAAGAATGCAAGCCTAGGACTGTCGTATTTGGGGTTCCTAAAGATCTGGCCTGCTTCACCCAATTCCCAAATTAACCCTCTGCGAGGGTGAGATTGAGCGAACCCCAGATTTAAATTTAATGATCTAAAAAACTTGAGGTAGAAGTGATCGGAATTCATTGAAAGTTTTCTTCTCAGCGACCCCAGAAATCTATATATGAGTATTTTCAAATTTTTGCGATGGTTTTTAAAGTTTGACCTTAAAATTACTTTCAGGTAACTTTTTAGGGTCAAAAAAATGACATGTTGGATTAAGCGCCTTTAAAAATATCTATGTAATTTTTATCAGATTTTTTAAATGGTTCCTCGTGATTTGACCTTCAAATGATCTTGATTCTGACGTAATGGAGCAGTTAACCTCCATCTCGGATATAGAATCAGCGACCTCAAAAACCCTAGAATTCTCTTGCGAGATTCGCTGATACTTCATAGATAAAATATCGACCCAAATACTATTTTCAGTTTACCAGGGAGCATATGCCTTAAGATGACTATATTAATCAGCGGATATTGGAGAAACCTGAGGTTTTCATGATTCCTGCCTATTGAGACTTGTAATCAGGGGACTAAAATACACAACATACTGCCATACCTACCAATTTAATGAAAACCGGATTTCCATAAGCTCTGAACGGGGCCCTTTCTTCTTTGTGTACCGCCACCTGGAGACCTGTTTCGAACTCATTGGTTATCTGCGGTACAGGCTGGACAAGTACACCTCTTCATAAAAGAAGAGAATCCTTTAAGCAACTTATATTAAAATAAATAAAAAGTTCAATACACGCTGTATCATCTTTCGGGATTCTCTGCAATATGAACAGAAAAATCTCATACAAGATCTATTTGGTTTGGTTAGTAAATGATGATGATATACTTGCAGCTGGTATATATATATATATATATATATATATATATATATATATATATATATATATATATATATATTTATATATATATATATATATATATATATATATATATATATATTTATATATATATATATATATATATATATATATATATATATATATATATATATTTAGTTGGTAATTTTCTTGGGAATATGGTTCATTTTTATATTGAAACTACATATATACAGTAGTCATACTTATTGTATATATATATTTTTATTTCTCAGGACGTTTCGATTCTTTCGAATCTTTTTCAACTGATGCGGATGCTACAAAAATGTACATTTTTAATATTATTATATATGGACAAAGAGGTTAAAAACTTACCAGAACAGAGATTTTTGTTTTAAACAATAGTTAATTACATCACAAACCAATTGTAGTCACTCACTCTTTTGTATATTCACTTTTTAAAAGTATTTTTAAAAGGCCAGTTAGAAGAATGGGCACTACATTTTTAACCCTATAACTGTCTTGACTTGACTGAATGTGGAACCCAGATGGTGTATGTTTTTTAGGCCCTTTAAGTAGCGTAAAAAGTTTGGGTCTTTTAATGAAGTGATATTTTTCTGAAAAATATCGTGATTTAATTTTGAAGAATTGGAAGCGGAGAATTATTCTTATTTATTGTTTTATTTATTTTAGAAATTCCCTTTATTGGTTTATTTTAAAATGTTGAAATAAATTTGATTTAAATTATTGATGTCTGTTTTATCGTTTATGGCATTCGGATTTTTTTTTATTGCAATCATTTCGTAAAATTCTCGTTTTCCTTTGTTAGTTTCAGTTTTTAGGATTTTTGTATTTTCATAATCAAAGGTGTGGTTGTGTTTCATTTCGTGTTTTTTTAGGGCTGTAATATTTTTTTTGTCATATTTATGTCCATTTAGACGATTTTGCAGATACTGACTAGTTTGGCCGATGTAATTCGATGGACAATCCTTGCAGGGTATTTGGTAGACAATATTTGATTTTCTGTTTTTTGGAATGTCACTTTTTAATTTGCTGAAATTGCTTTTAAGTAAATTATGGCCCTTATGACTAGTGGTTATATTATGTTTTTTAAAAAAAGTTTGAAAGTTTTCGGAAAGTTTTGGTATGTATGGCAAGGAAAGATATTGTTTTTTGGTTTTATTGTGTTCTAAATTTTCTGTTTTAGTGTTTCCATGTTTGTATTTTTCTAGTCTTTCTTTAAAAATTTTATTAATTAGTTTGTTTGGGTAAGAGTTTGTCATAAGGACCTCTTTTGCTTTTTTGATGCAGTTGTTTCTATAATCGGGACTACTAAGGATGATGGCTCTATCGGCTATTCCAATTATTACCGATTTTTTTTGGGCCATGTGGTGTTGGGAATTGTAGTTGAGATAGCGACCAGACCATGTGGATTTTGTGTACCATTCAGTTAGTATTGTATTATTTTTATGATGCAACGTCATATCTAGGAAATTTATGTGATTGTTATTTTCAACTTCTATGGTAAATTGCAATTTTTCATGGTAGCTATTAAATTTGTTTAAGATATATGAATTTTGATTTTTTGGTATAGCCGTTATGCAGTCATCTACATATCTGTAAAAGAATGGTAGTTTGAATTTTAAGCTGTTGATAACTTCAGTTTCTAGGTCTTCTAACACTAATTGAGCAATAACGCTTGATATGGATGCACCCATCGCGCAACCCTCAATTTGCTTAAAGAATAAATTTTTGTATTTGAAATATGTAGAAGTTAGGCAAATTTCTACAGCTTCAAGAAAATCATCTAATGGTATATCAGTGTATTTCTTTATTTCTGACCATTTTTTTCTGATTATGTTTAAGGACACATTTATGGGTATATTTGTGTAAAGAGATACAACGTCTAATGAGATCAACACGTGGTTTTCTGGGATTTTAATGTTTTGTATTTTTTCCTTAAAACTCCATGAGTCTTTAATGTAAAAATTATTTTGACCAGTGACCTTTGCTAAGATATTTTTGAGATATTTTGAGAGTGCACTAAAGGGCGATTGTATACAAGATACAATTGGTCGAAGTGGAGTTCCGGGTTTATGTAATTTAGGTAGCCCATATATGCGTGGTGGTGAAGCGTTATTTGTAATTAAGTCTTTTGCTACAGTTGGTGAAATAAACTGTGTGTTTTCCCATTTTTTTATTAGGTCATTATTTTTTTTTTTGATATGAGTTGGTAGGATCAGCTTTAACTTCTTTATATGTATTGGTGTCATTGAGTAATTGCATGATTTTTGCATCGTAATCCGAATTTTTCATAATAACTGTTTTGTTTGATTTATCGGGTTGTAAAACAATTAAATCTGGATTGTCTCTTAGAAATTTTTTGGTTTTGTTGATATTTTTTTTGATAATGCTGTTGTCAGTGTTATTTTTATTGGAGTTATGGGAATTGTTATTTTTAGCCTTAAAATTTGTTAATATGTTACAACACACTGCCCTGATTTCATTTTTGACTTCTGTATTTTTATTGTTGATAGCCATTTCAATATTTGTGATAATTTCTGGGATAGGCACGTGTTTTGGGTCGGTAATTGGTGTGGCGAAATTTGGCCCTAGGGAGAGAATTTCACGAACATAACTAGGAAGTTCGATATCAGTCAAATTTTCAATCCAGTTATTTGTGTCAATTAGTGCATGTTTCTCAATTGGTTTTTGTTTTTTGATTAGTGATGTTATTTTTTTTATATTATTTTTTTGGATATTTTTGAATCTTTTTTCAAATTTACGTTTTTCTTTGTTTAAAAATGTGTTAAATAAATCTGGTGTAAGAATTTCTTTTATTTTATTGGAAGAGGTGATTATTTCCTTGTCTAGGTTTTTAATTTGGCAAATAGTATCGCCAATCAATATACTTAAAGTGTTTTTGTAAAACTTTTTTAGTAAAAAATCAAATCTCTGTTCTTGGTTTACAGAGTGAAAAGTTAAGTTACTATAATTCTTATTTAGAAAATTAGGTAATACGTTTTCGCTTTTACATCTAAGTAGAAAGATTTTTCTGTTTTTCTGGTTGGCCAGTTTCAGGTTGGATGATGAAAATTTTTTTATTTCAGCGACTACATCTGGTCCATATAAGGCAATGATGTTTTCGGAGGAAAGCACTGTTTCACCCATGCTTTATTATATTATATAGGAATTAATTTTTTCTTGAACCATTAAATATATTTTTAGTTGGTAATTTTCTTGGGAATATGGTTCATTTTTATATTGAAACTACATATATACAGTAGTCATACTTATTGTATATATATATTTTTATTTCTCAGGACGTTTCGATTCTTTCGAATCTTTTTCAACTGATGCGGATGCTACAAAAATGTACATTTTTAATATTATTATATATGGACAAAGAGGTTAAAAACTTACCAGAACAGAGATTTTTGTTTTAAACAATAGTTAATTACATCACAAACCAATTGTAGTCACTCACTCTTTTGTATATTCACTTTTTAAAAGTATTTTTAAAAGGCCAGTTAGAAGAATGGGCACTACATTTTTAACCCTATAACTGTCTTGACTTGACTGAATGTGGAACCCAGATGGTGTATGTTTTTTAGGCCCTTTAAGTAGCGTACGCTACTTAAAGGGCCTAAAAAACATACACCATCTGGGTTCCACATTCAGTCAAGTCAAGACAGTTATAGGGTTAAAAATGTAGTGCCCATTCTTCTAACTGGCCTTTTAAAAATACTTTTAAAAAGTGAATATACAAAAGAGTGAGTGACTACAATTGGTTTGTGATGTAATTAACTATTGTTTAAAACAAAAATCTCTGTTCTGGTAAGTTTTTAACCTCTTTGTCCATATATAATAATATTAAAAATGTACATTTTTGTAGCATCCGCATCAGTTGAAAAAGATTCGAAAGAATCGAAACGTCCTGAGAAATAAAAATATATATATACAATAAGTATGACTACTGTATATATGTAGTTTCAATATAAAAATGAACCATATTCCCAAGAAAATTACCAACTAAAAATATATTTAATGGTTCAAGAAAAAATTAATTCCTATATTATATATATATATATATATATATATATATATATATATATATATATATATAATTTAAACCAATTGAAAAATTTTTACATTATAAAGACAGTGGTAATTTAATATAAATTGCTCATAGAGTTTACTCTTCTTATAATTAAGTGTATTTGGCTACCCTGTACTGATGAGAACCAGCGAGTTCGAAATCTGCAGGTAGCGGTACATTACCAACAGGTGAAATTTCTACCTTTTCCTTGTAGTTTCTTGCCAATCTGAATTAATGCTTTTGATTTCTAACTAGAATGAAGCACGCCTGTTCTTATAATAATAAGGCTTTTTCTATATACAAATTTATTATGATATTTAATATATATATATATATATATATATATATATATATATATATATATATATATATATATATTTGCAAGTATATCATCATCATTTACAATTTAGTAAAAGTATTTTTGATACCAAAGTAACAACTAAAAATGTTAATTTTTTTGTTTATTTAACCTCATTTATATTTAATTTGTTATCTAATTTTCAGGAGAAGAAACGAATAAACTCTTGAATGACAATTGGGAAGAACTTAACAACGAACTCAAACCATCAATACTTCAGACTATCTTAACAATTTATGGTCAGATGGCAAGGAAAATTTACCAAAACATACCGTTTACTGACATGGTTTCACACTAAAATTTATAATTTTTATATTTAACTGTTTCTGTATCTTTAAAAATAAAGCTAGATTGTAAGTTTAACCGTCAACTTAGTTTTATAGGATATTAAAAAGTGTTCAGGAAGGTGGTTTATCTCATTTAGTTATATTTCATACCATCTACTACATTTGTCTAAATTCAATACAAATGTTGACGCCCTATTACATTATAGCATCCATACAATGCATTTTAGAGCAAATCTACTATACTTCTAATTTATCTTTTTGTAATCTGTTAAATCCAAAGTCCATTTTTCATTTCCGTTTAAAAAGTTGTTATATTTAGATTAAATATATACAATTAAGATATATGTTTGAGTTTCGATAAACCATTTTGCTCTAAAATGCATAGTTTGGAAGCTGTAGTCTCTCAAGTTACGTCAGATGCCAATATCTCAAAAACTTTTAATTAACCTCGATCTATAAAAATTACCAAAAGCTATGTCAATCAATTATAAAGTATTTATACAAAAATTTGTCTTCTAGTTATTATAATTTTTGAGATTCACCATATACAGGATGTCCAGAAATTCGTATACTTTGACATTCTACATACGAAATCATGAAAAAAATTTCTTCTGAACATAGGCCCGCGAATTTATCATAGGAGATAGCCCTCGAACACAAGTTTATATTTAATATCTTTGAAACTGCTTAAAGCACCGATGTGTTTTTTATTGTTCGAACGAACATCAATAAATGCTGTGAGCAAGAAATTTAGTCGTAGGCGTTCAGACAGGTGGATGGCCTGCTTTATTTACACATGACATTTTTTTTCACATGACACTTTCTTAAAATTGCTCCTAAAAATTATGATTCCCCAGTTTATGAGAGAACCGCTTTAATTAAACCAACGCAAAATCTCTGATTTATTGATGCTTAAACTAAACATCAAAGTGGGCATAAGATGACTATAAATTTGAAACGAAAACCATTGCATCGCTTGTGGTTAATGTCAAAATAATGAAGAATTACAATTATCTGTCTTATTTGAGACCTCTGGTCCAAAAAATTTTTTGCAAATTTAGGTTTTCTATTTATAAATATATATATATATATATATATATATATATATATATATATATATATATATATATATGTATATATATATATATATATATATATATATATATATATATATATATATGTATACATATGTATGTTAGGTCGTGGTCGAGTGGTAAGGGTTTTTAAAAAACACTTTATTTTGCAGTCACACGACTAACAATAATTTTATTTTAATTAGGACTTTACACTTGAGATTTAAGATTTAAAAATTACAATAGATTATGGCTTCTGACTTATAGTCTGACTTATGTTAACTCACTATTACGTTATACTGACTTCGCTACTGACTGACTTATAGTCTATTCTACGTTAACTCGCTATCTGACTTCGCTACTGACTGACTTCGCTGTGCTGACTAATGAGCGCAGGGCGAGTGCAGGTATTTATAGTATTATGTACTTTTCCCATAATGCACTAGTTCTTTCTTTGTTTTCGGGGAATAGAAACAATAAGGCATTATTCATAGTCTAGACTTGTTGATGAAATATAATATTATTCTTTATTGTTTTGTTAATTCAGCGTCTAGGCTTGTTTATGATATCTGATACTTATTATTGTACTTTTAGTAAATTCAGCGTCTGGGCTTGTTTATGATATTTGAAACTGTTATTGCCTTTTTAGCAAATTCAGCATCTTTATTAAACACCTGCATCCGTTTGGATAAATAACATATTAGATTACAGTGTTTATTAACTAGACCTGCAAGGTCAGCAGTTACGTGATAAACAATAACTTGGAATATTTTAATAATATTGGGTAAATTTGGATATAACAACTCCCCCTCTTATTAAAAAGTTAGCTGCATTTTTTGCTGTAACTTTTTTAATTAGAGTTTACAATTTTAAACATAATTTTTATTAACATTTTTATTATCAGTAAATTCAAACATTTCGGTTTCTTCAATAGGTTCACTAATACGTAAACTCGGTCTTCTACGAGGTAGAATTTTTGAAAATTTCCCTCCTAATAAGGGTAATTGAGGCTTTGGAGGTGGCGGTGGAAGATTAGAGGATTCAATTCCTATCCTAATCATTTTCCTACGTTTTTTATATTTAAAGAATATGTAGACAAATATAATTGCTACTATTAAAGTTATAGAAACATAAGTGAACCAAGGAGTGTACTTTTTAATTAAAGGTTCATTAATTAAGTCATCAAGATCTTTGGAATATTGATCCAATTTGTGTTTTGCAATTTCTAGGTTTTCTAGATTTAAATCACTCATTTTTAGAGGTTTTAAATTTAAATTGTCCATAGTATTGTCTGGATAGTTTTGACAACAGTTATAAGGTATTTTCATAACATTTGAATAACTATAGTGCCATTCTGACATTTTTGACATTGTAGCTTGAACTTTAGTAGTTCCGATAAATGCAATGCATTCAGGTTGTAATGTCATAATTGTATTAGTATCGATAATTTTTGATACTGGATCAATATTTTTACATTTAATGGTAATCGGAGTTTGATCCGTTACAATTAATAACCATATATTATTACTTAAAAGTTGTACTTTATAATCTTGTGCGTACACTGAAATAGTTTGACAATTTTTAGGAATATTTAGTTGAGGAGTTTTTAATAATTGTGCTTCACATATTGCGTTAGAATCTATAGGATATGAATACAAATTTTTACAAAGTTTTATGTTTAACATAACTTCTTTACAGTTATTAATATTTGTTAATAGAATAAATTGATCTGAATCATCACTTTTCGCGATATATTTTTGAATAGTTGGCAAAATATAATGAAGTTTAGTTCGATTGTCCTTTATAGGAATTGGATATAATTGATATATTGTATACATTTCTGGTTCTACCAGTGGTATATCTAGTACAAAAATTAATTTATCAATTGTCTGAAAAGCTGATAATTCGATAATATCTAAATACGTAGCTATTTTAGCTTCTCTGATTGATAGAGGTAAATTATT
This sequence comes from Diaprepes abbreviatus, assembly GCA_034092305.1. Classification (NCBI taxonomy): domain Eukaryota; kingdom Metazoa; phylum Arthropoda; class Insecta; order Coleoptera; family Curculionidae; genus Diaprepes; species Diaprepes abbreviatus. The sequence continues at coordinate 19,967,876 of JASJET010000031.1, forward strand.
CTTTTGAAGATTCTGAGATATTGTTTGTAAAGCAGCTATAAGGTCTTTTGGTGTAATAATCGATGTATGGATTATTTTGAGTTTTGCAAATGTAATTGCATTTAATATATCATTTACTTCGTTTTCAATAAAAGAGTATGATTCCATGAGGTGTTGACAAACTCCCATTATTTGTATCTTTAATTCCAAAAGTTCTAAGTTGTCGTTTATTTTATAAATTTTATCATCAATTATTTTTATATCTTCATTGAAAGTCTGTTCATCTATTTTAAACTTCTGTAGAGTTTCATTAAAGTTTTGGATTACCGATGTTGTAACCATGATTTTTCATCAGGTTTTCTAATTCATGTTCGTCTTTTTCAATTTTATTAATGCAGTTATTATAATATTCGCCGTCTGAAGCGTCTAAATTACCAGTTATGAACTTCCAAATACTTCCTGCAGCGTTAATTAAACCGCGTTTCTTTCGAGGGTTAATGGAAACATCTAGCTCTACTTCTTCAAATTTAGTTTCTAAATCTTTTGATATTTGTTTAAGTAGGCTTATATGTGTTAGCAAGTCGAAATTAAAAATTTTCATTTTATCAGTTTTTCTTGTTATAGTTGATAAGAGACTGTTTAAAATATTATTGTTATTATTATAAGTTTCTCGAAGTTTATAGATGTCTTTGTATACTAGTAAAGTCCATTTATCGTTGGATACTTTAAGTTTCATTTCCCTTTGGAAATAGAGTCCAATATTATTCTCTATTGGTTTAAGAGTATATAAATATTTCTGATTTTCTTGAATTAAGGGTGTAGGTTCTCTTAAGTTCATGCATAGCAAAAGTGTTAACCTAAAAATAAAAATAGTCAATCACTATCAGATTGATCGCATTTTGATTGAGTTTTATAAGCGTTTTTATCATCTGGGATAATAATAATATCGTCTATATAGGGTTTAAGTCTGTCAAAATTGACTTTGGTTAACTGTTTGGTCTCAAGATTTTCTAAAGTCGCTGAGTTCAAATGAATCTCTTTGATTTCAAATGGACCGTTGAATTTCTGTGCAAGTTTTCCTTTAATTTGTGATTCTTTCACGTAAACTTTATCTCCAATTTTGTAGTTTGCGTTATCTCGTTTTTCTGGAATATGCTCGTCAAATCGTTCTTTAGCTTTTTGCTTTGATTTCTGAGTATTACTTCTAGCTGATTCGTAATAGTGTTTAATTCTTGCATTTAAGTCTCGAATGTATTTTGAAATTAATTCTTTTTCATTATATAAGGTTTCTGGTGGTCTAGCTGATGTATGTCCAAATATTAATTCATAGGGGGTAAATCCTGTTGTTTTATTTAATGAATTATTATAACATATACAGGCATATGGTAATAACTGACAGGGGTGTTCTCTAGGATCTTCGGTTTTCATAACTCTTATCATTTCGAGTAGAGTAGCATGAAATCTTTCAAGTGAGCCGTTTGATTGAGGGTGATTTACACTGGAGAAAGTAATTTTAATATTGTAAAGATTACATAGGTCTTTCATTAATTGGTTGTTAAATTCTCTTCCGAAATCACAATGGATTCTCAATGGTGTTCCATAGTGTTGGAAATATAAAAGTAGTGTATTTACTACTGATTTTGAACTTTTATCCATTAAGGGATATGCTTGGATAAATTTAGTCAATTCGTCCCTTATGGTTAGAATATAATTTTTATTTGGGATTTCTAGTATATCAATATTTATTCTTTCAAACGGTGTTTTTGGAGTTTCGGTAATTACTAGAGGGTTATCTAAGTTTTTTCTTAGAATTTTATTCTTTTGACAAATTTCACATTTTTTAATATAGTTTTCGACATCTTACTTCTTCTTCTTCTTGCGGTGCCTATTCGTTCCGAATGTTGGCGACTAGCATGGCTATTCTTACTTTGTTGGCAGCTGCGCGGAACAGTCCAGTCGTGCTCATGTTGAACCATTTTCTTAAGTTTTGGAGCCAAGAGATTCGTCTTCGTCCTGGCCCCCTCTTGCCGTACACCTTCCCTTGCAGAATTAATTGGAGGAGGTTATATCGCTGTTCATTTCTCATAATATGTCCTAAGTATTCCAATTTGCGTTTTTTAATTGTTTTGATCACTTCGCACTCCTTTCCCATTCTGCGCAGGACTTCATTATTTGTGACTCGGTCGACCCAGGAGATTCTTAAGATGCGCCTATAGCACCACATCTCGAACGCTTCAAGTTTTTTAATGGACGCTTCAGAGAGCGTCCAAGCCTCTGTTCCGTAGAGCAGAACTGGAAAAACATAGCACTGTAGTATGAAGACCTTGGTTTTCAGCGGCAGATCACGGCCTTTGAAGACGGTGCTCATTTTTGTAAACGCTGCTTTGGCTTTTGCTATACGTTGTTTTATTTCCAATGAGTGATCCCATTGACTGTTTACATTGGTGCCAAGGTATGTATAGCATTCAACCCTTTCAATTGTTTGTTGGTTGATGGTCAGTTGTGTGTTTAGGATTGGGCGTTTGCTGATGACCATATATTTTGTCTTCTTTGTATTTAAATCTAACCCATAGTGCTTACTTACTTCAGTTATGCTTGTCATCAACATTTGCAATCCCTCCAGACTGTCTGCGAATACCACTGTGTCGTCTGCGTATCTGATGTTGTTCAGACGTTCACCGTTGATTAGTATTCCCTCATCACATTCTTCCAAGGCTAGTTTGAAGATATGCTCAGAATAAACATTAAATAGCATCGGGGACAGTATACATCCTTGCCGTACTCCGCGTTCTATTGAGATTGCTTCTGTCAACTGGTTGTCTACTCTTATGTTAGCAGTTTGGTTGTAGTAAATATTTTTGATTATTCTCAGATCTTTATCATCTATGCTGATCTCTTCAAGTATTGATATAAGCTCGTCGTGTTTTACCCTATCGAATGCCTTCTGGTAATCCACAAAGCATGCATATATATCGCAGTTGACATCTCTGCATCTTTGGAACAAGACCTGGACAGCAAAAAGTGCCTCCCGTGTACCCAGAGCATCGCGAAATCCAAATTGTGTGCGTGTTAGTTGTTCTTCGCATTTTTTGTATAATCTCTTGTGGATGATTTTTAGGAAAGTCTTAAGTAGGTGGCTCATAAGGCTTATAATTCTATATTCATCGCACCTTTTTGCATTTCGTTTTTTTGGTAAGGTCACAAATGTTGATTTCAACCAACTCTGGGGAACTTTTCCAGTATTATAAATATTATTAAATACTTTTGTTAGCCATATTGTCCCGTTGTCATCCATTAACTTTAAAAATTCTGAATAAAAGTTGTCAGGTCCTGTAGTTTTGCCATCCTTGGTTCCTCTTATAGCAGTTCTTACTTCCTCGATCGTAAATGGAGGCCCAGTTATACAATCTGTGTTTTTTGTGTCATTGTGTCGTTCATCTCTAAAGGTTTCCTCTACATATCTCATCCAAGTGTTTCTTCTCCGTTCTGCTTCTATTATTAAGTTTCCTTGAGTGTCAGTTAGGCGTCCAACTTGTTTAGGCTTATATAGGCCTGCCGCTTCTTTGACTTTTTTGTGGAGGTTAAACGAGTCATGCTTTTGTTGTAGTAATTGTATTTCGGTGCATTTTTTCGTTAACCATTCATTTTTTGCATTTCTAATAGCATTTTTTATTTCTTTGTCTACTCTTTTATATGTTGCTATGTCACTGTTCTTAACCTTTCGTCTATCTTCCATCAGATCCAGAATCTCTTCCGTCATCCACCCCTTCTTCTTTACTCTTGTTGGTTTTAGGTGCTTGTCAAGTATGTTCTGAGTTATTGTGTGTAGTTTTCCGAGTTCTTCTTCTGTATTACTAGTGTCTTCCTCAGTATTTAGCTGTTCCTTCATATACTGTTGTGCGCTCTGTTTTATGTGTTCATTTTTTAGTTGTCTGATGTCGTGTTTGTTGGTCTTTGTTCGTTGCATTTTCTTTAACTTAAGTTTTATTATGCCTAGGAGTAAATTGTGATCAGACTTGATGTCGGCTCCTGGATGTGTCTTGACTGATGTTATCGAGTTCCGGAATCTTTTGTTGATCATAATGTAATCAATCTGGTTTCTCACTATGTGATCTGAGGTGTCCTGAGGTGATTTCCAGGTATACAGTCTCCTGGGGGGAAGTTTGAAAAAAGTGTTGGTGACCACAAACTGTTCCTCCATCACGAAATCAATAAGCCGTTCTCCACGCTCATTACGCTCTCCGAGTCCGAAAGGTCCTACGAAATCTTCAATTTGGCCGTTGCCAACTTTGGCGTTAAAATCTCCCATAACTATTGTTATCTCGTTGTTGGGGAGTCTTCTTAAGGTGTTCGTTAAATCGTTGTAGAATGCTTCGATTATTTCGTCTGCTTTGTCGGCTGTGGGGGCATATATCTGTATGATGTTAGACTTTATGGGGATAGTATTAAGCTGAATGAGTAGCAGTCTCTCTGATATTGGGATAAAGTTTGTAACGCATTCAGCAGTTTGTTTATTTAAAATCATGCCCACTCCATTCATATGTTCTCCGTTGGAATTTCCTGAATAATATATTTGATGGTTATTGATAGCACACTGACCAGAGTCTATCCACCGCATCTCGCTTACCCCCATTATTCCTATTGATAGTCTTTCCATTTCTTTTATAGCGTTATGGATTTTGCCAGCTTCATACATTGTTTTGACGTTCCAGGTTCCAATCTTAATGTTAAGGCCCCAGGTTCTCTTTCTATCTGCGTTATAGTGTTGGCAAGGGTTTCGCAGGCTGACGACCGAGGAGGCCTTGCCGTCCCGAGATTGTCCTCCCCTGCCGGATCTTGGTATCCGAAGTCCATGATCAGTAACATTTTCTATTTGGTTTGTAACAGCCATGTTAATATACTAGGGATCGATAATGAGGTGGTTTCCCGTTGCCTTCCTCATCGCAGTGTGGAAACCACTTAGACTGCTTCAGTCATGCCTTCCAGTATTCATTTTTGAACCAATCCTGGATCATTTCCATTGTGCTTCAATATGATACTGAGAGTGCTGCTTTCCACTCTCAGGCTAGTTTTGGTTCGCCCCGAGTATTTAATTTCCTCGGTACCATCCATATCTGGGAGGCGTTCCCCTATCCACCACCTGGGGAGGCGCCCGATGGGGGATTCTAGCAACCCCGCACGGGACATCTTACTTAATCCTGTCCAATTATGTTTTTCTTTAATTCTTCGAATTGTTTCATTTACTCCTCTATGGAAGTTTCTTTTTCCTGAATGATATTCTTGTATTATGATTGGAATTTCGTCTTTTTGAGGATTAGTTACAATATTTTGACATATTACTAGTTTTAGATCTTTTTCTGCAAAAATAAAACATATCATTTCTATTATTGGTAAATGTATGTTATTTTCCACATAGTAGGTTTTTGAATCATCAAGTATATGTCTTGAGTTGATTAATATTTTAAATAAAGTTGGAAGTGCATCTTCATTTTGGAAGGGTAATGTAGCTAGATAATATTTTCGTTTTTTTACTGTTTTTGAGTTCAAAATGTTAATTTTATCATCATCAAATGGTGAGTGTTCTTCGTGAAAGTCTTCAATTATTTTGTAGTGAAGATCTTGCAATCTGTCTTCTTGAAATATGACAATTATATTTTTATGGTCTTTATCTAGTAATTGATTATTTGTGTATCGGATTTTTGAATAATCAATTAAGCTAGTTGTCTGATAGAGCTCAGTAAATCTTTTCCATTCACTTTCCATCGTCTGGGGTGACATTAATATATTTTCGTCTTCATGATTTTCTGAATCTGTTTCATCAGATTTTTGGTCGCTATTTAATTTTTGGTTAAAGGTACAAGCTCTTTGAATATTATTTATTTTAATTCTACTGAGAGCATCTGCATTCTTGTTAATTTTTCCTGGTTTGTAGATTATTTCATAGTCATATTCTTCTAATTTAAGTCTCCATCTTGCTAATCTAGAACCTGGATCTTTAATTGAAAATAACCATGTTAAAGGTCTATGATCTGTAATTAGTTTAAATTTTCTACCAAATAAGTATGGTCTAAAGTGTTTAACTGTCCATACAATTGCTAAGAGTTCTCTTTCTATTACGCTATATTTTGTTTCTGCTGGACATAGCGTTCGAGATGCATAAGCTATTGGAAGGTCTTTTCCTGTTGGTCCTTGAGATAAAATTCCTCCTATTGCATATAATGATGCGTCTGTGGTCAAAATAAATGGTTCTTCAAAGTTTGGATATATTAAAATTGGTTCGGTAGTAAGTTTTTCCTTTAATTTATTAAAATCTTCATGACATTGTTTGTCAAAATTAAAAGTAACATCTTTTTTTAATAGTTCCGTTAGAGGTTTTGATATTTTTGCATAGTCTGGGATAAATCTTCTATAATATCCTGATAATCCTAGGAATGATTTTACTCCTTTTGTATTTTTTGGAACTGGAAATTCTTGAATTGCTTTAATTTTGTTGGGATTCGGTTTTACTCCGTCCTTTGTAATTAAATGTCCTAAATATGCAACTTCTTTTCTAAGAAATTCACATTTGTCTGGTTGAATTTTTAAATTAGCTTTCCTTAGTCTGGAGAATACTTCTTTTAATCTACTCATATGCTCATGAATAGTCCTGCTATATATTATGATATCGTCCATGTATACTGCACATCTTTCATTTTGTATACCCATAAGAATGTTGTCCATCACTCTTTGGAATGTTGATGGTGCATTTTTTAATCCAAATGGCATTCTGAGGTATTCGTAATGTCCATTTTCTACAGAAAAAGCAGTTTTTGGTACGTCTTTTGGATTGATTTCAATTTGATTGAATCCTGTTGAAAGATTTAATGTTGTAAAATACTGACTGTGTCCTAGTTGATCAAGTATGTCAGATATATTTGGTAATGGTAGTTTTTCATCGAGGCAAAGGTCATTGAGCTTCCTAAAGTCAATACACATTTTCCATTTTTGTTTTCCAAAAGCATCTACTTTGCTTGGTACGATCCATACTGAACTTGACCATGGAGAGACTGAAGGTTGAATAATTCCTTGGTCTAACATTTTATTAATTTGAGTTTTAACTTCTTCTTTATGTACTTGGGGATATCTATAGGACTTTGTATAAATTGGTCTTGTATCTCTAGTCGGAATAGAGTGTTTTATTTCACTTGTGAATGTAAGTTTGTCTCCTTCTAGGTAGAAAATATCAGAAAAATCTAGACAAATTTGAACAATCATGGTTAATTCTTCATTGTTTAAGTGTTCCGTTCGTAATTGGTCAACTATTTCTTCTTCTCTACTATATGTTGAAGTATTTGCCTTATTAAAATTTTGTATCGAAGTGTTTGTCTTAATAAGTGGTTCAAATTTTAAATTATCAAATTTTACTATTTTTGGAATCGAGTTTATATTTATTACGGACGTTAAAAATTCACCATTTTCATTTATATTAACTATAGCATTAGGAATATGTACTTTATCAATTGATTGCGATAATAATATTGCTTCAGTATTTTTTAATTGATTAGTTTTAAATTTATAAATTTTTTCAATTCTCGGTGGTATATTAATTATATTTTGTATATCAAAGCATTGACGTTCAGAATCATCAAGTTTATTTATCTCATTACTATTAGATTCGACTTTAAATAATGGAACCGTCTTAAAATACGTAATTAATTTTTTATTAAATATATCAACAATGCAGCGATAGTGTTGCATGAAATCGACACCTAAAATACCATCAAATTCTATATCAAGATTACAAATATAAACTTTATGCGGATCATCATATTTAAAAGGTATTAATACAGACTCTGTTATCAAAATATTTTCATTTGTTATTCCTTTTATTGCTAAGTTTTCAGAGAACCTTTGTTTAAAATTTTCGCAAGCTGTCGGTTTAAAAATAGTTATTCGTGCACCTGTGTCAATTAAATATTTAAAAGTTTTTGTCGTATCGTAAATATAAAAAAGATTTTGGGAACTTACAGTGTTTAAATTAAATTTTTGAAATATGATTCTTTGTTGACTTGTTGTTGGTTGATATGCATTGTTTGTATTTGGTCTGATAGTTCTAAAATTTCCGAGGCATTTACTTGAAAATTTTCGTTACACTGAGAAAAATGTTCATCAGTATTTTGTAAAAAATTTTGATTATAATTTTCATAATTATTTGTTTGGTAATATGAACAATTTGGTTCATTTTCATTGTAATTCATTGGATAATTATTTTCAAAATAAGGCTGATTATTATAATCAGGGTTGTCATAATCAGGGTTTGAATTTTCAAAATTTTCATTTTGATTGTTGGGGTAATTATACTCATTTTGGTTTAAGTGATGAGTTTTTGATTTTTGAAAATACGTATTTGGTCTTTGATTACTTTGTGATTGTACTTGAATTCTTTGATTCGATTGATTTTGATTTGAAGGCTGTGCCCTATTTATATTTTGATTTTGATTTGGTTGAAAATTTTGTGGTCTTGGTTGGTATATTTGAAATCTAGGCTGAAAATTTTGATTTGTTGAAGGGTAATTTTGTCTTTGCATTTGCATTTGTCTTGTTTTACATTCAATAATAGTATGCCCATTCTTTTTACAAAAGTTACAAAATTTTTGAATTGGTTTTGAAGTTAATGGTTGTGCCTTATTTATACGTTGGAATTTTTGATTTTCAAAATATGAAAGTTGTATTTCTCGTTTTATTCGGTTGACTGCGTCAAGCATTGTTAAAGGGTTACCTGCTCTTATTATTTGCCCTAATTTTGGTTCTAGTCCTGTTAATAATGTGTTTAGACACATGTTGTCAATTAAAATTGTTTGAGCATTCTTTTGGTCTTGATTTAATGTTTGTTTTGTTATAGCAGAATACATTTTAGCATTGTGCGTTTGTAATCTAGCAGCAAAGGTTAACGGACTCTCATTTGTTAATTGATGCATACGTTGTAAATCTTGAATTAACGAGGTTAAATCACGAGGATCTCCAAAATGAACTGTTAATAATTGAGATATTTCGTTCCATGTATCAATGTTTCTAGAATTAATCAATTGTGCCGCTTTTCCTTTCAATTGATTTTTAATTTTAATTGTTAATAAACCTTGTTGGTCACCTGTACACATTTGATGAGCTTTATTACAAGCATTTAAAAAAGTATTCAGAGAAATTTGATCACCATCGTACTCTGGTACAAGAGAGAAAATTTCTGACAATTTGTATTGTTCAGCATTAACGTTATTATTAGGATTTTGATTTGCCATTGCTGTTGTAAGGAAATCAAATTTTTTAAGATGTTGTTTTGAGTTGGTTTGAGATGTTGTGAGTCAGTTTGAGTTGTTATGAGTCAGTTTGAGTTGTTGTGAGTCAGCAAACGAGTGAGTGAGTGAGCTTTATTTATTTATTTATTTGCCAAGTATTTGAAATTTGAATTAATTTGATTTAAATTAAATTGATTTTAATTGTTTCGAGTTGATTCAGTGCAATTTATGAATGAATTACTTAAGACTAATAATTATTTACAATGAATGACTTACGCTAAGTTGAAGAACATCTTTGTGAAGTTCCTGAAGTTCCTTGAAGTTGATTGAAGCGTTGAGGGGTTGGGGTTGAACAACTGCTACGACGTGCCAGGGGTTTCACTAGGTGTTCCTAATCCACACGGGTTGTGGTAGCTGCGACGTGCCAGGGGTTTCACTTGGTGTTCCTAATCTACACGGCGTTGTGGCTAGCTCTTCGTGCCAGGGGTTTTATTTGGTATTCCTAATCCACACGGAGATTTGTTGCTTCCACTTCAGCTTCCACGCACAGTTGCTGATGAGGGGTTGAATCGATGACACTAAGAGTTAGATCTTGCCCGCAGGTCACTTGTTCTACAAAGTGCCACGATTGGTTGCTTCTTTGTTTTGTTGTGGGCTCTTTTTGTCCCTGTTATGTGAGTTCTTTGACTCTTGAAGTGGGCTCGTTTTGTCCCTTGATTGTGAGTTCTTTTGACTCTTGATGTGGGCTCGTTTTGTCCCTTGATTGTGAGTTCTTTTGACTCTTGATGTGGGCTCGTTGTCCCTGATGAATATGAATTAATGGTTTGCTTCTTGGAGCACTTGTTTTGATGAATGGCTTCTTTGAGCACTTGAATCTTGAATTTTCTTTTTTCTTTTGGAGCACTGGATTTTTTTTGTTTTGCGAAGAATTAAAATTCACCGTGATTTTTCTTCACGTCAAAACATCCGAACGACTGCGCCAATTGTTAGGTCGTGGTCGAGTGGTAAGGGTTTTTAAAAAACACTTTATTTTGCAGTCACACGACTAACAATAATTTTATTTTAATTAGGACTTTACACTTGAGATTTAAGATTTAAAAATTACAATAGATTATGGCTTCTGACTTATAGTCTGACTTATGTTAACTCACTATTACGTTATACTGACTTCGCTACTGACTGACTTATAGTCTATTCTACGTTAACTCGCTATCTGACTTCGCTACTGACTGACTTCGCTGTGCTGACTAATGAGCGCAGGGCGAGTGCAGGTATTTATAGTATTATGTACTTTTCCCATAATGCACTAGTTCTTTGTTTGTTTTCGAGGAATAGAAACAATAAGGCATTATTCATAGTCTAGACTTGTTGATGAAATATAATATTATTCTTTATTGTTTTGTTAATTCAGCGTCTAGGCTTGTTTATGATATCTGATACTTATTATTGTACTTTTAGTAAATTCAGCGTCTGGGCTTGTTTATGATATTTGAAACTGTTATTGCCTTTTTAGCAAATTCAGCATCTTTATTAAACACCTGCATCCGTTTGGATAAATAACATATTAGATTACAGTGTTTATTAACTAGACCTGCAAGGTCAGCAGTTACGTGATAAACAATAACTTGGAATATTTTAATAATATTGGGTAAATTTGGATATAACATGTATATATATATATATATATATATATATATATATATATATATATATATATATATATACCATAATACATCGATTTACTTATCAAAACAAAATAAAAGAAAAGGTTTGTTTGTCGTTTTTATTAGCTTTAGTCGAAAGGAATTTTAGGACACCCTGTATAATGAGTCTATCTGAGAAAGTACATCACCGCATATAGTTAAGGAACGTTGATTATATAACTTTAAAATTAAAATTCTAAAGAGATTTTTGAAATGAAATTATAGACATCGCGAAAATTATATATCGATTAGTACTCTCTAAAATAAATCTTATCTAAAAGTAAACCAGGTATATTATTTGGAACCTTAAGACAATTCTAATCATTATTGCTCATTCCTCAGATATATAAGGGAAAACTAACTTGTGTTTCTAAAACTATTAGTTTGAGCAAATTTGGTTTCAATGGGAAAGCTGTACGTCACTTGCGTATTGAATGTCAACTGTTGTACTTTTATGTTGAAGTTGCTAGGATGCACAGTTATTCCTAAACAATTTAAAAGAATATCTAGTATCTCCTAAATTGGTAATGGTTGTATTCAGGGGCGGATCCAGCCTCTCTCTTTGGGGGGGGGGGCGGTGATATCACAAAAGTGCGAAAGCAGGATGTCGCCTGGGGGGGGGGGGGGGAGACACCAGCAACATTCCCATTTCTAATGTAAAATGCAGGGTGGGTCGAGTCTAGTTTTCTGAATTTCAAGCTCTTCAAGTGTGGGAGGGGAGCGATTACAAGAAAAAACAAGTTGCCGACCGGGGGGAGGATGCGAGCAGCATACACATTCCTACTATAAGAGGTAGAATCGGGTCAATTTTCTTGAATTCAAAGCACTTGGTGGGGGGGATATCGCCAGAAAAACAAGATTGTCAACGGGGGGGGGGGGGGGGGTGTGTCAGAATCATACATATTCCTAATACAAAATGCAGAATCGGTTCTATTTTCTCGAACTCAGAGCTCTTGGGAAGGGGAGGGGCGATCACAAGCATACTCATTCCTATACTTTATTCAAGAACTAGAAAGAGTAATAAAACTGTTACCGAAATCTCCAATAAGCTCCAGTGCGCAGGTAACTGAGAACTGCCGTAAATCTAATTAAATTTAATTATATTTAAATATTATAAGCTTTTATAAATTTACAGCAGCAATAAAATTTCTGATAGTTCAATTTAATTTCTGTCAGTGAGCAAAGTACACCTTACAGTGTGTCCTCAGTGATTTATATGACTTGTGCTTGTTTTTATATATTATTTGAGATTAGGGAGACACCCTAAAGATATGGCTTTCACATCTATATTTATTCCAAAATCGTTAAACTAGGGCATATTTTCCTCAACGAAAAACTTATTACGATGAATGTTTATGATACCTTAAGATATCAATATCTCGATAATAATGTTAAAAGCTCTATTGAGATGTATTCCAATATGATAGGAGTTGGAAAATCAACTATGTACCAAATACAGAAGGAGAAAAACACGACTGGAATTGTTAGTACTCCCAAGCTACATTCGATCACACAAACTGTAATCAAAGGAGTTTTACATACATTTTATTATGAGAAGCAGATCCCAACCGTCAACAAAATTCTAAATAAAATCAATAAGGATCGGGGTTTACCTGAAACTAAAAGAACTGAGCTCTAGAAATTGCTCAGAGAACTTGAATTTTGTTGGGAAAAACCAGATAAGAAATATATTCTTATAGATCGTCCGGAAAATGTTCGTTGGAGAAGGAAAAATCTCTCTCAAGTAAAAGGTACAGTTGCTAGAAATAACACAGCTTACAAAATTAGTAATTTAACTGAACTTTTGAAAGATTTTTTTGAATAAACTTAGTGCAGAAAATTGGGAAGAATCCAAATAATAAAAGAATAAAAGAAAATGGGGAAAGTCGATCTCATGATCGGTGAGATAGAGGAATCAATTATAATTAATTTGAGCGAAGATAGCTTCACTAACTTTGATTACAAATTAGATACGTAATGTTTACCAGCGTAAACACAATTTTTTATTTAAATTTTCTGTAACATAAAAATTAATTACATTTGAATCCCCTTCTAGTGTTTAATTTTAATTCTGCAGATGGTATATTTAACTTCTTATATTTTTGATAATGGGCATTTTGTAAGTATTTAAATTATAACTTAGAATTTTTTGAGAGAAAAAGGCTACGTTTTAGTCTGAATGTGCCTAAAACTGTTTCTATGCCAAAATTACAAATAATAAAAATACTGTTGTGATTTGTGTTAAATATGTCAAAATTATTTATATTTTCAAATATATGTGAATTATTAAGAAATCATTTTTAGTTTTTACCGAAATAATATTCTATGCTATGCTAGTGATAAAAGAATCCTCTTTCCGACGCCTATGACAAGGATTAAAATCCTTTTTAACACATCACATCCAAATATCTATTGTTATTCTAACCAAATAGTCGATTATTATAGACCGATATTTTTGATTTCTAACCCTTTCCTATGAAAAATATATGTGTCTAACAGATTTTGCCAAAAACATCGGAAAAAAGAGCACAGGTAGTTTGCGAAAAAAAAGGGTAAAAAATTATCTATTACTCTCTCTAGTTCTTGAATAAACTATAGTATAAGTCGCAAAATCGGGTCCAATTTCCTGAACTCAAAGCTTTTGGGGGGAGGGATCGCCCCACTGCCCCCCCCCATTGGATCCGCGCCTGGTTGTATTGCGATATCAGAAAATACAAGAGATAGAAAAACCGCAAAATGGATGAAGTTTCGCCAAATTTTGTTAGCAGTTACATCGTGCTTGCAGGAGATATTTTGAAAAATCCGAATATATAGCACTTTTTAAAAATCTACTATAACTGACTTATTTCTGAAGAATTTTAAAAACTTTTTAGAATGTAGTTAAATTATAATTTTGAAAAAAGTCTCTCGTAGCTCGCCAGTGATGTATCATACTAAAAAATTAAAAATAAGGTTGAAAAAAAAAACAGAAAATAATGTTTTCTACATACAGGATGTCCAGGATAAGGACGGCCAGTATAAAATATCGAAAACAATTAGATATACGCCTTTATTGAAGAAAAAAGTTTTTTTATGGGATTTTTACTAATTCAGTTATTTTAATTAAACAGAACTTTTGAAATTTGAATTCTGTTTTTTTTTCTACGACGTTAATAATGAAGTTACAGCGAACCAGACAAAGCCTTTTAACAGCAACTTTAAATATTTTTTTAAAAAATCAAAATTTCATTAAGAAATAAAGAAATCTATCTGCCGTATTTAAATAGTTGTTATATATGTATTTTCCTTTCTGGCAGAGAAAAGGAGAAAATAATTACAAACAGTTTATTTCCTGCAAATACCACTCTGGTCCACTCTTCATACGCGTTTCGACCACCTTACGGTCTGGTCAGTAAAAAATTTCACACTACTCCGGTGATTTATAGGCGTCGTTATAAGTGTCGGTAGGTAACAAGTTGCAACATCCTTCCGACATACCTTGGAATTTATATTTCATATATCAGTTATTTCCTGCGAATGTTTCTCTCAGTCCGATACAGCACTACTGATGAGATCATAAGGTGGCCGAGACGCGTATGGAAAGAGGACCAAAGCGGTATTTGCAGCAAATTGACAGTTTGTATATATTTTTCCTTTTCTCTGCCTGAAAGGACAATTACATATTTAACAAGTATTTAAATACGGCAGATAGATTTCTTTGTCTTATTGAAATCTTGATTTAAAAAAAAAAACAGGAAAGTCTGGAATTTCATGATGATCTTATCGTCTCCATTAGCCATTTCTTCTTAGAAGATTATCTATTTCAACTCTGGCTCGGAAAACACTAGAAGTCTGTGATCTTAATCGAAATTGTTAGGTAATCTGGATGTTCTGCAATCCTTAATTAAGCGTTATTAACCCCTCCCCCCCATCTAACGGCAAAGAACAAGATTATGTCTAAAGTCAAAACATTCTGATTTTCATATTTTCGGGTTAAAAATTATAAGTAGTCATTTAAACCAGATTTGACCTTTAGCCGACCTTGAACAAGAGATGAAATACGCCAGTAAAGATAAAGATAAAATTCTTTCGCTAAATCATCTTTCTAACCTCGGCAGACATCATTGTTCCGGACATCAAAAGGATTATTTATCATTCAATCCCAATTTGACTTTGAGGGAGAGGTCAAGTTTATCACCGAAGATGAGAAACTTATTATCAATTTTCTATACAACATCGACACAAGTCATTCTTGTGGACATAAAAAAATTCTGCAGTAGCATACGTGCAGGCTTCCAAACACAAAATAGTTTAACATCAGTGATCTACATCTTTGAACCATGAATTTTTTGGGCTTAGCGACCATTGACACTTTTGATTCACTAACCAAGGACTATCAAAACCAGCTGGTTTCGAAGAGTTTAACCGAAAGCCATTATCCATAAGATTTCTGCGGGGTCCTTTTTTACATCGCATGCTTAAAGCAGTCAGAATTACTATTGTTTTGCAATCTGTTTACAGATCATTTCTAGGATCCACCGTATAAAATTAGATGTCCCATACAAAAATTAGGCGAAAGGTAACTAACATATTAATTATTGATTTTTTTAAAGGAACCGGTCAGGATAAGGTTTGCTCCTGCGTATAAAAACTATGATATCATATTAGATCTTATTAAAGTTTTTGCCGGTCTTTCCTTTTATAATAAAAAAATATGTAAATACAAAAACATATATATTATAGCATATTTATATAAACTAGCACTAGTTTTCAAGGTCATAAACAAATTAAAGCTGCCGATTTAATTTGAAGACGCGTGTATAGATTGTTATGCTAAAAAAAATGTTAACTAATTATTTCATTTTAATATGTCTAGAATTTTAAGCAGTTTTTACGAAATGTACTATTATTTTTGATCTAAAAATAAGATTTATTAGCTTCTTATTTTACAAACTAATGTTCCTATGAATAAAAAATTTGTACAACTTATAGATTAAATGGGATATTCGAAATACTATATTATTTTTGAATTATTTAACTCTCCTGTGTTCGATTGCGGCTATACCGTTATATCGATAAAAAATTTGAGAGAGGAACTTTAATTATAATTCTGAAAATAGTTACAGAGTGTCCCAAAAAAGAGTGCCGCATAATTTTTATTTTTGGTAATTATCCGGAATAGTTGAAACACCAAATTTTTGGAATTTTTCAATAATTTTTACATGCCTCCTATTTTGGGATCGTATAACACGAATGTAAAGTTTAATTCTTCCAAAAAAGAATATTCACTTTCCCCTGTCACTTTTGTGTATTTTCTGACCTATTCCGTTATTATTTGCAACTTCCACTAAAATACATATGAACTTTCTGAAATATAGCACATTCTTCTTAAAGTGGTATAAAATATTTTGATAAAATATAGCGGAAAATATGAAAACTCGATCTAGGGAATGAAGCGCTAACAAACTTAGGTTATGAGACAAACACCGCTAACTGCTGTCGCAAGTTTTTTTTTATATCGAAATCGAAACAAAAAAATCAATTAGGTTTTACGTCCAAGATAGAGGTGTGTGAATATTTCAGAAATTACTTGCTTCTCAGATCCCAATAAAAGCAGGCTTATTCAATGCAAAAAAAGGTACATTGTCAAAAAATTTTACGTTAACTGAGTGATTTTTATGCGAGATAAAAACAAAAAACAAAAAAATCAGTTTTCTTCCATTTTCCCGAAAAATTTGGGATTATGTTGAAAAATGATTTACACAAAAGTTTTAAAATTTTTTATTAACTACCAATCTTGGGTAGAACATTTTCTGCTAGGAGGTCACGTTTCACCAAGAATCGTAGAAAACCACTTTCAACTTCGATACAGCAACCTAATTCACAATTTTACATGATTTATAGTTTTTTTTTCTCTCTTTGTTTTAACTTTAATTAAATTCTCCGCATGGTCACACCCTGTATATAAATTTTTATTCAGCTTTCTGAATCAGATATTGTACCAGCTTATTATGGGTATTCTGTTCCTTAAAACAACTGTATCAATTTCGATAATTAGGAAAGAAACAAAGTCTTGGTATTAAAAAAAATTACTGGGCTCGTCCGGGATTTGAACCCGGGACCTCCCGCACCCTAAGCGGAAATCATGCCCCTAGACCAACGAGCCGCTAATTAATATTATATAACGTATTAAGTCGATTGAAGGATCGATAATATTACAAATGGAGATTTCACGTTATCACTTAATATAAACTTATTTACTTAATACTTATAAGAAGTAAGCTGATAACGTCGATAACAAATCGTTTTAGAGAACAGTTCATGAATATTTAATGTTGATAAGATAAAATTTCATTTGTTTTGAAATTAGATGTAGATATAACACCTAATATGCGGACTATTTGATTTATCGAACTAAGATCTATAACTAACGAAAATTTTTGGTAATATGAATAAATTGTTTTAAGTTTGCCGATACTTGGTGGAGGAGTGCTTTTCGCGGTTAAAAGAAACTACAAATGTATCAAGTTAGAAGTGGAATATGAGTCACAGCACATAGATTTGTTGGTGGTCAAAGTTTGGTATAATGATTCTGATCGTCAAATAGAATTATTACTTAACTTTGTGGAATTCTTTGATTGTACTCAAAAAAATTATATTTTGAATGCTGGTCAGCATATTTTAGACTTATTTTTAACCAGACATGAGTGCAGCGTATTTGAGAGTATATACAGCTTTGTCAAAATCGATACTTATCATCCACCATTAACTATTGAAATTGCTTTAAAAGATAAAAATACTAAAGGATTAATAAACAACTACAACACTATGCACTTCAGTTTTAGAAAAGCTAATTTTCCGGCTATGTATCAACTATTTCAAAATGTTAACCGGAATAATCTAGAAAACTTTATTGATGTGAAATTAGCAGTTAAACATTTTTACGATAAAGTTAATTCTATTTTTGAAATATGTTTTCCAAAAGTCAGCTACCGTAAAAAATATCCTGGTATGGCTTCGCAAAACCATAATTAAAGATGTTAAAACTAAGGATAAGCTTCGAATAAAAAGCAGAAAATCAAAGAATTTAGATTTATTAAATCAATTTATAGGACAAAAATTAAAATATACGTAAAAATAGCTCATATTCATTATTTAAATAAAATTCATCAATATATAAGTACGGATTCTAGGCCAATCTGGAAGTACATTAATGATAACAAAAGTACTCCTAGTATTTCCGGAAAAATGTTTTGTGATGGGGAAGAGTACGTTGAAGGCAGGGCAATTTCGAATGCATTTGCTTCATACTTTGGATCTGTATATAGAGGTGATAACTTGGATGATATTGGCATCAAGGACCAAAATGATATCTACGAGCTTTTTGATATCAAGAAAATTGATTATGATGATGTGTGTGATGCGGTTAAAAGTCTTAGAATTAACAAAGCAGTTGGACCTGACAATATACCATCGTATATAATTAAAGGCATGATTGGCTTATTTGCGGAACCTCTTAGAATATTGTTTAATATGTCAATTAGTACGGGTTGTTTTCCTAAAATGTGGAAAGAGGTCAAAATATGTCTAGTATTTAAAAAAGGTGATTTAGCAGACATTAAAAATTATAGACCAATTGCTATTTTGTGATGCCCTGCAAAAATATTTGAATCGATTATTTATATATATATATATATATATATATATATATATATATATATATATATATATATATATATATACATATGTGTATATATGCATATGTTCGTAATAAAATAACATGTAGACAACAAGGTTTTCTCAAAAATAAATCAACTGGGACAAATTTTTGTTGTATAACGCAATTTATATCAGAAAGTCCTATCGTTCAATATTGATAAATGTTATGTAATGACTTTTTCCCGCAAAAAGAACAGCATAGTCTAGGGTTGGTGAATTGCGGGATCTCGATGTTACTTTTGATGTGCAACTTAATTTTAAATCTCACAGCTATACAACTATGAATAAGGCTTCAAAAATATATAGCTTTATTGTAAGGAGTTGTAGGGGCTTTAGTAATGTAAAATATATTATAACACTTTATGTCACGTATACTAGGAACATTTTGGGGTACTTTTCGGTTATACGGAGTCCTTATTAGGATGTTCACAAAAATAATTTGGAAAAGGTTCAAGGTAAAATATTAAGATACATACATTATAAGCAAACAGGTACATGAATTGCACATACCTAAATTAGAGATCATGATTGAATATAACTTAAAGCTATTTGAAACTAGACGCAATTTAGCCTATTAGACATTTTTGTATAAACTTGTTAATAATAAGATTGACGATCCTAGTTTATTGTCTATGCTTGGTTTTAATGTACCAAATTACAGAACTAAGAACCCGTCAGTGTTTTATGTAAATACTGTTAGTACTAATTATTATTTAGGCGCTCCAATTATAACAATGTGTAGGTTATACAATCAAATAAGAAACCAGTGTGACATTTTTAATATAAGTTTAATAAGCTTTAGGAAATTAATAGTAGAATATTATTAGAACAAAAATTGTTCCCTAAAAGATGAGTATCTTTCCTACTCTATAAATGGATCTATGTATCCGTAGAGTTTGTACTTAAATAAATAAATAAATAAATAAACTATATATCATTAAAGATAACGTACTAAAACTCAAATTTTACTTAAAAATTCCACTTTAATTAAAGTGGAACTTTAACAAAACTTTAATTAAAGTGGAATTTTTAAGTAAAATTTAAGTTTTACTACGTTATCTTTAATAATATGAATAAATCTATAGTCACAACATTATAAATATTTGATATCATATATTAAACTAGGGTGTGGTTACAACCTTGACAAACTTTTATATTATAAATTTAATTAATTTTTCATAATTTTTGCTGACAGAGAACATCGACATACCATGAAGTTGAAAACGGTGTAAAAATTTGTTTGTAAAATAGTTTTCTCTTGCATAAGGTTACTTTGAGTTAATCGGTAATTTTGGTTTAAAGCTTTAATTACAGTTTGGTCATATGTGTCTAAAACTAACGAATAAATTTTACACCCAACATTATTTCTTCTAAAATTAATTTATATATAAGTCAGGATTTTGAGACATTTGAGGTTATGTAATCGAAAAAAGGTTTTTGGCTACAGTTGAGGTTTTGTGCACGATGAACAACATTTCTTTGTTTTTCTTTTTAGTTGCAACATTCAATACTATTCTTACTCTTCAAAATAAGCTATTGAGAGGTTACTCACGATTTTTTTTCTTGCAAAGTTACGGCTATTTTAAATACAGGTTAGTAGGTTTTTAGAGGGGTTTTCTGCAAATTTCGATCCCCATTTTGAAGCCATCATCTTAAAAATAATTATAAAATATCAGTAATTAGCAACAAGTGAAATTTCTTACACACAAATGTCACTTTTTGTCAATTTTAATGCGCCATTTTGAACCCGTCATCTCTGAGATATTCTTCATATTCATACTCAGTGATCCCAAGTACAAATCTTCGAGAGAAATGTATACTGTAGAAAAATGTGTGCTTCAAAGGATTAATGTGAATGCTTGTGATGTTCTTGCGATATATTTCATAATTTAAAAATTCTGTTACATGAGAATTTGAACATGAGAAAGATTTGCCCAAAGATGGTGCCGAGATCCGTAAGCAAAGTCAGCAGTGAGTAGAAAAGCGTGGGGAGCGTACAACGAAAGCCCGGATGTCCAAGTCGTAACTGAAAGCAATGTCGATCATTTTTTTCGATACCCGCGGCATCATTGATCGTGAATATGTTCTTACCGGCCAGACAGCGACTGGACAGTTCTATGTTAGCATCGTGGAGCAGCTCTGGACACGCGTTTTCCATGTGCGACCCAAAATCATCGAGAACGGCTGCATATTGCGTCTCAACAACGCGCCTGCCTATTTCTCGTTCATTGTGCAAGAGCTTTTGGCGAAAAAAAGGCATTCCAACGTTGCCGCACCCACCCCACAGCTTCGATTTGCTCCCTGCGACTTTTTTTATTCTCCAAGATAAAGTCGCAACTCAAAGGAACTCATCATGGTTGCGTATAGGAGGTCAAAGAAGTTGTAACTGTGATGATGAACAGGTTAACTTCGAAGGATTACCAGGGGTACTTTCAATCGTGAGAGCAATGTTGGAACCGTTATGTAGAGTTAGAGGGAGACTCTTGTGAAGGCCGATAATAAGATTTTGTCCGGAACTTAATTTGCTCACATAGCTATGTTTTATATTTATCTTCAAGAAGAAAAGCCTAAAACATTATTCATATGATTGCCATGTCATTTTCCTTTCTGATCATTGAAGTGAACAGGCAGAGGATGCGGTTAGTACTTGAATGGGTGATTACCTGAGAAGACCGCGTGACAGTGGTTTGGACACCCATTTAACTGTAGGCTAAACCGCCAAATAGACTCCATTACCAACGCGATAATAATTCAAATTCTTTACTTAACATTATTCATGTGAACCTTAGATATTTCAAGAGTATTTATTTTGTCATATATGAACAAGATTCTTTTTTTTATCAAGTTTCATCACCTCCAAACAACACAAAATATAAAATATAACAGTTTATGTGTTTCCTAATAATCTCCGAGTCAACTAATTTTATTATACCGATATATATTTAACAACTTTTCGATAGCGGAACTTTTCTTAACTTCCACTTTGTTTTTCCCAGGTGTAACTCACCGAAATGAAAGGAACTTGGCATACGAGTAGAATACTGAAAAATATTCGACAAGTATTTTTTTGTAAAGTCCATAGCTCACTTTTAAGGATAAAAACTACCCCTTGACGGTCTAATAAAGGGGGGTAAGAAAGTAATGGAACACCTAAAAACTTTCTCAGGGATGATTTGTTTGGTAAAGGTTAAGAGCGTACCTGAAGTAATTTTCAACGATAAATCAAATGGTAACATTTAAATTGACCTTGATAATGACCTCCGTGGTAGTTTTAAAGTTAACTTTAATTGGAAATCCTCTTTTCAAACATCTGCAATCGAAAGATAGGTAAATTTTACATCCAAATATTTTTAAAAATTTGGCTGTCTAGATTATTTTAAGGTCCATGTTTCATGACCACAAAGTTTAGAACTATAACCCAGAGAATCCATATATCATTTAAAGAGTCCAAGATATCGATGAATTCAAATTAGCCTTTAGTTTTGCAAAATTAAAATGTTTAGATAGTTTGTTTAAACAAATTATTTGAAAATTAAAGTTTTTAACAAAATTAACGTCAAAAACTGATTCTAAGGGAAAAAACACTTCCGATTTAGTTGTTGTAAGTATTAACACAATTTGTTATAAATTATTAAAAAAATAATTTTGTATTCTTAATGAATTCAATAATGCCTAGATAGAAATGAATAGTCATAAGTGCACAGCTTAAATTTAATTATGAATTTAAATTTGTCATTTGTGTTCCAAAATTAATTTTCTTAAAGAATTTGTTTATAAAAAATTAATTATTTTTGTTTAAATAAATTATTTAAACAATTTAATTTTACAAAACTAGAAGCAAGTTTGAGTTCAGCGGTGTCTTGCACTCTTTAAATCATATATTGTTTCTCTGGGTTATAAAATTGAATATCCTAATATTTTCTCAGCCATAAGACATATACCTCGGGATGCTTCCAGCATACCTGTCCCTAAGCCTCCAGGGATATATGAAATCGACTTGGAATCAAATGAACTACATGATTTTGAACCAATAGCTGATCCAAATTTTCAAGAGAAAGACGATTATAAATGTAGTAGCAGTAAACAGCCCTACTATTATATCTCAAGAAGAGCTCAAAGATCTTATTTGTGATTTGGATCTTCCCAAAAAAAAGGCCCAGCTGCTTGGATCTCGTTCACAGCAAGGGAATCTCTTACAAAAATGAGTGAAAATTTTCACATTTCGGAAATGGCAGTCTATGCTGGCAGTATTTTCCTCAATGGCAAATGAGTTACTGTCTTGATTTTTTGTGTTTACGTGCGTGTGTGACGATCGTTTATAGACTCTTCGAAGACAAGTCTAAAGGCAGTTTTATTGTTTAAAAAAAGGGAACCACTATTTGGTTCCCTGGGTCACGCTGTAAATATGGAAGAAATGTAGGAGAATATGCATATACTACTTCAAAGCATAATGTACGAAGATCATAAATGCCGATCTAAAAGTTATTGTACTTTTTAAAGGACTGCAGCTAACATTGTGTCGTTAAGAACGGCCGTTAAATGAAAATTTGTTTACCTGCTCTGCACACAAAACTAGGACATAAAAAATTTTGTTAAAACCTTAAAGAGGGAAGCAAATGCTTTTCTTTTTTTTGAAACAGAAATTGGTACGTATAAGTGAAACAAAATTTAAAGAAGTATGTTCTTTGGACGACGAATGCGAGAACATTTTAAAGACAAAAATTTTGAAACTACACTTTCGAGAAGAGAAAATAGGGCATATTCTGCTTTAAAAATGTATGTAGCAACTTTCTAGATAACAAGAGATTGGAGAACTACGAAGATCTAGTTGAAGAACTTATCCACTCTTACAAGACGTTACGTTGCAACATGTCATTTAAGCTGCATTTTCTTCACTCCTATTTGGAATTCAATCTTGGAAATTTAGGTACATTTTCAGACGAACACGGTGAAAGATTTCACTAATTGTTTAAATAGAGAAGCGGTAGAATGGAACATGGACCCCAAATATATTAGCGGAATACCGTTGGACCCTCAAAGGTGACACCTATCCCGGCCAATACAAACGAAAAACGACAAGAAAATAACTTATTTGATTGTGTTATACTTTTTTTAATAAAAAATGAAATATATTTTGTAAAAAAAGTTATTTTATTTTTATTTGCCTTTAAAAATTCACTAGATTACTTATGGCTTGTGTTTCTCATATTTTATATTCTACTTTTTTTCTCTGAAAGCCTATGGGTGGTAGGTAAAAACCGAGCTCGTATTTGAGTTCAGCATATTACAGTAGACATTAAAGTCCAAAAAAAAATATCAGGGAGCATCAAAAAATCTCAAAATGTGAAACAGCGTAATAATAATAAATTGTCTTTAATACACATATACATACGTATAAAGAATATTTACACGCAAATATGCAGTACGAAAACTAAATGGCTAAGTTCAGCCATGGGCTCTGAATTCAAAGAATTATAGAGAGATACCGTATTACAATTAACGTGCGGTAAAAATATCTTAGATTTACGCTAGGGAATGGTCAGCAGATTCCGATGACGCAAGTTACGGTCGCGAATATAGTACTGCGAAATATTAGCTTTTATTTCAAATAAGTTGGTCAAAATAAATGAGACAATGCAATTTTATTGAAATGTAATCATACTTTTTCAGAATGAAAACCAAGCGTTAACAGGTATTCTGTACAGTTTGTAAACAGTTTATTTTTAATAGATCTAACGAAGAAAAATAAATAATATTACAGTAGCTATTTTTCGGCAAAACAGGTGACTAACGTTTTTCCATATCTTATACTTAAGAATAAACCTATTAGTATGCATTCTCGCATAGCTTCCTTGAAGCAGCTTTTAACATATCATCTTTGTATCTGCCAGTCTTTTAAAAAACTGCCTTGTTATCACTTTTTTTTCAGAATTAAACTCATAAAATACTTATTCACCGAACCTTGTTCATCAGATTAAGAGAGAAATCGGCAATGTTACATGCAGCACTAGAACAATTATTTATATACTCGTTTTGTTCTTCTATTACCTATCTTAATAATACATTACTCGTTACCAAGAATTAATAGATCTTTAACTAAACAAATAGCCACGATTGAACGAGAAATCTTTTACACAGCTAAAACATTAGCGTTTACTTGGAAAGGTACCTAAATTGTGAAGTGAGAATTTTTGTCTTAATCAAGAATCCAGACGATGTATGAAGAAATACTTGAATTTGGGATATTAAAAATAAAAGAAACGCCGGCTACAAAATCAAAAGTATATTTAAATTTTATAGGTTACAAAATCATTATCACAAGTTTCAGTTTGTATTGGTCTCTAAATCTTACTGACTTTAGCTATGAAAAAAAAAACAATAGAATATATTCTGTCTTCTTTCTTAGAATGTTTCTGATGGTAGTTTTCAAAGCAGGAAAAAATAAATAAAAAAAAATTTGGAGTTAATTTTTAGAATAACATACTTTAAAGAATATCGCATTAAACATTGAATTAATTCACTTTAACATAACTTTTAACCATGCTACATATTAGATAATTTATTTTGTATCTTAATGGTCTAAAAACTAGGGTATAAGGACTTCATCGTAAGGAATCGTACTCAAAATGGATCCTACAATACCAGATGCAATGGTTTTTATTACACCAGAAATAGCACCACCTAGATCACTCAGAACTTCTTGTTGGTTATCGTTTAATACTTTATTCATATTTTCACCTAAAAAACAAAAGTTATCTATCACTATATATTCATAGTATTCATACGTTTAAAAAAAATAAGAAGAAAAAATCATTTTCTTCCTGAAAAGATAATCTAAAAGAAAAAGCGCGTATAAAAGGTTTTCGTTTGTCCTTAACACTTCGAATGCCGCAGTATAGTTTTTTCAAGATGCTCTGTGCCGCAAGGTAGTTAAAAAATGGACAATAATCTGCCTACAAGTCCAATCTCAACCGATTTGAACAGTTTTGGCTTAAAATCTATACGTCCATACTTCCTTGCTATACTGCTATATCCCCTCACAACATAATATTGCTATACTGTCTAAATTATGAGACAGAATTTCCTAACCCCAAAAACTCTAAACAAGTTTAAAGCATTCCAACTTTACCATACTTCGTTATGATGTATGTAGCATAATTACGAGCCAAAATTTCTTAACCTTTAAAAATTTAGATAAAAAAAAAACAAAATAAGAATTTAGAATAGGTACTGTAATATATAAGACTTATTAATGATCTTTGATTTATCCTGCTGTGATTAGCTCTTGCTCTTCTAAAAAGTTTGTTGCTTCCTTCTTAGTGCTCTTTTGAGTAATAACCAAGTAGCCAATAAAAATTTTCTGATATATCCGCTCCACGTGTAGAAGTAATTTATGAATTGATGCGGTAACTTATTCCATGTATACATATGGATGGCTAACTCAATAGTTTGCAAGCAATATTATCGAACAAATAGTTGTTTAAATGTTACAGGCAAGAGGTCCTTGAAGCAAATAATTGTCTAAAATTATTAGTTTTATCTCTTTTATTTATATTTTTAGAGGTTAAGAAATTTGAGTTAAACTCAGTTGTCAAATTGGCCAAGATTGAACTTTCTGGTATAGATTTCTGCCAAAATTTTAATTTTCATTTCTTTTGTCACACTTTTTGAGTTTAGAACATTCTGGATCATAGTTAAGGCAGTATAGCGACGAAGCATGGTCGAGTAGCAGTGTTTTAGGTCTTGAATGGTTCAAATCGTTTAAGATTGGATTTGCATGTACAGAAGTTGGCAAAATTTTCTTTTTCGTCTTTTGTTTACATTTTTTAAGGTTAGGAAATTCCGCCTCATAATTTAGATAATTCAGCGACGAAGTATGGTCAAGAAGGAGTACTTTAACCCTAAAATGGATTAAATCGATGCTGACAAATAAAGCTATTTTATGAACTCCTCTAGGAAAAAGACGCGTTATTTGATTTGAGAAATAGGTCAAAATTTTATGATGATGATTGTGAAAAAAACTTATCTGGCAATGGTGAAATAAGTGAAATAAATGACGAACATAGAAATACCATACAAAATATACCATCGGTGATGTCAAATACTAATGTTGTGAAATAGATTTGTGGTATTTTTAAGCCAAATCGCTCACTACTTACGACTGTAGCAGAACGTCAAAAAAAATGGTTGCACCCGCAAACGAGCAAACTGAATATTCGCCGAAACTCACCATGTTTGGACTTTAGGCGGATGTCGTTTGAGTTTTTTTTCACAGTTTAGTCTTACTACACTGACAAGACTATGAAATACTCAAAACTAGTATATAGAGAAAACCAGAGTGAAGTTTCCGGAGAGTAACTGTTCATCTTTTTTCTAGCGACATCATAATGAGGAATGATTTCAAAATAATTTTGTGTTTGACAAAAATAAATAAAGTATTATTAGCTTGACAAAAACGTTGTGGATATTAAAATGATAATTTAATGAGACTTGGCATATATCAAACTTTCGCAAGAAAGCCAGAACTTTGCTATTGAGAAGAGCTTAGCTGAAGAAATTCTGGATTTACCATAAACTAATTCGCTTTAACTTCTGTCCATGCAAAATTTGATTGGATTAATACATCTTCTTCTTCTTTAGGTGCCGTCCTCGTTCCGAAGTTTGGCTATCATCAAAGCTATGCGCATCTTTGACACTGCAGATCTAAACAGTTGGCAGTTGTTGCAATTGTACCATTCTCTTAAGTTCTTTAACCATGAATGCCTTCTTCTTCCTATGGATCTTTTGCCTATTATTTTTCCCTGGATAATTAATTGCAGCAACTGGTATTTATCTCCCCTCATAACATGTCCCAAGTATTGCAGTTTGCGTTCTTTAATAGTAAGTACTAATTCTTTCTCTTTCCGCATTCTTCGCAAAACCTCCACATTTCTTACTCTTTCTGTCCACGATATTCTTAATATTCTACGGTACATCCACATCTCAAATGCTTCCATCCTCTTGGTATCAATCTTTTTCAATATCCACGCCTCCATTCCGTAGTGAAAAACTGAAGGTACGTAACATCTCACAAGGCGAATTTTAAGTTTAAGGCTTAAATCTCGTCCGCAGAACACCTTCTTCATTTTAATAAACGTAGCTCTAGCTTTTTCCACTCTGATTCTTATTTCTTCAGAGCTATCGTTATTTTCGTTGATAACAGTTCCCAGGTAATTATATTTTCTCACATGTTCAATTCTTTGATCATGCACGATTATGTCAGGAAAGTTTTGCGGTGATCTAGACACCACCATTACTTTTGATTTACTGAAGTTAAGTGATAATCCATATTCTTCACTGCATTCTACTATTCTGTTAAATCTGAAGATCCTCCGAAGTTTCTGCAATTACAATCGTGTCATCAGCATATCTGAAGTTGTTTATTGGGATGACATTTATTTTAATACCTATATTTTGCTCTGAAAGTGCTCTGTTTACGATGTCCTCTGAGTATAAGTTGAATAAGATTGGTGAAAGTATACATCCCTGTCTTACGCCCTTCTTAATCTCGAGTTCTTCCGTTGTCTCTTGCACTATTCGAATATTCGCTTTCTGGTTATAGTAAATCTTGGAAATAATCCTGATGTCTCTTTTATCTAAGTTTTTTTCTACCAGCAGTCTCATTAGATGATCGTGACGTACTTTATCGAACGCTTTATTGTAGTCAATGAAACACATATACATATCTTGGTTCATATCCAGACATCTTTGGCCCATAACGTTAAGTGCAAATAGTGCTTCTCTTGTTCCACGCCCGTTCCGAAATCCGAATTGAGTATCATCAATATCCACATCTAGTTTTCTGAGAATTCTTGTGTGAATCACTTTGAGGAAAACTTTTAATGTGTGTCCCATTAGGCTTATTGTGTGATGGTCAGTGCACTGTTTTGCGTTTGCCTTTTTTGGTATGGTGATAAAAGTTGACAGGAGCCATTCTTTTGGTATTTCTCCTATTTTGTAAATGCAGTTAAAAAGATCGACAAGAATATTCACTGATTCACCTTCCACAAGCTTGAGAAGTTCCGATGTAATCCTATCTGGACCCGGTGATTTACCATTCTTCATTGTTTTTATAGCGTATAGTATTTCTTCTTTAGTTATGTCTGGTCCTTCGTCGCCTTAATACATAATATGTACCAAATAATATATAGTGTAAAAAGTTACACGATACAAGATAAAAGATCTGTAAGTTTTGAACTTTTGAAATTTTTAAATTAATCGGTTACAGAAAAAAATTTAAAATTTGAAAACTTTTAGCTTTACTAAATCCTAACAATGAAAATATCTTAGATGAAAAGCAGATCCATGTGAAGAATATCTATCCTTATTAACACTAAATGCAATTTTTTAATTATAAAAGAAAAACCTAGGTCTACAAGAAATTGGGTCACGATTGTTGTTAGGCAGTTGGGGGTCATTTCCAAAATAATCTGCTATGTAGAATCCGAATTTTTAGGTTATACGGATGATGCACACATTTTTTTGGTCTTTTTTCCTAGTTGCATTATTTCATGCTACTCTTACTATTCCAAATAAGCTGTCGAGCGATCACTTATAATTTTATTTAAAAAATTACGGCCATTTTAAGTATAGGTTGGTAGGTTAGTAGAAACCATTGACGTTTTTTTTGCAAAATATTGATCCGTCATTTTAAATTCACCATTTTAAAAATAAAAATTTCAAGTTTCCGATATAATCTTCATAAACAGGGATTCCGGATACACCCCAGTAAATTTTTTTAGATGCCTATATGATTTTTTGTATATCTCAATGCGTCATTTTGAATTCGTCGTCTTAGAAATAAAAATTTCAATTTTCTGACTTCAAATTCGTACTTAGCGACCTTAAAAATCTTCAAGTATAAATTGTCGAGAGACAGTAGAAAAATATATACTTTAAAGTTAATGTGATTGCTCATGACGTTGCGGGAATATATTCCACTACTTAAAATTGCCGTAACTTTGCAAGAGAAAATCTTAGGTTACCTCTCCATAGCTTATTTTGAAGAGTAAGGGTAGAATTAAATGATGTAACTAAAAAAAACAACATTTTTTTTTTCAATCCTGTAGATCACTTCAAAACTGGCAAAAAAAAATTTTTTTGAGTACATAACCTCAAATATCTCATAATTCTGACATGATAGGCTTTTTCTGACTTTCGAATTCTACGCAGCAACCCAACAACAAAACCTTGTACACCTATGTTATGAGTTGTGATTGACAAAAGTACCACACAGAATCAAGATGTATTGATAAGATATTTTCTCTATATATTTTTATGAGATTACTTTCTTTTGCTCTCTTTTAATGATTTTTAGAGCAAAGTATACAATGTTTTATTATAAGAAATATCTAGTAAAACTCTAGAACTTCAGTAGTAAAAGAAATATAAAGCCAAATACCAGGAAATTATTAACTTGCGCCATGTATATTTAAAATGATTTTTTTACTTACCTAATTCTTTATTTCCATTGAATAAATTCGACAAGTGGAATTTGGCTTTACCGACTTTATATTTGATATCCGACGTTGTTAAGTTAGCGTACTCTTTGCCATCACTCTTCTTGATAACCTCATATTGTATAGAGAATTTAAAGTAACAGTCATCTAAAAACAAATATATATCTTAGTAAAACCTTTTTTGTTTATAGTTATAACAAAACTAAATAACCAGTAAATTTACTCGGCTTCGCGCCAGCTGGAATTTTCGGTAAACTCGAAAATGTGTCGTCCTAATTCTCTTCCAAAAATTATTTAGTATTGTAGCGATGGATTCCAGCTTGTTATTACCAAAACAATTCAAGGTTATTACAGTGATAATATAGTTTTTTTTACTTTTTGTCTTCTTGCGTTATAAATTAAAAAAGAAAGCAGACGCAATTTTTGTACATCCCTCTAAATTTTTTCTAACAATATTTTATATGAAAAATAAAATCACTAATTATAGTACACTAAGCTAAATTTATCTATTCTTTTTTTCAGAATAGGTGTGGGTTGCAAAAATCAAAACTATTATACGGTTGTAAAAGTCACGTCGCTTGTAAATATCGCTTCTATTGTTTTGTGCCATTTTGTCTCATGTTTCGCAAGAAGAAAAAATTTTCAACTACATGCGCACATCAATTAACTGTAATAATAACAAATACCTGTAACAATAATTTTTCGAGTCATTTTGTTGCTATGGAATTTAACAATTTGACTATTGATAAATTTCCATCAAATCACAGTCTAATATCAACATTCTTGATTTCAAAGCATATTTTATTATTAAACATGGGCAATTACATTCACGGTCTATGGGTTTTGCGAAGGAAATGGGTGTCGAAGTGTTAGCGTTTACATGGGAAGATTTCATAATTGAGGAATACCAAACCATCAAACATTTGTCAATATTGAGCGTCATCTCCAAGGAACGGGCAGCATTCAGAAAAATTTGAAGGTAAGGATTATATTCAAACAACTCGAACAGTCAAAAAAGAAGAGGAAATTTTGGACAGAGTTGAAGAAGAACCAATTATTATTACCCGCTACTTAGAAGGTGAGTTGAATGTCCCTAAAATTATTACAAATGATATTTTAAAAGAACTGTTGTTTCATCCATATCTCGTCCAAAAGGTTCAGAAACTTTTACTGATTTATCCTCCATAGCTTTACATTTTGTGAATTTAATCGAAATAAAACTTTCATGGTCTAGATTTTGATAGAAAAATTTTGTTTACTGACGAGGTGTGCTTTACAAGATTTGATGTCACCAGTCTGCATAACGAATATGTTTAGGCGGATGAAAATGCATTTGCCATTAAAGTTGCACTTGATCAGCTCTTTAAAATAAATATTTGGGTAGAAAATTGTGATTGTTACTTTATAGGTCCTATTGAGATTCCAGATAGGATAAATTAAAATATTTCACTAAACTTTTTGCAAAACTCATTACCACTTCTTCTGGAACATGTGATTATTTTACTTCGGCGAGAACTATGATATATGCATGATGGTGACGCCCCACCACATATTTCGGTTACTGTTCAGCAATATTTACACGACCAGTATCTCAATCGATCAATTGGTAGAGGCATAAGATGGCCACCACGTTCTTCAAAGTTAAAAATGTGTGACTTCTTTTTGTGGGGCGCTCTTTAAACAGAAGTATACAAGATTTCGGTGAACAACCACTAAGAATCATAGATGTGCATTTTAAATGCTGGTAACCTGGTAAGTCGAATTTCATTTTTTAAAAAGTGTTAATAAGTGTATCAAGCAAAGTGGCTGCTATTTAGCACATTTTTGTAATTAGTGTTTTCTTTTTAGTTAGTTTTTTCAATCTTTTAAAGAACATACATGTAGTTGTTATATATGTATTTTCCATTCAGGCAGAAAAAAGGAAAGAATATATACAAATAGTTTATTTCCTACAAATACCACTCTGATCCTTTTTCCATACGTGTTTCGACCACTTTATGGCCTCGTCAGTGGAGCTCCATTGGACCGACAGCAATACTCGCAGGAAATAACTGATATATGAAATATAAATTCCAACGTATGTCGGTAGGATAATGCAAGTCTGTCACCTACCGACCTCAATGTCAGACTGAAAAATATCGCCATCTATGAATCACCGGAGTGGTGAGAAATTTTTTTAAAATTAAAATTTCAGTAAGAAATAATAAAATCTATCTGCCGTATTTAAATAGTTGTTATATCTGTATTTCTCTTTCAGACAGAGAAAAGAAAAGAATACATACAAACAGTTTATTTCCGGCAAATACCACTCTGTTGCTCTCGGTCCGATACACTTCCACTGACGAGGCCATAAAGTGGTCGAAACGCTTATGCAAAGAGGACCAGAGTGGTTTATTATTATTTTGAACTACCAAATGTTAAATATTTTTTAAAAACTTTACCAGAAGTAGCAAAATTTAACAACTGCTTAGTTGTAACTTTATTGTGTGGATAAAATGGATCCTAGTCTTTGTGTATGTGTGAAATGATCATTCCAGAAGAAATTTATACTATTCTGCAATATATGAGAGGGGCATAAGCACCAATAAGACAATAAACATATTCATAGACAGTAGGGCTGCATTACTGGCACTGAAGTCCAGTATAGGAGCTTCGCGACTGGTGTCTGAGTGCAAGAAGGTACTAAATATTTTGACAAAGGAACGGCAGCACGATCAGGTTCTGGGTCACGAAGGCATATAGGGAAACGGGGAAGCAAATTGTCTGGCAAAGATGGGGTTCGCGATTGAACCATAAGAACCCCGATCGTGGAGGGAGGCTCCTGTAATGAGGTGTGCCCGGGAATATATAACTGGGTCTTACGCACGACATATTGAGGAAATCCTCCCCATGGAGAGGAAAGAACTGTCAATCGTGGTGGGATTACTGACAGGACATTGTCACTTGCGAGGTATCGTGGATGACCCGATGGCCTCATAAAGTGTCCAGTACTTAACTGACTGAGGCAGAGACATTTTGAAGATATAATATTGTCATCTGTTAGGCAAGTTCCGTTAACAAGACTGTTTGGATTCGTAAAAGCCATGGTATCACTGCCACGCGACCATCGGCTCGTAGTAATATTAGGCAAAGTTTACATTTGAACGGTGGATTATCAGCTCGGCTGGGCATCTCCAGTTTGCAGTATATCATGAGTTATATTATTATACATCATATATTCGTGTTTTACAATATAGAAAGGATTTTTAGTTATAAATGATTATGTCACACTAGCTTTGGCTCTTCCCGTATATTTTTATTTAGATCAGGAGATTGCCAAGATGCCTGAAATTTTACAGTGCTACAGAAAATGATATTAACAATGATTATATAAAAATTAGATTAGTTAATAAAGTATTTTAAAATTAAGTGTCCCAAAATGCACCTATTTTGAAAAATTGATAAATTTTCTTCTAACTTAAAATTAAAAATTAACAATTAAAAAATTGATGTACAGTCAACTTCCTAGTTTAATTTTGAAGTGTGAAAAACGGATTTATATTCCGTAATATAAGTGTCAGTTTAGTAGAAATTCTTAGTGTTGGTTGGTAATTTTGGAACTATGAACAGACCATAGGTCTAAAACCAAAATAAACAGATTATGTTTCAAAATATTTTCTAAATATTAATTTTTCGAATATAAACAAGTTAAGATATACAATCTTTTAGTACAATAATAATTTTATTTCAATGCTTCCACTTAAATGTAGGCAATAAGTAATGGTAAATTCAATAAATTTCGTTAATTGCCTTTCCCATACAACTCATTCAATTGAGAGATTTATACTAAAGTAAGTACGAAAATTGTTTGTTAATAATAGATCAAGAGATTATGTATGTGTCTAATTTATAAATGCATAAAATAATTACCAAAGTTAATATTTGCTTTGCCTTCTCCTACAATGGGTAGTACTAGAATTTGTCCATTAACTGTATAATCTGATAATATTTTTATGCCACTTCCTTCTAATACTGCCTCTCCATATCCTGTTTTTGGATCAACTCTTGAAAAGAATATATGTTATTTCTACAATTCTAGTATACATGTCCCAATCTGCTAGGTTCAATTTGTAATCCTGTACTTTTCTAGCAAACCACAAATAAAATTGTATAAAATTATTCTGATTGTACCTTACATGATCAGATAGATTCCAGGCATTTACATGTAGTATTAAACTTGTAAATAATTCTTTAAATTATACTTTATGTAAAGATCGTGAAACAATTTTACACAATTCAAGCCCAAGTTGTCGTTTTCATTTGTAGAGTCTGTTGACTTGTCGCGTGAATTGCATCCTGCAGATTGGGAAGTGTTTGATATTTTACAAAAATATTTACAAAATTAAGTCGAAAATTTCGCATAGCATTTAATAATATATTTATATATAATATGTATTTTATATTATTTAAATTGTAAAATATTATTTGTGATAAATTTTTATTTATTTTATTTAGTTTAAAATTAACAAATGACAGCATTCATTAACTGTTTTACTTACTTCACCGATTTTAATTCAAGTTTATCCAATCCATATAGATCCAAGTTAGATAATATAAGTTCGAAATTGTCCCCTGGTCTGATTTCGATTTTTTCCAAATGTAATGGAACTAATACAGGAATTTTATATTTCTTGTCACCTAAACAATCAAAAAATATATTTTATACAATAAATACTATCAAGAGAATTGACGCTTAATTACAAACAATTCTTTGTATACCAAAATACAACTTTAATTTGAGTTAATTCGAAAACAGAAAGGAAAACTATTTTAGAGAACATTTAAAAAACACGCTAGTTTATATTTTTTATCAGGCACATTTTTATGTATTTTTGCTAATATGAAACTCTCCGAAGGAACAAAAATTTTCTCCTGGCTTCTCATGTGAAAGACCATTAAAAACATTCAACGCATATTTTAGTTTTAAAATAATGCTTGATGTATTTATGTTTTAGAAAAATAACTTCAATCAAGTTTCATTATTTTCTTAAAGGTGCGTGTAAATATGGCGAGACGAGCGCGTGACGAGTATGCGACGAGCTTGTAACGAATCTCTTTGATCTTTGTCGATTCGAACCCTTATCTTTGACGCCCGACGCCAGAAGAGATTTATAGCGTCTGGGCGGTTGAAGTTCAGGATACGATGCAAATTTTTCAAGCATGTTTTAGTTATTAGAACGTGAGCGAAGAAAGTAAACCTGCCCTGTCATATGTGACGAAGAAGAACAAACGGCAGCTATATTAATTTTGTGCAGTGGGGTTTTATTATCATCAAGTTTCTTAAATAAAAAACCAAGATTTCGACGATCCTGCGTACAGTCAGGACAAGAACTTTTAGCCGATTTTTGTTTCCAAGATAGTAGCGGACAATACAAAAATTTTACTAGAATGTCTCCTACTAATTTTGAATACTTATTAAATAAAATAGAACCAGTTATATCTAAAGAAGAAACATTTTTTTAGTATAAGTTCGATGGATTTTAATTAACAGTGGTATGGTTCCTTCTTAAGCAAATCGTTCGTATAGGGAATATGTTTTTTGATGTTATTGGAAACTTTTCCACCAGTCTAGAATAACAACTGGCGGTATCGAAAATTATAACAGAGCTTTCCGAAATCAACTGCATCATTTGAGAAACATATGTTTGAAAGACATCCGCCCTCATTTATTCATGATAATCTCCTATAAATCCATTAACACCTCCAACATGAGTTATAATAAATTTGCGGCCCTTACCGAGTAAGAGTTTTAAAGCTGTGGATAATCCTTCTAAGAATGTTTCACGAGAAGTTGTCATATTCTTGTCTTCATACATTTTTTGTACTATATATCCTTCACTGAGACCGATTACATCCAGATAAAAATGTTTTTGCCTTCTCTGTGGTATTTTCTAATATTCCGCAAATACTGACTTCTCTAAAATAGTATTTCTTCTGTGTCACCTCCATTTTAACTTTCCCTAAGACAAATTCATATTTGTCAGCACTTTCTACAGATTGGTTTTTCCCCTGCCAGACACATTCTCGTCTTGTTTCACAACTTTCAAAACTTTATCAATACTTGCTTTTTATCTTCTAAGATATAATTCGTGAACGTATCTTCTTAGTATGTTTTTGAAATATTCGTATAATTTTTTTCTTCTCGGAGACGGTTTAGGCTCACACACAGTTCCACTTTTTCTTTCCTTAATTCGTCTCTAAGTTGTAGATTCGCTAAGTTCCGTTATGCCAGCACATTTCGAAAACAAACTACGCACTCTCATCAGAGTTTCTCGGTTGAAAAAGTGAATTTTGCACATTTGAAAGTATTGTCTTGGATTTTAAATCAATAGCACCAATACAAAGTTTTAGAGTAAAAGTAGATATTTTTAACAGCCATCGCTGAAAGTTGTAAGACAATAACATAGCAAGGCCTTACTCTTATAAACATCTGTATTATACTTAAAAATGGCATTACTGTTAATTTCCCAATTAAGATGTATACTTTTAAACCTAATTATCTTCAAGTATACTACTCTCTCCTCAAATACATATTCAGACACATACAATATCTATACCTTACTTTATCCGAACTTGGAAAGCCGAATTATTTATGAAATTATGTTCCTAGAATTGCTTTGCTTTTGGCTTATGGCTCTTCACAGGTACATAAATCTCTTGTGCATATAATCGTCATATTTTGTTTGACCATGAAGAACAAACGACAGCTTTGTTAGTTTTATGCAGTGGGATTTTACCGTAAAAAAGTATATTAAACAATAAAAGAAAATATGGGCGATAATAGGTATAAAAAAATATTCATGATCCAAACTTCTAGCAAATTCATAGTTCCAACATATTCATTCATTCATTCATTACATTTTGAATATATGTTAAAAAAAGAAAAATATATTTTCAGCAGCCCATTTGCATATGGCAGATGCACTCGAAATTTTCTTCTCGCTGATCTGTGCAAATTTTTCTACGCAATTTAATTTCACACATCCACTTCTTTTCTTTTCTAAAATTTTTGTCCATAACTGACAAATTTTGGAATTATTTACAGGTCTCCTATAGATTCAACATATTTTCTTCAGACCACTCCATATTCACTTATGAACAATTTTTAATTAATGCCAAGGGCTAAATAAATTTCATTTCATTAACAAAAAAAAAATAAGAAAATCTTGTATATTTAGTCTTGCTGCTAAGTAAATTTTTTCCAAAGAACGTGTCACAAAGCCGTCCCACTAGATAACAAAAAATCCTTTGTCTCCTTCTTCTTCTTCCTCTTGTTACAGGCTTACAGCCTGTTTTTTCCAACTCAATCATTCATTTCATTTGATTGAAATCCAGGACTCCCTCCATCTTTTAGGTGGTCTACCTAGTGGTCTTCTGGTTTCCGGTGTTCCATCTCGGGCGATTCTCGCTATCCTATTTTGCGCCATTCTTCCTACGTGCTCACTCCAGGCTCTTCTGCGCTTCCGTCCCCATCTTACTATATCCTGCATTCCACGTTCCATCCTGTGTGTTCGCACCAAAAAACCGGCAGAAAATGGATCGCTGCGAGTATCGGTCGAGCTACTCGAAAACAATAGAACTATAAAAAAATTGACTTCCTGTGACCCAACTGCATTTATTATCTCATTTGAAACTTGCCGACGATGACCCGCGATAACACTAGAAATCGGCAAATTTCAAAGGAGTCTCGTTGGAAGTTCGAAGCATACTCGTCATACGCTCGTCTCGCCATATTTATACGCATCTTAAGACAATATTGGAGGGTTCGCTTGATCGCCAGAAAAATATGAATGTTATAAAAGAATACGTACCTTTTAATATCTCTGGAATCGCTTTTTTTCCATGTTCTGTGGCGCATTCATTTAAATCCGGGGAATTTCTTTTGCAGGCTACTACGTAGCTAGCTGGAATTAAAAAAAACATATATATATATATATATATATATATATATATATATATATATATATATATATATATATTTAAATTTTAAATGAAGGTTATCGGTGTTGCAAATGTATGTTTGTATAACAAAATGCAATGATTTTTATAACTTAATAAGGAATGAAGGCTCAGCAAAACGAAAATAGTCGAATTTTTGTGTCCCTAAAAAAATCAATGGTACAGTTTGTTGATCCACTGCAAAAATACCCATGCGTCATTTAGCATATCCAAGGGAATTTTAAGACATACTTATCCCTGGTTGTCAACAAATTAAAAAAGGATAGAAAACAAAATATAGTTCTTTTTATCTAAGCCATACATCATGCGAAATCTGTCATTTGGAGTAAAGGAAGATAGTAAGAGTCAACCAAGACAAACAAGTCACATCGTCGTATGATTACAAATGTTCTTTTGTCTCTGCAGTCCACACATTATTTTATTAAGAGGTAACTTACAAATTTTATTTAAATTGTGTTTTTAATAAATTTATGACATTAAAGTGGATTTAAAAAAAAATTCCATATAAAAGCTATTAATTATTGTTTCATAATTTATCACCGGTAAATAGACATTGTCTTGTGTACAAATCTATATTTAAACTCATAAATACTTCTAATGTTCAAATCTGTCACCGGTGTCTTAAATCTCGTCACTCTGTACATGGTTTTGTAGCATTTTTGATCAATTACTGTAATGAAGCATTAAAAATTAAAATAAAGTAATAAGATTTGATTTGTCATTTTAGGTATAGCGCACCAGAACTTAATTTGTGCTAGTCCTTCAAGTTGAAAAGGGTGGTTCCGTCTCATCTACTCAAGAGATGTATGTATTTTTAGAAATAAATCTTTTCAATTAGGTATCACTCTTTTTGGGAAGTAAACAACTGGTGCTTTTGAAATTACAAAGAAAACCCCATATGGTATTAGAAAAGGGAAAGAAACAAAACATTTATTTCCTCTCCTGCTTCTTACCGAAGAAATCAAAATCGAAATACGAAATACACTCTACAACATCGTTTCTCATTTTTTTAGTGTCATAACCCAGTAAATATCCAAAAAGTTACGTAAAAAAAGTTGAGACACCCTCACTACAAATATGTTCATTTAATCTTTACGAAACTTTACATCGAATAGTGAACACGGCGACAATTCATTTTTTTTTTCAATATCATGATTTATGAAGAATAGTTTTTATTTATAAACTCTTACGAGCGTCTTTACATGATTATGAATCGTAAAATAAATGAATTAACTATTACATGACGAATTGTCAATGACGAGTGTACGTGTGAATGCGCCGTTACACGTATATCGACATATTACAGCCACAAATACGGAACTACAAGACTTGTGTGTGTAACCTCTTTTACCAGTTCGAACTCGCACCTTAGTAATAAAAGCAAAGGAACGAAAGGAAGAGTCTCTTCTCCTGGAGCGGAAACACCTATGTGTGATGACCGATAGTTCACAAGGCTACGGTCCAGAAACCAATGGGACACTCACAGTTAGCTTCTGTAGGCCATAGCTTCACTATAGTCAACCAAAGCTGATCGTGGAGACAATCAGTCCGGGGGGGATTTTAGCTGTAGGAATCCGGCACTACCTTCACACTTCCTATTAGTATTTATGCAAGATTTCCTCTTCTCAAAGAAAAAGAAAAGTTTCATTGTTAATTACGTTTTATCGCCAACAAGTACCAAGATTTCTTTTCTGACTAGGTGCTAAATAAATTAATATCACTGTAGTAATAAAATAAATGAGTAATATTACACACACCATCCACATTTGGTGAAACAGTAACGAAAAAGACCAGATAATGCAATAAAATATATTTAGAACATGCTTTTATGTCCTTAGATGACAAGCCGCAATGTATTGTTTGTTATAAAGTTCTATCGATCTTTACGAAACAAACCTTTAGAATTTTTCGAGCGTAAATTATATCTTGAAGTATTCATACATTGCCATCAACAAATCAAGCCGTAATGAGTCCGCAACACTTTAAATATCTTATTTAGTAGCATTAAGAGTGATCAGGGAGTGCAAGCCCCACCAATGCGGAAAAGTTCATTTTACTGGCTGCCATTGATATGCCACAATATGAAGACATGTAACCAATGACGTTCATTATTAAATAATTGAAAATATTATATTAAGTAAATTTTTTGCTCTTGAGTTCGACGAATCAGAAGACCTGTGTAGTACTTGACACAGTTTTTGGATTTTGTACGATACGAATACGAGAGGTCAACTAAAGAAAATCTGCAATTTTGTAAACCAATCTCTGGTTGTGTAAAAGGTGAAGGACGCTTTAAAGTTTTTATTAATGCAACACAAAATGAAAACTTGGACTTTAATAAATACATTGTGGTATGTACCGATGGCGTGAAAGTGATAACGAGCAAGGACTGTGGTGCCTTTAATGCCACATATGAAATGGACTCACTTCTTTCTTAACACAATAACAGATAATTTACAAAATGTTCTGTCAAGAAAAAAAATAATTTTATTAAAAGTCGACCATTGTAGACTAAATCGCTTTCCACATTGTGCGAGGACATGGGTGCCAAATTCTACTCACTGCTCACTGCAACGTGACTTTCCGAATTGGGAAATGAACTGAGCTCATATTCAGAGTTTTTACAAAATGAAGAAAATTGATTAATGTTGGCTTCCTTGATTGAATGGATCGCATTACTTTCAATGGACCATTTGTAGATAAAATCAACGAAATGGTTTTGTATAGAATTGGATAATTTTTTATCGAAAATAGTAGAAAAAACGCTAAAAAATTTTTTTATTAAACCTTTGGTAATTTCCAATATTAAGCGAAGATTTTTCGGGAAATGATAGTTTATTACTTGCACTTTAAATGGCAAGGAGATGAAAATTATTGCTTTAGTAATTTTTGCATCATTGCAATATAAACAATCTAGAGCATTTTTTTTGTCAATGCTGCCGTATACCTGACTCTTTAAGTAGCGATTATGAACCACAATTTATCTATATCAGATTTTTGTATGAATTTATTGAAATATATTAAAAATGCTTCCCAATATAGCGTGATATGCGTGAAATCTCGTCCAAAGTTAGGTAAAGCAGTGGTAATGGAAGGTTGGAAGCAACGATGGAGAAGAGTCGCGGACGGGCTGCTCGTGCTAAACGCTATGACCATATATGTGGAAATACATTTCAATATGGACCTATAAGTAGATAAAT
Organism: Diaprepes abbreviatus; assembly: GCA_034092305.1. Taxonomy (NCBI): domain Eukaryota; kingdom Metazoa; phylum Arthropoda; class Insecta; order Coleoptera; family Curculionidae; genus Diaprepes; species Diaprepes abbreviatus. Next base: position 20,009,224 of record JASJET010000031.1, read on the forward strand.
ACAAACAGATATATTGATTTATTTGTATTTCAAAGAAATTTTTGTGTATTGTCGTAATATCTCACCGTCGATTTCCGCCGCCAAGGTAGTTCAAATTCCAAACTTTTAGTGGTAAATTTAAGTTTGTAAATCATAGCAAAGGGTCTACCTTTGCAACATGGCATCCCAGGTACGGACCGATTGCCGTCAGATTCGCTGCATAGAGTGTTGTTTCTAGCACTGGATCTCCGACGAATTACTACGTGTTAGTCCGACATTCCCGGGAATTCCACTTTTCAAGGAATCGGAATAAGGATGTATATAAGTGAAACTTGGTAGATTTATTGTACCTTCCCACTGCTGCCCAGTCGTAAGAGTTATCTTATCGGCTAGAACAGGTCCTCCAGTAATATTTCCCTCAGGAATCTCAGGATGTTGGACGGTTTCAAGGTGGGTAGCTCCCCTTCTTCGATTTGGTGTGCTCCCAAGAACAGCATTCTAAGGTTTCGTCTTTCTCCTCACAGAATCTGCACTCTTCTTTTTCTACCAGTCCGAGTTTCTTGAGGTGTCCCTTCAGGTGGCAATGTCTCATCAGGACCACTGTCAGAATTCTGAGCTGGTTTTTACTCAAGCTTATGCATTCTTTGAATCTCTTTTGGTCGTAGTTCCCCAGCAGTATATTCGCTTGTCTCATTCCTGCTTTCTTCTTCTATGAGCCATGACGGCGAAATGCGATAATAGAAAAAAATAGAGCACTACAGAAGTGTCATTATTGCTTGCCATTTGACAATTATGAATAAAAATATTATCAAAGCGATTAAATTATGTGCACGAAGATTATTTAAACTTGTTTATTATCTATGGGGAATGTACAAAGTTTTATCGAGAATACGCGTTCGACAGTTTATCTTCAGATTCAATTAGAGCGGCCACTCATGACGAATTAACTCATAGGTACGAGAAATATTGGGATGTTCATGGTGGAAATCTTGAACATTTATTAAAGTAATATGTTTTCCTGTGTAGGTAAGCCGTTTAACATTTTAACAATACACAAAGGTTAAGTTGCCAATAATTCAAAAACTGCAAATTTTTGAAATAGGCAACCTTATACAAAATCACCTTTATTTTTAATGCTAAATAAGATGATATTTTAAAAATATGGAGTTTACATTTAAAAAAAATGACTTTTAGCGATTTTTTCAAGTTAATATTTAATGTTGCTATTTCATCATTCTATATTTATTTATTATCAAAATCAGTAGATCCTCTTCTAAATGAAAACCAATTCCAATTAAATAATAAAAGCTTTCATATAGGACAAATTGATACTTATGTTTAGGCCTGCAAATGCCACTTTTGACATAAAATTTAAAATATGTCAAAAACAGTTAGGTTAGATCGAGGCATTTTGTTACGGGACACTTTGTATACTTTGAGCTACATTCACTATACACAAAAATTTATTTGAAACAAAACTAAATAAATGGATCCGTTTATTTACTTATTTATCTACTTAAAGGTCCATTATACGTTACATGTCCATATATGAAATATAGTCGTACGCCCAGTGTGCAGCCAGCAACGCTCTTTTCCCTTGCTGCTTGTAACTTCCCAGTACTTCAGCTTCGCTCGGCTTTTGATGCGGAAACTCTTCTCTTAATATTATAAATTACCTGACATATGATTTAACAAATCATGGCTTTTTCGACCTTTTTCGGTAAAAAATCGTCCGATAGAGGTGGTTGAACTTGATGTGATTTATTTGGTATTTCCAAAATATAAACAAAAAACTAATAAAGTCACCTCTTTTACCATTTTTTTTTAATTCGAATGCGCAGTTCGATTTGAGTCTTATGTTTTAGTCACCTATGGACTACCCTTCAAGTCATGGTGCAGGCAGTTCGATGTTAATTTTTTTGCAAAACTGGCATTTCTTTTTGGTTTGATTGGGCTAGAAGTGGTTTAAAAATATTTCGAAACCCTAACGTGATGAATAATTTAGGTGATCAGATTCAAATTTCGCGTATCAAGAGCCTTTAGAAAAGTACAGTGTGATTCCCCGTTCAGATTTGCTGGCTTGTGTAATTTGTGAATTATTAAAAAGAAAAAAGACCGACTTCAGTTGCTAATTATATATATATATATATATATATATATATATATATATATATATATATATATACATATATATATATATATATATATATATATATATATACATATATATATATATATATATATATATATATATATATATATATATATTCTATTAGTATTAAAGTCACCTAAGCAAACAATAAAGATCTGATAATATATATATATATACATATATATATATATATATATATATATATATATATATATATATATATATATATATATATATATATATATTCTATTAGTATTAAAGTCACCTAAGCAAACAATAAAGATCTGATAATATAGCTGCTAAATTATTTAAAAATTGTGCATAGTCTTGGTTTGGGGGTTTATTATTTCTTATAATAACAACATCATTTTGAAGCTTTTTTTAGTAATGTTTGTTTGATTAACGAACAAAATTACACAGCATTTCATTTAGGATTAATTTCACTTCAAACGTTTTTATCTTGCTTTTAATACTTTAAATACAATTGAATAAAACATATATTTATTATTTTTGAAAAATAAAATAATGGATGAAACAGTCGATACATTTGTTGATAGACATTCTTAAAAGTAATTTTGCCATATGCATTGGAAAGCTCCAGCTCTATCAAAAGAACAAAAAAAAATGTAGGAAATGTAGAAGCATTCTTCTAGATATAAATTTAGATAAGAGTTGCAGCTCTTATTACCCTCAGTGAGTTACATAATATAATAGGTTTTGCGAAAGTTACGAACAAGTAGTTGTAAGAAATAAAAAACAATTAAATATCAGTTTTAATCCTCTCTCATAATCTGTGTTTTTATATACCGTTTTGTTAGATTCCTTCTCTAATTTTATTTTATTTGCATCTTATGAATATGAGATGACATCAATGATAATATTTAACTTTTCTTGATTTTGATATCTTTTAATTTCTATAACTATTGAACTTACGCAAATGTCTTCCTTTAAACACCGTCCCAGCATCAACAAAAACTAAACAACTTAAAACTACCACAAAATAATAGGCTAGCATTGTGCTGTGGGTGCTTAAACTGACACAGACAAAAAACTTTGCGAAATACCTGGATTGATAAAAGCTTTATTATTCTTATACTTGTATATATCATCATGTGACCTTGTTATTAGAAGATACTTATTATATTTTGCGTTCTAAATGGAGTATAAAAAAATAATTAATCTGCAAATTAATTGCTTGTCTGACAAAAAGAACTTGAATAATGATGATTTAAATAATCAATTGACGAGTTATTAATTTGAACCAAGATTATAGTCACACATGCTACAACACTGACTATTATTAATATAATAGATGAGTTTATAGTTCCACTTTGATACAAAAAAGAAGTTTTTTTGTTTCAATTTCTTCTAAAAAAAATTCCTTTTGCATATTTTATGAATATTTTGTTATTTTAAAACACAGATGATTTGAGATTTATTCAAATATTTTATACAGGATGTCCGTTTAATCCTTTGTTATTCGATTCTGCGTATATCGCCAAATCGATGAATAGTTTGATCAGCTTAATAAGGTGATAGAAGATACATAAATAAAATAGTGTAGATTATAGAGGGTGTCTCAAAAATACGAGGCGAATAATTTTTTGTTTTTATATACTAATATATATATATATATATATATATATATATATATATATATATATATATATATATATATATATATCGAAATTGGAGTCTCACTAAGTCCGGTCTTTAATCGTAATATTTTGCCTTTAAGTTCAACGTTGCCAAATTAAGAAATTTTTAAATATTTTTGGCTGATATCATAATTTTGCTTATGTTTTAAGACCACGGTTCTGTACTTTTTTGTAAAAGTTTGTAAGAAGTCTTAGCTGGGATCACTTCTCATAATAGTATAATAATTAGTTTTTTTGTACAGGGTAAACAAAATTGTTATTAAAATATTAATATTTTCAATTCCATTTCACGCAATTTTTAAAAAATCCATCTAGAGGTATATATCGATGGAGTATGTACTAATTTTTTATCAACATATCTGTCTATAGGAAGATCAAAACAAAAGGAATTAAGATTTCCAAAGGTGTTTAATAAGATGACTGTCATTCTCTAAATATAAATAAATGATAGCTTTAAATTAAAGAATTTTAATACATTGTTTAAAATTACTGTTATACTTCGGAAGTTCCAATTTTTTAAACTCTTCTTCTAAAGCTTTGCTGGTAGAAATAATTTTCAACATATTGTATCCTTAAAGGAAACAATCTAACAGGATTAAATCTATTGAATATTTAACGAACTAACTAATTAATATTTTGCTCATTCATTGGCAAACATTATAAATGGAAATATGAAAAATCAGGTATGAGTAATTACTATTTTTTTTAATTAAAGACCCTAAAACAACATATATTATGCTCTAAGAGACAGATCCGTACCAAAAATTTTTGAATATTATTCAAAAATCTATGAAATGAAATTAAACATAATGTGTGATAACAAAATGTCGAATTCAAAATAAAAAAGTGTTTTAAAATTTGACTTAAAAAAATAAGAAGAGTATTTAAAAAAAAATGAAGTGTATATTTTATAATTTTAAGATATAAAAAAATTTATCAATTTCGCTCAACTTTTAATGTTAAAGTCCGAGTTCAATACAACTCAATGTTCGAAATGTCGGTTTTTCGAATAACTCGCACAAAAAGTTATATCACCTTAATTAAGAACTACCATAGCTGCAAGTATGATGTTAATAGCAAATAATGCAATGATGTACTTGCTGCTGGTATTATATTGTACGGACAGGCGTACTTTGTTCCAGGTAGAAATCAAAAACACGAATTTAGATTGCAGGAATTCCAAAAGATGACGCACCTTTTACCGAAGTTTTTATATAATTTAATAAAAGTTGCTGAATGTATTCACTTTTCCTGTGATGAGGTGTATTTACCTACAACCCTGTACTGACAGAAACCAAAAGGCCTGTAAAATGCGCTACACAGCCAATAAGACATTCCCATCTTTTTTTGGTTATTTCTTTCAGTCTGAAGTGGTTCTTTCGATTTTGTTGTAATTCCGTACTCAGTTTTATAATCTATTATTCGACCACTAAAAGTTTTGTCGTCGGCGGTGGACTCGTTAGTGGGTCCGTCAGTGCTTTCCACAAACGCCATTCCACATGCTTTTATTATTTTTTCAAACTGGCATTTGAACCTATTTGACGTCGGAATTTATCGGTGAGTGGCCGGTTGCTACGATACCACCCAGCCAAGGCAACCTCTTTGTATAAAATCGCAACTTATATAAATAGTTGTATGCCTCATAATCTTATAGGGCCGAACGCTCCAAGTGATCTCCTTCGTGAGTTTGTGTTGGAACCAGCACTCAATGCAGGAAACCCAAAACTGCATTGGCCCCCACCAGAGACTCGGTGCGGTGGATTCGTCAGTAGGTCCGCCAATGCCTTCCCCAGGTATCGTTTGACATACTTTACTATACTTTCATACTGGTATTTGAACTTATTTGAAGTCGGAATTTTTCGGTTAGATATCCTAAAGTTGTCGGCTGCTACGATAATTCCTAACTAGAACAAATCACGCCTGTCCTTACAATATAAGACTTTTTCAGGTGGTGCCTCCTCTATGTATAGTCGTAAATACACTTTTTATTTACGATAAAATATTAAATTTCTAGTTTAATATTGCTTCAGTGATTTTACGTCAGGAAGAAAGACTACAGGGCAAGTCTTATTACTGGGTAGAGGGTTAAATAACAAAGGTTTCTTGATAGTCCTAAATGGCTTAATAATCCCGTAAAATTGCTTTATAATTTAATACTTTCACGGAGTGAATAATTATTATCGACAGTGGGAGTCTATCGGTAACTGGAACAAATAGAACAATAGCATTGCGGTCAATAAGAAATAGACACGGAAGACCGATATTGGATACCGACGAATTAAAGGAAACTTGGAAGAACTATGCGGAGACTTTGTTCAGTGATCAATTAACAGATGCCCCGATGAATGACACTGAAAACATGAGTGCTCCAAAAATTCTTGAATTTGAAGTCAAGTACGCAATGAACTGTATGAAGAATGGTAAAAGTGCAGGTCATGACGATATATATGCAGAAGTTTTAAAGCAAGCCGATATTAGACAACTTATATATTTCTTTAACGTGATATATGACTCTGGGCCAATCCCAGTGGATTAGTTAAGGTCTACGTTTATTGCTATTCCAAAGAAAACAAACCCCAAGAACTGCGAAGACTGCAGACTCATAAGCTTGATGAGCAACGCTCTAAAAACGTTCCTTCGAGTAGTCCATTCAAGAACATATAGAAAGTGTGAGCATATGAGTGCCGTCATACAGTTTGGCTTTATCAAGGGACTTGGCACTAGAGAAGCACTCTTCTAAATGAAATTACTTGTGCAAATGTGCTATGACCAAAGGCACGATGTTTTCATCTGCTTCATTGACTATAAGAAAGCTTTTGACAACGTAAAGCATGAGCCGCTGTTGGAAAGATTTCTGGAGATCAGAGATCTGTCAACAGAGACCTTTAATATACTAAAGGGGGTCAGGCAGGGATGTGTACTGTCGTTTGTTTTGTTTAATATTTACGTTGAGAAAATATTTCAATTAGCATTAGAAAATGAAACGCGAGGTTTAAAAGTCAATAGCATCCCAATAAACAATATTCGCTATGTAGATAATACTGCAGTCTAAGCTAAAATTTTGAAAATCTCCAATCAATATTAAAAAAAAACTCAACGAGTGCGGTGAACAGTTTGGGCTGCATATTAATACTGTCAAAACAAAAATGATGGTGATTAATAGGCATCAGTACATCGCTCCGATAAAAACATCAACGGGGAAAATATTGAACACGGGTTCACGTATCTTGGCGCTACTCTGAATGAAAAGTGAGAATGTGACGAAGAAGTGAAGGGAAGAATTGACCGTGCAAAAACAACTTTCTTTAAACTTAAGAATCTTCTCCTTCAGAGAAATATGCCATTACACACCCGAATACGTGTGGTTCAATATTATGTATGGCCTATTCTACTATATGGTGCTAAAACTTAGTCACTTAAGGCTAGGACGCTGAATCGGATCGAAGCTTCTGAATTGTGGACACTCCGCCGACTATTGTGTATGCGCTGGACTGCTCATATAACGAATGGTGAAGTTTTACGAGAAGCTGGCTTAGAAAGACAACTAGTGGATACTGTAAAACAACGAAAAATGTCAAATTTAGGGCATATACTAAGAAAACCGCTCTACTCCATACCAACGCTAATACTACAGGGAAAAATTGAAGGCAGACGGGAGCCAGGTCGAAAACAACACTCCTGGCTTCGCAATATAAGAAACTGGTGTGGTATATCAGACGCCACAACCATATTTAGACAGGCTGAGGAGGGCACTCTAGTTATAAGGTGCCCATGAGATGGACAAATGATCGCCGACGTGTAACATAGCTCATGGAACCTGAAGAAGAAGAAGATAGTAGAAAAAAATAGTGTAACTTTTGACAAAGCTAATTCTTAAAATTATGATAACAATAATTTTTATGGCACATGCACATAGAATCCAAAAGCCTAAAAATAACAATGATGAAAAGTCTCAGGTACTAATTAACATTTGTGCTGAACAAGTTGAATCAACATGACACACAAATGGTCTTATAGGTAAAAGGTGTTCACGGCAAAAAAAGCTTTCAAGTTTTGACAGTTTACTAAATTATATTCTCCAATAGGATTTTGATTACTCCGATAAAATTCAATTTCAGAATTCTCAATACTATTAATCATGAATTTCCTTTCCTATCTATTTTAAATGAAACTTTTATTTACATAAAACCATTTTGTTCCATTTTTCCTTAACTTGGATTAATAACTAAATTTATTTATATCATTTAGTTATGTAAATATATATATATATATATATATATATATATATATATATATATATATATATATATATATATATGTTTATGTGGCTTTCACGGATTCCTCCGTGTGAGATGCACTAGCAGTGGATAAATCCACATTATGCCGTTGTAGTGCTGAAATCACATTCAGTAAACGTACAACTATATGCAACTCCGGGTATAAATGAAGTAAATTGCGATGTAAAATGCAAACTTCGTTCCAATCATATCCTTTCCGTGTTAGATGTTGCACAGTTTGAATAGATTGCGATAAAACACAATCCGTCCCATTCCACCACCATCAAGATGATGGCCCACCTGTACCACCATACCAAGAAGAAAGTCAAAACTTACCCTCCCCGCCACAGTATATTTTCCTGCCTATGTGGATTCCCTGTTACCAGCACCAATAAGTGGCAGTATACTGTATGTCTAATTTAATGGTAATTATATTCAGTGAATACTAATGAAACAAAGTGATGTATTATTTTTATTTTTAATTAATAATAATTTTATTCTACTGGATAACATAACATTAATAAATGGATAAACAATAAATTATGTTTATTATTGTGTGAATGGGATACTATAAATGGTTTACACATTAAAGGAGCATATAAATACTTAATAATAAATAAAATTTTATTACAATCCAATTATACATACTTAAAAATAAATCCTTGTAAAAGGTTAAAATCATAAAGTTCACCAAAAAGTGTCAAATAAGAGGAAACAAGTTTGTTGGAATTTGAATAATAATAATTTGATGTATTTCTGCTTATATTTCCGTTCTTTTGGGACAGTTCTTTAGTCGTATAATATATGTATGTAAGAAATGTTGTAATAATTAATTTTATTAACTGAATTCTATGGTTATTGATAATATCATGAGAAATGGCATAGATTTCCACTTCAATAATACCATTGACAAAGTATACTTCTTCGGAGAATCTAAAGCATTTACAATTTGTAAAATTAAGAAAATTATTATATATATTTTTTAAATAAATTGTGATAATTTTGTTGAAACACTTTTTCAGCTATACGGCATATTTTAATAGCTTCTTTCGAAGGAAAAGTCAGTTTGCCATGACTTTTAATCGTAATTAAAAATATCAGCGCAAGTGGGACATAAGAATTTAATAGTTAATTTTTTTATACATTAAATCCTGTTACATACTCAGTAATATTTTCCTCATATGATGTTAATGCTGATACAGTCATCAAATACATCACAATTAATAGATTCTACATCAATAACTGGACTAGAAAAATTTTGCTTTTTAGAAGTGATAAAAATTTAAACAATCACTCGAACTAATTTCATGTAACTAACAATATTTTAAAAGCACTTTCAAGTTGTCCGACTTTAGGATTATTTTCAAAGCCATGGACTTCCGATTGCACTAAAAAATATTTCTTATAAACTTGGCTCGATTTAAATAATGATAAATAACTTTGCACTGATTTTTGTTTATTTATTGTTTATGTTTATTTCTTAAACAGAATATTAATCCTAAGAAAGCAGTTTTTCCTCTTGTTTTTAAAATAAAAGCAGTTGATATATTCATGTTAGATCCATAGTATTATAAAGCCAGTGAATTTAATGTTTTTTTTTTAAGCAAAACCTTTCTTTCAAAATATATTATAGAGTTTCAGTACTATGAAAGTAATATTAATGAATTTCTGAACAACTTCCTTGACTGAATAATATTATTTTTGAAATGTCTTACTTAATACAATAAAGCTTTGTTTATCTGACATAAAGAAGGTAAATCTATTTTGAATAACAAATCTTTTCGGTTGATTCATGAAAACAAAATTAGCTAATAAGTTATGATATTTCAATATTTTTTTAACTCGGTATAAAAGAATAATTTTCCTAAACGAGAACTTCCGGATTACTATAGAAATAATAATTAAAATAATATAAACGAGCTATTTAATTTTGTTTTATTTAAAGGAAGTGATATTTTTGATATTAGAACGAATATAAAAACCAAAGCGACTGGCGCTAATAAAATAAATATAACATTAATTCATCTTTATCGTCCGTTCATTGTTCTGTATATTACCCATATAATTAATGAATGTATTTTAAATTCTGACTTTCCTCCACTAGGGAGGAATACCCAGATAATACCACTACCCAAGATAAATAATCTTCCTGAACTGAGTCACTTAAGACCTATTAGTATTCTTCCGACTCTATATATGGTGCTTGAGGTGCTTATAAAGAGTCAGATTGAATATTTTTTAATTTAAATTCAGTTTTACCCACCAAGAGTCAGATTGATATTTTTTTAATTTAAATTCAACTTTACCCACGAAGTAATCTAGTTTTAGACCTGGCTATATTTATTGAACGTGCTGTCTCAGATGTTACAGTAGATATTTTGGGAGCAAGTAGTGAAAATAAAATGAGCGCCTTGATTTTGCTGGACTTTAGTAAGGCATTCGATATGCTCAATCATGAAATTGATATAATTCTCCATTATATTGGTTTTTCTGAAAGTGCTTGTAAACTTCTTAATTAATTTTATCTGATCAGACACAACAAGTAAATAGTCAGTGGGCCGGTTGTGGATGGGAACCAACCTAAAATGGACCAGTTCTATTTTAAGTTGGTTCCCATCCACACGCGAAGCGGATCACAAGCTGATCAAAAGCTGATTAAAATCTGATAAGCGGATCAAAAGCTGATCAAAATCTGATTAGGTGATGTCAACATTATTTGCTGGAACCGGTTCATTTTAGGTTGGTTCCCATCCACAACAGGCTCACGGACTACTCAAGTGGTTAAGCTATTAAGAGGATGTACACCGAAGAAATCAAGAAAAGAAGAGATATTGTTGTGTATTTCAATGTATATTTTTGAATTATGGGCCAAGCGCTTTCAGTCTTATGTAGACCATCCTTAGGACTCCAACCCTAGACACAAGAGAATATGGTCAGTAAATAAGCTTCCTTAGTACTCATCAACCACACACACTTGTCAAAAGGCACACTTCAATCTTACCATTTGGAGAACAGTCTCCAACGTCAGCGCAGTCTTTCTACCATTTAAAGGTAACAGTGAGGTTACACCACACACAGTCATCGCATAATAAAGCATATTAGTTTTACCAAACACAGTTTCTCTCCAGTTCATAATAGTACAATCTTATACCACTCCAGGGGTAATAACGCTAAAACCTTGAATGACAGAGAGGATCTTGAGACATACAGAGAGATAAGAAGAAACCCCAAATATTGCCTAAATGTAAGAATGAACAACGTAAATGACCGCAACCCCATTTTCAAACTCTTTCCATAAAATCATTAAATCATTTAAACATCTGAGAGCTATGATTGCGCGAAGTGCAATTTTATAATACTTTTGATCACCCTTTTCGATTTCAGACATTTGATTCTAAACATATTAATAGTTAACACATTTCAACAAATTTCAACTACGCCAATGTTCGTGTATTTTATTGCTTGTTCACAAAAATGAAAATTATTTCACGCCACTGAGCCCAAGTGTTCGAACTATATCACAGAATATCCGATAACAGTCATCTGCTGATGATATAGCAAGAGTTGGTTTAGTAGCTGCATTAAAAAATGTTAAGCAGAAAGAATGGCGCAGTTTGTAGTGTAAGAATTTGCTTTAAAAAATATATTGTGCTAATGGTAATCTAATGGCTGAACTGAGATTTACATCGAAAGAAGTATATGACAATTTGCATGTAGATGATGATTATTTTATAATGGCTCTAATTTGTAAGAATCAAGTTAGCAAATGCATACATTTATTAACATCAAATATGCGATTTGCAGCCAAAAACTATAAAACGAAACGGGTATCACACATGTGCAGATTATAATTCCAAAAAAGTGCAATGCGAATTTCTTTAACGACATAGACACGCCCCGGTAGGCTTTCCACGATCATTTCAGTGGATTGGTATGTTAATCAAAATAAAGCCTTTTATTTATTAAACTTTTAAATTTTGTAAAAGCCCTTTTTGTTGTTTTTGTCGCTTTAACTTTTTTTATATTTATCATATAATTATCAATAACCTACAATGAAAATCAAGTCTAGTCATTAGCCTACAAAAAAAAATTATTCATCCTGAAAAAAAAACTGGTGGTAATACAATATTATGCACTTTTAATGCACCATTCATCGATATACAGGTGTGCAAAATCCAAAACAGAACCACTATATAATATGAATGTAACAGAAAGAGACGGACAACCCGTTTAGTTCTGTTAAAGAAACGAAATAAAGCATACTGTTGTATCGTATCTTGCTTCCTGGTTTCCAGCAAAGATGGTTTGGGGGGTCGTCAAAACACAGTGGGTCGGAAGCACGGATTTAATATTAAAAATAAAAATCGGATTCTTCATAACAGACTGAATCTTTAAAACCATGAAAATAAATCTGAAAAACCTCTAATGTGGTTCAATAGCTGTTAAATATGTAATTTAGAAACAAAATAAAAAGAATAATTGTATTTCATGAATAATATATTGCGCTTGAGTTCAAGATGCATTTTAAAAATAAAACTATAATAATAAATACATGGATATCGATAATCGTTAAAAAGGCGAAAGTACTTTTTCCTCTATGGTTAGAACTTCTTAACAAATACCACTGCAAATAATTTGTAAGTAATATAATATTTATTGATTCACATAAATGAATAAATAATACGACTGTAATAAAAAGAACTTTTTAATCATTGCCTGATTGGATGGGCGGCTTCGCAGGCAGCGAGCCAGCTAAACAAAACTCGAAATTCTTCAGAGGCCACCATCAGTTCTCAGCGAGTAACGAGACGAACCGCACTTGAAAATGCCAAATGAGATTTTGGCGAAACGTCGTGAAAACGATTTTTTGAACGAACGGATTGAAACCCGGAATAACCAAACTATTCATTCTACCATCCGTGAAAATCTACGATATAACATATATATATATATATATATATATATATATATATATATATATATATATATGTATATGTATATATATATATATATATATATATATATATATATGTGTTCAAGGGCGTCTATTGAAGCAATATAATTCGATCCATTGTGTGATCCAATAAGCCTTGGAACTTAACCTCGGCTTTTGATTTAGTAAAAGATAGATAATCGTCATGTGTATAGCATGCTTTTTTTGTATTTTACACACCAGAGTACGGCGAAAATATATTACTACCTTTCTGTTTAGCCCAATTTCGTAATCGTTGATATTTGTCTCTCGTCAATCCAATGTCAAATAAAAGAGTGGCGCACAAATATAACTGGGCGTGACGCAACCACAACACTGTTGCCTTTAACGTGAGATGGAGCTTTAGAAAGAAAAAACTGACCGTTCATATTACCGAGGTTTAATAGAAACGTTACTATACCCAACCTTCTATTTTAAATTTCTTAACTAGAAATTATTTTCGCCCATTTTTTCAAATTCTGAACCATTAAGCCCCTCTAACTTCTTTCAGGTTAGTTCGGGACAGAAGATCGTAGGGAACGCCTACGCACAATATTACCCCCGCTAACTTCCGTGCGACACGAAGACGAGTAGTACCTTGAAACGAATGAGAGGGTGTATTTACTTTTCGTCTAAACTCATAACTAATCGACAGAATTTGGAATATTTAATGAATATTTGATACATTAATTATTTTAAATGCATCAAATAGAAGAAATACAAAAAAAAATAGTTGTTGGATGTTAAACGTAAAGAAAATTGAGATTTCTGTTACAAAATAAACAATTATTCTAATGATAATACTAGTGAAACGCAACGTTAATTTCTAAGTAAGTAAGCTAATAGACCACTTTAAAATTAAAAATCATTTTCAAAAATAATTCTTGAATATTAAATTTAAGCACGTATGTCGATGCTTACGATGCTTATATTCTGTCTCATTCTGATTTGATTAATAATATAGTATTTTCTTTATCTTACTTAAGAAACGTCCAGGCTTCGGTTTGGATTTTCCACACCTGTATATATCTAAACAAGGGAGAAGACCTCCTAATTCTTAGTGTGATAAAGTGTATACAACAAAATGTCCTTACCCGCAGAGTCAAGCATATAGTTGAAGGATCGAGTAAAATATCAAAAATTGATATATGAATCTAGGGTCTCCACGAACTAGTTTTAATCACTATTTACGCCTTTAAGGATCGACTGGAAGAAAACCACCTTTTCTAGAGTGCTGATGGACGTCGATGTGCATTGAGGTACTAAGCGGGCTTTATAAACCATTTTGTCACGGGAAATAAAAAATATATCAAGAAATCAGACAAACTATCGTTCAGCGTTGCCTCATTTATCATGGTGTGATGTCATACGTATCATATGACCAGCGCTGTTACCCAAGTTGCGTTTCGGCTTGCTTTATTACCATTCAAAATTTTATCTGATTTTTGCTGAAAATACAACAGGTCTTCAGATAATATTTATGTAGTATACATTATATGTAATAAAAAATAAGAAATAAATTTCAAACAGTAGCCAAATTCACCAAATTAAACTCAAAAAGTTAATTTTCCAATTTCAATGTAAATTAACAGAAATAAATTTCTACTTTCCAATTTGATATATTTACTAGTAAATACGTAAATAATTATTAATCTTCATCGTAGATTTTCAAATTAAAGAAAAAAAACTCCGGCTAGAAAATCAAATGTTTATTTTAATTTTTAGATTACAAAATCATGTCACAAATTTTTGTAAGAGAACAAGTGACACTGAACTAATTCGCATTGACCCAATAGTTTACCATGTTAAACAATATAGTATTAAATAAGGTGGTATTTTATTAATCTTCACTGGAACTAACAATTAGGGCAGAAGAACTTCATCATAAGGAATTGTAGTCAAAATGCCACCTACAATACCAGCTACAATGTTTTTGATAACATCAGAAATAGCACCACTAAGGTCCTTCAAAATCTCCTGTTGGTTTTCATTCAATACCTTATTCATATTGTCACCTAAAAACAAAAACAACAAATGACCATTTTTGAATAGTATCCATATGCTGCAAAAATAAAGAAAAAGAAAAAGCGTATCTAAAAGGATTCCATTTCTCTCATACACAGCATTTGAGTTCCGTCGCCGATCATGTATGGGCGTACATATTTAGCTAAGCATTTAATTAAGCCTCGTACTGAGAACAATGAACGAACCTTTTTGGTGATGATGATTGGGTTGAAAAGGGAACAATTCTAGAAAATTAGTTGGGTCCCCAAAATTTGTCAATACAATTCATTATGGTGATAACTCTACTGACGAGACTATAAAGAATTCGAATACGTATATGTAAGGAAAACCAGAATGAAATTTTGAAAAAATAACATTTCACCTTTCTTTTAGCGACCTCAAGAAAGACAACATTTTAAATTAATTTTCTGGTTCACAAAAAAAAATATTACTAGCTTGAGAGCCAAGTTATAGACAATAAAATAGTAATTTAGGGAATTGTCAAGCGAGAGCCACAACTTTAATATTAACAATGTTGATTTGCTAAAGAAATCCTAAATTAACCATTCGATAATTTGCCTTACTGTATAAACACCAGATTCTCTGGAACCACATTGCGGGCCATAGTCAGAGCAAGCTATTGCTGAGTAGACCATCCGACAAACTAAGATATGAAATTCTGCTACTAAGCAGACAACAGATCAGTCTGGTAACAGTACTTATAATTGGCCACTGCAGCTTGAGAAGAAATCTACATACAGTGGGTATCTTCAATGAAGAACCACTATGTAGCCTATGTGATGAAGAGGACGAGACATTTTCAGAGAACAATTCATCCACAAGGCCTCTAACTAGAGGATAAATTAGAGAACAGGCTGCTAAACCTGAACAACGCAACTATCCTGTTCATCTAGAACCGATATAGTAGGCAACATAATAAGTGTAAGGGCCTCTCAATCCTGGTCTACTGTGTCATACAATCTACATCTACATTCACTGTCTAAATTGTGTCTATCGGTAATTAACCTTTAATTTTTCAACGACAAAGTATGCTTTCTAAAAAGACTTAATTGTGATAATATAAAATCTGAACTAAATACTACATTAAGGAAAAAGATAACACAATATGCACTGACTTGGAATTTCTGCATTTTGAAATGAATAAGTCTCAGTAAGAAATTTTAAATTTATAAATTTTAGCTTTACTCTGTCTTGATAACTAGGAATATCTTTGATGATAACTGAGTCTATAGATAACTTTTAAATCAACAAGGCTTCTATAGGAAGCTACACACCGGAGCAGCCTTTTTGATATCTGCAAGGCCTTTGACAATGTATGGCATAATGAACTTATAATTAAGCTTACAGGGCTAGAAATTCCCAATTATATCGCAAGACCGATCTTAAGTTTCCTTGAGGGCAGAACACTGTGCTACTTCTATGGTTAGGTCGACCAGAGCCTAGATTTCTCAAGGTTCCCCTTTATCTCCCACTCTATTCAATCTCTGCACATCGTACATGCCTAGAGATTAATATAGTAAACTATTGTTATTCGCGAATGATACCGCTTTTGTGGTGCCTTCAGGGTCATTTCGGTTAATCATCACAAGACTACGACGGCACATTAATAAACTGGATAGCTAATTGGAAGATCAAGCTGAATCCTGCCAAAACTTATACAGTGATGTTCACAAGAGCTAGATTTGCGATTCCAGATGATCGACTATTCATTTCTAACACTTTGATTTCCTGGACGGATCACGTCAATTTCTTAGAACTAGTCTTTGATAGAAGGCTCTGTTACCTTCTAAAAACCAATTACTTATTGAATAAAGTTAAGACTGTACTAATAGACCTCTATTCTCTGCTGAATCGAAACAGGAAGCTCAATTTAAAGTTCAAGTTAATGATCTATAAGCTCTCCATAAGATCGACCGTGTCTTTTGGCGCTTCCACGTGGATCACCATGGGTAATTCAAGATTCAGTAGATTAGAAAGCTTCCACAGTAAAGTCTCGGCTTTATCTGTGGAGCCCTTTTCTATATCAGGAAGGCCATTATCTATACGGAGACTTAAGGTGCGATACCTTCATCACACTTATAGAAGATACATTAACCAAATACTTAAATAACGCAAATAACTCTACCAATGAACTCATCCCAGCATCGTTGCCACGTCACCAGAGCGACACAGATTTACCAAAAATTGATAACTTCACCATTAACTGGGGTCCCTCTTTTTCTAATCAGTTGGTTTAAAGAATTTATACCCTCATCAAAACTAGTTTCAATTTCTCAGAAAAACTTATTATCAGTCTCCATTGATAAAGATATCATACAACACCAAGATGCTACAGAAAGTAGTTTGAGACCTTGAATTTGAAATTAGTGTAGGAAAAATTAGTAACATGGCAAGAATCAAATTAGTGACCTTGGAAGATGTTTTTTATATATTTTTATTAAACTGATTTTTCCCTTGCTCATTGTTTTCAGAGTATATATAGAAGTTAGATTCAAAAGAACCCTAAAAATTTAAATTAATAAGTTGCATCATGTAATAATTTTTTACTTACCTAATTCTTTATTTCCGTTAAATAAGTTGGACAAATGGAATTTGGCTTTGCCGATTTTAAAGTCGATATTCGAGTCAGTTAAGTAACCGTATTCTTTTCCATCACTCCT
The DNA here is from genome assembly GCA_034092305.1 of Diaprepes abbreviatus. Lineage (NCBI taxonomy): Eukaryota > Metazoa > Arthropoda > Insecta > Coleoptera > Curculionidae > Diaprepes > Diaprepes abbreviatus. The sequence continues at coordinate 20,026,947 of JASJET010000031.1, forward strand.
CGTGGTAAGATTGTATGCCATAGTGAATTTAAAGTAACAATCATCTAAAAAAGAAACATTTGCCTTAATGAAAAAGTTTTTTTTTTTGTAGTCATAGCAGAACAAAATAAGAAGTAAGGTTACTCGATTTCTAGGTAACAACAAGGGGTTAAACACACAGGCTAACATTTTTTCTAGAAAAAAAAACATTTTTGTTTAAAAACAATAAGTATTCCTATTACGAAACTGCATTTAATATGGACGTAATAAATTTTTTTTCTGAGAAAAGATTAAGTAATTACAAAATGAAAATTAGTTTCAAAAAATTTAAATTGCTTTTAAATTTGGTGGAAAAACTTATTATCACTTATTACAACTTTGACTGAAATTTTATTATATTTTATAAAGCGGCACAAAAGATATATAGACATATCATATTTGAAAGCAAATATTTCGGCATGGGGACGTTTCAGAAAGAAAATTATATTATTATAGGATGTTATTTTCATGTGAACCATAAACTGCAGAGAGAGTGCTCACCTTTTTTAAATCACCATGTATATAATTTTTAAATTAGATAAAAATAGTCACAAAATAATATTGACATTAAATATTCTTCAATTTGTTTCGGTAGCATGTAGATGTTAGAAAATAAAATGTCAAGTGAATAAAATCACCAAAAAATTATAAATAATTTCGAGGACGTGGGTCCATTTTAGAGTTTTTCTTTGAGGATGGTATTAAATATGGCGCTGCTAATTTAAATCTCTTTTTTTATATTCATATTTATGCCCATTATAGAAAAATAATTATAACTGTTAATAAAATTTAATAGGGATAACTTCTTTTAATTATTGCATATTGTTCTTGGTATATTTCCTCTGTTGTTTCTCTTTAGCGTTAATTAAAGATGTTATTGGAAATATACCTAGAATTCTATTATGATTTATTTGCAGTTTATTTGTAAACTTATGATTGCAAAAGTTATAGATTGACTTTAAAATGTTGCATTTAGAATTAAACTAGAGATAGGCATTCTATTAGTAAGTGGGTACATGTAGGGATGCAAAAATAACCAAAATTATCGATACTGATACTAACTCGATGCTTTTTTTCATGGTATCGATGCCTGTCGATATTTTCCAAAAAGGTATCGATATTCTCAGATATCGTTATAGAAAGATTTATATAGTATTTTTTTTATAAATAACCTTTAATTATATCAGTATATTTCAATAACAATAAATTTATTTCCACGGTGTTTACAATTGGTAGGGTGGGTTTTTTATATTTGACAGACATAAATATTTTTATTTAATTTTGCTTTCAGAATTTTTTGCTTGTCGTGATTCCTTTGAGTATTTTAAAAATGTGTTAAAAATGACTGCAAATGCAAAGTTTATAATTAATGTCAACAAAAAAAGGTATAAAATTATTTTATCAGTAAGTATTTTTTGATATTATTTACATATTAAAAATAATATAATAATTCAGGCAACCAGAAACTCGTAACTTTGATTTATCGCACATCTACTTTATTCTTGAATTGACATACTGATCAGCATGTTTTACTAGGTTAAATAGTGCAACTAGAAAAGGATAGGATAGAGTCGATACAGGTACCAAAAAACACAAGAAATTGTATTATTTATCAACATATCTCCAAATATAAATACTATTTCTAATGATATCTTAATTCTAGGGAAGATTTCTTTGAGCCAACTATATACTTGGTTTCGATACTTATACTATCAAGAAAATATCGATACTTGCTTGGAGTCTGAAGAAAACTATCGATGCTAAAATTTCTCGTTACTTTAATAAAAATATCGATACTTTAGAAATATCGAGAAACCGTTTACATCCCTAGGTACATGTGATAAAATAAGTGTGATTTGTAATTTTTAAAATCTACAAAATATTTACCAAAGTTAATATCTGCTTTGCCTTCTCCTGAGATGGGTAGTACTAGAATTTGTCCTTTAACTGAATAATCAGATAATATTCTTATGCCACTTCCTTCTAACACTGCCCCTCCACTCCTTTTTATTGAATCAGCACTTGAAAAAAATAAATGTTATAACTTCAATTCATCCGAATCTGCTAGGTTCGATTCGTAATATTTAAATTTTCTAGACAATCCTCAATTATATTATGTAAAATAATTTCTGTACATAGTCGGATAATTTCAAGTACCTACGCATAAAATTAAACTTGAAATTATTCTTTAATTCACATTCCACGAAGAGATGGTGCACTACTTTTATACAATACAATCTATCGTTCTAAGTCATAGTGTCTGTTGTTTACGAATCGTATCGTTCAGATTATGAAGTATGAGGAAGGTTTTACAAAAATATTTAAGAATTAATTTGCAACTTTGCTTAGAATGTAACTATAAGATATTTTATATATTTATATATAACATTTGATTAACCAAGGATAAATGTATTTACAAAAAGAAAATTAGAAATGTATAATTTCATTCTTAAAGAATATTTGTAATCACTTTATATTTAATTACATACATTTTTGCAAAAATAAGCAACAATTAAGTGAATTAGAAAACTTACAACACCGATTTTAATTCAAGATTATCCAATCCATGTAGATCCAAGTTTGATAATATAAGTTCGAAATTGTCACCGGGTGTGATTTCGATTTTTTCTAGATGTAACGGAACTAATCCAGGAATTTTATGTTTCTTGTCACCTAGATAATAAAAAGTAGACGTTTTACAAAAAATATTATTAACAGGATTTACAGTTAAAACAGTGCCTTGAATACCGGGTTGCGGGGTAAAACATGGGGATTAAAACCATACATAATACACCTGACAGTCCGCAGCAGACCGATGATAACCTGCGACTCGATTATATTGTCAACACTCAGACCACTTTAAAGCCCTCTAAACTTTAGAGTTGACTTGAATGTGTATCATGGGAACCATGAGAAACACCCGGAGAGTATAACTCTAACAGATCCAGATTGACTAGAACCTAGTCTGGTTTACACATGGATCCAAAACTGAGTATGATATAGAAACAGGAATACATGGAGCCACATTGATAACTATCTTCTAGAGAATTTGATGAGAAATTACATGTACAGGCCTATTTTCATCTTCTCCTACAATCAGGAATTGCAAAAAAAGCTTGCATATGATCAGATAAAATCTAAACAGGTCTGGAAATGTCTTCAGAATATTATCGTCCTGGCAAAACAGAAGAAGGATATTCTTGCGTAGGTACCAGAACAAAAGGGTATTCCAGGTATTGAAAAAGAACCATAGGACCATAACCAGTATTTAGCATTATCAAGGTTGTCATTCGCGGGTAGGCTTGTGGATAAACCTTCAACACTAGATTCACTAGAAACATATTGCTAGCCATAAGAAAAGCAAATTATTGCTGAGCAAACTATCTGGTAAACTAAGTCGCGAAATCCAAGGTTTAAGCAGACAGTTGGCGACAGGAATAATAACCAGCCACCACAGCTTAAAAAACAACATGTAGACTATTTCAAATCTACTAGAGACATCTCCTGGGATCGATCAATTCTGAAGGTTTATGCCCAGGGCTTCTTAGTTCTAGCCTGCCGAGTAGGAACTTTAACTGAATAAATTCGGAAACAAAATGTAAGATGAAACGAAGAAAACATGTAAATTTAGGCTTTAACTTGAAAACATTTTTGATGTATTTTTGTTAAAATCGATCTCCTTTAAGCGGTAGAAACCTACCTCTAACTTTTTTCAAATAAAATGAAATATATCTTATGACATCCAATTTGAAAGACCATTATAGTGATATATTCCTTGGTCTACCTGATTTCGGGAGTTCCTATCCATGATTCAATAAACTTACTTTCCACCAACAATTTGAATTCCCTCTTACCCATGGCAATTGGGATAGATAAAATTAGTAATCTGTTCATCTGTACACTACGAGGCTCAATTTCTAGGACGATTTTGCTCCTCCTACCGATCATCTTTACTTGGCAAAAGTATCCCAAAAGAGTAAGGGGTCACCATAGTATATATTCAAAATAATATTCTTGGTGTCAGCCCCTTCGTGCACTCAAAGGGTCTTTTAAAAGACCATAAAGCAAATATAACCTTCTTGGTTTCAGCCTGAGTAGAAATGTATTATTTAATTGAATTGCGTGATTCCAACAAAAATTTCATAACAATTTAATGTTCGAGTCGGCATAAATGTAGAGCGTGTGTATAGATACTTTTCAAATGTTACCTAAGTGACCCTGTGTACATCGATGTTTTTCACAAAGGCGATATAATATGGTTTCAACAAGACCAGGCATCATCATATTACTATTACTAGGTGTGTATTGAAAGAACAAATATCGTCTTGCTGCCAAGATTACCAAATGCTAATTCAGTGGACTTGCTTTATGAAGTCAACTAGCTTTTTAAATAAGGTCGGTTAATATTGATGATCTTAAAGAACATATTAGAGATGAGATAAAAAAATAAGAGAAGTAGTAATTTGACAAAAAAGAGATTATACCTCAAGATTATGACAGATAAATTTCCTTCAGCTACCTTGGAGCTTGCACTTGTTGGTTAGAAACCTTTTAATGCAATAAAAAACATTTACCTTTCAATAACTCTGGAATTGCTCTTTTTCCATTTTCTAAGGCGCACTCAAGAAATTTCGGTGAAGATCTGCTGCATGCCTTCACGTAGGAAGCTGAAATTAAAGAAACATATATTTTGTATTTTCTAAAAAAGTTCTTTACTTTAATAAAAATGGTGGGTCTGCAAAACTAAAATAGCAGTTCTTTTTAGTATATCGAAAATAAATTCCTTCATATGTATATAGTCTAAAATATTTCCATAGAAAATTATTTTGGAAACTTCCTGAAAATTTATGAGTTTATTATTTCTAAAATTTTTATACGCATAAACTAAATCATTTCTATAATATTAACTATTGAGCGCAGTATTTTTCACAATGAAAATGGTGTATAAGTATTACAAGTGATTTATTAAAAAAATATTTTTATTTGCCTTCAAAATATTTTTTGCCTGGATTTTCTAAGAAAAAAAATTTAACATGATACTTCTAATAAAATTTGTGGATATGTATATTTTCGTACTTCTTTTACCCATAATTGTAATGAATCTAAAAGCAATCATGGCAATATTACGGATATTTTTAAACATTCTGTTATGAATACACGCTTAATTTACGACAAAATATTAAATTTCATATTTAATATTGCCCCAAAATTCCCTAAGTAAAATAATCTAAATAATACGGCATACAGTGCTAAAACCACAATTCTTCGATTGCGGGGAAACCCAGACATTAAACGGCACGTTGGGGGCACTTTGACGCTGTGCTTCCCCAAATTCAGAGTGCGGCGTCACCACTGATATAAAGGCGGAAAGGCAGCGGCGTAATTAAGGACATTACGGGTTGCTCTTTTGGAGTCAACTTGTCCTATTTCCGATTGAGCTTAGCTCTCGGAGGCCACGTTGACTCTTCTATTTTTTAGGCAGCTCGTGGTACTTAAAGTAGGTTGTCTTTGACAACATAATATTCTACAGAAAATAAAGATCGTGCACGTATCTCAATTCCTGAAATTGACACCGTCGATAAAAATACGAGTTACTGAAACGATGCGTCCTGACTTTTAAACATAATTACTAGAACGTGACCAAGTGGAGAAAACCTGATGTTGACATTGCAACTAATAGGCAACTTCCACGTTTCCGGAAAGATAAAATTAATCCAGTAAACCCGGTAAATAGATCCATATTCTCGGAGATGGGTACAAAAATATCGAATAATGACGAGGTGCAGCGTCTCGGTAGAATTGAAAAATAGTTTAAATCGCGAAAGGTAGTTGAAAGAGACCCTTGGACAAAATTAACTAAAATTCGGTAAATTCAAAATTAAATTGAAAAAAACACACATCAATCATATAAAGGCTACATTTTTTCCAGAAAATCAGCCCAGCACATGTCAATGAAATCTATGAAAAAATGACAGCTAAGCAGTATGCGGTGAAAAAAATTACTTTTTCAAAATATGCAGCCAAACTATGATTTTATAAAATTTTCGATGTAAAAATTTATATGCTTCCAAAAGTGCACTGAAAATTATTACGATTCCAAAAATGTGACGAAAAAAATTACGACGAAAACTATTATAATTGTGAAAATGCGGACAAAAAAATGATACTTTTAAAAGTGCATAGAAAACTGATATAATTCTTAAAATACGATGAAGATAATTACGTTCTTGTGAAACGAGACAAAAAAATTCTTTTGAAATGCGATAAAAAAACACATCTAAAATGCATTGAAAATTTATAAGAGTTTTCAGACTTATAATAATTATAATATTTTCAGACAAAACTTATAATAATTAATTTTAGACTAATATTAGTTATCATCGCCCTTTTTGCACATCTCGCCACATCCTGTAGAAGAGTAATCTAACTCGTGGTCGAAAAGTAACACAAACCCTAGGATGCGGTTCTTGGGAACATACCAAATCGAAGAAAGAGAGCTACCCACCTTAAAGCCGTCCAACATCCTAAGATTCCAGAGGAAAATAGGACTGGAGGACCTGTTCTAGCCGATAAGGTAACTCTTACGACTGGGCAGCAGTAGGGGAGGGGGCACAATAGATCTACCAGGTCGCAGTGTCCAGACCCCTAACTCTACGCGCATACATACAACACTACTCGCAGCACTCTTAAGAAGAGTAACCCAGCTAGATATATTTTTTATTAAAAAATAGTGCATCCTATGGTGAAACTGCTAAGTTAGAATATATTAAGTTTTGACAAAGTTTGTACTAGTTTTCGTCACATATTTTAAAGATGAAATTTTCTTCGTCGCATATTTTAAAGATGTAATTTTTTGGCCGTATTTATTGATAATATTTTTTTTTATCGCATTTGTTAAATATGTAATTTTTTCGCCGTTATGCCATTTGGCATTCTAGTTTTCGCAGCCTATTTTCATAATATAGGAAAGCAAGAAGCAATCATCGTAGATTGCTGGGCCGTGTCACTAAGATACAAATATATGGCAACAAGGAATTTCCTGTTTAAAACTGACTCTAGAGTTTTTAATATATTTAATAATATTTAAGAAATTTTAATAACACGTTTTTCCTATAATAAATTATCAATTCAGTTTTACGTTTATTAGTAAAAATATGAATAAAAACATTTATGAAAAGCAATTGCGACTTGGTAACAATATGTGACTTTTCATTATCACTTGAAGATGCGCTATTTCCGATTTTGACCATTTTTGTTTATTTTTCGTGTTTTTTAGCATTTTGGTGTATTTTTATCAGAATTTTTCGAAATGTAAAGTACAAAAATCATTTTTTCGTTACAGTTTTAGATAATTATCATAGTTTTAATTCAATACATACAAATTATTTCTAAAGAATGTCACATTTTAATACTAAATGAGACTTATAATAATAGATAGCAATGGTTACAGAAATTTATTTGTTCTTGCATAGAATTACCTTGTTGTTCACAAGGCACGATATAAATAAGCTTCTATTTTCTTCAGTCCATTATCTTGAAGTCTTAGAATAAATTTATTTAAAATTAAAATAAAAAAATTATATCTGTTTCAATAGCCATTTCTATAGAGAAATTTCAATCAACGACGTTTACATTGCGTCCGGAAGTAAAACGCCTAAAATAAAGTATGTAACTGTTGATGCCAAGGAAATACTAAAAATTGTAGACCATGTTATGCTCAACAGAGGCTGGATAACAAGTGCTGTTTTAAGAGAAACATGTGATTTGAGCAAAATACCCCTGTCCACAGTGAGGGACATTATTTTAAAGACTCCTAAGGCGAGAAAAAAATGTCGTGACAAGGGGTTTCTAAAAAATTTGACCAAGGTGACACCGACTTGATTCGAAGACACATTTATTCCATGTATGAAGAACGTCTAGTACTCATTATAAGATCTCTAAATGCACGACTTATTACAGATGACACAAATATTTTCTGTTCAAAGGCAAATCTTTGAAGAATTGTATCAAAAATACCGCAAAATCAATAAAAGGCAAGTGTTATGAAAGAGTGGCCCGATTCATCTGGCAGATGTCAAACAAAGAGAAGAGGACGTTACTGTTGATAATACAGGGTTCTATATTAGATGTTATATTAGGTACTTTCTATTGATATTTCTAAGTAAGAACACCAACTTTGCGAAAAGATGATTTTGTGTGTCGAATCAAATACATTGTTGCAATATTTCTCTAATTTACTTGTTCTAGATTAGATTGACATTATATTTCTAAGACTTGCGCAGAAGGGAGCCGCCTGCATACTATAACTGGTGGCTTTAGATGTTCTTTTAGATTTCTTTTGGTACTATAATAGATTAAAAGGTCTTGAATCAGCTTCGATTATATTTGTTGGAGGCACATTGCCAGAATATTCCAAATTTCCTATAATGGAATAGCTTAAAAATAAGTTTTCTTTTTGAAACATACTAATTACTGCTTTAATGTGTTCCATAACACATTCCTAAGATAATTTTAAAGAAGGATTTTATTCAGATTATTGTGTCACTCTGATTTTTATTATGAATTGTTAAAAACTAATATATTAAAAGAAGATTACGCTGTGGAACTTATTACTCCTTTTGTACTGTTTCCTGTAATTTTTTCAGTAATAATATAAGCATTTGCGCCGTAAACTATATTTTAACATTTATTATTATATTTTGAATTAAAATAAAAAAAAAACAATAGTTATTTTTTGGACAATGGTAACAATATATTGGATATGGCAACGTTGTATTATATCTATACTGTTTATTTTTGCGCAGCGAAAGACCCAGCAGTGGCCGCAGATTTTTTTTATTCAGTGATAAATTTCCATACAAGTTTAAATGGTGTATTAAATACTATTGAGATATTATATAGATATTATATCTGACTCTAGGTGAAATTACATAAACGATTCGACGCTACGAGTATTTTATTTTCCAAAAAATGATGAACTCTGGTTCAATGGCGAAAAGGAACTTACAGTGAAAGATTTGTCCCTAGTGATAGCAGTCGAGTATTTTGAGTGCCATTTTACAAAAGAAGACTTTATCTGGCAGATTTTCTAACAGAACTTTAAAACAAGTGATGTCGTTTTTTTTTTTTTTTTAATTGAGCACCATGTACCCAGGAAATTATTTAGATGTTCAAAATATTTATCAAAAAAAATAAAGTATCGAAAAAGCTGATACAAAAAGATTAAAGAAATAGATTCAAAAGGGTACTGAAGAGAGCAAATGCGAAATATTAACATTAAACTTTTAGAGGATCTAATACAAATTTGTTTAAAAGGTTCTGTCTCGATCTCAGTTAATAAATATTTATATAACATACAAATAAATTCAAAAAAAAAAACAGAAAAATTACTTTCTAAAACGTAATAATTTAAGTGACAATATTTCAAAACCAGCTTGTCCCATTTAAAAACAAAAATCTAGAATAACTTCTAGCTGTGTATATTTTATAGGCAAACAAAAAGATATAGTTTATTTTACAGATAATATCATCTGAATAGCTTTAGCGTACTTGGTAATGGTTTAAATATATTCAAACTATTTTACTAAAAATTCCAATAATTAAACCCAACAAAATGTATTTTTTCTATGATAGAAATAACTACTATTTTTTCAGGAAAAAAAATGTTTCACAGGTTGATAAATCGGGTCTAAAAGGAACCTTTGCAGTACGAAATTTTTGTAAATCTCTTCTCGGCATTTCTCCACCTCTCGCTGTTTCTCAATGACCAAAAAATTTGATCAACTGCGATAGTAAAAGAACGAATTTTAATTGTGATCACTAGCTCTATTTCTATTAAATGTACCATAAATATTTAAAAATATTTTAAAAATAATAAATACTGATTCTAATAGTTTTGGTGTCTCTAATTACCTTTATAACTAAAAATTGTCATTATTAAAAGTTACATATTACTACTTCTTTACTCGTAATTTGTTATTAAATAAAAAAATTAACAATAACTCTAGAAAAAATTATTAAAAAAAAGGAACATTTAAATTTTAATCTTTTTCCTTTTTCCCTTAGTTCAAAAAGTTTTTCAAATGATGTTATATCATTTAAACAAAAACCTTTATCACAATACCAAATATCTATTTTAGTTTTAATTTTTTTTTGTACCTGATGTAAAAATGAGATGATATCTAGAAAAATATGACTATAGTGTCATATCTTTCTCAATATCAATTTAATTTTTATAATTAATATACTTACGCAGATGTTTCCCCTTAACTTCCTTTCCAGCATCAACAAAAACCAAACAACTTAAAAGTATCACAAAATAATAAGCTAGCATTGCGCCCTGGTTACCTTAACTGTTCTAGACAAAATGTTTAGCGAATTAACTAAATTGATAGAAATTTCGTTAGCCTTATATATGTATAAATATGATGACGTGACCTTGTTATTCGCTTTCAAAATGGGGTAGAAAAAAATAAATAATCTACAAGTTAATCTTCTTGTCCGACAAAAAAATCTTAAGTAATGATAATTTAAATAATCTTATGACGAGTTTTCAACCTGAATCAAAATTCTCTCATGTCAACAGAGTGTTATTAAAATAATAGAAGTTCATTTTTAAAATTGCTTTTGAAAAATTACCTTTCGCAGATTTTTTAAAAATTTTAGTTACAGTTTATGAAAATCCAGTTAAGGAAAAATGTTAAGCGTTGAAAATATATTACCCCAGATAAGTAGGAATCAGTTAACCCCATGGATTCTGGAGGGGACAGAAATTTGATGCAGAAACCATCTTTACACTAAAAGCCTCAAAGATATGACATATAATGTAATATCCCTGTCCTTAAATAAGAAACTTATAGAATTAAAAAAGAAACTAGAAAATGGGGTATTGTTGAGACCATCAAAGTGCGAAGATAAAAAAAACTTTTGATACTCAAATCTGGCAATATATCTTTTAACAATGGTAATCTTTATATTTCCCTTGGTATCGGTTTCCTTATTAATAGAAAACGGTCAAAAACTATAGTTAGAATATCAAGGTAATACTGACTTATGCTCCTATAATTGAACATAAAGATGAAGACAGAAAATTTGACTTAGACTTTGGAAATGAAAGAGAATAAATGTTATAAACTTAGTAAACCATCATAACTAACATATCACGAATGGCTTGTTTAAAAATAAACCACAAAGATAATGAATGAATAAACACTACATTTGATCTTTAATACTTAGGCCTCGTTAGATCCTTTATATCCAGCCATGGCTGCAATTTATTCGAAGCCAATAGCCTTTGCGAATCCAGGAAGCCTCGTTGATTGAACGGCTGCAGGTTACAAAATTCTATCATTGAAATGTCTCTGTCTCAGTTTGTTGAGTGCAAAACACTCACTAAGGGTATGTTCAATAGTTTCATTCTTCTCCAGATACCATCTGCACATAGAGTCATCAATGGCACCAATCTTATAAAGATGGCCCCCAGAAGTCTAAGGTTAACTAAGCGAAAACTATATGACAACGCGGCTATCGAAGTATCATTACCGAACAAATAAAGGCGAGTTAATTGTCTTTTGGTATATTACTATTATAGAGATTAAAAAGGACTAAAAATATAGAGAATAAAATTACTGAAAATGGAGGGTACTCAAGCTCCTATACCTTTGAATTTTAATAGGTGATCATCTGCTGATACTGTGAAGCTTTTGTTTGATAAAAGGTCTATAACAAATCTTATCAAGTTATGGGGAACGATCAACCTGACAAATTTAAATATCAAAGCATACTACTCCTGTGACCCACCTAGTTGTTTAGTTTATTCAGCTCTAAACTCAAACTCCTCTCCGGACAATATGTCCTTATCAACAATAAAGTTATTAATGCGGCCAAGCATTGCGCTCTCCCTGGGTGAGAAGTAGACTAACTGGCCTAGAGGAATCTAACAACATTGCATTCTCGTCTTTCTTAATTTAACAATAACTTTTGTACACTGCATTGGCTATAGCCCATAGAATCCTACCTGGAATTTCCTTGAGCACTGCATTAGGAGGATCATTAAAACCTGAAGCTTGTTCTCAGCAAGATCGGTTGCCGGAATGTAAATATAATTATTTACAAGCGGCATGAACAGATAAATTCAGACTGATCTATCTATGTTGGTTTCTTTCGTTCAATCAGCGCTGGAGAAACAACTTCTTTCCAAATCCGTCCATTTTATCCTGAAAATCCTTTAACATGACATTATTGTTATTTTTAAGAAAGATAATGGTTGTTTGGACGTTCGTTTGTGTCTTCTAGTCATCTTAAACAGACTTCGGTTTTGGATTTGCAAGGATTAAACCTTGTTTTCTCAGCATCGATTGTAAAAAAGGAGCAACTCGCTTCTAATTTCATCAGCTGCCTTGTTAACTTGCCTTTTGTTGCCACGATCACCAGTCTTGTAGGCCTTGTTTCTGAATTGAATTTTTTCATGAGTCCTCTTCTTCAAATCCTGAGGGATATCACCATAATTGATGAATTTAAACGCCTTTGTAACAGAGGCTTTGGTGAGTACTTCACCAATTTGAAATGACATATCTTTCACAGCTGTTCCCAAAGATGGAATATTTGATATTCCCTTTCTTTGTATTCAACCCCTCAATAGGCCATTGTATTAGCCATAATATACATTTAATTTCTGAATGTATATTGAAGAAATAACATATAGTTAACGAAAAATAAATATTTTCACCTCTTACATATCGACTATGAAACTTCCTCCCTAAGGAATAATTAAATACGTCAACCAGAAAAAAACAGGGCCATATTTTTGCAATCGACAATCAAAATTAAGTTAAAGTGTTCATTTTCCCTTCCGTTGACCTTTATTTCTATTTTTAATGTCACAGCAAGGTCACTGAGCATTTCTCACTTACGCCTTTAATATTTGTTTGAAACATTTTTCGTTATCAGTAGAACATTTGAAACAATCGATTTGAAAAAATCTATACATATCGAGCAAAATGTTGATCCCTTATATCTCGAAAACAACAAAATCAAACCAACATGAGATTGCAAGACAATTATTGTCTTATCATCAGCGAACTTTTAACATGGATTGGAAGTCTTAACTCGATGTTGCACAAATGGTCGAATTTTTTGGTCATTCTTTTTATAACGTTAACAAACAAATCATAAATTTTTTATAATTAGTTCCTCTAAAAACTTAATTACTTATAAGAAAGAAGAAATTGTTTTTACAGAAAGTTTGCCAGATGTTAATTAAAAATCTGGGACCTTTTTGCTCGACACGATGATATTTACTTCCATCTTAGTACACAACAATTCAGGTATAGACATATTCAACAATGTTCTTAAAATGAAAGTATAATCAGTCCATTTCCATATTTGATTTAAAAAGTACTTATTTTATTACATTTTAGTTTTTAGAAAAATTACTCACAACTTTAAGTAATCGAAAGATTTAAGAATATTCGTTAAGCGTGCTTAGGCCAGATAAGATTAGGAGTAAGTCGGTTGATAAACTATACACTTTACAGTGACCCTCACACCTATTTAAATTCAGACCTTGAAAGCATTTATTCCTACTATACACATGGAATTCAGTGTTCTCTGTTAAGCTAAGCTTGTGTATGGGATGTCTAAAAGGCTGATATACAAGTTTACAAGAGTTTAATTAAACCCCATAGGTTATCAGTTTTGTTTTTCAAAAGGACATGGTTCATTTTCCTTTGAGTGTGCCTCTTCCTTCCAAGTGGATATTGTGTGCCTGATGGTATTATACAATATATTTTGTACCGTTTCTTTCAAAGCAAATTTTAATTTTGCACGTTTTTTGTAAACGTACCTGCTAACTTATTTCTCAAAAGACTAGTATGTGCAGATATTAAAACTAGACCAATTTCATTGTTTTTAGTCACAAGTATGGTACCGATGTAATCGTTTCTGATTTTGATGAAATTGAAGCTTAATATGTTGTAGAAGACACGAAAATAAGATAAATGTGTTTTTATCGGCTTAGCGAATTACAGATTTACTCTGATAAAAAAATAAGGGATAATATTGCAATGAAGGATTGAGATAACTTTTTGATGTGCCTCGGTATAAAAAAATTATCTAAATGCGATATATCATCTTTAATATAATGTAAACTAAGCAAAATATAATTTAATTCAAAATGGACAAACATTTAGTCCAAAATAAGTAACCCCTATTTCAATATGATTACCACTTTTACGACAAGTCCGATAACTCTTTTATATGCAAATATTTGTGCAATATAATTGTATTTTCTGATTGAGTTATGAAGTGTCTGACAAAAACATTGCGCTGTTCTGCTAGTCTTACAATAATAACACTAAAATTTCGTATCTAATAATTGTAACATACATACACTAAATAAATATTCTGTAAGCAAATTTCTTCTTTCCACCAAAGTTGACATAAGTATTTTTACAAACGATGTTTTCCATAATTTTACGCCTTCATTTGCAATTTCAAATTCGTAGCGCATTTTAAAATTATTAATGCACTTTAAGATGTTTGAACTAACATTTCGCCTACATAACTGAAAACGAATAATCTTAAATAATACATCTTAAAACTTGTAGAATTCGAAAGGTATAGTATTTATACTATTCCATGAAAATTATGTAACAAAAATCTTTTCTGGAAAAACACACTATAATTTTATTATTGAAAAGTGTATATTTTGGCATCCTAAAAAATATATCTCGATATTAACATAGGTAAGTCCAATCGACAGCCAACAATGGGTCAGCCATTTTAAGGACTTACTCCAGGCACCAGCTACAGAAAACAACGTAGACGAAAACCAACAAGAAATCACAGAACTAACAGATGTTAACATCAGTGAAGCAGAGATGCACCTGACAATTAAGAAATTAAAAAACAGAAAATCACCTGGTACCGACCAAATTACGAATGAGATGCTAAAGTACGGAGGCCCCAGCCTTGTCACAGAGCTCACTGTTCTATTTCAAAAAATACTCCGCACAACGTCAGTACCCAACGAATGGCGGAAAAGTATCACAATTCCGATCCAAAAAAGAGGATCAAAGAAACAACCCGAAAACTACAGGGGAATCAGCCTACTGAATAGTTCAGCCAAATTGTTAACCAAAATACTGTCACAACGGATCATAGACAAGTTAGGGGCGTGCGAAGAACAGCAGAGTTTCCGGAATAATCGCTCTACTATCGACGGTATATTTATTATCAGACAGCTGGTTGAAAAATCTATCGAATACGATAAACCGCTGTTCATTTGTTTTGTGGACTTTACACAAGCGTTCGACCGAGACAAACTGGAACACATAACAGAATTACTGCGAAGAAAACAAGTAGACGAAGCAATCATATGCACAATATACGAACTGAATTCCAAAAACACCATGGTAATTAAAACAAATAACACTCTAACAGAGGAAATCCCTCTATCCATAGGAATAAGACAGGGTAATAGCCTAAGTCCAACACTTTTCAATGTAATCATGGACGAAATCATTGATGAGGTAAAAAGCACAAATGGGACACAACACCGTTCAGATTATATGCTTTGCACACGATGTTGCTTTGACAGCAGATAGCGAGGACAACTTACAAAGAATGCTTTTTCATCTCAATCGAACAACCAAACAGTATAATATGAAGATATCTGTGGAGA
This sequence comes from Diaprepes abbreviatus, assembly GCA_034092305.1. NCBI lineage: Eukaryota > Metazoa > Arthropoda > Insecta > Coleoptera > Curculionidae > Diaprepes > Diaprepes abbreviatus. Next base: position 20,042,647 of record JASJET010000031.1, read on the forward strand.
AAACCAAAGCAAAAGAACCGGTAAGATGCAAACTAATGGTTGATGATAAACATATCGAACAGGTTGGGAACTTTAAATACCTAGGAGCACATATAACAAGTAACAGGGCAGTAACGGAAGAAGTACGCACACAGGCCAACAAAGCGGCCATGATATCAGGTAAACTAAGAGACATAATCTGGAACAATAAACATATGACGGTTGAGAGCAAAGCAAGAATTTACAAGGTCTGTGTAAGACCGATACTGACCTACGGCGTAGAAACAAGAAATGAAACCACAAAGACAAAACAAATTATGAGAACCACAGAAATGAAAACGCTGAGAGTGATCACGGGAACAAGTTTAAGAGATAGGAAAAGAAACGCAAAAATAGGCGAGGACAGCGGAGTGGGGGATGTTGTGAAGTGGGTTCGAAATCGTCGTAGGCAGTGGAGAGACCACGTGGAACGAATGGTCGATGACAGACTAGCAAAATCCGTGATGAGAGAGAAACCAAACACCAAACGGCCGCCTGGACGGCCCCCCAAAAGATGGAAAGACAGCTGGATTTCGACCTCAAACGAGGATCGATAGGGCATTGTATAGATAACAGAACTTGGTTCTACCTAGAAGAAGAAGAAGAAGAAGAAGAAGAAGAAGAACATAGGTAACTCTGTGCTAACAAAACAGCGGACCAAAAATTATCTCTTTCACTATTTTTCCAGTTTATCTCAAAAACTAAAGGTTATATGAAAAAAGTTTTAGTTGTAGACACTTGAAATACCTATCGATTTCTATAAATATAATTACAGGTGGCGCCACTAGTTATCGACATATAACTTTTTTGTAAAAATTACATTTTTATTTGTTTAAAAAAAAGTTTTCTTGAAAAGAAAATAAATTATTAACCATAATATATAGGCTTTTATTTTTAAAATTAGCTGTTCACCTATTGTAAGATCTTAAAGCCGTTTTTTTCCAGAATTTTTTCTTCATTTCTATACATTTTCAAAGTAAAAGTTGTTATCGGAATGATGTAACCGAAATCTAACACAAAGTACGATAATAAATACACTACTGTACAGCCAATTTACGACTGCAATGTAAATGGCAGTCTTTGGTTAATTTTTAGTCTCTAAATGCGAAAATTATGGCAACAGCTTCGTAACATGTAAGATTTTTGAGTTATAATGTTTTCCGTAAAAATGAATAAGGACTTTAATCACATTATTTTAAAAAGTAATTTGTAATATACCGGAGTGCGACATTGCAAATTTACATTTTCCGTAAGTTAGGAGATTGTGTATAATTTGGCAACACCACGTGGAGATGTCTGGGGATGACAAGTCAACCACGAAGTCTCAACCCCCTAAGGATTAAAATAACGGAAGTACCCATTTAGAGCCATATAATTCCAAATTTCACTCTACCCTGTAGCAGAATCTACTTATAGATGGATTCTGTATGCGGGAAGTATGCCGTCGCTTTTCGAACTTCCGATACGCGCAATTGGCTACAGTTATACTTTATTGATTTTTTGATATACAGAGTAGCCTAAAAGAAACGCCAAGCTAAACCATTTTATTCCAAGATACACCATTGTGCTGGTACTTTCTGTCAAAATATTCATTCAATATTTCATTAGCGTAATAATAAAGTTTTACATTTTCCTCTATTTTGTGTGGGCAGACTAAGGGAAGCAATGAGATAATTTTGTAGGACAGTCTTTTTCTTATTTTAAGAAATCAATTTTTTTACAGGTTGAACGATTTTAACAATGAGTTGTTTAACAGTTGAGAAGCAGATAGTGTGCATCACAAAAGACCATGATAAATATTTTTCCAAACCAGTTTATATGACCCAGGATGTTCCGCGAGGTTCCATTCTTGCTCCTTTATGGTCTCTGCTATATATGAACATTTTCTCGGATGGAATGCATGATGGCCTGCTTTGCCAGTATGCTGACGATGCCTCGTTTGTTCTGGCTGGGAAGAGTTTTCCGGATTTGTCTTGGAGGTATTCGCGTGCGACAAGGGCAATACGGGATTGATATGCTGGGATGGAATTGATGTTGAATTGTGAGAAAACTGGTCTGGTGTCGTACCGAAAGATTCGTCAGTGTTGAGAGTATGTCTATGTCAACTTGCAGGGAAAGACGATTCTGGTGGTTGGGAATGTTGGATTTCTGTATGTTGTCTTGGATGCTACCCTTAATCGGAAGTGTGCGTTGGTACGTCAATTGTGATGATCACAATTTTATTTTACAGAAGTGCAGTCATTGATATCTTATAGCGTGATGTTTTGGGGCTAATCTTCGACTGCTCAACAAATTTTTATTACACAAAAAAGAATTATCCTTGTTATGCGGTGGTTGCACCCTAGAATATCATGTAAACTTCATTTTAAATGTCTGAATATCATGACTGCACCATCATTATATTTTCTGTCCCTAGTGACATTTATCAGAAAACACCATGACCTCTTTGCTGTTAACAGTGATCACTACAGCACCAAAATGTCAACTGTCAGAAGAGGTAGAGGGGATCTGCTCATAGTTTAGCATATTTTTAAAAAGAGCCTTATTACAAGGCCGTCAGGGCCTAAGGCTTGTTACCACAAAAAATAGGGTCTATTCAAAAAAGTTTAGGCTTCAAGCAAGCCACTACTCAGTTCTTAGAGAATAAATGTTTTTATGATTTTAAATTTAGATTTTGGGAAACCTGTTTACAATAGTAGCTGTTATATATTTCTATTTGTATTTTTTTAGCATTGATTTTTTTCGCTTTTGTGATATTGATTTGTCAAATTTGATTTTGTTGGCAATAAAGGAATTTATCATTATTATTATAATATGCAAAAATTACATTGCAAAGGATCAAAAGTAATTTGACACAACAAATAATTTTAAGATTGTGTGTTAAAAAATGGCATTTTGTTTCGGTAGTATCAATGTTTTTGTGAATATCCATTTACCTTCATCACAGCTTCACAGTGCGCTTAAATCGAGTTCACTAACTATTGTAAACGATTCAAAGGAATTCGGTTTCATTTGTTTTTCAGAGCTTAGCTTAGAGTATATGGAATAATTTCCGCACCTTACTCGAAGATCCAAATCCTCTCACAAATGACTAGACCAGTCTATAACTTTGAGCAAATCACTTTTTATCAAGTCACACACGTGCTTAGATTTGTGATTTAGATCACTAATATTTTGAGAAAACCATCCGGCTGGAATTTTCTTTAACATATGGTAACGTTTGGCTTTCTTATTTATCACAGTACAAAAATCGATTTAAATTCCCTTCAGCGCGAATTAACGGACCAATTCCATGAAGAGAAAAACATCCCTATACCATCACATTACCGCCGCCATGTTTGTTACTAAATTACACTTGCCGCTCCTCAGTATCGTAGACCATTCTGAGTTTGTCTATGATCTGTGCAGGTTTTCTAACTTTCTGTTCTTTGCACCCATAAAATGCTTTTCAGTTGGTCGTTCTCCATGTTATCCAAAGCCTGTAATTGCCATAACAGACTTACACATCATTAGCAGATATGTTTTTATTAGACGATCTTCTTTGAAACATGTTTTTTTTTTGTTCGGGCGGCCATTTTCTACAGAATGACGTTTATTATAAACTTCCACGCAATAACAAGCTGCTGGGACACTTGAAAATTCTAAGCAACTTCTATTTGTCACTTTCCTTGCATTAAGGCCCTTTTAACAGCTTTCTTAAAGTTATTTGAACATTTCTTATATAAGTCGACAGTGGATTATACTATAGTTTAATTTAGCTCCAGTAATATATTAACTGTCTGCTTAGTAAGCTAGCCGGTAATCATTCATTTTTCCTCTTTCGTTCAATACTGTATATCTTGAAATATCGTTACTGTCAATATACGATCAAGTATCTAGCTTTAATAGTTATATTTTTTTTATTTAGTTATCAATTTTGAGGTCACTAATCGAGTAGTCTAAAAAAATGCATCACTCTAGAGAGCCGGCATTTGCACCTCACAAGAAATGACAACATTTTCATTTGATGTGAAAAATTTAGGTTACCATAGTCTATAACAAATTAGTATTCATTTATTTAAATAATGCCTTATATGATCTAAAGATTCTTTGTTTTACTATTCATAAAAATTTAACTGGAGATATTGACCGAGTCAGCCTTTATGATTTGCCCTGTATAGGCAGGAACGTAAAGAAATAAAACCTGATTTTATTTTTCAACGCATATACATATTTTTTTCCGAGTTTATAAGTTTTTGAGATAACCACTAAGAAAATTATAATAATTTCACGAAAGCTCTAGAAGAAATATTCATACGATTTTTCAAGGCTAATTAATTATGTTTTTGATATTGCTGGATGATAATAAATTTTCAAGGTTAGTTCAGGTTAAAAACATTTTTGGTTGGTAATTTTTGCAATACTCTCAGCGGACTTTCATTAAACAAGGAAATTAGTCATTTAATTTTAATCATGTGAATAAAATTAAGCATAATATATTTTATTACATTATGGATAAAAATTGAATAAAATTTTTATAAAAAAAGTGATTCGTTTTCCAAAAGTGCGCTAAAAAATAAAAAATAACTATAAATTTTAATATGAAATTGAAATTTTTGAAGTCGGCACCAAATTATTCTAAATGAAATAAATAACTACAAATATATACAAAGTTTTTTGGTAAGAAAGCAATTACAAATAAAATATTTTTAATCTGTTTATGCGAATCATATTTTGTCAGATACTTATTTGGCGGCGACTTCAAAAATTTCAATTTCTTATAAAAATTTATAGTTATTTTTAACTTTTTAGCGCACTTTTAGAAGTCGGTTCAATTTTTTTAAAAAAATTGTATAGTTTGATTTTTAGTTTTGAATTCAATATGATACCCATAAATTATTTGAACTAAACACTAATCGAGATTAGTGTACCTCGCAATAACTCCAAGCTGGCAAAAAAGTACCCATTTTATCAAAAGTTTTATATTACCCTGAAATGAACTACAAAAAATTCTTTGATTCTTAGAGTTCACCAAATACCAGTGAAATTGTATCAAACAAATGTTTAGTCTGACATAGTAAATCCATTATCCTAAATTTCAAATTAATTTTAGATTGGTAATACAAGCCTCAAAACCTTCCAGTATCGATATTTAAAGAGCTTGAGACGTAAATTTCTTAGCCCGATATATTTTATACTGCATATTGAGTTTGTATAAGCCCCAAGAACTCCGCAATATCAATTTTAGTGGAAATCGGAAAATGTAAAATTTTCACTCATTCATATTTTATCTTATCAATCTAATAGTTGATTTCATATTCGTAATACACAATCACGAATATCCCTTAATTCCAAAACTGAAAAAATGCGAATAAGGTAAAATTTTCAACCCATTTCAAAAAAATAATGTTAACGTCTTAATCTAATTTAGATCTAGACCCTTCAAAACCCCCTAGTACCAATTTTGGATGAAATCCGGAAATTTTAAATTTCAAGACTGTCATATTGCATCTGACATATTAGATTTTTTTTAAATAAATATTTATATTCCCTATATACATCCTGAAAAACGATTTAATCCTACTTCTAAACAAAATCGACAAATGTAAAATTTTTAGTCCGCTATATGGAATTTGCCGTATTGAATCTTGAAAAAATAATTTTAATTCATAATTTACACCGTCAAAAACCTCCTATATCAGTTTTGGAGAAAAACGAAAGATGTAAAATATTTAGGACATCATATAGGATTCGTCAGATTGAGTTTTTCAAAAAATATATTAAATTCGTAACTAACACTAACAAAAATCCCCCAGTACTGATTTCAGACAAAATCGAGGAATGCAGAATCTTTAATCCTCCATCTTATATTAGCCATATTTAATTTTTTTTGAATAATTTCAGATTCGTAATGTGCGATCCTAAAAACTCTCCCATATCAATTTTGAAAAAATAACGGACATAATTAATTTTTGATCCGCCATATTGAATAAGCCATATTGAATTTTTTAAAAATAACTTCAGATTCTTCATGTGCGACCATGAAAACTCCCCCATACCAATTTTGGAGAAAATCGGAAAAAATTGTTATTTTCGTACGCCATACTGAATTTTTTAAAAATAATATTAGATTCGTTATGTGCGACCCTGAAAGCTTCCCCGTACCAATTTTGGAGAAAATCGGATAAAATTAAATTTTTTGTTCACCATATTGGATCCGCCATATTGAACTTTTTAAAAATAATTTTAGATTCGTTGTGTATGATACCGAAAATTCCCCTATACCAAGTTTGGAAAAAATCGGAAAAAATTAATTTTTTTGGCCGCCATATTTTCAGCACCATTTTGGATTTTACTGCACCAATTTCATCCAAAAAAATATGGTACCACCGCAGTAACTTCCTGAACAAAACGTAAAAAATTTCATTTAAATCGGTGCCGTCGCTCCGGCGTAATCGGTGTACATACATCAAAAAAAAAAAATACATAGTCGACGAATTGAGAACCTCCTTCAGTTAGAAGTCGGTTAAAAAAAGTTTCAAACATCATCGTTTTTGAACGTATATTTAGAAATATTTGGTTTTCAAATAGATAAATATGTGAAGGAAACAATACAAGGGTTTTAAACATTGAGGATTATAAAAATAAACCCAAAATATTTAAAAAAATATATGATAAAATGATTTATTTTCAAAAAAAAAAAATATGACCGATTTAAAACCATTTTGCACCAAAGTAATTCCATATTTCTATAAATGAATTTTACGATATTTTATTTAATCAAAAGTATTTATTTTCACTTTATAAGTAATAAGTTTTCATTTAATATATCATATAGTAAATACCACTGGGGTCTTTCATCAAATCTGTTCCATCTTGAAAGTGTGAAAAGTAACTTCGAGTGGATGCGCCTCCCCGTCGATACCCCGAACAGGCAGTTACTTGAATGTTAGGCAAAGTTCAGGGATTTTCGACGTCATGGATAAAAGATACCAGTTTATTAATTTTTAAGTTTGTACTTTTGGTATTTTTAACAACATAATCCGCCGACGGATTATTTGTTTTCTGTCTGTTTTTTTAATTTATTTTAAAAAATGACTAAGTAATGTTAATGGTGTTTTAAAAAGTGGACCTGGAAGAATTAGTGCTTGTAACAATTATTTGTGGACTAGCAGTCTTTTCCTTACCTAAGCAACGTTTGTAATGATTCGTCCTTTACTACTGTAGAAAAACAAAGAAATTTGTCTTTAATAAATGATGAACTAGATGATGGTCTTCACAAACCATTCAACCAAAAAAAGTTGAACTCAAAATATTCTGGCTGAATTGCCACATTTGCAGTGGCAATAAAAAGTAATTTAAAAAAACTAAAATATTCAATAACACCTTTTTAGACAAGCGATTTCAGCTTGGAAGAGGTCATGGGTATCTTGCAAGGCCTGCAATATTCATTTTTAGTTAGTGGTTTAATTATATCAGATATAATATATGAACGTCGAGATTAAAGATTTGTGTATTGTGACATCTCGGTAGCCACACTGCCACCTGTATTCTTCTTAATTAATTTATTGTTCATTCAAATCAGATGAAAAAGCGCTTCCTTCTAGCAGATCTTATACAAGATGTCCCGGTTAAAGAAATAAAATTGTTTTCAACTTTACGATATGCCATTGTTTTTTCAAATCTAAAAGATAATACCGAAGAAATAAAACACCTTTTGTATTTAATGCTTTTTTCCACCACTTTTAGTAAAGCCTTTAGGTATGGTGTTAAACATAAAGAATCTGTATATATCAGTAGCTGTACTACTTATTATATATAATGTAGACTAAGTGATTGCTCAAGCATTTGTATGTTGTGATATTGTTAATTTAAAAAAATTTATAAAGAAATTATTATATATTTTATTTGTAGAAATGAAACTAAATTTTCTTTTTCCTCTTCTTTTGCTCCAAAAATTCAATTTATTATTACTCGTTTCAATTTTCTTAGCCCACTTTTATTTTTAATTTCAGCTTCAATCAGTCTGAAACAAAAAGTTTCAGATTAATTACCAAAATAATTATGCATATGAAATAAAAATATATTCATATTTTATAAAGGAATCCTTATTTGATGTAACCATAGATGGAAGTGTAACGTAACAACTAACTGTTGAAGAGATTTTTTAATACTATTCATCTCTAAGTTTTACAAAAACTTCCTTTTTATAAAGATCAGAAATTTAAAGTAAAAACTGTTAGATTGTTCATTAAAAATGCATAGTTAAAAATGATATCGCAATCATAGGAAGAAATTAACAATTGGTTAATTTTAGGAAATAAAAACTTTAAACATTGGTAACCACTCAGCATAGAAATAAAAAAAAAACACTACTTTGAGAGGTTATCTCTTCTACAATGTTCTAATAAAATTGCATGGCTTATTACTTTTACTCAATATCAAATCCTGATTTTATCATAAAGGCTATAAAGCTTGTCGGGCTTTACATCCATATTCAGTTCTTGCATTAAGGCATCAAAAAGTATTTCTAAGTCAGAGTTTTCGCTTGACGTTTTACCTGCCTGGGTTATATCGATACTTTAGTTTCCTACAAAATTAAATATCCATATTATAATTTTCATCATAACAGTACATAATTTAAATATTTTTTATGTTTCTTAGTTTAACAAAACTATGTCAAATTGTGATTGTGAAATTATTTAATTATTAGCTTACCAAATTACATAAATTTATACAATTATCGTTCTTTAAAAATATCAAGTTTTCAAAACATCACAATGTATGTTTATATACTTCTGGTACGCCTGTACCCCTTTTCATAGAAGCTACATTTTTTATTAAATTGAGAACGTAATATGTGAGTTTTTATTTATACATCTTCTACATCAAGAGATTGCTTATAACATATGGTCAACTTTAATAATTCCGTTTTTGTTTCATTTAAAGTCGCCTCCCGTTTTAATTTGTTTTTGTAGGTATCATGTTATAAATTATATAAGCCCGGATAGTGTTATTATAATTCTATAAGGGTCAGCACAGCCTCATTGCTCCAACTAAACGGCCCTTTTTATGTTGCCATTATTTTAATAAATTTTAAAACAAAACGTCCACAGTTACCTCTCTTCTCTAGAAACGATAAAAATTCACACACAAAACGATAAACAAGGTTCCTTTGAGATTTCCCATTTAGGCGAAACCAACGCAATTTTCGAGGTGAATATTTGCCTTGTTTCTTATTTATTTTAGGACTTCTCCTTTTATTATTTTCCTGTTGTACGTTTTAGGGTTCCTTATTGACACCTTTGAATGCCGAATTGAGTTTGATTACTTGATTGAATGGAAATTTTAATTATCTTCATTAGAACAATCACCCTGTTTTCAATTCCTACCAAAGCCAAAATTTATAGAGGACTTCAGTGGCAGCAGACCTGAGAAAGGCATCAGCCAGTATCAAGCTCAAGCAGTCGTGAGGTCTGTATAACCTACCTATTTTTGTTCTAGAAAAGCTTACACATCAAAAATTACATTCAAAAAACAACTGAATCAATATCGTTTTATTCATATCGCAGTAATTCCTGTGTTTTATTGAAATTTCCAGCTTGAGACTATAGGGTTAGGTTTTCCCAATTTTACACTCTTATAAAAATGAAATAGATTTTTACTAAAATAAGAGAGCTTAAACAGGTAAGAATAAAACTATGCATAACTCGGGGCGCCAATCTTATAATGCGTTTAACGGCATGAATGAAAATTAAAGAGTATGATGCATACGGCAGCTTATTCTTACGTAGGCCCAAAATCTGATTAAACTATTCTATTTTAATGAAGGCATCATCTGGTTTTTATAGAGATAAAACCAATAAAACCCCAGGACAAATTCTCAAGTTGAAAACTTCAATGAAACACAGAATATACTATTACATAACTGCTACCAACTACAGAACTAAAACTAAATTGATGCAATTCACATGAGAATGTGGCTCATGAAGTACAAGCTTTTCTGGACCAATGACCAAGGTCATAGGTCGAGATAGCCTACTGTCTATAAATGATATTAATTAGTATTATTAGAAAACTTAGACAAGGCAAAAGATGTAATTTAAATTATTCTTTTCTTGTTATTAAAAATAGGCAGGTGGAAGAACGTGATAACCAATATAGGAACTGGACAACAGTCTACAACCAGTAGTACCATTAGTAATAATGATTCTGATCACAGGAATGAAGTAAAAATAATTGTATTGAAGGAGATAAATAGATCAGTAATAAACTTTATTACTCTATTAGATCGTGTTACGATTATTACCACACTAAATACCTCTCACTAAATTTGAAAAAATGTTTTCTTCTACTGAAGATAAATAAGATGATGAACAAATCGACACTATTCGAGAATTGATATTAAATTAGTTATGGGAGACATCAACGCAAAAACTAGCAAAGGAGAATGTGAAAAATATGTTAGAAAATACGGATTTTGAACGAGAAATGAAAGAAGTGATGGCTTACTTCCATTAAGTCAAGAAAACGACCAGATTATAACAAATGCCTTTTTCATGCTTCCTATTCGTCGATTGTATACGTGACAATCACCTTAAGATAATACAAACATAATGGTAAGAAATCAAGTCGACTACATTTTGATTAATTACCCATATTAGAACACCATAAAAAGTGTAAAGACCTACCCAGGTGCAGATGTGACCACAACCCTTAGTGAGTGAAGTCGTAATTAAATTAAAATCGCAAATAATAAAAATAAGATGACATGAAATAGATGTCTCTCAACCAAGAAAGAAAGCAGGCAGTAGGGAACCAGAGTTTAAGAGTTCTTACACAAGACAACTTAATAAATTTGCATAGTACAAGTAAAAAATGGGAAAACAAACATTATTTAATAGAATCCAGTAAAGTAATACTTAAAGTTAAGAAATAACGAGTAAAACAAAGTGGGATGACTTCAGAAATGAGCGTATGTGTTTACGTAAATCTAACAAACAACAACATAGGAAACAAAAAAAAATTCTAAAATAAATTCGAACAGAAATATGAAGAGCTAAAGAAAAATGATACGAAAGCAAATGAGGGGAAACAGATGAGCGACAAAGAAAACATGATAACTTCAATATACACAAAAGGTAAAAAGCATGAGAAATTACATATAAAGAAAAAAGTTATCATGCGAAGACTCGAACCTGTCCACATTTGATTGTGAAGCAACCATAATTAGTATCTAATAAAAGTTTAGAACTTTACATAAACTCAGATTGGGGCCCAATGGTTTGGATTTAATTACGGCTTAATTTAGTTTGCTGACTTTGTCGGTGTACTTAAGTTTTCATTAATTCGTAAATTTCGTGATTATTGTATTTACCCGAAATAATTAAATGACGTGGATCAGTTAGAAAGTTTTTTATCCCATAACATTTCCACTGATAAATTATATAATAATTCTGGGTGACGTTAGTGTTAATCTTTTTAACCTTAATAATTCTCTGACGCGATGTTTAGGATCTTACAATTTTTTCAGGTTATTAATACACCGACGCGAATAACAAGTTTTTAAATCCCTTAATATACCCAATTTTTGGCAGTGATTCTGATCTAGTTTTTAGTTCTAGTACGGAGAATGCAGAATTGATTTTAAATCATTGGTTGTTGCATTGTAGCTCGAAATTTCAAAAACACCAGAATGTAGTAAAAATTATTATTGTAAAAATTTTAAATACAACAACTTTATAGCTGATCTTCGGATAATAATTTGAGATGGCGTTGTTTATATTGATGAGAAGGTTAAATTTCTGAGTGATAATATTTTACATTTGTTCAGTTCTCATGCTTAATTAGCTTAATTTGATGAGCAAATAAAAATGCCAAGAATACCGGACACAATTAAAATAATCATGAAATACAGGCATAAAGTCCACCCAAAATTTAAAATGTCCAAGTTTGAGGAGACCTGGTTAAAATACAAACATCTCAAAAAAATTACATTGTCATAGATTTGTCGGAAAAGATAACTTTATATTGAAAAATCGTTTTTAAATGATAAAAAGGTGACAGGTGGTCGCTAGATGCTTTAGATATAAGAAATAAAAAATAAAATATCATTTCTCCAGACATCGCAGTTCCTAATGAAATTAATCATTACTTTGTTTAGTTTTTTACCACTAATGAACTATCCCGATGAAATTAATTTTTCTCAATCTATTAAACATATTTTTAATAAAATATTTAATTAAAAATATTATAAGCTCGTCAAAATCAAAACCTTTGGTGCTGGTCTCACATCTGTAAGAATGATCAAATATTGCACAACATATGTTACAAACTCTATAATGCATGTAATTAGTCTGTATTTGAAAATTGGATATTTTCCACTTATTGAGAAAGAAGCCATCGTTCGGTTCCACCCAAATATGCAAACCCTTCAACTTTGGCGCATTTGAGACCATTAAATATACTTCTTTATTGAAGGTCCTTGAAAGAATAATTTAGCACCAAATAGTAATCTTTATATAAGATAATGTTATCTTGTCCGAAAACCACTCTGGTTTGAGAGAATCTCCCAGCACGACCTCTGCGCGATTAATTGTTACACATCATATTTATGCTACGTAGATTTTTTTGTAAAGTTACTACCATTCTTCTAAAAATTCGTAAGTTGTTTCATTTTGATTAATCTGCCAAATGTTTTATTTGCGAAAATTCTTTCTTTCGAGCGTACAGCTGCAAAATATGTCAATTTTAGGATTTGTACAAATTATATGACCATCACCTTGGTTTTCACTTAAACTATGTGTGCGAAAATATGTGGTTACAAGATAGTGCGTCATTGCATTACCGTCATAAAGGTCCAGCTTTTCCAGAAATCAAAGTTGTCTACAGGAATGGATTTGGCGTAGGAATTCTATTTGATACCACTAAATCTAGAAATATTGCACCAATAGACTTGTTTTTTTATAAGATAATGTAAAAGACTGGGTTTATATTAACTCAACAAACAGTATAGAATATATACAAAGCAGGATCGGCGACGCCAACAATGCCACTGATTTATGAGGAATAAAAGAACATTTAAGAAAAAGAATTGATATGTACACTCAAAAGAACACCATTTATTTGACGATTTGCTAAGGAGAAATAATTAATTAATGTTAATTAGGTAATATCTATGAACTAATTGATATTTTGAATTAAGAATATAAAATCTATTTTAATTTTAGGAGTGGTACAAAATGTTCATTTCTGTTAAAAAGCTTAATTAAATATAACCTACTTGTGATTTAATATCGTGTCTTCGATGTCTACTGCCATTAGAAGTATATCTTACCAGACTGATGATTATACGTTATTAAAAATTATAAAGTTCCTGCTAATCAAATTTATAATAATGAATATTTCAGAAATATACGTAAAATCAAAAAAAAATAATGTTCCATTTTACAAAAACTTCCTGTTACCCAAATACTTATTAAACGTGTACTTCTGAATCACTACAGATTGTAGTGGATATAGTTTATTAATAAATTAGACCCATAATTCACACACTAACTTCATTCAGTATTTGATTTAAATACATGCGAAAAAATCATTTTCATGAAAATGGCCAGCCTTAAGGATTTCAGATTGTATTAGTGTATGTCGTTCTTCTTGGTAAACACAAATAGACAGTTATATTTATTATTCAAAACGGATATGTTGTGCAATGCGATATTACCACATGGAAGCAAGCCTAGTAACGAAAATTGGGTGAGCCTTTATTATATTAATATACAATGTCATTCTTTTAAAAGAAATAAGATTGATAAATTTTTATGTGACGTCTTTTGGCATCTTAATATTTTTTAAAATTTTAAATCTGGAGAAGTATAATTCAGAAATGAATTCCCAGTTTCCTGATGCAACACTGGTGGACTTGAATATCTTGGTTATTTCCATATATAAATCTTACTTGGGAAATTTTGATAATATTCTAGAAAATTTCCAAAGTCTTATAAGTGATTTTTGTATTTAAAAAATTAAGATTATTTTCACTAGAGACTATAATGTGATATTAATACAAAACTCTACTGAATTATCTAAATTGCAGAATCTTGCCTCCTTTTTTGCTTGAAGTCATATAATAACGGAGCTCACAAGAATAACTGGGGATTCATCAACATATATTGACAATTTTTTCCACGAACATAAAAATCGATTTTGAGACGGGAGTCTATCATTCTGGACTTTCTGATTATTTTGGCCTATTTTTTAATTTAAAAAGTTCTTCAAATACTAAAACAAAAAAATTCCGATTTCCGATATTCACGTGTAGTATCTGAGAGAATTCTCTTGAACTTTGGCAACACCCTCTGTGATGTAGACCATAAACTATTATGTAATATATTGTTTAATTTTAGTTATCGGACAGACTTTCATTTAATACTGTAAATACTAGAATCAAAAAGCAATTGGCATTGAAAAGGACTAACACATATTGAGAAAAATGCCGTAAAATGGTACAATGATGACTTAAAGTATACGAGAAATAATTTGTTAGCTGTAAAAATGCTGTTAAGTAAATGTAATAACTTTACCAAATTGAAAAATCTAAAAAAAAGTTAGAAAAGTGCTTTGAATAAATGTAAACGTGAGACGTCCGCTACTATTTCGTCGCAATCAGATAATGTGAGTAGGGATAGCTGAAGGTTAATAAATTTTGAAAGAAACAAAACTTGAATTGTGTGTGTTGTCTCACAAAATATTACAACTATTTGATTTCAACTATGGGGAAGATAATTGATTCTCTACCAAAGCTAAATATAAATAGCCTTAGTCTTTGATTTATCAATAATGTACCGAAAACAACTGGAGGTATTTCTTTATTTCCTGCTACAGAAAATGAAATCCTAGATGCAACTACTTCAACCTGGGACTTTAACTCCTTTGATACATATGGGATGAACAGTAAAGTGTTAGAGGTGATAATGAAGATTATTCTTCTATATATTACATTTTTTGTTTCTAACAGTTTTTTGGATCGTAACTTCCCTACAGAACAGAAGCTTTCTAGACACCCATATTGAAGAGTGAGGATGTTGATAAAACTAACAATTATCGCCCTTATCTCAATAATTACGCTTCCTGGACAAATTATTGAGAAATCGTTTAAAAATAGATTGCATCAAATGAATATTTTTTAAATCATTTTAATTTTTAAATTTTAGTAATTTAAACCTTCAAAATTCCCTTTACACTAATTTTGGAAAAGATGTTAAATTTAGCCATATTAGATCCACCACATTGAATTTTTTAAAAATGATTTTTAAATAGTAATTTACGCCTTCAAAATCCAGCTATATCAATTTTGAACAAAATTGAGAGATGCAAAATTTTTGGTCCGCCATAATGATTTGTTGTAAAAATAATATTAAATTAGTAATCTACAATTTTAAAAACTCTCTAAATCAATTGTAGGCAAAATTAAGCGATAAGACAATTTTTAATCTGCCTATTGAATCTGCTATATTAAATATTAAAAAATAATTTTGAGTTTTGAGGAAAATCGGTCAAAACTAATCCTTTGAATGCCATATTATCAGTGCCATCTTGAATGTTACTGAACCAATTTGAGCCAAAATGATATTGAATCATCGCAGCAACTCCTCGAAGATATTGCAAAAAATTTCATTCAAATCGGTGCCTTTCCGGAATAATCGACGTAGATACGTAGAAAAATGCATATCGATCGAATTTAGAGCCTCTTTCTTTAGAAGTCGCTTAAAGTATAGATTTTTTCCATAACTGCAATGTTTTGTACATTGCTAGAAAAATAATTTTTTTGTGCAATTGTCAGATGTTTCATCTGCTGATCTATTGGCATCACCTGCATGATATGATAACTCTTTGTGTATATACCATATCCTCAACGGTTGTTCTGAAATTTTAATCTCTATCAGATTTTAGTTAAAAGAACTAATTAGTGGCCATTTATTAAGAGAAAAAAAACACAAAATTTCTGAGAAAACATTTAAATACTGGGTGTTAAAAACACAGTACAGAAATATTTCCACAAATTCATTTATTGGAACAAGATTCGAAGGTATAAACCTTGAAACCCTCCACTGATATTAAAGACTATTAAATGGTTAATTAAGTTCTAATTTAAACCATTATTTAATAATATTTTTTGGAGGAGATATTTGACAACGTTGCTTAGATCCTCAGAAGAAGCAAACTGTTTTTTTTTCAGTGTTGTTAATGATTTTCACGAACTTTACATTTAAATGAATATTCAATTAGCTACCTGTAGACATTTGAAGTGTGCGGTAAGATTTATTAAAAAACATGTAAACAACATCATTTTAGCTGGTGGTGAGTGCAGGGGCGGATCCAGCCTCTCTCTTTGGGGGGGGCGGTGATATCACAAAAGTACAGTATGGCAAGAAAAATAAGTTGTCAACGGGGGGGGGGGGGGAGTGCAAGCAGCATACTCATTCCTAATATAAAAGGCAGAATGGGTTCTATTTTCCTGAACTCATAGCTTTTGGAGGGGGGGGGGGGGGCGATCGCAAGCATACAGACTCCTATACTCTATTCAAGAACTAGAGAGAGTAATAAAACTGTTACCGAAACCTCTAACGTACCTGCTCCAGTGCCGCAGGTAACTGAGAACTGCCGTAAATCTAATTATATTTCATTATATTTAAATATATTTTATAAATTTACTGCAACATAGAATTTCTGATAGTTTAATTTAATTTCTGTCAGTGATCAAAGTACAACTTACAGTTTTTTCTTGTTTGCGCTTGTTTTTATATATTATTTGAGATTAGTGAGATACCCAAAAGATATGGCTTTCACCTCTATATTTATTCCAAAATCGTTAAACCAGGGCATTTTTTTCCTCAACGAGAAACTTATTACGATGAATGTTTATGATGCCTTACGATATCAATATCTAGATAATAATGTTAAAAGCTCTGTTGAGATATGTTCCAACATGACAGGAGTTAGAAAATCTACTATGTACCGAATACTGAAGGAGAAAAAACGACTGGAATTGTTAATACCCCCAAGCCACATTCGATCACAGGAAAACGAAAAACCTCGTTGGAAGAAGAGATGAAAACTACAATTAAAGGGGTTGTATATACATTTTATTATGAGAAGCAGATCCCAACCATCTACAAAATTCTAACTTAAATCATTGAAGATCGCGATTTACCTGAAATTAAAAGAACTGATCTCTGGAAATTGCTCAGAGAACTTAATTCTTGCTGGGAAAAAACAGATAGAAAATCTGTTCTTATAAATCGCCCGGAAACTGTCCGTTGGAGACGTAAATATCTCTCTCAAGTAAAAGGTAGAGTTGCTAGAAATAACACAATTAATAAAATTAGTAATTTAACTAAACTTTTGAAAGATTTTTTTGAATAAAGTTACTGCGGAAAATTGGGAAAAATCCATATAATAAAAGAATAAAACAAAATGTGAGAACTCGATCTCATAATCGGTGAGATAGAGGAACCAATTATAATTAATTTTAGCGAAGATAGTTTCACTGACTTTGATTAGGAATTAGATACGTAATGTTTACTAGTGTAAACACAATTTATTATTTAAATTTTTGTTTTTGTTGTATTTTATTGTTTAATGTTGTTTATGTGTTTTTTTATTTTTTTACATATTTTTATTTTAGTGTGTCCCACTCTTTAATTTTATATATATTTAATTCTAATTAGCCGTAAGTTTTTTATTATTTTATTATTCTATTTGTGTCTCTTTCTTAAGCGTGTACAATTAACATGTTTATCTTATTTTTTTGGGGCTATCGTATTTCCATATATAAAAGTAAATTAAATTGAGATATCAGTACAATAGAAATAAAAATAAGTAGGTCTAATTTTAATTACAACATAAAAAAAAGTAATTACATTTGAATCCCTTTTTAGTGTTTAATTGTAATTCTGCAGATGGTTTAAGAAATAAATAAACTGAAACGTCAAATACCCTAAAAATGTTTTTAATTACTAATAAAATGACCGATAGCCCCAAAAATATTTTATTATTATATGGACGAATTTATTTTTTTATATATGTTTAACTTTTTGTATTTTTGACAATGGATATTTTGTAAGTATTTATATTATAACTTAGAATTTTTTGAGAAAATAATCCTACGTTTTAGTCTATTATTATAGACCGGTATTTTTGATTATAAAATTTCTAACCCATTCCTATGAAAAATATATGTGTCTAACAAATTTTGCTAAAAACACCGAACTAAAGAACACAGGTAGTTTGCGAAGAGAAAAAGGGTAAAAAATGATTTATTACTCTCTCTAGTTCTTGAATAAACTATAGTATAGGAGGAAAAATCGGGTCCATTTTCCTAAACTCAAAGCTCTTGGGGGGGCGATCGCCCCCACCGCCCCCCCCTTGGATCCGCGCCTGGGTGAGTGGCATAAATAATATATTAATTTATTCAAACTTACAAATGATTATATAATTATCCAAAAAACAAGAAAGCAATTACGCTTTATATTACCTTATATCAGCTGAATAATTAAAATCTAAATTATCATTGTAAATTTTTCGGAATTCACCAATAAATATGCTAAGTCAAATCCGGCGCTATTAACTATCATGTTTCAGATCTGCTTCAAATTTGGAGAGTTGGTAGAAGTGCCAAAAAAATGAAAGAATATAAAATTTGAACCATTTTGAGGCTTTTAGGTGAATTTTACAGCATAAACAATACAAATCAATGGGTTCTTTATATTTGAATATATCAGAAGTAAAACGAGAAAAAGTTCTGAAAAAATTCTCATGTATTTTTTATGCAGCTGCCTTTGGAATAAAGTTCTATTTTTCAATTTTTATTCCGGTAATTAAAAAAAAAACAATTTTCTTTACTAAACAAACTGATTTTTTGAAAGAACTTCTTTTTTAATCTAAAAAAGCATACTAATAGTGCTAAGCTTTGCACAAATTTTGACATCTTTTAGGTGCATAAAAAAACTGCAAAAATATTAAATTTCTGTTTAATGGTATTTGGTGACTTAGGGTAAAAACAGTTTCGGTCGTATGTACTAAATTATTATAGGCGAACGGTTCAACCAATTTGTTTTCGAATTTCTAGTCCATGAAACCTATTTATTAAACTTGTTATATTTTTCTAAATAATATTTCTTAATAATTTTTTTTTGTTGGAATGGGAATTATTAACAAAAAATTTGCAAAAAAATGCGCGGGGTCAATTTGGAAGCATTTTTCAAAATAAAACACGTTAAATTAAATATTCCTGATCCCTTGACAAATTTTCGAAAAATGCTTCCTTTCCGAGATATTTGAAATTTTATGCAAAAAATAAATGACGGAATTCGTCATTTTTGGAATTTTTTTCTTGAAAAATGCTTAACGGATCGTAATTCTGAAAAATGCTTAACAATTTTTCAACCTTCTACTTTAACAGAGATTTTTTTAATACGGTGAAATTGAGTCTGTGACGCAAAAGTGGAAATCAAAAATAACCCGACAAATCGGGTTATTGATGAAAATAATCAAATTATTAGCGATGAAAATAATTACGGATACAAAATGGATCGTTATCTCGCTTGAATAAATAAAATGAATGATTTTATGTTGTTTTAATAAAGTAATGTCATAGTGAATAAAAATCGTCGATTAATTTTTAATATAGTGCAATAAAATAATTCAAAAAATAAGAATAGAAAGAGGGTAAAATATGCCCGTAAAGCGCGCGCTTGTACTACCGCAACTACTTTCGTGTTTGAACGCACTCACACAACTCTTCTGAAACGTTTCATTTTCAGCGTCACAGACTCCATTTGCTCACATCAACAAAATCTCCACTGAAGTTGAAGGTTCAAAGATTCTTACGCATTTTTCAGAAATAGGATCCGTCTACTAGAGAAAAAAAAATTCCAAAAATGACGAATTTGGTGATTTTTTTACTTAAAATCACAAATATTTCTGAAAGGAAACATTTTTCAAAAATTTGTCAATAGACAAAAGATATTTACTTTAACGTCTTTTAGAAAAATACTCTCGAATCGATTCTGTACATTTTATTTTTCCTTGCAAGTATTCTGTTAGCAACAATTGACGACCCACTCGGACAATAAAATTTTATTAAGAAAAATTACTGAGAAAAATATAGCAAGTTTAATAAGAAAGGTTTTGTGGACTAGAAATGCGAAAAAAAAGTTGGTCAGTTCATCGCGTTTCTAAGCATCTTTTTAGGGGTGAACCGCGCTCGCTACGTTATGAGTCAAAAAACAACTCATTTTAAAGCAATATATTTTATCATTGTGAAACATCTGCAAAATAGTTATTTTTCTAAAAATAATGACTATTCGCGTTACTTTAGTTAGTAGTAGTTCCTGATGAACTTGCGCGCAGTAGTAGAATTGTTATTTATAAATACCAGTATAAATTCCAGTTCTATGAAATTTTTGAAGAAATAGTTTAGTTAATCAGCTCAATACTACTAACTTAAATAATGAAAATAGTCATTATTTATACTCAAGATCACTATTTAGTTAATGTTTTACAATGACGAAATGTGTAGGTTTAAAATGAGATGTTAGTTAACTTATTACTTAAACAACTATTTCAAACCACTGGGAGGGCGTACTAAATGCTTTATGAATTGTTTATTTACATAAACTAACACTTGTGTGTAGCAATAGATAATTTCATCTAGGTCGTCGAAGGTTATTGAGGCTCTTGGTGTAAATAACATTTAGGAATGACGGGTGACTCACCGAGTATACGTAATAATTTTTAAATGTGAATAAAACATAAATAAGCAAAATATTTAAACAATAAAATAGAAATTTTATATTACATATGGCTCGCCACCATTTTCTGTGGCATATTATTTCCATGTCCCAAAGAATAAGTCTCAAAAATTCATCAGTTAGATCATGCTGTTCCATATGTATCGCAAAAAAAATCATAACTTTTGCATTTTCTGAGTTCAGCAAAAGGCCAAATCATCAAAATGTCTCAAAACTTAGAGCTATTAGAATGTTTTTTGTTTTAATTAAAAAAGATTGATTTTTTTTAAATAGTCATTTTTTTTTAAATGTATTCGTTTTCGAAGTAAAAATAAATAATATATAAGTTCTCTTATTTAAAATAAAATATTTTTCTGTTAATAGCAAAAAACAAAGTAAGTTCATCAGAACAATTGCTTATAAAGTAATAAACTGAAAAATTATTCATTTATTTGAAAAATAAATCATATCTTCAATTTCTTCATAAAAATAGTGACATATTCATATTTTTAATATTTCTAGCACTTTCTCGTTTCCATCGTTTTCGAGGTGTTGGTTTTCTTACTAGTCCTATTAATATACATATACTCAATGAAGTATATAACTTACAGTTTAAAAAAAATATATCTATAATTTCATGATTTTTGGGAAGATTTAGTAAAATCCAAAATAATTTGGTGTAAAATAGATTTATGATATTTTGTTCCAAGAGGTATTCTGTTGTTTTAGTACAACCCGTTTCGAAATTTTATTTTTGGAATACTCTTAATTTTCAATAGTTCAGATCAGCATAGTATTATTTGGATCTTTAGTATTTGTCGCTTAATATTTACAATTTGAACACCTTAAACCACTGTTATATATGTAATTCTCCTTTCAGGCAGAGAATATGAAAAATATATGTACAAACAGTTTATTTCGTGAAAATATCGCTCTGGTCCTCTCTCCATACGCGTTTCGATCACCTCATGATCTCGTCAGTGGAGCTGTATCAGACCGAGAGCAACATTAGCAGGAAATAACTGATATATGAACCATAAATTTCAAGGTATGTCGGCAGGATATTACACCTGCCGTCTACCAACTTCGATGTCAGACTGAAAAATATCGCCAGTCGAACGACATCTATGAATCAACGGAGTAACGTGAAATTTTTAAACAATCAAAATTTCAGTAAGAAATAAAGAAATCTTTCTGCCGTATTTAAATAGATTGTTACATATGTAATTCT
Source organism: Diaprepes abbreviatus (assembly GCA_034092305.1). Lineage (NCBI taxonomy): Eukaryota > Metazoa > Arthropoda > Insecta > Coleoptera > Curculionidae > Diaprepes > Diaprepes abbreviatus. The sequence goes on from JASJET010000031.1 coordinate 20,064,667, forward strand.
CCTTTCAGGCAGAGAATATGAAAAATATATGTAAAAACAGTTTATTTCCTGCAAATATCGCTCTGGTCCTCTCTCCATACGCGTTTCGATCACCTCATGATCGCATCAGTGGAGCTGTATCGGACCGAGAGCAACATTAGCAGGAAATAACTGATTTATGAACCATAAATTTCAAGGTATGTCGGCAGGATATTACACCTGCCGTCTACCAACTTCGATGTCAGACTGAAAAATTACGCCAGTCGGACGAAATCTATGAATCAACGGAGTAACGTGAAATTTTTAAACAATCAAAATTTCAGTAAGGAGAATTACATATATACCAAACTATTTAAATACGGCAGAAAGATTTCTTTATTTCTCACTGAAATTTTGATTGTTTAAAAATTTCACGTTACTCCGTTGATTCATAGATGTCGTTCGACTGGCGATATTTTTCAGTCTGACATCGAAGTTGGTAGACGGCAGGTGTAATATCCTGCTGACATACCTTGAAATTTATGGTTCATATATCAGTTATTTCCTGCTAATGTTGCTTTCGGTCCGATACAGCTCCACTGACGAGATCATGAGGTGATCGAAACGCGTATGGAGAGAGGACCAGAGCGATATTTGCAGGAAATAAACTGTTTGTACATATATTTTTCATATTCTCTGCCTGAAAGGAGAATTACATATATAACGAACTATTTAAATACGGCAGAAAGATTTCTATATTTCTTACTGAAATTTTGATTGTTTAAAAATTTCACGTTACTCCGTTGATTCATAGATGTTGTTCGACTGGCGATATTTTTCAGTCTGACATCGAAGTTGGTAGACGGCAGATGTAATATCCTGCCGACATACCTTGAAATTTATGGTTCATATATCAGTTATTTCTTGCTAATGTTGCTCTTGGTCCGATACAGCTCCACTGACGAGATCAGGAGATGATCGAAACGCGTATGAAGAGAGGACTAGAGCGATATTTGCAGGAAATAAACTGTTTGTACATATATTTTTCATATTCTCTGCCTGAAAGGAGAATTACATATATAACAAACTATTTAAATACGGCAGAAAGATTTCTATATTTCTTACTGAAATTTTGATTGTTTAAAAACCTTAAACCACTGTTTGCATTAGCTCACAGACATGATACTAATTGAGTTTTTCTTTTATTTGCGACTAAGATACTTTTTCGATTGAATCAGTTTGAAAATGCAAATCTGGGAAATACTGTTTCCAATAAACTTCCTTCATCTCCACTTTGCATAGAAAATGATGCTCTTAAGATTATTTATGGTCTCTTTTGTCTAGGTCATCTCAGAGCAGGATCTGGCGGCTGAAAGACCATGAAGGTAATATGTCCATCACAAACAGACTATATGGTTTCGATTTTAAAACTGAACCTCCCTGTTGAGATGCTTTGGCCAAGCAAAGAGGGTTGAAAGGGAAAGCAAACTTTTCTGAGAAATGGGTCCTGTTGATATACGAACAGATTTCGACAGGATGACAGATCTGGAGCTAGAGTATTTGGTAAAAGCATAGGAGCCAGAGAGTTTTATTCTATTAGACACCATGTAATGGCCTTCCAAGCGAAAATGTATACTATTCTACAATATTGCAATCTCTGTGAGAAGAACTAAACAGAAATTAGTTTATAACATATGCGCAGATAGTAGGGCTGCAGTGTTCGTACTCTGGTAGAATAACGTACCTCTACCACTGGTAGGTGAGTATGTACTTGATAATCTGACAGAACAGTGGCAAAATAAGACACGCATGGAAATAAGGAAGCATATCATTGGGCAAATTGGGTGGAGTCATACGGACCCCAACAATACCAGCTTTATTCATTGTTGGTAAGAAAGAATATAAATTTTTGCTGAAAAGCAAATTTATTGAATGCTGGAATAAAATCTGCCAAGGAACATATAATTGGGTCTAATCGACCATTCATCAGAGAGCCTCATTCTCTGAAAAGAAAGGAACTGACAACCTTAGTGGGTTTCCTGAAGGGATGTTTTACCAGCGAGGCCATTTTCATAAGATTGGCATCATGGAAGACCGAGTACGCAGATGGTACCTAGATTAGGCTGAAACTATTAACCATGTTCAGAAAGTAGGTGTAATGAAAATTTACTGTTGTATCGTAAAAATAATAAAGGATTTTGAACAAGAACAAGTTCGCGCAGATAAGTGGTCTATTAGACATTTTTTGGCAAACCCTGATAAGATTTTTATCATATGCCATAAAGTAAAAAAATCATTAAGTTCAATAGTGCAAGTAACAAGTTTGTTTCATCAAAATTGTACCTAATGTAATTGATTGATAAAAATAAATTGCAGTATCACAACCAGAGTACTCAAAAAAAAAAAGGAAATTTCGGGATAATTTGTTTAACTACTATGGTAACGATAATAATCAACTATAGATTAGTAGATTAGTAAAGTATAGATGTAATATTGTTTAAGAAACTAATAAAAAAATTTGGCCGTTAAATGTGTCTACTGCTTACAAGGTCTGAGCCAAAAATATTCACTTTTCAAGATAATCTTTTTTTTTCTTAAAAAATTTGGTTTATTCCTTCTGAAAGTATGTTTAAGAATTTTCTTTTTGATAATTGATAAAAAGTTTTAGGATTTTTGAATTTTTCTGATATATAATCGCATTTATAGATAAAAAGAAAATCAAATTTTAAATTATTCAATCAAGAAATATAAAAAAATATATTTGTTCACGATATCCTTAGGAACTATAAACTAACCACTAGAGTAGGGAAAAACAAGTTAATACAATTTTACTAAATTCTTCTCGGAATTAATAAAAATTGAAAATGATAGATTTACCTATCACAAAAAATAATTAACCTATATTGTGCCGTAAATACTGTGCTATCTCTCCTAGGAAAAAGCTAAGCGTGTAACCTTGTTTTTAGAAGACGCTTATCCTATTTTGCATTTGAATGGGTGATAAAATAATAATAAATTTGCAAACTAGTCTTCTTGTCAATCAACAAATTAAAATTAATGAATAAGTCCTGTGGTGATTATAGAACAATTAGCCTAATGAGCCACCTCTTAAAAGTTCATAACATAATCCACAAACGAGTATATAATATCTGCGAGGAACAAATATTGTAAACCCAATTCGGATTAAGAAAAGCAATGGATACCCGTAAACCGTGTATTCAGCATTCAGGTACTTTTTTAAAGTTGCAGAAATGTGAACGTTAACATCTACGCTTGTTTTCTTGACTTTCAAAAAGCGTTCGATAGAGTACAACATCAGAAAATGATAGATGTTCTAAGAAATATAGGAATAGATAATAAAGATTTAAGAATTATTATAAACCTGTATTGGAAAGAGTCTCCTTCTTTGAGATTAGAAGAATACAGAAAACATAAATATCTTTTGAGATGTAATAGGAATGCAGTGGCGGCTGGTGCATGAAAAAAGTAGGGGTTACCACTCCAATGGTACATTAAATGTATTAAACCTGTCAAAGGCACCGGTGAATGAAAAAATAAATATCTTTTAAAATTGAGTTAGTATGAAACAAAGCAGTGTACTTTAAACAACTAAACATAACGAAGGTAGTAAATTTTAAAAATATGGCAGTTAAAACAAAATGCACGTGTAACTTACTGCACGGGTCTGAATTATTTATAAAAAAATCCAAACTTATCAATAACTCGCTGATTGAAATCAGGTATGCTTTCTATAAGATCTTCCTTTAGAAAGTATTGCCAATGCAGAAGGTCTTTCTTGGCTCATTGTACTCCATAAAAACGTTTTTATCCATTCGAGGGTAGAAAAGCACCGTTCTGCTTCAGCCAATGCCATCGGAATAGGAATTAAAATTTTTTAAAGTTTTAGAACTCCCTAAATGTCTCACTTGCTCGATATTTTGCGAAAGATAGTTATAAAGTACAAGAAGTCCCGAAATTGATCTAAATTCTTCACTTTCATATATGATGATCAGTTCTGTACGGAATTTTTGTTCGATAAAAAAGGGGTAACTTTTAATCGTATCCTTAAATTTTTGTTCGGAAAAACATATAGTACGTTCAACATACTGGTCCAAAAAAGGGACTGGCTGCTACCAAGTGATCTGTAAAGCTAAATCATTCTTTTGCTTGACAAATAATTATATCACAAACTTCTTTGGCTTCCCGAGAAAACTCCGCGGAATCATCAAGCTTACGTCGTTTTGAAGTAGATGGAGGTGGCTCAACATCTTTTGAATTTTGATCCAAATGATAATATGTTTTAATTTGTGATAACACCGTCAATATGTCTTGTTTGAAATTTACCAAATAAATCAACTTGAGGCATTATTTTGTAAAATAAAGTTAATCATGAACAGAAACTCTTGCTTTTGAGAATTTTCACATACCTATATGATTGGGTAATGGTACTAACGTTTCTACTGTCATCTAAGGTCTTTTCCATTGTCTCTAGAATGTTGTCTTTGTATTCGAATACGGTACAAACAACTCCAGATTTAAAATTCTATCTTATTGGAGCCGAACGAAGTAAGCGCTTGTAGCAGGAACTGTATTATATTTAGCTGCTTTCCTAGATCTCTTACAAGAGATTCTTAAAAATGTCTAATACATACACGATGATTTTATAAATTTTTTCGTAACTCGGTATTCTTTAAATTCGGAAATTGAAATCTGCACAAATTGGGACAATACACTTAATTTTGGATGTTTTTTTTTTTCTCGCCAAATATTTTAACCTCTTTAAAACCTAACAAAATGTCTTGATCAAAGTAAAAATTAAAATACCTGTACAGTAGACATCAGGCATAGAAATACCGGTACAGTAGACACCACGGTTGTATTCTAACCTAAATTGTTTGCTGTTCGCGTATAATCTAGGCAAACAATTGATTTAAATTTGACCATTAAATTAACAATAGAAATTAAAAAACAATTTGTACTTATATTTATTAGTATATTTTATTTTAATTTTTAATTTTTTTGGGAGTTGCGCAAACCTGCAAAACTAAGAAAAACCGCCACTGCAGGAATGTGTTTCATCTCCGTTGCTTTTCAATGTATATGCAGAAAATATCAGTAGGTAAACTCACGAGGCTTTGTGACACTCGGATGAAATGTACCATCAGAAGAGACCAAAGATTTCTACAAGAAGTAAATTTTCAGGAAATTTTTCCTGAAAATTTTACAAGAAGTAAATTTTTCAGGAATTCTTGTGTAAAATCGTCAAAGAAGTGATCATCAATGACGTCACAGATCCAGTGGTTGTTGACCAAAAAGACCTTATTGCTGAAGAAGTTACCTGTAGAAACCTGGAGTTACCTGTAATTTTTTTAAATTACTGGTAACAAAAGGTGAAGGTAAGTGTGACCAAACCTGTGTTTACCTGTGATTACCTGTAATAACCTGTAATTAGCAGGTGTTTTACCTGTAAATACCTGTAATTACCTGTAATTAGCAGGTGTTTTTTTACCTGTAAATACCTGTAATTACCTGTGATTAGCAAGTTTTTTTCTTCGCTGTAATTACCTGTAATTACCTGTAATTAGTAGGTTTTTTTTTAACCTGTAAATACCTGTAATTAGCGGTTATTTTTATTTTTTTTGTGTAAACAGTACCGTGCATGATCAAGAGGCTCTTGCTCAAAAGGTCTTATTTCACTGGGTCTTGAACTTGATTTTTACTGATTGTTCAACAATTAAGGGAATGTGGAGTAGGATAGAACAAAAAATGTGTGGTAAATTTTATTGTTTAATTGGTAATTTGAATAAATGTTATATATATTTTTTTTTCGCCAATGACTCCTACTTGTAAATTATTGAGAAGTAAACAGCATTTTTTTTTTTTTAATGATTTAAATAAATAGACATTGGAAATTTTTCTTCATTTTAATGTTAAACTTAATAAAATTTAGTCGTATCTAAATTATATTAAAATGTTACAAAATAATTACTGTCGAGATAAAGTAATATATTCAAAGAAAGAATTACCAATTGCTAATAAATTTACCAGAAATAAGTGCGCCTATTGTTACCAAACTATTAGACAGGAAAATATGTGGTTGGCATCGAACTGCTGTTGCTGTTTCATACATGGCAAGTGTATTGCGAAGAAAAATGAAAATTTAAAAACCTTTATAAAGAATGGATATTTTGCTAAATAGTTTAAGTTAAAATAATATAAAACATATAAACTGTACGCTAAAATTTATGGGATATTTTTTAAAAAGTAATTCATATAAACCAATTGTACCCTTATAGCGTTTTCCTTGAACCATAACATCTGAATCCACTATTTTTAATTGAGAATCACCAATGTAAAATTTATCAGATTTTTCATTAAAAACCACTCCATATTTATGATCAAATTCCTTATTTTTATCGTTTATCATGTCTTTAACATATTTTCTAGGTAAGGGTTCATACTGATCTAAGTATTCTCTAAAAGATGCTTCCATAATTTCTTGGTTTCTTGTACGTTCAAACTGAGTTTGTAAATTTCTTTCATATTCACTTTCTTGTCTACTGGCTTCATCAATAATTGATCTTTTAACACCACTTGGTTCATCATCATCATCCCTCTCAACATTTATAGGTGTTGACTGTTGAAATTGTAATCGTCTTCTAGGAGGCAACGGTGTAGAAGCATTTTCAAGATAATTTGATTCATCATTGTTAGATAAACTCGGATATCTTTCTCGTGTTTCCTGATCCATTTCCATAGTTTCATTTTTTACCGATTTTAAATTACTCTTTGATTGAGGTGACACCAGTTTTGTCTCGATACTTTTTAAATGTTTCGTTATCGGTAAGAAAATATCTTCATGTGCAACTTCACCTTGTCTTAATAAATCCAATTTTTGTTTAACAATTTTACGTTTTTCTATAAGCTTTCGTTTTAATTGCTTTTCAGATGCTTCCATTTTTTCCTTTTTTAAAAATTTTATTATTTAAAAATGCAACCTCTTCTTAATGTCAATGTCACTGAAATGACAGGTTGAGTTTTTTACAAGTATATATATTTATCAAAACAACAACGATATCGTCCCTCATTTATTTTGTTATCTTTAAAAATGGATAGAAATTGGTAAGGCTTTTCCCAACAAATACCACAGAGATTTGTAAACTCTTCAAATTTCATATCCGTTCCGACAAACTCGTTAAAGACATGTTTTTAATTTAAAAAATCCTGCTTAAATAGAATGACAACATTTGCATTGTCGCGTATCAAATGTTTTGGTATTTTTGCATAGGTCTGAGAGAGATAAAAACAGTCAATATGATTATGACGTCCCATACTAAAATATTCACGAATTACATCCTGCTTATCGCACGCAACATCATCAAAAATGAAAATTGAATGCTGCTTGGCTTGAGAGGGTGGTAAAATTTCTTCTCCATTATCAAAAGCAAAATAACCAATACCTTTAATTGGTTTAAGTAATTTCTCTAAATAAATATATTTAGGTTGATACAATGACTTTGAGTACAAGTAAACATTTCTAAATTTCAGTCCATTAGGATGTTCAATTAAGGTAAGCATCACATTCGTTTTTCCACAGTTTGACGGTCCCACAATGATACATCGAATTGATGAAGGTAAAAGTAAACTATGCTTGCTAGTTGAAATGGGCTCGAGATCGTGATTATCAATAGGTAAAGTCATGCGTTGTTGAGTAATTTTCATTTTTTTTTTTCTTCTCACAGATCCGTTTTCTCTTAATGTCTAAATAGGAATATTTATAAATGAGTAAAAGGTATAAATTTATTTAGTTAATGTGAAAAATTATTACAGTAAAGATGCATTTTTATCCTGATACAAGTGCTGAGATAGTGGAAGGAGAAGGTCTTTTAAACAGTGCAATAAATAAGTTACCTATTGAATTACACATTCCTGGTTATCATTATTGTGGACCGGGTACGAAATTGGAAAAACGTTTGACTCGAGGTGATGTAGGCATTAATGAATTGGATGAGGCATGTAAAGAACATGATATTACCTATTCAAACAATCAAGATCTCAAAGTTCGTCATGAAGCTGATAAAATATTGGCAAAAAAGGCAATGGCACGAGTTAGAGCAAATAATTCAACATTTGGTGAAAAAATGGCTGCATTTGGAGTGGCTGGAGCAATGAAAGCTAAAGTTAAACTAGGTATGGGTCTTGGAAAGAAAAAAGAAAAGCGATGTGAGTTGACATTGAAAAAAGGTGTAAAATTAATACAAAATGCACTAATAGTTTTGGAAAGTGGTTACAATCCATTTATTAATTCTAGTGTACCAGACACAAGACAAAAGAATAATAGTAAAATGAATAAACCTAGAAAGAAACAACTACTGAAAGATCAGAAAAAATTTAAAAACAAGTATGAAATAGAAATGGAAGAAAAAATTCGAAAAAGAAAAGCAATGAATCAGTCAAATGGGCAAAATACTGATGAGCTTATGAATGTAGATCAAGAACCATTAATAGTAGAACAAAAACGTAAAAGAAAACATGATTTCGATCCAGATAAAGATGAAAATGTGTTATTGTTATCAGTGAAAAAGAACAAATTTCACAATGATGATGATAATAGTAATATGGGATTGTTTGAAAACCAAGAAAGACGAGGTATTAAAAGAGGTCATGATTTACCGGCAGATATGGAAGAATATTTTGTTTCGAAAAAATCAAAAATATCTTAAAACATATAAACTTGAAATAATGTATTTATTAGTTTAGTTTCAAAACAACAGTTCAAGTGAAAAGTTATTCTCATTATTATGTCATCTCACAAGAAAAAAACAAAATCGAACATTCAACTACAACGTCCAACTAAAAAGAACAATTTTAAAAAGTCAAAAAAAAATATCAATCAAAGAAAGAAATTAATTTCCTTTAGGGAAGCGACTAAAGAAATTAAAAAAAGTATAATTAATCAAAAACCAAAGGATTTAAGTGGAGCTTTAAAGGTGGCCTTAAAGGGAGCTAATAAATTTAAAAGTAAAATTAGACCTGCTCGAATTATAAATGTTCCCAAACAAGGAGGATTTTTACCTCTTATACCAATTTTTGCTGGTCTTGGTGCTCTGGGAGCATTAAGTGGAGGTGCTGCGGGTATAGCGAAAGCCGTTAATGATGCCAAGTCAGCAGCTCAACAATTAAAAGAAGCTCAACGTCATAATAAATCGATGGAAGCAATAGCACTTGGAAAAGGACTGTGTTTAAAGTCACATAAAAAAGGTTTGGGTCTTTTTTTACGTCCACCCGAATTTCAAAGAAACTACCCCTGAAATTACAATCTCGACCTCTAACAAATCGAGATTTAGAAAAATATGTCAAACAGTTGAAAATTCAAAATTTTAGAGGCATTTTTATGAAAGATAATTTACCTAAAAAAATTCATAAAAAAGAAACTGGTATTGTTAATATGGATAATAGTTATGGATCGGGAACCCATTGGACTGCTTATAAAAAAGATGGTTGTAATGTCAATTATTTTGACAGTTTTGGTAACCTTTCACCTCCATTTCAACTGGTTAGGTACTTTAATTCTAATGGTACAACGAATATTATGTATAATCATGGTTCATATCAATCGTATAATTCTGTAAATTGTGGTCATTTATGTTTAACATTTTTGTATAACAAATAATCTATATATAAATGTGAAATAAACAGATATTAACTATTATTTGTCGTTTGATTTTTATAGAGTAAACATGTCATATACTTTTACCTTATCTAAAAGAAAATCCTTATTATCTGCAAACATTCATCCTCCCATTATTTTAAGTGAAAGTGAAGAATAAGTTTTGGGTCTAATAAACTTTGAAAGTTATAATTCTATTCCAAATGTTGATGAAACAAATAATAAGTTTCATTTTAATAATACTGAAGTCATTACAATTCCAGAGGGTTCCTATGACATAAAAGACATTAATAATTACCTAGCAGATCAACTTGAAAATCATTTAAAGGAAAAACAAAGCGGTACTACTGAAAAACCATTTTTATCTATTAAAGCAAATTACAATACTCTCAAGTGTGAAATTAAAAGTAATATGGAAATTAATTTCAAAAAACTAAACAGTATAGGATCATTATTGGGATTTAATAAAAGAATACTTATGAAAAATAAAAAACATATATCAGATCGTCCTATAGATATATTTAAAGTAAACAGTGTTTGTGTGGAATGCAATCTAGTAACAAATTCTTTTACCAATGGAAATCCAGGTCATATTATCTATCAATTTTTCCCATCCACATTACCTGGAACGAAAATAATTGAAAACCCATCAAATGTTATCTATTTACCGATTAACACTCGGTATATTGATGAAATTACACTTAAAATAGTCGATCAAGATGGTAATTTGATCAATTTCAGAGAAGAGGTGATAACAGTCAGATTGCATCTAAAGAGAAGATAGTCTAACTTAAAAAAAAATGGTATTTTTATATAACATTTCTCATCCTATAAGATCTTTGAGTAGCAGTGATAAGGGAAGAAAAAAAGGAGAAAAAACATCTATAAAACATGAAATGTTAACAAATAAAAATAGCACTAATAGCAAGCTGAAACCGTTGACATACACGAATAAACAATTTTTAATTTCTTTGGGATTTAAACTTAAGAAATAAACAGACAAAATGCCTATTTCAATGAAATACAAATGTTCAAAATGAAGAGGAGAATCTGACAGACCAAATAAAATTTGTCTTCATTGTTACTATGAAAAAAGAAGTTGTAAAAGAAAATGGAAGGAAATATCCTGTAGCAAAATTTTGACTTTTCAAGTGACGTCTAAATTGTAACCATTAGAAAGTTCAATCTCTAAACGTGTGAAAAATATCTATAAATAAAGACTGATTAACCAATTAGTTTCAGTTATTATAATAAGCTGAAAGCGATAACATATACAGATAATTTTTTTAGTCCGTTGAAATTTAAACTTTAAAAATTAAAAAACTAAAGAGATTTTGGTATAATTTTAAACTCAGATTTGGAATAAGACTTAGAGAACTTTTACTATTTATAAGGTGTTATTGTGTCATTAAACAAACAGAAGAGAACCAAGAATGAGTTTTAATATATTAAATGTTGGTGAAAGTGTCTATTCTGACAATTCAATTGTAAACTTTCAATATCATACACACCAACCGTATGCATCCACGACACTTAATAATAACGATGAAATAAGAATTCCAATACAAACACAGGACCTTTACACCTTACCTGGACAAAGTTTCTTGTATGTTGAAGGAAAATTGGTTAAAAAAGATGGTGAATATAGTCAGCACGTCAGTTTCATTAATAATGGAATTGCATTTCTTTTCGATGAAATTCGCTATGAACTGGGTGGTACTGTAGTGGACCGTGTAAGAAATCCAGGTATAACATCCACCATGAAAGGTTACGTTTCCTATACCACAAATGAAATTAAACGACTACAAAATGCAGGATGGCAAATCGATGAAAATCCAAACCTATTAGATAAAAAAGGCAATTTTAATGTATGTATACCATTGAGGACCTTACTGGGATTTGCGGAAGATTTTCAAAAAATTATTATGAACGTTCAACAGGAATTAATTTTAATTAGAAGTAATTCAGACATAAATGCATTCATTCAAACATCTGTTCTTCCAGTGGATGCAGCTGAAGAATATAAAGTGGTATTAAATAAAGTAGTATGGAAAATACCTCATGTTTCAGTGTCAGATATAGAAAAGTTGCGACTATTAAAACATCTTGAAAGCAACAGAGATCTGAATATTGCATTTAGTAGCTGGGAACTACACGAATATCCTGTTTTACAGGAAACCACTAGACATACATGGGCTGTCAAAAGCACTGCCCTAATTTCAAAACCACGTTTTCTAATTTTCGCCCTATCAACTGATAAAAAAAATAAACAAGACAAAAATATAAGTGTTTTCGATCATGGAAATTTGTCAAATTTTAAACTGTTTTTAAATTCTGAAATGTACCCATATGATAGTTTAAATCTCAATTTTGATACTAAACAATGGGCTGTATTATATGAAATGTATGCGCAGTTCCAAAAAAGTTTTTACTATCGACGTCACGGGGAACCATGCTACGAACCTATAAAATTCCATGGAGTTTGTCCTTTTGTTGTAGTTGACTGTTCACGCCAGAACGAAGCACTCAAAACCGGAGCCATAGATATTCGTCTGGAATTTGAGACCGGTAAAAATATATCCAAAAATACTACAGCCTACTGTTTAATACTGCACGACCGATTAGTAAAGTACAATCCTTTAACCAATATAGTTAAAGCAATCTCCTAATACAAACAAGAAAAATGTTTATTTTGGACGTTCAAGGGTTTCAATTCAAGAAAAGTGAATTTGTTTGTAAGGAAATAACGATAATAAACATTCAAACTGGTCAACTTTTTCATACCATGATTAATTATTCTTATGAAATGGAATGGTTTAGTGAAGAAATTCAAAAAAGACTGGGATGGCTAACAAATAACATTCACGGACTAAAGTGGAACCAATGCAATTTTAACTACTTACCCTACGAAAATATTTCCTATTATATAAAAAATATTGTTAAAGATGATACTGTATTTGTAAAAGAGAATGATAAAATGTGTTGGTTAAGAAAATTAATTTCGAATAATATAGAGGAACTTATGTTAGTAGGATGTCCAAATTTAAACAACTTAAAAAAATTAAAAGATAATTGTAATTTTCATTGTTTAGATCATTTCTATAATGATAAAAAATGTTCTAAGGAAAATGCACTGTTATTATATAATTGGTTTATAAATAAAACTATTTAAATATTTATAAGGCTTTTATTTTATTCTCAAATTACATTGAAATTATTAACAATATTAAATATTATAATTATTATCTTTGTGAATTGTTTCGTTCATTTCTTCTATTGCCTTTTTTCTCCTGTGAATCAAAGTAATGTGAAGGTACATATTTTGCACCGTCCATCCTTTTAAAATGATCACAACTTGCACAAGCTAGACAGTCTTCATTATTAGGAACATCTGATTCGCCCTTATATTTAGGGCACTTATATGTTACTGGTATTGGCATAATTGCTTAAATAATAAAATTGATCTAACCTATCTACCTTCAAACCATTAATTATATAAAAACAAATTGATATGAATAAAAGGTTGTGGTGGGGGGTGGTTATCCAAACTGTATAATTCATTAAAAAGGCACTTATTGTTAAATTATAGATAGTAATAAACAATCCTAGAAACAGTTCATTTCAAGCTATAAAAAATGTTTCTATTTATAATTGTACATTTTTTAATTGTGATGGTTTACGGTGAAGTGTCAAATATTCATGAAGAAGACTGTAATTACCTTAGAGATGATTACATCACTCTTTATAACACAAATCTGGACTTGTATTTAGGATGTGTCACACAACTAGATAATACGGTTGAGTTATATGATAATGAGCTAATGGTTAACGATTTTTGTATGGAGAAACTGGAAAAATGTGAAAATACCACTTCAGACTTAACTTCCTCTGTCAATTATACCAATCAAGTTAAAGTTCTAAAAAACAATATTGAGCTGGAATCTGCTCTTCTTTCCTTAGAGAAAAAATATACGATTCTGGAAGAAAAAAATACCATTGCATATTTATTAATAAATGATTATAAAGAAAAAGTTTTAAATTTAACAAATAGTGGTACCAACATATTGCGTGAATTTCACATTACAAATGAAGATTTGAACAAATGCCATTTGGATTTACAAAACCAATTTAAAAATTATGATACAATTTTCTCCAACCTAAATGCTTGTTTGGAAAGAGAAGAAGCCCTACAAGATCAAAAAAATAGATATGTTATAAAATTAACAAGTTGTAGAAAAAATTTGAGAAAATTAAAAGAAAAAACTTCTAATTAAAGTTAATATAAATTTATACTTACGTACCTTAGTCTTGTTTTAACCTTCTAATACTTAATTTATAAGAGCAAAAATGTCATTTTATTATAAAGATGTTTTTAAAATCAAAAAAGAATGTGATGAATGTCATAGAAAAACAGAGGCTCAGATTTTAGTAAAGGACAGTGAAGAGTACAAAAAAGTAGCAAGAAGCAGTCATAGACCAATGTTTTGTCATCCGAAAGCAACATGGAAAACGGAGGTTAGAGGAGACAAATGGGGAGAAAAGCAAGTTGGTGTTTGCACACCTATTATGAATAATAAAAATCTGAATTTTTCATTTGGCAATTGAATTTGTATCTGTATATTTAAATACTTTTAATAAAATATTAATCCTAGTACAAATAAATTGTTTTATTTTTAGAATTTTGAAACTAAGGAAGACACATTCTATTTAAAATTGGTAGAAGTTACTCCACATCCCCCTCGTTGTTGAACAATCAGTGAAATAAAACCTTTTGAGCAAGAGCCTCTTGATCATGCACGGTACTGTTTACACAAAAAAAATAAAAATAACCGCTAATTACAGGTATTTACAGGTTAAAAAAACCTACTAATTACAGGTAATTACAGGTAATTACAGCGAAGAAAAAAACTTGCTAATCACAGGTAATTACAGGTATTTACAGGTAAAAAAACACCTGCTAATTACAGGTAATTACAGGTAATTGCAGGTATTTACAGGTAAAACACCTGCTAATTACAGGTTATTACAGGTAATCACAGGTAAACACAGGTTTGGTCACACTTACCTTCACCTTTTGTTACCAGTAATTTAAAAAAATTACAGGTAACTCCAGGTTTCTACAGGTAACTTCTTCAGCAATAAGGTCTTTTTGGTCAACAACCACTGGATCTGTGACGTCATTGATGATCACTTCTTTGACGATTTTACACAAGAATTCCTGAAAAATTTACTTCTTGTAAAATTTTCAGGAAAAATTTCCTGAAAATTTACTTCTTGTAGAAATCTTTGGTCTCTTCTGATGGTACATTTCATCCGAGTGTCACAAAGCCTCGTGAGTTTACCTACTAATATCAATATTAATAGTTTGAGGATGTTAGACTGGAAATTCTGATAGATAAGGAAAGAATAAATAATTATAGATATGGATTACAGTCTTTTGTAGAGAGAGTAACTATAAAGAGTCAGAGTTGCGGAATTTATATTGGTGTAAATAAAATGAAATTCATGGTCATAAGTACATCCAAGATACAAAATTATAATAATATAATTAACCAAATGTCTGTTGAACGAGTAAAGAAGCCAGAGCAATAGTGAGTAGAATGATCACTATATTTAAAAACTTCAAATGAAACACAAAAATTAGATTATTACTTTGTCATGAACAGAGCTTGTCACAAACGAAGGTACTTTGTAGAGAACGAATAAATAAAAATAAATTTAATATTTTAGTAAAATACGAAAAAATCAATATCTTGGACATATTTTAAGAAACGTGGACAGGTACAAATCACCGTAAAATATTCTACAGAGCCAAGTATTGCGAAGGAGTTGTGTAAACAGGCAACAAATTTTCCGTCATAAAAATCTCAAAACTTGGCTTTCAGTTACCACTACACAATTGTTTAGGACGGGCTACATTTAGATCTAATCACTTTTCACTGCTAACATCTAGAGTAACAATTTGTCCTTTTAGAGTAACGTTTCTCTTGGAATTTCCTTCTTTTTGTTAAGTTTTCTGAAAGATTTGCGTGTCCCTGAAGATAAACTGGTTGTAAAAATGTTATTACACATATCCTTTGTTAGATATCACATTCATAGATTCTTGATAACAAAAAAAAATAAAAATTTGTGATATGTTTAATATAAAACTCTTTTGTTTTCTTTAAGCTATTTCTTGTTTCCTAAAAACAATTAATTTGAGTTAAATTTCTTGACAAATAAGCGCACTTTATAACCGACTAACAAGGAAGGTATCCGAAGTATCTAGCTCCGGTTTTAATGAAGGTTAATATGTTGTAGATGGTATGAACATAATATATACTTATTTTTTTATCTAGGGAGATTCATTAGAACAGGGTAAAAACCACCCCTAAAGTTTACTCCTAAAACCCATATTTTTGAAATATCTCAGGTTTTAAGTGGGAAATTATGTTAAACTATGATATTTTCACTCCTAAGGATAGCAACCCTTATTTATATTAGAGACGGGTTTCAGAGTTTCTAAAAATAAACTAGTAAAAGAGGGTGAGCCACCCCCGAATACGTTTTTTTAGTTCCAAGTTCTAATTAAAATATCTTTGCAAAACAAAATGGAAGTTACTTGTTATTTGAAATGATTTTGAATTATGTTATTTTCAGCCCCAAAACATGTCTTCCCATGTTTTTTTAACGGTAAATCATCTATGTAGCGCACGTAATTTAGTTTTAAGAATTACGAAATTTAATGAAATTATTTCAAAGTATTTCTTTCACCAATACCATAATTAACTCAAGTTGACATCTTTCGGGGTTTCCACAAATAAACTAGTAAAAGAGGGTGTATCACCCCCAAACACTTTTTTTAGTATCTCCAGTTCTAATTAATTTAACTCTATAAAACAAAATGAAAATTATTTGTTATTCGAAATTATATTAAGCTATTGTACTTTTACTTCCAAGGATATCATCCCTTATTTTTTATTGAGGTAAACCATATATTTGCGTACGTAATTAAATTGTAAAAATTACGAAATTTAGTGAAATTTCTTGAAAATATTTTTTTCACTAATATCATGTCATTTAAGTAGTCGTGTTTCGAGGTTTTTAAAAATAAATAGTAAAGAGGGTGCGCCACCCTCAAATATTTTTTTTACATCTCAAGTTCTAATTGAGATAACTTTTCGTAACAAATTGGAAACTACTTGTTATTTGAAATAAAGTTAAACTATAGTATTTTCACCCTCATGTATAATTATCCTTAAAATTTCCAAATTTCAGTTGATATAAACTTTACAGAGCTTACTGATTTTTTTTTAATTAATGTCCCTAAATTATTATAATTCATGACAAATAATGATTTCTTATTCTGTAACGTTAATTTAAAAGATTGGGCAATTTTAACAATAATAATATATGTATAAAATTACGGATTACTTTTACAAAAAATAACGAATAATATCCTTGGGAGTGAAAATACTATAATTTAACATCATTTCGAATAACAAGTAATTTTAATTTTATTCTGTAGAGATCTTAACTAGAACTGTAGATATTAAAAAATAAAGTATTTGGGGTGGCTCACCCTCTTTTACTAGTTTATTTTCAAAAACCCCAAACCACATCAACTTAAGTTACTTATTGTATTCGTAAGAAAGATATTATCAACAAATTTGGTTTAATTTCGTAATGTCCCGAATTAAATTATTTAAATCAATTACTTTCATAGAAGGTAAGGGATTAACACTCATAAAAAGTAAGGGATGATATCTATTTGGTTAAAACAAAATGGTATAACCTCACTTCAATTAACAAGTAATTTCCACTTTGTTTTGTAAAGATATCTCAATTAGAATTTAGATCTGAAAAAAAATGTATTTGGAGGGTGACTCATCCTCCTTTATTACTTCGTTTTTTGAAACCCCAGAACATGTCAAGTTGAGTTAATTACAGAATTCATGAAAAAAAAATACTTTGAAACAATTTCATTAAATTTCGTAATTTTTAGAATTAAATTACGTGCCCTAATAGATGGTTTACCGTTATAAGAAATAAGAGATGATATGTTTTGGAGGTGAAAATACCATAATTCAACATCATTTCAAATAACAAGTAACTTACATTTTGTTTCGTAAAGATATCTCGATTAGCACTTGAAATTTTTAAAAAACGTATTCGGGGGTTGCTCATCCTCTTTTACTAGTTTATTTTTAGAAACCCCGAAACCCGTCAACTTAACTTACTTATGGTATCCGTGAAAAAAATATTTTCAAACAATTCCATTAAATTTTGTAATTGTTAAAATTAAATTACGTGCTTATATATATAGTTTACCCTCATTAGAAATGTGGGATAATATCCTTGGTAGTAAAAATACCATAGCTTAACATCATTTCGAATAACAAGTAACTCTCATTTTATTTTATATCACTTAGAACGTATCTCTTATTTTTGTACCCTCTCTAAAGTTTCATTAAAATCGCAGCCGGATACTTCGAATACCTTCTTCGTTAGAAAAGATTGAAATTATATTTACCTTCACCATTTTGTCGCGTTTCCGTTTAACATCCAACTTAAATTCCATCAAGTCTAAAAATATTAACCGGAATAAAATTGAAAACAATATGCAAACTATTTTACAGCAGCAGTCAGCTAAGATTTTTATTTGGGCACATTTCGGTTGTTCTTTCCTTAATATCGGTCCCATCTATGAGGTAAATACTAACATATTGTCCTTTTCTAACGGAACGATATATTTCGTGACATATAAAATTAAAAAGGATTTTTAACGCATATTTGAGATGTATAAATTGATAAGCATTAACAATCGAAGAAAAAAGTTTATCGTGACAATTATATCTAGAAAACACAACAACTCTTCATTCATTCATTTTTATCTTAACAGAACCCTAAGACGAAATAAAATTCATCTCTGATGTTACCTATAATGCCTTATGTTCTTGTTAAAATTGTCAATATTAGCCGCTCTTGTGACAAAAATGCCATCAAAAAATTAAGGTTTGATGATCTTGCCGGTCATTCAATGAAACCTCTTCTTCCAATCTATTATTGGCGAAAATATAAGTAGAAATGGTGGGGTAGTTAAAGCCATATTCGATCGTCAGGCAAATCAGGCTTCACCTGAATGGGAAATATATTTCTTAGTGATCTTACAAATGAGGTGCCACACGGCATGGTATTACGAGTATATCTGAAAAATATTTGGCTGGTTTTTACCCCTTAAAGTGATGTAATATTCATAAAAATTTAAGCGGATTTATTTTCGTATTGCTGTAAAATGTATTATATTTTAATTTCGAATTCATTCCCGTTAAATTTTTTATACTATTTACATTTTTAACACTACTGAAATGTCAAATTTCAAATTTTTTAATCTACTAAAAGTGTTTTTGATAAACTGTCGGCTATGAGATAAATCATTTTCGAAGCTAAATATCTCAGAAACCACAATAGCTACAAACTTAAAACTTGGAGAATTATACACTTGCCCTTTGTCTAATCCAAAAGAAATATGGATTAAATTTTCATATAATTCCCAGCGCAGAATTAGGAGTTGCTAAAATAGCCCAAAAGCCCATCAGGTAAGGGTGTATTGCCATGTTGTTTACATGAAAGCAATTTTCCATCCTTTCCATATTTTTGCATAAATAGAGATGATACGTCACAAACAGTTTTTTCATCTCGTCTGAAAGATTTATCGATTTGAAAGAAAATGAAAGACTATCGTTATGTCATCTTATCTAATGTAAATGTAAAAGGCAGAACGTTCATATTAATCATTTGGTGCGAAATACATTAGAATAAAAGATATTGTACACTTCCGTTATTGATTTTGGTAGTATTGTTTTTGATTTATCAATAAACAGCTGGCTTAATGAATCTGTTATTTAAATAAGATTAAATTAATGAGGTGTTTTTTGCAGCAAAAAAAAAGGTAAAATTTTATACCGGACTTAAAAGTATATTTTTCCTACCTTTGACAAGTGTCAATTAATCTTACTGCATTAATCAGCACAAATCAAGTTTATTACATCTTTTTATTTATAAAATTCGTATCAGTAAATAATTAGATTGTTTATATAGGATAATAATATTCATCTGAACTAAATTAAAATTAATTTGTCAATACTACGTTTATAATTGCCCATATTTTATTTTCCTTTCAGGCAGAAAAGAATGTATAGAAACAGTTTATTACTGCAAATACTACTTTTATCCTCTCTCCATACGCGTTTCAACCACCTCACGGTCTTCTCAGTGGAGCTTTGTCGAATTGAAAGCAACATTCGCAGGAAAGAACTGCTATATAAAATATGTTTCGATACATGTCAGTAGGGTATTAAAAACCTACCGACATCTATACATTCACCGGAGTAGTGCAAAATTTTAAAAATCAAAATTTGAGTACAAAATAAATAAATCTGCCGTGTTTAAATAATTGCCTATATGTTATTCTCCTTTCGGACATAGGTAAAGGAAAGAATATATAGAAACACTTTATTCCCTGCAAATAAAACTCAGGTCCTCTCTCCATACGCGTTTTGACCACCTTATGGTCTCGTCAGAAAAGCAGTATCGAACCGAAAGCAACATTCGCAGGAAACAACTGCTATATCAAATATAAATTCCAATACATGTCGGTAGGATATTAAAAACCTGCCGATTTCGATGTCAGACTGAAAAATATCGCCAGTATATAGAATACCTGATTTAAAGAACTTAAATAAATGCGTAAATGAACCACTGGTCGAATTTTGCAATAAAAAACATATCTTTGATTATATAATGCAAGGAAAATCTAGGTAATGCACTGGATATGTCTTTTAGATTTTTAGGCCGGCGGAGCTGGCCTCATATGAGGTGATTTTGAAATTTATTGTTAAAAGACTTCTGATTACGAAAAAACCCTTAGAATGTTAATAGTAATTATGTGGTATCATTTTCTTTTTTGTGGAAAATTTTTTATTTAACAATTAAGATGTGAAAAATAGCTTTTTCGAGTTCTAGGAAAAGCTATTATTTTTTACTAAATAAAATTTTTATAAAAAAAATTCAACCGACTTCTAAAAGTGCTCTAAAAAGTGAAAAATAACTATAAATTTCTATAGGAAATTGAAATTTTGGAAATCGGCGACAAATTAAAACCTGGCAAAATGGGGCCGCGTTCAAAAATTTCAATTTCATATAGAAATTTATAGTTATTTTTCACTTTTTAGCGCACTTTTAGAAGTCGGTTCAATTGTTTTTTATAAAAATTTTATTTTCCGATTTTTAGTTTTGAGATCATTATGACATCCATAAATTATTTGAACTAAGTACTAATCGAGATTAATGTACCAAAATGTGGCAAAAAAGTACCCATTTTATTCATAGTTGTAATCAGCATAAAATGAACCACTAAAAAATCTTCGATTTTTAGAGTTCTAAAAAAACCTGTGAAATTGTATCAATTGAATCAACATAGTAAATCCACTATCTTAAATTTTAAATTAATTTTAGATTGGTAACATGGGCTCCAAAACCTTCCAATATCGATATTTAAAGAACTTGAGACGTAAACTTCAATTTCTCACTCCCTCACTCCCTTGTCAACCTAATATTGTAAAAAATTAACTTCATATTCATAATACACGACCGCGAAAACACCCTAATACCAAATCTGATATAATGTGCATAAGGTAGAATTTTCAACTCACTATATTAGATCCGTCATTTTGAATTTCAATCCAGAAATTCAAAATTTCTAGACGGTCATATTGCCTTTGACATATTAGATTTTCTTAAAATAATTTTATATTCGTTATTTACATCCTTAAAAACGATTCAGTCCAACATTTGAATAAAATCGAAAAATGTAAAATTTTTAGTCCGCCATATTGAATCCTGAAAAAAATATCATTAAATTCATACTTACACCCTCAAAAGTTCCCTATATCAGTTTTGGAAAAAATCGAAAAATGTAAAATTTTTAGAATGAATGTTGAATTTCGCTAGATTGAGTTCTTCAAAAAATATTTTATATTCGTAATTAACGCTAACAAAAATCCCCCAATACTGATTTTAGACAAAATCGAGAGATGTAGAACCTTAAATCCGCCATCCTGGATCCGCCATTTTCAATTCAATTTTTTTTTTAAAGAATATCAGATTCGTAATGTGCGATTACAAAAACACCCCCATATCAATTTTGGAAAAAATCGGACAAAAGTTATTTTTTATCCCCCATATTGGATACGCCGTATTGAAATTTTTAAAAATAATTTCAGGTTCGTTATGTACGATCCCGAAAACTCCCCCATACCAATTTTGGAGAAAGTCGAACAAAATTGATGTTTTTGTCCGCCATATTGAATCCGCCATATTGAATTTATTAAAAATAATTTTAGATTCGTCATGTACGACCCCGAAAACTACACCATACCAATTTTGGAGAAAATCGAATAAAATTAATGTTTTCGTCCGCCATATTAGATCCGCCATATTGAATTTTATAAAAATGATTTTAGATTCGTCATGTGCGACCCCGAGAACTTCCCAGTACCAATTTTGGAGAAAAACGCACAAAATTGATTCTTTTGTCCGCCATATTGGATCCGTCATATTGACTTTTTTAAAAATATTTTGGATTGGTTATGTGGTATCCCGAAAACTCTCCCACGTGATTTTGGAGAAAATTGGACCAAATTAAATTTTCTTGACCGCCATATTGGATCCGCCATATTGAATTTTTTAAAAATAATTCGTTGGGTACAACCCCGAAAATTTCCCCATACCAATTCTGGAGAAAATCCGTCAAAATTAATTTTTTTTGGCAGCTATATTGTCAGCGCCATGTTGGATTTTGGTAAAAATTCAAATTACTAAGATTTAGTGTCAGATTTTTACTAAAATAATACAATTTTAAAAAGAGTTGAAAAAGTATTATTATTGCTTGCCGAATCGAATTAATTCTGTTATAATTTTGGGGAAATTCCACAAACCTTCGATTGATCACTTAATGCTCACCTAACTCTTTGATTTATCAAATATAAGATAGATTTGAGAGTGAGTAGTAACATATTTTTAAAATATTCTTGTACTTTTCGTTTGGCGGAACCTCATTGAGTAAACTACTAGCGATGTTTCTTTTACTGGAAGGCCGAAAAAAATAAATAATTTACCCTGATATTTTTTATGAACTATACATAAACTAAATGAGAAGGCATAATTTAGGGTTTTTTGCTTAATAACATTTTATTTGCTGCATATTTCAAATATCACAACGAAATATCCTTAATTATGTCATCAATTTATGGTTTATTTTTGATATTCTAAATACAGTGTTTCTATAGCAGTTAAAAGGTTTTTTTTTTTTCAATGGCCGTTTATTGACTTGACTGTTAATTTTTACTTAAATAACAGGTGTCACCTATTAAGTTAGATTTGATTTAGCAGTGGAAGATTTCCAAAACATGAAAAATTTTCCTATTTACTAAAAGTTATAAAAAATTGTTTTTGCCTCTGTCTAAATCATCAACAAAGATTAAAATAATAAATTTAGATTAACATATGTGAAGTAAATTTTTTTATACTATACTATTAAAGTAATTAAACCATATATATACGTGTTGCGTCAAAAACTTATTTATATAGAATTTCATAGTTTGGCTACAAAGAAAATTTATTATACACGGTGTCCAGTAAATATATGGTCAACTCTTGGCAGTGTATAAAAGGTGTTAAAATAATCCTAGTTTTTCATAAAATCTTGATTCTTAAGGTTCCTCATAACCGGTATATGAAGCACAAACTGGATACCCAGTGATTAACCTTTTCGAATTAAGCTTTTGAGCATAACTGTATATTTATATAACCAAAAACGATCCAGAAATTTAAGCTATAAATAACCTTTGAGATTATCAAGGAAGTCAGGGACGGAGTCGCAATTAAACTCGTAATCCCAACATTTTACAGGTATCTAAAAAAGGTAATCTACATTTATCTTGAGTTAACAGAATAAATTCTGGATGAGAATGCTGATAATCCTAACTATGTAGTTAAGCTCGCATATCAAATAGAAAGAACAAAATCGATTGTCAATGAAACTTTCCCAGAACAACTGCTTCATCTTCTTTATATTCAAAAAGTACTCGCAGTGTCTTCAGACGATTATCCTGCACGATTTAATAGCTG
Source organism: Diaprepes abbreviatus (assembly GCA_034092305.1). Taxonomy (NCBI): domain Eukaryota; kingdom Metazoa; phylum Arthropoda; class Insecta; order Coleoptera; family Curculionidae; genus Diaprepes; species Diaprepes abbreviatus. The sequence goes on from JASJET010000031.1 coordinate 20,088,464, forward strand.
AAGCCGATTTTTACAAAAATTTAGAGGAATTCCATGTTTTACTAGCACTGTTTTATTTATGGACGAAGCTGGTATCATATTAACGGAGTATGAGTATTTTTATTTAATTTTCGTAACTTCTGTAACAATCATGTCTCTTTTCGGATCCCATATTGTATTAACGGTTGTATTTACAGAATTTTGTTAATTTTTTCCCAGGGTCTCTTTCAACTACCTTTAGCGATATTAATTATTTTTCGATTTTAGCGAGACGCACCTCGCCACTATTCAGTATTTTTGTACTAATTTCCGAGAATTTGGACCCATCTATGTATTTACCCGGTTTATTCGATTAATTTTATCCTTCAGAAAACATGGAAATTCCTTTCCGTCGGGATTAATTTATTTTAAAAATTTTGGCATTATCAATTATTTGTGTAAAATCTAAGTTTTAACACAAATCAGGGGTTGGTGGTGAAGTCTCGCCAAAATTCCCTACTAGAATAAAAATTCTAGCCACCTCGTCGGGATGAAAGGGGAGTGAGTGAAGCTCAGAGTTAACGAAAATGTATTTAAGTTTTAATTTACCAAGGGAACACTTCTAAGGAATGAGCCAATTAGCAAGAGGTTATCAAGCAACGCTTATCCTTGACTCTCTTTTACTTATCCACTTTTCCTAACTTTCTTCACTTTTTTATGTACTGAATTCAGTTATTGTCCATAAGTCAAGTTTGTGGTTATTTTACTCTCTACTGTCACGTTCAGGATTTATTTGTAACGATCGGATTTTTCATAACTTTATAGCCAACACTGAGTTGACTATTAGTAGCAATGTCAAATCAGGTTATTTCTACTTTGTCACGTTTTGGTAATAATTTTAAAGTCAAGATGCGTAGGCTAAGTAACTCGTACGTGCCGCTAACCTCATGTTTTTATCGACGGTAATTTTGATATCAGTTTTGGTAATGTAAGACACGTGCACGATCTTTACTGTCAAAAAATGGTATGTTGTAAAAACAACCTAATTTAAGAACCACGAGCTGCCTAAACAATAGAACAAACAACGTGGCCTCTGAGAGCTCTGCTCGATCAGAAAAAGGATGAGTTGTCTCAAGGAAAGCAACCGGTAATGTCCTTAATTTCGCAGCTGAATTTTCGTTTTTATAGCAGTGGTGACGTCGCGCTTTGAAGATGAAGAAGCATCGATTCAAAGTGCCGCCACCGCTCCGTTTAATGTCTGGGTTTCCCCGTTTCAGCAACATGAAGATTTGGAATTTTAGCACTGTATGCCGTATTATTAAAATTAATTTATTTAATTTTTTTAGGGAGCTTGGGGACATATTAAATTTGAAATTTAATATTTTGTCGTAAAATAAACGTGTGTTCACGACACTGGCTAGTACAAGGAATGGCGTTATAAATTCTCATAATTTACATGTTTAGTATGACAAAAATCCCCATCTGGTAATTCCATTTAAAATCATGAAGTGAAAATTGTCAAAAAAAAAAATAGTTTTTCCGTGAACAATATTATTCTATAAGCCAAAAAAGTGTAAATAGGTTTTGCTGCTTTACGAAAAAATCATTTTCAAGGAAGTTATCGACATTTTAATGTTGAGTTTTAATGTTTGTAGAGCTTTGGCAATGAAAAAAAAAGTGAAAGTAATTTTTTATTGAAAATTGTGAATGTTTATGACTAATCGACGTAATTTAGTTTTCTCTTTTGATTAAGGTCATTTGAATCATACACTTTGCGTGCGTGCGTGTTTGCATGTGTATGTGTGTGTGTGTGTGTGTGTGTATGTTCTTTGTTTTGCACGGAAAAAAATTGATTGTCTTAAAAGTTTCCCTTGTATAAAAATAATATATTCCATTGATAAAGCCCCAACTGGAAATGACAAAAAACCAGACAAAAAAAGAAAAGATCTATAAACTATTTGCTAATGTTTCTGAACTAAAATATAAAATTAATATTTCCGTTTATTATCTTATGTGCATGTCGTTAACAAATATTATGTTAGTTCTTTAAATTTAAAAAATACAAAAATAATTCATCTTGAAATTATTCTTCTATTTATTTAAATAATAATATATTTTAATTCTCTTCCAAATTTTACATTGTTTCATTCAAGAGGTCATAAGATTATAATAAGTATTTACAAATTGGCAATATAGATAAAGGATGATATCTAACTGATTTTTTTTTGGAAATAACTTTAAATATGTTTGTCGTTGTACCTGAAGTACCTAAGTAATAAACAAGTAGTTAATTTAAAGTAACATTTGTGCTTCGCTTTGACATTAAAATGTTTTTCTTGTGGCTAATAATTATTCTAAATATTTCAACAGTAATGGTATGTAAGATAAATAGATATATTATTGGGAGGTACCCAAAATTTATTTCACTTTTCTTTTAAAACCGAAAGTACTTGATAATAAATTCTCGAGGTTTAAACTGGTGAAGCCCAAAAAACGTGAACTATTCTGTTTCAAGTCATACTATATTGAATTTGGAACTACAGGATTTTTGATTCAAAAACAGAGTATTGCGCAGCCCATTTTTTGACACACATTATTAAGCCTATGTAACTAGTGGTAAAGAGTTTATCGTAGCGTTAAGGCTTTACTTGCTTCTTCACAGCACTTTGACCGATAATATCCTTTGTACCTTATTCTGATCCAGAGGTCTTCAAACAACGATCCACGACACCAACAATCCGGCCCGCTATACAACAGTATACGTATACGTAATGAAACTAAATACTTTAACTGTAATTAAGGATTTGAGATTTATCCTAAAACGTCCTTGATACATGCCTATAAGTACCAACGGAAATTACGAACGGAACAGAGTCCACCTCTTCGGCATAGCTATTTCACTCACTGGCTAGTCCCAATACAAAAATTTGCCCATAATTCAAAACTACAATATGTTGGTATAATGAGTTAACTAATTCTTGGCCCTTGGGACTTAGTGAAGGAGTCAGTTTGACCCTTAGGCTAAAAAGTTTGGATTCCCTTGCTTTTCTCAGAGAACAGTGCTTAATGAAGAAATCTGTTATTACTCGAATATCCATTTTTGGAAGATCAAGGAATATATTTGAGTTCTTTGGCGACGGTTTTTTGTTTTTTGTTTTTTTCGCTTATCTGAACCAAGGGGACTCTTTTATGTGTTTTTTTTTGTATTTAATCAAGAAAAGAAGTTTATGCCCCTTCTTTCGCGAGGCAGATCGGCTCATCATTTTTTTTTTGGAGTATTCTGGCAGCCACATCAAAGTTATCCTGTTGTTCCTTGTCATTAGCTTGACAATTTGCCTACTCAAACTAATAAATAATGGGCCTGAGAGCAGTTAACGCTCTTTGAATAGCTGCCGAAATGTATATTTGGTCAGCACATATTGAAATTACATACATTCCTGTTTGGAGGATGAGTGTTTTCCAGAAATTTAGCAAGCATAATGCCTGGGCCTGATACTTACACTCCAGTACGATTTTTCATCTTAAAACCATCAGTAAATTATACCAATCATACCCTGGTGGAGGTAGTCACTCTCTGTTTGCTAAGTCACAATCACACTTCATAGTTATCTTCAAAGTCATTCCTGCTAGTTCTAGTACGGATTCTGTTGAACTTATAACCAGAACTTTCCTATGCTTAACACAGTTTCCAGGATTCTAATTTTTTATTTGGACAAGCATCGTTTCTTCTGCCCTCTTCCTATATTTCACATTACACATAAACACAAAATTCAGTATACCTATTTATTAACGAACTTATTTCAAAATGTATGTGGGTGTTCAGTCTGTAGACATATATGATAAGCCGGATTATATTTTGATTTCTAATATTGTAATCCAATATATTCTTATTCAAAATGTCATTTAAATTGCTGCCAAAATGAAGCAAGTAATCAGAGTAGTCAGATTATCATTTCAATAGTTTAAATTGCAAAAAACGCAGTTAGGCTTCAAAATAGCTAAATTTGACAATAATCCAAAAATTTAGTGCTATAAAATGGCCCTTTAATTTTTGATAATAAAACTATTAATAATACTTATTTCTCCATTATTTTTGGATTTTTGAAAAGGTTACTACGAGTACTAAAAATTTTCATATAAATTTGGTACTGCTCCCCTTAATAGGGATAAACATTACTTTAGTAGCCATTTTAAATCCCCCACATACCAAGGCTATTTGGGATAATATAAATAGTGCAATACATCAATTAGAAATAGATATAATAAAAATAATTGGTTATTTAGAATAAGCATATCCATTTTAAAGAAAAATATGTTATATAGTTTAATGAAGTATGTAAATGAAGACATTTAACACAGTAATCATTTCAACAATCATTTCTTGTAATATCCAGTCCTCGTCCTTCGTAGTAGTTTCTGCAAATATTATTAAACTTTCTTTAAAAACTTTACATGGTGGGACTCATTTTTAGTCGATCAGCCTCTAACTCTTTTAAGCTAGTGCGTACCAGTTCCATATTTCAATTACCGATTACGGAAAAAAAATCTCTTTAGGGAGATTCATGTCAAAATCATGGAATGTATCTTCTAAGTTCATCTCGTCTTGACCTTCTAAGGGCTATTGTAAGTTTGTTTTGTTGATTTTGGATGAAAATGATAATCCAACCTGACACTTATTCGAATTATGAGCTTTTTTCAGAAACACCTCTAGACTCGCTAAACAAATTGACTAGAAATTCAGACACGCTAATATGTGATCCCTTCTGTACCTGAAAGTATCCTAAATAAACGCAACACGTCATATAAACACCGCCGAAACTTTAAACTGGTGCTAGTGGAGGGAGCATTTGTTTTATAATTATCGCTCTTAGGCCCGCTAATCTCAAACAACCCCGTTTTATGATAATTAAATAGGTAGGTGATTAATACATTAAAAATTTTCAAATATCTTAAATATTTATTCGCTGATCTTTATAGTACACTTTTTTTGTTGAAGTATTAAGATATTTTAATAATTTGTTTATAATAGTTTAGCTTTACTCAACCTTTTAGTATTTGCAACCCAAATTTCTATATTGGTTTTATTCAGGCCCCCCTTTTTAACGTTTTTTTTTAATTAAAACTAAAGTTATTTCACAAATTTTTTTCTTTGGTCTCGTTACAAATTTACTTTCTCCGTACAAGTTATAAAATTAGCTCTCCTTTTTATTTCATCGCACCTCCTTAATTTTCAAGAAATTTTTATTTTAGTGCACATTAGCTGGTCCATTTTCAGCAGCTGAAATGAAAAATTGTACCTTAATCGAAACTTTTAATTAACTATTCATGTATACTTCTAATTACTTGAAGAGTCGCCCAAATCTAAAATAATATTTAAATAAACTCCTGAGACCTAACCACACTTTTACGGCTTTATTTGTTAGACCATATTCTACAAAAAAATAATGTTTTCTGTAGCTTGCAGACGATCTTTTAGTAGAAGTGCAGCAAGGAACCATAAGAGGGCATTTATTAACTTCACATGCAAATGTAACTTACAAGGCGTTCCAAGGAATTCCTTATGCAGAACCTCCAATTGGGCAACTTAGATTTCAGGTAAATATATTTCAACTGAAATATAAAATTGTAAACGTGAAAAAGTGACCTTTGGGCAGACAATTTCCAAAAAAAATAGGTATTTAATACGGAGTGACTCGTAAACGAAATAAATAATGTTTTGCAAATAAATTTTTAATTAATTTTAAAATAGTATCAGTTTTTGGTTTATAAAATTTTTCAGCTAGATATTAAAATTAGCAAATTGTTAAGAAAACTCATGGTCTGACTATCCTAAGCAATTTTCCTCAATTTCGATATCGAACAAATTGGCGAGCATGAAAACTTAATATATTAATTATTATCATCCTCTTTAAGAGGATTCAGTTAGGTTTTTTTTTTTAAATTAGTCAGTAACAAGAAAAGAGTTTAAATTCTACTGCAAAAGAGAAAATCTGAAAAAAAAATATTTAATTTCGACAAGTAGTGAACATAACCCGATTCGCTCGATCCCCCCACTCCTCGACCTTTACCTTGACCTTGCTTCACCCCTCTTTGGCCCCGCCCACATGTCCTTGTCATTGACCTTGAAAGTGCACGTGTGCTTTGGCCTTGTGTTCAAGGTTGTGTGTGTGACCTTGACCTTGCCCTTGGTCGAGACGACCTTGACTTTGTTGAAGGTCATCTTGGGTGTGTGACCTTGAAGTAGTTATTTGTGCATTGTAATAGTGTGGGATGATCTTGAAATGATTTCGACCTTGCAAATTGTTCTATAAATTGTGTGAGTCTACTTGCATTCATTCAGTGTGAAATGTCAGATACGGAACTATCTAAAGAAAAAATTATAGAGCAAGTCGGCAGAGTAATTTGTTTATATCAGAGTAATTTAAAAAGTTTGTGTGATTTTGAAGAGAAGGATCTAGCATTTTTTCCTCTCGAATATTTAAAAACTTGCGTTGATACGCTGAGTTTACGGCAAATTTGGGATAAGCTGCCAGCGTCATATCGGTGTAACAAGGAACTACAGTTAAGCTTACCCTGTTACATTCACTATGAACAAATATATCGTCATCATATAGATGGGCCACCACCAGCAATAAAAAAGTGTCGTGAATGTAAAAATGAGTGAATAATATGAATAGTGCTTTGCAAGAGACAGTAAAAAAATTGGGCGATGAGTTCACTGAAACGGCTAATAATTATTTCAATGATGCAATGAAAAGTCGAGCAGAATGGGCGTCGCGCTATTGTGATTTGGCTTATGAATATGAAAAGGCTGCGAATGCATGTCGTAAATATTGCAGCAAAACAATAAATTTACAAGACTTTGTTCGTGAGATAAAAAAGTTGGGGTTTAGTGACTGTTTGGAAAAACTGATTAGGTTCATTGCAGATCCGGTTGTGTTAGATGAAATTAGAGTGTAGGACTTAAGTTTAACGTAGTAGTAGTTAATATGGAAAGTTTAGTGCGAGAAATGTACGAGGAATTTCTAATTTCTGCAGCCTGTTCGGAATTTTACGCATATGAAATGCAAGATTCGGAGGCTCAGGACTTTAGTGTATTTTTTAAGTATATGGACCATGCCGAAGTGTGTCTTTTAGCTAGTATAGTTTGTAAGAATTTTCTTAGATATAAAAACAAACAATTATTATTGAACAAATTAAGGAAATTAGGTTTAGGTGATAATGTTAAACGCATAGAAGAATGGCAGAAAAAAATCAATGAATAAAGTACATAAAATGTAGTTATTTGTTTCATTATATTTTGTCCTTGAAGTTATCCTTATACCAATTTAAATGTGTGACGTCATTTGACCTTCAATACTCCTCCCACTATTTCTATCGTTAAGCTACCCCCACCATTGTTACAATTCGACCTTGAAACCCCGCTATAAAGGTTCGTGGGAGAAGAAGTGACTTCAAACAGTCGCAGATATCAGTGGCATAAACATCAAATATTGTGTTCGTGTGGTGTTCTGAAAGTGCTTTTATATTCACGGTAATTTTTGGATTTATATACCATTTTTTTCAATAATGAGTATTGCAAAAGAAACTCTAGATGAAATTAAAGAAATGTTTAGCAAAGATTTCGAGGTTTTAGAGAAAAAAAAGGTTACCGAAATGATTGTAGGCAAAGTGTATAAAATTGTAAAGATGGTTTCAATGACTACACGATTTGGTAAAACTCTTTTAGTGGCTTTACACGATGACGGTGATAATAGCACATTTGAGACTTTTTTACCAAAACGTGTGGCCGAAACACTATCTGACGATATTGTAGATATTATGAGTAAAACTAAAGATAAATACACTCTAACTTATTTGGGGCAGGGCACTAGAGTTTTTGGAAACAATACTCGAACATTATTACGTTTTGGCTCATTGGAGTAAATTGTATGTAAATTGTTTGAAAAAAAGGATGTAATTAAATTTAAAATATAGTTGCACATGTCAGAATACTTACGCGTGTTCATTATTTCTGTTAAAGATGTCTGCTGATGCGACGACGACGACGACGACCGCCAACGAATGTGTAGATAGATACATATTTTGGTTGGGGAGAGAATTAAGAAATAGGGCTCACGATATGTTAGATAGCGTAAATGATTGGTCGCATATTGATGTAACCAAAGATCAATATAAGAACGAGATCAGGGATACAATCAATTTTATGGCTGGGGCACACTTGTGCGACAAATTTTTATATGGTTCCATAGACATGGATACATTTTGTGCTGAAATGGTTGAAGAAGAATTAAAAGAATACCTCGTCAATATTCCACATTTACCAGGTGAGCTTGCTGCAAAATATGAATTGGTTTCTGCAACAGCAACAGCCCAAGACGTTGACGATCGAAATAGTGTCGGATGGGATAGAATTTTGAGCAACGAAAACGAAGACATGGAAAATTAATTTTTTATAATTTTTGTATTTGTGCAATTAAATAACTGTAAATAAATATCTGTTACAATCACAGTTTTATTTTATTTCTTTTATAAACATACCAACCCAGTAGATCATAGGCAGTGTTTCTTTTTCTCAGCTGAAATATTTAATATAAGTAGGGCAAATAAAAATAAAATAGTTTAGTAAAGATTGAAAATGAGTCGAGGAAACAACACAATTGATAAATTTGGTCGTCAGAAATATAATGAAAAATATCATATATTATCTGGGCCACAAGGGATTGGTTTTAAACTTACAGCGGATGGGCAGTATGATATGGGTGGAAAAATCATAACCAACTTAGGCGAACCTAAAGATGATGACGATGCTGTGACAAAACACTTTGTTAATAGAAAGTTTTACAATTTTGCAGTTGTAATATGTGACATATTTAACAAGGATGTCCTCCCCATGATATACAAAAATAATAGTGAGCTTAAAACAAAAATTGAAGTTATGCAGAAAATACTCTATCATCAGCCTTTAAATGACTCATTAAGCGCACTGTCGTACGACTCGACTTCAAAAAAAAATCTAAAAAAAGCAGGTTAAAGAATAGGAGAACGCACTCCGAGTGGCATAGCCTTGAAGATAACGTCGTAGTCGTCGGTGAATTGGACCTTCCCTCCAAGAATATTGAAATGTTATTTATGTGTATGATGTTTTATTGTCATTGTTTTTAATAATGAAGATTGAAATAAAAAACTTTATTTTACAATATATTGTTTATTTATTTTACATTTTAAATAAAAAATATAGTCATACAATATGTTATTTAAACAATATTAGCTTTATCTATCCAAGAGTTGAAGTGGTTGGGAAATCCTAGCCATTTGACAAATAATTGTTCGATGTGATTTTTCTTGCGTTGTCTAAGGACCTTTTCTACTAGATAAACGTCAGGACTGCTTGTTTTTTGTAGTTCTGATTCGTAAAAACACCCTCTTATAGGCTGACCTTCTAACGATTCCAACAAGTAAGTAGGTGGATTTGTAACGTTAACTTTTACAACTTTAAACAATTCGGTTGACCAAGAGGGCGTATATCCTTTCTCGAATAAGCTTTTGTACTTGCTAATACGCACAATGTCACCCATGGAAAACTTAAATTTTTTAGGTACAATTTTTAAATAATCATATGCTTTAATATGTGTTTTTTCTTGCACGTCTGCAGGTTTCATTCCAATGGTGCGATGTTTCGAATGGTTATAGGTTTTTGTTACTGCCGATAATATATGTATCCATTTGTAAGATCCTCTTGTCGAGAATTGTTTATATAAATTATTTTTTAAAGTCCTTATGACTCGCTCAACAATTGCAGCTTTCTTTGTGCTGTAAGTGGAATAATGATTTATATTATATTTTTTCATCAGGGCTTGAAAGTTTGTATTATAGAACTCCTTTCCTTGATCACTTTGCAGATTTGTTGGTGTATATGATGCCTCTTCAATGATGCTTTTCATCGCATTAGTAACTTCTATACCAGTCTTGTTTTTTATGGCTTTGGTATAGACAAATTTCGAGTAACAATTTATACAGACCAAAATATAACGATAACCATCGTTTTCATCAGCATACTGTTGCATTTCAGCCAAATCAATTTGCCACAAATCTCTGTATCCTTTTATTATCGTGCGCCGTCTTACAAAATTTTTTCTAGCCGTTCTATGTAGTTCATTAACAATCTTGATTTTTTCTAAACTGGGCTCCATATTATTAGTAATACTAAAGGTTTCAGATCGAAGGAAGAACTGAATAATATCATTAAATATTGAGCTTAATATATTATATCTTCTTCTCGTAATTCCTCTATGATTGACATAATTTCATTTTCGTGTCCAGTGTGACCGGCCATTTTGGAACTCCACAACAAACGTAAACGATCCACCAACTCTTTAGCTTTGTTCCAGTAGACATATTGAAATTTTTTCGAAGATAATTTCTTTTTTGTGGGTAACTGTAGTTTTTCCGAGAGATTTTTTCTTGTAATAGTACCACCTAATTTTGTGCCCATTATCAGAGGTTTAATAATTCGTAAATATTTGTTCCATCTGGTCTCCCGTAAACCATCACTTTTTTTAAAATTGTTGTAGACAGCACTCGTTGTTTCCAAAATTTCCTTGTACGTTGAAAGTACATTATCACTTAATTGTTGTTGTTCCTTGCCTACACTTGGGGGTGTTTTAAGAAATAACAAATCATAAAGTGCCGGTGATCCACCATATTCTGCAATATTTTTCCCTTTTTTGTATAAGACAATATTTCCATTTCGAAAACGCACCTCTAAATTACCAATAAAATTTTTGTTATGATCTGTTTTTGAACCAAAACGTACACCATATACAGTATCGTATAGAGATGGTTTCGAACGTAATCCTTTCAGGTGTGCGTTTAAAGTATCGGAAGTTGTGGTGTCAGCGGATGCGAGAGATGTATTAGTTGATGTCGAGGGTGTATCAAACACCGATTGGCTAATATCTTCTTTTGAAATGTGATGCTGCTGCTGCTGAATAGGTGTGGAGGTTTGAAAGGAATGTGTAGGTTGGGGAAAACCTGATATTTGAGTCGACTGCACTGATGTACTGAGACTATGTGGCTTTGTAGCTGGATAATGTTGTTGCTGTTGTTGTTGTTGTTGTTGTTGATGTTGTTGTTGCTGCTGCTGCTGACGTTGCTTAACCACATCAGATATAGTTGTCAACGGCTTAGAAATGGGTTCGTAAAACTTTTCCAATTCCACAACATTAAACTCTTTAGCCTCTTTAATTTGTTTAAATTTTTTTCTGACGGCATTGGTAGCTTCCACTAGTTTACGTTTTAAGTCGATCGCGTTATTCATGATGTTAACAAAGGACGTTTCAACAATCAAATGAGCGTTTTCTCTTATTATTACAGTAATATATAGCTATCAAATCCTTTACGGTATCTTCCCGATTTCACATCACTGTCTTTATCAATTACTAAAAATCCATACTTATTATCCCAACATTTTGAGCACATTTCTTGAAATTGAGTAAAAGTTAGATCCGGTGAAACGTGGTCGGAAAATATGTGTTTCATATTCAACTCATCTTGTTTAAACATAATAATAAAATTGGCGTTGTCTCGCACAAGCTGTTTAGGCACTCGCGAATATGTTTGCGCTAATTAAAAGGAGTCGATATTTTTATGACGTCCCATGCTAAAGTACGATCTTATAACATCTTGTTTTTCACATATAACATCATCAAAGATAAATATAGAGTTTGGTTTTGCATCGGACGGTTCCACAATATTACTGGAATCACTAAAGGCATAGTATCCTAAACCTTTGATGGGCGCTAAAATTTTCCTTAAATACTCATATTTCGGTTGATACAGAGATTTCGAGTAAATATAGACATTTTCGAAACGTAGCCCAAGGGGGTGTGTAAGCAGCGAAATCATGACATTAGTTTTTCCACAATTGGATGGACCAATTAACAGGCCGCGAATAGAGGAAGGAAGTAGAGGACCGTGTCTCTTCATTATCTTCTTTTCAAATCCAAGTCCGACTTTTTCATCGAGATTGTCAATAGGAAGTTTTTGTTTAAGATCGATAACGCGCATCTTAGGAAAATTTGATATTTTATAGGCAATTTTTCACAAAAACTGTCATTCAGATGCCGAGCGTCAAACGAAGTGGACGGTCTCACGTTTCCAACAAAACTGGATACGGTATTGTGAATTCGTTAATAAATAAATTACCATTCGAGGTACACATTCCTGGTTATCAATATTGCGGACCCGGAACAAAAGTAATAAAACGTGTAACAAGAGGTGATCCAGGCATTAATCCTTTGGATGCCGCATGCAAAAAACACGATTTAGCCTATTTACATAATAAAGACAACATAAGTGCGAGACATCGAGCGGATTACGAGCTCGAACAAAGTGCTTGGAATAGAGTAAAATCGAAAGATTCCAGTTTAGGTGAAAAAACAGCAGCTTGGTTAGTTACAAACATTATGAAAGGAAAACAGCGTTTTGGTATGGGTGTACCATCATCATTATCAACAAAAAAAACATCTAGTAAAGGCACGCGTCATACAAAAAGGAAAGGTGTTAATAAAAATCGACATGTTCGGAAAGCCAGTTTCGGAACAGCTATTCGACAAGCAGTTCGAAGGGAATTATTAAAAGCCGGAAGTAAAAATGTGTTGGAAAAAAATGTCATGAATGCATCTAAAATAGCTCTGTCGGCAGCACGTAGATCGGTAAAAGCGGCAGGTGGCAAAAGGAAGGTTCGTACACCGAGAATAATACCGATTCCTAAAACTGGTGGAATATTACCATTAATACCAATTTTTGCCGGGTTATCAGCTTTGGGTTCATTAGCCGGTGGGGCAGCGGGAATTGTGCGCGCCATAAAAGCAGTAAAAAAAAGCAGCGAAGATAAAACCGGTGCCGGCCTGTATTTAAAATCGAAAGGAAATGGTTTGTTTCTAAAGCCATATCGTAAAGGTATGGGATTATTTTTAAATCGTAGATCAAAAAACTAATTGAATCCCTACCTCGAAGACCACTATCTAACATCGATATAGAAAAATATGCCAAAAAGAAAAGAATAGGACACTTTCGAGGCGTTTATATGAGGGATTTATTACCTAGACAAGGTCCTCGACGTTACGAAGCAGCAATAGTGAATTTGGATAGTACGCGTGGTGCAGGGACTCATTGGGTAGCTTATAGAAAAAATAATTCTAAAGTAACATATTATGACAGCTTCGGCGATTTACCCCCACCGATCGAATTGGTACGATATCTACAAACGGGATCGGAACCATCAAAAATTATTTACTATACATACGATCGTCAGCAGGATTTTGGAACAGTCTGGTGTGGACATTTGTGCTTAAAGTTTCTTGTCGAATCATCAGCGTAAAAGATGTCATCATCATCATCGTCACCATTAACACCGCAAATGGATCGCAATAACTATACTAAAATGTTGCAATCACTGAAAGCATTTCATCTAGCCGGTGGATTAAGGAAAATGACCGTGAAACAGTTAGAAAACATGCCCAAGGAAGTAATGATTGCATTAGCCCCAAATGAAATTCCATTCGTTTGGGAAAAGTTGCCCGAGCACCTTAAAAGCGATATCGATATATTAAAATATCAGTGCGGTTGCAAACATTATTTCAGCAGCAGCAGCAATTTAAACGAGGTTATGACTGATGAGGATTTTACGGCTAGAAAAATATTTTGTTGTTATTGCAAAATCAGCGATGTGCGCATAAAAGCAGAAAATAGCATAAAAACATCACTATCTAATGCAGTGAGAAAAGGTGTGAAGATGAATCTTTTTAAATGTTGCCGCTAAGAATAAAACCGAGATGTGTGATGTTTTAATGGTTAGTCATGTCTTATACGTTCACACTAACAGGACACTCGAGCGTCTTAAGCGCCGATTTTTATCCACCAGTCGAATTAAATAGAGAAAACAAATATGGTCTGGCATTGCTGGGATTTTACACATACAATTCAATTTTTAATGTGGACGAAAGCAACAATAAGTTTGCCTACATGAAGGAGGGTTACACCACCGAGCCGATACAATTGCAGATTCCACCTGGGGCCTATGAAATAGATGAGATAGGTAAAGCTATGTCGGAGGCTTTGAGGATTTCAACTGAAGAAAAGAACGATGGAATCTTTTACTTGGTCGCTAATAATAATACGCTGAAATGTGAACTGAAATCCCAATATATTATAGATTTCCGGGGAGAGGCGAGTATCGGTAAAATGTTAGGATTTAATCATACAGTGTTAAAAAGAGACAAAAAGCACGAATCAACCGAGATGGTGGAAATAATGAAAGTACGCATCATACGCGTAGATTGTAATATAATTTCCGGAGCATATATGAATTCGGTGGAAGGTCATACCTTGTTCGAATTCGATATCGACGTGGAGCCCGGTTACAAAATCAGTGAAGAACCACAAAATAATATTTATATGCCGTTAATGCCGGCAGGACGTCAGTTTATCGACAACATTACTCTTCGCATCTTGGACGATAGCGGTGATCTAATCAATTTTCAAGGCGAGAAAATAATCGTGAAATTGGAACTGAAGAAACTTTCATAAAAATGGGTTTTTGCTTCAATCGTCAATTGTGTGTGCTGTCGACTAAGATGGGGGAACCGCCGAAACATAATAAAAGTAAAAGAAGAGTTAACGTCAAGGTTAGTCGTCGTCCAGACGTTAGATCACAAACATCTCAACAGTTATCTGCCGAAGACTATAAATTTTTAAAATCAATCGGTCTTAAAGTCCGAAAATGTTTTCCACCACCAGCGATAAAATAGAGGTTTTCTCCGAGCCCATCTTGGACAATTCCATTATTAGTCTAGAAGAGCATACGTATAAACCATACGGATCTCCATCATTCAACAATTCGGATGAAGTCCGTATCCCCATTAATTTTCAAGATATTATACTGGATATCGCCGAAAGTTACATATATATCGAAGGAAAATTTAAACCCATAGACGCAACGAAAAGATGTTTTTTATCAAATAATGCCCTCGCATTTTTGTTCGATGAAATTCGCTACGAGATGGGAGGTGAGCAGGTCGCCGTGGTTCGTAAACCTGGAGTTACGACGACATTAAAAACCATGGTTTCATTCGGAAGTTTGCAACAAAGATCTCTCATGACGTGCGGATGGGGTCTCGACGAAGCAAACCAAGATATCGTAGACACGGCAAGTAACGTATTCTCCGGGAAATTACCCTTAAAATATCTTATGGGATTCGCCGAAGATTACGCAAAAGGTGTTTTCAACGTAAAACAAGAGCTTATTATGATTATAGCTCGCACTTTTACAAATTGTTACGTCGGCGAAGTAGAGGCAGAAATTAGTATCGACAAAATGGAATGGAAAATTCGTCACATCATTCCAGACGACAAGCAAAAATTGAAAATACTGTCTCGCATTAATAAAGGAGGAAACAATGCCAGTATTCAAATGGCATATCGTAAATGGGATCTGTACGAATTACCAGCTTTAAGGCAAACATCTTCCGACGTGTGGGCCTTGAGAACGAGTACAAGTCTGGAAAGACCGCGCTATATAATCGTCGGGTTTCAAGACAGCAATAATTGCGACAAGAAAGAAAAAAACGCAACCCAGTTTACCCACGCCGACGTATGCGACATTAGACTGTATCTGAATTCAACCGTTTATCCATATGAAAGATGGAATTTAGATTTCGCCAAGAAACTGTACGCAGCAGCCTATTACAATTACGAAAACTTCCAAAGCAGCTACTACGGGCGCGAGATAAACGATCCGATGATAACGTTCGCGGAATATATGAAAAACCCCGTTTTTATTATCAATTGCAGTCATCAACCAGAGGCGATTAACTCATCGACAGTGGATGTAAAATTGGAGTTCCAAACGAGAAAGAATAAATTCCCCAAAGACACTAAAGTGTACGCATTAGTTATTCACGACTCATTTTTTAGTTATAATGTATTAAACGGTTCGGTGACCAATAAATCTATATTTTAATGTATCTATTATATGTAACACAAAATAATGTTCTTGAATCAATAAATTTGTAATGAGTGAAGTAGTAGTTTTATATTTATTTGAAACCCAACCAAAAAAAAAGCTGGCGGAAAAGCCCGCTCTTTAAGAAAAGAGTACGGGAATTTAGAAAATGGTGGTTTATTAAGTGGAAAAAAGAGCTTAAATAACACAAGAAAAAATTTTTAAGGCAAAATATGAAAACAACGATTTAGAAAATTTGTAGGAAAGTAACGGCTAGGAATAGGGAAAAAAGTTATAAGAAAAAATTATAGAGGAAATCGAGTACTATAAGCAAGCATTTTTCTCGATAGTAAAAACGTAAAAAAAAAATTTTTCAAAAAAAAATTGAAAAATGGTGAATGCGCGCCAAAGTTGAAGTTTTGGAGCAAAATGATATTAGGAAATTAGAAAGAGAATTTTTTTCTACATATGGTACTACTTTTCAAAATTCGGAAAGATGAAATTTTAAGAAAAGGGTTATAGTAAGTTACTAATTTGGATTTTTTAAAGCGCTGTAGCTCGGGAACCGTTCAAGATAGAAAAAAAATAAAAGCACTTTGATAGCCCAAAATTTTGAGGAGAATGCGATGGTGTAAAAAAAATTATAACTTTTTTTTTTTTTGAAAATGCTGAATACGCGCTAAAGTTGAAGATTTAGAGAAAAACGGTATTGGGAAATTAAAGAGAGAATTTTTTTCTAGTCCTGAAAATAATTAAAATATATGCATAATTTGCATTTTTTGTAAATATGTAGCAAAGTAATGGTTAGAAATATCAAAAAAATTTATTTGAAAAAAATGTAGAGAAAGTCTAGTACTATATGCTAGAAAAGTGGAGGGGGGTAGTTTGTGTCCATAACAGAGATACGGTGAGTTATAAAATCATATTATTCTCAAACTTATATAATGCATATATGCACTCCACCTTACCCCCTCCAACTTTTTGAATGTATATAGAGGCCGGTATTAGAATTATTTCATCATTACACATTCGATCGGCAAGATGGAAGATATACCAAAAAGGATCATTGGCATTGTCAGGCCATTCGTGCCCGGCAAAATATGCAAGTGTGAGGAGTGCGGGGGTATCGCACCAGGAGCGGCACCTTCGGCACCGCCTGCAACGCCGACACCACCAGCGACGACGACGGTGCCGCCAATGAGAAGACCAAGGGCTGCACCTAGGTCGGTGTTAATATCGTTGGGTATTACTCCACGGTAGGCACCCCACCCTCCCCCCAGGCCCTTTTAGGGCCACAAAAACGGTCCTTTTCAGGACCACATTATATTTTGATCGTAGTTTAGTAATCGTCACTTATGGGGCGAGATATTCTTTTAACGACGATTTGTCTCGTAGCTTAAGTGCCAAGTTATATGCTTGAGAACCTATGAAAATGTTAACAGTTCAAACAAGGTTTCTATTATTTTTTTTTGTAATGTATTCTTCACAAAATATTAAGAATAAGTCTTATTGTCTAAACAAATCTAATTCCTTATTTAAAGTTTTTGAAAAAATCAATAATTCTATAAGCTCTCACCAATACATAACATTTAGAATCCGTTGGTGGGGTGGGGGTAGTTCTATATATATGAGACTGGGCCAGTTACACAGTCATATATTCATCAACCCTCATACGATGAACATGGAGGAAGAAAGACCCGCCCGCCGAGGCTCATCCATCTTTAGTGATGACACCGTAGCCGACAACGTTGGAGACCTGCAAGTCTTCGACGACGACGACGAGGTGGATTTTGAAATTGACGTCCTACGTTGGGACGACTTGAATGAGCCGATTCCGCTAGTATATGACCATGATCCGGGTCTAGTGGAATTAGACGATGCGGGCGATTGGGTCTTACAAAGACTCGAAACTCCGTCGCCGCAGCCAGAGCCGGACTCGACGGAAGATGCGGTGCTGGAAATTCCAGCATCACCAACACCCGACGACCCACAAGGCCCCTGCGATTCGTCAAGCTGGTGGTCGACCAGCGAGGATGGGGCACCATAAGCCCCACACTCTCCCTGGCCCTTTTTAAGGGCACACAACAACGGTCCTTTTCAGGACCACAAAATACTTTGATCGTAGTTTTAGTACATATTAGTACTTTGTTACTAATATTGTATGTATAGAATATACAATATTAGATACAAAGTATTAAAACTTTAAGTGCTGGTGGAACCCAGCTAAATCGTTCGTTCGTATTTGAGACCACAAACAACTTTTGGTCTCAATACGTAATACGACATTTGTTTTCACCCCCCACCATTAATTTGTCTCTATATATACGACCGCCAATACTTATTACAATCATTTTAGTTCAACATGTCAGCGACTCAACAACAACAACAACAACAACCCATCCAATGCCCTGTGGTAGATTCTGCCACAGAGAATTGTTTGGAGTGGGAGCCGAACGATCCTAGATGGGATGAACTTTGGCGGTTCATCATCGCATATACAGAGGACAACACCACCACCCCCGCTGATGATGACGGGCCGTGCGACTCCACAACTCAATAAAAGAGTCGCATGTTTTACAACCAAACTGTCCTTTTCAGGACCACAAAATAATTTGATCGTAGTTTTAGTTGGTTATAATACTTTGTAACCAATATTTTATGTTTTTTTTCATAAAAACATACAATATTGAAATACAAAGTATTAGAAGTTCTGGCGACAGAACCTTAACTTCATAAACCGAACCATGTTTTAGCATACTTGTAAATATTATCAGAAAATATTTACAACTATTGCTATTGCGTAGTTTTAGTGGATTATTCACTCTTTTTTTTTTTATTACCTAATATTATGTGGGACAGGGCCTATATGAAATAACACACAAAAATAAATTTTCAAGTCATTTTTATTCTCATTATAAAATATAAAAAATTTGATCAAACACTTTTTTATTAACTACAATATATATATATATATATATATATATATATATATATATATATATATATATATATATATATATATATATATATATATATATATATTTACAAACTTAATACTATAAATTAAAAGCTAATATCTACAACTACCTAACACCTACTACATAATTTATTAAAGTCCTCTAATTGTCTTTTTAACCGCGCAGATTTCACCTTTTTTATCTCTAATTGTTTTTCAAGTTCTATAATGTCACTGTCACACTCGTCCACTTCTTTCACTAAGCGTTTTTTCATTTCGTAAATGTCTGTCAATTTGGTCTTCTGAGAGTTGGTGAAGTCTTCGACCCACTCCGGTTGTGATGGCTCGGAAGAAGACGCGGTTTTATTTGGTGAAGACGATGACGACGACGACGACGACGACGAAGCAGCGGAAACTTCATCGCCTTCAAAACAACGCTTAAACCGCTTCTTCATGGGTTTCCGGCACCCCAATATCGGCGACAGTGGCGCTGGCGCTGGGGAAGACTTCACCTCCGACACTATTTCATTCTCTACGCTGGCCGGTTTTGGTGGCGTTGGTGGTGTTGGTCCATCGGGGCCTTCTATGACTTCCACTTCTACTGACAATGGCTCTTTTGGTGCTGTTTTTAGGAAGTCGGGTAATGGAACAGGGGTGGAGGGACGCTTAAAGTTAAACTTTTTCTTCTTCCCTTGTCCCACACCTTTAATCGCCGAATAAAATGTTTTTTTATCGGCGATTTCCGACTTCCGCATAGTCAAGAGCTTTTTCAGTTTCGAAGCTTTCGGAGAAGATTCCCTAGGCCGCGATGCTTTTCGCACAACCACATCACTAATCACATTTATCTTTGGCTCCTTCTCCTCCGTCCAGCATTCCAGGAATTGCGCTGCCGACTGAACTAACTCTTCGTCGCGACCATCGTTGAGGGCTCGGTCTTCGGCATCTTCATGCTCCACGCCATTCCAGTTCTCGAACACCCCCGGACTTAACACTTCCAAACCACTCATGTTATCCAGCATGCCTTGCTGTGAACCGCAGCTCACGTCAAGAGCATCTAAAAGAGACCGTACACTAGACATTTTCGATATTCAAACTCACACAATTAACTTTTTCTTAGCACTGTACTGTTTGCTGTTCTGACGAACTGTGAAGAGCTCTAGCCAGCAAGTCTGCTTTTATGCCCATTTCCCCCACTACACCGCCTTTATTCCTTTTGTTCGATGCATTAAGTATAATATTTAAACTTGTCAGATGCAAGGCCAAGGCCAAGGCCGACGTAACCGGCAATACCAGGGTCGTTTTCAGGGCTGTAATTTTCATGGATTTTTTTTTGTCCCTGTCAAGGTTATTTTAAAGAAGCATATAAATATAGTACTAAACTTGTTAGATGCGAGGCCAAGGCCAAGGTCAAAGTACCCGTCAATGTCAGGGTCGTTTTCGAGGTTGTAATTTTCAAGGATTTTTTTTGGTCCTGTCAAGGTTATTTTAAAAAGTAATACATAATTAGAGTACCGCGATTGAAAAGTACAACATATTCAAACATCATGTTGCCAACCGATGAACAACCTAGTGAAGCAGCCAAAACATACAGTCATATACCAAAAGCTTTTTATTTAACTTGTCATCATTGTAAAAGACTAGGTATCTGCTGGCGAAATGATCTTACGTACGACTTCAACTACATTGACCTTTTCAGGGTTAAATTTGTACAATGCGGCTTTTGTGGACTAGTTTACTACCAGTTCAAGGACATTAATGAACGTGCCATCCAGAGAAGAAATTGGGTCATAGAAGAAGCTTACCTGTACAGAAGAAATTAACATGTATTTTATTTCTTAATTTTTAATTTTTTTGTTTGTTATTTTTTTTATTTTTTTTAATAATAAAAAGTAAACTCAATCTTTTGTTATATTTTAATTTTTTTTTCAATAAAACAATAGTAAAATGAATCTGTATGTGTATTTATTAAACATCACCTAAAATACGTTTTGCAATCCATATTTTTCTGCAGAGTCCGTTTATTAATGAAATAGAACCATATATTAGGGTGAAATCTAATGGTTTCAAATCAGTCTCACATAACAATGTCAGAAGTAAACACTATTGATAAGTTCGGTCGCAAAAGAAAATTTAAGGATTTTAACTTTATGCGAGGTCCTTCAGGAATAGGTTTTAAACTTACACCTAATGGAGATTACGACATGGGAAGCAAAAGATTGTGCTATTTAGCAGAACCTCTTGAAGGAGACGATGCGACCACACGAAATTATGTTGATAATAACCTTGCTCAGTGTGTGCAAGATACGCAGAAAGCTTTACATGACTCAACAATTGTTATTAAAGATATATTCAGAAACCAACTTGAAGGTTACGTACGCAAGAAATTAATTGAAACCGGTCAAGAACTTAGAGGATACATTGATGATACTGTTATTGCAATATATGAACTTAGGCAAGACGAACTGCGTGATGAACTTAACTCTAGAATGTTGAAAATTGAAAAGACTATGGAGGATCTTGTCAGCAAACCTGTTTCACATTAAACATTTACTCGTAGACCTGTGCGTTTAATTTACTATTAGACAAATTTTTCAACAATAACTTTTACAGTTTGTTATTTGTCGACACTTCATTATATTTATAATTTTAAAATAAAGGTTCAATAAAAAAGCAATCAAGTAATGAATACATGTTTTTTATTTAAAAAAAAAAAAAAATTACAATACTATCGTTACATATTAATGTTGTATGTTTAATAGAAATAATAAAAACAATACAAATAATGAAATATGGATTTTCCAGATTACGTGCTGTCCTGACTTAGAAATGATTCCAACACGGTGACTAAATTTGCTAAGTTTTCTTCCGGGTCTGTTTTGTAAAAATCTATGTCTGCATGCCCCCAAGGTAGAGTTTTGGTTGAACTGGGAATTACATAACGTTTATCATCGCTATGTGACAATGCTACTTTATTTATTATGTTGGTATAAATGTTATGTAATTCACTTCTAAATGTCTTCATCTTTCTTAATATCAAACCACCCCGTTCAACAATTCTTTGGTAGTCTTCCTGATGAAGGTCTTTCTCGATAACACATTTTTTGATACCTTTGGCTTTTTTTAATTCATTATTAATGGACTTTACATAATAAGCCTTCGCGCCGGTACCATAAAAACTTATTATCGGATCACCAGGAAACTCATCTTTCATTCTACCAACTACAGAATTACTTTTAATTATGTTGAAATTATTAATTTCGGGGTAATTTGATGTATCGAATTTTTCGGGGTTTTCTGATATAGTTTGATAAAAGTTTTCCGTATACACTTTTAATATAAGCGAGTCAGTATCGGTGTAAAGTAACGAAGCATCATCGCCAAACTTGGATTTAATAAAATTATAATAAAAATCGTATATTACAGTCTTTGATATATCTAATATGGAAAAACCGATATAAATTGGTTTATTGTACAATATTTTAACTTTATTCATATGTATAGCAACAAAGTTCTCGGTAAATATCGAGCTACTATTGAAATTGGGGCGGGATATTAGTGCTCTAGCTCCATTTCTGCCTACGCTGTTCTCCCAATGTGTTACTAATTTTATATCCTTTCGATTTTCCACATTTTCCATAGTTTTACCAAATATCGCGTTATTTTTTAATTTAAAAGTGTCCTTCGCAAATTTTGTGGTGGCCTTGTTACGTAAATTGGTATTAAAATCAATATACGATTTTAGCCATTTTGATTGCTCAAACTGTAATACTCGATGGGTTTGCATTACCACTAAGCCGTTGGCGATGGCTTGTTTTAAAGTTCTATAGTGTACAATGTATTTTTTTTTATCTTGTAAATTAGGAATTAATTTCGGTAATTTAGCGTTTTCTGTTGGCGGTATGATATTTTCTACTAGAAATGGAAGATCAGAATGTGCATCATGCAACTCAGTCGGATAATGCACATCCACTTCCAAAACGTAGCCATGTAAACTATCATCACCAACAGCCATAATATTTAAATCCAGAATTTCGCGCTCGCTTAACCATCGAAAACCACCATATGGTAATGCTTGTGACATACTATGACCATATAGATTTGTAGCATCAAGGTATGTTATAAATGAAGAAGGTTTTGTTGGGTCATAGTCTGGTAAAAAAATATTATTAGCGATGTGCTTCCTTTCTGTACACTGGCTTATGCCGCCGCGTATACCTTTCTTAAAAAAATGTATCATGTCTATATCAGTTAAGAGCTCTAACTCTACCTTAGTCATACGTAGCATACAATCAAATGATAAACTTGGAAGGGTATAGTAATGTGCTGGATCAAGTTTATCGAATTTTAAACAATTATTCCGAAATTGCTCAAAAACATCACACAATAGCAACACATCTGATTTTAAATACACGTCCGAATAGTCCCCCAAAGTTTTACACCCAAACAAGCGCCATACTTCTTTTGCTCTTCTATAGCTTTCATCGCTAATATGTTCTTCCCGTAAATTATCATAAAATTCATCTTTACTTGGAAGACATGTATTTTCCATTTTTTCTATAGAGTCAATAAAGCTATAGGGAAAAACACCCTTTTGACGCATCAAATTAAATTGGTTGATATTTGAAAAATGTTTCCGCGTTTCAATAAAATCGTCGTCGTTTAAACCGCTGCCTAAATTTTCCAAAGACGTTGACAGAAATTTAAAACTATCAATAAATCGCAACTTTAAATATTTCCTCTTGACTTTTCCACATTTACTATCAAAATAATCGTGCACATAAATGCTTTTGGTAAATGATATGTACTTTTCCTTACTTTGAGCCAAAACACCAATTTTATCCCCATATTTACATAACTCTTTTATAAATAAATGGCTGTCGTAGCCGCTTAAGTTATGAAATATGATAGGGATAAAAGAGGGTAATTTATAATTTAAATTACAAACGGAATGTGCAGCACCAAATCTTTTTGCACCAGTTATGTGACAGTGGTCTCGTACTTTAATCTCACCCTCTTCAAAAGGGCCTTCACATATACCACATATTTTAGCATCATTAAACTCCCTTTTTTCTTCAGGCGTTAACGGTTTCATAGGCTTAATGTCTTTTAAATATGTGTTGTATAGAGCCCTTAAATCACACTCGATACGATCCACAAAGACTTGAGCTGCATTATTCCCCCGAAATAGCTCAAATTTCGAAAGTGAGTCGTCAAAAGAGCATTTAATTAAATAAGCAAAAGAATATGGTTCATGTTTAAAACTTTTTACAGTGTAAGAATTTTGTGGGTTTGGTTGTACCGTTTCAACGGGTTTTAAAACAGATTCGAAATCTGCATAAACCACGAATGGAACGCGCATTTGCTTTTCTATACCCTCGAATTTTAAAATATTTTCCGGCACACTCTTTCCAAATTTATCGATTTTTAAATCCACTGAGGGTGTTTGCGTGAAAATGTGGTTACAATCGTAGCTTTGATGTAAAGTTAAAGCTGACGGTGTACTAAAATAAATGAGGCAACCATCACAGAAATATATTTTATGTTGTTGACAACTAATTTGACTTGAAACTAAACGTGATAAATCCCGAATCCAACAATAATGACTCTTTGAACAAGTCGTATCACAAAAATGTTCACCGCCATCTTTACTACTACAGTCTTTTGTAATTAACAATAAATTTACATGCCTATCCAACTTTTTTGACGCATACCTCAGTGGACCAATAACTTCATGTATTACTTCATTATTTTCATATTTAGATTCCAGACCGTATACGTTAATTGATATGTTGTTCATTTCCTCAAATTTTTTAATGTCACGTAATTTTACTGGAAAATCCATACCTGTTACATTTAGCACTCTAGAAAAATGGGGGTAGGATGTCTTCTGTGAAGGCTCTGCTGTTGGAGGAAACAATGCTGATGTTACAGCCCACGCAAAGCAAAATTCGTCCTGGTTAATCACATTGACGACAGCTCCTTTCTTTTCAATAGAACACGGCAACTTGATGTATGATGAGCCACCCATAGGCATATACTTGTTGATACTAACTTCCAAGTATAAAATTCGCACAAGAGCCCATCCTATAACAAGAAAAATAATATATAAAAATCAGTTTAATATATCGGGTTTTGATTTTTCCATACCTGAATCTTTCTCCTGGAACTCTGTCGCCTGCGTTTTTATTAATTCGGTGAAAGAATGGTAAACGGCATCCAAATCACTTTCTACACTAATTATTTGATTAGCAGTGTTGAAGGATTTTTCACTGAATATTTCTTGTGATGGAAGCATGTACTCGCCAACAGCTGTCATGTTAACTTTTAAAGCATGATGCACACGCAATAAATTATTAACAAGTTCCACCACCTTGGATTTAATGTCTGCAAAGAACATTACGTAATCGGAATGCTCCATATCACTGCTAACCCGATAGGTTGCAATTCTCCTTTTGAAGGCACATTCAACGAGTTGCACACCATGACATACCGGCAAACATGAATTATTTTTATGTTGTTGTGTTCGTTTATGCACCGACATATGATTTATTGGAACATCTACATTACATGTGGCGCAATTAATTAGCGGAATCGTCGATGTATACTCTTCAATTCGGAGCCGTTTTCCTTCAGGCACTTCATTAAATCTCGCCGCACACGATTCTCTTTGATGACGTCTCATATTATAAATATTAGTAAACTTAGAACCGCAATTTTCACAAACATATGCCATGATTTGTCAAATATTAACACATGTACTACCTATACAAGTCAGAGCCAACTGATGAATGAAACTGCCCCATACCTTATATAAAACCATTCAAGGTCACCCCCAACCACGTAACATATCTTCAAGGTCACACACCCAAGATGACCTTCAACAAAGTCAAGGTCGTCTCGACCAAGGTCAAGGTCAAGGTCACACACACAACCTTGAACACAAGGCCAAGGCCAAAGCACACGTGCACTTTCAAGGTCAATGGCAAGGACATGTGGGCGGGGCCAAAGAGGGGTGAAGCAAGGTCAAGGTCAAGGTCGAGGAGTGGGGGGATCGAGAGAATCGGGTTATGTTCACTACTTCGACATCCTACCTTCCACTGCCAACATCATAAACAAATTAATTTCTAATATAATGTAAATAAGGTTTGAACGTCTAAGAATATGCTTATATAAATTATTTATTTTATTTTAGGCTCCTCGACCTCCAATATCTTGGCAAGGAATACGTAATACCACCAAAAATGCCAATATCTGCTATGAAGTTACTACAGATTCTCCCGACGAAAGTGAAGATTGTCTATATCTCAATGTTTTTACTCCAATTTATAGCAAAGTAAGGATTTAACTATAAGTAGATAAGCAACATTTGTGAATTGAATAGTTAGTTCAGTCTATTGCATGTTGCATTAGCAGAAATGGTGAACACTGTTCATGATTTGCGTTGAAACATATTTTACAGTCTTCAATAATTTTTTATTAAATGACAAGTACCTTCAGCAGTCTAAATTTTGTATGTTCAGTGAAAAAATTACGAAATAAAGTAATTGTTAAAATCTTCCACTTTAATAACTTAAAAAAACTATTAATATCGAAAACGATTCTCTTTTTATCCAAATTGTTTTGCCCATAATTCTATTACAAGCTTTTTTTTGTTTTAATGTGTTGAATAAATAAATATATAAAAATCCAGGACGTTTCTAATAAAGAGTACAAACGATTTAGCTTAGCGGAGCTCCCATAATTAGCCAAGGTAATTGTTTATAGACATTTACACAATTAAATTGTAAATAACAATAAACAGGATTTAAGACTCGTACCCTCGAAAAATATAACATATTTCATACACTTATATATAATTTAGAAAGCAATACAATATATAAGTGAATTTCATAAGATATATTTTGCATATGACTTGGATAAAACGCGCAAGTGTGCTATCTGTACGTTTATACGTGAACTCATCAAGGTTTCACCACAAGTTCTGGTAAGGAAAGTGTTTTACTTCCTCGACTTAACATTTCTAGATTATTATTACACAAAATCAAAAAGGTATTCACTTCTTCTGTTAATATAATTGACATTTCATGACGTGAGTTGATGTCCATTCCGAAGAAAGCTTGAAGGTTTGAAAGCTTACAGTTACCAGTTACTCCAATTCCAATGATGAAGGTGATCTGGATGAGTCATATGGAGGTTAACTGAAGCTATGATTGTTAACTTTTGCGTTCATGCTACCTGGTAATTCAGCCTCATGATCACTTGATCCTTAAAAAGAGTTTAAATTCATGTAGTGTTCAATTCATTCGAGATTTATCCTAGCTACATGTCTCGTTTATTCCCACCCTTTTTCCACTCAGAAGGTATGCTGGTCAAGGCCCATTTTACCTTGTCTTGGCGAGCTCCTTCAACTATTCGTCATCGAAGATGAGGATGAGGGTCAATCCCTTCTTCTCCATTAGAATATTCAGTATTCTTCATTCTTCTGCTTTTAGCCCCATATTTTCGATTTTCAGGAATAAATTCCCCGGTCTGTTGATATGTATCCGTGAACAGTGACCTTTCCAAGGCTGGTTGGTGTTTTCCCAGTGGATGTACTGAATATTACCTGAGTTGGCCCGCCAGAATTGTTTTTTTAGTATCCTTCTGCATCGGAAATGCGGGCTGGATTCAGAGCGAGACTGTTTATTGGCAGCATTTAAATCTCCTGCTGCTGTTTCTAGGTAATTTGAATTTCCGGTTCTTGTATCTGGGACTTTTATTTCTACAGATCTCGTGGAAGGGTTTTTAGATCCCTTTCCTTTGGTCTTAATTTTTCTGGGGTGAATAGGTTCCCTTTAGCCTTGGACACTCTGATTGCTATTTTTCGACACTGTGCACCCGCTAGTGTTTTTTTATGTTTAAGTTTTCTACAATCTACTGGAATAAGGCTATTTACTCGAGTAGGTCGTTCACTATTTTGAAGGAAAATTAGCAATACACCCCTTCGCACGATGCTTTTCGTGTTGAATTAGACGTCCTTTAACATTGAAATTCCAACTCCACGAGCAAAAAGCCATTGCCATGCCTCCTCCTGGATTGGTCTAATTGTGGCGATCCAATCTAGGTGCAAACTCCCAAACACTAAGCGAACTAATGAGATAAATCAGTCGAGATTTTTGGTCTACTCGGAGATTCTCGTATAAATTTAGGTCTTATATTTTGTCAATTCCTTACTTAACAACCCCAGTTATTAGGCCTAACCGAGGAAATTATATAAAAACATCATGTGATTAAAGTGAATTGGTTACAAATCATAAATACATCACATTTGTCTCTTATATTGAAATTATTCTATACCATAATTATTAAAAATTTTCTTGTTAGTTATTAATGTCGGAAACTTGCTAGCTTCAACACTATGCATATAAAATTTTAATTTTTTTTATACCTTTTTAATAATTTGAGATATATATTTTCCTAAGGTTTAATAAAGTTTTGATAACAATATTTTGAAGCTTCTGTATCCGATACATAAAGGATGTTTTTTATAGAGGTATAGAACTTTAAGTTGGCAACACTTTTTTAACTGGCGGCCATTTTGTTAACTGTCAAGTGATTTATGTTTAGTTTGGTTTGGCATTTCAACATGAATAGACTGACGCCTGAACAACGCTTCCAAATTGTGCAAATTTATTTTGAAAATCATGGTTCTGTTCGAAATACGTATCGCGCACTACGTCAACTTTACGGTCAACATAATCGTCCATCAGAACTATTAATTCGATTAACTACGGAACGTTTTCGCACCATGTTTACTCTAAATGATAATACGCATCCACAAAGACGCGTACAGTGCGTACAGAAGAAGTCATTGCTGCTGTAGAGCGTAGCGAAGAGGAAGATCCGAATCAGTCTATCCGCCATCGTGCACAGGAATTGGATATGTGTCTATTCACTTTATGGAAGATTTTGCGGAAAGATCTTGATTTGCGTGCTTACAAAATCCAACTCGTGCAAGAATTGAAACCACACGATCACCTAGCAAGCCGTAGATTCGGTGAATGGCTCCAAAACAAGATTTCCGTTGATCCCGATTTTCATAGGCGGATTTTGTTTAGCGATGAAGCTCACTTTTGTTTGAATGGATACGTCAATAAACAAAACTGCCGTATTTGGAGTGATGATAATCCTGAAGTATATGTTGAGACACCGTTACATCCAGAAAAACTGACTGTTTGGTGTGCTTTATAGGCTGGTGGAATCATTGGTCCGTACTTCTTTAAAAACGATGCTGGTCAGAACATTACAGTCAACGGTGACCGCTATAGAGCCATGATTACTGACTTTTTCGTTCATCAATTGAACAACCATGATGTGCAGGAGCTGTGGTTTCAACAAGACGGCGCAACATGTCACACAGCTCGTGCCATAATTGATTTATTGAAAGAAACGTTTGGTAACCGCAAATTTCACGTTTCGGACCCGTGAATTGGCCTCCAAGATCGTGCGACCGCTAGACTATTTTCTGTGGGGATATGTGAAGTCGCTAGTCTACGCCGATAAGCCCGAAACGATTGATCACTTGGAGGATAACATTCGCCGCGTTATTGCCGATATATGGCCACAAATGTTGGAAAAAGTCATCGAAAATTGGACCTCCAGATTAGACTACGTCCGATCCAGCCGTGACGGTGATATGCCAGAGGTCATATTTAAATTATAATGCCAGAAGGTTATCTTTCGAATAAAGTAAATTTCATGTCAATTTAAAAAATTCATCTTTGTTTTATTCCATTTAAAATTTCTATACCTCTATAAAAACATCCTTTATTTTACAAAATCGAAAAATATAAAATCTCAACACATATTAGCATTATTATATTAAGTGTCACCCCATCATGTAAATTTAACACGTTTTAGGTAAATCAGACTCAACTTCCAGTTCTGTTTTGGATTCATGGGGGTGGCTATACTCATGGTTCCGGTGACATTTCTCCAAACTATATGGTAGCAAAAGATATTATCATTGTCACAATACATTACAGGTAATTAATACTGATAAATAGAGGGATCTACGTTTTTTATATGTCATTTTCTTCCTACTAAACATTGTTTATGATCATTAACAGTGGTAATTTGATTATGAACTACTGGGGCAGTCCACATGAGTGGCTAGTCAAGATATTTATCATATTATTAAATAAACTGATTTAATCATAAAAAAAAAACGTAGAGTGTAGTTCTCAAGTTGATAACAGTGAGTTATTATAAGATTTCATAAAGTCAGGCAATTTAGCAGCATTTTGCAATTATTTGTTATACCATATTAAAAAAACGACGATGTAATTTCAAAAATTCAATACAGTACGAGTATTTCTATTTGTCAACAACAGGACAAAATGGTTAGTCCAACAGATTTTGTTAAACTATAGAGGAAGGTCAAAAAATGGTAATTTGGATGACAATTGCTGCAATAGTGTTAATAGTGCTAACAAAATAAATATGCTCGAAAATTGACGGTGAGATATAACAGAGTACCTAAATTTGAAACTCTGACAAGAGAAGAAACGTCAAAATTTTAATTACGTTTGCCTGTATGAAAATTGTTTATTTATTATGATTAAACTTGTTCATTTTATTTAATTTTATCACATTAAAATTTAATTTACAGTACTTAAGTAGGATACCACAGCAAAAACAATTTTCAAGGTATTGGCTATTTCGATTTAATTCAAATACATCATAAAATCTTAGTAGTTGTAAGACTTCGAAAGTAAAAAAATAAAAAACATTAATTTATCAATTTTCAAGTATTAAATAATTTTTTATAAATAATACTTGTAGTTAGACTCGCTATTAAAGCATTTTCCATTGTAACAAATCGTTCTCATATTCCTCTTTTTTTGCAGGTTGGGGCCTTTTGGTTTTCTAGCAACAGGAGATAGCATTATACCAGGAAATGCAGGCCACAAGGATCAAGCGGCCGCTATTAAGTGGACTTATGATAATATTGCAAGATTTGGGGGTGATCCAACTAAAATTACTATTTCAGGTGGCAGTGCTGGCGGTTCGTCAGTTGGATATCAACTTTTATATAAAGGAAATGAAGGTAAGAACGGGTAATTTCTGATGAAAATTTAAAACATATGAAAATCCAACAAATAGCATTTCTTGTAACTAAAGAATAATAAAGTAACTTTTCTTCATAATAATTATTGCTATCAAAACTTGTTTTCAATTTTTTTATTAAGGAAAAGTTTATCAGAAGTCAAAATT
The DNA here is from genome assembly GCA_034092305.1 of Diaprepes abbreviatus. Classification (NCBI taxonomy): domain Eukaryota; kingdom Metazoa; phylum Arthropoda; class Insecta; order Coleoptera; family Curculionidae; genus Diaprepes; species Diaprepes abbreviatus. Next base: position 20,119,639 of record JASJET010000031.1, read on the forward strand.
TTTCAAAATAATATATAATAAAGATATAAGATGCTTGTTTTGATATAAAAATATCCTTTGTTTGACTGATGTGATGATCATCAAGGAAAAGTTTATCAGAAGTCAAAATTTTTCAAAATAATATATAATAAAGATATAAGATGCTTGTTTTGAAATAAAAATATCCTTTGTTTGACTGATGTGATCATCATCAATTTATGTTGATGACCTTCTAGGATGCGGATCGTCTTGGACGTCTTCGAGGTATTGAGTAAATGCCTAATATCAATTAAAAATTCCGATTCAAGATATACAATTCTCCATCTAGGCCTCATTTAATATTTTCTACATTTGCCTGAAGTTAATTTGGTTCAGAATAAAAAAAATAATGCAAATTCTTGTTTCATTATTTAAGCATAGTAAAAATGAACATGAAACACAAATAACGTCCAACCAAAACCATTGTAATTTGTTTTCCGACGTGTTTAGCATCATGAAATTTAACATGGTTTACACTTACACTAGTGTCAACTTTCAAAAAAATATATATTTGCGATTTTATGCAAATTGCGGCCTAAATTCAAAAATGAAGTTCATTTTTGAATAAAATTCACAAGATCTTTTAAATTATCTTTTAGGACTTATTAGAGGCGCTATTTTACAAAGTGGAAGTTCATTAAGCCCATGGAGTTTTATGGACAGCACCACAGCTAGAGAATATGCGTTTGATTTAGTTAAGCAAATTAATAGTTCGATAAATTTGAAGAATGATACAACTGCCCTCCAGAAATTTTTGCTTCAAGTTGATAGTAAAACAATCGATGATGCTTCAACTCATACTACCATAGTAAGTATCTTAAAGTAAATTATTTAAAAGTAATAATTTTGTTTAATTGATATCCCCGATTTTGACATTAATGTATTAGATTTGTATTTTCAAAGGGAAAAAAGAAAAACACAGATTTTATCAAGTATTTGTTTTTGCCTAATGTAAATTATTGATTGAAATGGAAACTGAAATTAAACACGATATATTGATACTAATTAAAATTTTATATAGTCCCATAATCCAAAGGGTGACCTACGACAAAGTGCCGTGGTAAATTTCTCGGGAAATAAATTGGAAAATTTGGAAAATTTGGCAGATTACTGAAGTCGATGGGGCAATTCTTTCCGTTATATCCGAATTTGATGACTTCTTGCTTATCCGAAATGTAACAACCTATATGTTATTTCATTTTTAAATTCTACGCAAATGTATAGACATATTTCATGTATAATATTCTATATCTAAGTCTAACTGTTTTTGACATATTTTAAAATTTATGTCAAAAATGCCGTTTGTAGGCCTGAACATAACTATTAATTTCTTCTATATGAAAGCCTTTACTATTTAATTGGGATTTGCTTCCTTCTAAAAGGGGATCTACTTTAGTGTACTGTGTTGATATTTTGATAATAAATAGAGAGTGATCAAAAACTAACAAAGATTAAGTTGAAAAATTCTTTAAGTCATTTTTTTTTAAATGATATATTATTTAGCATTAAAAATATGGGTGCCTGTCTAAGGTTATCTAATCGAAAAATCTGCAGTTTTTGAAATATTGGCAACTTAACACTTTTGACGTGTTTTAAATTTTGTTATTAGTTGGCCATGACGATGAAATGCGACAAAAGAAAGCAATAGAGCACTACAGAAGTGTCACTAATTTTGCCATTTGACAATTACACTAGAGCGATTAAATAAAATGCAGGAAGATTATTTAAATTTGTTTATTATCTATGAGCATTCATAAAAGGAAACTTATTCTGAATAATGAAAATATCGAAATTGTAATTCTGGTTATTTTGGGCATATGGGCATGGCATCGTTAAGACAAGTGGCTCTGCAAACAGGAATTTTGAAGAGGTCAATACATAGAATTCTGTTGAAACACAACTGCCACTTTTATTTAATATCTTTGGTTCACCCCATCAGAGATTCGGATTTGTCGAAAAGAGTGCAATTTTGCTAATTTATATTAACAATGGTGCAAGACGACCCTCGGTTTTTGGACAACATAAACTAATAAAGAAAAATTTACGAAAAATAACTTTCTAACAGACACAATTCCCATTTTTTGAGTAATTCAAATTCTCATGCTGTAATATTGCGAAATTTTCAAGAGACCTGGCAATTAATATGTTTTGTGCTGTAAGAAATTACGGAATATTGAAACCATATTTTTATAAAGAAAAGTAAAGTAGTAGTTTATTAATGGTACAAAGTAAATTATGTCCTTATTTTAAATTATGTATCAACTTTTGTAGGAGAAAGATATCTAAATATTTTAAAAGAATTAGACAATCAATATTTAAGCAAATTACCTTTGGTGGAACACAGGCAAATTTTTTACCAACACTATTGCGCCCCACCACATAGAACCATTCCAGTTAGTAAATTCTAACAACTAACATTTTATAAGTGAATTGCCAACAATATTCCTTTTCTGTGGCGTTTTCGCTCTTCTAATATGACTGTCTTAGATTATTTTAAATGGAGAATGATAAAAAACAAAGTTTACTGTAATCCAGTTCCAACGATGGAGGGGTATGGTCAAGGTAAGGGACTCGTTCGAAAGTTTACCTCCAGATTCAATTTGAGGAGCGATTCATGATGAATTAACTTGGAGATGCAAAATATGCTTGGAGGCAAAAGCGGATCCAGCCAGAAAAGTACAGTATTGCAAGTGAAAGTGAGTTGTAAAAGGGAGGGAGGGGGGAGACACCAGCAATATTCGCATTTCTAGTGTAAAAGGCAGGGTGAGGTCTATTTTTATGAATTTAAAGCTTTTGCGGAGGGGGGGAGGCGATCATAAGAAAAAACAAGTTGCCGATAAGGCGGGAGGATGCGAGCAGCATACACATTCCTAGTATAAGAGGCAGAATCGGGTCTATTTTCCTGAACTTAAAGCTCTTGGGGGGAGGTTATAGTAAGAAAAACGAGTTGTCAACGGGGGGGAGTGCCAGCAGCATCCACATTAAATCTAATTATATTTAAATTTTATAAGCTTTTATAAATTTACTGCAACAATAAAATTTCTGATAGTTCAATTTAATTTCTGTCAGTGAGCAAAGAACAACTTATAGTGTGTCCTTACTGATTTATATTGTTTGTGCTTGTTTTTATATATTATTTGAGATTAGTGAGATACCCAAAAGATATGGCTTCCGCATCTATATTTATTCCAAAATCGTTAAACCAGGGAATTTTTTCCCCAACGAAACACTTCTTACGATGAATGTTTATGATACCTTAAGATATCAATATCTAGATAAAAATGTTAAAAGCTCTGTTTAATGTGTTCCAACATGACAGGATTCGGAAAATCTACTATATACCGAATACTGAAGGAGAAAAAAACGACTGGAATTGTTAGTACTCCCAAGCCACATTCGATCACAGGCAGACGAAAAACCTCGTTGGAAGAAGAGATGTAAATTGCAATAAAAGGGGTTGTACATACATTTTATTATGAGAAGCAGATCCCAACCGTCAACAAAATTCTAACTAAAATCAATGAATATCGGGATTTACCTGAAATTAAAAGAATTGAGTTCTGGAAATTGCTCAGAGAACTTAATTTTTGCTGGAAAAAACCTTATAGATCATTCGGAAAATATCTGTTGGAGAAGGAAACATCTCTCTCAAGTAAAAGGTAGAGTTGCTAGAAATAACACAACTTACAAAATTAGTAACTGAACTCTTGAAAGATTTTTTTGAATAACGTTACTGCAGAAAATTGGGAAAAATCCGTATAATAAAAGAATAAAAGAAAATATGGAAACTCGATCTCATGATCGGTGAGATAGAAAAACCAATTATAATTAATTTGGGCGAAGATATCTTCACTGACTTTGATTACGAATTAGATACGTATTTATACCAGCGTAAATACAATTTATTATTTACATTTTCTGTAACATATAAAAATTACATTTGAATCCCTTTTTAGTATTTAATTGTAATTCTGGTTTAAGAAATAAATAATTTGAAACGTCAAATGTCCTAAAAATGTTTTCAATTAATAATAAAATGACCGATAGCCCCAAAACAATTTTAATGTTAAGTGGACGAATTTATTTTTTTATATATGTTTAACTTCTTGTATTTTTGACAATGGGTATTTTCTAAGTATTTAAATCATAACTTACGATTTTTTGAGAGAAAAAAGTTACGTTTTAGTCTGAATGTGCCTAAGACGGTTTCTATACCAAAATTAAAAAATAATTAAAATACAGTTGTGGTTTGTGTTAAATATATCAAAATTATCTAAATTTTCTAATGTATGTGAATTATTAAGAAATCATAAGGAATAAAATAATATTATAAAAACATTTTATTTTAAGTTTATTACCAAAATAATATTCTATGCCATAAATACTTAGTGATAAAATAAACCTCCTTCCGACACCAATGACAAGGACTAAAATCCTTTTGAACACTTTGCACATCCAAATATCTATTGTTATCCAACCCAAATGGTCCATTATTATAGACCAGTATTTTTGATTATAAAATTTCTAACGCATTCCTATGAAAAATATATGTATCTAACAGATTTTGCCCAAGCCACCGGACTAGAGATCACAGGTAGTTTGCAAAGAAGAAAAAAAGGGTAAAAAATGATTTACTACTCTCTCTAGTTCTTGAATAAACTATAGTATCAAAAGCAAAATCGGGTTTATTTTCCGGAACCCAAAACTCTTGGGGAAGGGGGCGATCGCCTCCCCCCCCCACCCCTTGGATCCGCGTCTGCTTGGAGGTTTAGGGTAAGAACTTAGAACATATATTATTTTCCAATGTAGTAGTAGCCGTTTAGCATTTTGACAAGAAATAAATTTTAAATTGCCGATATTTCAAAAACTGCAAATTTTAGGAATAGAGAACCTTATGCAAAGTTACCCTTATTTCTCATGCTAAATATGATACATTATAAAAGTGGAGGATCTATGTTTAAAAAAATTGACTTTAAACGTTTTAGTGTTAGTTTTTGATCACCCTGTATTTATTTAATATCAAAATATCAACAGAGTACACTCAAGTAGATTCCCTTCTAAAGAGAAACTAACGCATATTAAATAACAAAAGCTTTTATATAAGATAAATTTATAGTTATGTTTAAGCTAGTAAATGGTATATTTAGATTTAAAATATGTCAAAAACAGTTAGACTTACGTATTAGGTATTATACATAAAATATGTCTATATGCATGCAATCTAAAAATGAAATAACATATAAGGCATTTTATTTAAAGTAAGCAAAAAACATCAATTTCCTGTAGAATCGGAAGTGCCACCATCTTGAAAATATTTTAGCCAAATTGGCTGCATCGACATTAGTAAACTGCTAAATTTTAATAATATTCCGTAATTTATTTTCCGAGAAATTGATCACGACATTTCTTGGTGGGACAAGCTGTATATAGCAATATTTGTTCTCTATAAATTGACACTTAAAAAATATAAATTACTACACTTCGATAGAACTAGTATCAAACAGTTTATCTTGAAAAAAAAAATTAAAATATCTTTATCTCAATTTGCTATCTGGTATTTAAAAACAACATCCTTTAAAATAATTTGAAATTTAGGAGATTAAAAGATTATATAACTATTTCCCTTCTATTGGAAAAAGTTTTGAAAATTTAATATCTCAGAGAACTCTCGATCTGACCAAAGCAATAAAAAAATAATTTTGTCGTCATAAACCTTTCATCTTGCTGACCCTACTACTACTTTAAAAAAATTATCGATTTTATTTGTAGAAAAGGCCACTACCTGTTATTGAGCCCGAGCAGGAAGGAGCATTTTTGACAGGAAACCAGTATGAATTATTAGAGGATGGTGAATTCATTCGGGTACCTATTCTAATTGGAACAACCTCAGAGGAAGAGATACATCAAGCAGAAAGTAAGTATTTGTATTTATTTGAAAAAAAAATAATACATTCGGAAATACAGATCCAAATTTTACTGTAACAACACACATAAGAATATTTACTACATTGGATTACTTCAAAAATTACATACATTTGTAAGAAAGGTACCTTAAAAAGCGGTAGGTGACTAAATTAAAAAATATTGTTAAATGTAGACAGTGGTTGAAGATCGACTAAAAGATAGTTGTTGGATTTACATGCCTTTATGTTTCTTAATTTATTCGACATTTTGATTAGGTTATATCTCGGTAAAAGTGTAAACTGAAAAATTTTTCCTAATGCTAAGAGCTTATACAAGGAGTCCGAGATAAAGGGAACTACTATGGGAATCTCGATAACAGTAAGAGATGCGGATTTGTTTACATGAGGAAAATGTTGCCTAATTTAAGACGCAACAATGCACCGGTAAGAAATTTTTGATATGAATTTTAGTGTTTGAGCTATTTAAAAAATGAAACATTCATATTTTGAAACGTTATCTTTTCTGACTTTCAAAGTTAAAGCGAAACATATGAAAATTTTTTACAGCTTGCGTAAATGAATTAAAGATTTAATTAAATACATAATAGTAGTTCCTTTTATTTGAAATTTTGTCTTCGAACGTCCACCATCAACTTAATTTTATTTATATCACATTTTCCTGTTTATGGATATATTATCTAGTTAAAATATAATGTGTGGAAATGGAAAAGTTTGGGTAAGCGAGAAGTTTTCAGTGATATGTTACATTTTTAAAACTAAACTAAATTTTGGTCTACATGTCAGCATGAGACTAAATTTATACTTTCAGTTTGACAGAAAAATTGCACCTGTATACATGTTTGTATATATGTGCGTATGTGTATGTATAAATATATATATATATATATATATATATATATATATATATATATATATATATCGTCTATTCAAGTACTGAGGATACATGAAATGCAAATTTATTTTATATTTTATATTTTACAATGCATCAAAAAAAAAAAAAGAAAAAACTCATACATTTTTTATTTAAGAGGATATTCAATTTTCGATGTTTATTAACAGGATCGAATACTTGACATTGTTGTTTAAATTAGGCTGGTGTAATGTGACTCAAATTCCCTATATCCGCTCTGTCGTTAACAGTATATTTATCTTTTTTAATTTCTATCACTTGCTTTATCTGTAATTTTTAGTAATTCATATCGTTGTTCTTAATCATGGTACTGTTGTAATCAAATGTATATTTTTCATCCTCTGTTTTTCGTATATTTATGGTCATTCAATCTGTTCTTTCGTCATGCCTATATATTTTTTGGGACAATTTGTTCAAGGGATGGAATATATTACCTTTGATTTATTCGTGAGAGGAGTATTGCTTTTTAAGTTTGTGAATAGTGTATTTGTTGTATGTATGTGTTTACATTCTATGTTTCTTGTTATTAGGTTATTATAAAATGTATATGTTCGGTTATTAATTATTTCGTTGATAATCTTTTCGTTGAAATTATTACTTGTAAGTGTCTTTTTCACTTTTTGTAGTATTCTTGGTCTGAATTCTGGAGACGTTAGAGAGATAGCACGATCAGATAAACCAATTATAACACTATTTTTTTGAGTTTTTGAGTGACTAGAGAAACAGTTTAGATATCTACCCGATCAAGTTGGTTTCGTATACCATTCAGTGAAAATTTTGGTTTTTCTGCGTATGTGTCATATCTACAAAATTAATTATTTTCTGTTTCGGACGTGAATTGTAATTTTTCATTTAAACTGTTAAACTCTTGGAGAATTGTATTGATTTTATCCTGTGGCACGGCTGCTATGCCATCATCGACAAACTGTTTGAAAAATGTTATATTAAAATTTATTTTTTCTAAAATTTTCTCCTCTAAATATTCCATTACTAACTAAGCAATGGTAGATGAAATTGGTGATCTCATAGCACATCCATCCAGTTGCTTGTAAATGGTGTTTTCGTATTGAAAGTAACTTGTATTTAGAACGAAATCAACAGTATCCATAAAATTATTTTTTGATAATGACATGTTTTTTTAAAATTTCCCATTTTTCTGCTAAAATAGTGTGAAAGTTCATTTGGTATATTTGTATACAAAGATATAAAATCTAGCGAAATAAGCCTGTAATTTTCGGGTAGGTTGACTGTATCAATGAATTTTTTAAAGGCGAATGAATATTTAATATAAAAATCACTTTTTCCTGTAATATTTGAAATGCGATCCGATAAAAATTGTGATAAATCATAAAATAGCGATTGTACACAAGAAACAATAGGTCTTAGTGGTATATCATGTTTGCGTAATTTTGATAGGCCGTTTATTTTTGGTGGAATAGCATTGTGAGTGGTCAGCTTTTTGCATCTTTGTCAGTTAGTTCTTTTTCATTGAGTAATTTTTTTTGAAAGTATTATTTTTCTTTTGATATAAGTTAGTTGGACCACTCTTAATATTTTTATATGTATCATCGTTCTTTAGTAAGTTGGTCATTTTTGTCTCATAATCTGCCTTGCTCATAATTACCGTTTTATTTCTTTTATCAGGCTTTAAAACAATAATTTGAGGATTGTCTTTTATAAATTTTTTTGTTCGATTTCAATTTCTTTTGTAAATTTTTTTGGAGGCTATTTATTGTTTTGTGCCTTATTTTGATTTTATGATTAGTTATAACAGTAATTACTCCAGCTCTAATTGTGTCCTTTTTGTCATCTAGTTCATTGCTAATAGCAGACTCAGTTTAGGCTATATATTCCGTTATTGGAATATATTTTTCTTTTGTGATGTCTAATGAGAAATTTGGACCATAAGATAAAACTGCGGTAATTTCAGATGGTATGAGAGTGTTTGATATTCTGTCCGTTTGAACTTGTCATTGTTTGTTTCGTTATAGGTTTTCCGCTTTTCAAATAATTTTTTTTGAGGGTCTTTTTTTAAATTTTCTATGCAATTCTTCAAATTTTTTGTTTTCTGATAGTAAGAACCTATCTAATATATTATTTCTTAAGTATCTCTCAGCTTTTTTAATGGGTATATTCAAAGAATTAACTACTTTAGTTACCTGTGTAATTGTTAAAAATACTATATTTAGCTTTCATAATGACCAAGAAAAGACAAAATAAGAAAAAATGTATATGTATTACAGATAACAAGGTTTGATTTTCCATATTTTTAGTTTTATTGGTTCAGTCGATGAGTCAACATTATTAGTTTAGTTACTACTAAAACATTTACTTTGTTTTTCTTTTTTTTTTTTTGTTTCTTTACAGACCTAACAAGTTTAAAGAAATATCTTGATAAATATGAAGCCCATCCAGAAACACTTATTCCTTATGATTTTAAGGTTAAGAATAACGTAAGTTCTACGTTAGTTGGTAATGCCATTAAGGATTTATACCTGAAAGATATTCCTGATGATCAAAAAATGGGACATGTTGTTAAGGTAATAAGTAAAATAATTTCCAAATAATTTATCATCATATCATCCAAATTTATAATGGAACTTTATTTACTATTGAGTATAAATTTTTACATTTCTTAGAGTTTTGTGAAAACGAATTTTTTAAGAATACAAAATACTAATAATAATTATTAATAGAACGATACATATACAATACTTTTTACAAAATAAACAGTCATTTGTAACGATTTTACAAAGTTATGTAGGCAATTACAGCTGAGCGTTTAAGTTATCATTGTTAACACTGAGCGTCCATTACCAAACACCAGAGAGTCAAAAAAATTCCTCATTTAAAATCTGTATCTCTGTATAGCTACTTAGAGTTTCTACAATTAAAGTTGGCAAATAAATATAGTTAATTTAAGTACTGATATGATAACTTCGCTTTATAAGAAACAAACGAAAAAATAAAATTTTACGAGTATTCTCAAAATTTTATTAAGATTTCAACACTGATATGAATGATTATTTATTGTTTTCCATTTGTTGTAGTATATGAGCCATATCACTTTTACTTCACCCGTAATAAAACATGCAGATCTTGCATCTAACTTCAGCAACGTTTATTTCTATGTATTTTCATATGACGGCCAACTTGGAGGTATTGACATCACAATTAAAGGTATAGTAAAAATTCGGACCATATCTCTTTGCTCCCCAAAATTTTATTCAGAAGAATAAGGGTTATTATACGTTCAGATTGATGCCGATTTTCTGAAAAGAATAGAGCCATATCAGTTTTTAACAATTCCACAACGTATATTTAGATATGTCTAAACGTTGCTAGAAAACTTTAAATGTAAAATATTAAATGATAAACTATAGCCTTTCTACAGTATGTGCTCACATTGAATATAGCGATCTAGTTCAATATTTCAATATCTTTGATTTTTCGAGGGAAAATAATTCTTAAAAAAAAGTTTTGTTTGCCTTCGAATTTCAAAAATGGTGCTCAAAGTCGTGATAACATATACATAGTGTTCCAAATATTAAAAAATATGGAATTAATATTAAATAAAATACAATTATTTGTAATTTTTTTATAATTATATTTAACCACATTGTTTCGAAATATAAACGTACTTTAATAAAAAATATACAAAAATTTATTAAATCTTTAATATATTTGTTAAGTAATGTTGTGAAACGTTAACAATAAGTTTGAGATTTAAAAAAATAATTACTCCATATGTTGATCTCTTACTACATTTTTCTAATCGTTATTTCAATTCTGAAAGAAAAATATTACGAATATTTTTAGGCGCTGATAAAATTGGTCATGGCGAAGAATCTAAATATTTATGGCAATCACAAGATGTCTCAAAATATCCTGAAAGTGATCAACTAACGCTTGCTAGAGTAACAACCTTGTGGAGTAATTTCGTCAAATTTTTGTAAGTGCAAGCAAACATAAAATATTAGTTACTTAATGGGTTGCTCATGACACTTTTTTTCATAATTAGTTTATGTTCTAATAATATTGACTGAATTATTATGAAATTAGGTGTTTTGTGCAATCTACCGACCCAATAATTTATGGACACTGTTCATATACAAGGTGTCCAATTTTCGATGGTTTTACGGGATAACTCTGTTATTAGTATGAATAGAAGGACAAAGTTTTCGTGGCACTGCGGTGCTTTCTTCAAGAAACTACTAACAGCACTCGTAGACGCCGTACAGGGAGCTTTGAAAATGGTGAATGAGATTTAGCCGAAGGACTCAGCACATATACCTTCGATTACATATATATATATATATATATATATATATATATATATATATATATATATATATATATATATATATATATATAGATAAGTTTTTGTCCGTGTAATTTAAAATAAAATAGAATCAAATATTGGCGAAGCGGACGTGAAAAATTGTATACATCTCGTGTTAAAAAGTGCGGAGCACTCCAAAATATGGAAAAACTCCGGGTCCGACAGATGGCGACAGCGCTGTTTCATCCTAATATGAGACTCGTCAGGCCACCGCATTCGGACAAACCATTATCTCGCCTTTGCATCCTATAAAGCTGAGTTTAAAATCAAAAAACAGCAAACAAGACGATAAAGGCGACATCTCGATGGTCCACTTACCGCCCGATGGTCCGCCAGTACCCCTATCCTTTGGGCAGCGCGTTTCGTGTACTCGATTTTACATATTTCTGTTTTAATTCACCGTCGCGCCACCATATGGCGGTTATTTACAAACTTTGTTAATCTGTGTGGTTCTTGTGTTATCAAGTGGACCATCGAGTTGTCGCCTTTGTCGTCTTGTTTGCTATTTTTTGATTTTAAACTCAGCTTTATAGGATGCAAAGGCGAGATGATGGTTTGTACCGAATGCGGTGGCCTGACGAGTCCCATATTCGGACGAAACAGCGCTGTCGCCAGCTGTCGGACCCGGAGTTTTTCCATATTTTGGAGTGCTACGCACTTTTTAACACGAGAATCATGTAGACTGACAAATTTTCACGTCCTCTTCGTGTGTATGAAGTAAAATGCGAACAGTAAATGCAAACTTCTCTCCATCACATCCTTTCTGTGTTAGAGGTTACACAGTTAGAATAAATTGTTATAGAAAGCAATTTATTCCATTCCACTACCATCGAGATGATGGCCTACCTGTACCACCATACCGAGAAGAAAGTCAAAACTTACCCTTTCCGCCACAGTAATACGGCAGAGGTACATGTTTCGTCTCTACTAGACTCATCAGGGTACCGACATGCACCAAGCTGTGCAAAAGACAGATCGGATGGAAGCATGCAAATACTGAACGAGGCTTCGCCAACCTCCCGCCGAATGGCGTCTATATGTTTTTGCGACTTTCACGGATTCCTCCGTGTGAGATGCAATAGCAGTGGATATATCCACAATCCGTGAAAGGAAATGTTTTGTCTTTAGCGGTTGAAAACTGCACAAATATTATTATTGTAAAGTTCCTAATTATATTTACATTTTGCAGGTAAAAAAAAACTCTAGTACTATATCTTAAAGTTTAATAATAGTAAAGATCTGCAAACAGTAAATATAGCCTAAGCCAGTATAAGTATATGTTAATGCTGCACCAGTAATTCCCGAACTTATACAAAACTAATATTTTTTTTAGAACTCCAACACCTGAAAAATCAGAATTACTTCAAAACATTAATTGGCCAACATTTTTAAAAGATCAAAATAAGTATGTGGATATCGGCAATAACTTAGAAATCAAAATCCATCCAAAAAACCCATATTACAAAGCATGGTCACAATTTTATGGTGATTGGGCACAAAGACCATTTACAACATTTTAAAGTACCGACTTTTATTAATTTCGATTGTGAACTTATTTAATAGATACTTATTTCCTTATAACAACTGTTTTTGTTAATTTTATTTCCCTGGAAGTTACATTGTATGTGCGTGGATTGATTTATTGGTATTTAATTTTTCAACGACCTTGTAACTCGACTTGTTCATCTAAAACTGAATGCAGTAAAATGCTAGTTCATATGCAGATCACTTTATAATTGAAATGTGACAAATTTCATAGACCAAAAATGGCTGAATCTTGACATTAAATTTGCCAATTAAAGTTTGCATGGTTCATACGGCGAGGAACATTTTAATTACTTTTGAATAGTTAATATTCCTACGAGAAATCCATAGTGGCTGAATCAGTTCGCTCTTTTATCGGAATAATCGGGACTCTTTCCTAAAGATCAAATTATTGGCGCTACCTCTAGCTCGAAAATGAAATGACGGTAAATCCGAAAATGCTTAATATCTACTGATAAACTTTATAATTAAGTCATCCGAATAAAAGGCACATTTTGTTGTCTACTATTAGGAATTTTATGCATAAAAGAATGATGAAACTACACGAGGTGTTGCTAGGAGAAATTGCAATTTCTCTCATGTTTATGTTATATTAAAAATTGAGGTAATATAGTTTGTCATTGCTTTTTTATTATATCTTTCAAACTAAATTATTAATATACTCTTCTGTGCTGAGGTGGTCATACATTAATGATAATTATTAAAAATAATCTGGAACAAACTAATGTTGAGATGTTTGTAAACTCAGATGATCTGTGATCTGAGGTAAGCAGTAAGTTGAAACAATCAGCGAAAAACTGGAATAAATAACCCATTAAGACAAACTACAATAAGCAACATTAAACTGTTATATATGGCAATTAACATCAATAAACTGTAATCGTCAGTAGTGAACTGGAATAATGAGCAATATAATAAAATCAACACCAATAAAATGGCCACTAAAAATATACAGAAACGTCTTATAAACTTTGCTAATTTAGAGGTTATGGCGTTCTTAAAAACCGGAATAATTTTACCTATTCAAGTCTAAGATAATAGGATACATTAAAAATAGATTATCATTAAGTTGTAAATAAAACAGTGTTTACTTTCTAATGTTGCACTAGTTTTTAGAGCTAAACTAAGCTAAAACGGAGGAAACTCGAGAACTTTGGCCCCATTACACAATACCACTTTCCCAAGAAATTAAGTATCTAGGGGTAACCTTGTGCTCCAGACTGACCTGGAACAACCACGTGGAAATTATAATGAGAAAATGGGAAACAACCCTTATGATTGTTAGAAGATTGTTTGGGAAAGATGGGGTCTCTCACTAAAGATGGTGTGTTGTTTATATACCAGTGTGGTGAGACCAGCCATTACATATGCTGCCTTAGTTTGGTGGCCCAAATTGGAAATAGACATACATCATATGACCTGAGGCTACCGCTACAAGTTCGCCCACAGACGCCCTACAGTGAACTTTGAAAATGGTGAATGAGATTTCACCGAAATGTCAGCTGCCTTACAGTCCTGAGAGGGACTGAGCACATACACGGGACATATATATATATATATATATATATATATATATATATATATATATGAGATGCTAAATTACGGAGGCCTCAGCCTTGTCACAGAACTCACTGTTCTATTTCAAAAAATACTCCGCACAACGTCAGTACCCAACGAATGGCGGAAAAGCATCACAATTCCGATCCACAAAAGAGGATCAAAGAAACAACCCAAAAACTACAGGGGAATCAGCCGACTGAACAGTTCAGGTCACACATACTGTCACAACGGATCGTAAACAAGTTAGAAGCGTGCGAAGAACAGCAGGGCTTCCGGACAGCTGGTTGAAAAATCTATCGAATACGATAAACTGCTGTTCATTTGTTTTGTGGACTTTACACAAGCGTTCGACTGAGTCTAACTGGAACACATAACAAATATCACTCTAACAGAGGGGGAATAAGACAGGGTGATAGCCTAAGTCCAACACTTTTCAATGTAATCATGGACGAAATCATTGATGAGGTAAAAAGCACAAATATTGGATACCCAATGGGATTATATGCTTTGCAGACAATGTTGCCTTGACAGCAGATGGCGAGGACAACTTACAAAGAATGTTTTTCCATCTCAATCGAATAGCCAAACAGTATAATATGAAGATATCTGTGGAGAAAACCAAAGCAATGGTAATAGCAAAAGAACCGGTAAGATGCAAACTAATGGTTGATGACAAACATATCGAACAGGTTGGGTAGTTTAAATACCTGGGAGCACATATAATAAGTAACAGGGCAGTAACGGAAGAAGTACGCACACAAGCCAACAAAGCGGCCATGATATCAGGTCAACTAAGAGACATAATCTGAAACAATAAACATATGACGGTTAAGAGCAAAGCAAGAATTTACAAGGTCTGTGTAAGACCGATACTTACCTACGGCGCAGAAACAAGAAATGAAACAACAAAGTCAAAACAAATTATGAGAACCACAGAAATGAAAACGCTGAGAATGATCACGGAAACAAGTTTAAGAGATAGAATAAGAAACGCAAAAATACGCAAGAACAGCGGAGTGGGGCATGTTGTGAAGTGGGTTTGAAACCGTCGTAGGCAGCGGAGAGATCACGTGGAACGAATGGACGATGCCAGACTAGCAAAAACTGTGATGAGAAAGAAACCAAACACCAAACGGCCGCCTGGATGGCCCCCCAAAAGATGGAGAGACAGCTGGATTTCGACCTCAAACAAGGATCGATGAGGCATTGTGTAGATAACAGAACTTGGTTCTACCTAGAAGAAGAAGAAGATATATATATATATATATATATATATATATATATATATATATATATATATATATATATATATATATATATATATATACATATATATATATATATATATATATATATATATATATATATATATATATATATATATACACTTTCGCATCATGGGGATTTTTTTTATTAATAGGTTTATTCGAAATTTAACTTTAGTAACAATTTCTACCTTAATCCAGATGAAAATTAACCAAAAAAAATAATAGTCACGTGATAAGCATTATCTGTCAAATTTTATTTTTTTTCAAAAAAAATTCATAAGTGGGGTTATATCTCAAAATCTCGAAAAAGATTATAAGAAAAAGTTTTTCTAAATACAATTTTTAGCGCATAGGCAAGATTTCAGCTGTATAAGATAATTTAGATTTTTTGCCCTTTTTTTGTAAATTGCACCACTGTTGCAAAATAAGACTCAACACAACCTACATAAAACTTCTTAGTTTTGACAATGCTTCATTCCAGAGATATTTTTTTTTAAAGTAGTGCCATATTAAATGTTATTTCTACAAAATCTAACAGGGCTATTAAAATTTGGTCACATGTGATGCAAAGTTTATTTATTTTTGACCCTGTATAATGTAACTTTATAAAATAACTATTTTTGAAAACGTAGTTTGTGTCTGAAAGTAACGGTTTTCAATAGCTATTCTACACCTTTTTGTAAGAAATTTCCAGGGACCTTGATATGTGCAAAAAAAAAAGAAACAAATCATATCCTAAAGTCACAGTGAAAGCTAAAACATGGTAACACTTAATTAAGGAAAAGTAAATAAACAGAAAAATCAATGTGAGGACAGTAAATAGGTTCATACTAAAATATAATTTGATTCTGACTTATGACTTCTTTAAATAAACTACTGTTCTTTAAAATAAATTCTTTACATATTTTGTTGAAGGTTGTTATTTTATCTGTCTGACGGATTTAGGCTGGGAGAATATTATAACATTTAGGATCCAAATAATCGATAAATTTAAGATTCATTATTTTTTTGTTGTCTGGCACCGGCATTACCAAAAGTGTGGTTATATTTGTTCAAGTCGAGTAGCAATGTTATGTGAAATTTTTAAAATGCTTTCATTTATGCCATTATGAACACATCAACTGTATGTACAAATGCTTTATGCTACATATATCCTGATTATATAGCACATATGATGGATAGGTTTTATTTTGAATATACATAATTTTTATAATGTATTTTTGTATAATATTTAATGGTCTATATTACACCAACGAGCACCACTCCACATGATCAGACTATATCTCAAAAGCGATAAAACCACTTATAAATTATTTCAAGTAGTTTGGTACTTAAGAATTCTCTCATTTGAAAAACTTACTAATTAGTTTATGGATTTTATATGCTGGATAGCTGATGTGTTCAGGCTATTTCAAGAACTAATCAATGATAATACCTAAATATTTGGTCTTAGTGATAGGAAATATTTCTAACTTTGGATTGTCACTTATCGTTAAGCTTCGAAAATCTGGCCTACCAGCTCATGTTAAAGAGAAGGCCATTGACTTAATTTTCCCTATATTGAGGAACAACTTTAGGGAGTCCAAGAAGTTTTTTATAATTTTAAAGTCATTAATGGCAGTTGATTTTACCTCTTCCCAAATATTTCCTGAAAACAAGATGGCTGTGTCATCGGCATAAGACAGTATTTTACCCTTAATATTAAGACAAAGTAATGAATTTATATAAGAAATAAATAATACTGGACCCATATTTGTCCTTTGTGAGTGCTACACCCATTAATATTTTTCGCGGTAAACTAATACTATCGTTGATCCCTATTTGACAGGTAATTACTAGAAATAATATATATATATATATATATATATATATATATATATATATATATATATATATATATTCAAGAAAATTTTTAGGCAAAAACTTTTAATTAATAAGGGTATTAATATGGAGTTGTTGAGGTAGACAAAAGGGTATCACTTGACGACTCAAGAAAGATTTTGTAGAGTTTTGAATATTTAGAAATATATCAAGACCCCGGAAATTTCTTACAAAAAGGTATAGAACAGCTATTGAAGACCATTCGTTGTGGCTGAATGACAAAATATCACATTGACATACGGTAAGAAAAATTAATGTTCGTTCGGGAACAATCGGGCAAATATAACCTATAATGACTGCTATGTTTGCAAGGTATATCTATTAAATAAATAAATAAAAGAAACAGGTTTAAATCCAAAACACTCTGTCAAAGTTCCAGATCATTGCCAAGATTACACGTTTGTCGACTAGAATTTGCTAGGACATATAGTTAGTGCAATATCGAGAACTTGAAAAATTAATGTGTTCACGGATGATATTATAATCAGTTATGGAACCAGAGAAACGAAGCAACGTTTTTCAAGGAATTAGCGAATAGTATGATAGCTAAAATCTCAAACAGGGCATTAGATTCGGGGAGACGGCATAATGTGTAGGGGAGATATCAGTTGAAAGGGTACGAACGAACTCGTGGAGGTGAATGAAAGAATCACTGGTTACTTCTATATCAAAAATATCCTGCAGAAACATGCGTTACTACAAATCAGCTATTTTTGATTCGAATGATTTGTATTAATTTTCTCGATTACATAAAACTATCTTAATGATGAATTACCCAGATTATTTCAAAATTAGATTGACCTTCATATAGCTTCGACCTAAATCTCACTGAACACACGTGAGATCATCTAAAACGCCTCACACAAAACCTAAGTCTCACTGCAAAGAAAATAATAGGACATTATGAATGGGACGCAATTTCTCAAGAGTAAATTCAAACGTAGTAGCATGCAGAGAAGTATTTAAGTGGTAACCTTTAATTCTACAATATTCTTTAGCATCGATTTTTTCTTTCCACAAAAATTCAATAGTATTCACTTAAAATTGGTAAGATAAACTTATCTCATTTAAATTTGTTTCTTTAAAATACAATTATGAAAATCTTTACATTTTTGGTAATTTTATATATGAATGTATTACTGAAGTGGCCAATAAACAATTTTAAATGTTATTTTGTGTAACGACGTATTTGAAAAATGATATCATTGGAATATTTTGAAAGTAGATATTTACGTCATTTATTTTTAAGTACTATTTAAATTATTCCCTACTTATGGGTGAAGTAATTAATTAATAAAAACACTTTTAAACTAATTAATTGTGTATTGATCAATAAACAAAATGGTCGTACTGTGGTTAATCATAATTCTTAATATTTCAGTAATAACGGTATGTAAACTGTAGAAATATTAATTGTAGTGCATTCGAAATTATTTGCATTAGATAGAAAAATGTAAAAAAATGGCTAAAGATTCCCTTTTCACTAACAAAATAAGCTTTTTCAAAACAAAGTTGCTCATAAACTTTAATAGTCAATGATATTTTTTATAATACTTCCCATCTCTCATTACCATTTTCTTTTATCTCTTGACTTGCCCAAATTATTATTTACCGTTTATAACTTCATAGAAATATGGAAATAAACCTGCGTTTCTATATCATTTACTCCTTATTAAGGTATATAATCTATATTTCATTTACCCAATTGCTCAGCGCAATCATAAAAAATTGCACTTCTAAAATATAGTGACAATTATAAACAAGTTATATTTCTCAAATGATAAAATTTCAAAATCCCTCTTACAAAGACACGTTTCAAGAATTAAGAAAACTGCAACTATAAAAAAAAAAATAAGCACAAAAATTAGTAATAATAATTACAACTAAAATCCAGACATTTTTTTATGTTATTAAAATAATATCATCAAAAATATAAATAAAAATTTCGTTTATGAAGGCTATATTAGCAGTTCTGGAATTTTCAACGGGCATAACGAACATTACTGGTCTGATATCAACTTTCACCGTACCGTAGATCGACATCCCAAAGAGGGTTTGATTTTAGCGTTTGGTGTGCTTTACCTGGAAATCATATTATAATATTTATCAAGAAAATTTTAATGGTCGACTGTACTACGAAATGTTAAATCGACGCCTAATTGAAGAATTTTTGGACAATCTTCCATTACATGAAGCAAGAACTCTCTGCTTTCAGTAAGATGGTGTTCCCCTTATAACATTAGGACCGTTTCAGAATTATTAAACATTAATTTTGCAAATAATTTGATAGGAAGAAATGCACGAGTAAGGTGGCCACCACAATCACCAAATCTGACCCCACTGATTTTTTCATTTGGGCACATATTAAAGAAAAAGTATATAAGAAAACCAATAACAATATCAATGAACTTAGAAAAAATTTTATAGACTATATGAATTCAATGTCATATTCACATTTATAATGCAGATCGGAATGCTATAAAAAGGTGCAATTTATGTATTCAAAATAACGAATATTAGTTGGAACATTTGCTTTAATTAGAATTTTATTGATATTACTAGTATACCGTTTTTTATACTGTATATATATATATATATATATATATATATATATATATATATATATATGAAGTAAAATGCGAACAGTAAATGCAAACCTCTATTCATCATATCCTTTCTGTGTTAGAGGTTGAACAGTTAGAATAAATTGTTATAAAACGCAATTTATCCTATTCCACCACCATCGAGATGATGGCCTATCTGTACCACCATACCGAGAAGAAAGTCAAAACTTACCCTCCCCGCCACAGTGATACGGCAGAGGTACATGTTTCGTCTCTACTAGACTCGTCAGGGTACCGATATGCACCGGGCTGTGCAAAGAACAGATCGAAAGGAAGCATGCAAATACTGAACACGGCTTCTCACTTCTTCACTGTGGCGGGGAGGGTAAGTTTTGACTTTCTTCTCGGTATGGTGGTACAGGTAGGCCATCATCTCGATGGTGGTGGAATAGGATAAATTGCGTTTTATAATAATTTATTCTAACTGTGCAACCTCTAACATAGAAAGGGTATGATGAAGAGATGCTTGCATTTACTGTTCGCATTTAGTTCATTCAAACGCGGAGCTGCATATAGTTGTACGTTTGCTGAATGTGATTTCAGCACTACAACGGCATAATGTGGATATATCCACTGCTATTGCATCTCACAGGGAGGAATCCGTGTAATCCGCAAACACACACATATATATATATATATATATATATATATATATATATATATATATATATATATATATATATATATATATATGTATTTATATATATATATATATATATATGTAAATATCAAAAATATTATTTATTTCTGACTAGCTGAATGTTCCATAATTAAGAAAATTTTAAATTACTCAATATTGAGTGTTGAGATACAAATTAATTAAAAATCCTTAAACGTTAAACGAAAAAACTTTGATTTAGACGACATACGCCTACCAAGATAAAGTAATTCCTATTATAAGGTCGAGGACTTACGATAATAAGAAATATCAACTAAAAAAATAAATAAATCCAAACTATTAAGCTAAAAATATATAGGGTGTTCCATTTTAAAAATATAACTTTAAGTCGTATTTCATTTTTGGTAATCGGAAATTAAAAAAAATAAGAGCGCCATTGTATTCTACGTAAAAAAGAGCCCATAATTTTTTTTTGTTTTTTGATATCTTGAGTCATAACCAAATTATACACCTACATTAGAATTTGGTCAAATTTGAAAATAGCCCTATAGATTGTAAACGAATAAAGATAGCCGTGATCTGTTTTGGCATATTTATGTTTCTCCAAAAAAGAGCTCGAGAATGAGAGTTCAGATTTTTGGTACAAGTTCTTGTTTTTAAATTAGCCTATAAAAATATCGAAATTTACCCACCCTGTATATTTTGACCCAAGACTACTGCTGCAGATTCTCTAAATATTACTACGATTCAACTTTGTTGTCCTTCTATAATTCCTTACATCACCCGAACGCATATTAGCATCTTAGGCACAGGCCTAAAGTAAATAACTCTCTTAAGTATGAAGAGCTGCCTTGTATTAGTATTTTACCTTTACTCTCAAAAGTATTTGAAAAAAAATTATAAAAAAAATTGAACCGACTTCTAAAAGTGTGCCAAAAAGTGAAATTTTTGAAGTCGGCGCCAAACTAATACCTGACGAAATGTGACTTGCATAAACAGATTAAAAATACTTTATTTGTAAATTTCTTTCTTACCATAATTTGTACATATTAGTATTTGGCACCGACTTCAAAAATTTCAATTTCATATAAAATTTTATAATTATTTTTCACTTTTTAGCGCACTTTTAGAAGTCGGTTCAATTTTTTTTATAAAAACCTTATTTTTCGCTTTTTTTTAGTTTTAAATTCACTATGATATCCATAAATTAATTGAACGTAGTACTAATCAAGATTAGTGTACCTCGCAATGGATCCAAGGTGGCAAAAAGTACCCATTTTATCCAAAGTTGTAAATCACCCTAAAATTTTCTTTGATTCTTAAAGTTCTCAAAATTCCAGTGAGAAACAAATATTGAGTCTGTCATAGTAAATCCATTATCTTAAATTTCAAATGAATTTTAGATTGGTAATATAGGCCCCAAAACCTTCCAATTTCCATGTTTAAAGAACCTGAGATGTAAATTTCTTTGCTCAATATATTTTATACTGCATATTGAGTTTGTATACGCCTCAAGAACCAAACAATATCAATTTTCAATATTTAAAGATCCTGAGATGTAAATTTCTTAGCCCGATATATCTTATGCCGCACATTGAGTTTGTATACGTCCAAAGAAACCCGCAATATCAATTTTAGACAAAATTGGAAAATGTAAAGTTTTCAGTCCCTCATATTGTATCTTATCAACCTAATAGTTGTAAAAAATTTACTTCATATTCGTAATACACGACCCCGAAAACCCTTTTATACCAAATCTAAAAAAAAATCGAAGAAGGTTAAATTTTCAACACACCATATTAGATCCGCCATATTGAATTTCAAAAAATAATTTTAACGTCTTAATCTATTCTAAATCTAAACTCTTCAAAGCTCCGTAGTACCAATATTGGATGAAATCCGGAAATTTAAAATTTCTAGACCGTCATATTTCATTTGACATATTAGATTTTCTTAAAATAACTTTATATTCGCTTACAAACAATTCAGTCTCACCTCTGAACAAAATCAAAAAATGTAAAATTTTTAGTCCGCTACATTGGATTCGCTAAATTGAATCCTGCAAAAATACTTTTAAATTAATAATTTACACCCTCAAGAATCCCCTTTATCAATTTTGGAGAAAATCGAAAAATGTAAAATTTTTAGGACGCCATATTGAATCCACCAGATTGAGCTTTTCAAAAAATATTTCAAATTCGTAACTAACGCTAACCAAAAATGCCCAATATTGATTTTAGACAAAATCGAGAGATTAAGAATCTTCAATCCACCCTCTTGACTCCACCATATTTAATTTTTTTTTTAATGATTTCGAATTCATAATGTGCCATCCCAAAAACTCCCCCATATCAATTTTGAAAAAAATTGGACAAAATTAATTTTTTATCCGCCATATTGGATACTCCATATTGAATTTTTTTATAATAATTTCAGATTCGTTATGTGAGACCCCGAAAACTCCCTCATACAAATTTTGGACAAAATCGGACAAAATTGATTATTTTCGTCCGCCATATTGAATTTTTTTAAAATAGTTTTAGATTTGTTATGTGCGACCCCAAAAACTCCCCCGTACCAATTTTGGAGACAATCGGACAAAATTGTTTTTTTTGCCGCCATGTAGAATTTTTTAAAAACATTTTGGATTCGTTATGTTCAACCTCGAAAACTCCCCCACACTAATTTTGGAGAAAATCGTAAAAAAAATATTTTATCCGCCATATTGGATCCGACATATTGAATTTTTTAAAAATTATTGCAGATTCGTCGTGTACAACCCCAAAAATTTCTCCACACCAATTTTGGAAAAAATCGGACAAAATTAATTTCTTTGGCCGCCATATTGTCAGCGCTATCTTGAATTTTACTGCACCAATTTCGTCCAAAAAAATATGGGACCAGCAACTTCCTGGATATAATGTAAAAAATTTCATTCAAATCGGCGTCGCGGTTCGGGGATATTCGGTGTAGATGCATAAAAAAACATACATAGTCGACGAATTGAGAACCTCCTTCTTTTAGAAGTCGGTTAAGAATTATGGAAAAACAAATAAGACAATATTTAAACCAATTTATTATTTTACCTGATACATTATCCGGGTTTAGATAGGGATATAGTTGTGAGATAGCAAAAACACACTTATTAGATTATATCTTTAGATCTACAGATACGAAATAGATCACTTCCGTGGTGGTTCATGATTTCAGTAAATCATTTGACATGAGTGATCATAAAATTGAGTTTTCAATTCTCCACCTCATAGTTTTCGACAATAATGAATGTTTTTTTCGTTTGACAGAAAGTAAAATGTTGGTTATAAAAATCAGCATTCAAAGCCGCTATCATTACCTGTGTACCACAATGTAGCGTTCTGGGACCTCTTCTTTGCACTATTTATACCAGTACTTTCCCAGAGTGTATTAAGAATGGCACTTTTCATTTTTACGCCTACAGCACACAATTATACTTTTCGTTTCTTCAGCAAAATGCTGAACTAGCTGTGAATCTAATATATTATGACCTCTTTCCATTTCATATCAACATATCCCAAGCTTTTTCTTGCTTTGGCTCACTCCAAATAAGCCATCTGTTTTTTAGATAATAGTAATCAGATAACCTTTTGTAAAAATAATATAAACCTTAAACTAAACAATAATTCATTGCTATTTAATGATATCTGCAAAAGCTTAGAATTGATTATTGACTCAAAATTAATATTTACTAAACATGTTACGTCAAAACTACGTTTAGCGTACAATAATTTAAAACTTATATATACTTATCGGTACTCGATGTCATAAGACACTCGCATATTGTTATATGAAGGACTCATATTTAGCCAATCTAATTACTGCGATACTGTTTAGTTTTCTTGTCTTCCTACTTTTGATCGGTACAGAAAATTTACGACTTATTTTAGGCGTGCAGAGATGAACTCACGTAAGACCCCACCATATTAATTAATACAGGTGCGGATCCAAGGGGGGCGGTGGGGGCGATCGCCCCCCCCCCCCCAAGAGCTTTGAGTTCAGGAAAATAGAACCGATTTTGCCTCTTATATTATAGTTTATTCAAGAACTAGTGATAGTAATAAATCGTTTTTTAACCTTTTTTTTTCCTCGCAAACTACCTGTGGTGTTCTTTAGTCCGGTGGCAAAATCTCTTAGACACATATATTTTTTATAGGAATGGGTCAGAAATTTTACAATCAAAAATACCGGTCTTTTCCTTGTCATAGGCATTGGAAAGAGGTTTATTTTATCACTATGTATTTATGGCATAGAATATTATTTCGGTAATAAAGTTATAGTTTTTATAATATTATTTTATTTGTTATGATTTCTTAATAATTCACATACATTAGAAAATATAAATAATTTTGACATATTTAACACAAATCACAACTGTATTTTTATTATTTTTAATTTTGGCATAGAAACCGTTTTAGGCTCATTCAGATTAAATCGTAGCCTTATTCTCTCAAAAAATTCTAGGTTATAATTTAAATATCTACAAAATACCCATTGTCAAAATTACAAGAAGTTAAACATATATAAAAAACAAATTCGTCCATATAATATTAAAATTTTCTTGGGCTATCGGTCATTTTATTATTAAATAAAATCATCTTTAGGACATTTGACGTTTCTGTTTATTTATTTCTTAAACCATCTGCAGAATTACAATTAAACGCTAAAAAGGGATTCAAATGTAATTAAGTTTTTATATATTACAGTTAAAATTAGACCTATTATTTGTATTGCGCTGACATCTTAATTTAATTTACTTTATTATACGGAAATCCCAAAAAAATAAAATAAATATGTTAATTCTACCCGCTTAAGAAAATGCTACAAATACAATAATAAAAAAATTACGGCTAATTGGAATTAAATATATATAAAATTAAAGAGTGGGACACACTAAAATAAAAGTATATAAAAAAATAAAAAAGTATATTAACAACATTAAACAATAAAGTACCACTAAAACAAAAATTTAAATAATAAATTGTGTTCACACTGATAAACATTACGTATCTAATTCGTAATCAAAGTCAGTGACGCTATCTTGGCTCAAATTAATTATAATTGGTTCATTTATCTCGCCGATCATGAGATCGAGTTTCCACATTTTCTTTTATTCTTTTATTATATGGATTTTCCCAATTTTCTGCAGTAACTTTATTTAGAAAAAACTTTCAAAAGTTTAGTTAAATTACTAATACTGTAAGTTGTGTAATTTCTAGCAATTCTACCTTTTACTTAAGAGAGATATTTCCTGCTCCAACGGACATTTACTGGATGATCTATAAGAACAGATGTCCTATCTGGTTTTTCCCAGCAAAAATTAAGTTCTCTAAGCAATTTCTAGAGCTCAGTTTTATTAATTTCAGGTAAATCCCGATCTTCATTGAATTTTGTTAGAATTTTGTCGACGGTTGGGGCCTCCTTCTTATAATAAAATGTTTTATTGCAGTTTACATCTCTTCTTCCAACGAGGTTTTTCGTCTGCCTGTGATCGAATCTGGCCTACAAGTACTAACAATTCCAGTCGTTTTTATCTCCTTCAGTATTCGGTACATAGTAGATTTTCCAACTCCTGACATGTTGAAACACATCTCAACAGAGCTTTCAATATTATTATCTAGATATTGATATCTTAAAGCATCATAGGCATTCATGGTAATAAGTTTTTCGTAAATTTATAAAAACCTATAATATTTTAATATAAATCTCTCTCAGTTACTTGCGGTACTGAAGCAGGTACGTTGGAGGTTTCGGTAACAGTTTTATTACTCTCTCTGGTTCTTGAATAGAGTATAGGAATGTGTATGCTTGCGATCGCCTCTCCCCTTCCCAAGAGCTTTGAATTCAGGAAGATAGAACCGACTCTGCCTTATACATTAGGAATGTGTATGCTGCTTGCACTCTTCCACCGTTAGCAACTTGATTTTCTTGCGATAGCCCTCCCCCAAGAACTTTGAGTTCAGGAAAATAGACCCAATTCTGCCTCTAATACTAGGAATGTGTATGCTGCTCGCATCCTCCCCCTCTGTCGGCAAGTTGTTTTTCTTTGTGATCGACTCCCTCTCCAAGAGCTTCAAATTCAGAAAAATAGACCGGACTCTGCGTTTTACACTAGAAATGGGAATGTTGCTCTCCTCCTTGTCCACAACTTGCTATATCACCGCCGTAAGATCACCGCCCCGCCCCCCCCCCCCCCAAAAGAGAGAGGCTGGATAAGCCCCTGAATTAATATATATATATATATATATATATGATCAAAAAATAACGGGAATTTTTTTATTTTGCGGGCTTTGTAAATCAGATAGTCACAATGTTTTTTATATTGTTGCTATACATGTTCTTAACGTATACTCGAATGAGCAGCCATTTTGAATTTTTAATTTATTTTTGAATAGTCGTAAAGGATACACGTGTTCGGATGCGCTCGGCCATTTATTATTTCCGATAAAGATGGATCAAGAAATTTGTATTAAATTTTGTTTCAAAAATGGAATAAAGTGCATCACCATAATCGAAATGTTGACAGTGGCTTTTGGAAAATCTACTATCAATAAGATAGGAGTGTATGATTGGTACGGACATTTCAACACGATGAAGATGACGACCGCCTTGGCTGCCCTAACACATGAATAACCGATAACAGTGTCCAACCAGTGAAGGAAATGATTCTGAAAGATAGCCAAATCACTATTAGAGATATTGCTCATCAGCATCAAGTCCAAATATGATGCCAAATAATTTTTTCGGATGTTTTGAGCATGAAACGTGTGGCAGCAAAGTTTGTTCCGAAATTGCTGAATTTCGACCAAAAACGACGTCGCGTAGATATTGCCCGGGAATTGCTGAACAAAGTCAACAATGATCCAAAATTTTTTAAAAAGGTCGTAACAGGTAACGAAACATGAGTATATGGAAGCTGCCCAAAAGAGTCAAGAACGAAAAAAAATCGACAAATTCGATCAAACGTGAAGGTTATATGGTCAGTAAAGAATACTACTAAGAAGTTATATCCCATTTGCGTGAAACAATCTCCATACAGTAAGGTGTGCTACAACGTAGAAAAGAGCTGTGCAAGACATCATTTTCCTATAATTTGCTAGCCCTATTTAATCTTTTAAATTAAATTGATTTACATAGATGTCTCTTTATTTTAAAACACAGTATCATAAAGTTCCTCCTTGATTCTTTCTATCTATTTTCTCTTATGCTGCTTCTTTATACCTCGGTCTCCTCTACTCTTCGTCGCATCTCTTGCCTGTCTTGATTTTGGTTGTCGGATGTCTTCACTATTCTAAGGCCTATCACCTAAGAAATATATATGATATAAATTTTAAATTGTATATATTATAAGCTGCTTCAATAAATGAATTTTATTTTTACTTACTTATTATTATATTTAATTGCATTTTAGAAACCTAATCAACCTCATCCTACTCAATTAGATAGACAATAATGTAAATTTAAATATTTAGTAGTTTTCTTATATCTCATAAATTAATAGATTTAACTTAATCCCAGTAGTTTTCAGTGAATATATTAAGTAAGAGCAGATTTTAAAAATCTACTATTGAAGCCTCTTTGGAAGCTACATTTCACGAATGAAGTGACTGAATAAATATTTTTATATTTAATTGATTTTTGAATACCTATTCATTGGGGGGTAAACGAAAAAAAAATTGTCTCTACTTTTCACACAGGGGAAGGTGCTCTAAAATTTTAGTTTCCTATTTGGTTTCAAGACTATTTTTGGGTTAATCGAAGACATATTGCAATTTCACTGCAAAACATGAAAAACTGTAGAAATTATATGACGATAACATACAGATGGATCGATATGATGAAACCGTATGGATTTTGAGTTTTCTACGAAACCTAAAAAAACTATGTAATTTATTATTCATCAAATAGAATATTACTTGCAAAGTATAAAATAATAAAATTACTAATTAATATTTTCCCTAGTTTGCAGATGATCTTTTAGTTGAGATAGAACAAGGAATCATAAAAGGACATTTATTAACTACCCCTGCAAATACGACCTTCAAGGCGTTTCAAGGTATTCCTTATGCAGAACCTCCAATTGGACCCCTAAGGTTTCAGGTGAGTCATTTATTTTTAAGATCATTATGTGAATATTATTAAAAAGATAAATCAAATACAAAAAAAATTGTTGTTGTTTTAACCAATTTCTCGTTACGTAAATATCCAAAAAATTGATTAATTATATTATTTGAATATTTGTAACTTATTTACATATTTTTTATTAGCGTAAATTCCATGAGTACTATGAAATAACAAATATCAAGAAGAGAAATTAAACAAATTAATATAAAAATTCGTAAAGCTCAACATATCATCTACGATTTGTTCCGTCTTTTCTTTGAAAATTGAATGTGTTGAAAAAATCAAATATTTTCTTCGGATCTCAGTTTTTATTCGTATTCATTTTTCGTGGTCAAGTTCATAGTTAGTTGTCCAAGCCACAGGTAAATGTAGTGACGTAAATTCTGAGATGGATGAGACCTAACTAGAAGTGTTGGGGGCAATGTAAGAAGAAAAAGCAAAAAAATAGGTTGGAGCCAAGAGGGGGAGGGTCAAAGTTGGCCAAAATAGGTTTTTTGCATCTACAAGCCAAAGAACACATTTTGGAAAAAAAATTCAAATAAAAGTTGTAGAAATTTTTAAAACCTACAATTTGAGCTTATGATCATTTTTGTTCATTTTTTATTGCAAAAAGGCAAAAAAATCTATTAAAATCGGCCATTTTTTTTATATCAATTGTTTATTGCAAAATTTCCTTTTTTTGCACTTTTATGCTTTTAAAATGGAGCCCTCGAGAGATATTACTAATTATTGATTACAAGACGCAGAATGTTATATGCTATAACTTTTTGTTGAGTGAATATTTTGATCTCCACAAAAGTTCAATCTCTTCGCAAAGGCCTCAACTTTCATATCCTGTTACAAGCTTTAAAAAGGGGGTGTTTTTCTATATAAAAAAACAGGACTCTCGTGCGCATGAGAAAACTGAGCTCGCAGCTTCAAATCAGCAGAGCTCGAAAAAATTTGCCGTATTTCAGCAATGAATGGACCAATTTCGGTGTTTTTTTTTTAATCTGGCGTAGCTCGAAAAATTATGAATATGGCACACCCCTTTTTTAGAGTGAAATTTAAGTGGTTGAAAATAAATTTTTTCATTTGTCCTTAAAGAGATATGAAAATGTCTGCCTTCACAAAGAGATTAAGCCATTGTAGAGGTCAAAATGTTCCCCCCAAAAAAAGTTATGACAATCAACATTTTGCGTCTTGAGATACACAAATAGCAATATCTCAGCAACAAATTATCTGATTAACTATCATAAAATAGCATTTTGTTCAAAATAATGAAGGCTTTTGAAATCAAAGAAGTGCAAAAAAAGTTAATTTTGCAATAAATAATTGATATGCAAAAAATGACCGACTTTAAGGTTTTTTTTGGCAATTTTTCAGTAATAAATTTACAAAAATGACCGCACAAAAGCTCAAATTGTAGGTTTTTAAAAACTCTACAAATTTTATTTGAAACTTTTCCAAAATGCGTTTCCTGGCTTGTAATTCAAAAAACTTCTTGGATCCAATCAATTTTTTTCTGTAACATTTTATGTAGGGTTTATTCTCATATTGCCTCCAACACCCCCGGATAGGTCACATCCCACCTATGGCTTAGACTATATATATATATATATATATATATATATATATATATATATATATATGTATTTTTATCTTGTTTTTAATGGCAGTCATTAAAAATATACGTTTGATATTAGTTATTCAAAACACCAAACAATCTTAATGATAAAACTAGACGTTGTTTGTTTCTAAACTCTCTAGAACGTAGTTAACATCGGCTTATTCATTTACAAACTGTATTTAATTTACAACGAAATCATGAAGTTAATTTATTGGCTATAGTAGGATCAATCAATCAATTATCTTGAGTGGTATGAAAGCCATTTACCAGACCAGTACATTTAAAAGTGTGTTAAGAAGAATGATGTAGGAATTTAAAGGTGAGACACACATCATTTAGAATATATATAACCAAATATCTATTTCTCGTTCACTGTCTAAGATTTGAGCCAAATAATACAAGGAAAATGGCTTTTAATATGTTAATTTTCAATTGTTTAACATAAAATCATTCTAAATGAATTTTAAACTGTTATAAATACACTCTTAAAAATAATCTTAAATTTAATGTACCTTCGTTAATTAAATTTAATGATTTTGTACCTTAAATCGTGAACAAGTTACATGGACTTTAAAATTAAAGCTCTGTACATTAAATTTAATTGTATGTTACCTTAAATTTCAATAAAATAACTGAAAACATATCAAATTTACTGTATAATTACATTAGTTTTAATGCAAAAATTGTTAAATATAATGCATTATTATTAAATGCATTTTATGAAATTTGCTTCCAGCATATTACGTTAAAATTAATGTAAAGTTTTTTTACAGTGTATGTCATAGAAACCTATATTTATTCTCCTTTCAGGCACTTAAAGAAAAGAATATATGTGTAAACAACTTATTTCCTGCAAATACAACTCTGGTTCTTGCTCCGTATGCGTTTCTATCACCTAATGGTTTAGTCAGTGGAGCTCTATGGAACCAAGAGCAATATTCACAGGAAACAACTGTCTATATAAAATATCAATTCCTAGACATGTCGGCAGGTACAGCTTTACTGACGAGACTGTTAGGTGGTCGAACCGCATATGGAGAGAGATCCAGAGTTTTATATATTCTTTCCTTTAACTACTTGAAGGGCGAATAAATATGTGCAACTGGTTAAATACAACAGTAAAGAATTTATTTATTTCTGACTGAAATTTTAATTTTTAAGTTTCGCGCTACTCCGGTGGATGTATAGACGTCGTTCAACTGGTGATATTTTTCAGCCCAATATCAAAAAGTCGGCAGGTATTCTTAAATAAAAGATAACGTAGTAAAACTCGATTTTTACTTAAAATTCCACTTTAATTTTTTAATTAAGAAAAATTTTAAGTAAAAATTGAGTTTTACTACTTTTATGATATGAAGTTCCACCAAATATCGGCAAACTCGATACTATTCCTAAATATATATTTCCAATATATTTAGGAATATATATTTTATGTGGAAATTGTTTCCAGCAAATGTTGCTCTTTGTTTGATACAGCTTTACTCAAAAGACCATCAGATGCTCAAAACACGTATTGAGAGAAAACCACAGTTGTATTTGCAGGAAATAAACTGTACACAGGGTGTCCGGGAAAATGTGAGAAAGGTCTCGAATATTAAAAAGAAACACGTGAAAGGAATACTACAAGTACATAAAAACTTTTTTCGTATAGGCCTCCCATTCGGAGATATGGGATCTCAAAAAGCTGCAATGGAATTAAGTTTTTTACATATAATTATTGAATCACCAGGTATATTTCAATTTTTTTAATATGATGTATACCAGGTAAGAGACCCTTCAAATTACTACCCAAGAAAGTGTTATGAACTACACACAGCTGCAAGGACGGACTAGCTGTAACACTAATGACCCCATTATTTTTACAACCTGTATGATAACAACTTTGGAAAACGTTTTTTACTAAAAATTAAGTTCTCTTCACTCATATTGCTAATCTTAACCGTTTTCGAAAAAACGTCATTTAATTTATAATATATATAATATATCTAGCGAGTTTCGATAAAAGATACATCTTTGTTCCTATTAAATGTTCAACCTTCAACCTTATGATAAAAACATTCGATTCAAAATCCTATGAAGTGCATTTCGACCCAGGTGCGCAAAAAATGCGCGTTTTATTTTATCGCCACCAAAAACAAAGTATTGCTTCCTTGATTCTTTACTTGGACATTAACTTACTGATTTTTGAATTTCGTGGTGAAATTAATTGTGAAATAATCCGAAATATGGAATGCACGTTTACTGAGTATGCAGATATGCGTCTGATGTATGATCTTGCATGTTGCAATGCTTTGGAAGCTAGAAGGTTATATCACGAGAGATACTCTTACAGATCAGAAAGCATTTCAACGAGTTGATCAACGTCGAAGGGAGAATGGTAGGCGATTCCATTTAATAAGGTAATATTATTAAATTTCTTCATTATTTTATAAAATTTGGGGAAAAAAGTACTGACACTGGTCGGGGAAGAACAGTACGTACGCTGCAATTATACGAAAATATTTCAAATGCTTTAGATGACACTTCTTCAGCGAGCACTCGAAAATTTCAGCGCAGTTTAACACTTCGAAATAAATAGTACATGAATTTCTTCAAAAACAGCTTTTAAATCCATATCATTTCAAAAAAGTGTATGAACTGATTTCTGAAGACTTTCCCCGTAGAATGAAGTTTGCAAACTGGATATTGGATTAACAACGAAATAAGGTAAACTTTATTAGCACTATTCTCTTTACGGATGAAGCAGGGTTTACCAAAAATGGTATCATAAATTTACAAAATTCACATCTATTAGCTGATGAAAATCTTCATGCAACTATTGTTTCGCATCATCAACATCAGTTCCAGTCAATTAATTTATGGGCCGGAATCATTGACAATTTTTTGATTGGACCATTTGTATTGCCATCAGGACTGAATAGAGAACTTTATTTGGAGCTCTTCAAGATTTAGTAGAGCATTCATTACTTAAAATCTACCAAAACATCTATTATATGCAAGATGGGGCACCACCTCATTTCAGCGGTGCTGTGCAGAAGTACCTGACAAACGCCTATCCAAACCGTTGGATAGGTAGAAAAGGACTTATTGCCTAGCCTCCTCGTTCTCTCGACCTAATGCCGTTGGATTTTTTCCTGTGGAATACACCTCAACACCTTGGTATATT
The DNA here is from genome assembly GCA_034092305.1 of Diaprepes abbreviatus. Lineage (NCBI taxonomy): Eukaryota > Metazoa > Arthropoda > Insecta > Coleoptera > Curculionidae > Diaprepes > Diaprepes abbreviatus. Next base: position 20,153,262 of record JASJET010000031.1, read on the forward strand.
CCAGTCCGCTCGATAGTAGGGAGGAACTTCTACGGAAAATCACGATTCATTATGATTAAATAAGAAAAAATGCTGATTTATTGTGGCGAGTACAACAGTCTTAAATTCGTCATGCCCGTAAGTGTATCAGACTTCACGGAGTCCAGGTTGAACCTTCTGACGAAGTTTTTAACTAAGCAGTTAGTCTAACTTTTTTTTGAAACTATGGTGACAGGGGAAAATTCCTCTTTTTCATATTCAACCCGACAGGAGATAGGACAGGGTAGAAGTAGTCTGAAGTAGAGTAAATAAAATGACATTTTTTCGAAAACTGTTAGGATTATCGACATAAATGAAGAATACTTAATTTTTAGTCAATATTTAAAAGTATGTCAAAAACGTTGTCCAAAGTTTTTATCATATAGGGCGTTATAAAAAATGGGGTCGCGAATGGCACAGAAGAGTCTTACCTGGTATATATCATATTAAACAAAAATTAAAATATACCTGGTGCTTCAATAATTATGTGTAAAAAATTTGATTCGATTGCAGTTCTTTGGGGGTCCATATCAACGAAGAGGAGGCCTATAAGAGAAAAGCTTATATGAACTCGCAGTATTCCTTTCACATGCTTTTTTCATATCCAAGAGATATATTCTTTCCTTTATCTGCTGAAAGGAGAATACATATATATTCGCGACTATTTAAACACGGCAGAAAAATAGATTCATTTACTTTTTATTAAAATCTTAATTATTAAATTTCTCACTACCCTGGTAAATGTATATATGTCTATACTTTTGAGTCTGACATCGAATAGTCGGAATGTTTTACTATCTTACTGATATGTCTCAGAATTTATATTTTATATAGACAATTGTTTCTTGCGAATGTTGCTCTCGGTTTAAAACAGTTCCAGTGATGAGATCATAAGGTATTCAAAACGCGTATGGAAAGAGAACCAAAGTTGTATTTGTAGGAAATAAACTGTTTGCGTACATTCTTTCCTTTGTCTGCTTGACAAGGGAATACATATATATTAGCAACTATTTCTCACAGAAGTCATACAGCCAGATTCATTGAGAAGATTTAGGACTTAAACTCGATCTTCAGTTGCCATGAAATTTAAATCTTGTATTTAGTTTTTTTTTTGCTTATGATATTACCATATTTTATATTACATAGGTCAACAAATTATATAGGGATATTAAGGATAAGAACCTTACGCTAAAGCCTTGAAATATATATGAGAAATAGTTGTATCTTGAAAATAAATTTCTCCATTTTTGCCAGTTCAGTAATAAAGCAAAATTATTTCCTTATACTTGTATTTTTAGGGTTTAAAACTTGCTTGGCTTATTCTTGCTCTTGTCAGTTTAACCTCTCTGCTGTCAGTTTAGGGCGGTTTTAAAGTTAAACCATGTTAGTGAATCTGGCTCTTAATTTTTAAGTTTCGAAAAATGTGTTTCAATGTTCTTTGACACAAGTAACTAATTCTGGAGTCCAAAGTGTGTTTTTTTCAAATGTAAAATTTTAGCGGATATTAGGCTATTGAGGTAGACAAATTTGGCTTTTAGAATCAAAGTAGATTGATATCAATAATTTTGACTTAATGAAAATACTATTTATATGGCTGTGTAATCAATCATTTCAACGGTTGTTGGAAAAAATATTTTCAATCATGCTTAAAATGCGAGCATTTATTGCAGATACAGGCTCGATACCATCTTCCTCAATGTTATTTATTCTAAATGGTACATCTGTTCCTAAAATGTTGTAAGTAATCTTGTAAATAAATCATCAACATATGTCAATAATTTCAATCCTGTAAACTAATTCTTTTAGAATATTTCGAACATTCAAATCATTTGGCGATAAATTTGTCGATTTTGGAAACCAGAGTAGTACTTCATTTTGTTAAATTCACGAAATGAGATCTAAAATACCCATATTGAAAACGAATGACAGTTTTATACTTTTGAAAAGCCACAAAAAGAATGAAGACAAAGGTTTTTAGAGAGGGGTTTTGTTTCGTAAAATAGGACAGATATCGAGACGTATTGTATGTTAATGGAAAGCGCATATATCAAAAATGTAACTACAACTATTTACATGTTCTTAGAGTAAGTGATTTCTTTAAAATTATCAAAAAAGCTTAATTTTTCTATGTAAATCCATTTTTTTTTTATTTTAAATGAAAACTAATATTATTATTACTCTAATGGAAAAAATGTTAATTACGCCAAATTTTACAATAATCTCTTGAACACTAAAAGATTATGCCCTAATCATATGACTAAAAATGTTTAAAATAACGTTTTCTATAATACCTTAAAATGTTTCTTATTCTATCACCTTCCAAGAGGTTCTTCTGACTTTCAAAGAAGCGAACTAATTTACTTAAAGTTATTTATGTAATAATTCATAAATAACACGTTATTTGCTATAGCACTTTTCTGAAAATTTTCCAAAAATTTTGAAACAAACTATTGATATTTCTTATAATTTTTGGTTACCAGAACCTACAAAAAAGAAAGTTTTTTGTCTTAAATTTGCAGCTAGCTACTAGAACTTCATTTTACCCCCTATCGTAGTGTAACGAAGTTACTAAATTTTTGGGTATGAGTATGTTCGCTGGGATTTAATTTGTTTATTATACATCCGAAAAATCTGATTCTTGCGAAAAAAGAATGCATAAAGTTTCAATATTACCGGTATATAATTAGATTTGCCACGCCATGCCGGGAAATACGATTTTCCGATGATTTTCAAAGAGTCTGTTTATAGTAATCGCGCGCCGTATACAGCAGTAATGTATTCGCGATCACCGCACGCCGTGACTCGTCGGCGTAGTGAGAGCTCGGGCCTTCCTGGTCTAGCAATATAGGTGAGGCTAAACTTGTGGGTATATGGTGTTTCACCATCCACTTCCTTCCTTACGTCCTATCCCGCTAATAGCCAGCATTACCGAGGACCCTTGTAAGTAAGGGCAATGTTGTGTCATCCTGCCATCACTGCTGAGGACGCTTATAAATACGGGCAGTGTCGGTTCCTTTCCTAATTTCCTACCGCTATTGGTCGACATTGTCGAGGACGCTTGTAAGTAAGGGCAATGTCGTTCCATGCTGCTGACGTTGTCGAGGACCCTTACAAGTACGGGCTGCGTCGGTTTCTTTCTTTCCTTCCTACCGTCACCTGTACATACACGCACTCAATGCCGTCAGTTTTTGTTTTTGTTCCCATACTGACTAGGAATGTGTTTTACCGCCGAGTGCATTCGGATGTCCACTGATAAGGGCGATAATTTGAGTACCAGCCATCGTAAATAGCATCGCAATCGTGTAGTACCAGGTAACGTAAATAGCGTCGTGAATGACTTCGCCGGGTTACCGTCTCCAGTGCTACCAACCAGCACGAGCTGCCGTGAACAGCTCTCATAATATACTCTTGCCCTCCAAACCATTTAATGTTTATTTTGTTATACATCTTAGGTTGTAAGTTAGTTTTAGGCTATGTCTTTTCATAAAAGTATGGAATACAGGATACATGAAGTTTTAAAACCGTTTGTATCATTACCTAGTCATATTTTTAACATTACAGGTAACAATTGGCAGCCGATAGCCAGCACTAATACGCCCAATTGACCCCAAGTTTGCTGTTTCTCCACTGTAACAAGCTGCCCGGTGCATAAGTGGGCCCCCGACTACATTAATCCCAGGGTGGCGCCCGAGAACCGATAACCAAGTGGATGTTTTGACCATCGGGCAATCAAACCGTTGAACAGTTCAGAGAGCAGTGATATCTCGATTATAAGAAGATACCGTCAAACCCATACTGATGACTTTCTGCACGAGAAATATTCACTGACCGATGTTCCGCTGCCGTATACAAAGTAGATCCGTAGAGCACAACGTGCTTCCCGTACGAAAAATACGCGTCACAACAGTAATAGTGACCATGCTACTATTTTTGCCCAATAGTGTCTTAGAAAATTTGTCACATCACAGCATTTCATCAATAATAAACATTTAAGATATGACCAAAAACGTATTTCCATATTCAGCAGATTTATTAGTTTTATGTAAATGTTATAGAGCTTAAAAATGTACAAATGTTAGATAAAAGTTAATTAATATTTGTTTCTACATTGTCGTTAGTGTTGCGACAAGGGCACAAATTTTAAGATATTTTTGCCATTTATATCCTTTTCTGTTATTGAATTGCGGTTGGCAAATGTGAAATACCAAATGGAAAGATATTTATAATATTAACAATAAAAAATGTGCTTATTTTATTTTAGGCTCCTCGTCCTCCAATACCCTGGAAAGGAATACTTAACACCACTAAAGATGCAAATTGCTGCTATGTAATTGAGTCAAATTCTCCAAACGAAAGTGAGGATTGCTTATATCTCAATGTATTTACTCCAGTTTTTAGTCAAGTAAGTATAGAAAAATATAACTCTCCATGTTTTATAACAAATTTCCGCTAGCTAAGGGACATTTTTAGGACTTCTTGTAGTATTATAACAATATATGTAAATCTGTCAATAAGAATTTTGCTATTTTAGCAATTTCTCTACTGAAATTTTCATGTCAATAAACTCGAACAATTCTATGGATAATAATAAATATTTTGTAATTTTATTTAATACGTTTTATAGGAAAATGAGACTAATCTTCCAGTCCTGCTTTGGATCCATGGGGGCGGTTATTCTCATGGTTCTTCTGAATATAGCAATTTTGGCCCTGATTATTTAATAGAAAAAGATATTATTATTGTCACAATTAACTACAGGTGAGCAAAATTGTGTATAAAAAGTTGCTATCTGAAATGTTTTTGTTTCTTACCTAACCTTTTTATCAGTAAAAATAAGTTTTCTCAGTTTTGATCTGCAATCTTTAAGAAGATTTTAGTAATATGACGATTTTAATACTCAAAGATATAACTTGGCTTTCTATCACCAGTATATCCAAGAAATATTGTATAAAAACTTCGGACTTGCATTGTCTTTATTTTTGTTTGTTTGTACGACGTTTCTATTAGATTGTATATCTAATCGTAATCAAGTACAAACTGAATATTTTGTCCTAACGCTACGACCTTAAACAGGGACTGTGTCCATTGAAGCGCGACATTAAGCTCCACTATACACACCTTGATGGTTTGATGTTACAAAGTTATGGTTACCAAAGATTTTCTATTTCCACACTGGGTTTACGGAAGATTTCATTATAATTTTTAATTTTTCCTTTCTTCAAGTTGGGTTCCATATATATTGCCGCAGCTTCAGACCATTTTATACAGTGTTATTTATCTCTGCCTTGTTCTGGAATAGCAGATTTTAACTTTTCTCCTTTTTGTGTATGAGTTTTATATTCCTTAATTTGAACTTCTAGTGGACGATACATATTTCATCACACTCACATGGCACTTTGTAAACATATTCTTTTCTATCAGTAGTTTTTCGGTTTGTTTTTGTTAAATGAGCACTTAGCGTATTCTCTGACCTGAAGGCTGTTTTTGTATTGTAACTGTTGGCAATTCACCTTATTTTTTCCAAAGATCCCCTAATATATAAAATTGTGAAAAAAGAATGTATTTCTTGCTGTCCAGTGGTCTTTGTTCTAAATTATTTGTAACATAGTCAATTAATTTTAGAGGATAACCATTCTGTTGTAAATCTGATTTACATCAAACCGTGAAACCGAAAGTCTGGTTGAGATATGTCGATTACACCTTCATTGTACGGAAGTGTAATTATCAAGAAATAAATGATTCATTGACACATCCAAACTTCATTCCACCTTCAATTAAGTTTACCAGAGAAAAAGAGGTAAATGATTAATTGTCGTTCCTAGATGTCATGGTAAATCGTTCAAACGAAACTATTAAAACTTCAGTATACAGGAAGCCAACTCATACCGGACAATATCTTAACCATGGTTCTAATCACTATATTGTTACAAAACAAGAAATTATACACAATCTCTATAATCGCGCTGTATCTATATGCAATAATGCCAATTCATTTGAAAAAGAGGTAGCAATTAATAAATCCGATTTACAATAGAATGTTTATCCTCTATAATTAATTAAATATGTTATAAATAACCTTAGAACAGAGACCATTTGAGAGCAAGGAATACATTTCTTCTTCACAATTCCATATATTAAGAGAACCTCTGAGAAAATACGAAGAACTGCCAGCAGTGATAATATAAAAACGGGCTTTAAATTAGGAAAACATTCAGAGCTCATTTAACAAAAACAAAACCAAAAACTACCAATAAGAAGGAATGTGTTTACAAAGTTCCATGTGAGTGTGGTGAATATATCTTGGAGAAACCAAGCATCCACTAGAAGTTAAAAATAACGAACATAAAACGCATACACAAAAAGGACTTACGTTAGGATTTGCTATTACAGAACACGTCTGGGATAAACAACATCATACAAAATGGTCTAAAGCTGCGCCAATACATATGGAACTCAACATAAAACCAAGAAAAATTTATAGAAGCAGCTTACATTAAAAATAATAATGAAATCTTCAGTAAATTCAGTGTTGAAATATTTAATATTTGACTACCATTGTTTTGCAATATCAAGTCATTGAGGTGTGTACAGTGAAGCGTATCTTCGTGCTTCAATGGACGAAGTCCATATGCAAGCTTGCAGTTTTAAGACGAAACATTCAGTTTATACTTCATAACGATTAGAGATACAACCTAATCGAAACATCATACAAACATTTCAAAATAAAGACAATGTAAATCCGACAACCACATTTTAAACAATTCTTAACACTGTCTAAAACCTTCAAATACATATAACGGATATGAGAAATTACAAAACTTTTTTTTTTGAGGAATTAGCGCTTTGACTGTTTTTGCACTCTATCTAAAAATGCTCGTAATTAAACCTAGAATGTTGTTTTCAATCTGATAGCATTTTAGATGAAGGTCGGAGATTTATGTTCAGGATATAGAATTTGGCAGATATGATCCTCTACTATGTTAAATCACTTTTACAAGTTTGAAAAAGACCATTTTTATGATGCTAATAATATATAATAATAAGCTAGACAAATATTTCTACCTTTATTAGCTCCTCTAAGATATATAAATAGTTTGGTTATTTGAAGGGAATGAGGCTCCAACTTGTTCTATTGCAGAGCAGTTGGGTCAGTTATGTTATTTTTCATTTTATTTTCAATTCCTGCGTAACAGTTTTACTTACATTCCTAAAATTAATGTGGGATAAGATTTTTCATCGTTTTATTCGAGTAGATGAACAAATTTCAAATCTATTTCGTTATTTACAGGTTAGGTCCATTTGGTTTCCTGGCAACTGGAGATCTTATCATACCTGGAAATGCAGGTCATAAGGATCAAGCAGCTGCTATAAAATGGACTTACAATAATATTGCAAGATTTGGTGGTGATCCAGGGAAAATAGTTATATCTGGTCAGAGTGCCGGAGGCTCATCAGTCGGTTATCAACTTTTGCACAAAGAAAACGAAGGTAAAAAATTTTCAAGAAATTTTTGTCTGCGTTCTTCCAAGATTATCTGTAAGCTTCGGGATAAATGAAATTAATATTAAAAAAATTTACTATTTTTTATGGAATCAGATACCAAAATGTAAAAATATTATTTAACGTTTAAAAAAATTATTTTAAACTAGCAGATTTTACTGTTTATTCAGAAAATTAAAACGGTATGCAACGATGAATAAAATTATGAAGAAAGCAACAAAAACACTACTTGACTAACCTAGGTCTAACAGTGTTTCCAGGAAATGTTTTCCAGTTCTTAATAAGCTCTATATTTTCATAATAAATCAACGATTTTTTTCCGTAATTTGCCCAAAAAGTATTAATTTATCAAAAATTTTTAAGAAATACTCATAAACTGTAACAGTCAAATCTAAAAAAAAATAAATATACATTTTCTGTTCAGTTATATGAAGACAATTTTATGTTTTTTACTCAAGTCTAATGCCAAAGTAACTTACTAATATCAAACTGCTGTCATAAGGTACAAAAACAATTATCTTAAATAACAATAACTTTTAAGAAAAGTTGCTGTCTTTTGAAACTTGTTTCAATTTTTTGAGTGGTTTTTAGATTTCCAGGTCAATTTGCAACTTGTAAATTTGTTTTAATTTCTGTTGTAGGACTTTTTAGAGGTGCTATTCTACAAAGTGGAAGTCCCTTAAGTCCATTTAGTTTTATACATAGTAACACAGCTAGAGAATATGCGTTTGACTTAGCTAAACAAATTAATAGTTCACTAAACTTACAGAATGATACAACTAAGCTTCGAAATTTTTTGCTTCAAGTTGATAGTGAAGTAATCGATAACGCCTGTACTCATACTAAAATAGTAAGTATATTAAAAAAAGTTATTCTGAAATAATCACTTTGTTACTATTTCGTTTCTATGCTTTACGCATTATTATTTAAATTATTTATTTATCTAAGATATATATGGATTAGCCTACTAGTTTCAAGATATGTTCATTACTAACTGGATGAGAATAACTATGATTAATTTTAATTACAGCCTGATTTTTCTTTAAGATGTCGTCCAGCGTTATTCAATTTTTTAAGTTAGCACAGTCATTTTTCAGTAAATGGCAGTTGTATGAAAATATACTTTTTTGTGCGATTTCTTTTATGATTTCCAGCTTTTGTATTGTATTTAATAAACTAAGTTTTTTGAACATTGGACACAAATCTATAATTAGCTCGTCGAACAACGTTCTTATATGAAATAAAATTTTTATAAAAAAATTGAACTGACTTCTAAAAGTGCGCTAAAAAGTGAAAAATAACTATAAATTTTTATATGAAATTGAAATTTTTGGAGGCGGCGCCAAACTAGTACCTGACCAAATGTCACTTGCATAAACAGATTAAAAATACTTTATTTGTAATTGCTTTCTTACCATGTGTATATATTAGTAGTTATTTATTTCTATTACAAATAATTTGGCGCCGACTTCAAAAAGTTCAATTTCATATAAAAATTTATAGTTATTTTTCACTTTTTAGCGCACTTTTAGAAGTCGGTTCAATTTTTTTATAAAAATTTTATTTTTCAATTTTTAATTTTAGAATTCATTATGATATCCATAAATTATTTGAACTAAGTACTAATGGAGATTAGTGTACCTCGCAATGACTCCAAGGTGGCAAAAAGTACCCATTTTATTCAAAGTTGTAAATCTTCCTAAAATGAACTACTAAAAATTCTTTGGTTCTTAGAATTTTCCAAATGCCATTAAAATTATGTCAAACAAATATTTAGTCTGTCATAGTACATCCACTATCTTAATTTCCAAATTAATTTTAGATTGGTAATATAGGCCCCAAAACCTTCCAATATCGATGTTTAAAGAACCTGAGATGTGCATTTCTCAGCTCGATATATTTTATACTGCATATTGAGTTTGTATACGCGTCCAGAACCCCACAATATCAATTTTACACAAAATCGGAATATGTAAAATTATCTCCCCCTTATATTGTATCTTATTAACCCAATAGTTGTAAAAAATTAACTTCATATCCGTAATAAACGACCCCGAAAACCCTCTAATACCAAATCAGAAAAAATGCGAATAAGGTAAAATTTTCAACCCACCATATTGCATCCGCTACCTTGAATTTCAAAAGAATTATTTTAAGTCTAAATTTAATCTAAATCTATACCCTTCAAAGCCCCCTAGTACTCATTTTGGATGAAATCCAGAAATTTAAAATGTCTAGACTTATATTCGCTATTTACATCCTCAAAAACGATTCAGTCCCACCTTTGAACAAAATCAAAAAATGTTAAATCTTTAGTCCGCTATCAGGGACTTGCCATATTGAATCCTGAAAAAATAGTTTTAAATTCATAATTTGCACCTTAAAGAACCCCCTATATCAGTTTAGGAGAAAATCGAAAAATGTAGGACACTATATTGAATCTGCTAAATTGAGTTTTTCAAAAAATATTCTAAATTCATAATTAACACTAACAAAAATACCCCAGTACTGATTTTAGACAAAATCTGGAGATGTAGAATTTTTAATCCGCCATCTTGGATCCGTCATATTGATTTTTTTTAAAATAATTTCAGATTCGTCATGTGCGACCCTGAAAACTCCTCCGTAGCAATTTAGAAGAAAATCGGACAAAATTGTTTTTGTTCGTTCGTCATATTGGATCCGCCATATTGAATTTTTTAAAAATAATTTTACATTAGTTATGTACGACCCTGAAACTTCCCTCGTACCAATTTTGGAGAAAATGGGACAAAATTGATTTTTTTGTCCGCCATATTAAATTTTTTAAAAATATTTTGGATCCATTATGTGCAACCCTGGAAACTCCCCCACACCAATTTTGGAGAAAATCAGATAAAATTAAACTTTTTTGTCCACTATATTGGATCCGCCATATCGATTTTTTTAAAAATAATTTCAGATTCGTTGTGTACGATCTCAAAAATTCCACCATAACAATTTTGGAGACAATCAGACAAAATTTTTTTTTTTTGGCCGCCATATTGTCAGCGCTATCTTGGTTACTACTGCACCAATTTCGCTCAAAAAAATATGGGACCACCGCAGCAACTTTCTGAACATAACGTAACAAATTTCATTCAAATCGGTGCCGCCGTTCCAGAGTAATCAGCGTACATACATAAAAAAAACATACACACTCGACGAATTGAGAACCTCTTTCTTTTAGAAGTCGGTTAAAAAATAAGCTTGATATTACCTTATTACTGAGATTAGATAATATTTACTTTTTTTTTTCTTTTGTAGTCTTTCAGTTACATAGTTCTTAAGTAAATTCATTCCTAATTCTAATATCTTCTAATCTATCGAATAAAATCGGATGCAAAACAGTATCGAAGGCTTTCTTTAAGTCAAGAAAAACGGCTATATTTTTTTACTTTTTTACAAATTAAAATTTAATAATATAACCATTATTAATATATAAACATGTCCAAAAAGCTAATCACTTTTTTGCATGACAGCTTATAAGTACAATAGGACAAATAATAGAGCCAACTAAAAATCTTAAAAAGCAGAGTGTTACCATTAATTAAAAGACTATTTAAAAAACATATCTGTTTAATGTCTGCCTTTTGAAAATAGACAAGAAATAAATTTTTTGCTCCTTCTTTAACATTTTTATATGTATCTGTGATATCCTTCTACATACTGCCAAATACCTCCTATATATTTTATTACATATGATAAAGTTAAATAACTAGACTCTTAGATATTCTATTAAGTCTAAGTAAATTTATTTAGGCAAAGATATAAACTGTAAATGTGGCTGAAAGAACAATCGATAAAAATTTGCATGGTTTAAGTTTAATAGTATTTTATTTCTAGTCTAGGCCACTTCCCGTTATTGAACCTAAGCATGAAGGAGCATTTTTAACAGAAGAACAGTATGAATTGTTAGCAGCTGGTGAATTTATTCGGGTTCCTATTATTATTGGAACTACGTCAGAAGAAAGCATACATCAAGCAGCAAGTAGGTTTACTATAAATATTATTTCCATCGTCAACACGTGTTGCATTCTATTTATAAATATTTTTTTAATTTTTTTTCTTCAAAAAATGTACTACTGAGGGTGACAATACAAGCTCAAATCAAACAACTTTCACAACCAAAATGAACCTTTTCATATCCTGAGATTTATTGCAGGGGGCCAAATCTGGAAAAGATGGTAGATGCGGGAGCAACTTGAAGGGCAATCCAATCAGTTTGGCTATCGTTGTGTTAGACTTATGGCACGATGCGTCGTCCTAGTGCAAGAGTATTTCTTTGTTCTTAATTTGGGACATTTTTTCGCGATTTTTTCTTCCAAATCTCTAATAGCGTCATATAATATTCACTATTGGTGGATTTCCCTTCTTCAAGATAGTCGATGAATACCATGCACATCCCAAAATACGGACGCTATAGCCTTACCAGCAGATTGCTGTGTTTTTGGTCATTGGTTGGATTTTATCTTTCGTTGTCCACTCAGCTGACTGCAAATTTGACTCTGAAGTATAGAGATGGATCCAGGGGCGGATCCACCGTCTCTCTTGGGGGGGGGGGGGCGGTGATATCACAAAAGTGCAGTATGACAAGTGCAACATTCCTATTTCTAGTGTAAAAGGTAGGGTCAGGTCTATTTTTCTGAATTTGAAGCTCTTAGAGAGGGTGAGGGCGATCACAAGAAAACACAAGTTGCCGACAGGGGATACCAGCAGCATACACATTCCTAGCATAAGAGGCAAAATCGGGTCTGTTTCCTGAACTCAAAGTTCTTGAGGGGGGTTATCGCAAGAAAAACAAGTTGTCAACGAGGAAGGGGGAATGCAGCATACACATTCCTAATATAAAAGGCAGAATCGGTTCTATTTTCCTGAACTCAAAGCTCTTGGGAAGAGGAGGGGCGATCGCAAACATACCAATTCCTATACTCTATTCAAGAATTAGAGAGAGTAATAAAACTGTTACCGAAACCTCCAATGTACCTGCTCCAGTAGCGCAGATAAATGAGGACTGCCGTAAATTTAATTATATTTAAATATTATAAGCTTTTATAAATTTACTGCAACAATAAAATTTCTGATAGTTCAATTTAATTTCTGTCAGTAAGCAAAGTACACCTTACCTTTAGTGATTTATCTTGTTTGTGCCAGTTTTTATATATTATTTGAGATTAGTGAGATACCCAAAATATATGGCTTCCACCTCTATATTTATTCCAAAATCGTTAAACCAGGGCATTTTTTCTTCAACGAAAAACTTATTACGATGAATGTTTATGATGCGATGAGATATCAATATCTAGATAATAATATTAAAAGCCCTGTTGAGATGTGTTCCAATATCAGGAATTGGAAAATCTATTATGTACTGAATACTAAAGGAGAAAAAAACGATGGGAATTGTTAGTACTTCCAAGCCAGATTCGATCACAGGCACCTCTTTGGAAGAAGAGATCTAAACTGCAATAAAAGGAGTTATACACACATTTTATTATGAGAAGCAGATTCCAGCCGTCAACAAAATTCTATAAAATCAATGAAGATCGGTATTTACCTGAAATTAAAAGAACTGAGCTCTGAAAATTACTCAGAGAACCTAATTTTTACTGGAAAAAAACCAGATAGGAAATCTGTTGTTATAGATCGTTCGGAAACTGTCCGTTGGAGAAGAAAATATCTCTCTCAAGTAAAAATTACAGTTGCGAGCAATAACACAAGTTACAAAATTAGTGATTTAACTGAACTTTTGAAATTTTTTTTATCGCCCCCACCACCCCCTACCTTGGATCCGCGCCTAGATGGATCCATGTTTTATCCATTGTTACATACAATTTACTTCACTTAAGCAGCTTCAAATACACTTTGTGAAGCATAAACATGCTATTGTTTTTGGTGAACTGCACTCTTAAAAATAACTTTAAATTTAATGCAAATTTAATATCCATTTTACATTAAATTCAATGATTTTGTACCAAAAATTTTGAATAATTTACATTTACTTTGAATTTAAAGCAATTCATTCCAATATCAGTTCGTAGAACTATAAATTTTCATTAAATGGTATCTTAAATTTCAATAAAGTAACTGAAAAGGTATTTCAATTTCTGTACATTAAAATTAATTCAGATATACCCTGGTATTAGGGATCTTCATTATTGTTCAATATACGTTGCATGAGATTCCGGGAGATAGCGCAACTTGTATTAAACTTTTTGTTTAGTATGATATAAGTTGCTTAAAGAACTTAATTTTCTTATGGTGAGATGTAGATGTCTGCTTCGTACTGACGGGAACCAATGAGTTCGAAACCGGTTTAGATTGCCGTCACTACCTATGGGAAAAATGTCCACTTTTTTATGGTAGCTTCAGAATTTTTTGAACTCATGTTGATGTTGTTGCATTAAATATGCGATAACATATCTCAAATTCAATGGACACTGGTTGTATATTTAATGTGCATAGTCACCTTAAAAAGTAATGATTAAACTTTAAATTTAATGTATGATTACGTTAAATTTAATGGAATAAACTAATTCAGATTAATATAAATTATTAATTTTAATGCATTACATTAAATGCATTTAATAAACTTTTTTGAAATTTGCTTCCAGCACATTTATATTAAATTTAATACATTTTTCTTTACAGTATGTGAACAAATGTGGTACACACTTCGAACACAACTTGGCATGCACAAATGCCTACGCAAAATATGATATACATGGTCTATTGATATCTTTACGATGTCGAGTCACGCACGTTCACTTTACAATTATTCAAAACTACTTTGTGGATTTTTTTGATATTTTCCAGTGAATCAGCCTCGTTTGGCAGCACAAAGTTTTCAGGATTATTTGTGTTGAAACAACCAGGTTTGAATTCAGCAAACCAGCGACAAATGGTTGCTTTCGACTGAGCAGATTCCTTTTAACTCTTTTTAAGACATTCTTGAGTTTTAATAGTATCTTTTCCCATCAAATAACAGTGCTTTATCAACGCGAGAAACTCATATTTCTCCATTATTTTGAAAATATTAAAGGATGTGTCTCTTCAATGATCGAAATGTCATCAAATGTTAACGAGTATCATTTATAGGTTGGTACTAACCTGAACTAAAAAGTGTATGAATATATTGTTTAATGTGAATACGTTTTAAAAATATAGACCTCTTCTCTCTGATATTTAAATTATTTATTGTTAATTTGAAATTGTATCCAATATTGTTTAAATTTCCCTTTTCATTTTTATAACATTTATTTTTCTGAATAATAGAAAAGATTCTAGAAGTAGAATTATTTTTCGAATCCATAATTTCATTTATAGTTCCTTATAATTTTTTTATAGTTATTTTATAGGAAGTACTTTTAGTTAATTTTATACATTAATTTAAAAAATGTCGATATTTTTTATACCTACCCACTAGTTTTTAGCAGTAGTATATTTAATTGAGTTTATAGTTCCCTACGCTATCGAAATTTTCTTTTCTACTTGTATTACTATGATATTTAAAGCAAGGGTATCTATTTATATATAGTGTAAGAAAGAACTATGATAACTTTTTTTGCGCCCTGGTGGTTGATAAAATGTAATCCATGGGTAGTTTTCAACTTTTATGCTAGCATATTTCTTGTAGTTTCTAGTAAATTCTATAGGTATATAAATAGGGATAGAATATGGGTAGCAAGTTAGTTGTAATATAGTCGTAAAAGTGTTAAATAGTCGATATAGTATTGGAAGTAATTTAGTGAAAAATATTTTTTTATTTCGACCCATTATAAGGAGAAAAAATCGTGATAATATGAAGTTAGTTTAATTATAAGAAGTCGATATGTTTATTAGAATTATTATCCCTAGGCACCTCATAACATGTCTCTGTTTCTCATATTCAATTTAGTTTTAAATAACCTATTCATTTTTAATTAGCGCCTTTATACAATATACAACTTTTATTATTTGCAGAAATATGTATATATCCAATAAATTTTTTACAGAAATATATTTTAGAAACATGTAAATTATTTTTTTCAGACCTGGACAGTTTAAAAAAGACCTTTGAGAAATACGAAGCTAACCCAGAGACACTTATTCCTAATGATTTTAATGTTAAGGATGGTATTAATTCTACACTAGTTGGTAATACTATTAAATATTTGTATTGGAAAGATGTTCCTCTTGAAGACAAATTGGGACATGTTATTCGGGTAACGTATATAATTACCCACTTCATACAAATTTATTATAAAATCTCTCAAACTTTGTCTTAGAAAATAATAAAAGTAGGCCTAACAACTGAAATTTAATAATTTCTAAATTAGAGTTTTAAGTTCCTCAAATGAGCACATGAAACCGTTTTGAGCATAAGAACGAATATTCAAATCTTTAACAGAATATTCTCGTTTCAGGTTTTAAAAAACAATTTTTTGTTTCTAATACTTCAGGTATTAACTAGAGTATTGGCCTACATGCGTTTCGCTTTTTTTTTATGATTTTTCAAAAGTTCTTAAATAATACTGCCTACTTATAGAGCATTTAACTCACTGTTTATTATTAATGTAGATTAGAGCTCACTGCTTTTTATAAGTATTTGTCTATAATCAAAAAATATCTTAAAAAATTTTTTGGTCATTAATGTTTATAACTGAACTGTCTTTAAGAGATTGTTTCATTTCTAATTGTTCGAGTAAGTTTAATTGTTAGCTTCTTGTGTATGGTGTTAATGCAAAGAGTAGAAATGCCTGCGGATTTTTCATTTTTTAATATGTTTTTTTTGTTTATTCAATCTAGTGTTACTCTTTCTCCTTGTTTGGTGTATGTATACAGCTAAGCAATCCTTACAATTTATTTCATATATCTATGACTTTTCTAATTTGTTAATCTTATATTTATTATTAACTACTATCCTACATATATTTTCTTTATTAACACTTATGGTTTTACACCCTAAACTATTTACAAATATAATCTATTGCTTTAAAATAATTATTGTCTTTCAGTATATTTACGCTATAAAATTCCTGTCTTAGTAATTTTTCCTGTTTTCTTTTTAGGGGAATATCAATTAAATTTTCTTTGTATCCGTTATTTTTTGCAATCTGTTCTATGATATAGAGCTTTTTATTAAAGTTTCTTTGGCTTAATGAAAATCATTTCTCAAGATACTTTGGAATTTGATGAGATATTTGTATCTATTTCATTATTTTATCTTTTTCGAAATTCGATTGCGTAATGATTTATGGAATTCAATATGTAGGCGAACAAAACCTAAAATATTAAAAAGCAAAAATTGTGTTTTTAATCATTATTTCAAAAATGTCCCATAAAGAACCTGTCAAATATATTCTAAAGAACAATTTGAATCCTGCGTGGTATGTATTGATTTTGTGTAGACTGATTTTTGAATGTGATCATCATTTTTCATAACTATGATATTAAAAAATATTTAGTACCTGTGTTGCTTTTAGACCATCTGTGATGTTTAACACATAGTTATAGGTACATATACATATATATTGCAATTGCTAACCATGATTTATTGTTTCTCTTTTGTAGTATTCTAGCCATACGGCTTTTTCTACACCTGTAATTAAACATGCTGACCTTGTAGCCAACCTAACTGATGTTTATTTCTATGTATTTTCTTACGATGGCCCATTAGGAGATGTTAATGTCACAATCAAAGGTACAATTACTTTATCTTTATAGTCTAAACAGAAGACAATAATGCAATTTTTATATTATGATCTCCTATTCACACTGTATTTTTTTTTTCATTTGCTCACTAACTAAGCAGAATTGTTTTAGTAGTTGAATAGCATGCATGTTTAAAAATACTTACATTTTTACAAAGAATCTCTCAAAGTGGCGTAAATCGAAATGAGACAATATATATATATATATATATATATATATATATATATATATATATATATATATATATATATATATATACATATATGTATATATATATATATATATACATATATATATATATATATATATATATATATATATATATATATATATATATACATATATATATATATATATATATATATATATGGATTAATTATATATTTTTTGCTCCTTTACATGCCTTATTTACTGAATGTGAACTCGCAAGAATTGGATCTGAACTCACAAATTTTTGCCACATGCCACACAACGTAAATTTTTACTAATGGACAAGGCTTAATATTTATAATATTTTTTAATTAAACAAAATGTAAATTATCAATCTTCATTTACTAAGAAGAAACTCATGAGGTTATACCAACGTTTTAAAATACTCTACCTAATTGATTTGTTAAAAATAAAACACACTCGAAAGTTTGTTCTTATATTTTTTCAGTCATTTTATATCGTACATCCTCTACGCATGATTGGCAATATAGCAAAAGGCTCTACAATTTTTGGCGGAAATATTTATTTTAGAGAAAAATGACATGAGAAAAAAGTTATTTCTTTCTGTAAACACAAACAACTTTGATAAAATTAATATTTCAATCTAAATTAGCAAAGACCGTCAAATATGTTGTTCCCAGCAAGTTAAAATCGTATCTAGCAAATCCAAGCAGCTAGGATTTTGATCTAGACGGTTTTGATACTATGGACAAATATAATTCAATCCCCATTTATCGATTAATTTAATCAAACCTATTTAATCCAAGAGCATGGTGTGCCAGTACTAGTATCAGGACATCCACGACAGATTCTATTGAGCATTCAAGTTTGGCTAAAGAAATAACGTATCAAAGCTAGCGACTTTAGTCTTATTCACATCAAGTTTTCGCTTCACGAAGAAATATGTCCATCTCTGCAAATCAATATTTCTAATGTACTCCAAGCTGTATCGCTAAAAGCCTAAAATTGTACTTAGCGAGAAAATTTAAATGGCCAAAATATATCTTGGATATATACTGGATAATCGCAAAAAAGTCTAAGCTGTTAATGAACAAAGTTACTGTTGATCTCTAAAACCATTCTTCAATAAATCTGGATACACATCATCTGAAGGTATGCAGAATCTGTCAGTAACATTGAAGTTTGGCAGAGATTCCAGAATAAGGTGTTAAGAGTGATCTTTGAGAATGCTCCTATTACATACCCAATACAGTGACAAGTACCGTAAGCTTATTTTTACGCATTCAAGCGAGCTAGTTCATGATGTGCAGCGAGATCTGTTTACGGAACCTGACGTAGAGTAAAGAATAAAAAGATTCAAATCATCTCATTTTATTTGAAATTCAAATCCTATTCATTTTTTGGTTCTTATTTTGTTAATAATTTAGTCAATTAGTTTTCGCTTAGTCATAAAAAATCAACACATAATAAAAATATTTATTGAAATATACTCCAAAAATTCGTGTTTAAAATCACAATTAAGATTAATTATCTATGTAGACAGATTGTTTCAATCTAGGAGTTAAAAAAAGTGGAAAGGAAATAAGACTAGTTTTAAAGTCAAAGCATGCGAGTGAATTAAGAAATTAGGTTTTAAATTGCCATGCGTAACCAAGTGTGTAATCTCAAAATATATAAGAATAAAATAAATCGATTTTTTATTTTCAAGTCGGCAAAAATGAAAATTTATAGTTCTTCCAGCATTATGCTGCTACTTATTCCACAGAAAGGCTCTGGCACAAGAAAAGGTATATCAGCCCCTTTCCTCGCGAGATTGTCTACTATTTCATTCCCCTCTATTCTGGTATGTCCCGGTACCCACATGAGGGTGACTTTATTATTCTTACTCAAATCATTCAGTTCCTATAGGCATTCCCAGACAATCTTGGAACTGATATCTTAAGACCTCAGCGGCACTGATGGCTGCTTGACTATCCTCCATGATGATAATCTCTTGGCCGTGATAGTTTTTCTCTTTGTTAAATTGAATACACATCCTAATGGCATGTATTTCTGCCTGAAAAATGCTTGATGACTTACCCAAGCTGTCGTAGTGTCTGGTTCCGGGTCTATACACTCCTATTCCAATTCCGTCCGTGTTTTGAAGCCATCTGTATACCATATAGTGGATTTCTTGCTGAGTTTTTCGATGGTGTTTCTGTCCCATTCGCTCGTGCGACTCAACTTTATACTGAACTTTTTCACAAAGTTGAATTTCTTTTTCATTTCATCTTGGGCACATCCCAGATTTGTTGAGATTGGGCCTTCGGTTTTATGACCTCATCTCTCATCATCCTATAAATCGTCCTCTGCGCCAGAATCTCTAGAAATATACGTAGAGGTGTGAGGTTTGGGATTACTTCCATGGCGGCCGTTGGGCAGGTTTTCATTGCCCCAGTTATACATACACAGGCTAATCTTTAAACTTTCGCGAGGTTAGCTCCCGTATTAGAGAGACTGGTTCTTTTGCTCCAGATTCCTGCCCCATATGTGATGATTGGTCTCACTATTGCAGTGTACATCCACTGCAGGATTTTTGGGTTTGTACCCCATCTTTTTCCCGCAAAGTTTCTACAGACCATCAAGGCTTTTGTGGCCTTGTTAATTGCTTCATTTTCGTACTTGTTCCAGAGGAGTTTGTTATCTAGGGTCTGTCACAGATATTTACCCTCTGACTTCCAGTCAATAACATTCCCATCTATTTTGATCGTCTTCAGATTGAAGTGTATTTTCCTTGTGAAGGCTAGTAGGGTGGTTTTGGTGGGGTGGAGGTTTTAGAAATAATTGGTATCTAAAATTATAGTTCTAACTATTGAACAGACCGTTTCAATTTCAAGCCAAGAAATAAAGTAAGCCTAAACCACATTTACCTTATTTTACTTGAAAATGTAAAATGCTCCAAACCTAAAAAATGCCATATTCGACTTTACATTTTTGTTAATTCTCAATTTAAAAAAAAAACTACAGTATGTCCCACAATAAACTAACGCTATCGATTTCTTGGAAACTTTACTTTTTTTTTTAATTTACCAGTTTACTAAAGTCAATGGAAGTAATTCAACTCAAATATTTTCAAGAGGGTAGCATTTCCGGATATACTGGAAGTTGTTACCTTCTTGCTTATTTTAAATAGAACGCCCTATATATTATTTATTTTTTAAATTCTACGCCGAATTATAGACATATTTCATGTGTGTCACATACTTAAGTCTGTATCTGACATATTTTTAAATGGCATTTGTAAGCCTAAATATAACTCTCAATTTCTCCCATATGAAAGCCTTTATTATTTAATTTGGGTTAGTTTTCTTTTAGAAGGGCATCTACTTTAGTGGACTGTGTTGATATTTTGATAATAAATAAATACAGGGTGGTCAGAAACTAATATTAAAAATTAACTTGAAAAAATCATTTAATGTATTTTTTTTTTAAATGTATCTCCGCTATTTTGATAATTTTTATTTTTTTTAGCATTAAAAATAAGGGCGACTATGAATAAGGTTATCTATTTGTAAAATTTCTAGTTTTGAAACATTGACAACTTACCATTTTTGCATTGTAAAAATGCTATACGAGTTTTAAGTTTTGTTATTAGTTGGTCATGATGGCGAAACGCGACGAAAGAAAACAACAGAGCAATACAGAAATGTCACTGTTTCTTGTCATTTGAAAATTATTAATGAAAGTGATACCCGGAGCAGTTAAATTATATGCACAAAGATTATTTAAATTGGTTTATTATCTATGGGGATGTAACAAAGTTTTATCAAGAACCTACTGATAGATATCCAGATAAACAGAAATCGTCACGGAAGGGTGCTAAAAGAATATAGGAAAATTAAAAAAAATTTGGCACCATTAAGGCACAAAATTCCTAAAAAAGAATCCTATTCTCAATGACGAAATGTCGAAATTGCAATTCTGAGATATTTTGCGGCATATTCTATGTCATCGTTAAGACAAGTAGTTCTACAAACAAAAATCTCAAAGAGCTCGTTGGAAAGAGTTCTGTTGAAACGCAATTTCCACTTTTATTTAATATTTTTAGTTCAACACCTACGAGATACTGATTTGTCGAAAAGAGTGAAATTTTGCGAATTTACATTATATATATTTAAAGGCCTCCCTCGATTTTTGGACTACATAATTTGGACTGCTAAATTTATGAAAAATGGTCTTCTTAACAGAAACAATTGTTATTTTTGGAGTAATTCATCCTCATGCAGTAAGATTGCTGAATTTTCGAAAAACCTGACAACTGAACATATTTTATGTTGCACGGAATGATGGAATAGTTGCAAACTTAAGTGATGATTTATTAATAATACAAAGCAAATTATGTCCCCATTTTAAATTATATATTAACTCTTGTAGGGGAAATATATTTAAAAATTCTAGAAGAATTAGACAGTTAATATTTAAGCAATTTATCTCCGGCGGAACACAGGCACATTTTTTACCACCATGATTGTACCCTCCCCCCCCCCCACACACAGAACAATTTCAACTTCTTACAAGAAACGCTAAAAAACATCGTCTTTTATAATCCAATTACAACGACGGGGGACTGTACGGCAACGGTTATGGACGCGTTTCAAAGCTTATCTCCACATTATAATCATAACAAATAAACTCGAAGATACGAAAAATGTGTGGAAGTTCAGAGTGGAAATTTTGAACATTTATTAAAATAAGTTGTTTCCCAGCGTAGATAAGTCCTTTAGCATTTTTATAATACTAACTATTAAATAGTCAATATTTCAAAAGCTGCAAATTTTTGGAATAGGCAACATTGTACAAAGTCACCCTTATACTTGTGCTAAATAAGGTAACTCTATAAAAAGATATACTTTTAACGATTTTTTCAAGTTAATATTTAATGTTAGTTTTTGATCATCCTGTGTTGATTTATTATCAGAATATCAACACAGTACACTAAAGTAGTTCCTTTTCTATAAGAAAACCAACCCCAATTAAATAATAAAGACTTTCACATGGGAAAAATTCATTGTTATATTTAGGACTGCAAACGCAATTTAGACAAGAAATAAAATATGTCAAAAACAAACTTTGGATATTATACAGAAAATGTGTCTATGATTTTGCATAGAATCTAAACATAAAATAACATATAAGATATTCTATTAGAATAAGCATGAAGGCATCAACTTCCGGTGTAACCGGAAGTGTCATTATCTTTTGTAAATTGACAAATTTTAAAAACTTTCTATTTTTCGAGAAATCGATCGCAGCGTAGGACACCCTGTATAAATTGTTTTTATGTATAACCTGATTTTATACGGATATTTTTAGGAGCTGATAAAATCAACCATGCTGAAGACTGTAAATATTTATGGAAAAAGGAGGACTCCAGTTATTCAAACGCTGATTTATCTAAGTATCCGAAAAGTGATGTGATAACGCTCGAGAGATTAATAAATTTATGGACTAATTTCGTAAAATACTTGTAAGTAAAAAACTGCCATAATACGTTAGATCAGCTGAAAATATTTAAATTAAATGACGATTTCGATTACGAGAGCCAGTCGGGGACATAACTAACTAGTAGCGCATACCAATTAGTGTTATAGATCTTCTATCGAAATTCTGCAGCGGCTTCAACAACAAAAAGGATATAATATTTAAAGGTCTTTTGAAATAAAGTTATGGATTAAAATATATTTATTATGTCAAATACTGTTCCAAGAAGAGAGATAAATACTTTACATTTTTTAGATAATATAAATCAAAAATAATTTAAAAATAAACTTCAAATTGAGTTTATTTGGAGACAATTAAATGATGTTGGTATATAATGAGGATATAAACTCTGAACTAAATTCATTATTGAACAAAAGCTGAGTTTTCTGAAAAAGTGCTCGGACATGTCGAGCTTGATATATACAAATTCTTTCCAATTTACTAAATCATACAGGGTGGCTTGAAAGAAGAAACTGTGGTATAGTCAATCTTAATTTTTTAAATAGTGACTATTAATTTTTTGTAAATATTCAGACTTTGTGTCTACTGTAATGTGCTTAATTCAAATATGATCTCGGTTTTTACCTATCCTCTAGTGAATTTCCAAAGATTAAAAAAAAAGAAAATCACTTTTTTACAAAATATACTTCATTTTGTATTTAAAAAAGTATAATATAATCAAATAAATTACTTTGTTGTCTTTTTGCGCTTCTATTCGCTGAGTTCGGTTTCAAGTTTGAGGGTCCAACAGTAATCTATTGACAAGTTTCGGGTCCATTTTCCGCTATATCGCTTCTTCATTTGAACAATTTGCTGGTGAAATATTTCGCAGTGTTCGTCTGAAACTGCACCCAAATTGTCAGAAAAGAGTTCCAAATCTCTCTATCTAAGTCTTTTATCAAAATTTTTTATAAGCTCTAGTTTTATGTGCATAGGACGTAAATTAATTTTCTGCTCCTCTACTAAGGACCTTTTTCAGTCAGGGTACAATGTTTTCGCATATCGGCCATTCTTTAACGACATAATGTTTGTTTCTGGTTCTGCTTTCCCATTCGCATAGGTGTAATAGTGCAATAACTTTTAGATCGACACATATATTCTATTCAGGATCTTCATATTTTATGCTTTGAAGTTATACGCATGTTCTCGTATGTTTCCTTCATATTTACAATATTACCCACGGAAACAGATATTGGTTCATTTCCATTAAATATATATAAATACTGCCTTTAGACTTGTCTTTGAAGAGTCAATAAACATTCGCCACTCGGTAGGTTTATAGGAAAGACCAAGTTCATTGATTAAACCCGAAATATCATGACAGTCAATTAAGTAATTTCCAATTCACAAAAATACTTCCTGCATAGTCTGCCTTTTCCAAAACGTGGAAATTTTCACTCCTTTTCGTGAGAGATTCCACTGCTGTAAACGAGATCCAAGCAGCTGTTATTTTATTTTGGGAAGATACAAATCATGAATAAGATCGTCGAGCTCTCCCTGAGATATAGAATGAGGCTATTTACTGCTACTTCATGCATAATCGTCTTCCTCTTGAAAACTTGGACCGGCTTTTGCTTCAAAATCATCTAATTCAATCTATTTTGAATCGTATTTTTCTGGAGGTTTAGGGAGAGGTATGCTAGAAGCGTCATGAGGTACAGGTTTCATGGTTGAAGGAATATTAGGATATTCAATTTTATGTTTGCTTTTACTAGAAAACTCCAGGACTTTTAGTAATTGTCGAATTAGCAATGCCTCTGGTGGTAAGGACATGTAGCTAGCGATCTATTTATTATTTATTTTCGACCACCGTAGTAAATGTATGGATGTTTCGTCCCGATACCGGTGGTGGACTCATCAGTGGGATCCACCGGTATCTTTCCCAGACATCCTTGTACTTCCCACAAAATTGGACCTCTATTTAAGTCCAATTTTGCCGGAAAGCGGTGGTAAGATGTTAGGTTCCACAACATGCCTCCCCTAAGGCATTTGCTTTCTGGCTTTAACTGTCGGACAGTCCAAGCCGTTAGAAAGCACAGGCCTGAAAAGGAACTGAAACGGACATCCTCGGTAGTCTTCCAATGACCGGGTCAGGCTTAATCAAAGCCAACGGCGGTTAAGACCCTCATCTGCCGCCGTTCCTGTTCGAGCTCCATGCCGCAATTAGCAATGCCCCTGGTGGTAAGGACATGTAGTTAGCGATCTATTTTCGACCACCGTAGTAAATGTATGGATATTTCGTCCCGATACCGGTGGTGGACTTATTAGTGGGATCCACTGGAATTTTTCCCAGACATCCTTGTACTTCCCACAAACTTGGATCTCTATTTAAGTCCAGTTTTGCCGAAAAGCGGTCGTAAGATGTTAGGTTCCACAACATAAGCAAAATTAGCATCATCAACATGATTCTGAGGTTCCCGCCAAATCATGGGCACTTCAAGTTTTATAGACTTGTGACTTCCAGTAGCCATCATGTTAAGGTTCTTAATCAAGTGTTGCAACAAATTTTGGGAGCCTAAGTTTTATGTTGATCGCCAACTTCGCGTCCAAAATATAACTCGTAGACTTTTCTTACAAATGGGCTCAAAGTCTTTTGTTGAGCTCTTAGTATCACTTCACCACATATATAACAGTAACTGTTCTGTTTGTTCACATCGGATAGCGACTACATCGTTTACACACAGCGAACATAATAGCACTATTACAACGCTAGTCGCTAATTCTTTAAACTTCGCTCCTATATCTAATGCCCGTTCCGTACATCTGGAGTATCCGAGCGATTTTTCAAAAAATGCTAGGTTTTTTAAAGGATGAATTTAACTCAGAATTTATTTCCACATTGTATCGTAACACTTCGCGAATAAGATTTAAAAAATTATTATCACATTGTTTTGATTTTGGTCATAAAAATTACTTTTTAGAAATCCCACACCAACGAAATCTGAGCTACTTCAAAATATCACCTGGCCAAAATTTTTACGAGATGATTATAAGTACGTGGACATCGGAAGAAACTTGGAAATCAAGATTAACCCCAAAAATCCATACTACAAGGCGTGGTCAAAGTTTTATGATGATTGGGCCCAAAGACCATTCACTACATTTTAATATAGACATTTTCTTTGTTCAGTTGTTTAATAAATAATTTGGCTAAAAAATTTAGTTTGTTTTTATTCTGGAATTACAAGAAATTTTTGCAATATTTTAGTTGGTAAAGTAATATTTGGTAGAAGGCTTTGACGTCATTATTCGCTGCTTGAAGCCGACACTACACTGCCGCTCAGTCTTTTACTTCATTTTAGTTGTCGAAATAAAACATAGTTGAAGGTATATTAATCAATATGTCAAAAAAATGGTAAAAACAACTTTTATCATTTAATAAACGATTTTATTTTGTTTCACTGCAGCCTATGCCCTGTCGACTGAAGTCAAATCTTGTAATCGAAATTTAACTAATTTCCAATTATCCAATCAAGCTGAAATTTGGTACACTTATATAAAACCAATGGCAGTGCAGTATTGTGGTACCATTAAGATAGAACGTCTGTTGATGGAGACAGAAGATGGCCATAGGATCTTCGTTGTGGCGGATGTAGTACTACAAAGTTTGGACCCGTTAGATGCATCTCGGTAACTACTCTGGTTCTAGTTATACCAGTGACGTTTGGTGCATTAAAAAAGTAGGGATTGCAATTTTAATGGTACATTAAAAACATAGATATGTATAAAACCTGCCATAGACAACGGTGGATGAAAAAACTAAAATCTTTAAAAATTGAGTCAGTATGAAACAAAGCAGTGTCTTTTAAATAATTAAACATAAAGAAGGTAGTAAATTTTTAAAATAAACGTATAACTTACCGTGTGAATTATTTATAAAGAAAATCCATACGCCGATCTTTGGCATTAGCAAACTTATTAATAACCCGCTAATTGAAATCAGGTATGCTTTCGATAAGATCCCTTTCTTTAGAAAGGATTGCCAAAGCAATAAGTCTTTCTTGGCTCATAGTATTTCGTACAAACGTTTTCATTCGATTGAGGCTAGCAAAGCACCTTCTGCATCAGTCGATTTCCTTGGAATAGTAGTTAAAATTTTTAAAAGTTTTGGAACTTTATTAAATGTCTCACTTAGCAAGATGTTTTCTGAAAGATAGTCATAAAGTACAAGAAGTCCCGAAATTTCCTCTTGACATAGAATAAACATTACTTGTAAAATTTCATTTTGAATGGTTTTTGACTTACCTTAAAAACCAATACTTTTTCCAAATATTGTTTCAGAGCATCGGCTAACTCAGCAATAAAATCAATTAATCCTTGAAAAAACCCTGGATTAGAGGAAGACGTAGACTCATCATGTCCTCGTAACGCGAGTTCAAAAGCTCCACAGAAACGCATAAATTAATTATAATGTTTAAAATCCATCGATTACACTAGTTTACAGTACATCTGTTGCCGAAGAAATTTTAGCTGTTGTTGACTACATATGATATGCTAATTTCAAATACATGAGTAGAATTTTTTTTATTAGCTCTAGTTTCTGAGTTTCAACTATGTAGCTATAAAACAGAAAAAAAAACATATATATTTACTAAGAAATAATTTATTAAAAATCAAGGTAATCATTGAGTTTTAAAAAACTTCGTTTTAAAGCTCTTCCTTAATGTGTAGGAAAATGACGTGTCAGAGACCAACAATAGTCAGACATCATATTCGTATCCCAGAAACCGTGATAGCGCTCTTCCATAACGCGTAAGTCCTGATGCATACGCTCTCCCTGCTCTTCGCTCATATCTCCTAAATTTTCCGGAAACCTGTCTAGGTAACTATGGACGAAGTGGAGTTTTATGCTCATATTACACCCCAAATTTTTTAATTGTAACAGAAGGTCTTCTACAAGTTCTATATAATTTTCAGATTTTTTACTTCCGAGAAAATTCTGCATCACAGAGACGGAAGCTGTCCAAGCCCTTATTTCTAACTCAGTCATAGAATTTCTAAATTGAATCTTTCGTAAGTTGTCTAACCATCAAAAATACCGGCTTTAATCTTTTCCATAGTGAGCTGAGGAAATTTTTGGAAAATGTAAGAAAAGCAGTCCCCGACTTTATCTAATGATTTAACAAACTGTTTCATGATTCCCAGTTTTATATGTAATGGTGGAAGGATAATTTTGTCACGAGCTATTAGTGAATTCTGGACTATATTTTGCTTTCTAGGCTTCATATTTTTTCTCAAGGTCCAGTTTCTTCTTATCCAATGCTCTTGTTTAGCCCTACTGTCCCACAGACATATAAAACAGGGAAACTTAGTATAACCACTTTGTTGACCGAGAAGAATGTTCATCATTTTTAAATCAACACAAATTTGCCACATTTTGCCACATATGGTTATTGTACTGTATTTTATTTAAGACTAGCGAGATGTTACAATATTCTTCCTTTAACTTTATACTGTAGGCAATAGATACACCAGCGTATTTATTTCCATTATGTAATAGAATAAATTTTAGGCTACGTTTTGAGCTGTCAATTAATAAACGCCAGTCGTTTGGTTCGTATCGTTTCAAACACATTTTTATCAACAAGTTTTTAATGTCTGAATAAAAAGTAATACCGTTTTCTTTGGAAAAATATAGCCGTAATTCTTTATCTCTTTCACGATAAAAAGTTATTTTAGTATTTGAGGAAATTAAATTTTTTTCTTTCAGTCTTGATGCCAACAGTTTTGAAGCTTATTTAGAAAGATTTAAATCTCTTACAAGATAATCTAACTCATTTTGGGAAAAGCATTTTGGCTCATTTGATTTACCTTCAAAATCAGTATCATTTTGTGATGAGTTTGGTCCTTCCTTGTTTTATTCTAAGGGTTCAGATATATTTTTAGGCAATGAAAAGTCAGGTGAATGGTGCACTGGACGCTGAACACAACTCGTACTTGGGTACTGCCATTTAGCTCGATTTTTAGTGTTTAGACCGTTTATGTTCACGCTACAAAAGTAACAGTCTTCGAGATGATTTTGTGGTTCTCGCCAAATAGTCGGTGTTCCACATTTAAAGACACTTCTTTTACCACTTTTCCATAATCTTAAATATTCCACACACGATTTACTAACACAATTAGGAGCCCAAGACTTTTCATTTTTATCTAAGAGCATCTCAAAATACTCAAAATAGGTATTTTTCACCAACTCTAATATAACTTTTTTACAATTGTTAAACCCATATTCTCCGCATATATAGCAAAAATGATTTGGATTGTTTAAACAACGTCTCCTTGAACTACTCATGGCGCAAAAACTTCAGATACTAATCTTAACACAGTAAAATATGCACGTTATCGATAAATAAATACGCATAAATGATAAAAATCAAAAAAAAGTAACTCGAGGAGCACAAAAATTTTTGAGATTAGATTTGACAAAAACAGGTCATAAGTGAATATTAGTAACCATAAAATTCACGGCAACAGACAAAAAGTTAAATTTTGTAAACTAATGTTATGTGTCATTTTCATTGTGCAGTTCAACATCTCTTCGATAAGAACTGCTTAATTGAGCAGCTATGTTAAGAGTCCCAAAAAGTGAATATTGCAAAACATGTTTTGCGACAACGTATGCTTTTTAATGCGGTCCCCTGAATGATTTAAGTCGGTAAAACTACTTTTGTCCAAGAAGTTTCTCCTCCAAATAATAAACAACGAAAACAAAATAGATCATTTTTAATTTCACAACCACAAAGTCACGTATATTTGTTTAAAAAGTCCGAATTAAAGCTTCTAGTAAAAATCCCTTTTTTACTATACACGGATTATTCTATTTTTAAATTCAGAATAGTCCTTTCAAGCCTTTTTATTTTAGCCTTATCACTTAATGACCAACCACAAAATGGCTCTGTAATTAAACTCTGAACGGAATTCATTTTTGTTTTTCCAAATCCGAAACGCAAAACGTAAAAAAATACAAAACACCAGTGTTTTAATAGTTAACAATTAAAGTTTCATTATTGAGAAGAGTCAAACTCTTAGCCAACTATAGGTCAAGAGTACGACTATGTACGTGATAATAGTATTAGTAGTGTCAGTAAAAGTTGTGATGTTGAAAATTTACCCGACATGAAGAAAAGACGAATAAATTAAACATTCAGGTTCAACATATTTTCTTAAATCTATACAAAAATCTTCTGAATACATATGGATACGTAAATAAAAATAATGTTTTATGGCAAACTTCATATCTATAATATTTTTAAGAAAGTTGCCTTGTTTTCTATTTTCAAGCAGAAAAAAGGAAAGACTATATACAAACAGTTTCTTTCCTGCAAACGCAACTCCATTTTTCTCTCCATATGCGTTTTGACCCTTTATGGTCGCGTTAATGGAGCTGTATCGAATCGAGAACAATATTCGTAGGAAACAAAACCTATAAAAAAATTAATTTCGAGACATGTCAGCAGGATATTAAACCTGTCAACTTTTCGATGTCACACCGAAAAATATCGCCATTCGAACGGCATCTATACAAATAATTTTTTTGTCGAATTTAAATGGTTGTCGATATGTATTCTCCTTTTGTACCAGAAAAAAGGAATGAATGTATACAGTTTATTTTCTGTACATATAATTCTTCTATTTCCTCTATGCGGGTTTCGATCACCCTATGATCTCGCCAGTGGAGTTAAGGGATCATAAGGTGGTCAAAACGCCGATGGAGTGAAAACCAGAGTTGTATTTGAAAGAGACAATCTGTTTGTATATATTCTCTACTTTTTTTTGTTTAAAAGAAGAATACAGATAGGCAATTATTTAAACACGACAGAAAATAAATTTATTTATTTTTTACAAAAATCTTACTCCGAATTCACTAACATAGTCCAACCTTAATTAAAACCATTCTAAATTGACACCAGAATGTTTATATTGATAAGATTAACAATAAGTCAAGCAAGTTTTAGACCCTAAATATACAAGCATAAAAAGTCAATTTTTTTTAGTACTAAACCGGCAAAAATGAAGAATTTTATTTATTTGCGGGATACAACTATTCCTCTTACATACTTCAAGGCTATATCACTTAGTTCTTATCCTTAATATCCCTACATAAGCATTTATTTGTTGACATATGTAATATAAACGATGACAATATCATTAACAAAACAAAACTGGCTGACTAGAAGATCCATTTTTAATGGCAATAGTACACAAGCCAGATAGTATATTTTGTCGGTCATTTCCTCTCAAGCGATAACTCGTGAAATGCTTAAGACAGTTGTGCCATGAAGCCTCGTGAAAGTCAGCTACGGTTGTGTGGGTGGGTGTAGCAGCGGCAGCATCCCACTCACGTAAAAAAAGATCTTGTTTTTAATCATTTCCTCCCGACTGAAAATTTGTCAAATGATAGTTGACACAATTATTTGAAGGTAAAAAAAGTCAGCTGGCTGTACCGTGGTGGATTATACGTCAATTGGTCACACGAACATGTAAAAAAAAAATTTTTGTTCAGTGATTTCCTCTCATTTAAAAATTTGTCAGATGATAGTTTACATGCTACTTTAAATAAATAAAAACGTCAGCTGGCTCTATGTTGGTGGAAAAGTCGCCGGCTGATGCAGATTCAAAATAATAAAGGGATTTTTTGACATTTTATTTATCCACCTTGGAGTATTCCATATTATAATGGCATTGTTTAAAGCAGTACGTAAATTTATTGATAACTATGGTTTATTGATAATCATGGTGAATGCAGATATGATTCTCAACGGATCCGTCAACGGATTTAGTATTGGCAAACACTTTAATAGATGCAAACGTTTACATCCAATGATAACGTTAGCATTGAAAATGCTACATTTTGAACAATTCGTCCAACAAGAGAACATATATTTTCCCACTGAATTTAAAGCCTATTTAATACAGTTTTCAAAGCAAACTAGATCATCTGAACCATCAATCCAACAAGCTGAATTATAAGAAATATTCTAAAAATATGAGCAATTCAAAATGAAATCATTGGAAGGCAAACACGGCAAGACAGCACAGTATTGCATGATTTACGTCAAATTAATCGATTACTACTTACTGCTAAAAACGAGTGTCCGTACCGGAAATTTTGGATTGTATAAATCCGCATTATCAAAAATAGTTAATTTATATTTTGCTTTTAATCAACCAAATTACGCTCGTTATTTAGTAAGATACGTCGATAATTTGATGAGAATTGACGTGAGAACTTTGAGAAGGGATCATTTGGTATAAAAAGAACAACAAAACCTTTCTCAAAACAATCGATTGATCTCACTCTTGAGCAAACTATTAACGTTGATGCTGCAAATAAGCTGACTGGAATTTCGCACATTACCAATTCCATATCAGCTAGACAGCGATGGTGCCACAGCCATATTATTCGATCTACTATCATTAGCCACACAATGAAGGAAGCTGGTCTGACTAAATTACAAGATGTTACAGCAAATCTTTAAAATAGCAAGATAAAAAGAAGTACAGCACACCTTCACAAACTCATTGATGGCATCAAGCATAACATCAATCCGTTTGAAGATAACTCAGATAAGGATTCTTTGTACAACATTTCCACTAGCGAAGCGGTACCTGAAGCAGTTGAAAATTTTTTGCTTAATGTTGAAGAAGAGGGTAACATACAAAGAGAAACTTTTATTGAAAGTTGCATAGAGGACCCGAAAAACTTCGATCAGGTAATTTCCAAGACAAAATGCCAAACATTTACAGAAATGATTAGCAAGAAAAAAGTAACTGTTGCCCGAAAAGAGATGGAAGTGCAAATACAGCGCGACTTATTCGGACAACTGCTTTATATTTCTTTAAAAAAGAACTCGATTTGGACAAAGTCCTTGCGTGCCCTTTAACACCAGTGCCACTGTCTCTTTTCCACTAACATAGAGCCAGCTGACGTTTTTATTTATTCAAAGTAGCATGTAAACTATCATCTGACAAATTTTGAACTTAGAGGAAATCACTGAACAAAAATTTTTTTTGCATGTTCGTGTGACCAGCTGACGTATATTCCACCACGATACAGCCAGCTGACTTCTTTTTATCTTCAAATAATTGTGTTAACTATTATTTGACAAATTTTCAGTAGAGAGGAAATGATTAAAAATATTTTTTTACGTGAGTGGGAGACTGCCGCTGCTCCACCCACCCACGCAGCAGCAACTGACGTTCACGAGGCTTCATGGTAAAACTGTCTGAAGCATTTCACAAGTTATCGCCCAAGAGGAAATTGGTCCGGAAAATCTATTGCTGACTTATATACTACTATTAGATCGGGCTTAAATCTTCCCTCTTAGTGAAATTGATTGAAAATTTTTAAACTTCGCACTACTCCGGTGAATATTTGATGTCATTTGACTGGCAAAACTCGGAATTTATGTTTTATATAGACAATTGTTTCCTGCGAATATTGCTTTCTGTTCGATACAGCTCTACTGATGAGACAATAAGATGGTTG
This sequence comes from Diaprepes abbreviatus, assembly GCA_034092305.1. Classification (NCBI taxonomy): domain Eukaryota; kingdom Metazoa; phylum Arthropoda; class Insecta; order Coleoptera; family Curculionidae; genus Diaprepes; species Diaprepes abbreviatus. Next base: position 20,186,668 of record JASJET010000031.1, read on the forward strand.
ACATGCATATGGAGAGAAAGCCAGAGTTATAATCTGTTTGAAAATATTCTCTCCTTGTTTCTGTTTGAAAGAAGAATACATGTAAGCAACGATTTAAACACGGCTGAATATAGATTTATATATTTTTTACTGAAATTTTAATTATTAAATATGCAAGAGAGGGGAGCACTATAGGAATTTCTTTTCTATGACAAAGTAATGCTATTTTGACCTCCCGTGCATACTCCCGCGAAATTAGAAAGTATTTACCGGACAACCTGTATAATAGAAGTAATTATATCTGAAAATTTTACGTGAATTTAATATAATATGTAAGTGTATTTATGGATGAGAAGACCATCATCATCCATAAAAATTTCACAATACTTAAAAAATACCTTAACAGCCAAATATAAATAAATCTGAGCACTTTTTTTTTGTATGCCTGGCTCAATTGCAGGGATCCAATGTTGTACAATTATTATCTTTTTTGGTAAAATAAGACTAACTACTAAAGGACTATAAAAGAACGTTACAATATTGAATTTTTTCTAAGATTTGGGGTATTTAAATTTTATTCATACGTCCGAATTCTGTTGGAATGATTCTGCATGTCAGAAGAGAACACTTCTTTCAGTATCCTGGTAAATACTAATACCACTTTTTTTTCATGCCTTGGGCCGTTCTGCCATATATCTAGTTAATTAAAGATAATCCCTTTAACTAGTGGAGGACGAATTTTAAATAGTTTTAAGGAAATCTTCAATTAATGTATAAGTTGGAACCAAACTAGTTGTTAATTTATCTATATTTTTAGTACAATTATTTCAAGTGATTTTAATAAAAAGAGAAAAATATTATGTAGAAAAATAAAACTATTTTAGTGAACTTATCCAAAAACAATACAATTTTTATCTATAGTATAAAATTTTTTCATAAATATTTACCCCACTCAAAAATTCAATGTGTCTGAACCGGTACAAGATAATCTTAATTTTAGAGTAGCTGTCTAAATTTATCGATTGTTTTTATGTAAATATAAGAACGTTTATCAGTTTCGCTATATGAATACATAATTTGAATATTTGTTCGTTTAATATAATAAATGAGTATTGAAAGTTAGTTTGTATTAAAATGATATTTATTTGTATTCTGGCTATTCTTTTTTATCCTGAGTTTTGTGTAAGTATATTTTTAATTGTTTTATATAGTTGATAGTAATATCGACAATTAATTAAGTAGCGATTGTAAAATTCTACATTTGGTGTATTAATTAAGCGAATATATTTCGATAAGTCTTTCGGTGTGTTTATTACTGGCTTCTAATTGATAGAAATAATTAAACAATACATTAAGGAAAGAGTTCTTTTAGTTTGAGTAATCAATTTTTCTATTTAAAAATTTTATCAATAGTTCAAGTAGCACAGAAATACACTATACATTATAACAATTAATATAGTGGTTACTTCGATAAACGTCCTCATGCTTATAAATGCCTAAATAAAGAAGGTTACGGGTAGGACTCTAAAAACTTGATCTGCCGAATTTTGTAAGAGAAAAATGAAAAAATGGTCTGCAAGCTCTTATGAAAAAGTACAAAGTAAGAAATGGATAAAAGTTATAAAAAAACATAAATAAGTATATAATTAATGCTATGCCATTAAAACCCCTACTTTTAATTAAAATGTTTTATCATAAGATTTTCCCAAAAGTTCATTATTACTAGATACAATTACAGAAACGAAACAAATATTTTCGTATTATACCATTTAAACTTATTATTTCTGGAAAAATGTGTAACGATCAATGTCATGCAGATTTCATATGGATAATTTTTTAAAGCAAGCAACTTAGAAAAAGACTGCAAGTGAAAAGTCAATGGTAAGATTTAGATGACATGATAATATGAATGAACATTCCTACGATACACTGGCTTTCCAAGTTGAACGTAAATCAGTCGAGTGCCGAACTGATATTATACTTGAATCAGGTGGTTCGCCAAATGTGATTGACCTTTGTTATAATATACCCTTAAACTATTTTATTTGTAGTTTGAAGCGTGAAAATTTCTGTCATGCAGATGTTGAAATCGAATTGATATCCAGTTTAAACAATATTGAATAACTTCTATTAAATGATCAAGTCTATTAAAACTGATAATTAGTTATTTCATTTGACTGGAGTAACATTTAGTATATTTTATTCTTCTTCTTTAGGTGCCGTCTTCGTTCCGAAGGTTGGCGATCATCAGAGCTATACGTATTTTCGAGACTGCTGACCTAAACAGCTGGTTATTGCTGCAATTATACCATTCTCTTAGATTTTTCAACCAAGAGTTTCGTCTTCTTCCTACAGATCTCTTTCCCATAATTTTTTCCTGCATAATAGTTCTCAGTAGTTGATATCTTTCTCCTCTCGTAACGTGTCCCAGGTATTGTAATTTTCGTTTTTTAATTGTAAGTATGACCTCCTTTTCTTTATTCATTCTCCTCAGTACTTCAGCGTTTGTGATTTTCTCCATCCATGATATTCTTAACATTCTGCGGTACATCCACAATTCAAAGGCTTCCAACTTGTTAATATCGATCTTTTTAAGTGTCCATGCCTCCATTCCATAAAACAAAACTGACAGTACGTAACATCTTGCCAGACGAACCTTTAATTCAAGACTCAGGTCTCTGCCACAGAACACTCTCTTCAATTTCGTGAATACGGCTCTTGTTTTCTCTATCCGGATTTTGATTTCTTCAGAGCTATCGTTGTTTTCATTGATGACGGTGCCTAAATAGTTGTATTTTCTGACGTGTTCTATATTTTGACCCTGTATGCGTATATCTGGGACATTTTGGGTTGATTTGGATATTAACATGCATTTTGTTTTTCTTATGTTTAGTGACAGTCCATATTCTTCACTGACTGTTGCTACTCTATTGACTAAGGTCTGGAGATCCTCGAGTGTTTCTGCGATAAGTACTGTGTCATCGGCGTATCTGAGGTTGTTTATTAAAATTCCATTTATTTTAATACCAACGAATTGGTCAATAAGTGCTCTATTCATTATGTCCTCAGAGTAAAGATTGAACAAGGTCGGTGAAAGTATACACCCTTGTCTCACTCCTCTTTTTATTTCGACTTCTTCAGTCGTTTCATGCTCCACTCGCACTACTGCTTTCTGATTGTAATAAATATTCGATATAATTCTGATGTCTCTTTTATCGAGGTTCTTTTCCGTCAATAGACTGATAAGGTGATCATGTCTCACTTTGTCAAAGGCCTTATTGTAGTCTATGAAGCACATATATACATCCTGATTTATATCAAGGCATCTTTGAGACATGACATTCAGTGCAAATAACGCTTCTCTCGTTCCGAGTCCATTTCGAAATCCAAATTGGGTATCGCTAATATCTATTTCCAGTTTTTTATGTATTCTAGTGTGTATAATTTTTAGAAATGTTTTCAGTATGTGATTCATCAGGCTTATTGTGCGATAGTCGGTGCATTGTTTTGCTTTTCCGTTTTTTGGAATAGTTACAAATGTGGATAAAAGCCATTCCTGTGATATTATTCCTGTTTTGTAGATATGATTAAAAAGCTTCACCAATGCATAAATCGACTCTTCCTCTATGAGCTTGAGGACTTCCATCGGTAGTTCGTCTGGACCCGGAGCCTTTCCATCCCTCATTCTTCTTAGTGCATACATTACTTCCTCTTTGGTTATATCTGGGCCTTCATCCTCTTGTATGCTGTTTAGATTAGGTTCATGTCTTTCATCTGTAAAAAGTTCATTAACATAGTTCTTCCATACCTCCAATTTTTCTTCCAGTTCTGTTATTATTGTTCCGTTTGTCTTATATAATGTGTTGGGTTGTTTGCGTTTTTGTGTGCCCGTAATTTCTTTCACTTTTTTATGTATATTAAAAATGTCATGTTTCATCTGTAGATGCTCTATTTCCTCACATTTTTTTTATAGAAATTTTTTTGGCTATTCTGATTTCAGTTTTGATGACTTTTTGTATTTGTTTATAGCTTTGTTCACACTTGCCTTTGAGAGTTCTTCGATCATCCATTAGCTGAAGGATCTTATCAGTCATCCATTCTTGCTTTTGTTTTGATTTTTGTTTAGTCAGAATAGTCCTTGCGGGTGTCATCAACGCCGTTTTTTAGCCCAGCCATTTGTCATCTGTGCTCTCTATGTTTTGATATTCGCCATTTGCGCACAGTATATTTAGATTGTTGTTAATATTTATTTGTAACTCCCGTTTGATTTCTGGGTTACATAGGCGACTCACATCTATTTGATTGGTTTTTCTTTAGTGCAATAGTCATTTTAATTTAATGTGCACTTGTGCTATTAGAGGATTATGGTCTGAATAGACATCTGCGCCTGGGTAAGCCTTAACAGATTTTACCGAGTTTCTGTATCGTTCGTTTATCAATATGAAGTCTATTTGATTTCTAACTGTTCTCTGATTATCATCTTGTGGCGATTTCTATGTGTAGAGTCTTCTCTTTGGCATCTCAAAGAATGTATTGGTTACCACCATATTATTCTCCTGACAGAATTGGAGCAGTCTATCGCCTCGCTCATTCCTTGTACCAAGTCCATATTCACCTACATGTTTGCCACTTTTCCCTTTGCCGATTTTTGAATTAAAATCCCCAAGAATGATTGTAGTATCTCGTGGCTTTAATGAGTTTATTACTTGGTTGACTTCTTCGTAGAATTGTTCGATTTCCTCGTCAGACTTATCTGCAGTCGGGGCGTAAATCTGTATAATATTAAGTTTACCTGTTTTTTCCTGTAGTTGCAGAAATAGATTCCTATCTTACACTGGAGTAAAACTGATAACAGACTGCAACATGTTCTTAGATACAATGATGGCTACGCCGTTTCTATGATGAGTGTCACTATTTCCGGAGAAGTACACCATACTTTCAGTTGTCACAAAGTTGCCAGCATTAGGCCATCTTGCCTCACTTATTCCCAGAATATCGATATTCAACCTTTGCATCTCCTGTATTACATTATGCATTTTTCCAGGTTCGTACATGCTCCTGACATTCCACGTACCAATTCGTAGTATTTTCTTAGCTGTGTTTTTTGCTACATCACAGGGGTTTCGCTTGTTGACGACCTGGGAGGCCCTATGATCGTTTTGAGAAATACCTCCCCTGCCGGATCTTGGTCTCCGATGTCCATGATCAGTAGTCAAGTTTGTTTTGTGCTGTATAGTCATAATGATCATACTAGAGAAATCCATGAGGGATCTTTAATGTAGTGGTTTCTCCTTGTCTTCTACATTCTTATGTCGTTGACTAATCAATAGTTCCTCCGCCTTTGGACCCAATTTCTTGGTCCCAGGACAAAAGAGTGCCCTTACACTTGGCAGCTCCTCCACCCGAAGCTGTTGGCCACCAAGTGGAGACTGCTTATTCCGGCAGTCGTTCGGTCGTCAGAGCCTCGTCAGTTATCTAACAGGGTGCGCCAGATGACCTAAGTCATCACACGAGTAGTTGAGGTTGACATTTGGGCTGATATTCATTAATATACCTTCGCCCCTTACACCCCTATTTTATTAGTTGTTCATAATTTCAAAGGATAGAAAAGAAAAAATTTAATTTGTAAAAAAGCTTTTGTCATTTTTAATGGAAATGTCTTAGTCATTTTTTTTGATCTGCACATAATAACAGTATCGAGAAAATTCATTAGAATGTTACAGTTATTTTAGAAAGTTTTATATACTGGCTCTCTACAGATGCTGTTAAATGACTACATCAAAATCTTTCAAAACTAATTATAAAGATTATAAAAAATTAGCATCTCATCTGTTAAGAAAGTTAATTGATACTATTTTTTTTATAAACTTTCTAATGCAACAAAATTTCTAAAAATTGTGCTCTAAGAGGAATGATAGGCGTTATGGTAATCAAACTAGTGATCAAAATTTCAGTAAGAAATAAAGAAATCTATGTGCAGTATTTAAATAGTTGTTTATATGTTTTATCATTTCAATCAGAGAAAAAGAAAGACTATATACAGTTTGTTTCCTGCAAATACAATTTTGGTCCTCTCTCCACATACAATCACCGAAGCAGTGCGAATTTTCAAAAAAATCACAATTTCACTAAAAAATAAATAAATCTAAAAAAAAATTGATATTGTTTCCTTTGCTCTGTTCGAAAGGATAATACATATGAACAACAAGTAATTACTATATTGGGAATGATAGTGGGTTTTTGAATTATATTGAAAAAGGAGATACTCTTTTGGCTGACAAAAATTGTCCTGGTATTACAAGAACTTTTAAAAACTAAAATTTCGTTTTTTATATGCTACCGTTATTATATTTATTATTTATAATACTTTAGTTTGTGAACTGAGATATGTTAATTCATATGCCTGAAATTATTTAAACGTGTTGTTACTTGGTAAATTTGCAAAGTTCAATTATAGAGTCATGAACAAAAGATTGAATTTTTTTCATATAATTATTTGTAATAATTAAGCGCATTTATTTCTATGAACTTATGTAATATCATGGCCTTATATAAAAACCAATTACCTCTTATAAAAAATTATGGACACAACTTGAATACAAGCTTATCCGAACTTTTACATAATATGAATGGTTTTCTTTTAGAAAAAATGTGTCCCTTCTTCTTTTTACATACCGGGTGTCAACGAATCTATTAGACAAATCATAATTTCTAGAGTATTATGTGTATCAAAATGAGAATTGGTACAGGTAAATATTATGTGAAGAGGAGAGTTTTCGCATATTTTCCACTTTCCGGTCACTTCCGGTTTCACCGGAAATGGCCCCGGTTTTGGATTCTTAAATGGAACACCCTGTATATTTTAACATCTTTGGATTTCTGAGACAATTCTAGATCAGAATGTGACATTTTAAAAACTTTTTACGTCTACTTCATTTTTTTAGAGCCACTTTTAAAATTGCATCTAGGTGGCCATGATCGGACGCAAACTAATCTAAGGGCTTTAGGTAATGTCAAAAAAATACAATCGCAAAGTTTTAGTGACTAGTATGAAAGACAGGAATAAGACAAGTTGGCAAAATTACGTTTTCATTTCTAACTATTAATTTTCAAAGGGCGACCCCTTTTTGACAACTACTTTTGGAAAAAAACATTCTTTGATGAATCTAAAGGTACTAATTTATTTGCGATTGGATTAGAAATAAGAACAGAAATTTAATATTATTAAGTAAAATACTGGATAATTTATTTACTTATAACAAGTGCGCCATGGACAGCCATGATGCATAATAATTTGCAACTGTTTTTATCAAGTCTTCTTTGGAAAACAAAGCACTCACTTAAGTAGATAATGACAGTGACATACGCTCTAAGAACAGACGTAAAAGTTTCTTAATTTTCGTTAAATTTAAACTAAACTTAACGAAAATTAAGAAACTTTTACGTCTGTTCTTAGAGCGTATGTCACTGTCATTATCTACTTAAGTGAGTGCTTTGTTTTCCAAAGAAGACTTGATAAAAACAGTTGCAAATTATTATGCATCATGGCTGTCCATGGCGCACTTGTCATAAGTAAATAAATTATCCAGTATTTTGCTTAATAATATTTAATTTCTGTTCTTATGTCTAATCCAATCGCAAATAAATTAGTACCGTTAGATTCGTCAAAGAATGCTTTTTTCGAAAAGTAGTTGTCAAAAAGAGGTCGCCATTTGAAAATTAATAGTTAGAAATGAAAACGTAATTTTGTCAACTTGTCTTATTCCTGTCTTTCATACTAGTCGCTAAAACTTTGCGATTGTATTTTTTTGACATTACCTAAGGCCCTTAGATTAGTTTGCGTCCGATCATGGCCACCTAGATGCAATTTTAAAAGTGGCTCTAAAAAAATGAAGTAGACGTAAAAAGTTTTTAAAATGTCATATTTTGATCTAGAATTGTCTCAGAAATCCAAAGATGTTAAAATATACAGGGTGTTCTATTTAAGAATTCAAAACCGGGGCCATTTCCGGTGAAACCGGAAATGACCGGAAAGTGGAAAATATCCGAAAACTCTCCTCTTCACATAACATTTACCAGTACCAATTCTCATTTTGATACATATAATACTCTAGAAATTATGACTTGTCTAATAGATTCGTTGACACCGGGCATGTTAATCTATTTGTTGATTTTATTTTGCATGTGTACGAACTTTTCATTTCCAACAATTGTGTAATTTTGTTTATCCAAATCGCATTACCTGAGCATATAAAATAGGGCTGGGTTTTTTTAAAAAACTGACCCTATTTCAAGTTCTTTTGCCAATATTTTCAAACGAATTTTTCCCTCTCTCAAGCTACAACTTGTTGCAGCAAAAAAGTCTTAATTGCAATTAATTTATTAACTAGCTTGATAAGCTATACTCGCAGATATTCTGATTTTTCCTTCATTAAACCAGTTTAAAGATAAAGACTGACTAAATGTTTCGAAAGTTATCCCTCTCATTTTATCCACATCGATTTGAACTTTTTTAACATAAGTTTTTCGTTACGTTTTGTTTAAAACTATCAATGTATATAATAAATTTACGCTGAGAAAAATCAACAAAATTGACAAATTTATAAACTTTTTACTTTCATATAGATTTTCAACAAGTAACATCATTAGTATGGGAACATGAGCAATGAGTTTCTATTAATTTATTGAAAATTGGAATGATTCTGTTATCTTTGCTTTAGGATGATGTTTTTCCCTTGTTCCACTTATATATACATTGAATTCATTTTGTTTTATTTGCACTTAGGTTGGGTGTGCAAAATTTTCACTGTTTAAGAAATATAAAACTGATTCTGCTGGTCCTGCTTTGCAACGGCATTGGACTTTTTTCTAAATTTCTCTGAAGACTCAATTTAAAAAAATATAACCGATTAAGAATAGTTGAAACGACATCCCATTATTGATTTATTACAAAAGTTTTGATGTTAAGATAATCTGTAAGATAATGAATCTAATGCTATATTATTTATTCATGTTTTCATTAATAATGCAATAATTACATATCCGCACATTGACAATTATAGACAGATTATTTATACCGGTTTATAATTTGATCTTGCTCGATATTATGATACTTTGTTTATCGTGCCTCTAGATTTGTTTAAGATCAGAAACGTAATTCGTATCACTCAGATTATTTCTCTTTTTCCAATTCCAATCTTAATTGGGCTCTTAGAGATGGGAAAAAAACACAAAAATTATTATTTTATTCATTTTAAAAGGACATTTTTTGCTTTACGCGGTAAGTTTTGACCATTTTGTCACCTATCAAACATAAGGCGATGCAACAGACCACACACATACGAATATATATGTATACAACTTTGGTGGCGCAATGCCTCTTTATCACCTATGAAAACTTCCTGGGCTCCCCAAATATCAATAATTACAGTTTTAGAGTAATTATAAATAAAATAAATTCGTTCATGGCTGACGCCATTTAAAACACTGGCGACATAATTTTTAAGTTTACTAAATGAGGACCATATTGGAGATATTTTTCTACATAAAACTCCATTTAAGTTTTTATTGGTAATTTATAATTTTATCAGCCAGTTAACCATAGTTTCAAACATTTGCTATTAGTACAACAAAAAATGTTTTGATTATGTTTAAAGCATGGTGTGGACACAGATCTTCTGGTAGATACATCATATGGTACCGTTAGAGGCCGTGAAGCAGTCACACCTTCCAATAAAGTGTTTAGAGCTTTTCAAGGTATACCGTATGCTACTCCACCAGTAGGAAAACTTCGATTTCAGGTAAAGACCAATGGGATATATTTGGATAGATTGGATTGAAGTTAATATTAATTTTTAATTTTGCAGCTATTACGATCATTCGATGCAATTTTAGGCTTTGTCAAAAGCTAGTAAATATAAAATGTCGAAGAGTATTGCTAAAAAAATGTTTCTAATTTACGAGAACAAAATACAAAGTATGCTAAATCTATCAATACATTTACATTCTTAAAGAGTACCTGCAAATATCACCGTTATTCGAATCCGTAGATTTCCAAGTTATTTCTTCCTCCAATAAATAGAATAGAATATTCCAAATTCCATACTTTTGTGAGGTTTTTCGTTAACTATTAAAGTTAGTAAAAAACTGATATAGCATTCATGAGCTGATTTTAGGGAAGCTAAAAATGCCTCGAACAGAACTTAAAAATGTTCTTTTGTTTGGGAGATTGAGGGTAAAATTCAAAAGTTGACAATTTTTTTAATGTCGTGTAACGTTCTTATTGAAAAAGATATTACAACAATTTAAGCGACTTATCTTTATAATGTTTTAAGAATAATAAAACGGGGTCATCTTAGCTTTAATATGAGGTGTGGTTAGAAAGGTATTAATGCCAATTTGATCATTTTAAATTGAACACTATATATTTTTAGATGATAAGGTAGAATTTTGAATTATGTTTTTAACAATATTCCTTACTCTATATCAAGATGAAAGGAAAAGCTGGATTTTGCGATTTTTTTATTAAAAATCGTAGTAAGCTATGAATAAAAACGAAAGAAGGTCTTATGATACTTATATTTAAACTTAACAATATATTTTAAAATAATTTGAGTTTTTCATGAAAAAAAAAAACAATTGTTTGAAGATAGGCCATTTCAGTTTATGACGATGTTAATTTTCGTGACATTCTCCTCCCATAATAATTATTAAAAATGAAACATGAATATTACAAGTATGATATGATATGTGCGTATATAGAAAGCGAGAAAAACCAACAAAATGCCCTTAATCTACTAGAAATTAATCTTAGAAATTTATTGGATGATGAACCACTGTTAGAACAACTTAACATTTATGTTCAAAAAGATGGTGCTCCCAGTCATAACTCCTTGAGTTCGGAAATATTTAAACAGTAATTTCTGATTGTGTGAAATTACAGGAATGGGTGTTACATATATTATACTTTTTATTTAGTTCAATATAACTTGTTTAATTTATTCACTTTTCTTGTGGTGAGGTGTGCTTGTCTACACTGTACTGATAAGGACACTATACGTCCGTATATATATATATATATATATATATATATATATATATATATATATATATATATATATATAGTGTGACCAGTAAAGTCCGCATCATCAAGCTATTAGCTTTATTCGAAATTTGATTTTGACAATAATTTTTAGTTGCATCCAGATGAAAATTAACCAAATAAATAGTAGTCACGTGATTAGCATTATCTGTCGAATTTTAATTTTTTCCAGAAAAAATTCAAAAGCAGCGTTATATCTTAAAATATCAAAAAAGTTTGTTTAAATGCAATTTTTGCCCATATGCAAATTTCAGCTGTATAAGATAATTTAGATTTTTTACCCATTTTTTGTAAATTGCACCATAGTTACGAAATAAGACTCAACGCAACCTACATCCCAGACATATTTTGTTTCAAGTAGCGCCATATTCAATGTGTGTTTTTCTACAGAATCCAAATAGAGCTATTAAAATTTGGTCACATGTGATGCAAAATTTATTTGTTTTTAATCCTGTATAAGGTAACTTCATAAAATAGCTATTTTTGAAAACACAGTTTGTGTCTAAAAGTAATAAACATTATAATTAAGACCAACAAGTACACAATGCCATCAGTAAAGCCTGCATTAGATGGAAAATAAATTTTTATTTAACTTTACGTAGAGTTTATCTAGTTTCAACGGTTTAGTTTAAAACTCCATTATTAAAATTTGTTATGAAGCTATGATATCAGAAAAGGTAAAATAGTCGTTTGTTATTTAAGTGCAGTTATTAAATCGTTGAAACTAGTTGGACGTGGACTAAAAGTTGTGTTTAGAAAAACATTTTCTAATAACTTTTTTCGATATTTTGAGATATAACCCCACTTTTGAATTTTTTTTGGACAAAAATTAAAATTTGATAGATAACGCTAACCACGTGACTACCATTTTTTTGGTTTTTTCGTCTCAATCGAGGCAGAAATTGTTGCCAAAATCAAATTTCAAATAGAGCTATTAATAAAAAAAATCCCATTTGATGCGAACTTTACTGGTCACACTGTATATATATATATATATATATATATATATATATATATATATATATATATATATATATATATATATATATATATATATATATATATATAGGTAGATATCTAAACTGTTTCTCTAATCATTCAAAAACTAAAAAAATAGTGTTACAATCGGTATGTCTGATCGTGCTATCTCCTTAACGTCTCCAGAATTTCGACCAAAATACTGCAAAAATTAAAAAAGACACAAATAATAATTTCAATGAAAAGACTATCACCAAAATAATTAATAAACGAACATATAAATTTTATAATAACGTAATAACAGAAAACATACAACATAAACAGCAAAAATATGTAGCATTACCTTACACTAATGAGCTGTCAGAAAAAATAAAATACATTTTAAAAAAGCATGATATCGTATGCCACAGGTCACATAATAAATTAAATATACAGTTCATAAATAATAAATGTAATATATTCGATCCCTTGCACAAATTGTCCCATAAAATATATAGGAATGATAAGCCAATTGATGAAGAACAGATTGAATGGCCATAAATATACGAAAAACGCCTCAACAGCATTAAACAAACACACACAGGACGAAAAACATACTTTTGATTATAACAGTAAAAAACAAAGATATGAATTATCAAAAATTACAGATAAAGGAAATGATTGAAATTAAAAAAGATAAAAACACTGTTAACGACAGAATAGATATGGGACATTTGAGCCACATTTACACAAGCCGAGGTTAAACAAAAATATTAAGTATTCAATCATGTCAAATAAGGATCAGAAATTGAATATCCTCTTAAACATAAACGTAAACGTATACCTTATTTTGTTTTTTCTTGTGCATTATGAAATATATAAAAATAAAACACACTCGCACTCCATGTATTCTCAATATATGATGTAAAGATTGAATTTCATTGGTCATAGAATAACAAAATGTTACGATGTGTACCGGTAAAGTTAAATATATATATATATATATATATATATATATATATATATATATATATATATATATATATTTAATTTAAATACTGTTTTAAAGTGTCTTGTTTGTTTTTTAAAATGGTAGATATGTTTCTTGTGTGAATGTTTTAGTTATATAAAAATATTTTTAGGGAGGAAAATAAAACAAAAAAAATTTCAAAAATGCCTTAAATAAAAGGCGAAACGTCAATTGTTTTCCATTTTTTGTTAAATAAAGAACCTAAACCCAAGAAAAGACAAAATAAAGAAAAAATTATGCATCCTGGATACTGTTACAAAAACATCATAAGCAGGAGATGAAATTTGCTGTCTGCATATGGAAACGATAAAACATAACATTGTGTCAAAAAAAAAGGTTTTCAGCTCCTCTACCATTAGTGTGTTTCTAGAAGAGTTATGCCTGATCATCAAGGCTGCAGGATATTGACAGGAAAAAGTCAGATATACTAGGAGAAATTTAAAACAGGGATAAGAAACAAAAGTACCATGAAATGTGTAGGGCCACTTACCATTAATCTAACCTAACCGTACTTAAACTTAATAAAAACACCCAGTAATGCATGCTTATAGTGTAATATCATTGTCCGTACAAATTCATTTTTTATAGCGCTAATTAAGGTAGCAGAACCTGTGAAATTTTATAAATATATTTTTATAAAGAAAGTCTACTAGTTATTTTGGTTATATTCTAGTCCTCTCAACTAAATATCTGAATAGGTAAACCCGGAGTTCTCTTTTACAAATTGCAAAAAAAAACTTTAATCTTATTTAACCATATTATTTCTTCTTGTATACGATAGCCTTGCTAGTAAGAAAAAGCAAATTAGTTGAACATTTTATAAAATTTCGAGTTTAATAGTTTCCATAAATTTCTTTTTCTTTTTAAAAATTTTAAAATAAATATTAGAGAATATTCCCATTTTTGAATATAGAGATAATTCAAGTAAACAAGAATTAATGTTTGTACTATTTATGTTTAAGGCTCCAGAGCCTCCAGTCAGTTGGGGAGGGATAATAGATACCAATGAGGATAGTAACATTTGTTACTCAGTTACAAAGGATAGTGATGATGAAAATGAAGATTGCTTATACATGAACGTTTATACTCCGGTGTTAACAGGGGTAAGTAAAATATTACATAATTGTTTAAACAACCATCAGGTGGTAATTTAAATCAAGAGTAAATTTAAAGAAGGAATAGACCAAACTACTTCTCTGGAAAATTTGCTATTATTGGATAATAAAATTTCGATCAAACTGGTACAATGTAAGTAGGTAGAAGCATCTAAATTTCACACACATTGTACACGGACTATACCATAGGCCATATACTGCAGTAATAAGACCCATGGTAACCTACGGCTGGGTTGTACGACGAAAATCGCTCTGAGCTCCCCAAACTCCAGAAACAGGTCTACCGGTGCATCCAAAGAGCCAAGAGAAACACTCTAAGAGTAATTATGGAAACCCTGTGAAACATCTCCTCCCCCTTGATATTACAATTAAAGCTGTGGCGAGGGTTGAGGCATCTAAGTTGGGACAAAACAAGATCTGGTAAACTGGACTTGCCGTCGGACTGGAGGGCAGGATCTGATTGATCAATAAGTCTGCCAGGAAACCTTGTCTGATTTACAGGCGGGTTCAAAACTGGCCACGATATAGGAGCGGAAATACATGAAGCCTCAGCCAGTCTCACCATGACTCAGGCACTGGGGTAACACACCACGATGTTCCAGGCAGAAATAGATACCTATTTTTGAGATAATCTAACAAGATGTTACAGGGGCAGAACCGTCGTCATTTTCTTAGACAGTCAGGTATCGCTGAAAGCGTTTGTATGTCATCATATAATATTAAAACAAGTCTGATATTATCACCAAAACCTTATCGTTCTAGCAAAACACAACAAGATTACTCTTGCGTGGATACCAAGACACAAAGACATTATAGGCAACTTGTAAGCAAGAGTCTGCAACCACATTTATTGGACCGAAACCAGTATTTGGCATTGCTGAGACTGCAATTCGTGAGTAGTTGTTCTGGTGACTAAACTGTCAAAATGTGACAGAATTTGATTATAGACTCTTGCCGATGACATACTGAGGTAGCGTTAATTATCTTATCTATAATCATTTTTGTCCCATATTAATTAGTAACTATTTTGATAACCTACAATTAAATATCACAGTAATAAAGACACTCTGGAAGTCTAGTCGTTCAACTTCTCTCTTGCAGCTTTAGTACCAAACACTACGGTTATTAAAGCTTACCACAACCATGACTCAGATCTTCAGGACTCAGGAAAGGCTGCTAATTAGTTGGTCAGTAGACATCTCTTGCTTTGTAGATCTCGCGACAGCGCGCCCGCGAGTTTTATCGCGTGAAAGTTTTAATTAGATTGAATAAAACAAGTTTCTCAACCCACTTAGTCTATTAACAAAATAAATAGAATAAAAACGAACTATTTACAATGAGAAACTTAAAACTAATAACAATTACGAAAAACTACCATAATTGCTCTTCTCGGTCGTTATTTTAACCAAAAATCTAAAACCCAATTTTGAAAAAAACACGTATAAATAACTTAATAAAATATTAAACAAAAAAAAAAGAAATAAAACGCGAAAACAGCTATTTATATTACTTAAATCGAACCGTATGAAAATCGCGAAATGCCCTACTAAAATAACACACGAAAATCCCTTAATTTCCCAAATTAAACAAAGACAACCTTCCCTCCCGACGATTATACCCGTGACGTAATTATTCTACGGCACTGGTATGGTACCGTACTACCCGACATTTAAATTGGAACTAAAATTTACTATTCCTTAAAGAAGTGTATTTGCATCTTACACCCCCCCCCCCCCCCGACACCCTTCTGTTCGAAGATTTGGGAGTGTTCTTACTGAAGCGTTAGCTGTACCATACCGGATGTTTGATTCACGAGTTGACCTATGAGCATCTTAAGCTTAATTTTTATATAACACAATTAATAAAACTATTCTATTTCTCCCTATAACTAAAGGAATAGGATAATATAACGTCTGTGAAAAAACCTGAGTGCCCATTATTCATAATGCTGGTATTTGAATCATTCTTTCTTGCAATCAGGAAAAACAAACGCTACGTACCTCCTTTCACAGATCAAACGTTATATTACAGTATAATGAGTTTATTTAATTATTCTTTTGTTTCCCAATAATGGGAAAATCGTTCAATGTTTTAAAACATTTTAACGGTATTCCACATACCATGTTAAAACTACCCTTATCACATCTGGTTTTATATACTTAACCAGGGCAGGATTACTTGGACGGATTTATAGGCAGTTCTAAGAGAGGGTCTTTTACGTCTTCATAAATTAACTGACTTTATGTATTTTTTTAAGACAACATTTAAACGACTAAGATCATAAAAGTTAAGTTCGATAACTGATTTATTTATCCTTTAGACCTTCGTGGATAGTGATAAAAAAATATAACTACCCTATTCCCACGGCATATCTATTCACAGAGTGATTATTTAATTATTTATTTTAACAAAATATAGTTGACATTGAACAATGAAAATAATTAACATTTGTTCCATTACATTTTACCCTCCCCCTTAGATTGAACATTTTCCCACAAAAGGAAAGTAAAAGAATACAAATCTCAACTACGCTGCAATATATCAATTTGTAGATTGATACAATAAACCTTAACCTAATCTTCTTCATTCTTCTTTCTTCATTAAGAAGTTTCTTTAAAACACATCTGCTAAGTGCAGTCTTTTACGATCGAGTTTCACTTTTCCACGAACACGCACTTTTTCACTAGTCTGAACAAGTACTGCTTTTCACGATTCACTGTCACGTCTTTGTGAGTCTTTAACCAGTCCCTGCATTATCCCCTTGGTGTTCTGGACTCCTCTTGATGACCCGAACGTTGCAGAGAATGCAGCTACCTGATTATCATGTTGTTCAAAAAGGCCAGGCTGCTCGCACGCTTGTTAGATGTTCTCTGTACCCATAATTTTGCAATGAAATCCACTATTATTGAATCGTTACAAGCTTCCTCTGTCGTGCCCTATGTGAAGTGCATGAACTCGATCTCTCGATCTCTCGACCTTGGAAAATAGTTTCCTTGTATGAGAATCAGTGTGGTTGATCCCCATAAATTTCCTTGCTGTCAATTGGTACTGCTTCCTTGGTAATGAATTCAATGTTGACTCCACTTCTCCATGTCCATTCCAAGCAAACACATCGTTGGAGTTAACCAGTGAAATCGAATGTTTCGTCGTGGAAGGTTCGTCATCTGCTTCTGCCTCTTCCAATGTCCTTTGCGTCACAGGTTGTAGTAATTCCAGCCCCACTGGGTCGGTTTGCTGTGTCGCTTTCACTGAAGTTCCCGGACTCTGTCATGGCTTCATACGAGGGAGAACTTGTTCGTCAAAAATCACCTACGCAGTTGGATGACCCAATTTCAGCGATACCATTAGCTATCTACGGTAGAAAGTACTGCTTGCTCTAAAACTCCAAGACATTACTAATATTCTCGACAAATATAAACACCTAAAACTCCAGGAGAAAAACAAAAAATAATAATACCATCACCCTTAAAACAAACAAACAAAACAAAACGAAATACTCCTGACGTATTACACAGTGTGACGTATCTTCTTTTAGCTATCTGGCTCTACTGTGTCACTCATCTCTGTACTTTGGAAACATTTCTTGCTGCGACAAACTGCTATTTATAATAACATTTATAATAATATTTGCTATAATATTTGCTAACTGATCACTCGATCCCTAAATTAATCAAACCCATTTATACACGTATTTACTTTCTTTAAAACCCCCGTACGCGAACTTCTTTTACATCCGTACCATGTATCTCTCTAACATCTGTCATTACACCACTTATTTCGACAATTCGCTATGGCTTATGCTTTTCTCGGCTGCTTTTGTATCCTCCTATGTTCCTGGATTGTGTAATACTTAGTGTCCTAACTTGAACTCTTACAGTGTAGTTTTGTTGACTGTAATTTATTGACCCAAAAGTAACCCTTAAACTGTATAATTACCTAAATGAAATTCACACATTTGCGTTTCGAAGTGTGATACTTTTACTATGCATATATATAGTGTGAATTGTCTACTGGAGTCTTTGATAAGAACTCTTGACAATCGTAGACCTGATGTTAAAAAAAACGGTAATTGCCAAATTGGTCTCTATCACAGCCAACTAAAACTGTCCATTTGAATCTAGGTATTTTAAAAGCATTTCTCGGATAAAGCTGTTCTTAGGATGTGCAAATTATCCTTCACAGTCTTTAATCCATCTAAATTTGACATTTTCCTCGGCCAAATTCGCTAGTGTTATTGCAAATTGCGAGAAAAAAAAATAAATAATAATTCCTTTAAGTCCTTTTTAACTCCATGCCACTAATTATAGCAATGACCGAAGATCATATTTCTATAACGGTGGCTGGTCTGGAGTAGTGTTTAAAATTTCTACCTGTTTCGAACAGGGACGGACTCCTTCTTTTAGTATAAAGATAATTCCAATTATGGACTTTCATTTACATAAAAGTAGATCTTTCCGAATTGAGTTATAGATGAATATGTTGTTTTTAAAACTTTGTGTGATTTTGCAATGGCTGCTTAATGTGGCTTTATATAAATACTTTTATGCCATCCAAATAAACATCACAATGTAAGTTTAATATATAGTAAATTACACACATCATTAATCACTGCTAAGTAAATGGAGAATTAGCTAGCCTAAAAGACATATGGTTACATTTCTAGTGACCCCAGGGACTGAATATACTATTTATTCTCTATTCCTTGGGTCAAGTTCAACCCGCCAATAGCCTTTAGTCGTGTCCGGTGTAGAAAATACTTAAGCTTCTCCTATCGTCTTATTCTGTCAAGTATACTAAGATTGGAGAACAAAAGTAGAGTATAATTTTACTATCTTGGTAAAATCGATACAATATCTAAATTCCTTGGTCCGGTCCTGTCTTCTTACTTATTAGGACCTCTGCTACACTTCAAAGAGATACAGAGGGTTTATTAATCTATTTCGTCTATTTAGTTCTTAATTTTTCCGCGAAACTCACACGAATTTCGATAAGGCGCTCCTTCGTCCATAGTTTCTAATGGCTTATCTTCCATCTCGAAGATGTGGCCATAACTCTGAAACTATAACATCATACTACTTTCGCTTATCTTCCTCTTTGAAGATATCCCGTAACTCTCTAAAAACGTAACATTTTACACCTTTCGGCATCTTCTTTCCTGAAGATATCCACTAAAATAGTAACATTTCGCACCTCACGGCATCTTGCAAATGGTATATACATTTTCATAATGTACTCTATGCTGGCTACATAGATTCACCTCAAAAAAACAGCATTAATGAGAGACGCTGCACACTCCACCCTACCTAGACTAACTACATCTACCAAATTTTTAAGTGAAAAGTGGAATTATTAATGGTCTGGAGTATTGGATAGCAATAAGAATGAGGAGAACACTATATTTTGAACTGTTTTTGTTATGAAATGATATTTACAATATTTATAGTCGTGCAAATGCCGACAATGATATGTTTTAATGGCTAATAATTATAGTGTTCGCGCGTCCGCGAACGCCATAATCACAGCTGTGAAATGAATGAAATCTCCAAGTATTCCAACAGTCTTGCAAGAGTCGGTTGCCTCGAGTTACTACCTCTCTTGATACTCTGATGGCCAGTCAGAAGTATTAGACCGTTGAAAGAAGAAAAAAAAAATTACTATTGATAAACCAAGGGTTGTCCTCAAACTTTTCCGGGCTATTGAATATCTGTTTAACTCTCTGGACCACTTCAAGGCTTTCACCAACCCTGATTTGCTCCATAGACTTAAATAACGGTTGGTAGACCTGGGAACTAGACTTGCATACCTCAATTTTTCCGTGGTACCACTTTAATTACTTCATATAAAAACCCCGAGATAAGGTCTTGTCTCTCGCCAGACCCTACTCTAGCACCAGCATTTCTGCCCGTCGTGCTATCGTTGCATAAATAAGCAACACCCCGAGATATGCAGTCATCGTTAACAACGAAATCCTTGCTAGTTCACCAGCTTCACCGCCTTGAACGGCAGTATGATAGGGTCGTACTAGATAGCCATTCAACAAGATCAAGCTATATCTCTGTAAGTCCAACTTTCTCTGACTGGAAGTAATTACAGGCTTGAATTTTCCCAAAAACTACATTCTAAATTTGGAAAATTTAAGTTGTTACAATAGGCTGTCCTGTACTCTTTCTAAACGGAAATTTTCCCAACGTGAATGAAATTTCTTTTACCAAAATTCACTGTTCTCTGTCTGGTTATGTCCAAAATATTGCCATTCAAGATATCCATAATACGTTTAGGTATTTTTTTTTAGACAATAGACAATTAATAACAAGTGTGCGCTGCCACAGATGAAATAAATTAAAATATCACGTTTCTTAATTATTATATGAGTCAACTAATGTCAAAGCTCAGTATCAACTCTTCTACTAAAACTTTGTCTCTATGCGTCACCTGAGCTAAATTAGCATTTCCTTCAGAAAACGCCGTAAACATAAGTTTTGCAGCCGTTGAACGTAAACGCCTAAATCTTCTTCTGGCTTTTGCTGTAACATGTTAACTCTTCGCTTTTTCCCAATTGAGATATGTGGGTACCAAACACTCGTTTTTCCCCAGTTATTATTATTTCAACCGCCTTGGGCCTATCCTTCCGTCTAAGAGCACAGAACTCCTGTTTTTCCCCAATTTATTATTAAACATTTTGAAGTTTCGACTTTTTCTTCCAACTTTTTTGATTGACAGTCGAAATCACAGTTTCTATAATAGCATCGTAGTTTTTTTTTTCTTCTAGGAAAAGGATCAACATTATCCCGATCTTTTATTTCGGTTAATACTTATCTTAACGCCTTCAGTTCGTCTAAGCAGAACGATCTCGGCTCTCTTATACTAGTTTCTGACACAAAGTCTCCAACTACTAGTTGTTCTTTATTGTATTCGTTATCCTTTCTAGCTCTTCTCCAATTCTAGCCTGCAACTCTTCAATCCACCTCTAAAACGTCTCCACATTTCCACTATCTGGTTGACCATCCTGGCCGCCAGTAACAAGTACTCCTATTACAATCGTCATGCTCCGACATATTCAATAAGACATACTTTTTGTTATACTTCTGGACTTTCCGACAATTTCTTTAGATATAGCTTCATTTAACCGCTGTTACTCTTTACTCCGCTATATACCTGGATATAGCCATATCTAAACTCCGTTACGTACTTACACCGCCATATCACCACCAGATATTTTCGATATCTAGATATAGCACACAAAATACTTCCGTCTTCTTCACTCTAAACTCAAAAGAAGACAAATCGACACAGAGCCGCCTTAAAAATTCCCTTAATACGCGTTATTTCACCCCTTATTTATTTATTTTATTATCTCGCCATAAAAAAAAATAAATTAACGCGATATTAACCGCCGCTTTAACCCCAATTTTGTATTATAAACAACCTCCAAAAAAAAATAATTAACGCGTTATAAATCGACAAATACTCTAACTGGGTTTTAATGTTATACACGCCCGACAATTAAAAAAAATGTTTAGCTATTATCTCGATCACAGCTAGCAAAATATTATCTATACTCTTATCCCTTTTAAAACTATCTTTTTGTTCTGCAGGTCAAATTCTCAAAACTCTAGTTTCACAAATCTCGGTCACAGTATCCGATTACCGTGAGCCTAACTTCGGACTTCTGATGGCGATACTAAAATTCCACACAGCACTAATTTCTCTTAAAATAAAAACTGAAAAATTCCTCATGATAAAAACGATGTTAACTCTGTAAGTGAAATGCTAGACAGAATTATGTATGAAAATTCAAAATTCGAAATACTCTCAACAAATCGAATTTATTACACAAATAATAATCACTCCGGATCCCCTAATTAACTCTACCCTTAATAAATTTACCGCAACACTCAACATAAATGCTGTAAAATATAACAGTAACTTATTACGGCAATAAAAATCCAAAAATAAAATGTCCCTTCTGTCTAGCATACACTACAGGTAAAAAGTAAAAGTTTTTGTGTAGAAAATATATAGGATATTGTTACGAATCTACTAAATTTTATAATATACAAATGCAAATAAATGTTCGCATGCAACCTACCTTTGTTGCCCAAAAACAACAAAAAAAATAATTTGAAATAACCTGTAAAACAACCACAAAAAATATTCTGCTATAAACAGATAAAAATTACCAATACCAGGTACACAATTATATGCGACTAATAAAATATAGATTTGTGAGGCCCTGTTAAATTCTCAAAGAACACCTGAAAAATACTCAAAACAACTGTATAGATTATACATTTTCGTACGATTTTCTCTTATTCAGCTACACCAACACTGCACCTGTAAAGAAGAAAAATAAACACTCCGACCTGTAACTCTCTCTTGTCGTTCCTGAAAGAAAAATAAATAAAAACTAATAAAACTAATCGCCCGTCTCTGAATCAGGAAACAAGCTGACAATCCGCGTCAATAAATCTCATTGTCCTCCTAAAATTGTTCCTAAAAACTGCTAAAATAATAAAAAAAAAAATTAACAATCAAATTATAACAAAACTTTGCTAAATACAAATGCTGCCACCTTTTATGATAATAGAATGATCTTTAAAAATGCCTGAAAAGAAAAAATTTTTAACATAATACTTCATATATCAAACGCTGAAATAAAATATTACTTATAAATCGCTATTATAAATCACTTTGCATAAATTCACAGTTAAACAGGAATAAGTTTAAACCTTTCATCATATGTTTGTAAAATAAAACAAAAATTCAACTTCGTAACAATCCTATATATGTAAACTACTAGTCAGAACAATTTTCTTCCATCTCTTTCTAAATTTTAACCCGTTAGGATAATTAACTATTACCCTTTAAGACAAACATTTCTTGAAATACAGGAGTTTATCTAAGACTCCTCGCTAAAATAAACAATATATAAACAACGATTTCTAAATTCACTTGCACTTCACAGTACGGATTGTAAATCTTAACATTACACAAGGTAAAAACAAATTTGGAAGAAATAAATTGTTGTAACTACAATAGTAAATTAACGTGATTTCTACACTAATCACGGAGATACAATCTGAAATGTCGTTAGTCTCCAAAACTACTTAAAACTTGACACTTGTTGCAGTTATTAATTCACAGAATTAATAAAACCGGATGAAAACTACTTTTTAACCCTTTTAACTTTAAAATAAATTGATATTTTATCTGTAAAGTTACTAGGTATGTCTTGTATTCTCAATAAAAATAATTACTCCTCAAAATAATCACCAAAATAAATGTATTTTATTTCTAATAATATCTAGCTTTAGCCCGAATATTTTTTAACAAAATATGCAACATTTATACTTCGATAAAATAATAATAATTTCCCAACAAGTGACAAAAGTAATTAGTATGCGTGCAACTGATGTCCTGAATCTGTTGTGGTTTTGTGTCTTTATCTAACCTGAAAACCCTAAATTTCCTAGCAACTTTCTAACCAAGATTTTAAATATTCTTTCCTTAAAATATTAACTTTTTAATTAAACTGAAATAAAGAAAAGAGAATCCAAATAATGATATTTTCAAAGCTATAAATTCACTAGTCATGAACGTTTCAAAACAAACAAAAATTTAAAAAAAAATATGTAAATTTTCAAATCAAAATTACTGATTGATAAAAAAAAAAAAAATAGCTACTACGCGTTGGTTCTTTTTGTTAAAATATTAATCTTGCAACTACGCCAATTTTATTTATCAAAATCGTTAAAGCAAAAATTAATTTTTATTAACATCCCTTAAGCTGGCCACCAAATTTTATGTGACAGAATTTGATTATAGACTTTTGCCGATGACATACTGAGGTAGCGTTAATTATCTTATCTATAATCATTTTTGTCCCATATTAATTAGTAACTATTTTGATAACCTACAATTAAATATCACAGTAATAAAGACACTCTGGAAGTCTAGTCGTTCAACTTCTCTCTTGCAGCTTTAGTACCAAACACTACGGTTATTAAAGCTTACCACAACCATGACTCAGATCTTCAGGACTCAGGAAAGGCTGCTAATTAGTTGGTCAGTAGACATCTCTTGCTTTGTAGATCTCGCGACAGCGCGCCCGCGAGTTTTATCGCGTGAAGGTTTTAATTAGATTGAATAAAACAAGTTTCTCAACCCACTTAGTCTATTAACAAAATAAATAGAATAAAAACGAACTATTTACAATGAGAAACTTAAAACTAATAACAATTACGAAAAACTACCATAATTGCTCTTCTCGGTCGTTATTTTAACCAAAAATCTAAAACCCAATTTTGAAAAAAACACGTATAAATAACTTAATAAAATATTAAACAAAAAAAAAGAAATAAAACGCGAAAACAGCTATTTATATTACTTAAATCGAACCGTATGAAAATCGCGAAATGCCCTACTAAAATAACACACGAAAATCCCTTAATTTCCCAAATTAAACAAAGACAACCTTCCCTCCCGACGATTATACCCGTGACGTAATTATTCTACGGCACTGGTATGGTACCGTACTACCCGACATTTAAATTGGAACTAAAATTTACTATTCCTTAAAGAAGTGTATTTGCATCTTACACCCCCCCCCCCCCCGACACCCTTCTGTTCGAAGATTTGGGAGTTTTCTTACTGAAGCGTTAGCTGTACCATACCGGATGTTTGATTCACGAGTTGACCTATGAGCATCTTAAGCTTAATTTTTATATAACACAATTAATAAAACTATTCTATTTCTCCCTATAACTAAAGGAATAGGATAATATAACGTCTGTGAAAAAACCTGAGTGCCCATTATTCATAATGCTGGTATTTGAATCATTCTTTCTTGCAATCAGGAAAAACAAACGCTACGTACCTCCTTTCACAGATCAAACGTTATATTACAGTATAATGAGTTTATTTAATTATTCTTTTGTTTCCCAATAATGGGAAAATCGTTCAATGTTTTAAAACATTTTAACGGTATTCCACATACCATGTTAAAACTACCCTTATCATATCTGGTTTTATATACTTAACCAGGGCAGGATTACTTGGACGGATTTATAGGCAGTTCTAAGAGAGGGTCTTTTACGTCTTCATAAATTAACTGACTTTATGTATTTTTTTAAGACAACATTTAAACGACTAAGATCATAAAAGTTAAGTTCGATAACTGATTTATTTATCCTTTAGACCTTCGTGGATAGTGATAAAAAAATATAACTACCCTATTCCCACGGCATATCTATTCACAGAGTGATTATTTAATTATTTATTTTAACAAAATATAGTTGACATTGAACAATGAAAATAATTAACATTTGTTCCATTACAAAAACAAAAGCCAAATAATGCCGCAAAATCCTATGTTTTTGCAGATAACAGTATGAATAACTGGCCACTATAGCATAAGGAAGCACAAAACACAATGAGCATCTTTAATGAAGAGCCGACATGTTAACTGTGTGACGAAGAATACAATACAGCCTCGCTCATTATCGTAGAGTGTGAAATTTTAATCTACTGGAAACACGTTTAAAGAAGAATTAATACAGAATTATAAAACCCAGAGGACAAACTAGTAAAGTGTAAAACTGATTAAAGCAACTAATCTATTCATACAGAACAGATATTACAGACGACACAATAAGTCACTAGAATGCAGTGTAAAGTTTATCCACACTAACCTGCTTTACAAATGAGGTAATCAATCAAGCTAAATTTGATTAAAAAGCAAGAACAAGACAAGCGTAGCAATTTGATTTAAGGATAGTCAGAAAATCTGCCCTCATAAATTTCGGGAAAAGCAGTTCTAAATTCTTACCTGCATATAATTAAAGGGTAATGTTCAGTTAAAAAAAACTGAAATAGACGATGTTAATTATATATTATAAACATAATAACACTTAAAAAGAGACTAAAAGAGAAACTACTAAATATTACCTATATTTTAGGCGGATAAAATGAAACGAGCAGTAATGGTTTGGATTTATGGTGGTGCCTACAGAACAGGTTCAGATAAGTACAGCAACTGTGGTCCTGATTACTTCATAGAAAAAGATGTCGTTATTGTTACGTTCAATTATAGATTGGGTAAGTATACCAAGTAGTTTGAGTTGTTATTCTTAGAACTGGTTTGATACAATTCTGTGTCATTGTCTAAATCATAAATTTTTCATTAGTTATTTCCATCTTTGTTCTCAATTATTCGTTGCAAATAGTTCTATGTTGAGTTACCTCTTTTCTTCTTGCCCTTTACGATTTTTTTTATGTTCATTTGGATGGAATTTCCATGTCTCAAAATCATATGTTCAATTGTTTTGTCTCTATTTTTTTTATATTAATAAATATGCTTCTCTTGAGGTATATGAATTTTTTGTATTTGCTTCCATTTTATTTAATATTAAGTGTGGTTAATATTAAGTGCCTGAGATTGATAACAGACGAAAATGCTTTAGCCTTTGTACATAGAAAATTATAAAAATAATTTGAATCACCGCGAAAATGGCGATGCATCTGGGACAACGGCTGGAGTGTTTTTCTATTTCGGGATCTTACTGACTTATTTTCATACAATTCTAGTTAAACATATTCAAAGAGCGATACAAAAACTCTTTAACTATTTTTGATCATTCAGTTAAGGAGGAAGGCCCAGAAAAAGTTGAAAAGAGGCAATGAAAAAAAAATTCAGGCTGAGAAAATTGTGAGCGGATCTGTGGAAGGATAGATGGGAGTGGAGTCTATAAATCGAAAGACGACGAAGCACGTTTTAGACCGACCTAGACATTTATATATGATTTTCTACTCAAATCTATTTGACTAAATGAACATCCATCCTAACATCTAATAGGTTGTCTTCGAGTATAATTTTAACTTCCTATTTTCTTTAACGATTTTATCTAAAAAGGTCACATGGAAGTGAGAATTATCTGGTCTTTCCTGGAGTATCTAATAAAAACTTTCTCTTTACTGGCACTTGGACGATCTAAATTTGGAAATCACGAACGAAAACATTGCATTTTAATCTTTAACGAGCTGCATATATGCAAAACTAAGTTCGACTTATTTAAAACTAAATTAAAAATTTTGTTTCGATTTTTAATTGGGTTACTATAAGGATTGACTCACAACAAGCCAATTAGAAACGGAAACAGAAAAAAATCTCCACCTTTGATTTTTAGTCTATTCTTAGGTATTTCATATTCAAAAATAGAATTATCATAATACAGAAAAAGAAGCCAATATTTCTTTTCTTTGTGACAATAAAAACAAAATCCAAAAAAAAATCGTAACAAATGAAAACTAATTTTTTTTTCAAATTGATCAAATCATACTTTCAAACAAATTCGCGAAGTATTGCAATAATGAATATAATCAAAAGAGTCACAAATAATTTTTGATTACTTTTATGACATATCTGAGTGCGCAGAAATATTCGTAGAGGTAAACATAGGTGCAACAATTATTTTTTGTCAAATAAGTAGCCTACGGGTAATTTTCTTAAAAAGTACAACTTCCCCTATCTCATTAACTGACCTTACTAATACCAAAATAATACTGGAGTTTTGTAACATTACAATATTGATATTCATTTGAGATTAATAATTATGTCAGAGGACAAAGTAATATGCTTTTTCTATACACGGTCCGAATGATTTTATTATAGCAAGCAAAAATACCCTATTTTTGCCCCCTAATATTGTGCAAAATCAAATTATTTATTAATACTATTATGCTAAAATATGAATACCTTTAATCCAAGAAAAAATTCTTACCAATGTTATTTTTAGGTCCATTCGGATTCTTAGCCACTGAGGATGGAGTCGTATATGGAAACGCTGGGCTAAAAGATCAAGCGGCAGCAATAAAGTGGGTTCACGATAATATTGAGCCATTTGGTGGAGATCCACAAAAGATTACAATTTTTGGACAAAGTGCTGGAGGATCCTCAGTAGGTTACCAGTTACTGTATAAAAAAAATGAAGGTAGGACATAATAGACATTTCTAGAGTGAAATTTTATTCAAATATTATTGATAAAGTTCTTAAAAGAAGTTTGCGATTCACGGTAATTATTATTTAGCCATGATTATATGGGATTTGGATCTAATATCTCAGGATTATTAAAAAGGTTGTCAGCGTTTAAAATGTGCATCAATAATTCTTCGCGGCTATCCACCGCATATTTAACTCTGGGGAACGTGGTTGCCACCTTACTGATGCCTCATTGCCTATTCCAATCCATCGGTTGGTATATTGGTTACGTAAATATTGCCGAATAACATCGGAAAAATGAAGTGGGACACCATTATGCATATACTATAGTTCTCGCCGAGGGAAATTAGGCAAATTTTTCAGAAGAATTGGTAATGAGTTTTGCAATTAAATTGGATAAAAATTTACATTTATCCTGTCTGGAATCACAACAGGATTAATAAGGTAGTGATTTTATTTTAAATTTATACTGGTGGTGTGGACCTTTAATGACGTATGGATTTTAATCCACATATATATGTTCGTTGTGCAAGTTGATGACTCCAGATATTGTAAAGCATGCACAGTAAATTAAATTTGGATCCGAATTATTTTGTTTCGAATAAATTCACGAAATGTACGGCACATGGTGGTATCAGTCATTAAAAGTTCTTGAACCTTTTGGACATGATATAGTTGTAACAACTGTTCTTTTAAAGAATAATTTACAATAGTTTTAGAAATACCCAACTCACATTCTAGCAACAGGTACTAACACTTCGTTCTTCTTCAATAGTTTCCAAAGTTTCCTCTTCTTTATCGCCTGTTCGAGTAGTTTGAATATGATTCCTACCTTAAAATGTTTTCACAAAGCTACCTTCTTCTGGGAGATGAAAATGTTAGCAAATATTTGATGTTCTAGCATTAGGCGGTAAAAAATCTCTTCATATAAATCCCAATATTTCGACGCCTATTTCCTTCACAAAACCCATACACCAGAAACATATCGACCTTCTCAGAGTGAGTGTGGTTGTTCATGTTTAGTAGTAAAAGAGGCTTAGAAATTTGGAGTCTTGATCTTAATTTCGTGGACCCCTTAGATAATGATGGCAATTTGTCAATAGTAAAATTATTAAATGTCATAACAACAAAATCGCCCGAAAAATTATTGTTACAGGTATTTTTTATTAATGCAGATAACTGGTGTATTCCTGTCATATATATAATAAATAAAATATTTTTTCCTTGCGAAATCGTAAATTTAACGAAAATTTTTAAGAGGTAATAAAGCATCTAAATACATGCTATTATTAGAAATATCTAAGTTGCCATAACGTTGGTGACAGAAAAAATCAAAAAACATGTTTACAAGTGATGTCACTTTTATAATCCTGAGAACTCCAACATACCGAAAAAGTAGTTTTCCTAAATTAAGATTAAAATCAAATGCAAAATTCCACAATAACATTAAGCGGGCGAAGGCACACAGAAAATAAAAATGGACTACTTCCATCGTTACGAAAAAACAGTACTGAATATGATCTATTAAGTTCGATCTTGATATTGCATTTTATTTATTTTATCCTATAATCACTATTTGATTATACGTAGTTAAAAAAAGATGAATCCCTACATTTATTATAACAGAGTTAAAATTAAATCGTATAGAGAAAGAAAAATACTATTATCGGAATTAGAAAAATTCAAAAATTATCTATTTACAACATGCTATTCCGAATTTTTCTCCTTGTATTTTCACTGTGGCCGAATTAAAAGAACACTTTCACCTCTCAAGTATAATTGATTAACTTAAGTCTTATTTTAATATTTATATACCCCTTCAAAATATAATCTATTAAAAGTTTAGAATTCCACTAGAAACATGACAAATCGATATAAATTTTATATAAGGACACGTCTGAACTCAGTTACAATATTTCTGTAGGGACGCAGCCGAATTCCCCTATTCCTTTTTTAGAATACAATACCCATAATATAAAAAGGAAAACTATAACCACAAGTAGAAAAAAAACGTCAAAAGTAATTTGTTGCAATACAAGATCACCAAATTTTTGAAAAAGAAACTAGCAAATTGTATAAAAATGGACAATTAAAATATGCTTAATGTAGCTAAAAGCGGGGAACATTTATATATCAAAATGAAAAGACAAGCGTGAAGTTGTTGCCCTAACAATAACACATCATCCATTTCTAGAAGCCACATCAAATAAAACAGGAAATCCAAAGATAAAACCTGTCAAAATAATTGACTACAACAGCTAGAATAACAATATTCTTGTATTAAAAGGTGATTTTTTATCTTCTGGATATTACAGTCTGAAATTCCTGCTTCTTTTTCAGAAAGGTGTATGACTCGAATATTCTCTTTATCAATTTCAGAGAACTCTGGATCAAATCGTTATTGCATGTTGATCTAAAGATTAAAGATTGTCAATCTTTCATAAAACTATCTTCCTAATACCAGTTTATCAAATGCTGCTGTTATGGATGACAGAAAACACTTTCCAAATTCCATACCGATTCCACACAACTATACAAGAAATAGATACTTTTAACATTGTAAGCAATGTTGCAAAACTAGTAAGAAGAAAGTAACAAGTTGCCGATATAAAGGCTGTCCTGAGAAACCCGCACTTTATGCGGACTGTTTGAGGATCACCTAAATATTGAATGACCAGTTTTCTGTTCATTTGTTTAACAATAATAATCTCTTTATGAATTGAGAGTTAATGTATTTAATTTGTTTTCCTTTTGACGGTCGTAGCCGTTCTGTCCTGCAAGATGGAATTGTGTATCGTGGGACAGTGACTGCTATAGTCGTCCTCTATTTTTTTGCAACCATATGCATAAAAATCATATTTAGTTATATTATTTGGTATGTTTGTGTAACAATAAACCTAAATTAAAAAA
Source organism: Diaprepes abbreviatus (assembly GCA_034092305.1). Classification (NCBI taxonomy): domain Eukaryota; kingdom Metazoa; phylum Arthropoda; class Insecta; order Coleoptera; family Curculionidae; genus Diaprepes; species Diaprepes abbreviatus. The sequence goes on from JASJET010000031.1 coordinate 20,217,757, forward strand.
ATGGCATGATTATTTTTTAACGTCTTCGTCGCGGAACTCTCCGCGAATGTATTAATAAATCATATTAGGTAACGTTTTTACTTTTTGTAACGACTGAGCTAGTCCATTTTTATTTCTTGTATGTCATCGTATGCCTTATGTTATTATGGAAAGGCTTTCGGTCTATGTTTGTTACTTGAATTTACTTTTAACTCAGGAAAATTGCTATTCCGATAACTTGCGGTGTTTATTTTTTCTAATTTTTAATTGTCTTTTTTTAATACTATAAATTTTTATATTTGTGTCTTGTATCATAGATCCCTGAATATATTTAAAAATAAAACGAAATGTAGACAAAGAGAAAAAATTGTTTATCTCCGATTCGTGATTCAAATCCCAGCTAATCTTGGCTGAATAATTATTAATAAATTCTAGCTTCACGATATCATTTGACGTATTTTATTTTAGGACTATTTCGAGGAGGAATCCTTCAAAGTGGATCTCCATTGAGTCAGTTCAGCTTCATGGGTGATATTAGTGCAAGAGCATATGCTTTTGATTTGGGTACACAGATTAACAGTACCTTTGATTTTAAAAATGATAGTACCGTCCTCCTGAACTTTTTGTTAAGTGTGCCGGCAAAACAGATTGACACAGCCTCAACAAAAACTACAGTAACAGTAAGTAGAATGCGTAACGACCTTTCACATCTCTCCCAGCACCGGTCTTGGTTTCACATATTATTAAAAATAACTATTAAAGTGAATTCAGAAATAAGGAAAGTATGAAGGCATTTGACATACATAAATCGGAGTCGATTATAATTTCCAATCTTCGGTTTTTTCTTACATTTTTCTTCGAGCTGGTATTTATACATAGAGTAAAATTTTCCGTTATTTCAAGTCATTTCAAGACTTTTCATTGAGAAAAACAGTCAATTAAGCAAATTTTTTCTAAATAATATTACGTTTTCATAATGTTATGAAAATTAAGTATATTTAATTTAAACCTTAATATTACTAGAATATCAATAATCCTTTTTTAAACATAAGAGCTGTGTTAACGCGTATTTTCTACTCAAGATCTAATTACGCCTTTCTTCCTTCTCAACATGGTACTGAGCAGAGGTTTAAAGTATTCTTCAGAGATTGTATTTAAATCATGATGTTCTCCAAGGTGAAGCTTTTCTATTGCTTGAATTGGATTTCCTAGTCATGCTTGGTATTTTAGGTAACCCCACATACGCATGGGGCTGCGGTAGCTCTTCTAATGTTGCGTGTGATCGAGTGTTTTCATGCATTAATATGAATTTTTCATATCCAATATTTTCAACTTATAGTAAAATAGTAGCACAACTTTGCAGGATGGGTTCGATATAAAAGTCACCAGACATGTGTCCAGTCACTTTCATGAGAATGGTTCGTCTCTTCGCACGGAGTATTACTCCGCCAAAGAAAAGTTTTGCCGCCCCTTCAATACTCACGCTGTGCATCTGATATACCGTTCTTTGACTCTTCAATAGACGCATTTGGTTCATCTATTTTCAATTTAATAGAATGGTGTGTCTTCATAATCATTTTTAGTGGTAGGATTTTCAACTTTAGGCAATACATAACGATGGAGCTATATTACCAACTTAAAATAGTACCTATGAAGAAAAATATAGTCACTACGTAAACTAATTTGCTACAATTTACTATTTATATGACTAATTAATCTATTCTTTTTGAGAGACTAGGAATTAAGTCATATAATATATTTTAGGCTAGAGCTCTACCAGTCATAGAGCCTGATCATGATGGGGCGTTTATAGACAAAGGATCCTACGAGAAACTTTTGAGTGGAGACTTTATCTCAGTACCAATTATGATTGGAGCAACGTCTGAAGAGGCGATAGGAACTACTGGTAAGGAAAAGCAGCTTTTTTTGCTTTTTGTAAGGATTACCAACATTTTATCGTTATCTATACTAATACAAGGAGTTGTTCTAAATTACTTACATATCAACACATGGACCACACTATTAAAGATAAAATAATGAAATTTTAAGAAAAGTTTGGCAACACCAAGTAAACACCTATATAGAAAGGATTTTTCAAAATCCGTACTCCAACAAGATGAAAAGGAATGAATTTTCATGTGATATATTTTGATCAAATATGAATTTAGACTCGATTTAAATTTCAAAAAATTTTTTTATTTTTTGGTATTCGAAGAGGAAATATTTCGATCTTACGACTACTCTTTAAAAAGAAATATTTTTTGCAAAAATGCACAATATGATTTTTGATTTCACATATTCTGCATACGAGTATCTAAAAAGTAGGTAATTACAGAATTTTCGAAATTCCTTTTTGTAAGAAGGAAAACTATTTTGTCAGCTAACTTAGCGTTAGCGACTCTTGTGTAGATTTTATTTAAACTTTATTAGTGTGTAGTGGAAATTTGCAAAAAGGGTATAAAATTTATTTCAAATTGATATTGTAAATACGAGTAAAAGCAGAATATTAGGGAAAGAAATACATTAATTACTGCGGCGTAATATATTACCATTGCCATCCTAAAATTATTCCTCATTACCTTCTGTCCTCCCTCTGTCTCTTTCCTTATGTAGCCTGAAACAAAAATGTCAGCTATTGCCAGTATACAGCATAAAAGCACGTTCATGCATCCCCGGAGTATCTGGCCAGAGGTAGTTCATTATTTATAAGATTTTTTGATAACGACTCTAATTAATTTCGAATGACGCTAATCAGATTGTTTTTGCGTAATTGCTTACTCATTTACATTTTTTTTATATTCAAAAAGATTTACTTTCTGGAAGTCCTAAAGATCCCGGCACACATCAATATACAACAGGAAGTTTATTATACGATTAACCAATAATCATAAAAAACTAGATTAATTTATCATAATGCGTATATATGAAAAGCGCTTTAATTGACAAAAATAATGGCCAAAATCATAGTAAATGATTTTTCAATAAGGGCGGGTCGATGTTGTAATGGAATAAAACAAGCTGTGTGTGAGGTATCAGAGAAAATTCTTTTTTTATTTGAAAGGCCCATGTACGCAGTATGTATGAAATATAACATTATTCAAATGTCCGCGGCTTCTCACAGTGGCATGAATCCGAGTGGTCCAATTTTTACTGACTCTGCCGCATAGATCAGGCTGAATTTGAGCAATGGCATTGGTTTTGTTGACTTTTAGGGCATCGGTCGATTGCAGCTTATTGGTGTAAACCTGCGACTTCAGGAAACCCTGCAAGAAAAAGTCTAGAGTCTTCAAATCGCATGATCTTGTTGGCCAATTGACGTCACCTCTGCGAGAGATAACCATATCCTCATATTGTTCACGAGGAATAATCATCGTGGCTTACGCTTTAATTTGGGCCAAAAGAAATCAGTTAGCATAGTTCTGTAACGCTCAACGTTGACGCTGATATCCTTACGAATGTCATTTTCAAAAAAGTACGAACCAGTGACACCACCGATGCAAAGTCCGCATCTAACAATAACTTGTTGTGGATAAATTACCACCTGGTGAACCTCGTGTGGGTTGGCGTCGTCCCTATACGGTGTCAATTTCAGGAATCAAGATAAGTGCACGATCTTTATTGTCTGTAGAATATTATGTTGTCAAAGACAACTTACTTTAAGAACCACAAGCTGCCTAAAAAATAGAACAATCAACGTGGCCCCCGAGAGCTAGGCTCGATCGGAAAAAGGACAAGTTGATTCTAAAAGAGCAACTCGTAATGTCCTTATAATTACGCCGCTGCCTATTTGCTTTTATAGTAGTGATAACGTCACACACTGAATTCGGGGAAGCACCGAATCAAACCGCTGTCACGGCGCCGTTTATTGTTGGGGTTTCCCTGCAATCGATGAATTGTAGTTTCAGCACTGTGTGTCATATTATTTAATTTATTTTATTTAGAGAGTTTTTTGGGGCAATACTAAATTTGAAATTTAATATTTTGTCGTAAAATAAGCGCGTATTCACAACAGATCCTAAAAAATATGTCTGCTTTATCAGCTACCAGGTAACTGTGGAATATGTCGACAGCACTACACTCAAAATGATAGAAAATAAAACAAAAAGAGCTATGCTAATAGCCAACATCCGAAGAAAAGGCATCGCAGGAAGAAAAAGAGTAGCTACCATCCTCTTCTTTAACAATAACTCAAAAATCAGTGAAGATACGAAATATTTACGATCATGTTCTGTGCTATTGTGGTAAAGTATTTCTTGAAACATCTAATTATTACAAATTTTATCTTTTTAGATTTGGATACATTGAATACCACGTTCGATAGTTATGAAAAAGATCACAAATTATTTGTTCCGGAAAAAGGATTTCATTTCCAAAGCAATTCCAATGCAAGTTTTGTGGGTGATACTCTCTACGATCTTTATTTTACCGATGTATCATCTGATGATCAGTTGGGTTATTTCTTGAAAGTAAGTTTCTCTGTATATAGTTGATTGTATAGTCTGGACTTTATATATTCTGGCGTAAAGGGTTTTAGAAAATAATTTTGTTATTAAGTGCAAAAACCCTCTAATATGTTTCCCTTGATTTTTTACGATTTTATTTTGTACATAAATAATGTTAAAGGAACTGCAGTTTTACCATTATCCGATTTTTCAAAGAAATATCTGATTTTTCCGGAAATATAATATTTTTTAGAATCTGCGCTTTTAAACTTCAAAACTGATGTCCTTATTAATCTAAGAAAATAATTTAGTACTTTAAACACATTTCATAAATTAAGTGGCAAAAAACCACCATCAGAGAACATTGTTTGCATGTGGCCTTGTTATGAAAATAAAGGATTATTTGAATACTGAAAATACCATCTTTAGATTTGGTAATATATTCTTTTAAAACATATGTATAGTAAGTTTTAAGAAATCCTATGTTTGGGCTTGTAATAAAAGGATATCCAAAAAATTTTCTACTTGGCCTCTTCATCGGAGATATGGGTTCCCAAAGAGCTGTAATGGAATTTAGTTTCTACACATAATTATTGAACTATCAGATATATTTCAATTTTTTTAATATTATGTATACCAGACAAGACCCTTCAAATTACTATCCAATTACTCACAGCTGCAGAGACGGATTAGCTGTGACACTTATGACCCCATTTTTTTACGCACTGTATGATAAGAACTTTGGATAACGTTTTTTACATACCTTTACCTGTTGATTAAAAATTAAGTACTCACCATTCATGTCCCTAATCCTAACCGTTTTCGAAACAATGTCATCATTTTATTCACATCGTTAGTTCCCTAACTTCTGTCGGGTTGAATATGAAAAAGAGGAATTTTCCTCTGCCAAAACTGCTGAGTTAATAACGTCGTAAGAGGGTTCAACATGGGCTCCGTGAGGTCTGATATATTTGCGGATACGAAAAATTGAGGATTGCTTTACCCGCCACATTAACTCAGCATTGTTCCTTATTTGATCACAATGAAACGTGATTCCCTGTAGAAGCTCCCCCCTACAATCGACTGGAGTGGAATACACCAAGGTTTCTAGATGTACCCACATGTATAAATCCAACGGCGTTAGGTTGGGAAGTTGAGGAGGCCAGGCAATATGTCCTCCTCTACCTATCCAATGATTTGGATAGACGTTAATCACGTGCTCCCGCACAGCAACGCTGAAATGACGTGGTGCCCCATCGTGTATATAATACATGTTTCGGCGGGTTTTGAAGTGGTAGGTGCTTTTCTAAATCGTGAAAACCGTTCTGGAGAAACTTCAAATAAGGGTCTACATTCAGTAGTGCCAGAAATGCGAATGGTTCAATCAAAAAATTGCCAGTGATTCCTGCCCAGATATTAATTGATTGGAACTAATGTTGATGATGCGAGACAATAGTTGTATGAGGATTTTCATCAGCCCATACATGTGAGTCGTGTAAATTAATCATATCATTTTTGGTAAAAACTGCTTCATCCTTAAAGAGAATATTGCTAATGAAGATTACATTATTTCATTGCCGATCCAATAGCCAGTTTGCAAAATGCTTTCTACGGAGAAAATCTTTAGGAATCAGTTCATGCAATTTTTTCAAATGATATGGATACAACAGCTGTTTTTGAAGAACTTTATGTATTATTGTTTTCGACGTATTAAACTGCGCTGATAATTTCTGAATGCTCATTGAAGGAGTGTCATCTACGGCATTTAAAATATATTCCTCTAATTGCGGCGTACGTACTGTTCTTCCCAGACGAGCATCAGTACTTCTTTTTTCAATATTTCCTAAAATTAGGAAGAAATTTAAAGATGTTTTCTGATTTGGAAGAGTATGATTTGAATATCTGACGTAACATAACCTCCTGGCTACCAAAGCATTGCAAAATGCAAAAACATACATCAGATGCATATATGCATAATCAATAAACGTGTTTTTCTTATCGAGATAAAAGTGATTCTAATTCTTACTTGCCACCGTCCGTTTCTTCGTAACATCTTATTTTAGCAATCATTTTGATTCATAAATATTATGAGTGCCGATCAGACTACAAAAATACTGTTACAAACTTTATAGCGTTGTACATTTCATAGTATTAGTTTGTGTTCATAGTTTGTAGGATTTTGAGTATATTTTGAGATTTCGTCGATGCAACTTGAATTAATTTGACAAGTGTCACAATTAAGGTTGACAATAAAAAGCTTTCAAAATAACAGAGTGTATTCAATAATACAGTGTGTGTTCCAAGATCTGCCGTCCGGAACAATACGAATAAAGAAACAAACTTGAAAAAATATGTGTGTAAAAAGTTCAGGTATAGCAGATAGTAGGGAGCGAGACAATGCACATATACCATATCACTGATAAGTATAGGTAAAAATTTGAAATTAATCACAATTAAAGAAGATTTCGAACTTTTACAGTTACTATTTGGTAAATCTTAGGTTTTACTGAAACATTTTACCATTTCATGTGGCTCGGGCTTTTACAGCAGTATATACTATACAAGTGTAAAATTCATACCATTACATCTAAGTCATTGATTTAAATGTCATGTGTGATTTTAAATTTTTAAATTTGAACGTAAGCACATACTTTTATTACACCCTCAATATATTTTGGTGGATATTTTACTTCTTTTTTTAAATTTTCAGTACAAGAGTGACAATCAGTACATAAAACCAGTTATAAAACATGCCGATTTCGCTGCATGGGCTACGCAGGTCTACTTCTACATATTTTCCTACGATGGACCAATGGGAAATTTCAACCGTACTGTTAAAGGTACTAATCAGATATGTTTATTAAGATATGCTCAAATTAAAAACTTAATGTTACTACAAGGAAAAATAACAGGATATAAATTTTATCTTTTGTTGCCTCAAATTTTATGCAAAAATGAGATGACCTGTTGAAAAATATGTATATTTTGATTTTTCACATATAATTTATTAACATTAAATTTTGTTTTCCAAGATTATCAGCTTAAAAAAATTTATAACACTTCGCGGCAGAACTGTAACAGCGTAAAAAAAAACATAAGATATTGAAATAATCTGATTGGATGGTCAGAAATTAAAGTCTTTTAGTTCTTATATCTCTTGACAGAAATAATTGTCCGGAAAAGGATAAAAGATTTACCATTAGCATTTATAATTCTTTATTTTACTACCAGATGGTAGAGTAATATGGTAAAAGAACAGTGATATTTACAATGTTATTGCATAAAGATTTATAATTTATTTAAAGAGAAGTTATATTAATTGAAGAAAAATGGATGACTAAGAGATTCACTCAAACCACGCATATTTAAAAGTACCTGTACTGATCGTCAAATAAACAGAAAATGTCCGGACCATGCTATGCGCCATTTTGGGTAAAGTGAAGTTATAACAACAGTGAATACGCTGTCGCCACTGAAAAATTATACCGACTAAATGTAATCGTTTACCTCCCACTGACAAGGTTTGAAGCAATTTGTATACCTTTCCGAAATTTCATCGACATAAGTAGTTGGACGAAACGAATGGCAGAAAGAGGTAAAACGATAGTATTACTTTATAACCTTACCCAACTTCTCCAATTCGTGTCAATTGATTGTTATGTGTGGATGTCTGCCATACTATTGGCCGGTCATAAAAATAGAATAAAATTTTATATTATATTTTTGGTTGTTAAAAATAACCAGTCATTAAAAAAAGCAATATGTTGACGAACCGTCTCTTCAAAACGTTTTATATTTTGAAAAAACAGTTGAAATGTTAATTAGGTGGTACCCCGTTATTTTCAGTATTTTAATTTCTAATTAAAAAATCCTTAGAAACTTGAATGTCTGGCAAATTTCAAGTAAATTTGAGATTACAGACATACCAAATTATCACCCTAAATTCTCTTCATATCTCAATAGTATGAGCGTGCTGTTTAAAAATTGTTTTCCTACGGCTAGTTCTAATTATGGATTTAACATAAACACTTGTGTCCATATATCCATAACAGTCAAGTATCTTACTTTGAAACAGTTACATGTAACCTAATTGTTTTCATCAACACAACTTATAAAAAATTTGAGAAATAACAATTTGTAAGAATATTATTATGATTATAATTTATTAGGACATATAAATTTGAATCCTACAGGCCAACAAACGAGGTCCTTCAGAATAAAAATCTTATTTCTAGTACGTTTGGTCTTCAAGCCCCTACAAATCTTCACAAAATAATAAAAAAGTATATGAAAGGTTGAATAGTATCATTAATCTAGGTCTTATTGCTGGCCTATGGTTCCGACCCCTGGTCGTACACAGTTCCTCTATCACCGGTCAAGTTTCGGGTTTTCTTTCACACTTAGTTGTCAGGACAGGAAGTCTTGCAATAATCGGCTGGATGTTTAGTGAATTCATACAATAATTGATTGGTGGATAGCTAGGATGATGGATTTTAGTCACATTCTACATAGATCAGTGGTTTCTACCGTTTCAAGTTTTATGGGTGGTGGCTTTCTGCAATTACTGTATGTAGAGGGTATGTATTCCTACTAAAGTCAGTATATTGCTTGGTATATATGAATTGTTTTTTTTTGATATGCCTTTTTCTTTGTATATTAGACTCTTAAGGTATTTGGCCCTTTGTATATATTTTTGTTTAACAGTTCCAAAGTGCCAATTTAAGATAATTTTGTGATCTATATTTACACCTAAATATTTGACTGATGGCTTGGTGCATATTACTTGGTTGTTAAGTTATATAAAATAAATTTAATCCAGGGAAAAACAAAGATTACTTCACAATAATAACAACAATGATACTATTTTTTGACTTTTGACGGTTAATTTGACGTGCCAAAACGTCACTTTTACCCAAAATGGAGCAGAGCATACTCCGGACATTTTTCGTTTGGCAAATCCATTTCCATCTATCATCCATTTTATTTTCAGAAATCCGTGACAAACACTCTTAATTGCCTTTCACTGGTTTTCACACTTTCAGTACTCTAAAATCAACTTTCAATACAAGACTTGCTGTTTTTTGTATAAATATTCCCACGAAAAACACCAACATTATAGGTAACTTCTATAGAATCAACTGTATAAGAATAAGAACAATTTTTTTATGTACAAGTAATGCAAGGTCATATTAAATACTCATCTTATACGATTAAAATTGCCAAAAAAATACTCGATGGCACATTTTGTTTTTGATAGAAACAAAGAGATAAATCAACATTTTTGTTTATTGGTATTAATATATCTATATTTCTGACAGGTATTTATTAAATCTGCATTAAACATGATTTGGCAGCATTTGTTAAGAAGGCACCACTAAATTTTTAATTCGTCATCTAACAATTTGTTTTACCAACGTTACGTTAAAAAATTAATTAAAACTCTGGACATTAGAAGCCATATTGATAAACTTCAGATTTAATTTCTAGGTGCCGATAAAGTTGGACATGGCGAAGATGAAAAATATATGTGGAAAGTAAATTCTAGCACTTACTCAAACGCGGATCTATCAATTTTTCCCGAAAGTGATGTGCTAACACATAACAGAGTACTTGAATTGTGGACCAACTTTGCAAAATATTTGTAAGTAACAAGTGTGTTCTCAATGGAAGAAAAAACTAATTTTGTAGAAAAAATTTTCTCCAACTGGATGGTAAGCTGCTAACCTGTGCGTTTGTTTTTTTATTTTATTTTGAGTTCTGTATCAAATCGGTAGTCCAAACAGATCTAAAGGGAGAACTCTGGGTTCAAATTTGGGATTTAAAAAAACACAATTTACAACCTCAACTAACATATAAAAATAATGATTATGAGTTGTGTGGTCTCCCAATATAGGATTCATCATTTCAGAAATTAAATGCGTAAGAAAAAAGAGTTTAATAGCAACTAATTTTTAGGTAAAATTATTGTTCATAAAATTGAAAATATATATTTTTTTATGAAAATAATACAATTCTAAATCACTTAAATAAAAACGTGGTACACTTAAAAAAAATATACCCCGATAATACCTCAGTTAGAGCATGTTACTATTTTTCTCCTTCAGATCGTTAAATCAATGGTAGAGAGGTTGTTTCTTGCGAATTCCACTCTGATTATGAGCTTATCCAGATAAGGCGAAATATACGCAAAAGTCGTCGAGTGTATATGCGCAAACATTAAGTCCACATTGTGCATTGAACGCGTAATCAGTAGGGAAAAATTCAAGTCAGTATACAACATGGAACTGAACCAATGAAAAATACGTAAACAAAAAGGAAGGGTAAATATTTCGATCAAGTGAAATTTAAGAAAACGACGTTTTAAAAAAATGTTCTTTCCATACCTTATATTTCGAAGTCGTAGAATAGGATTCAGGCATTGAATTCTAACAATTTTTCTTCAATTTCTCACTCAACAAAAACTAGATTTTCACTTTAGGTTTAATTTGTTTCACTAAATCTTTAAAATTTTGTTACTTCCACAAGTTTCACGTACATAGAAGCTCCTATATTATAAAAATTCATAATCGCTGGTTGTATCCATCAGCAACACTTGCGCTGTTGCCATAGCATAAATTTGATTTCTGTGATTTACAAATATTTTTTTCTTTCTATTATATGTGCAAAGAAAAGAACCCGTAAAACATATTTGGTTAACGCGAAGAATACACACCACTCTTTTAATGAGAATGAGGATAAACCTAAATAATTAGCTTTTGATGGATATTTTTTATATCCTCTATTTCTTTTATTATTTTCGTGCTAACCAATACTCTTCTTCCATCAAATTTATAATCCTGATTCATTGTTATAAATCTTGGTCTTATAATTTCACTACATATTATTTTTTGCAACAGATACTAAACTACTCGCTTCCCTACTAACTCCAACCTTTTCCAATATATTTATTTAGCAAAGATTAACCTCCTTTCACGTGGACTTTCCTGGACAACAACAATTTTATAAATAATATATCTGGATCAGTTTAGGTTAGTTCAGATTGGTTTCAGTTTTCAGGATTCAATTGCGAGGGTCTCGAAACATTCTACGAAAATACTTGCGATCACCGGAGAAAAAAAAATTCCAATTGGGAGTCCATTATCCGGGATGAAGAAGTTTTTCTTTTCTTGGAAATAGAAATTGGTCAAACATCATTCCAGCAAGTCTATAGTGAAGTATGATGGTGATATTCTTCTTGCTAAGGTCTGGTCTTCAAATTTCTTCTTTATGACATTTAGTGACACTTTAACTGGAACGATGGATTATAGGCTTGCCACGTCGAAGCTAATAAAATAGTCTTTTTGTTGTATTTTCACTTCGCGTATCATTTCTACAAAATATTCCGAGTTTTTGACCCAGAACAATATACTTCCTTGAACCGTTGACGAATGTCCTTTAGTAGTGGTGCCTTTTTTAAATGATAATAAATAATTTATGAACGTAGTAATGTCTTACTAACATTTTCCAATATTACGTTTGCTCGCCGTCCTGGAGCTCGGGATTTTATACGGAAACCATTGGGTATTATTCTCTGATCTCGTGCTTGTCTCAAAAACTGAATGTGCATCTCCGCCATTGCAAATTTAATCTTAAATTTCTCGTAAATGCAAAATTTGTCGCTTATACCGGGTTCATACCGGGCTTTTAATGTTTGTTTAAAGGTCGTATATGACACTGTTTCATGAGAAGTAGTACATATATGTTGAACTTCCATTGTCTTTATTTTTTGTTGAATATCACGACGTTTAGTAGCTATTTCTAACCGTTTTCAACTGTTATTGATCAAATTCTTAAACTACACAACTATTTATACTAAAAGTAAATACAGTGGAGTGTGGTCGAGATGATTGCAGTCGCGTATGATACGCTACGGTCCTATTTATGCTGCATTAAGTTTTAATTTACAACCACTTAAATGTGGTTTTCACACTTACTTTACATCTAAAAACGCTTTACTGAAATAATTCGAGTTCTGATATATAACTGCGGCTTCTTTGATTTTTAGTATTTTCCAATATTGTTCTAGGTGTAAGATTTTAGTGTTAGATCATTTTATGTGATGTCCATTAATTCAGGAGTGATTGGCGGCACCAGATTTTGCTGTCTTTCCACAAGATATATTCTTCTGGTATTCTTTGATTCTTACTTCAAGGAGTCTCTTTGTTTCGCAAGTATAGATGTTACATTCACATGGTGTCTGATATATATAGTTCTGCATGTTCTGAGTAGTTGACTTGACCCTAGTAAACTGACTTCTTAGAGAGCTATTTGAAGTGAAAACAACATTGAAGTTTTATTATTTTCCTATTCTTCCAACTTTTTTCGAAATACTTCTAAAATTGGGGTTTTCGCTTCTCGTTCTATTTCTGCGTTGATCCAGAATCTTATTCACCAGATTTACTGAGAATCCGTTAGCTGCCCGGTCAGTTTTAATATAATTTGTTTCTTTTGTTAGGTACTCGTTGCAGTCACAAAGAGTTAAAGCTCTATTTACGAAGTTTCCTGCAAATCCATGTTTGATGTTATTGGAATGGTTGGATGAATGTTTTAAATATTGTCCTGGTGTGTGTGGATTTTTTGTAGACTCAGGTTTGAATTTGCTTGCTATTTCGTTAAACCAAAACATTTAAAAACAGTCATTGATTTTGTATTTCTTTCTCCATAATGAATTTGGTAGTTGGGTTGATATTGTTGATATGAGAAAGAAAATTTTGAAGTTGGAAATGGTCACACTCCACTGCATTTATTTTAAATTTAAATAGTTGTGTACCCTGAGAATGTATTCAATTTCACTTGAAAATGGCTAAAGATAACTACTAGCGAAAATGTTGTGATATTCTACAAAAACTAAAGAAAAATAAAATCCAACATATATCTAATATTTCGAAGAAACATCGTTGTCAATGACATTTAAACAAATATTTTAGATACTGTTTAAGAACTTTTCAATCTTGCATAGTAAAACAAAAAACCTTTTTTGGTTATTCTGCTTAAGTACTGGCACTTTTCTCACTTTTTTCAGTTGAAATGTTAATAATATTTTAGCAAAGCTATTTTTCAGTTAGATAGATAATCTCATCTCACATTTCATATTATCTAAAAACAAATTTTGAAACTCCACACTCTATGTGTACAATGACAAGTTTATGAATTCGATTAATCATTAAAAATAATGTTAACTACATATAATTAAAGCGTGAACACTGCTATGCTTAGAACAGTAAAAAATTATTTAACTTTTTCAGTTGTACAAAAATAAAATCATATTTAATTTTTAGAAATCCAACTCCAGAACCATCAGAGCTACTTCAAAATGTAACTTGGAAGAAAGTGCGACCATACGACTTTCAGTATCTTGATATTGGTAATGATTTAGTTGTAAAGCAGAATCCCAGAAGTCCATACTATAATAATTGGACGCAGATCTATGACGAGTGCAATGAGAGACCTTTCACAGTTTTTTAAATTTATTTATATAGAAATAAAATTGTAAATAAGTTAGCGGGATCGAACTTTTTTTTATTTAGAAATGCTCAATTTAGGCAAACTTGTCTAAATTTTAATTAAATATGTGCTCGTATTGAACTGCTTTTGACTTTTTATGCTCCCATCAATTTCAGATTTATGAAGTCCTCTTAAATGACGTTAAATTTTAATTACATATGCATTGCCAAAATCGTCTTTGTTGGATTTTCTCCAGAATAGAATTGGATAATCATAGTTGGAAATAAGTTTTCTTGCAGTATTTTTTTTTCAGTGTATAGCTCTAATGTAGTCCCGCAACTTCAACATAAGATGAACATGAGAGGGTTCGGAAATTATGTACTTTTTCTTGAATTAATTAAACAATGAAGATGTTTGAGCATATCAAAAACCTTATTAACAGTAGCTGAATTTTAAAAATAGTGTGCCTATTTATTGCAAAATTTTGTGCTTGATTGTAAATGTAATAAATAACGTAACTTACTTTGTGAAACACATTTTTTTGGATAGAAATCATGAAAAAATAATTTTTATCTAATATACAATACATACTCATTGTTTTACAAATAACAATGTGAAAACTTCTGATAGATTTACGCTGAATTACCTCTTAATGTTACGTTATTTTTTTTATTCTTTATTAGATAATTTATTCAGAAAAGGTTTAGAATATTTTATATAAATTTATTTTTATCATTAACCTGTATTTCTAAAAACTGCACAATATTTAAAATGTTTTAACTAATAACTATACAAACTAACGATATCCAAATGCTTTCTCTTTAATTCACTAGTTTACAGTACATCTGTTGCCGAAGAAATTTTAGCTGTTGTTGACTACATATGATAAGCTAATGTCAAAAATATGAGTAGAATTTTTTTATCAGCTCTAGTTTCTGAGTTTTAGCTATATAGGTATAAAACAGAAAAAAACATATATATATTGACTAAGAAAAAATTTATTAAAAATCAAGTTAATTATTGAATTCCAAAAAACTTCGTTTTAAAGATATTCTCTGATGTGTAGATTTAGAAAAATGACGTGTCAGAGACCAACAATAGTCAAACATCATATTCGTATCCCAGAAACCCTGATAGCGCTCTTCCATGACGCGTAAGTACTGATGCATACGCTCTCTCTGCTCTTCGCTCATATCTCCTAAATTTTCCGGAAACCTGTCTAGGTGACTATGGAGGAATTGGAGTTTTATGCTCATATTGCACCCCAAATTTTTTAATTGTAACAGAAGGTCTTCTACAAGTTCAATATAATTTTCTGTATTTTAATTTCCGAGAAAATTCTGCATCACAGAGACGAAAGCTGTCCAAGCCCTTAGTTCTAACTCAGTCATAGAATTTCTAAATTGAGTATCTTTCGTAAGTTGTCTAATTTGGGGGCCATCAAAAATACCGGCTTTAATCTTTTCCATAGTGAGCTGAGGAAATTTTTGGAAAATGTAAGAAAAGCAGTCCCGACTTTATCTATTGATTTAACAAACTGTTTCATGATACCCAGTTTTTTATGTAATGGTGGAAGGATAATTTTGTCACGGGCTACTAGTGAATTCTGGACTATATTTTGCTTTCCAGGCTTCATATTTTTTCTCAAGGGCCAGTTTCTTCTTACCTAATGCTCTTGTTTAGCTCTACTGTCCCAAAGACATATAAAACAGGGAAACTTGGTGTAACCACTTTGTTGACCGAGAAGAATGTTCACCATTTTTAAATCAACACAAATTTGCCACATATGGTCATTGTACTGTATTTTATTTAAGACTTCCTTTACCTTTATACTATGGTCAATAGGTATCTCAGCGTATTTATTTCCATTATGTAATAGAATACATTTTAGGCTACGTTTTGAGCTGTCAATGAATAAACGCCAGTCGTTTGGTTCGTATTGTTTCAAGCCCATTTTTATCAACAAGTTTTTAATGTCTGAACAAAAGGTAATACCGTTTTCTTCAGAAAAATAACGCTGTAATTCTTTATCTCTTTCACGATAAAAAGTTATTTTAGTATTTGACAAAATTAATTTTTTTCTTTCAGTTTTGATGCCAACAATTCTGAAGGTTGTTAAGAAAGATTTAAATCTCTTACAAGATCATCTAACTCATTTTGGGAAAAGCATTTTGGTTCATTTGATATACCTTCAAAATCAGCATCATTTTGTGATGAGCTTGGTCCTTCCTTGTCTTGTTCTAAAGGTTCAGATATATTTTTAGGCACTGAAAAGTCAGGTGAACGGTGCACTGGACGCTAAACACAACTAGTACTTGGGTACTGCCATTTAGCTCGATTTTTAGTGTTTAGACCGTTTACGTTCACGCTACAAAAGTAACAGTCTTCGAGATGATTTTGTGGTTCTCGCCAAATAGTCGGTGTTCCAAATTTAAAGGCACTCCTTTTACCACTTTTTCATAATCTTAAATATTCCATACACGATTTACAAACACAATTAGAAGCCCAAGACTTTTCAATTTTATCTAAGAGCATCCCAAAATACTCAAAATAGGTATTTTTCACCAACTCTGATATAACTTTTCTACAATTGTTAAACGCATATTCTCCGCATATATAGCAAACATGATTTGGATTGTTTAAACCACGTCTCCTTGAACTATTCATGACGCAAAAACTTCCGATACAAATCTTAACACAGTAAAATACGCGCGTTATCGATAAATAAATACGCATAAATGATGAAAATCAAAAAAAAAGTAACTCGAGCTGCACAAAAATTTTTGAGGTTAGATTTGACAAAAACAGGTCATAAGTGAATATTATTAACCATAAAATTCACGGCAACAGACAAAAAGTTAAATTTTGTAAACTAGTGTTATGATTGCTCTGAATAAAAAAAATCACTTGTCAAAAAAATCTTAATAAAATAACAACTATTAACGGACTATTTTTCGAGCATTGTTAGGTGTTTACTGAAGAGGTGATTTCTTACTTTCTTGTTAGGATCATTTTCACTTGTTTAAAGGACCTATTGAATAATGTACTATCAAAATGTTGTTGGAGTTAAAAGAAACCGCTATAGACTAGAAATTGTTAATTCTTTTGTTCGGTTTCTTAGTTTTTTGGCCGTTTATACTACCCAATCATCCGAAATGTAGTTTTTTGTAGAAAAAGAATTGTGTTCCGAGCTTTTTTAGTAGTTACGTAAGCTTCTTGGCGATTGAAGCTACTTTTTTCCCTATTTTGAGGGTTTGTTATAAATCTATTGTATGTACGTTTATACCTAATTATTTCACATATGCCTTAATATTTACAATCAAATATGTAAACACTATTCTTTAAACTAAATCTTATTTTTGACTGTAGGAGATCATTTTGCGAACCTATATAATACAACAAAGAATAATTAATTTGCCTATACTAGAAAAAATGATAAAAAAGAGTTTTTCGAAAAGATTTGATAAAAATGCGAGTAACGGTATTTTTTCGAGGAATGATATGTGTTTACTTAAAGAAAAACTCACTTTTGATAGTATGGCACACTCATTATTATTTGTCATTTTTTCGGAGCTAAAATTTTAAAAAATTATCAAGAATTACTTAAGTTCTCGTGAATTTCAATGCTTTCTTCAATTTACTTGTCTGCCTGTCTAGCCAAAAACTTGTGGAGAGTAATTTATTTCACTAAAACTGAAGGTTTTCGAGATAAATCGGTTTTTATGCGAAAACACAAAAAGGTAGAAATAAAATCCCTAGGGTTTGCTGATGTGCTCTAATTTATGGGGAAGCGCTGTTAAACTCTTCGAACGCAAGAAGATGTTATGCTGAAAGACTTCCAGCACATACATTGTCAAGTCTAGAAACCTTTCAAAAGGTTGATCGGAGCTCAATTAATTACAGTGTTAACTATTGAGGTACCCTGTCGTATACCTATATTAATTTATTTTTTGATCCTTTTTTCTTTGAGGGCGATCTGTAAGGTTGGTTCATTATGGATATTCTAACATTACTTAGTGGGCTTAAAACTGTCTACGTCTCGATGGAGTTAAACACTTTTCAAGAGCTAGACCGTGTGCGATGTTTTATTCGTTCAATTTTTCAATCATCATTTAGATGGTATAAATATGGTATTGAGTAATAAAACTTTAAATTAAATTCAGCTTGCTCCCTTGCTCTAGTTGAGTTGGTTTGAGTTTTTAAATAGCAGAATTCTCACAGCATTGAAGCTCATTCAGGATATCGCTTTCTGAGATTTATTGTCAGTTACCAAGAGTTTAATTATTATTTATCCTCTTTAATGTAGCATTTCCATCAGTATTCCATATCTTTCCGATATCCGTTCCGTATCTTTTCTAGTAACATTTTGATTTCTTGGTATTAGGCTTATCTTGCTTTTTCATAAGGATGATTTTTTTAGTTTTTAATTAAATTCATCAATTATTATCGATCATTGTAATTTCAAACCACATTCATATTTCCAAGAATATTTTAATTAATATTTAGGAAACACTAAAAACAACAGGGGTACCACCTAATTAACATTTCGACTGTTTTTCCCAAAAATAAAAGGTTTTGGAGAAACATTTCTTCAATATATTACTTTTTTTGAGTAGTTTACAACGTAATATTGCTATTTTATTTCTTTCCACTATCCATTTCGTTCCACTCTTTAGGTCTACAGAAATTCAAAAAGCTATGTGAATTGTTTCTACCTTTGTGACTCAAAGATAACCAGTTATATTTACCTCGCTTAATTATGAGATGTGGACGAATTGGAGACACAAGAAGAAACCGTCGGGTGGAATTAAGAAAGCATATAAAATGCTGCAGATATGGATCAACTAGACACGTAAGGCTGTCGGGTGCAATTAAGGTCTAGTTATTCACCCAGAGACCTCATAGGAGGGAAGCAAAAAAAAAACAAACTACAGCAGTCCGATTCTAAAATCAAATGGAGAATAAGTGAGACTTTAAGTTATAGTCGAAGCCAGATCGAATGGCATAGATATGGATGAATTGGATACATGAAAATGGATTATCGGATGCTATTAAGAGACCAGATAAAGTCCTACAGATATGGTCGAGGTGAACACTGTCAGGAAGTATTAATAAAGCACATGAAGGGTTATAGATATGGGCAAACTAGACACATGAGAAGAGACTGTTGGGTGGAATTAAGAAAGTACATGTAATTCTACAGATGTGTACTAACTGGATCCATGACACATTTTAACATCAAATATAGGTCAGGAAAGCTGCATAACAACACAGATACCATCTCAAGAAGACCATGTAAGAAAGTATATAAGCACTACAGCAAAATAAAATAAAGAGAAGGGTTTCCTATACGAAGAGTCACTTTTGAGGTTGATCCAGAATGAAGTACAGCTCAGATGAGAAAAGACCGACTTGAAGACAATGATCTAGCACAATTTTTTCAGTTTAAAGGAAAAGTCAATGCTACACCTATTACCATAGCTGTTGAGATTGGCGCTGCTGTATTTATGATAAAATCAAGCTTTAATGACAAATTTAAAATCCTACCATTATCCGGAAAATAAACGTTAAGAATTGTAA
The DNA here is from genome assembly GCA_034092305.1 of Diaprepes abbreviatus. Classification (NCBI taxonomy): domain Eukaryota; kingdom Metazoa; phylum Arthropoda; class Insecta; order Coleoptera; family Curculionidae; genus Diaprepes; species Diaprepes abbreviatus. The sequence continues at coordinate 20,237,241 of JASJET010000031.1, forward strand.
CTGCAGAAGCAGCTGGTGTGATTGGATAAATGCAAGTGGAACTACAACTTGGAAGGCTAAAATTAAACCACTTGGTGTTAGAGTATCGACCTGACTCATCAACATGGATTTTCCTTTGACAACAAGCTTAACATTCTACAGTTTGACACCGAAGAATTTATTCTGTCAAAGACCCGTTATATCGAACCAGTCAGGTCAATTGCCGAACAAACAAGCAAAATAAAGAGGAGCACGGAGAAAATCAGGTACGTAAAATAGGACGAAAGTTCTGGAAGCTAGGTTGAACTGATCCAACACTCCAACAAATCCTGTAAATGTCTGGTGGCGATGGTATTAGCAAATTTATTTAACATCGAGGCAGATTTGGTAGATTTCTAGCAAGATGATAAAGTTTGGTTATGAAATTCACAGAGGAAGAAAGGCAAATCACCTAACTCGATTCCAGTCTGGGAAGGACCAAGTTTCAAGGCCAAAATGGAACTAGTACATCTTTACAGGTTGAAGTCCTGTCACGGAAGTATTGAAATTGATCGGGACGATTAGAATTAGAGGGGGCAGTGTAACGAAGGACTAGGAGATTTTTAATGCGTCCTCGTAGACATAATATTTTCATGAATCTTTATAGAAATATTATATAGATGAGTTATCATTGTTTCTAGATTTGAATTTTCGTATATTTTAGTAGATTCTATAGATATATAAAAAGGCATAGGATATGAGTAGTTATTTTAGTTTGTATTTGAATATGGAAGTGTTATTAAAGGGATTTTATTGGTGAAAAGTGTGTTTTATTCGAACCCAGAGAAAAGAGAAAAAAATAAAAAGAGAAAATCGTAACAATATTTTATTTTTATTATTTAGATTTTGCTAGTGGGTTGTATAGGGGAAGCTATGTTGGATACTGGCCCTATTATTCATATATTTTTATATAGTTTGTGGAGTATAAATAAAAACTTTCTGGGATGACGAATATTCCAGGGAGGGAGGGTAAAATTACTAACAACATCTCCATTTCAATAAAAGAAGTAATAAATATCTTGCACGTGTTCATTCTGTTAAGTAAAATTATATGAAACAAAAAGTCCAAAACCCTAAAGTTGAAGGTTTGCAAAATTGAGAAAGAAAGTTGATACGTCACTGTATCATTTCCCAGAAGAATCGTACATACCTGAATATTTATTACATATACATATTACAACAAATTCTTACTTAACATTAACCTTAGTTACAACAATTTAGAATAAGGGGTATTCCTGTGGTAGCAAAATGAATAACATTTTTAGAATCACAATCACAAAGATATTAAATAAGTCTTATGTTTTTGATACAAAAATGTGACTTTACCACAATTTTTATTTTATTACATTTTGTGAGGTGAGTTATATATTGCGAAATAATTAAGTGATATGATTATTCTTTTATTTAGTCTAACATTATGCTAACAGACACTATAAGGAAGCTAAAGTGTCACAAATTTTAGCTTGTTATAATGAAGGAGAGACACAAAATATCGCAAAACTTCTCAGGAGATCAACCAACAGCATCCAATATCTGTAAAGGGCATTAAGAGAAAATCATGGTTCTTGGGTTTAGACCGTGTCAAATTGGAATTATTATCCGACGTTTCGCCTACAATTGCACGAGGCATCTTCAGGGATCTTTACTCCACGAGATTAGAGCACTGATTGACTATCGAGGAGCAACAGTCCGGTATTTATACCCGACTGTTGCTCGGCGAACCGTGACTCAGCGTTACAATCGATTTCCACGTGTTATATAGATTGTAACCTCCATTAATATTATTTGGATATTTACAAATTTCGATTGATTCTCTAATTTTACGTTTAAAGAAGCCATACACTGATGCTAGCACCTTAGTTTCTTTTACGTTAAAAGTGTGACCTGAGCAATGCTAGTGTTCAGCTACTGCAGATTATACAATTTGTTTCTTTTTAATCTATATTTCATGTTCTTTGAGCCTATTGAGGATATAGATCATCCTGTTTCACCTACACATACTTTACTACAAGAGCAAGGTATTTTGTAAACGCTTTCTGTTTGAAATAGAATTGCGTCCTTTAGAGACTTCAAACATTGTCCGACTTTCTTACATGTATTGAAAATTGTCCGAATGTTTGATTTTCAGAGCAATCTGACGATCTTGTCGGTAATTCCGTGTTTGTAAGGTAAGACAACACCATCCGTTGGAGCTACATTTATGACATTTTGTTGAGAAGTTGGGTTTTATATTTTAAATAGAACTTCTTATATCTTCAGCGCAATATCCGTTGCTTCTCAGAGCATTACTCAGTTTTTACGTTTTGATGTCAGTGATTGTTCGTCACACATTGAAAGTGCTCTATGTATCAAAGAATTTACGACGAATTGTTTTTGAGAAGGATGATGGCATGATGTGGCATTGAGATGTCGATTTGAATGTATTACTTTTCTGTACACAGAATGTCCTACTTTGCCATTCTCTTTCCTGCATACTAGTAGATCAAGAAAGGGAAGGGCACCATTTGATTCAGTTTCCTTAGTAAATTTTATGCTAGGGTGTTATTGATTTAGATAGTACAGGAAATTATGGAGGTTATCTGCGCCATGTGGCCAAACTACGAACGTATCACCTACATATCTGCACCAAAATTTAGTTTTTTAAGTAGCAGAAGACAAAGCGTTTTCTTCGAACGATTCCATGAAGATGTTAGCTACCACAGGTGATAGCGGAAATCCCATGACCGCTCCCGAAGTCTGCTCGTAGAAAATTCCTTAAAAAGTGAAATAAGTGGAAATCAGACATGCTTTAATTAGTTCTAGTGGGGCGGAATCCATGTTGTTGTTTCGCAATATGTCCGATATTATGGAAACTGAATCATCTACAGTGAGATTTGTGTACGGGGATCAAAACTGTTCAATATGTGTCCGGGCTTTAATTGGATGGTTTTTAATCTTTGAACAAAGAGTCCAGAGTTTTTAACAGATTCTGTTTTTTTTGTAAAAGGATGTAAAAGTTTGACCAGACATTTATCTATTTTGTAGGTTGGTGAGTCTATTGCGCTGACTATTGTACGTAGAGGTATATTTTCTTTACGTATTTTAGGCAGTCTGTAGAGGCGTAGAATTTTGGAGCTGCTTGGTATAACGCCTTTTTTTTCTGGAGTGAGGCTAGAGGCGTTAATTAGAGACATGAGGTTCCTTTCGATTTTGCTTGCTGGATCCGTTCCAATAACTTTGTAAATATTGTCGTCCAAGAGCTAGTTTATTTTATTTTGTCAGTATATTTGTCCTTATCCATAACATTAGTAGCATTTCCTATGTCAGCTCGGAGAACTAAGATGGTGTTGCTATCGTTCAGATTTTTAATAGCCTTCCTTTACACCGCAGTAATATTTGATTTAGAAAGCTGTGAGTGTTTTATGACTTCGCTGTTTCGTATTGAATCGTGTCTGCATGCTCTGGAGGTAATTTTCTAATGGAAATTTCGATACTAGAAATTATTTCTTCCACTGGTGTGCGCCTTGGAATGATAGTGAAGTTCTATCCTTTGGATAAGATAATTTTTTCTGCTTTGGTAAGTTGTATACTTGACAAATTGACGACTGGTTTCATTGGAGCGCTTGCTAGTTTATTGTTGCTCAAAAGTCCATTGAATTTTCTTTTTTGCTTCAGAGTGATTTGTTGACGGATTATTTCTGCTTGGGCGTAGGTGATTTTATCCATTAGTCAATAATCATAGATGTAATTTATAGAGATTACGGTCATTTGTATCCTAATCACGACGAATTGCCTTGATCCCTTCTCTGACGAGGACCGTGCTTACATGCTTGCAGATATTCTTTACGCTTCTGGAGGTTATGTGGTGTTTCATCTGCAAACATTATAAAATTAAATATCCAAAAAATATTAATAAAGTCAATCAGTGCTCTAATCTCGTGGAGTAAAGATCCCTGAAGGTGCCTCGTGCAATCGTAAGCGAAACATCGGATAATAATTCTAATTTAACACGGTCTAAACCCAAGAACTATAATTTTCTCTTAATACTCTTTAAAGATATTGGATGCTGTTGGTTGATCTCTCCTGAGAAGTTTTGCGATATTTTGTTTGTCTTTTTCATTATAACAAGCTAAAATTGGTGGCACCTTAGCTTTCTTATAGTGTCTGTTAGCATAATATTATTGTCATTCGGTGTTCTAATCTCGTGGAGTAAAGGTCTCTGAAGTTCCTCGTGCAATCGTAGGCGAAACGTCGGATAATAATTCCAGTTTGACACGGTTAAAGTCAAGAACCAAGATTTTCAACTTGACCAAAGCTTTGGTTATTTATAAGGTAGTAAGAGAGCGAAAATTTCATTCGAAGACCCAGTTATGGTTTCAAAAGATATACAACTGCTATTAATGATTGTTCTTTTGATATTTAACTCTACACGAAATTTCATGTAGACACAACGTACCTAAATGAGTTAGTAAATAATGTGAGACAATTTATTATTAGTTGAAAATCAGTCAGAAGAAGATTATAAGAAGGAGGTTTAAAAATAAGACCATCTGTTAAAATTCCTCGTCTTTTCCAAAACAATAAAAGTGATTAATCAGAATTTACCAGCAAATATGTTCAGTTAAATTTCGAGAATTGGGACTTTATTCTGCTTACGGATGAGACTATAATTGAATTATGGACGAATGAGAAATTAGTGAATGGTACACCAACTGCAATCTCAAACATAACGTGATTTTTGGATTTGAACCCACAATGCTTTGGGTAATTTTAAGTTGAGAAGCACGCTCCGATTCATTATAAAGATTGGAGAAATGAATTGCAATTATATCCAAATCATCCTGTAAAATTGCTTTGACATACATTGTGACAGTATTTGATTATAGACTCCTGCAAACGGAATATTCTGGGTAACCTTAAGTCGTTCTGTCTACAATCATACTGCTGACCCATATTAATTCAATTCACACAACTCAATATTGTGCAGAGTTTTTCACTGACACTGTATAAAGACTGCTTAAAGAAACGGTAAAAAAGTTCGTCCTACTTTGTATGATTCTTTAAATATGGGAGAATTATTTTAGAATATTTGTATATTTATATATGGTTCTAATTGTTGCTTAGGATTCTCATACTTAATTCGATCACCTCACTCTGTATATTTACAGATAATTTAATTTAGAGGGACCACTATATCCTAAATTTTTTACATACCTACTACAGAGTTTGTATTTTACATATCTGCTTCGTACTTTGGACTTAGGAATCTGTATAGTTCAAAGTCTCGCACTTTGCTCGAAGATGGTACTATTTCTACAACAAATAGAAAAATACATCTTACTGAAGATCTCTAAAGAATATAGAATTGAAAAAGTTTTATAAAAAAAATTGAACCGACTTCCAAAAGGGCGCTAAAAAGTGAAAAATAACTATAAATTTCTACATTAAATTGAAATTTTTGAAGTCGGCGCCAAACTAATGCCTGACAAAATGGGATTGGCATAAACAGATTAACAATACATTGTTTGTAATTGTTTTCTTACAGTAATTTGTATAAATTAGTAGTTATTTGTTTCATTAAGAAATAACTTGGATTTAGAAGTCGGTTCAATTTTTTTTATAATTTTTTTTTTCGATTTTTAGTTTTGAGTTCATTACGATATCCATAAATTATTTGAACTAAGCACTAGTCGAAATTAGTGTACCTCGCAATGATTCCAAGGTGGCAAAAAAGTATCCATTTTATTCAAAGTTGTAATCACCCTAAAATGAACCACTTAAAATTCTTTAATTCTTAGAGTTCTACAAAAACCTGTGAAATTGTATCAAACAAATATTTAGTCTGTCATAGTAAATCCACTATCTTAAATTTTAAATTAATTTTAGATTGGTAATATAGGCCCCAAAATCTTCCAATATCGATATTTAAAGAAACTGAGATGTAAATTTCTTAGCTCAATATATTTTATAGTGCATATTGAGTTTGTATACGCTCCAACAACTCCGCAATATCAATTTTAGGCAAAATCGGAAAACCTAAAATTTTCACTCTCTCACTTTCTATATATATATATATATATATATAGGTAATGTACGTTTTTTTTCTTCTTCAAACGAAGTGCGAAGTGTGAAGTCATTTATTGTAGTCGAAATTTGAATGTATTAAGTACGTATGAAGGGGAAGCTATATGTGCTATTTGTAGATTTTTAAGACCTGTAAATATATAATCTAAAGAAAATACGCATTTTAGTTTGTTCAAAATTTTAAATGACATTTAGTGAGTAGCATCTTTTTTTAGTTATTAGAATTTTGTAGCAACCGTGTCCATCTGTGTGTCATAGTTTTATAACGTCGTCAGTTATTAATTTTATGAAATAAATTTTTGCAGACATCGCGTTCCAGTAAACCCAAAATTATGTGAAAAATCGGGATGAAAAGAATTTGTTATCGTTCACTTCATTGAATGGTGTATGCTGGGAATTACAAAATGCTAATAAAAGTTTGTTATTACATTTTATATTTACTTGTTTCGTTCGTGAAATATGAGCATTTAAAGTAGCTTTTTAAATGGCCCGCTGCTCTAACTTTCAAATCATAGGCCTAAGTGGGGGAAGTTATTGTTTCAAACGGTAAATTTTAAAAATATTAAAATTTCATATATATCATCATCAGGTATATTAATTCAACTAATTTATGAGATTAAAAAAAAAAACTCTCTACTTGGCAGAAATATTTCCAAAAACATATTGGGTTTTAAAAGCGTCATCATGGAATTTGTCGGCATCATTTAATATTATATTTAATTATAAGATGTCCTAGGCAACTGAAACGATAAACAGTCTTCAAGGCCTCGTTCTTTATGTATAAGTGAAGACTTCAAAAGCTCTAGGGAGAGCAGTCCTCATCGCACTCAATATTCCCACAAAAACCCTTCTTTGAACTTTGTTAAGTTGTTTACGCTTTGTTTTACTACGCCACCATACAATAGTGGCATATGTTATCATGGGGCGGATCAAAAATAATACTCTAGGTGTCAGCCCCCATGTGCACGCAAAGGCTCGTACAAGCTCAGAAAGCACATGTGACCTTCTTGGTTCGAACCTCAATATGATTATTCCCGCTGAGTCGTGAGTCTAGAATTACTCCCAGGTATTTAACTGTCCCCTTGTATTGAAGAGTCATTCCTGCCAATGTAATAAATATATAAAATAATAAAACAGGGAAGTCTCCCTATTTTCCTATTTTCCGCTTTTTGTAAAGAGTACCACCTCGGCCTTGTCCAGGTTTATTTCGAGCTCTGTGTATACAAACCAATTTACTCATCGTAACAATATGTTTTATAAAAGAAAATTATATTTTAACATGGAGTATCAAGGAAGTACGGGTCACTGGCGTTAGGGATTTAGCTGTGCTGGTTTACTTCAAACAAAAAAGCAAAATAGTTTCATAATCACTATGCTTGTGGCTATCGTTGCTCGCCGGAAGTAAAATTATGAATTTTTCATGGAAAAATAACGACATTGTGAATGCAAAAACTGAGGATTTTTTTACATATTTCATGCAGGAAAGAATAGTAAATATGAATATTTTGCCTTAGTTTAACTGTGGAACATAGTCATACATGTCTAGAATGCCCCTTTAAAATTATCAATTTAGTATAAACATAAAACAAAGGTAAGTTATTTATTTAAAAACATCCTTAGCAAAACCTCGGTTATATCTGCAAATGAAAATTCCCTCAATTCAACTAAAAATTTCCCACATTTTATAAAAATTGACAATTATCATGTGTAATATACATCAGGTTATACGTAATCGTTAATTATCCGTTTAAGACTGAAAATTCGAGTAAATATGAACATATTCGTATATATGGCAATACTTTTATTTATGAAAAGAAATGTGCCAAATATGTAAAAGCACGGAATGATCATACTCACCTATAGATAAAGAGAAAAAATTAAAGGATATTCTAGTCAAGAATTTTTTTTTTAATTTGCTATTGGCGGCAAAGGGATAGCGGGGAGGGGCGCTTTGCCCTTTTTTCGTTTATACCTTTACGAATATTACTCTATGGAGAATAGACTTTCGTCAGTAACAAAAATGTAACATTGTTTTTTTTTTGCCGGAATGAGTTTATTCGGCATCCATAAAACATATCTCGATGGTAAAAAAGACCTGAGTAAAAAAAATGACGGTCCAAAAATGACCATGATTTTCGGTTTTTTGAGTTTATCTCAAAAAGTAAAAGTTGTATCGAAAAATATTTCAAACAAAAATTGTAGAGAATTAAAAGACCTATCGATTCATATGTTATATAAATTTCAGATGGCGCCACTAGTTATCGAGATATATATTTTTTTTCGACAAAATTTATGGTTTTTTTTTTTCAAAAAAAAAAACATTTATTAACAAACTACCGATTTAAAATTTAAGATAAATATAGGTATTATCATTCTAAAAAAGCAAGCACCCAAACACTCTCAGTGGATTTAAAAATCGAATTTAAACGATGATGATTTTATTGAAACGCGGAAACATTTTTCAAATATCGAACAATTTAATTTGATGCGTCAAAAGGATGTTTTTCCCTATAGCTTTATTGACTCTATAGAAAAAATTAAAAATACTTGTCTTCCAAGTAAGGATGAATTTTATGATAATTTACGAGAAGAACACTTTAGCGATGAGAGCTATAGGCGAGCAAAAGAAGTATGGCGCTTGTTTGGATGTAAAACTTTGGAGGACTATTCAGACATGTATTTCAAAACAGATGTGTGGCTATTGTGCGACGTTTTTGAACAATTTCGGAATAATTGTTTAAAATTCGATAAATTGGATCCGGCACAGTACAATACCCTTCCAAGTTTATCATTTGACTGTATGCTGCGTATGACTAAGATAGAGCTAGAGCTCTTAACTGATATAAACATGATACATTTTTTTAAGAAAGGTATATGCGGCGGCCTTAGTCCATGTACAAAAAGGAAGCATATCGCTAATAATATTTATTTACCAGACTATGACCCAACAAAACCGTTTTCATTTATAACATATCTTGGTGCTACAAATCTATATGGTCATAGTATGTCACAAACATTACCATGTGGTGGTTCTCGATGGTTAACAGAGCGCGAAATACTCAATTTAAATATTATGGCTGTTCTTGAATATATTTTGGTGGATATTTTACTTCTTTTTTTTTTAATTTTTAGTATAAGACTAACAATCAGTATATAAAACGCGTTATAAAACATGCCGATTTTGCTGCATGGGCTACACAGGTCTACTTTTATATATTTTCATACGATGGACCAATGGAAAATTTCAACCGTACTGTTAAAGGTACTACACAGATATTTTTATTAAGACATGCTCAAATTAAAATGCAAACAGTTTACTTCATTCATGCACAGAGCTGCATATAGTTCAGTATTTGCATGCTTCCTTCCGATCTGTCCTTTGCACATCCAGGTGCATGTCGGTACCCTGATGAGTGTAGTAGAGACGAAATATGTACCTCTGCCGTATCACTGTGGCGGGGAGTGTAAGTTTTGACTTTTTCTCGGTATGGTGGTACAGGTACGCCACCATCTCGATGGTGGTGGAATAGGATAAATTATTTTTCCTTAACCATTTGTTCAAACTGTGCAATCTCTAACACGGAAAGGATATGGTTGGAACGAAGTATGCATTTACTGTTCGCATTTTACTTCATATATACATATATATATATATATATATATATATATATATATATATATATATATATATATATACATATATATATATATATATATATATATATATACATATATATATATATATATATATATATATATATATATATATATATATATATATATATATGTAAAGGCGGACAAAGACCGGGACAAAGACCGTTGATAAATATTACTTTTGTGGTAAAAAGTGCGGAGAACTCCAAGATCATGGAAAAATTCCGGGTCCAAAAAATGACGACAGCGCTGTTTCGTCCTAGTATGAGTCATCAGGCCTTTCCATTTGGATGGCGGAATATGTACTGGTGTTTTTCCGGTTTCTAAGTCGAGCAGCGGTCGAGGAAGCATTACTTGAAAATGCCAGCTGAGATATTGGCGAAACGTCGTGATGATATTTCTACTGACGAACGGATTGAAAACCGGAAAACACCAGTACATATATATATATATATATATATATATATATATATATATATATATATATATATATATATATATATATATATACCCTGTTAATACTTCAATCATATGTTAATTTTTATGTATGTGTGTGTGTGGAATTGGGGATTTGTCCACTGCGACCTAATCGATCTACTGTATTCCCTTCCTTCTGCCAAGTCGTTAGGGACCAAAACAGGTCTTCCAGTCCTATTTCCCTCAGGAACCTTAGAATGTTGGACGGTTTTAAAGTGGGTAGCTTCAATTCCTCTTTTTGTAAGCTCCAAAGAACCAGATTCTAGGGTTTTTTAAAGCGCTGCACTGAAAGGTCTCATCCTCCTTCTTGCAAAACCTGCACTCTTCGCTTTCTGCTAATCCGACTTTCTTGAGGGGTCCCTTTAGGTGGAAAAGCCCCGTCAGGATTCCTGTCAGAACTCTAAGTTGATTTTTGCTTAGACTTATGCATTCCTTGCATCTTTTCTTGTAGTTCCCAAGAAGTATCTTCGCTTTCTTTGCAGAGCCGCCCATAAATTGGATCTCCTGCTCTCTTGCTCTCTTTTTAGTTCTTCCAGCATTATACTGCTACTTTGCTACAGTAAGGTTGGGGCTCCAGAAATGGTGTCTCAGCCCCTTTTCTCGCGAGCTTGTCTAGTATTTCATTGCCCTCTACCCCGGTGTGTCCAGGTACCCACAAGAGGGTGACCTGACCTCTAGGCATTCCCCATCTTGCAGCTGATTACTTGAGAACTCAGTGCACTGATGGCTGCTTGACTATTCATCATTTCTTACAGTACAAAATTCCTTTAATTTGCCACGTTTCTTAAAAATTCCGTAATCTTACTGTCTGTTGAAATGTCCACGACGATCAGTCCAAATTATGTTGCCCAAAAATTGAGGGTCGTCGTGTATCATCGATAATATAAATTTCCAAAATTGCACTCTTTTCGGCAAATCAGTATGTTTTAAGTGTTAATCCAAAGATATAAAATAAGGGTAAAAGTTGTGTTTCAATAGAACTCTATATAGTTGTTTTAATGATGAAATAGGATATGTTGCAAAATATCTCACAATTGCAATTTCGACATTTTCATCATTAAGAATAGTTCTCCTTTTATGCATTCTGAATGGTGCCAAAATTTTTGAAATTTTCTAATTTTAGTTTAACACTGTTCCGTGACGGCTTATGTTTATCTGAATATCTATCAGCAAATATCTCACATGTTCTTGATAAAACTTTGTTACATTTCCCATAGATAATAAACAAATTTAAATAATCTTCATACGTATAATGTTGTCGCCCCGGCATGATTTTTATTAATAATTGTCAAAGGGCAAGAAATAGTGTAATTTGTAAACTTAAAATCCGTATAAAGCTTTTACAATACAAAAATGTTAAACTGTCCATATTTCAATAAACCACAAAGTTTCCGAAAAGACAAAATTATTCAATGGTAGACTTATTTTCAACGCTAAATAAAATAATGTTGTAAACATAAAAGGTTTACATTCAAAAAAATTGACATTTTACGATTTTTTCAAGTTAATATTTAATGTTAAGTTTTGATCACTCTGTATTTATTTAATGTCAATATTTTAATACAGTACACCAAAGTAGATCTTCTTCCCGAAGGAAATCAACCCCAATTAAATAATAAAAGTTTTTATATAGGAGAAATTGATAGTTATGCTTAGGCCTGCAAACGCCATATTTGACATAAAGTTTAAAATATGTCAATTACAGGCTCAGGTTTAGGATACTATATATGAAATATGTCTATAATTTTGCGTAGAATCTAAAGGTGAAATGACATATAGGGAGTTCCTTTTAAATTAAGCAAGAATGCATCCACTTCCGGTACAACTGGAAGTGCCAGCATCTTGAAAATGGCCCAGATTTTCCGAAAAATCGATCCCGGTAGTTCATTGTGAGGCACACTGTATATTTCTCTGGCAGAAATTTTCTTGCCTTCACGTGGCTCTGCTGGACAATAACAATTTTAATTAATATACCTAGATCAGTTTAGGTCAGTTGAGGTTAGTTTTAGTTTTCTGGATTCAATTGCGGGGATCCTATTGGTGGTCCATCATCCTAGATGAATAATTTTTCCTTTTTTGTTAGAAATAAGAATTGGTTAAACCACATTTCCGCAAATCTATAGTTCCCTTTAAAATAAGCAAGAATGCATCCACTTCCGCTACAACTGGAAATGCCAGCATCTTGAAAATATTTTAGCCGAATTGCCCCCATTGATTTTCCGAAAAATCGATCCCGGTAGTTCGTTGTGAGACACACTGTATATTTCTCTGGCAGAAATTTTCTTGCCTTTACGTGGCTCTGCTAGACAATAACAATTTTAATTAGTATACCTAGGTCAGTTTAGGTCAGTTGAGGTAAGTTTCAGTTTTCTGGATTCAATTGCGGGGATCCTATTGGTAGTCCATCATTCTAGATGAAGAATTTTTCCTTTTTTTTTAGAAATAAGAATTGGTTAAACAACATTTCAGCAAATCCATAGTGGAGGATAGTGATGATGTTTTTTTGCTAAAGTCGGGTATTCAAATTTCTTTCTTATGATATTTAGTGACTCTTTAACTGGAACGTTGGCGTATAGGCTTTCCACGTCGAAGCTAATAAAATGGTCTTTTGGTTGTACTCCCACTTCGCGTACAATTTCTATGAAACAAAGAACAATGTATTCCCTTATAATGGTTGTAGATTTGGAAAAAAGAACTTAGCAGGCTCAGAAGTCAGAAAGTTCCTGGAACCTGTGATAGGTCGTAAAGGCATGTCATTTATGTATTGGTCCGAGTCTTCTTAGGAATATATCCTTCATATTTATTAAGAATTCGATTGATTCTTCCTTCAATTGTAGCTGTACGACCTTCAGCAAGAGTATAGTTGCTTTACTTCAGAACTTCGTCATTTTTACGCTTGTATGTTTCAAAATGGTAAAAGCTTAGATGATGTTTACTTTCGTTTTTTTCTTTAATTTTTTTTAGAGTCTCTCTCGTACCTCCCACTTGAATCTGCAAAATTACCTTCGATGTTGGTTGAATCCCCGGCGCCAATTATGTCGAAAAAAACAGATTATAAAGTTCAAACCTTTGGCAAGTAATGAGTTTTTGGCTGCGGGTACCTACTTGGCAGATATGTTAACTATTGTCCCCAGACCGGTTTATTTTTCCCTTTATCACAAGTAGAGTCTATTTTTATTTGAAGGGGAGCGTCGTCTTCTTCTAATGTATATTTTTTAATTTCTTCGAATCGTTGACGAATGTCCTCCAGTAGTGATGCCTTTTTGAGATGATAATAAACAATTTGTGAATATACCAATGCCTTACTAGCACTTTCCAATATCATGTTTCTTCGCTGTCCTAGAACTAGGGATGTGGAAACCATTGGATATTATTTCCTGACCTCGTACTGCCCATGAAAACTGAATGTGCATCCCCACTTTTGCAAATTTTATCTTAAATTTCTAGTCAACGCTAAACTTGTCACTTATACCGGGTCCATACCGGGCTCTTAGTGTTTGTTTAAAAGTCATATACGACAACATTTCCTGACAAATAGTCAATATATATTGGACTCCCATTGTCTTTATCTTTTGTTGAATATAACGATGATTAGTACCTATTTCTAACCGTTTTCAACTGAACTTGAACAAATTCTTATACTGTACGACTATTTATACTAAAAGTAAATGCAGTGGAGTATGGTCCAGACGAGTGCAGAGAGGTGCTACGCTGCGGTCCCATTTAATTTACAACTACTTAGAAGTAGTTTCCACACTTATCTTACATATAAAAATCGTTTACTGAAATAACTCGAATTCTAATATATAACTGCGGCTTCTTTGATTTTTCATATTTTCGTGTTGTTCTAGGTATAAGATTTTAGTGTCAACCATTTGTGTGATATCCATGAGTCCAGGCGTGGTTAGCAGCATCAAATTTTTCTGTCTTTCCACAAGAATCTTCTGATATTCTTTGATCTTTACTTCAAGTGGTCTCGTTGTTTCGCTAGTGTAGGAGGTGTTACATTGACATGGTATCTGACATACACAGTTCTGCGTGTTCTGTGTAGTTGATTTGACCCTGGCAAACTGGCTTCTCAGAGAGTTATTTGAATCGAAAACAACATCGATGTTATATCGTTTTTCTATTCTTCTAATTTTTTTCAAAATACCTTTAATATTGGGGATGTTCAACACAGGTTTTCGTTTCTTGTCCGTTGTCAATCTTGTCCTATTTCTGCGTTGAGCCAAAATCTTATCCACCAGATTTACTCTCCACTCTCCAGTCAGTTTTAATATGATCTGTCTCTTTCATTAAATTCTTGTTGCGATCACAAAGAGTTAAAGCTCTATTTATGAGGTTTCTTGCAACTCCATATTTGATGTTGTTGGAATGGTTGGAATGATTTAAATATTGTCCTGTGTGTATATGATTTGAATGTGCCTGCTATTTCGTTGAGCCAGAAACTGTCATTGATTTTGTATTTCTTTCTCCATAATGAATTCAGTGGTTGAGCTGAGATGATTGATACGAAGAAGGAAATTTGAAGCTATTAAGTAGTATCTGGAATGGAAACACATTTATTTTTATTTTAAATAGTTGTGCACCCTAAGAATCTATTCAATTTCACTTGAAAATGGCTAAGATAACTACTAGCGGAAATATAGTGATATTCAACAGAAAATAAAGAAAATTAAAGTCCAAGATGTATCTACTACTTCGAAGAAACATTGTTGTCTATGACCTTCAAAAAAATATTTTTGATACTGTTTAAGAACTTTTTAATCTTACACAATGGAACAAAAACAGATACCGTTTTTGGTTATTCCACTTAAGTACTGGTACTTTTGAGATTTTAATAATATTTTAGCAAAGCTATTATTCAGCTAGATAAATAATTTCATCTCACACTTCACATTATCTAACAATAAATTTTGAAGCTCCACAACCTAATGTAAAGTGAAAAGTTTACGAATTCGATTAACGATTGAAAATAATGTTAACTATAATTAAAATATGAATACTGCTGTGGTTAGAGTAGTAAAAATAATTCTAACGTTTTCAATTGTTGTATAAAAAAAAATCATTTTTAATTTTTAGAAATCCAACTACAGAACCATCAGATCTAGTTCAAAATGTAACTTGGAAGAAAGTGCGACCATACGACTTTCAATATCTTAATATTTCTAACGATTTAGTTGTAGATCTATGACGAGTGCAATGAGAGACCTTTCACAGTTTTTTAAAATTTATTTATGTAAAAATAAAATTGTAAATAGGTGAGCAAGCTCGAAGTTTTTTTTACTAAAAATGCTCACTTTAAGCCAACCTATCTAAATTTTCACAAAATATTTGCTTATATTGTATTGTTGCTCAATTTTTATTCTCTGATCCATTTCAGAGTTATGAAGTCCTCGTAAATAACGTTAAATATTGATTAAATACGCATTGCTAAAATCGTCTTTGTTGGATTTTTCCAAGAATAAAGTTGAATAATCTTAGTCGGAAACAAGTATTCTTGTAGTAGTTTTTCTGTATAGCTCTAATGTCATCCAGCAACTTCAACATAGTTGAACATGATTGGGTTCTGAAATTTTACTTTTTCTTGAATTAAACAATGAAGAGCTTGAGCATATCAGGAACCTTTTTAGCAGTAGCTGAATTTTTTAGAAGGGCCAGTATATTTTTATTCCATATTATAAATTAATAAATAAATAAAACTATGATTTATTCACGAACCAGCCATTAACCAAAAAATTCAATATATAATGAAAGTACAGCTATTACTTAGTTTTAATGGGCTAGCTAAAATACACGGTGAAAACACTACATGAACTCGCTTTTGGAGTATCGTTTTCATTTGGAATACTAACCTTACGAATAACATTATACATATATATATATATTGTTGTAAATATACATAATTACATCATAAAAAAATTACATCAAAAATTTCAGCTAAGAAACACCAACAACGCGTTCATATTTATATGACGCCAACTTTTTCTTAGCAAGCGCCTCCTACTGCGCATGATTGCGCGTTGGAGCGCTCTTATTGGTTCGTCGATTCGTTTATATAACTAACCCGGCACGTTTACGAGAGACAGAAAGATTCTAAACACGGCGGAGGTAACATGAAAGGTAAGATTATTGAGTTCATGCGTTCAACAGATATGCAAACGGATTAGATAGTATATCGCCTGCGGCAAAAATTATTGTTAAAAAAATATTTTAATTTTCATTTAAAAAAATTTTTTCCAATAAGAAAAATTTTTTCCAATAAGAAAAATTTTTTTAAATTTTTATCGGTGCCAGACTTGTTATAAAATTTTGCCACTTTCAATTTTTGACCAAGTTCTTTTACCATTGACCAAATTCTCATACCATTGCTCATTGACACATTATCATACCATTTGTTCTTAACCAAGTTGCTTAACATTGGCACTTGACCAAGTTCTCATTCTATTCATACTTGACCAAGTTCTCATACCATTTGTTCTTGTCCTATTAATTATACCATTTGTTCTTGACCAAGCTTCTTAACATTGTCACTTGACCAAGTTCTCATTCCATTTAGATTTCATCTACATTAGACCAAGTTCTCATTCAATCATCATGAATCCCATTCAAACTTCTCAACCCCAATTCTTTAAGGAGAAAGGTGAGGCGGCCTGGGTCTCCTCTGGGTCGGGCGGTTATGGTGGGTCCTCTCCGGCACCGCCTGCGCGGTTCCCTACCTTTCTTACCAACTAAAACAGCGAATCTCAAACATCATTTTATCATAATAACCCCATTCAATCCCTCTAGCATCAACCTGCTCGGAACCTTCTTGACATGGACTCAAAGGATTTCCTCGCAGACTATCAGACAATATCCGAAGCCGAGATCAGCTGCGCGTCGGTTGACAATCATGCGTTCGTCAACGAGGAAACTTCTAACAGGTTCGCTCCATTCATAACACGACCTTCGGAAATAAGTATCCATGGCGTTCTACAGGACAAACATATATACCACACAGCATTGGACAGCACGATATAGATTCAAGTTTAGAGGCGTCGGCTGAAGTTCACCCTGATCAACCCCAACAAATATATGCTACGTATGACGAAGCTCCGTCATACGAAGATCATCCATTGACAAGCATAAAAGTAACCGGAAACCAAGACGAGCTCTATGAACTAAATACCTCCCAAAAATAATACATCGACAACTCAGTCAACCCCAAATGCCGACATGTTGTTACAAGTTTGGAACAGGCTACTCAACCAACCATACCATATCAAACAACTCCATATCATACATCAAAATCACCACAAATCATGTCCCATCATTTATTCCGACATAGCATCCCTGCTAAAGGAATAAACTTGAATCCACAAGCAGCCATGCCGCGTAATTTCCGACAATATATATATATATATATATATATATATATATATATATATATATATATATATATATATATATATATATATATATATATTATGAGTAATTCTAGCCGATTTTTAAAATTCAAGATACTGATTCATTGCTCAGCCAATTTAAACAGCAACATATATACATAATATATATATATATATATATATATATATATATATATATATATATATATATATATATATATTTATATATATTGTTAAAATACCTTAAATAGTATGATATGAAAACCTCATTTTGAGTTACCTGACTCGCAGAACAAGAAACCATTTCAGAATGTCAAAAGAAACAGCATAGTCACCTAATTTATTACTTAAGTTCTCGTGAATTTGAGTTAGTTACTGATCAATTAGATCAATGTTTTCTTCAATTTACATGTCTGCGCTATCTAGCCAAAAACTTGTGGAGAGTTTTAAGTTTAAACATAGGCTTTACAGATATTCAGCATATATGGATGGTAAATGGAACTTGATATTTAATATTAAAAGTCAGTACCAGGATCAATTCTTAAACATTGTACTATGTTTTAACTTATTTTCTGGACTGTTTTTAAATTATACTTTTTTTGGAGACAAACGTTCCTCTGTATAACAATTTTTTTTATATAAATTTGGGGATTTTTTTAATGATATACTCAAATTCATAATAGTAGAAATAATCAAATATCACTGGTGTCACACAAATGCTGGTATGTTTTCAGTTAATGAAAATGATTTACAAAGTGCTTTTTTTTTTTTTGAATTTGCTCTTAAAACTGCCAGTTTTGTAAATGTGCGTCTTACCTAAAAGAATAATACTTACAAAAATGATCATAAAATAACGATTTTTATTGGTAAAATTGATTCTTAATGTCAATAGAGTAATTTGTAATATTTAATTTACTTTTATTTTATTTATCATAGGTCAAAATTCTCCTTATTGAAATTTATACTTGAACGTAAAAGCCAATATTCCTTATAACTGATAATAAAATAACAATAATATTTAAGAAACTGATTGAATACATATCAGACACGAATTTTGTTATGGTTTCGTAGCAGTTATTGGCATTGTTGATTTTCAGCAATTTCGCTGCACAAAAGATGTACTTTTTGTCGAAGAGCAAACAGGCGAAAAAATTTTAACTTTTTTTTATATTGCTTACGGTGAAAACTTTTACTTGATAAAAATTCATTACAAACTAGTATTGATAGACGATATAATAATTTGAACTTTATAGTTTACAAAGGTAGTGACGCGTTTCGCTAGAAAATGTGGCTTCGTCAGACTTACTTATGCAACTGCACTCAGCAAGCAAAAGACGCAAAGTTTATAACTCCGGTCTTCCCCACAGGAGAAACCTTCAAAACAATAAACTTTTAATGAGTTTAAAAAAAAATTGACAGAACAAACCAAACGAATCTAAAAGATGACTTATTATCAAAAATAATTCAAAACTTTTCCAAACTAAATAAGTTACATCATATGAAAAAATAATTACCTTTTTTTTTGACTAAAACATTCTTTTGGAGGCAAAACATTGACATATCTGAAAAAATGATTCAATGAACAACGTCTACTTGCAATCGATAATCACATCAACTGATTGTGATAGAACAGATGAAATATTTTACGCTTTTACGAGGGTGTTAGTAAAAACAGAGTGACGGAATTACAAAAGTTTCGTAACAGCCCTTGAAATGTGTTAACAAATGTATAATTGGACCTAATACTCCTTGTCGATTTGGCAGAAGATTAGGATATTTCTCTTGACATAACCGGCACACTTCTTGGGTCTCTTGGGCTCAATATTCATCATAAGAATTTTTATCGTATGTGCCTCAGTAATTCATTTTCAGTTGAAATTAACTCAAAGTGGTAATTTGACAAAATGTGAACGGAACAGGTTCATTTTTCAAGTTTTAACTGTCGCTAAATCAAAAATAGTTACATTTAGGTAAAGGATAGGTAAAAAAAACATGTTTAGAATTTTCCGATTTTCATACACAGCTTCTTTCGAGTCACCCTGTAAAATTTAATATATTGAAAAAAATTCGTACCAAAGAAACAAAATCTACGTATACGAACGATTTTCGAAAAAACTCAGTGTCTTTTAAATAATAAATTTATTTCAGACTTTATGACCTCATTGTTTGTTTATTCTTAAATCAAGAGCATCTAAAAAATATATTTCAAATAAGTACGAATTTATCTAAAGTGGGCAATCGAAAAAAAAAATAATACGATGTACAATTGACATTTGCATAAAAATTGTTACCATGGAAGATTAGAATTTGGAAGTTTTGTGTTGTCATTAACAGTCGCACCGAGAACGTATTTGTGTACCCGGGGAATATAGATCAAGGGGGTCAGCGACTGACCCCAGCTTTTTTCTGACTTGGATGTGGGGGTCAGCTTTTAACCCCATAATTTTGGAAATCTTTTTGAAATAAACCAATTAGTGTAAAATATATTTTTTAAGATGATACATTATTTATTATCATTGAAAATATTCCAACACAAAGATAATCTACATCAAAAATATATAAAAATATAAAGAATCAAGTAAATCAGTCACGTGTTACGACTAATTATACATTCAGTACATGTTCGAATAATACTTTTTATTTCAGCGGCTGTATGTCTAGGGCAGACATATTTGACACATTTGGTACATGATTTCATGTTTTTCCGGTCTACTGATCTGGGGCAAATAGCGCATCTTCCTTTTTTGGGAATCTTTTATACAGCTTGACGGGTTGCAATACCAGTAGAATTGTTGCATTCAGTTCTCCTTATTAACTGCATTCAAAACCAAATATTCTTAATTTTGCAATATGGTTATTTTGCAAACCTTTAATTTTTGAGCGGCTTTCTATATTCAATCGACATAGTTCATTTCCTAGTTATTTTAGGAAGACTTTTTGTCCCGATTTGCATTTAAGATTATCAAGTATCTATTTTTCGTTACTTTTTAAAAATATTTTTTAGGAATAATAAGCAATTAGATTGGAAAAAGAAACGCCATCAACCAACTCCGAGTTTCGCGTCGGCAACTGTATGCCCTGATACATTTATCAAGCATATCAATGCCGGTTATAATTGAGTTATAGTATAGAATTATTTCTGGTTTATCATTCTCAATTCTCATGTCATGATGCTGTTAGGACAAGACAGAAAAAACCTTTTTTTTTTGGAAGATAACTTACTAACGTCTCGTTTTCCTTAAACGCAAATCGAACAGCGCCGGGTGGTGCATTTTTTAGGGCAGGCTGCCTAATTTCTTGTGGAATATCTTTCCTGCTACTTTTGATAGTGCCAACTCTATTAGTTTCTTTTTTAGTAATTCGGAGGTTGTCGAAAGTGAGGTAAATTTTCTGTCCATAGTTATATTACGACCGCTGCTTTCTAAATTAGCTGTAGCAGTAATAATTTTCTGAATAACGAATAACATTAGCTTCAATGCCATATTTTTCAGGTTTTGTTAGACAAAAACCAACCGAAATTTGCATCTTTCATGGAATGCATTACATCCTCATCAATCACCAGTGATTCTGATAGCGTTCAAAAATTTGAAAATTGAGAGGTTATGGATTCCCACACTAAAAACGTTGCCCAAAGCGGCACTCTTTGCAAGAAACTTTTAATTTTAGCATGAATACACTTCTAAAAGATAGCGTATAAAAATCATAAGATGATATTTAAAAATTTTTACAACTTAAAAAATTATAGCAAAAAAACTACGGTGGGGTCAGCGACTGACCCCCCTGTTCTGGGTAAGACTGTCGTTAATGTTTATGAATTTAATATTTTTAAAATATTTAGTGAACCGAATCCTAACGTTTCCTCCTTTCCTATTTTGTAAAAGTTTTTAAAAATGAGACGCTGAAAGTCTGTTAAAGGTTTCCTTATGCAAATCCTTAATTTTGAAAATAATTGCGCCGGGCCTCCTAAAGATGATTATTATTTTTAAGTTATGCCATTGAATATAGTAATACTGTACATACATACTTACATCAATTATTCGATATATGTTGGATGAATGGTAAAATAGTCAACAAGATATCTCTTCCATAATTTGTTATCGAAAGGACACCTCTTTATGGGATGGGCTCTTGATCAATTCTGACAATCTTTGATATGTACATCGAAAGTTACGATAGGCGCTAATTTTTAAAAAGCTTTTCGAAGTTGGCTGCTCGTGCGGTCCGCAAGAGCATAGAACAGTAAGTATGTATGTCACTTTAAAGATCATTGCCGGCTCAAACTGGTTTTGTCGAAAATGAAACGAGATTCAACAGTCATTTCAAGATATACCATAGCAGTTTTCTACCGAAATCCAAAAAGTAGGCCAATGAAAACCTTCGAGGTAACTTTAATAGGAAATTTTTTGAATTTAACTTCAAAAAGCCGCTCCTTTATAGTTCTGTTGTGACAAATCGAGGTAAGTAAAAATAAAAAATATAAAAATATTTTTTTTTTGGAAAGTTGGATAAAAAATATTGAAACTGAGTGATAAAATACGTTGAAGAAGTCGAAGGTTTACTTTAGGAAGGAGAGAACAATACCATTAAAAAATTATGAAAACTCTATAATGATTGCATGTGAGAAGAGTAAAAGCCGAAAATATGAAACAATGCAAAAAATTCAAATTTCAGTAAGAAATACATAAATTCATCCACCGTGTTTAAATAGTTACCTATATGTATTCTTCGTTGAAGCAGAGAAAAAGGAAGGAATATATAGAAACAGTTTACTTCCTGCAAATACAACTATGTTCCTCTCTCCATACATTTCGACCATCTCATACTCATCAGTAGAGCTGTATCGAATCGAGAGAAATATAAATTTCGATACATGTCGGCAAGATATTAAAAATATGCCGACTTCGTTGTCAGACAAAAAAATATCGCCTGTCGAACGACATTCACCATTGCAGTGCGAAATTTTTAAAAATCCAAATTTCAGAAAGAAATATAAGAATCTATTTGCCGTGTTTAAATAGTTGCCTATATATATATATATATATATATATATATATATATATATATATATATATATATATATATATATATTCTCCTCCAGCGAAAAAGAAAAGCATATAAAGATACAGTTTATTTCCTACAAGCACAACTCTGATTCTCTCCCAATAAACGTTTCGATCACCTCATGATTTCGTCAGTGAAACTATATCAGATCGAGAGCAACATTCTCAGGAAACAACTTCTATATAAATTCCGATACATGTCGGCAGGACATATTAAATCTCCAAAAATGCCATTAGTTCTCCAAATATGAACAAATTTTAAATAGAAAAGTTATCTGAATTTCAAAAGACATTCTGCTGATATTTTGTCTAAAAACATTGTATTTTTAGTGTATATTTCTTTCGAATTTCTGATAAAAACTAATATCAACATTAATATCTAGTTTTTCTGTTGCATTTTTAAGATAGATATAAGTTTTTTCTATTTCCTTTACATGTTTTATACAATTTTCCCAGTTTATTTGAGAAATTTTTTTTCGCTTCACTATCAGTTAAAGCTAATACATTAGAATTAAATGTAGGTTAAATATTATTACGACGAATTTTTCCTTTAAGTTGATGCCAAATTTGCTCAATGGGGCTGAATATACAGTGGTAAGGTGGTAACCGCAATACTGTGGAACCAATATTTTTCGCAAGTTCGTCGCAATAATATTGTTTTTTATTAGACAAACTTTTCAGCACTTCCAATAACTCCTTTTTTGTACAGTTGTCATGAAAATATATATCACTATTGTACATATAGTCTTGAATTTTAACTTTTGTATAGTTTGAACAAGGTACTTTTTTAAATTTTTTACTATGGTAACTCGCGTTGCCCATAACAATAACATTACTAGGCAATAATTTAGTTCTAAATCCTCAAATAGCTCCGCTGCTGTGTCGTCATGATAGTCAACACGAGAATCTTTAATGTTTTTGTATGAAAGAGACAAAGCATTCAGCCCAAACCCGTTTTCAGATCCAACATGTAAAATTGTTATTCTTTTAGCGCGGTTTGATGGCACACGTATCACACAATTACCGCTAGAATCGTCCCATTCACTGGTTGGGGTCTCACTGGTATCAATCCATGTTTCATCTAGATAACTTATTGGTCTTTTTTGTGTTCTGTAGTCACTGATTTCTCTCAAATACTTCCCCCGTCATTCTTGAAAACGCCTGGATTCCATTAGAATTTGTCTTTTATTAATATTTTTGAATTTAAATCCCATTCCTTGGATGTACTTCCACAAAGTCTTTCTTGCGCAGTTAATTTCGGTTTCGTCTCTTTCAAGTATTTTCATTAAATTGTCTAAAGTTGGAACATATTGGTCGTCATACATTTTATAAATTATTCGTCGTATATATCTTCGTCACCATGGTCTAACTTTCTTAAAATTCTCCAGCATCACTTCTTTTTTTGCGTTCTAAAATGCGCTTATGCAAAAAATTTTTCTTGTAAGTAAAGCTGTTTCCTCTCCAGGTTTCTTCAGGCACAAATTACCGCGCTCCATTAAGGTTAGAAA
Source organism: Diaprepes abbreviatus (assembly GCA_034092305.1). Taxonomy (NCBI): domain Eukaryota; kingdom Metazoa; phylum Arthropoda; class Insecta; order Coleoptera; family Curculionidae; genus Diaprepes; species Diaprepes abbreviatus. The sequence continues at coordinate 20,261,406 of JASJET010000031.1, forward strand.
CACTTTTCGATTTGTTTCACTTTCACAAATCTCACTAGAGCTCAAAGGCCACCACATTTCTAAATAATTATTAGGTTTACGATAGCAATTGAAATACGAAATAGCAACGTGCACTGTGATTAAAGACACAATTTAAACTGGCTATTTCGGTTCAGATTCAATTATATTATACATAGTAAATGTAAATAATACCTAGAATTTTACCTGCATTTGCAAATTATTCCGGGCCTGTGCGGCTATAAATTTATACTTGCCCTATGTTTACCCAACTTTTTAGTCGGTTTTTAATAATTCTGAATACACTGTATATATATATATATATATATATATATATATATATATATATATATATATATATATATATATATATATATATATATATACAGGGTGATTCAAAAATCGATCACGAAACTTAAGGGGGTGATTCTACTTGACAAAATAAGGGTAGAGCTTCATATAATTTTTTTTCAAAATGTCATTCGTTTTCGAGTTACAAGCCGTCCAAGTTCAAGTTTTTATTTTTTGTTTTTTGAATTACTCGCTTACAGGAAAACCGATTTGACTAATATTTGAAAGATAGGCTAAGTCTTCTGCGCTTCATCATTTTAGTAACAATTCACATTGATTGTTTGCCGCTAGAGGGCACTTTACCTACATTGAAAATTGTTTTTTTGTCATAATTTTTTAGTGTTGACAGCTACAGTAGTTTTTGGCATAATTTCTGAAAGACTGATGCCAGGCCTTTAAAAAAGGTGCTCTTTATTTACATCGCTAAACCCAACGGTTTAGACGTAAATCACCCTTAAAAATTAAGTGGTAAATTTACTTTTCTCATTTCATTACCACCAGCTACCAGGTAAATAGCTATCAAAGTATACTAGAGCTGTCAGTTTAACATCAAATAAATTCGCTTTTTAAACTATTTAATTTATAATCTTAAAATAACTAATAATGGCTAATCACCAATATTCAAATATCGAATATTGTGATATCCATTTTTGTTATGGAAAAGCAAATGGTAATGCAGAGTTGGCAAGAAGATATTATATGGAGAGTTATCCGGAAAGAAATATCCCTCATGCTCAAACATTTTCTAGTGTGCACAGGAGGCTTGCGGAATGTGGTTCCTTTAAAAGTTATAATGGAAATAGGGGAAGACCTAGAACTGCTAGAAACGTGCAACAAGAAGAAAGAGTGCTTGAAATTATTGAAGATAATCCAGGTATTAGTACTAGAAAAATTGGGAATGAAGTGCGTCTCTGTCAGGCTAGTTCATGGAGGATACTAAGAGAAGAACAACTCTACCCGTTTCATTCAAAAAAGGTGCAGGCTCTTTATGACGATGATCGGCCGAGACGGTTGGAAATGTGCAATCAGATCCTAGCTAAGTATGAACACGATAATCGATTAATTGGCGTCATATTATTCACTGACGAAGCTGGTTTCACTCGTGATGGCATAACAAATCTACACAACATCCACACATATGCTTACGAGAACCCAAACAATGTGGTAGAAACGAAACATCAGCGTAGATTTTCACTAAATGTGTGGGCAGGGATAATAGGAGATTACCTTATTGGTCCTCATTTCTTTGATGGCCCATTAACTGGTGACGTATACTTAGATTTTATCCAAAATCGTCTCCCATTGTATCTGGAAGATGTGCCATTGGAAGTAAGGGCCAACATTTGGATCCTCCAAGACGGAGCTCCGCCCCACTTTAGTATACGTGTCCGACAGTATTTAAATGCAACGTATCCTGAGCGATGGATAGGACGAAGTGGACCATTGGCATGGGCAGCGAGGTCACCAGACCTTAATCCTATGGATTTTTTCTTTTGGGGTCATTTGAAACAATTGGTGTACGATATTCCAGTAATCAACGTCGAGGATCTTCGCTTCAGGATAATCGAAAAGTGCCAAATTATTAAAGAAACACCAGGAATTTTTCATCGAGTTAGGCGACATTTTTTGAAGAGTGTTAGGAAATGTATGGAAGAAAATGGGAGACATTTTGAGAATCTTTTTTAGTTTGTTTAGTACTGTTTCATTAATTTTTATCAATTAAATGTATATCGCAATAATCCATAATATGAATATTTACTGATTAGCCATTATTAGTTATTTTAAGATTATAAATTAAATAGTTTAAAAAGCGAATTTATTTGATGTTAAACTGATAGCTCTAGTATACTTTGATAGCTATTTACCTGGTAGCTGGTGGTAATGAAATGAGAAAAGTAAATTTACCACTTAATTTTTAAGGGTGATTTACGTCTAAACCGTTGGGTTTAGCGATGTAAATAAAGAGCACCTTTTTTAAAGGCCTGGCATCAATCTTTCAGAAATTATGCTAAAAACTACTGTAGCTGTCAACACTAAAAAATTATGACAAAAAAACAATTTTCAATGTAGGTAAAGTGCCCTCTAGCGGCAAACAATCAATGTGAATTGTTACTAAAATGATGAAGCGCAGAAGACTTAGCCTATCTTTCAAATATTAGTCAAATCGGTTTTCCTGTAAGCGAGTAATTCAAAAAACAAAAAATAAAAACTTGAACTTGGACGGCTTGTAACTCGAAAACGAATGACATTTTGAAAAAAATTATATGAAGCTCTACCCTTATTTTGTCAAGTAGAATCACCCCCTTAAGTTTCGTGATCGATTTTTGAATCACCCTGTATATATAAAAAAAAGTGCGAAAACTAATAAGAAGCTCCGAATCGGGAAAATGACGACAGTCCGGTCTTCATTGGAATTCATCAAGTCATTCTATTCAGTATAATCGATCAACAATATATCGACAAATTATTCGAGATGTCGCTGCGGAGTATTGTTTTACAAGTTACAGAAGAATAATTTTTTACCGAAGCGTATTCATAAGAAATAATTTGAATAAAAGTTGTTGGTTTTCGAGGAAAAAATCCAATGGTTACATTGAATTTGATCTTAAGAGTGACACTGATTGTTATTCAATGGCAGCAAAAAATCATTAGGTACTCCTTAAATTTAAAGTAGGTGCTCAAAATATATCTACTTTGGCACTTCTTTCTTGAATTCCAAATGTCCTGATTTTCTATTAAAAATAAATCATTTATAAATCATAAAATTAATAAATACAATATATCTGAAGATGCGAACGAATTATTAATAACTGTTTAAAAATTTTATATCCACTGCGTTTCTTACAATAGGAAACGAGAAAAATGCCAGATCCTACACATAACTTTTTTCCTAATATCCCTAACACTGCCATACTGTTAAATGTTGTTAATGTTTTCTTTACCTCAGAGCATGTTAAGTATTGTAAGTAAAATAATTCCTGAATTCACTGAGCCTATTTTTATTCTGTTTCGTTAAGATAATACATTTTTTGCTTCAAATCTACTCTAAAATTTAATACTTGTGGAGAATGAAACAAATTCACACAAACAAAAGTGAGAACTCGTAAATCACAAAATATATAGCAAAGGGTTTTATATTAAGCTAAAATAAATTAAAGCTTCTATTCATATTCTACGAATATAATTACAAGTATAACTCGAATATACTTTTTTTATGTTTGCGTGTAATTTTAACCGTTTAATTCACAATTTTCACCCTATATTTGTTAGTTATTTAATATAAAAGATAACTAATCATACCAAATGAAGTTCCACTTATACATTTAATATGTTATCTCTACCTATAAATATAAAACGTGATATACTTAGATTATTAAATAAAATACTAAGTAACATACATTATTTATTTTCTTTATTCTGTTGACATAACCATATTAGTTTTTCTAATTTTCTCGGGAAAATGAGGAATGCATTGCTGCTGGGTATAACTTTTTATGTTCAAGTAACAGTAAGTAAATGTTGTTTATTCATACAAAAACGAGGCGGTTAAAAAATAATTTTCGATGTAAAATAGATATCCTACGATCAATTTTCATAAAACGGTTTATTTTTCTTTACCATAGCTGTAAGATTACTAGGCAATTATAATATTAATGAGAAGATTTCCCTTTCATCTTGTTAACTCGACAAAAACTTGGTTTAAAATCGTCTCTCAAATTCGATCTTTAATTAATAATTTGTTTATAGTATCAGTCACCTATTAGCAAAGGTTCATAACTAGTATAGAAATTTTAGATCGACTATTAAAACTTATTTAGGTAAATATCTATCTAACTATGGAAATGTTTAATTAAGACAGAGAATAAAAGGGTGTGTTATGGATTCGTTAAGCTAAATTATCAATATTTTCGAAATAGTTACATTTACCCGTAGAGTATACTAGGCAAAAATATTCCAAATTCATTGGAATTTAAAATAAATTGATAACATACAGGACGTCACTGGCATATGAAATACATAATTAAATAGAATTATAGTTCTGAAGGTTGAAGAAAACTCGAATATGCTATCACTTTCAGTTTTCCCTTAATTAAACCGTTCCAGAATATTTGTCCTACACTGTATATTTATTAAACAAAATATTGAACCCATAATGTTTCCCTACGGAACATCCAATTGAAAATTCTTTGACAAGCTAAAAGACTTATCAATTTTTCTTATTTAACTCAGACTAATAAAAAACTCTTTAACACTTTTTGGAAATTACTGTTTATTTCTTATTCTTGGCATATGAATTAAAGTTTCATGTTCGACCATATTGAATGCTTTGACTAAATCAGAAACTACGTCTAAAATCAAATTGTATTTATCGGCATGAGCACGCGCATTGCTGATCAGAAAGTAGTTTAAGTCTATTTAAAATGTTTTTGAGTTACTTGGTCCTGGCCTAAAATTAAACATTTCTGTTGATTCCCGTTTTTTTAAAAGTAGATTTTATAAGACTTTTTTAATTCGTGGGAAATAATCATTAATTGAAGGTTCAGTTTGTTAAAATAACTAAAAGGGTTTGAATAAATTTGAATGTTACTATAAAATGCTGGGCAGTTACACATTAGTAGTATGATGAAATTGTTCTTATACAGAACTGTAAATTTTAGTTTTTAACGTTTCCTTATATTAGAATAACAATTGCTAAAATAATTAATACAATTTTCTTTTTCCGTATAACTTAATTTTAAAAATTGATTTTAGTAATAATATTTGTTCTCTCAATTTACCTGTGGATTTACTTATTATATACAAAGATAATACTTTTAACTTGTCACTGATAATATTTCGTCAACGTGTATAAGTATAGGTCATTGAAAACGGACGTTAGTATAACGCTAATTACAAAAAAATCAATTTTTTCATCCCGGTAAAGATATGTAGCCCGCAAATAATAAGTAAATTTAATTTAATATTTAAAAACATGTTAACATAATTTTGTTGATAAACTAATAATAATTTAAGTTTGCCTCTGACCTCGTAATACAATTACCCTATGGTACAATTAGAGGGCGCCAAGCAACTAGTCCGGGTAATCAAACGTTTAGAGCTTTTCAAGGAATACCTTATGCTGCAGCACCAGTAGGTTCACTAAGATTTCAGGTAAGTTAAAAATATCAAAGTAGTGTAAATGTACGGTTTATAAGTTATTTCAAAGGGATAATCGTGGTGAAAATATTACTAATTCATCTGTATATTGCAATAATTATTATTGACATGGAGATTTTTTTTCCAAAAATAAAACCAGAGGTTTATATGAATATGGGTCCACTAAGGCTTCGTTACCAAGATGGAGGGTACAGATTTTAAATTATCTTCATTTCTTTGAAATATCTTAAAAAAGGTTTAGGTGATGCAAAAAATATTTGATGTATCTAACACATTTATGGAGGAGATGTTTCTCTTTTTGGTATAATTTTTGCAAAACATGTTAAATGCCTTTCAAAATGTACCTCCGGTTTTTGTGTCCATTCAGGTGATAAATCCAATTATGTTAAAGTACGCAGAAATGAAAACGTGAATTGTTCCAGTAAATTGGTAAAAAAAATATATTTTTTGTTATTGTTAATTACAGTTACAGGAAATGATGAAAGTGACCTCCTCTTCCTTGAATATAAGTCCTTGATTTTACCTATTAATATCGAAGGCATCGCATATATGCCGCCATAATTCTTAACTTGTGGTCACTGCAGTTATATAGACAATTTCTTTCGCGTGTTCATACAGATGAAAATCCAGTGACTGCCATAAAATTAGTCCTCCTCGATCAATCCAGTGAGCTTCATAAGTTTGATTTTTAAAACTATAATAAATTGTTTCTGACATTTAATGGCGACAGCTCAGTTAAGACATTTCGGAAGAAATGTGGATAAGGATCAATTATTTAGTTTCCAATAATTTCCGTCCAAATGTTCATTGAAAATTGATATTATGACTTACTTACTCGCAATAAATTAGGATTTTCGTCAGACCATGCATGAAGATTATATAAATTCACTATACATTTTGGGGTAAAGCAAGCTTCATTAGTAAAAAGAATAAACTTTAGAAAATGAAAATTATTCCTAATTTGCTGTAAAAGCCACTGAAAAAACTGTAAACAAGAAACGAGATCCCTAGGAAGTACATGCTACATGCAGAAGTAATTATAGGGGTAAAATTGTTGCTCATGGAGTGGTCTTAAAACTGAAGAAGCCGAAATATTTCTTGGGCAACGTTTTTGGTGTTAATAGATGAGTTATTTTCAACATGATTCAGAACTTGCTCCTCAACTTGTGGCATTTGATGATAATTTGCTCTTCCCGAATTTACATTCTGTGGTTTTAATCTTCCATGTTTTAGTAATCGCCGAGTAGTACTTTGAAAGATTTTTTTGTCTGGAATTATGTCTCTTCGACTAGGATATTTACTGTAATTCAAACTAGCAGCTTCTCTTGAATTTTGGTTTGCTGCTCCATACACCAACATGTCAGTCGGTCCTTTAAAGGAATAGTTATATAAGGCATTGTAGCGTTTACGAAGATATTTGCGCAGTGAAAGTTTATACAGTTTCAACTGTCTAATTCAAAAAACGGCTTGATTTAGTTCTTTTTTTTTTAATTTTCCCAAAACATCTTGACTTAAGTGATAATCTGATTATATTGCAAGATAAATAATGCATGTATGGGATCAGTGAATTTTTTTTTGTCATAATTTAGATAAAAAGCCATAAAAATGATCATTAGGCTAGTTAAGAGTAATTTTTTGGACTAATCCTTATAATTTGTGCAAGGATTGATTCAATTGGATTTATCTCCTAAACGAGTCAAAATCGAGAAAATGCCAAGAGGTAAATTTTGTAAGACATTTAACGTGTTTTATAACAATGGTGTCAAAAAGCGAAAAAGTCAGTGGCGTACATATTTTTACTCAATAAATAATAATTTGTTAACCTTTAGATACGCCCCTAGTGCATAAATTTATTACGTACACAAAATATTTTTCACATCGCCTAAATCATTTTGAAGTTATTTTCAAAAAAATGGAAATAATTTAAAAATTTTGGTAACGAAGGCTCAGCGGACCTATGTTCGTATAAAATTATTGTTCTATTTTTAGGTGAAGCATCTCCATGTAAGCGTCGTCCCGTGCTTTTTAAAACATCTTGTATATGTCTCAGTTAAAAAACACTTCGAAAATTTACTATTAATCTTAAAATCAATTACTCAATAACAGTTTATTTACTTGTTTGCATTTTAATACTTGGTTTAGCTAAATCCCTATTTACAAAAAAAAAATTAAACATATATATTTTAGACCTAGCCTGGATAAACTAGAACAGTTATGTTTCCAAAATAAACTATAAACAAAAAGTAGATTAACTGTTTTTTTCGGGTTGGGTTTTTATTCTTTTGTCCTTCTCCAATATACGCGCATTGTTAAATTTCAAAGGATCATGCACACAGTAAGTGAGATTTTGGATTCCCATCGAATTTTTTGAGAGCTGCTGATCTCCTGATAAAATTTTCTAATGAGCACAAAACCAGAAAATGCCCTTTTAAGGGTTTGAGAAGAGTGCCTTGGTGTCAAAAGCCAGCGTGCAAAAAGTATCGAAACGACCCAAAAACTTAAAATTTAAGAACGATAAGGTAAAAGACAGTAGAAGTAAATAGAAAAAAGCATTTCATGGTGACTTTAACGATGGCCTTAATAGTAACTTTGAACTTATTATTACGGCGAATGTGATTTTTTCCAATAGAAATGTCTGGTATTTGACATTTTTATTTTGGTCATAATAAAATTAGTTTGAATGAATGAATATAAGTTTATTAACACAAATAAATACAACAAAAGCATAAAACTTCAAAACATTAATATTTTTATAAAAGTAAAAGGAAAATCGTTTTTTATTTATTGGATTTTCATTATTTAAAATTTATAAATCGGTAAAAATATTTTAAGCAAGTACTCAGAAAAAGAACCTTGTAAAAAGGAACTTAAATTTTTTCTTTAGCATTTATCGTAGATTGAACGCGAAGTTATAACTTAGTGTACGATGTATTCAGGTGCGGGTCTTACCCATTATCATATGGAGGTCTCATTCAACTACAGGTCATTATGTTGTTGACGTTATCATCAGACTATGTATAATTTAGGTCGATGGCTTCGCTATTGTATGGTGGGGTAGTACAACAAAGCGCAAACACATTCTTCAACTTGACAAAGTTCAGAGAATGGCTTGTCTGGGAATATTGAGTGCGATGAGGACTGCTCTCACCAGGGCTCTGAAAGTCCTGGTGAACCTGCCTCCTCTTCACTTATACATAGAGAACGAGGCCCTGAGGACTGTTTATTGTCTCAGTTGCCTGGGATATCTTGGAATTGAAACAGACGCTGATTCAGCTGTCTGGGAGAGCGTGGTGGAGAGATGTCCATCACTCCCCATGCGGACAGTCTACATGACGCCCTTTTTAAAACCCAACTTCTCTCTGGAGATACTTATGCCAAGTAGAGAGGATTGGGAGGGAGAACAAGATCTTCCGAAAAATGGATCCTGGTGGTATACTGATGGATCTCGACCAGATGAAAGAGCTGGAGCCGGAGTATTCGGCAAGACCACAGGAGTCAGAGAGTACTACGCTCTAGGACAATGTGCGACAATTTTCACAGCGGAAATTTATGCTATTCTGCAGTGTGCCCATCTCTGTGAGAGGGAGATAGACAGGAATTGAGTAATAAATATATGCTCGGACAGTAAGGCTGCGATATTGGCACTGAAGGCAAATGTCGTGACTTGGCGACTGGTGTCTGAGTGCAAGGATGTACTAAATGGTTAGATAAGGAAAGGCTGCACAGTCAGACTCGTATGGGTCCCGGGTCACTCGGACATACGCGGGAATGAGGAAGCAGACCGTCTGGCAAAGTTTGGTTCGGCGATCGAACCGTATGGACCCCAACCAATATTACCTGTTCCAATTGCTAAAGGGAATTGAAATCGATGCTGGAAAGCAAATTTATTGAATGATGGAAGGGAGCTCCTGGAATGAGGTGTGCTAAGGAACATATAACGGGACCTAGCGCACGGCGTGCTAAGGAGCTTTTCTCCTTGGGAAGGAAAGAGCTGCGAATTGTGGTGGGATTGTTGACGGGACATTGTCACCTCCGATGCCATGTTCATAGAATCGGTGTCGAGGGCGACCCGACATGCAGATGGTGTTTGGAGGAGGATGAAACTGTTGACCATGTTCTCAGAGGGAGCCCAGCACTCAACGGACTGAGACAGAGATATTTCGGAGATATAGTTTAGTTACCGGAAGCAGTTAGGCAATTTCAAATAACGAGGCTGCTTGGATTCGCAAAAGCAATCGGCCTCGAATAACCTGCAGATATGGTGGGATCTAAAAGGCCCAATGGAGGCCTAGGCATCGATGATCTAGTCTCACCACCCCTTTTTCATTCATTCATAGGTCGATGGCTGACATGAAATTAAAAGCGAAGAAAAAATTTTGGAAAGGCAAATATGCTAATGAAAACACCAGTCAGTTTACATATTTAATCATTCAATTATTTTGACATACCTAGGCTAAATTACTTACTGATAAAATAAATACACCTACAACAAATCGAAAATAAAGCTTAATTATTTAGTACACAGGTTATAATATGCGAAAGCTAGAACACGTATCATCTAGTAGTTTTTGTAGGCACAGCTTTAATATTACTAATAAACATTATTGGAAATTTAGTCCCCAACACTACTATTAAAATCTTCCAGCCTGAAGTTGAAATATTTTTATTGATTGACATTAAAATATCTTATTCTATATAAACGTTTTTGTTGTGTTTTATTTTAAAACCTAAATTATCAGCTCTCCTTTACAACAATAGGTTAATTTTTAAACCACTTAATAAATAACCATGTTAAAATTGTTACTACAATGTTATAATTAAGCTTTGTTATGATAAAAATATTGCCAAAATTGTCTTGAAGGAAAAAATGTTTCCTAAAATATATATCATAAAATATGACCACCGTCATGTTAAAGAAATTTAAAATGCCAATATATTTTTCACAAATACCTGAAATATATACTTATATAGAATAATAAATACTTATCGAACCGCAATTCAAGTGCTCCATAACTATTCAGCATGTTTCCTTATTATGTTAAATAGAAACAAATAATAAATTGATAAATAATAAAATTCCCTTAAGCTACAATGAATTAACGCAGCATTACCTTGACAGTCGGTGATATGATTCAGAATATATACAGAACGCTTTTAATTGGTCCATTTAAATTTCACTGGAATTTTCTGATTTGTCAGATTGGAGATAGACGACAGTATTGAGAGTTGAGATTATTTCAATCTAAGTTGCATAAGCTTGGTTCCAGCCTTGCCTTCACTGGCCGGATTTCAGTTTTACCTTTAGTAAACGGGTTTTAGTCTTACCTTCACTGGTCGGGTTTCAACCATGCCTGGTCGGATTCCAGCCTTGTCTTCACTGGCAAAGTTCCAATCTTGGCCAGCTTTCACTATTTTTGCCTTAGATTTCATTTTGCGATGAAAATAAATGTTTCTATTTGAAAAAAAAAAATCATTTTCAATATGAAATGAAGTTCAAGGTCACTTTATTTTTACTTACTGGGACTTTTGAATTGAACATTTAGCCGGGCAGTTCTTAGGTTTCAAGTAATTGATTCATTCTGTTACTTTTGGCATGCTGGTCTTTGGTATCTAGCACATCTCTCAGACCTTCAACAAGACATTTTCAGGCTTTGTGCCCTTGAGATCATTTTATGAGGAAGTTAAAAGCTATAAAAAAAATTGATTCCAGCCAATTCTACGTGGACCCAAAATCTTATTTATTATGTGGCTATCCTTTACGGAAAAAAAAAATCAATTAGCACTTATATTAACTTAAAATTAATTTTAAGTTACTAAAATACAAAATAAAAAGTGCAAAATTTGAAAACTAACGAATTAGTAATTTACAACTGTGTTGAAATTTAAAGTATACTTTTTGTTTTTGTTTTTAGGCACCAGAAAGACCAACCAGTTGGACAGGAATAAAAAATACTACCAAAGATGGCAACATATGCTATTCTATTAAAAGACAAAGTAGTGACCAAAGTGAAGACTGTCTATTTATAAATGTTTACACTCCTGCTGACGTAAGTAGTATATTATAGAAAATATATTAGGCAATAATAAGCAACAATACTGCTTTCCGTTCTATATCTAGTTTAGCTTGGAACAACAATTATATCGATTGAAATGTTTATGCTTTTCTATGAGAATGCTCTAATTTAATCATTTAAAAATCGATAGTCCTCATTAAATTTTCCCTAAAACTTAAAAGTACTCAGAATTCAATTACTGAACAATTACTGAAATTATATCGAAACATATATTCTGCGACTGATTAAAAAGATACTTTTTTTAGTGAGTCATCTTCGAATTCCTAATAAATTTTTCCTGATAAAGGAAAATTACTTTATTATTTTTGCAGTTTTTTTAAATAGTTAATGAAACAAAATTATGGTTCTATAAAGTACACATTCTCTACCTTTCTGATAAAATAAATTACAAATGGTTTAACCTAAAGGTTTTTTGACTAACGCTTGTCAATGACCTATACCTTGTCAATGTAATCTTAAACTTGGCAGTAAACCCCGGGAATGATTAACTGATTTAAACCTGGATTCTCCAATTGTTAATTAATTTTTCCCAAATCAAATAAAATAAATTATTGCAAAATATAAATTTATTTAGTAGTCTATATACTCCTTTGGTAATTCTGGAACTTAATTAGCTAACATTATAATTAAACTATTTCTTTATAAAGTGTCCATCGAAACAAATTAAATTATTTCCCTTTTCTCATCACTTAGTTCTATTTCTACTAACATTATTCAAACGGTCTTCTATATTTTAGTCAAATTCTTCAATGCTTCCTGTAATGCTATGGATATATGGCGGAGCTTATAGAACTGGCTCTTCCAAATACAACAACTTTGGTCCAGATTATCTTATAGAAAAAGATGTTGTAGTAGTCACATTTAATTATAGATTAGGTAAGTAACGAAAAGGAATCATAAAGGAATGTTTAAGGGAACTGCTGATCCTGGTGGGATTGCTGAAGGAACATTGTCACTTGCAGGACAAGCTTCATACGATAGTGCATGATGGTCCATGAAGTAGGATAAAAACTGTTGACTTAGTTCTCAGAGAGTGCCCGGTACTCAACGAACTAAGGCAAGGACTTGGAATATAATTTGCCCAACGAGATCTAAGCATTGAAAACCAAGTATCATCACTCTTATTCATTTATTTGTTGACTAAGGGTAATAAATAAAAGTGAAAGGACTACAATTTAATATATTAATTATCTAGAATTGCTGAGAAAGCAACGCTGTATAATAAGTATTAATTAGGCTTATATGGAGTATTTGGCTAATGCATCAGGACAATTGGGGAGGTGATTCTACATGGTAAAATAAAGTTAGTAAGTTTTGTAACAAAAAGTCGAAAAATCAATACTTCTTGAGTTACAACCCCTCAAAGATGGTTTTCTTTTTCCTGTTTTTAACATCTTGTGGTTAGTTTTCAACTTATCCAGTTGATACTTCGCATAGGTACTATGCTTAATGATTTCTATCATTATGTTATAAAAATGTTTCTTTACTGTGTCCCCAGAGATCATTTTATCTGAAACTCAGATATTATTTTTCACATATTTTTATGTTTTGGCAGTTATTGAAAAAAATATGCCATTTTAAAGGTTTAAATACCTGAAATTCAAATGTTATTTTTCACATATCTTATCTGTTTTGACAGTTATCAATCAATAAAATGCACTATTTAGTTGCAAATTGGAATTAAATTTTTTATTATCAAGTTACTTTGCTTCAAATTCAGTTAAATCTGACAATAAAATATCTAAAAGTTGATATGACAAAAAAAACAGAGAAAATTTTTTTATTTTATTTAAGTAAATGAAATTCTTAAAACTAAATTAATATTTTAAAAAGGAATTTAAATACATCTTCAAAATGACCTCCATTTACTTCTTTACATTCCCTATTGGTTTTCGAAAAATGTTTTCGAAATTTCTAGCTGTATTTTGATAACTTGGAATGCATTTGAAAATTTATTTTATTGATAATAAAAACTTTAATTCCAATTTGCAATTAAACTCTGTGGTTTATCAAAACAAATAAGCGGTAGCTTTTTCATTAGGTATTCTTTCGTTTATAAAAAGATATGTATTTTTTTGGATAACTGTCAAAATAGAAAATATATGTGAAAAATAAAATTTGACTTTAGGTAAAGCGACCTCTGGTGGCACAGTACTGACATACTTTTATAACAAAATGATAGAAGTTATTAAGCCTAATCTCTGGGCCAAATATTAATTTGATAAGTAAAAACTAACTGTAAGATATTAAAAATTAAAAAAAAATGAATTTTGACTCGAGAAGTATTGGTTTTTAGACTTTTTGTTATATGACTTAATACTTCTATTTTATTATGAAGAATTACCCTTTCAATTATTCTGATACATTATCCGAATATCCTGAATGCCAGTGAATGACAAAAAAAATTAATTAACTATTAATGAATTACTGAAAAATTATAAATCAAACAATCGAAATTATCAATTTGTAATTTCGAAACTAAAATTATTAATTACTGATACTAATTTGAGATTTTTTCTTTTAATTGTTCATTAATTAGGTAATTGAAAATTTCGTTAATAAAATTAGCAATTAATAAAATAATCAGTAATTTTATTCCTACAATTAACAGTTGACGAAGTAATTTATAACTTTATTTTTAAAATTATCATTTGACGAAGTAATTAATCATTTTAGAAATAAAATTACCCATTGCTAGAGCAATTGAAAATTTCATTTCTTGGATTACCCATTACAAAGGTAACTGAAACTTGAATTATTCAAGTCATTAGTTGGTAATTTTTTCTGAATTAAATTAAAAAATAATATAATGAAGTTTTTGTTGTATGTTGCATCATATAAAATAGAAATATAACTATTATTGCTCGTATTTATCCTGCTTGTGCAATTATGATTATCATTAACTTTTAATAAAGAGCAGAGCATATCGATGAAAATGCACATATGTGTAAATCGCTCCGAGAACAAAATGAGCTTAGCTTGAATGCGTTAGTCTTAAGATATTCTAATCAAAGGTGAAAAAAAAACATCGAATTATCATAAAAAAGCTTACTTGGGCATGTGGTCAAAATTTTTCGTCACACTTTTTTCGCTGATAATTTTAGGAATAAAATTACCAATTACTCTATTAATTGATAATTTTAGGGCTCAAATTACCAGTTTCTTCAGTAAAGGATAATATTATTTTCAAAATTATGAATTCATGGAGTAATAATTAGATTTTGTGAATTAATAATTATTCGCTAATTAATATTCACATTTTTGAAAGTATCCATTACAAAATTCATTGATAACATTACACGATGGTATTACATGATAATATTATCAAAATAATATATATTATTGACAATCTCTGCTGTATACTAACGTTATTGTGAATTGGTCTATTTATATTATATTTGTTCAAGGGCCATTTGGTTTCTTGGCCACTGGAGATGGTGTAGTTTATGGAAACGCTGGTCTAAGAGATCAAGCAGTAGCAGTTCACTGGGTCCATGATAACATTGCTTTATTTGGTGGTGATCCGGATAAAGTTACCCTTTTTGGACAAAGTGCTGGAGGATCTTCGGTTGGATATCAATTATTTTACCAAAAGAATGCAGGTAAGAAATTAAAAATGAAATATTATTTTCATATGTCATGAGATTAATAAAATTGTGTCCCTAAATACTTTTCAATATGTTAGATGGGTAATTTTGAAGTTATAATTGACAACCCAATTTTCGAACACATTTGTTTGAAGAATGGTAAAAAATGTGTGGTCTTATTTTTTGTTGGTAATAACGACCCCGCAGGCCCCGCGGTGCGGGTGGGCGCAGCCGCTCTAGGGGCAACTTCAAATTCCTTGATGAAAATGAATCAATACGAAGGATCAAGACGGGTGTAGAATAGTAAGGCATATTTAAAAATCTGCGGGGGGCGCACATATTCTTAGTTGCGCCACTGTCTGTTTCTTCTAGAAAACAAAATATTGCTATTTATAAAAGGCAAAAATAAAAGATTAAATTATTATTAAACTGAACCAGCTAAATATTTTTTATATTATAAATTCCTCTTAACAGTGAGCCAATAATTTAGTTATGTATGTTTATATAAAATTAATGTTGGAGAGGGAAGTCATATTTTGATAATTTTTGAAATTATTGAATTATTGAGAAACTATGCAAATCAACGGAAAAATTGAAATATATTTTCAAAAAGCAATAAAATATTATTCCTGGAAAATATGCACATATATAAAAATACATTATATAAAATATGTTTTGTGAAAAAAGTATTTTTTTCAAAAAGGAAGAACAATTATTTACAGTTTTAAGATAATCAAGATAATCCGTTAACAAAACTAATATTTTGAAAACTCGGTGCCTACTTGCTTTTAGTAGGCAATTTGATATATAGTTGTTCAGTTTGGTTTTATGTCTTCCCACATAGGTACATATTCTCAATTTTAAATATTGAAAAAAGAAAAAATGGTTATTAGATTTGCATATAAAATTTATTGTCGTAAATCGGGTGTTTTATCGCAAATCGAGGATATCGTCACAAATTAGATTTTTGTCACAAATAAGGAACATTATCTCTTTGGTTATTATCACAAATTATCAAAAATCTGATACATCTATACACTATCTACCTATTTTATAATAAAATATATAAAGCTTCTTCAAAATGTATATATTTAATTATAGAACTTCAACAAAGTTTTAAATATGGGCAACTATACTTCCCGTAAATTGGTTTCTGACCAATTTGATATACTTTTAGTTTTTAACATGTACAACATTGTTTAATAGTTGAAGAATATATCAATTTTTTTCCTAAAATATATAAAATATTTTTAAAAACAATAAATATACATATTTATTTCGTAACACAACTAAGGGGAAAATATTTGTAGTTTTTTACCTACCTAATGCACAACTTCAATAAAACTCTAGAATTAATAATTTTGTTTTTTTTTTACTGTATACTTTTAAGAATTTTACTATTTTTACCCTTGTTTAATGTGGTTATCATTTTGACGCCAAGAATTTAAATGACGCCAAGCACTATTTGACTTTTTTTTTAATTATTATTTAATTTATCAATAAAACTAAAAATTTAATTAATCAAATATCTTACCTGTAACAGAAAAATACAGGTATTGAATAAAAAATTAGTGGAAAACAAGTAAAATCTGAGGTAAAATCATAATATACAGCTGCTACTTATCACTACAAAACAAGGCTATGGACGATATGAGCAAATCATTGGAATATATAATTAAAAAAATTTCAGTTCTACTCCGATTATAGTATCGTTTTTCTTTGTAAAAGTTATTAAAAACATAAAAGCATGTCACCTAACCGTTAGGTATAAATAAATTAAATTTTCTATGCCACACGCAACCATAAAACCAACATTGATATGTTCGACGTATCAACCTGCCGTCAGATATAAATTCACATACGTCGTAAAAATGAATTGTTGGAACACGTGATCAAATGTTGAGATAATTCTTATAAGAAGATTCACTGGGCTGGTCACTATTTGTTTACAAGTTTGAGAGTCACAAAGTTATATATGAATACGAAGTGACAATAACCGAGTTCGAGAGTTGAATGAATAAAATGGCATTCACTTAAGACGTATTTATCAGTGAAATTGTGGCAGAGAATGTTCAAAAATCAGTAGAGCAATGAATTTCTATCTTGTATTTATGGAAACGATGAGAAGTCAAATTATTCGAGAAAGACTGGGGAAAGATTTGTAGTTCAAGCAAGATGTGATCATAATCTACTATATCTTAGTTATATATATATATATATATATATATATATATATATATATATATATATATATATATATATATATATATATATATTAGTAGTTATTTGCCCGTAATATGTAAAAATCCTCATGGTCCTCTCAACAATTATTACACAAAAATAGAAGAGCAAAGCGTCCTATAAGGGTAATGAGTGATATTAAATTTCAACAAGGAAATATTTTATATTAAAAGTAAGATTAATTAAAGTAATTTCTTTTTTAATTGGTTCTTATTTATAATTATAATGTTTTTGTGTTTGTGTTTTTTAAACAAAGTTCTAAACTTAAGCTTCTTATTTCATATTTTTAGGTTTTTTTAGAGCAGCTATTCTTCAAAGTGGTTGTACATTAAGTCAATTTAGCTTTATGGGTGATGTTAGTGCCAGAGCATATGCTTTTGATTTAGCCTCACAAATTAATAGTACAGTCAACCTAAAAAATGATACCTCCCTCCTTTTAAACTTCTTATTAAATGCTACTGGAGATCAGATCCATATTGCCTCAACAACAACGACTGTAACAGTAAGTATCTATTTAGTTTGTACCCAGGTCTAGTCAGTTAATCTATATTATTAATTTTTTTCAAAAAAAATTTTTAATTAGTTGTATTACTATGGCGATCCAAAAGATTTCCAGATGCTTTTGTAGATGTTTCTACTTTAGAAATATCTTCGCAATGAGATAATGATGTAAATGCACATTGAATAAAACATAAGCTATCATTTAAAATAATATAAGATTAAGTAATTCATAGCTTTTTTTAGTGAACCTAAAAATCTTCCTGTAAGTTATTTAAGCCAAGAAGATTTCTATCCATAAATAATTAAGAATAGTATGCGCATCGTTTCTAGTTTCGCTCGAATTTCGAGGTTAACGCTTTTTTAGACTTGTTTGGGAAGTACTAAATGTCAATACTCGCAGTCTTCGTTATTATAAATTCATAAAGTATAAAACAAATCAGAGAAGTGCACTAAACCTCGTATTTGGGTAAATGTGAGGAGAGCAAAGAAAAATTTTTCTGTTTTTTCAGTTTTTAAAAAATTATGTTTGTAGTTAATTTTTTTGGAATTAAGAAGCAGAAAATAACCTAAAAATTTGACATATCGCTTCTGTAAATGTAATATAAAAATCTCAAACATCTGAAACTGTCATTGTTTGCCCAAATATAATGAGAAATTCTTATTAATATTTCTAAGGATACTCTAAATCCAAAGCTTTATACAAAAAAAGTATTTTTTATGTATATATTTCTCTCGAATTATACCAGATTGACATTTGTTCAGTCATTCTTCTTCTTCTACCTTCTATAATAGGTCCCTGATCTGTTCCCTCTTCGATTTTCCTCATTCTGGACTTAAATTATCGCTCCACCTTTTCCGTGGTCGACCTCTACTGCGTGTACCACTAGGCGATTTATCTCGTGCGATCCTTACCAGTCTATCCTCTGTCATTCGGCTTATGTGTTTGTTCCATTGTGTCTTACGCTGTAGGACCCACTCATTAATGCAGTCTATGTTGCATGATTGCCTAATGTTATCGCTTCTTTCTCTGTCTAGTAGCGTTTTTCCTGTTATTCGTCGAAGTATTCTCATTTCTGTAGTCTCCAATAGTTGTTTCGTTTTTGTCGTCTCTGGCCGTGTTTCTGAGATGTATGTCATAATAGGTCTAATTGTGGTTTTGTAGATCCGAACCTTTGTTTCTTGTTGTAAGTGTTTGTTTCGCCAGATCACGTCGTTGAGACAACCCGCCACTTTATTTGCTTTGGCCATCTGCCCTCTTACTTCATCTTCGATGTTGCCATAACTAGCTATGTCGATTCCTAGATATTTGAAACTCATTTCTTGTTATATTATTTGACCGTCTAGTTCTAGTTTGCATCGGAGGGGTTCTTTTGAGGTTGTCATACATTTAGTTTTTTCGGCTGAGATAATCATATTATATATTCTTCCCGTAAGATTAAAAGTATTTAACAATCTCTGGAGGTCGTCTTCATTTTCGGCACATATCACAGCGTCATTAGCGTAACAGAGAATTTTTATTTCTTTATCACCCATTTTATATCCTCTACCAAGTCGCACCTCCTTTATTACTTCGTCTATTATCATGTTAAACAACAAAGGACTAAGCGAGTCTCCCTGTCTAATACCGCTGTTGACTGGTATGGGTGTTGATAATTTACCGTTAGTGCGAATCTGAACTTTATTGTTTGCGTATATGTTTTCGATGGTCTGAATTATATTGATAGGAATATTTTTCTTATATAACAGGTGGATTACATCATCTAGCTTAATGCGATCGAATG
This sequence comes from Diaprepes abbreviatus, assembly GCA_034092305.1. Lineage (NCBI taxonomy): Eukaryota > Metazoa > Arthropoda > Insecta > Coleoptera > Curculionidae > Diaprepes > Diaprepes abbreviatus. Next base: position 20,281,095 of record JASJET010000031.1, read on the forward strand.
CTTTTGTTAGATCTATAAAGCATAAAAATGTTGGTTTATTGTATTCTATAGATTTTTCGACTATCTGTCGTAGAATAAATACTGCATCCACGCAAGACCTTCCTGATCTAAATCCCTGCAGTTCGTCTTCCAAACCGAATTAATTTTATTTTTGATTACTTTCGTAACGAGTTTCAGAGCTGTGTCCAGTAGAGTAATACCCATGTAGATCCCTGGTTCTTATTTGTCACCTTTCTTAAACATAAGCATCATTGTGCTGGTTCTCCACCTATCTGGTACTTTGCATTGTATCAGGATTTTTCGAATGAAGCTTGTAAGTTCCTGTGTTAGTCGCTGTCCTCCGTATTTCAACAATTGGTTATGAATTCCGTCTTGTCCGGGAGACTTTCTATTTTTAAGGCTTTTATAGCTTTCTCTACTTCTTGAATGGTGACTTCCACATTATTCCTTATTGCTGGTATGTTGTTTTTTCCAATGTTAGCATCTCCCTCAAATAATTTTGTCAGGTAGTCTATCCATTTCTCCTCTGATATTTTGTTTGTTTCGGAGAGTTCAGATACTTCTTTGCGCTGTTGTCTTATCAGTCGCCACATTTGTTTTTGTACACTATAGAAGTCTCCTTCCATTGTTTTAGAGAACTACTCCCAATGTTCACTTTTTAGTTGCCTGACTAGTAGATTAGTTTCGTTACGAATTAGTTTGAACCTATTGTATGCTTCCGGCCTTTTTGACGTTCTATATGCTAAATATGCTTTTCTTTTTTCTTTACACTTATCTTTAACTTCTTTACGGAACCATGGAGTTTTATTAGGATTTTTGTTGTTGATTGTAATTGTATGTGTGCCCAATGACTCATTTGAAGCATCTTCTATGTTTCCCTTAATTTTTTCCCAGCTATGATTTATATCTTCCTCTTCATTTATTGGTTTTCTTTCAATTTTTTCATCAATCTTCTTTGATATAATTCTTTTGTTGACGTATGCCACAGAGAGTCTATGTTCTTTTTTGTATCCTAACCTTTTCCAACTGTTTTTTCTTTTGTGTAATCTTTATTCGAATCTTTGACAGAACCAATTTATGATCGTTTCCTGCATTAACAGAGTTCAATGTTCTAATATCCAATATCTGGGTGGGATGTATAACTCGGTTACTAAGTATAAAGTCAACATAGATTTGTGTCCTCTTGTATTTTCAAAAGTGTATTTATATTTATCTTTGTGTTGAAAGGAAGTATTGTTTATCCTTAATTCGTTGTAGGCACAGAAATTTACCATTAGTTCTCCGTTGGTGTTGTGATACTGTTCGTTGAAGCGTTGTTTAATTCCGGGGATTATTTGGTTTCCTATACGGGCATTAAAGTCCCCCAATAAAATAATAGCTTCCTCACCAGGTATTGAGTCTAAGGTGGTTTGCAAGTTCTCGTAGAATGGTTCTACCTCGTGTTTTGGTTTTCCGTCTTCTGGGCTATAAACGGACAAGATGTTTAGTTTTTTATGTTCCATTAGTAGTTTTATAGAGACTATCCTTTCTGATATATATTGGCTACTTTCAATGTTATTTTTATATTTCTTGTGAATTAGTATGCCTACTCCCGCCTTGGCTCGTTGTTCTTTATTTACTCCACGATATATTAGTATATAGTTTTCGTATTCTTTTTGACCTTTGCCTTTCCTTTTTGTTTCTTGGAAACCACAAATTTCAATCTTTTTCTCGATTAGCTCTTCAACTACTTCCTGATCCTTTGTGTTGAAAGATGTTATGTTCCAGGTAGCTACTCTTAGTATGTATTTGTTTTTTCATCTCTTTGTCCTTTTCCTTGCGTGGGTCGTCATTGTTGAGTCAGTCCATATCCGAGGCTTTTTATCGGTGCTTTCATGTCCCTAAAACCTAAACCATTGTTTTCTAAGCCTTTTTAAACTTTTAAGGAGAATTAAAGTTAAAAAGGAATTTTAGTTATAAAACTTGTACTAAACTTAAACATTAGTAGTATTTCTAGCTTATTCGAAAATTTGAAGATATTGCAAGAATATTTTCCAGTTTTATGTTATACACCTTGTTATTAAAAAACAAACAACATTTTCTCTTTTTCTGCAGGATAGATACTATGACTTTTTATCCAAAACTCGATAGATTCACTAAAAATATATCTTTTTTTTGGTAAAATATATACTCAATATAAAAATTAAAATTTTCGTACCAAACTTTGAATTTAGAACATCTATAGAAATGAAAGTGAATTTTTTCTTATGATATTTGTATATATATATATATATATATATATATATATATATATATATATATATATATATATATATATATATATATATATTTACAAATAATACAAATACTGACATTTTTGAAAATATAAAATTCTTAAATGACATTTCCGGATTGAAGCAAACGCAATATGTCAAATATTTTGAGTTATATTTTGCGAAAACATACTAAAAAATCAATTCAATCTCTTGAAAATCAAAGAATGGTTTGTGGTGTATAACTGGAGCAATGAAAACCTGCCCAATGGCCATGGGAGTAATTCCAAACCTTAGAGCTCTACATATACTTGTGGAGAATATGGCGAAGAGGACAACATATAGGATGGTGAGAGGCGAAGTCATAAAATGAAGACCCAATCTCTTGTTTAAAAATCAATAAATCTGGGACATATCCAAGATGAAATGAAAAAGAAGTTCAACTTTGTGAAAAACGTCAACCCACAGTTGAACCGCAAACATAAATGGGAAAGAGAAAAAAAAAATCACACAAATGATACACAGATATTAATTTACACAAATTCATATAAAAGACGGTTAAAAGCGAACATAGAATATGAAGTTAGAAATTTTGTAGAAAAGCAACAATGTTTGTTTCATTTACACAAATTCAGTGATCAAAAACATATAGTAATTTCAATAAGGAATAGTATAAAAATAAAACAACTTTATTTCAGGATAGACCCTTGCCAGTAATTGAACCTGACCATGATGGTGCATTTATTACAAAAGAGTCTTATGAATTACTAGAACAAGGAGATTTTATTAAAGTACCAATCATTATTGGTACAACATCTGAAGAAGCCATTGGTAGTGCAGATGGTAAGTATATCATTCATATAAAGGCATGAAAGGTTCATAAAAAATTGTTTCATTATAAATTTTAAAAATACTTTTAATGGGCAATCTTCAGATGAAATTTTAATACCGAAAAGGGTTCATTTACCTTTATTAAGAAAATAAAATATTTTTATATAAATTGAAAAGGAGGGCTTGGTTGGTTCTAACAACCATTTTTTTACGTATTATTTTTCGCCCAGCTCTAGTCGCCATTTTGACTTTTCAGAAGAGCCTTGTCTATATGTTCTTTTTTATAACCATTTTTTGTTAGGGCGTCTGGCAGTATTTTCATTTCTATGTGGTAATTTTCTTGTGCAAGGGACTGCCCTGACAAAAAATGGTTATAAAAAGGAACACATGGATAAGGCTCTAAAAGACAAACGCTTTGCGCCGAAAAATCGCGAAAAACAAGACAAGAGCTCCAAAGCTTTTGTTGTTTATGTCAGAGACACCACAGAAAAAATCGCAAAAATTCTCAAGAGACATAACATTGAAACAATTTTCACCACAGAAGGTAAAGTAAAGAATTTCCTCCCAACATATAAAGAAAACCAGAGAGTGCACGAAATTCCATACAGAGAATGCAAATCATCTTGTGTTGGCCAAACCAATCGTAAAATAAGCGCCAGAGGAGACGGACATATAAACGCTGTCAAGCAAAAAACAAATTTTTTTGCATTGGTCCAACACTTGTTAAACACAGGTCATAGGATAAACTTCTCAGGAACAAAAATGCTATCGAGGTATGGAAACATGTTCTCAAGAGTTATAAGGGAAACCATTGAAATTATAAAGAGACCCAAAAACTTAAATATCATAGATGGTAGTCAGTGATTGCCTAAAAGTTGGAAAAACCTGCTTAGAAAACATCAACCAGTAGTAGGTAGTAGAGAAACGGATCACAGTTCAGCAACACAACACAACACAACACAACCTCGAACACTGGCAACACGCAGCTTGGCTCGCAATCTAAGTGACTGAAACCATCTAGCCAACGAACGATCCCCACGTATACACGAGACCGACAGCACCGGAGTCGCAAGCGTCAGTTCACCCACGGATGGCGTACAGTGAGCTTTGGAAATGGTGACTGAGATTTCACCAAAACGTCAGGTGCCTTACAGTGTTGAGAAGGAAATCACACACACGGAATACTCGGAAACCTTGAATTATACATCACACCCGTGAGAACATTCAACATATTTCGATAAATTAGTCTGTGGTTAACTAATTTTGGAATATCTTCTCCACCTGAGTGAGACAATCAACAAGTTAACATAGAACGCATATAACGTGTACAGACAGCCATCCAGCAGCAGTATAGAGACTTGTCAACTCTAACTTACTATATCATTCAATTAAATAGTAAGGTCTTTCAGTATCAGAGTCTATAATTAAAGATAGATTTTGATTTACGGTTAACAAACCTTAAGTTGCATCCATCGCCAATATATTGATCATCTTTTGCTTAAATGTCCATCCCTATATTGATTTTCTGTTATCACTATGTAGGAACTTTCTCTTATTGGTATAAGAAGTATTAGGCTCAATGTGGCATTAAACTTCATTCCAGCATTTTAATCGCAGTAAATCCTACTCTTGGCGATCAATTGATTGATATAATTTTTCCCTAACAGACGTTATAGCATCAGGATATCCTATATAAATATAAAAATTAACCTCCCTAAAGATCAAGACAATGTTCATATATTTTTTTTTTTTCAGATTTAGCTTCCCTAAATAGTAGCTTTGTCAGTTATAAGAAAAATCATTCCAAATTTGTTCCTTCCAAAGGATTTCATGTTAAAAATATTACAACGGCACAAGTTGTAGGAGACGCACTTTACAGTTTATATTTTACCAACGTATCATCCGAAGATATGTTGGGTTACTTCGTTAGGGTAAGTCATAATTCAATTCATCTTAATTTATCAATAGAATATACAGGGGTGGAAGAAACAGTATAAAAATTATTACCAGAATTTACGCCTATCTGAATTTTAAAGTCGTATCTTAAAAACAGGAAAATGGCACAAGAGGAACATCCATCGCCACATTGTAAAATATTTACTTCTGTAACTTACTTAGATTTAATTTTATTTTTATACATATCTTTTTATACTCCTATATATTGAATAAATTCCTTTTTTTTTATTTTCTAGTATAATAGCGATAATGAGTACAGCAAACCCGTAATTAAGCACGCAGAATTAGCATCAAACTATACTAACGTCTACTTCTACATATTTTCCCATGATGGACCAATGGGAGATTTCAATGATACAGTACAAGGTATGTAAGTTCTCTTTTCGTAGAACTATTCTCATCTTTCAATTTTTTTTTATTTAAATAGTCATCATTGGCAAAGTAATTGGAAAAAATTTTTATTGTTCGGAGTGGGCAACTTAAATGTACAAACTATAATTGTCCGTAACTGAATTGCTATTAAAAATTTGATAAAAATCAGGTTCCATATAGTATGGAATAACTTTATCTATCGTATTAAAATACTCTAAATCAGAAAAATCTATTAACGTTTCTAGTTGTGAAAGTGTTTTTAAGACCTGAAGTTGAGGAATTTTTGTTGTATATTTCATTGGTCTAAATATAGCAATAAAAATATTTGTATTAAACAACCCTCTATGTATTATTACCTCTCATTAAATTTTATTCAATACTTAAAAGTCTAAAACCAAAATTACAAAAATTCAAAATCGCGAATTTTAAGATACATAAATTTTGAAAGAAAAACTACATAACTAAAACAAAAACTTGTTTTAATATGTTTTGGAATCGGAATTGAAAATTTTAAAATAATCAAGATTGGAGATTTAGACTCTTAAAAATTTTTCCAAACTGTGTAAAAACTACTTAAAACAAAAAGTTAGGCTCATATGGTTTCGCAACTGCTAAAATCTCATCTCAAGTAAAACTTTTTAAATTGGAAAGACATTACAAACTTATGTACATGACAGTTTGACTAAAACAAAAACTCGTTCTAATATGTTTCTGAGGCTGTTTAAGCTGAATCTGAATTCAATAATTTTCAATTTTCATTCAATATTACAAATTTTTAATCTTAAACTTTTTTTAATATTTCGAATTGAAAAAATAGAAAATTACACTATTATAATGATAATCTATATATATATATATATATATATATATATATATATATATATATATATATATATATACATATAGTCATATAAATAAAATTTAAGTGTCTATAGTAGCTAATTTTCGAAAAAACTAAACCTATTTCGATTAAACTTTACACACATGAAGAGGAGGATGTCACATACCATTAATGAAATAGTCACTGGATATTATCAAAATAACAGGATAACGATTATAAGCAGGTCGAAAATTTTGACAATTAAACAACATTTATAAAAATTGTATTTATTTTAAACAATTAAAAATAGTTTCTACCTATTCGATGAAAAAGATGATCACTATATACGGTCAACATTGTCGGAACATAATTGTGAATCATTCTGCATTATTAATCTAAACAACGAAATATTGTTTATAACGATTTAATTTGTTATAAGGGATTAAAAATAGTTTCTACACATAATAGAGAGCTCTTATAACTCAATAAACTTTTCTTTTTAATAACACTCGCACTACACACTCGCGTTCACACAAATTTTCTTTAAAAAAATTTGGAGAGGTCATATAGAAAAATAAATATGTTTTTGAGCACCTCTACCTGCTACGGAAAGATGGAAATTATGCAAAAGAAATAAAGTTTGCACCAAAAATGTAACAAAAAATATAAACATCTTCGCCAGCGTTATTAGATTAAATTAACCTTGTTTAATAATGCCGCATCTTAAATCACATCGATGGAAAGTAGAGATTATAAGATATTCAAAAATATATTTACTTTTCTGTATGCTACCCTGTAAATTCCAGACTGAAAATTAGTTTCCACTCGATGTTGTATAGACACTCGATACGCGTTAATCTTTTTGCCACAAAATTCGCTGAGGTTCCATTCCAGTAATGATATCGACACGAATCGATTCAAGATTTCTTTCACTACTAGGTGATATGAATTTAATTGCTACATTGTGCGGGATTCCTAACTTAAATTCATTAAATAATGAAATATGAAAAATAGGGTTGATTCTTCCTCAAAAACCAAGGCTATTTAGGATTATCTTAAAACACAAAACAAATCTCAAAAACAAAGTTTACAGAATAAAAATTGGCAATTTACATTAAATATGACACTGCTTTAAAAGGGCTCTGTTGCTTATGAATTCTTATAAACCTTTGGAATTATTAATATGCATCTGAGAGCATTAGGAGACTAACCTGTGGTACGATCTACTGAATGTATTACCGGTTTACACAACTTAAGCATAAAAATACCTACTTCCTCATTTTCATGTTTCAAATTTTGCAAAACTTGTCCAGTAATATCGACTACTGTGATCTGCGATAGTGTCGTAAGGTACGTAAACCAATAACCTATCAGGCGCTCTGTTCTGCTCTATAATTCGATCTGTGTATAATCCCTAATGTATGAAGAATACAATTATCAAACTGAGAAAATTAAAAAAAAAATAAGACTCATCACGTTTAAACTTAAAATCTTCGAACAAACCCAAAATTTCAAGAAAGAGAGACAAAGTAAATCAAGACAAAAGAGAATTGCGACAAGACATAAATATTATATAATCTAAAATGAAGGACCTTCAGACAAAAATCAATAAAATAAAGAAGACCAAACAGAACGCCAAACACCAAACTTACGACGGTCAAACATTGTGAAGCTGCCCCTACGACAAATAACTGGACCATGAATAGATGGCTACTGCATCAGTAATTGCACTTCATGAACCAGCACTGGAGTTTTTGCAAATCATTCCGATAACCCAAAAAACAACTATGAAATCCTTAGTGCTGAACTGGAAAGAAGATTTGGAGATCAATATCGGCGCGACTTATGCCAGTCACAACTCAAGTTAAGACATCCGAAAAATGGAAGAAGTTTGCGAGATTATGAAACAGATCTCCAACACCTTGTTCTTCTAACCTGTTCAGAAGCTACACTTGTACTCCGAAAAGATCTTACGATCCTGTATTGCACTGATGGAATCAAATAGCAATAAATACAGCGTATGTTGCGAATAGGCAAGTTTAGTTATTGGAGTGGATCATTCCACAGGGTTTTGCGATGGAGGAAAACAAGGATTCATCAAACCAAACAATGAAGAAAATGTTATCTGAAATCTTTAAGAAACTAAAGTGATACTTATCGTTATAGAAGAAACTAGATCGAACCAAACACAATAGGTGATACTTCAAGTTATAGAAGAAACCAGATTGAGTGCTACAGCTGCGGGTGAACTGGACCAAAGGGAATGTACTGTCTGGTGTAATTTAGGTCTCGTTCACCATCCAGAAACCGCACAGAATAGAACAAAGAAAATTAAAATTAGTCAAAGTTAAGAGGCTGGTGTTGACTAATATTGAGAAAGCCTCCAGAATTATTTCTATTTTTAGCCAAGGAAGGACCGTCGACAGAAAAAGACAATGTTATGCTTTTTACCATAACCGTCGACACACATGAAGAAGCATCTCTGATAAAGTTAAACCTTGGTAATAAATTTAAATTCCTATCACTGTCAAGAACATTAAGAACTCTAACTAGCGAAGCATCTGACGTTATGGCAGATGTAAGTGGAGCTTCAACTTGGAAAACTAAAAAACAGTCTGAATAAAAAGGAGCACAGGTAAGACTATTTATAGAAGATTGGTCAATAATTCTCAAAACCACGTCACAACACCCCCAATAAATCTTGTAAACACCTGGTAGTTAAAGATTTAGCGAATTTAAATAACATCATACCAATAAGAGTAGCCAATTTTCGTCTTAACTATGTCAAAAGTAATAAAGGAGACAAAGTAGAAAGCCAGTAAAATGGGTGGTAAAATGTGAACTCAACAAAGCTGCATCAAAGTCATCATATAACGAAGTAATTAAACAATTTCAGATAAACTGGAAACATCTTTCTTCACAAGAACTTGAAAAAGTCCAACCACCTATATAACTTCTTCTACTCAAATGCAAGGAAGTGGAGTTACTTGTGGACAAGAGGTTAAATGAAGGAGTAATAGAAGAATCGTTTAGTTTTGGCCATCTCCTGTTGTATTGGTAGCCAAAAAGAATGGCGCAACAAGAATTTGTGTTGACTACAGGCAGCTTAATGATGTCACTAAAAAAGACAACTATCTACTTTCTAGAATTGACCACACTATGACAACATTGACACAGTCACATTAATTCTTCACACTAGATCTAAAAGTGAATACTGGCAAATAGGTATCCAAGAGAGCGATAAGAAAAATACCGTTTTTTCCACAGTCACTGGTCTGCATCATTTTAACGTTGTGCTATTTAGACGCAACAATGCTCCCGCCACCTTTGGGCGACTAACGGAAACAGTACTATGAGGTCTTACATGGAAAAGAAGTCTAGTCTACCTTAATAATGTCATGGTTATGAGAAAAATATTTGGGAAGCTTTCTTTGAAAAAAAAAAAGTTTCTTGTCGATGGAATTTTGACTTTGATCAATCTTTCAGGAAACTAAAGGCTGCGTTATGTTCCAGTCCAATTTTAAGCTACCCACAATATCAGGGAAAATTCATATTTGTAGTGATGCCAGCAACATAGGGGAAGTAGCTGTATTGTCTCAGATACAGGATGGTCAAGAACGAGTTATTGAAAATTTCAGCCGAGTGTATTCGAAACTCAAACGAAATTATTATGCTAAGAAGGAAGAACTATTCGCCGTGATAAAAAAAAATGTTCAATATATTTATAATTATTTATATGGACAAGAATTTTTAATATGAGATAAGAAAGAAAGTAGCTCTTAAACGTCTCCTAAATATGAAGCAGTCTGTAGGACAATTAGCAAAGTAACTTGAAAAACTGCAACAGTACAATTTTAAAATCAAACATAAACCAGCAAGACTGTATAATAACGCAGACGCCTTGTCAAGAAAACCATATAAGGAAGAATGCAAATGCAATCTACAAGAAAATAATGAAAGGCATTATAGTTGGGGAGATATTTTGGATAAAGGACTTACATCCAAGGCACTTTGGGCCGATGGGACTCGCTATTGATTAAGGAAAATAATGGGAGATGTCCTAACTGGGAAGACATCTCGGATAAAGGACTTAAATTCAAAGCACCTTAGGCTCATTGGGACTAGCTATTGAAGACTGGGTGAATGCCTTACACGAGAAGTTGCGAGAAGTTCATAAACTAGTTAAAGAACTCATGGATTTGGTCATAGACAAAATGAAGACAAGATATGACTTTAAGGCAAACTCGGCTGGACGTCACCAATATTGTAAGACTTCTTTCTTCAACTTTATATTTTGTCAACATGTTTTTGTGGAACTAAGTATATAATTCAGTTTTTTTTTATTATTTCAATATCCAGTCCTAGGACTTGACACTTAAAAGCAGATATGAACACATTAATAGGTTTGGTGTCATGAATTACATAGATAAATACTTTTAATAAGAAACATTAGGTAAATACATTATAATATTTTTTTTGTTACTTTGAAGCGCTATCAGTCTGATAACATGCTGATGGAGGTCATCAATAATATTGTACAGCAGCTAAAAATATCCTAAATGACAACAACTAAGTCTAATAAATTTTGCAATAAAAATGAGTTGTAGCAAGTTTATCGATAACACTAAATTAAGCTTGAAAGCCATCCTTTATATCCAATTTCTCTAGGTTAAGCTAATCACATGAATATATCCTATGAAAACTGGAAACACCTTTTAACTTGCATTACATATGAGAAAAATCAGTGGCACTTTTGTGGGGATTGGAAAATACTTGCAATATCATTTGAACTTCAGCAAGGTTTCACAAAGCTTTTCTGCTCCTTGTGCCAGTGGAATAATACGAGCAGACCACTACAAAAAGAGAGAATTATCCATTTGGTCATCGCTTTTGCTATAACAGAAGAATATATAACCAGACCATTAGTTAATTCCAAGGTGAATAAGGTGCCACCTCTGTATAAATTTTATTTTACGACATACTGTTAATAAAGTGTATTTTATTATTACTCACGTTTTCGCGATCATCACAAGTTTTACAGCAAAATATATTTTGTAGCATGTGTATCAGAACCAAACTGACATTTGTTATCCAGTGTAATCATTGTTCTTCAAAACTGACAATCTTTGCCCTTAGAACTGGTCATTTAAATAATTTATTTGATTATAAGCTTTCTTTTTATTAACCGACTTCTAAAAGAAGGAGGTTCTCAATTCGTCGACTATGTATTTTTTTTTTTTTTTTATGTATGTACACCGATCACTCCGGAACGGCTGCACCGATTTGAATGAAATTTTTTACGTTATGTAAAGGAAGTTGCTGCGGTGGTCCCATATTTTTTTAAATGAAATTGGTGCAGTGAAATCCAAGATGGCGCTTACAATATGGCGGCCATAAAAATTAATTTTGTCCGATTTTCTCCAAAATTGGTATGGAGGAATCTTCGGGGTTGAACCCAACGAATCTGAAATTATTTTTAAAAAATTCAAAATGGCGGATCCAACATGGCGGACAAAAAAATTTAATTTAGTCCGATTTTCTCCAAAATTGGTATGGGCGAGTTCTTGAGGTTGCATATAACGAATCTGATATTATTTTAAAAAAATTCAATATGGCAGATCCAATATGGCTGATCAAAAAATCAATTTTGTCCGATTTTTACCAAAATTGGTAAGGGGGAGTTTACGGGATCGCATATGACGAATCTAAAATAATTTTTAAAAAATTCAATATGGCGGATCCAATATGGCGACCGAAAAAATCAATTTTATCCGATTTTCTCCAAAATTGGTATGGGGGAGTTTTCAGAGTCGCGTATGACGAATCTAAAATAATTTAAAAAAAATTCAATATGGCGGATCCAATATGGCCGACAAAAAAATTAATTTTGTCCGATTTTCTCCAAAATTGGCACGGGGGAGTTTTCGGGATCGCATATGACGAATCTAAAATAATTTTTAAAAATTCAATTTGGTGGTTTCAATATGGCGACCGAAAAAATCAATTTTGTCCTATTTTCTCCAAAATTGGTATGGGGAAGTTTTCGGGTTTCACATAAATAATCTGAAATTATTTTTAAAAAAACTCAATATGGCGGACAAAAAAAATCGTTTTTGTCCGATTTTCTCCAAAATTGGTACGGGAGAGTTTTCGGAGTCGCATATGACAAATCTAAAATAATTTTAAAAAAATTCAATATGGCGGATCCAATATGGCGACTGAAAAAAAAACAATTTTGTCCTATTTTCTCCAAAATTGGTATGGGGAAGTTTTCGGGGTTTCACATAAATAATCTGAAATTATTTTTAAAAAAACTCAATATGGCGGACAAAAAATATCAATTTTGTCTGATTTTCACCAAAATTGGTACGGGAGAGTTTTCGGGGTCACATATGTCGAATCTAAAATTATTTAAAAAAAATTCTTTATGGCGTATCCAATATGGTGGATAAAAAATTAATTTATTTTCTTTAAATATCGATATTGGAAGGTTTTGAGGCCTATATTTCCAATCTAAAATTAATTTGAAATTTAAGATAGTGAATTTTCAATGACAGACTAAATATTCGTTTGACCCAATTTCATTGGTGTTTGGAAAACTATAAGAACTAAAGAATTTTTAATGGTTCATTTTAGGGTGATTTACAACTTTGGATAAAATGAGTACTTTTTTGCCAGTTTGGAGTCATTGCGAGGTACACTAATCTCGATTAGTACTTAGTTCAAATAATTTATGAATGTCATAATGAATTCTAAAACTAAAAATAGAAAAATAAAATTTTTATTAAAAAATTGAACCGACTTCTAAAAGTGCGCTAAAAAGTGAAAAATAACCATAAATTTTTATATGAAATTGAACTTTTTGAAGTCGGCGCCAAATTATTTGTACACGAAATAAATAACTACTAATATATACAAATTATGGTAAGAAAGCAAATACAAATAAAGTATTTTTAATCTGTTTATGCAACTCACACATTTTGTCAGGTATTAGTTTGGCGCCGACTTCAAAAAGTTCAATTTCATAAAAAAATTTATGGTTATTTTTCACTTTTTAGCGCACTTTTAGAAGTCGGTTCAATTTTTTAATAAAAATTTTATTTGGTTTTAGCTCGATTATTTAACGTTTAGATAAACTTTTATTTATTTATTATTTTATATTGTTATCATTTATGATGACTGAGTAATTTTTACCTAAATTACTACAGTTAATAACATAAAAATAAAGTCTTAGTCAGAATTAGCACTTAAATGCACTTTATTCTTTTCAACACACTGGTACTACCTAACTAGCTGGAAAGGTATTATTCTTTTGAGTCTTTTTTCTAAATTCGTATTACCTAGGAACTGGATAGCCCCGACGTTAACGTGGTTAGGGGTCATTCTTTATGTCTCCTCGCAAATTTCTCTAGATCTCTATGGAAGTTATTGCTTCTGAAGTAATATTTCAATTGGCAGAGGAGTCCGAAAGGGTGATACCTTACCGCCTAAACTATTTACTGCAGTACTAAAATACGCCTGTAAAAACTTAACTGGGAAAAACGAGGCCTGAATGTAAACGGCCAATGATCAACAAATTTGAGGTTCGCGGACGACATAGTTTTGTTTTCCGATAATCTCAAGGAGATATGTACAATGTTACATGAACATCAGCTAGTGTGCGCCAATGTGGGTCTTAAAACAAATATATCAAAAACAAAATTTATGACCAATCTGGTGCCTAGTGAAAACATCAATATTGGAGACACGAAGTGGAGCTTGTGGAAAAATACATATACCTTGGACGCGAAATAAAGGTCACAAGAGATAATCAAACATGCGAGCTACGGGGAAGAGTAAATCTCGCATGGATAGCCTATGGAAAACTTAAAGACATCTTTAAAAGTAATGTATCAATTTCTTTAAAACGTAAAACATTTGACCAATGTGTGTGCCGCAACTTTGACATTGACAACTGCAACTTCTAAAACGCTGCAAATAACTCAGAGAAAGATGGAAAGGTCAATGCTAGGTATATCGCTGCGTGACCGAGTTAGAAACGAAGACCTGAGACGAAAGACAGGACTTACCGTTGTAATTTTCTAAATTGCCACACTCAAATGGAACGAGGCTGGACATGTCGCCCGAATCAGTGATGGGAGGTGAACGAAGAGATTACTCGAGTGGAAGCCGAGATTAGACAAAAGTAGAGGATGACCCCCTACTCGTTGGACTGACGATCTCAAGAGAATTGCAACAAATTGGATGCAAATCGCTCAAGATAGAGCACAATGGACAAGAATGAGGGAGGCCTATGTCCAGCAGTAGACGCAAAGGTCTAGATGAAGAAGAATTTAATTCTTCAACTTTGTGCCTAATTATTGATTTTATTAATCGAGCTCTACAATTTTCTAGCAGCGTTTTCGTGATTTTCTACTACCACCAAGATGACTTAATCGTCTGCAACACTTGTTATTGTAGAATTTTCTAAGGTAAGGGTGTCACTGGTATACATCAGGTATACGAAGTATCCCAATAGATTGCCTTGTAGCACATCTACTTTGGTCTATTTTAGTTCAGAGTAAGCTTCTACCTCTTTAATTGGGATGCTTTATCTCTGATGTATGATTTTAGTAATTCAATATATTGTATGGGTATGACATCGCTTAATTTGAATTCAATGCCATCGTGTTACACGTTATCAAAAGCTTGGTCTACGTCTAGAAAAATAGGACATACTTTTTTTCAAAAACTTTTACAACAATTTTTTAAACTTTCTTCCAGCAAAAATGAATAAAGCAATAATAAATTTCGATGCAAGTATAAGTATTTATGTATTTTTTCTATTCTTAGGTGCTGGAAAAGTTGGGCACGGTGAAGATGATAAATACATTTGGAAAGTTATATCTAGTACTTATTCCAATGAGGATCTTTCACGTTTCCCTCAAAGTGATGTATTAGCTCATGAAAGGATGATTGAGTTGTGGACTAACTTCGCCAAATTTTTGTAAGTAAAATTTGCGATCCGTAAAAAGTAAAGAATATTAATTTTTCTGTTATTATTGCGATTAAAGCTAGACCATAGAGTCTCCAGAGAGGAAAATAATTAAACATGCATGACTCTAAAGGATTTTTCATAGAGGCCCTCTCAAATATTCAGCTGCAATTTTTCTTAATATTATAACAACGTCTTAAAATCACCTGCACTTTTTAATCATATATATGACTGGCATAATGAATTCAAATTTATATAGACTTTGAACCCCTGCTCATCTTCCGAAGTAGGTATATTAACAGAAAACGATATATTTTAATAATGTTCTTTTTTATACCTTGAGATTTGATGAGGTTTTTTATTCATTTTTCAGAAATCCGACTCCTGGTCCTTCTGATCTTCTACAGAATGTAACTTGGCCCACTGTACAGCAAAATAATTTCCAATATCTCGACATTAACGATGACTTAACCGTAAAAGAAAATCCAAAGAGTCCATACTATGAGGGATGGTCAAAAATTTATAATGACTGGAATCAAAGACCATTTACTGTTTTTTAAGTTTATTTCTACAATAAAATTTTTAATGAAGTTAATTGCCATATTTTATTTATCTTGATAATCGTCTTTCAGAAACTGAACAGAGGATAAAGGATGATTTTGAAGAATTAAAATGAGATACCCCAATATAATTTATTTCCGAAAAATATTTTTTTGTTTTAAAAGAATAGGCAGTTTTTTTATAATTGCCTTTATCACTGAGCTAATTGCAATGATTGTTTGATAAAAAAAAATGATTTTACTGTACACCAATGGTGAATATAATATACTTACAGTTTTTTGTATAAATACACTTACATGAGAGAAAGTATTTTAGTTCTCAACTTACTGAAAAAACTTTATACTACAAAGGTCGACGTTGTCCATTCTATTATGGTTAGAGAAAACGCAGATTGCAAGGAAATGTCAGGAAAGTGTGGAAGCTCCTTCCATTGCAGTGCACTGGCTTTTCTTTGCAATCTGAGATAGTGCTTTGTCCCTGACCGTGTTAGAACAGAATACATTTGCCTTTCTAGTTTCAGCCTTTTTTCAGTTGGTTGAAAACTAAAATAGTTTCTCTAATATTATTGTGTTTATACACCAAACTGCAAATCTATTATATTCACCGTTCGTGTACAGTAAAATCAGTTTTTCTTATCAAACAATTTTGACGAAAGAAACTGAAAACTTAGTACTTTATTTTACTCAACTGTTATCATGGTAACTAACTGAGTGACAAAGACAATTATAAGAGAAACTGCCTATTTTTTTAAAACAAAAAAATATTTTCTTTTGCTTGCATTGGACTTCATATTTTGTCTTATATAAGATGCATAAATGGATTCGCTTTTCTTATGTTTAGGTGAGCTTGGCTACATTGTACTGACGAGACTGAATTAGTTCTGAACCGATCTAGAGGTAACGGTGCACTGCCATGGACGGGGCTTCCAACTTCTCCTGGTACTTCCTTACAATGTGAGATAAAGCATTCACGCTAACCATGTTAAAACAGAATACGTCTACCTTCATAATATAAGGATTTGCAGTTTCTGATTAGACTCCTCAAGATTACTCACTACATATAGAATCTGAGTTTATGTACTTTAAATTTGTGTCTAATCTTTCACAAACCATAGTTATTTATGCCAAAGGGTCGATGAGAAAAAAGACTGCGCCAGTCAGATGGATGGACATAAATTTAATTTCATATTTGTCCTGATTTATATATCAAGATTATTATTATTTTGTGGGTTTTTTTTCTATCTTTGTTTGAGTCTGTTGCTGAATATAGGTCTCGCTCATTGATCGCCAGATTATTTGATCTTACGCGACTTAAATACGGTTACTAGCAACTCTCTTATTATTGGACCATCAAGCAAGTGGACTTTCTCTGCTCTATTTGTTTGATCTTGCACGTCACTTAAGTAGTCCCATTGTTCATCTATTGTTTGCCATTCGGGCAATGTGTCTTGACCAATTATATTTGAGGTAATATGTTCTTTCCATAACATCACCTACTCCTGTTTTTAGTTTTCGGTCTTCATTTCTAACATAATTTCAACCCAATATTAATATTTCCATTCTATATTGTGTAGTTCTTCATTTAAGGGCAGTCACAATTATTAAGGGTTTTTGAACTGTACGTTACAACAAATGTAATGCGTCGATTCTTTACCTTGCTTTTGAGACCCATTGGAGGATCACTCTGAAACACATCAGCTAATTTATCGTTAGCTGCCCAAGACAGAAGATCGTCTATGAACTTTCAGGTCTGGTTGTCTCTTGGTATTTTCAATTCAGGGCTCAAGTATGTGTACTTCTCTAATAATTCAATAATGTTACTACAGATTTTGATGGGCTCATTAGGTATCATGTTCATCATAAATTTTGTTTTTGCGAAATTTGATGTTTAAACTGACACAAAAGCTGACGGTTTGGAGTTCCGGCATTATTGTTCTTATTTCCTCAAGATTATTCTATATATCTATGTATGTGCATAAAATTGGGGATCTGCACACTATGGCTTATTAGATCTATTGTGCTCCCTTACTGCTGCCAAGTTGTAAGGGATACCTTGCCAACTAAAGCAAGTCCTCCAGTCCTATTTCCCTCAGGAACCTTAGGATGTTGTACGGGTTCATAGTGGGTGGCGCCCCTTCTTCTATTTAGTGTGCTCCCAAGAACCGCATTCTAGAGTTTTTTAAAGCTCTGCATTCTGAAAAGATTTGAATAGAGGTCCTCGCAGAATCTGCACTCTTCTCTTTCTACTAATCCGAGTTTGATGAGGTGTCCCGTCAGTCTCGGGCCCCAGAAATGCTGTCTCAGACCTTCTTCTTGCGAGCTGTCTGTTTTATTCTACCCTGGTGTGTTCCGGCACCCACTTTATCCTCTATATGTACTATATCAAATACCAATCTGAAATGAGTAAATTGTTATTTATCTATGCTAATGTCTCTTATTTTCCCAATCAAGTATCTTGAATGCTTACTCTAAAACTGCGATAAAGAGTCCTAGAGCTCATTTAAGTGAGATGCAGTTAATTATTTCGTACAATTTATTTGTTATTATAGTTGTTATATATTAATTTGGAATATCTATAATCGACTTCATATTCTTTAAAACTTCTACGGCAGCTTTTAATTCTACTGTGTCAAATAATTTTTGAAAATCAACATAAGCGAGAGTTATTGATCTGTTATATTCTAAAGACTTATCACTTAGCATCTTGATAGATTGCAGATAATCGTTCGTACCGTAATCAGACCAAAAATTGGCTTGTTCTGCCTGGTGGTAGAAATCTAACTTTCTAATCTTAAGGTAAATATTTTGGTGAATAATTATAAAGATGTACTGTCTGTAATTCTAGAAGTTAGTTCAGGTTTTCCTTCTTAAATTACAATATAGTTAGTGAGTTATCCAATTTACTTGGTATGTTGCTATTGTATTGGCAAATATTAAAAAGAATTTTATCTTCTTTGATAGAAGTAAGCCTCTTATTTTTTATTGTGTCAGAAACAATAATATCTTCGCCTGGCGCTTTCTTATTTCTACATTTTTCAAGGCTAATTCGGTAGTGATTTCGGGTAATCCTTAGATTCCTGATTAATAATTCCGCTCTTCGATGATAAGGATTCCAGATCTACTGTCTCTTCTGACTGACCCGTGTTTAATGTTGAAAAGAATTTCTGAACTATGTTAAGTATTTCTTCTCAATTTGATGTAGTATTCCCTGTTGTATGTAACTAGTATTGTAGTTCCATCACTCTAATAATTTCCGTATTTACTTATTTTAACTTTTGTTTCTGTTGATGTTTATCATTCATTATGACGTTCTTCCTTTTCATTAGGCTTTTCTCTCCTCTTCGTAAATAACGCTGAATTAAAATTGAGATCTTCATATATTATGAGACTCGCCTCTCTACGTATTATAGAGGATAATCCAGGATAAAAGGCGTTATATACAATACATTGAAGGTATTCTATCAAAAAAGAGTTACACAAATATTCAAATAGTCAAGCAGCCTTAAAGACTTATATGGGAGAGAAAGTATAATCAAGGTTGACCTGAGAATGTAAGTAAAGTTATAACTCCGGTAATAATCAAAAGAGTTATGCTCGGGACATGAAGAAGTAAATGAACAACCGACAAGGTTGCTGGTGAGGATTAATTGATTCATTATATAGGTCTTGAGCCTGATCTTGGTGTGCAAAGATATTCAGTATGAGAACCCATTAAACAATAGAACAAGGAAAGTCACAGGCAGTACTAAAAAATCATTCACGGATTAAATCATAGCAAATTTTTATATCGAACTCTGACACTAAACTAGCTAGAAGACTAAGAGTAATGCCAAGAATAATGACAGAACACAAGACTATCAAAAACAACCACACAAAATTAATCTTCACTATGGCTGTCTCAGCTTTATGAGAGTCAAATATAATATCATAGTGTAATCCTTGCTAGTAGTTATATGGGAAGAAGAGAAAATTGTTTAGTAATTAAGTTTAACATCGAACGGAATTATTGGCAGCCCTTTAGTAGATTTGTTGGTATGCAAAACTAAAATAACAAGGTAGATCTAACTATGACATGTACAATATGTCTAATTCGGCTAGATTGCATCCGGGTTGAAATTAGAACTTGGCCAAAAAAGACGATGATATAGTATTAATCGCAATCATCACTATCACAAGTCAAAATTGAGATTTAACCTCAATATAATCGGCGAATAGAAACTTTCAATTATATAGATTCTGTTGATCTAGAATGTGAACTTTCATTTATTCTAGGTTATTTATATATAACAAGCCTTTCTTCGATCACTGTGTCTAATATTTGAATCAATAATACACTAAATTCTGATTTAAAAATGATTTATTTCTTACATAACCACATTGAATCATCTAGGAAAATATTACAATAATACGTATGTACAGGTTTTACAAAGAATGATACGTACATAGTCGGTCAACAATACACAATTAGAATTACAATTTAAAAACAACTTCAACTTAACAATTAAATATATAGCTAATGTTTCCACATTTTAAATCTTTTTTAGTTTGCCAAGTTTTTTTTTAAATCATCTATTTAATTTATAAATGACTCCTTCAGGGACGCTAGCTATTTCATAACCATTATATAAAACAATAGCATACAAATAACAATGCATTCACTTAACGGATTTAAAAATTTGGCCAGTGAAAAAAAAGAATATCTCTCCAGTATATATTCCATCAGACTTTAACCGATGATAAGCCTGGCTATGTAGAATCAAAAGTAAAACTAGACCCCAGTAAAAAATTCAGTATATATATATATATATATATATATATATATATATATATATATATATATATATATATATATATATATATATATATATATATAAATTCAATGAATTATCTAAAATAGCAATATCTTCCGAATGTGGATAATATCACAAAGTTTTTCAGATTGAGATCAACATGTGTAATACTTTTTTACAGTACGTGGATTAAACTTAGGTAATGCAATAACAGTCGAGACAAAGAAAAAATCAAAGATTTCATGAAGAAATTCGATCTTTATTGGACAAAACCCTGAGATTTTTACTGGGGTAAGGTTTACTACTTTGGTAGTACATGGCTTTATCTATGACATGTTAAAGTCTTATGAAAGATGTCCTGGAGATCCTCCATATGTAAGTCAATATAATTATAATCTTCGATCATACCCTATATATTTAAACAACAATATATTTGTTTGAAGACTGCTTATGGTCGGTGGTGGAGAAGCTTTTTTGATATTTTACAGACATAAACAGGTTTACTTATCTTTTCTTTCAGTTTAATTGCTTGTCGTGACTCTTTTTTAAGTATTAGAAATTACTATAAATGTGATGTTTGCAATTAATATTAACAAAAAGAGGATTTAAAAACTTATTTTTATTAGTAAATATTGTTAGATATTGTTTATATATTGAAAGTATCAAAATTAATAATTTTAAAACTTATTTTTATTAGTAAATATTGTTAGATATTGTTTATATATTGAAAGTATCAATATTAATAATTTAGTTTTAATAATGCAATTAGAAAAGGATAGCATAAAATCGGTATGCGTGTACCAAGAAATGGAATATCTACTGTTTATCAGCACTTTCTCGAATATAAATAAAAATATTATTACGTTATTCAACGCTCAAATAACCGGGCCCTAGTTCTGACGTTATGCTAATTCTACAGGGGTATGTTCGAAGATTATAATAATAACGGTAAATTTATATAAGCTTACATAAAAATTAAATTTTTAATAAAATTCTAGCTTAATGTAAACAGCGATTCAATTATATAGGTTTTGAAGGTTCAATGTAACATATTTTTATAAGGCGTGTTCTATCTAAATCTGGACCAGTTCGTTGCTCAAAGCTTTTGATAAGTGAAATAATTTTTTGAGTTTAAAAAGTCTACTTCCATATCCTTAACAGTTCTGTACAAACCGCTAGCGAAAATCTTGTAAATATTTGTTGGTTTGGGGCTTTTTAAGATGAAAAATAAACTCTGATGGCACTTCTGATGTACGTTGCAGTGGGCGCCATCGCTACACTACGCCTACATTAAAAGCTTCATAACGTTTGCGATATATTAAATTTCTAGGTATTTTTATTTCGTGACACCTTTTATTCAAAAAAGTTATTGTTAATAGGTGTCGTTGCCAGCAACGGTTCCTGAAATAATCGAAATTAAATGTTTTATTAAATATTGAGATTCGTCGTAGCCTCTCTTCACACTTTATCCAGGATTAAGACATCCAAGAAATTTGGAACATGTTTAAGGGCTAGCAGGCCAAGAATAATAAAAATTTATATAGCAGCGAACTAACAATGATAAGAATCGTTAATAGTTTAAAAAAAAGATTTAATCTGACAAGCCTTTTCCATTAATTTTTAAAATTGTTCATCTAGTTCTTAGATTTTTTGCTAAGGCAATATACTAACTCAGAAATGACCGATAGTATATTAGTTTTTTGTTATGATAGGGAGTCGGTGAAAGCGTATCAAATCACCAAATATTTGCCGCTGTTCAAAGTAGCGATGTGAGAATAAGTATTAAAATAACCGTACAATTCGAATAGTAAATTAATACGTATTAATCCGAATACTTCATAAGCACTACAGAATTCGGTATCTGATGTGGTTCGAGTTTACAAAAATAAAAGAAAAGAATGGGAGAGCAGTAAATCAAAAAGTGATGCAGAATATGGATTGTTAATTAATCCGAATATTCATCCGTATCATCTGAAAAGCAAAATCATTCAAATTTTTAGCTAGCTGAAAGGCATCTTCGAGAAACCGGTAGTTTTGTTACTGTAACGATTGATAATAGACGGAAAGCTACGACCGGAGGTGAGGGAAGCTATTTTAGAACGAGCTGAAGAAAATCCGAGTCTAAGCACCAGCCACTTAGGTTTGCAATTTAGATTTTCTAAAGATGCCGGATATAGAACTATAAGAGAAGAGCTGTTTTATCCATTCCACCTTTAAACAATAAAAGATCTTCTATCTCTCGACGTCGAATTGAGGCTAAGCTTCTGTCGATTCAGAGAGCACATAACATAAATTTTCATCAGAAAAAAAAATTATTTACTAACGAGCGTTGTTTTGTAAAAAGGGGTTTGACAAATTTACATAACGAACAAATTTGTGCTGGCTAAAACCTTCATGTAATAAAAGGTATCCGTGATGAATATGCATTTCAAATTAACGTATATGCAGGGATCAGTTATTGTTTCTGTCATCTTACCACCTCACTTAAATGCTTTGAATTGGAACACCTGGTAAATTTGCGAAACTTATTGTATGATCTTCCATCCCACACTTTACGTTAAATGTTAGAAACCTGTAAATGATAATTTTCAAAATCGATGGATCGGCGGAGGAAATCATGCTTCTGAAAATTGGCCACGCCGCTCACCAGATTTACCACTGTAGTAATTTTTATGGGGAACTTTTAAACAAATGATAAACGAAAACCTGTAAACACCGAAGAATTGTTGGTGCGAATGCACAATTCAACGAACACTTTAGGCTTAGATGCAGAAATGATGAAGAAAGTACAGTTCAACTTTTCGTTGATTTAATCATTGTATACATGAAAACGGAGGTCATTTTGAATATTTACTTAGAGGTTAATTAAAAATAAAATTAAATTTTTCTGTTTTAGTTTGTCATTGACTCTGTGTTACTCTTCTTGTTATAGGGGAATTCATTTTTATATTATTACCAGTGTTAGCTCGTTGATATATAAATTCTTATTGTTGTTGGCCCACTGGTCTTAAAACGCAATAAAACTTTTTAATTCAATTATCTCAGAAAGGGCTGCTTAAAGCGATACCTACTAACTAGAACTTCTTTAGATAAAGAACGTCGAGGAATGAGAATTTTAAATTAGAAATTTAATATATCAAGGCCCAAAAAAATTTTGAAGCTGTAAATGTAGACGCAGTTTTGCTGGTGGGGTCCGCTGCAATGCACATCTAAATTATAACCAGATTTATGAATTGACATCCAAATGCCAAGGTGCAAAACTTGGTGCAACTCAAGCTATTATTAAGATATATATATATATATATATATATATATATATATATATATATATATATATATATATATATATATATATAGAGAGAGAGAGAGAGAGAGTTTTAAATTAGAAATTTAATATATCAAAGCCCAAACAAATTTTGAAGCTTTAAATGTAGACGAAGTTCTGCTGGTGGGGCCCGCTGCAATGCATATCTAAATTATAACCAGATTTATGAATTATCCTAAAAATGCCAAGGTACAAAACTTGGTGCAACTCAAGCTGTTATTAAGATAAATATTTCCAAAAAATTATACCTTTGATACCTCGTATTTCGAAAAGTACTAAGTTACAAATTTGGATAAATCCTAATATTTTAGCCTCAGGAATACTTAATTTCTTTAATTAAGACCTTTTTGAGTCACCCAAAAATCTGTTAAAGATGAAGTTGTAATACAATACGCCCATTTGCCTGTTCTTATTTCAATTAAAATGTCTTGGCATGACATTTATTAACTGATTGTGAACAGCTGTACATCTATGTAAATTATTTGCGAACTTAATAATGCTTAATTTGTTTGTATATGTGAAGAATATTTTGAATTATTGTTTTATGCACTGTAAAATGTGACTTCAAAAGATGTTGGGATTTGAGTAGAGAACGTTGTCCATGTATATTTGACAAAATTTTCCTTTCATTACCGCCTCCATACGAACAAAAAAAAAGATTCACATATAGTATAAACTAAACACATGTTAGTAATTACTATGACCCTTGGAGATGGAAGATTCACGAGAATTGTTATTTACAAGATATCGTGTCGTCTTATACGGGGAAAGGAAATGCGATACACTTAAATCATGAAAAATTTCCGATCATACGAATAATTGATAACTATGGTATAGTAATATTGTTAATATAGTTTTTATGATTATACTTTGAATTTTACGTAACGGCAATATGCAAAAGACCTGAAAATGTTATCACAAATAAAATAATATTTTGTTTATATTGAAAAATGATTTTATTTTTTTACATGTAGCATTTTAAAATCACATGAAAATGACACTTTAGAAGATTAACCTGATTTTAGAAAACTTCTAGGAGATTAATCTTCAATTGACGATTCTAGATAGAACACGAGTAAATATAGTATAACATTGAACCCCTGGGGATAGGAATTGTACATGGTTCCCTCCATTCAAAAATACATCTTTTAAGTTTCGATAGGAGAAAGTATCTATGTGTTTTGATTTGACCAGCAATGTAAGTATAATGAAGGTGTTATATTACAATATTAAATTTTTTGATCGAATTATTTAACAAGCAAGTATTTCTTACTTATATAAAAGTTTAGATTCCAGTCATTTTTGAGGCAATATTTGCCAAACACGCCATTTTGCTGATCCTTTAACTCTCTATTGTAGAGAGTTTAACCATTTAATGAGATTTCCTGGTAAAAGTTTTGTCCATAATAAAATGGAATGATCATCTATATAATAAAATGAAACAATAAACGAGTGACAACTAAATAAGTATAAATATTTTATCTTTTACTTATATAGAATATACAAAAAAAAATAAGTCAAGATATACAAATTTGGCTACTAAACACTTTTTTTTTATCCAGCCAACTCTTGTGGCATCTAAAACTTTAAAGTTGACAGGATGGTCTTTAGTATTTTCATATTTGATGGGATTTCAAGAGCCTAGGTCATTTGGTTTAATGCCTTAATTAATAATACAGAGTGTTCGGTCAGTACCTTCTAATTTCTCGGGAGTATACAAAGGAGGTCACAATAACCTCAGTTTGTTATAGAAAAAAAATCCTAAAGTGCCCCTTAACAGAGATACAGAGCCCTGTATCAAGCGATTTACATTATCGGCTCTAAGCTTGGAACCGACTTGTATAATTTAATAAAATTTTAACATTTTATAGAGGCTACAAAGACTCATTAAACGATATTACAGTAGATATTTTAGATCATCAGAGAAGTCAGGAACGGAGTAGCAGCCACACCCGTTGGGCCTGATTTTTGACAGGCGTCATTTTATAGAGTTGAAAACTGATTTTCTAAATACTTTTTGTGTTCAAAAAAGGTACTTTTATTTTATTTCGATAAAACTGCCGATTTTCGAGATAAATCGCTTTTTATGCGAAATACTCAAAAGTTACTGATGCTAAACACAAACGGGTAAAAATAAAATATGCAGGGTGGGCTGATATGTTTAAATTATGGGGAAGAGCTGTCTCACTCTTCGAAGGCAAGAAGATGTTATGCTGAAAGATTTCCAGCTCAGACATTGTCAAATACAGAAATCTTTCAAAGGGTTGATCGGTGCTCAATTAATTTACAATGTTAATAAAATACAGCAATAGTGCAACATTTAAATGTTATTTTGGCAAATGTTCAATCTGGGTTCCACGTACTTCAATACGTTTTCTTATTTTTTAAATATTTTCCCGCTGCATTGCAAATAATATTCCGGTATTATTACAGACTTCGTCAGAATGCTGTGCTATTCTCGCTAGGTGACTCCAGAAGTAAAAGTCTATAAGATTTAGGTCTGGAAACCTTGGTGGCCATAAAACAGGCCTATCTTGACCTATCCATCGAGGGCCAGAAACATTAGTTAAGTATTGAGGTATTATATGATTAAAACGATCTGGAGCACCCTCATGCATCTCCATATTTGCATTCTTCTATGAAGAGGTATGTCTTTTAATAAATTATTTAAATTTTGCTGCACAATTAAATAAATTTCACCATTCCACCTTTTAAAACTAATGGACCTATATGGTTATTGCCGATGATGCCGCCCACATATTTACAATAAATCTTTGTCGGTGTTTGTTTTAAATTATAGCGTGCGGGTTTTCATCAGCTCAAAAATGTAAATTGTGTGAATTTATTATGCCATCTCTTGTTAAACCGGCCTCATTGGTAAACAAAATAAGGTTAAAAAATTTAGATTTAGATTATATTGTTGTATAAACCAGTTGGAGTATTGAAGTCTTGCGGGATAATCATCCGGAGACATAGCGTGTAGTTTTTCAACGTAGTACGGGTGAAGAAACTATTCTGTTAGAGTTTCATGTACAATACATTTTGTAACATAGTTTTGTGTCGCGAGCTTTCTTATGCTGTTTGAAGAGTTGTCAGCAATATCTTGAAAAATTTGTTCCTTTAGGTGAGGATCTAGTGTTCTCTGGGAGGGCCCTCTAAACCACGTCGCGGCAAAAATTACCCTCAATAAAAAATATAAAGAATTAATTTGTTGAATCTAATAATTACTTTCTAATCATATTTTTCCTGTTTTTCTTAGTCTTCGATCAACCCTTCAATTTGACAGCGCTTCACCATAACTTAAATGCACATCAGCATACTGTGCGTAAGAATATTCTTCCATTTTTAACCGACTTCTAAAAGAAGGAGGTTCTCAATTCGTCGACTATGTATTTTTTTTTTTTTTTTTTATGTATGTACACCGATCACTCCGGAACGGCTGCACCGATTTGAATGAAATTTTTTACGTTATGTAAAGGAAGTTGCTGCGGTGGTCCCATATTTTTTTAAATGAAATTGGTGCAGTGAAATCCAAGATGGCGCTTACAATATGGCGGCCATAAAAATTAATTTTGTCCGATTTTCTCCAAAATTGGTATGGAGGAATCTTCGGGGTTGAACCCAACGAATCTAAAATTATTTTTAAAAAATTCAAAATGGCGGATCCAACATGGCGGACAAAAAAATTTAATTTAGTCCGATTTTCTCCAAAATTGGTATGGGCGAGTTCTTGAGGTTGCATATAACGAATCTGATATTATTTTTAAAAAATTCAATATGGCAGATCCAATATGGCTGATCAAAAAATCAATTTTGTCCGATTTTTACCAAAATTGGTAAGGGGGAGTTTACGGGATCGCATATGACGAATCTAAAATAATTTTTAAAAAATTCAATATGGCGGATCCAATATGGCGGCCGAAAAAATCAATTTTATCCGATTTTCTCCAAAATTGGTACGGGCGAGTTTTCAAAGTCGCGTATGACGAATCTAAAATAATTTTAAAAAAATTCAATATGGCGGATCCAATATGGCCGACAAAAAAATTAATTTTGTCCGATTTTCTCCAAAATTGGCACGGGGGAGTTTTCGGGATCGCATATGACGAATCTAAAATAATTTTTAAAAATTCAATTTGGTGGATTCAATATGGCGACCGAAAAAATCAATTTTGTCCTATTTTCTCCAAAATTGGTATGGGGAAGTATTCGGGTTTTCACATAAATAATCTGAAATTATTTTTAAAAAAACTCAATATGGCGGACAAAAAAAATCGTTTTTGTCCGATTTTCTCCAAAATTGGTACGGGAGAGTTTTCGGAGTCGCATATGACAAATCTAAAATAATTTTAAAAAAATTCAATATGGCGGATCCAATATGGCGACTGAAAAAAAAACAATTTTGTCCTATTTTCTCCAAAATTGGTATGGGGAAGTTTTCGGGGTTTCACATAAATAATCTGAAATTATTTTTAAAAAAACTCAATATGGCGGACAAAAAATATCAATTTTGTCTGATTTTCACCAAAATTGGTACGGGAGAGTTTTCGGGGTCACATATGTCGAATCTAAAATTATTTAAAAAAAATTCTTTATGGCGTATCCAATATGGTGGATAAAAAATTAATTTATTTTCTTTAAATATCGATATTGGAAGGTTTTGAGGCCTATATTTCCAATCTAAAATTAATTTGAAATTTAAGATAGTGAATTTTCAATGACAGACTAAATATTCGTTTGACCCAATTTCATTGGTGTTTGGAAAACTATAAGAACTAAAGAATTTTTAGTGGTTCATTTTAGGGTGATTTACAACTTTGGATAAAATGAGTACTTTTTTGCCAGTTTGGAGTCATTGCGAGGTACACTAATCTCGATTAGTACTTAGTTCAAATAATTTATGAATGTCATAATGAATTCTAAAACTAAAAATAGAAAAATAAAATTTTTATTAAAAAATTGAACCGACTTCTAAAAGTGCGCTAAAAAGTGAAAAATAACCATAAATTTTTATATGAAATTGAACTTTTTGAAGTCGGCGCCAAATTATTTGTACACGAAATAAATAACTACTAATATATACAAATTATGGTAAGAAAGCAAATACAAATAAAGTATTTTTAATCTGTTTATGCAAATCACATTTTGTCAGGTATTAGTTTGGCGCCGACTTCAAAAAGTTCAATTTCATATAAAAATTTATGGTTATTTTTCACTTTTTAGCGCACTTTTAGAAGTCGGTTCAATTTTTTAATAAAAATTTTATTTAAAATTATTTTTACTTAAAGGCGGTTTTGATAAGTTCCGTCAATAGTAAATCATTACGTAGGTTATTAATAATAACAACCAGTTTTTTACCTGTCGGTATTCGCCCGAGAAATTAGGAGATACTTTTATTGGAAAACCTGTATTTTTTAAAGTATCCATCATTGAGGTTAAAAAATATCTATACACATTTTTGGTCTTCATTTATTTCCTGTTTATATTGTATTCATTGTGACCCAACTTATGACTTTGTTGCCTATTCGTCGAATATTAAGGTTGATATAAAAAATTTTGATGTGAAAAGTTTTTAAAATAATCATACATATTTTTTTTTTCTATAAATAGCATCTTATTTTTAAAATAGCATAAATATTTTGATATAAATGTAGAAATGACTTAAAGTTTTACTAATCTGGTAACTTTATACAAAAAAATTGATGTTTTTAAACTATTTAATATAGGGAGCTAATTTTAAATCAGTATAGGTCGTGGCAGACAAATCAATCCTTAACATAATTTATCTTGGCCCATAAGCACTACAATTTATACATGGTGCATAGTAGGTAAATAAATCGTATACAATTTCAAACTTACTTATGGCTTTTACCTACTACTCTTTGGAGTACGGGATTTAATCGTTCCTCACAAGAAAAATATTGCTTCAATAATTCTCAAAACTACCTAATTATATCACCATGGTGTGCAAAGTTGTAAAGTCCATGGGCCACTTTATAAGTTATAAATATTTTTAGCAGGAGTTGTTTATCGTTCAATAATATTTTTACTCTTATAAATACTAGGCTTTAACATCAAAAAATCTTTAAGATACAGATTTCCCAGAACAACTATAAACCGAACAAATATTTTTTGCATTTTGCAGATAATAAACTGACTACAAAAGATAGACTATCTAAAATCTAAAAAATTCTGACTCATTTTAACAATGTTATGCATAATAACTATACTCCAGATAAATCATTTGTATTGATCAGTCACTGATGCTGTGGCGCGGAAGACTTTTCTTCCGCCAATTCATCAAAAATCAGAAACACAAGTATGGAGTAAAACTGTAAAAATTATGTGACCCTTAAGGTCTAGTATAAAAAATTAAAATATATTGTAGAAAATCTAAGCTACTGGACAAAAATGTAGACCATACTGCTGAGGTAGTTTTACACATCATGGGCATGTCTTACATATGGATAATTTTTACGGTTCCGTAAAACTCACGATATGATTTTACCCCTTATGTTTTTTATATCATTGGAAAGAAACTTCCTCCGCTTTCTATTTCTGCACTAAAAATTAGAATTTTTATTTTAAAAACTCAACTTATCCTTCAAATGACTTTAGAGGTCAAGCCCGAGGTCAAATTTTAGATAACTATGAGATAAACAACTTTGCACGAGTCATTTTATTCCAAGTTGTGATAGAGGAGGGCCGATACTTTTTGAACACCCTATATATATATATATATATATATATATATATATATATATATATATATATATATATATATATATATATATATATGCAGTACAACTTATCACGAATCAAATGTGTTCTGGGAAAATAGCATGCTAGCTAGCTCTGTAATACAATATGAATCCTAATCAAATAGTAATATCACCGAGTCCACTGTAAATCTAAAAGTACCATTTGACAGTTTGTGTGGAAAAAAAGTTATTTCTTGGATAAATAACTCCTGTTAAAAAAAATAATCCTAAATAAATTACTTGTAGTTTTTTTTTCAGTTAAAGGTGGCTCTAGTTAGAAACAAATTGAACTCCTGTCCATAGTGACAAATTGATTTTCAAGGGTTTAAAACTCATATAGACGAGACATTTACAATAAAATTTGAATTAACTTCTTTATCTCCTACTTAGTGACTTTCATCCGAAGATAAAAAGAAATTATGGAATAAGTTTATCTCTTATTTCGTCAATAATAGCGATATTAGTACTAAAAGTCTTCTTCATAAAGATCGCTCTTTAGGAATATTCACTTGTAAGTTGTTTGCAGCTTATTCGCAAAAATGGATTAAGAAATTGAATGTTTTCAAAAATTATTTGTAATATAAAATTCTTAAAAAAGTTCATTTATTATTAAATATTTTAAATTACTATACAAAATTTTAGCCGTATTAAGAATTGAAGACTAAATATTACTTAATATAATAAAGGGAGTATTATTGATACAGGTGCAGTATTCCAGTCTATAAATAATAGAGTTAAACTGAGTCACATTCATTGCTTTAATAAAACTGAAATTTTATTACGAAAACTTTTTTTATTTTACAGGCTCTTAACTTTAGATGTACATTTTGATTATCTATAAAATAACACTTCGAGACATCTGGAATGACTTTTCGTATTCAAGAACAGGAAATGAAAATGTTCGTAATATAGATATAAGGGTTTAGAGGTTATTTTAAATAATTCAGATCATACATTTAGATTGTTCGTCTCGTACTAAGAAACCATTGTCTGAAACCCACGGTAAACTGTACTGTCTCCATTACCTATGCTACTTTAAACCAAAAATAAAATAGTTTCTCAAAATGGCCATAACCTTATGCAGATAACCATCTGAATTTAGACAGCGATTTCAGACCACGGTGCTAGTCTCTCTCTATGAGAAAAATGTTACTGCTCAGTGTATATGTATGTGCGTTAGAACAACGACTATAATGCTTCGTACGAAAAAATTTATTTATCGTCATTTTGCTACAAATAAAAAAACTTTAACGCTAGCTTGAAATGAGGCTGCAGTGCTGGGATTTTTAATGATAAGTATAATTTGGTCCAGAATTGGAATATCACTAAAACTGAAACTTCCTCTTAAAGCTAGATGTTAATTTTTTAAACATGCAAACAATATATTCGGAACAGTTGCAACTTTGATTTGTGACGAAAGTGGTTTTTTGAAGTATTCTGTCTATTTGAAAGTAAGTCTTTAATGTAATTTGAAATTAAATGTGAATGCAATGATATACCATCAAAATAATTTTTCTTTCAATTTTTGTTATTAAGGATAACAGGACAATCTGAATTAAGACTTCTTTATTTGTTACAGTTACATTCTTGACTACTTTTAATATTTGTCTACGTTTTTCGTGTAGCTGCATTTTTCCAACTTCGACACATCTATGTTTGATCATTTGATTTGTTAGATCTTCTGGTTGGAAAGTTTCGTTTTGTTTATTGATTGACTGATTGATAATCAGGCTAGGGTTGAGAAATCTGTACATTGCAGACTAATAACTTATTATATCGCCGGTTATATCTGTTCCACGTGAACAGGTTGATGATCTTTAATAGGTTTAACAAACTGTTTACTAGTTTATCCTCTGGATATGATCATTTCAGACTGATCGATCCTTGAAGGCGTCTTCAGTACATTACAGCTTGGAATTCAACGACGATATGTCAGGCTATTCCATCGTCTTCCTCACAATGTCATGTTGCTCCTTGTTTGGTAGATGTTTCCTTAAATTGCAGTGACCTGTTATTAGTCGTGTCAACAGCCTAATCTGTTACGTGCTTAAACACAGGATTTCGCTACTTAATGTGATAGATAGTTTTCTCAGCAATAGTTTGCAGTATCTGTGGCCGACAATATGGTTCCAGTGGGTCTGGTGTTGATGGTTTATCCACCAGGACAACCACTATCGAATAGCAGCCCCAGTAATGCCATTGTTTTTCTAATAACATTGTGATAATATGAGTAACATGTGTCAACAAATAAACACTTATATGAAAATTAAGGATTGAAATCTAAAAGTTAAGCCTTGGGATCAGTGAGATAATAACTGTCTGCCCAAAATATCTTTGCCGATTGAATAACGATTACAAAAATTTATTCTTGTATTTTTAAGGTTTAAAATTTGTGTGACTCCTTTTTGTCAGTTGAAACCCTCTACTATCAATCTAGGTGGGTTTTAAAATTAGACTTTCTTAGTGAATTAGAGGGTTAAAATCATCAATCAGAACCTCAAAAATTGCATGCTATTGTGTCATTTTCTTTCTTTATTTTAGAAGTTAGTTTCCCATTTATTGTTTTTTTTTGGTTATCTCTAGTATTACCAAGTTAGTTTTCCTCATCCATCGATGACTAAGTCGAATTACGTTCGTTCATTCTTCATTAAAGAAGGTGGAATTTGGCTCGCTTAGAGGAGTCATTTAAAAAAGGTATGGGAGTTAAATGATGTAAAATCAAGTCTTAATATCTTTAGGTTGAAAGAAAATATATTTGTGTAAATTATACACAGAAATTTGATTATGGCAAGTCTATCGATTTTTCTTATACTTTAAATTTGGCAACGTGTAACAATTACAGTGTGCCAATTAATCATAATTACTGAGCTTCTTTCCTGGTGATTCTGTAATTTATTTCAAGTTAAATTTTCTATTTTCGATTTTAATGGAACCCAATAAAGCAATGGGCTTTAGCAAATTATTTAAATCGAACAATTTGGGTTTTGTTGTTTATATGCAAAAACCAAACATTCCACAACTTTTGTTCATATCTTAAGTACTACAGATGGCGCCTTAAATGAGATCTTTTACTTAGGTTGATTCAGGAGCTTTTTCTACTTCTTACAATAAGTATATGAATCCACTAAAATTGCACCAAAAACAGATCTGGTTTATTCAAGCCCTATCGATTTCTCTTAGAATGAAAATTAATTAATCTAAATATAAGCCATATTGACCTTTCAAATTTATTTTCTTCTTCTATTTGTAATATGTTTTATATTGTTAAAACATTTAAAATACTGTTTTTTCTTTCGTAAATAATGACAATTGTTTACTTCATTATTATATAGACTGAATTAAAATTATTCTTAGTTTACCCTTCTTGTTGTCGTCTAGGAGAGTGTACGGTATTTAATATGTTAACTGAAAAACTGGTCAGAGGATCCTAGCTATTTGTAAAGATTCTATGACACACAATTTATTACCCTCAGTAAATGCCTTTCATAATATTATTTTCTTTTCAATTTTTTTCCTAGACATTATCTGAATTTATAGAACAACCATTTGTTTTGTAGACATTGTAAGTTAATTAAGTAGCTAGTTTATCTGGAAAGTTCTTAAGAAAATTCTTAAATGGACATTTTTCTTTTTTCTTTTGTTTTGTAAATAATATTTATTCGATCGCGGTCTTGAGATCATTGGTGGCTTTAAATTCATTAAAACTAGTCTTAAGATAATTGAAATGAAAAGCTAAACTGATTTATGCTTTGAATTAGAGGACCAAAACAAGAACCCATTTTTTTTTCCTTATTCGTTAAAGTTTAGTAAGATCGACAGATTTGATTTTTCAATAGTATGTTTTCAAATTACACAGCTCCACAAAAAATTCTTTCCAGACCGGCGAACCAGACATATATGCTGATATGTATTTTTGGTCCCTGAATCCAAATCCGAGGTCGAAAAAAATTGTACGCTCCCAAAATCATTAGCTAGAGCCAAAAATATCCTTGGAATGAAGTAAAAATGAGATTACACTATGAGAATAGTTATTCCATCTTAATAAACTAAACGATACAAAATTTTAAAGTGCATTGTATGTTAAATTAAGGTTACAAAAGAGTGTTCCTATAGTGGATTTGCAATGTACTCTGAAGAAGGGGTGATAACGACCCGTCATATATAAAAAATTCGAATCAAAATAACAATTACTGCTAAAAGAGCTCGAAAAGCTTGAGTTTTGTTAGTGATAAGAAACTGCATTGGGTACGATGTAATACTTATTAACTATCCCTATACAGCTGAGATAAACTACCATAATCTTAGCAGGATTTTAATTTTCATGGATGTCATATTTGGTTGAAGTTGCGTTGTATTTTCAAATAGATCTAGAATATCACATACCATCAATGGTCTGCAGTAAAAATTCAGAACGGAGAATAACTACCCCTATTTAAGAATTAACAGGAGAAAAACTGCGCATATAAAATTTAAGGTCCATTTTTTTGGACTGATGAGCCTTTTTTTCCCCTCTGAGCCATTTTTTAAGAACGGCGGAGAGATTTAAAACATGGCAGAAGAAAACGGTAAGCAATGAAATTATTTTAATATTATATAGGATTTTATACAAGGAGTTTTTATCCCCTAGGGAAGTAGAATGTAATAAAAACTGTTTGACGTGAGATTCTAAGCCTAACTCTGATTACTATGTAAATTTAACCAAGCATTGCGTCCGGAAAAATAGAAGACTAAGGTTTGTTCTTATTTTTTTCTATGTTATTGAAGATACAGGATAATTTTTAGCATCACTGTAAGGGTGGTTTTCAGAAATTAAGCCAAAACTACTGTAGACTCTCTTCACCTTTAGAAACCCCTGGAGTTCTGAGCTTTTCAGAAATCACTGCAGCTTTTTTCCTGTCAAATCTTAAATAGGAGTGGTTTTTCCTTCTTTTGGGGATACACTGCAGGACATTAATAGTATGTAAGATTCTAGATCTATTTGAAAATACTATGCAATTTCAATCAATCATGATATCCATGAAAATTAAAATACCGCTAAATTTAAGTTTTTTTCCTGTTTCCCTGTGTCCTTTAAGCTTAAGGGGCGATTTATCTCGACTGTATAGGGGTAATTTATAAGTGTTAGGCCGGATCTAGTGCAGTTTCGTATTATTTACATAACTCAAGCGTTGCGGGACATTGATAGTATGTAAGATTCTAGATCTATTTGAAAATACTACGCAATTTCAATCAATCATGATATCCATGAAAATTAGAATACTGTTAAATTTAAGATTTTTTCTTGTTTCCCTGTGTCCTTTAAGCTTAAGTGGTAGTTTATCTCAAGTGTATAGGGGTAGTTTATAAGTGTTAAGTCGGATCCAGTGCAGTTTCGTATTATTTACAAAACTCAGGCGTTGCGAGATTTTTAGCACTCATTGTTATTTGATTCGATTTTTTTATATATGAGAAGTAGGTATAACTCCTTCTTGGGGTTTCTTGCAGATTCAGTGTATGAATGCTGCTGTTTAACTTTAATTTAACATATATTGTACTTTACAATTTTATATTTTCGCATTTTAATTTCATTTTCACCCCATTTCAAGGGTGATTTTGGCTTTAGCTAATGATATGAGAGTGTGCGATGTTTTTTTGACCCCCAATTTGGATTCAACGACCAAAAATATATAAGAATACATGGATCTGGTTCGCTGGTCTGAAAATTTTTTTGTGGCGCTATGTTATTAAGTGACCGATTCCATTTAAAATTATGCAGAGAAAATAGTCAAAAAACTAATTCTTCCACCCTAAAAAATATTATTCTTGAACCCAAAGTATTTGTCGTTTTGCGAAAAAATCATTTTTAAGGAAGTGGTCGAGATTTTAAAGTTGAGCTTTGAGATTTGCAGTGAAGAAAAATGAAAGAAATTTTATTATTCAAAATTATTAATTTCTATAACTAATCGACATCATTTAGTTTTCTCTTTTGATTAAAGTCACATGAGTCGTAGACTTTCAAAAAAAAATTTGAAAACCGAAAAATTTTTAAAATTAAGATGGCGGTCGTTTCTCGAAAAAAAAAAACAATCGCGATTTTCTCAAGAACTACATTATTTTTTTCGAGGGTTCCTTGTTATATATTTTTCAACTAAAATTGTTTTTAGGGTGCTAAAATACAGGGGAAAATACAACATTTTTTTTTCAATGACCGATTCCACTTCAAATCATGCTATGAGATTTTTTCCAAAAAAAGCTTTCTTCATGAAATACATCATAATAGAAACTAAAAAAAAATGTATAAATATTTTTCCCGTTTTACGAAAAAATCATTTTCAACAAAATTATCCAAATTTTAAAGTTGATATTAGTATTTTTGCAGAATCGAAAACAACAGGCATTGCTCTATTCAAAATTTTATATTTTTATGAATAATTGAAGTAATTTAATTTTTTTCATTTGATTGATGTCATATGAGCCAAACTTCAAGAAACAAATTCATTTGCATAACTCTAAGCTCAACTTTAAAACTTCCTTGAAAATGAATTTTTGTAAAATGGCCAAACAAGTATAAACTTTTTTGGGTTCTAGGATAATATATTTTACGAAGAAAACATATTCATTTTTTAATTATTTTCACTGCATGATTTTGAATGTAATCAATCAATGTTTTTCATTCCATGGTTCATATACAGTTCTTGGGTCTTAGGAAATTTCAGACAAATAATAATTTTTTAAACACAAATTATTTCTTACAATGTTGTAACATTATAGTAACAGAAAATTTATTGGTAACTCACATTAACAATAACAACCTTTGGGTTATTATAACATATAAATATTGTGGTGCTTTATTATACAAATATGACTATTGCAAATATTTGAAATCAAATAAACTGTTCAGAAATAATGCTATAATCCTTTTTCTTGAATATAAGATTATCGTTTTTGGGAATATTGTTAAATTTACAGTAAACTAAAATTCTCTTTTGGTTAAAATTTTCTATTATTCTGATATCTTGTACAATTCTGAGTATAAGAAGAGTAAATTGGTTACAAGATAAAACTGAACCCAAGATTTTTTAAATACTTGCTTTGAATAGAATTTTTACGTCCTTCCACTGGGAAGGATATGAAGAAAAATATAAATAAAATAAAAGCTATATAGAAGGTATAGATTTATTGCGTATTACAAATGAGATTCTATGTTATAGAGTTTTTTTCCAAAGTCAGAATAATTTTTGTTTCTAATGCTTCTTATTTTTCAATTGATCATTAAATACTTCATAACCAGGTAAAAAAGTATTATATTCGTTTACAACCTAAACGCCATAAAAAAAACTTCACATCCAAACCAACCCAACCATTTTATGGATAAGGGTATAATATGCTGATTTCTCCCTAGTTTAATCGTCTTTAGAAATATTTCATTTCTTGTTATTATTAAACCCAATTCATCTTAATCCTAAATTGACCACGTAATCATTTGGTAACAATGGCAGTCTCAGCGGAGCTACCCATGCTCTCACTGATCATATCAAATGTTTGCGTGGTCTTATCCAACTTTCATAAATCCGGAACAGCGGCGTCCATAGATTTCATTTCAATACCACCATTACAGTCTACTCGTGTATGCGAGTACGCATGTTGAAGAGAACTGGACGAAAGAGTTCGTTCCAGAATTTCACCCCAGTATTTTTCCGATAGTCCTTCCAAATCACAGTCAGGAGTGTGTCCGAGGAAGTTCGGAGGAGGTGTACTACTATTGCAGTAGTGCTGAAATTGATGTTGTTTTTGTTCCTCGGATTTGCGGCAGAGAATCTGGAAAACAGGCATAACAAATTAAATTTATAAAGTAACAGGTTGAAAAATATTCTTATATAATAATTATTTTGTTTTTCTCTAACAAATGCATTTTATTATATGATTTAATAAATGAAAATAATGCAATTAATATTTCCTCTGTAAAATAAAAACCCCAGGGCAAATATGTCAGTTCAGAATTACTCTCAGATATTTAACAGTTTGCTTATATTGAAGAGTTCTACACGGCAACATAATTTTGTGTAGTCTATCAGTTTTTCTGTATTTGATGACAAGTACAACTTCGATCGTTCCCGGATTTATTCCGAGCCCATCCACCCGGCAAAATCTTTCGATGATCCAGAGAGCCCACATCATTGTTCCCTCCAGATCCTGGACTTCGCGACTAGTGTACAGGATGACCAGATAGCTGGCATAGGTGTATATAAGCCAGCATCTTTTAACTCCTATAACAGGCTGTTCACTACAAGGCTCCACAGCAAGGGTGATAAAACAATCCCTTGTAGAAGACAGCCGCTTTAACACTGCCTTAAGAGTTACACTGTTAAGCTCAGCATATATTAGTCATTTAGTCAGATTGTTCTAATTCAGCCAATCAATGTCGGTTTAGAGCCTCCTCGTTGAAGATCTATCGAGTCGTGGAACGTGCTGTCGAACGCCTCCTCGCCATCTGCTTGATAGGCAAACTACTGCATCATTATTTCTTCTTGATGGCATGTTGATATTTAACAAGAAACTAATTAAGCTGATAGAACAGGATGACTTGGGATTTGTATAGTTTGTTCTTTATACCTTAGGAATAAAGACTGTTATGTATCTTCGACTTAGGTACGAGCGAAATACTCTCACCTGTCGGTTGCTATAATATCGAAGGAATTTTGTTGTAAGGCTGTAAATATACCATCTTTACCCGGAGACTTAAAGGAGACAAAGGTATCTATTGACTAAATTACTCTGTCATATGTGACTATTGTTTTGGATATTTTATAGTCAAAATATATTAAAGGGAATTGTTGTTGTTCTGCGTATCCACTTTTATATTGATTTGAGCCCGAAAAGTACACTTTCTGTAGCTCTCCCAGGGTCTTCTTGCCTATTGTAGTTTGATCTCCTTCAGGTAGAGCCGGTAATATAATCTAAGGACCAGGTTTTCTAGACAGTATCTTGCAGTAGGGAGATATTTTCTATGCTTTCGCAATAATTCCTTCACTTACTCCTCTCTGTCCCTTATTTATTTATTTATATTCTCTCTGGGCCGTTTTATATTGTTCCTAGTTTTGTTCGGTTCGATATTTAGGTTCACTTTTGAAGAGTATCCGAATATTTTTTAGATGGTTCTCAATTTGGGAATTCCACCAAGATGTCATATCTTGGAGTTTCTGGGCCTTCGCCTTACTTGGAAACTAGCCTGAAAAAGACCGCGAACTACTTTTCTGAATCTTTTTTGGTGACACGGTTACGGTGTCTCGATATAAAGTCCTCGAATTCGCTTATCAGTTCCTCGCGAAGAAATCCCAATTTGTAGTACTGGGGTTCCGTTATTCCGCTATTTCAATATTCTGTTTAACGTTGATTTCAAATAGGACGTTCCGATGTTCTGGAACACCCTGTATAGGCATAAATGATATAAAATTAGTAAGTCTAAGAATCTAACTCTTTTTCGTCATTTTTAATATTTATTTACTTAAAACTCCAAATAACTTTCTTATATTTTAGTAATAATCTTGCAAATCATTTCTGCTTTAGAATATTTTAAATGACATTTCTTTAAACTTAATACTATTTAGCAACTTTCAATATTCATTAGCATAAAATGATTGTCTCCATTTTTGTTCAAAACTAGAATATAAGAAAGAGCTTCACAGAAAACGGAAATAATCGACTTCACGATAATTTTTCTTACTTCTGTAGTTTCACAAGAGTCTGCAAATTGAGAGAGAAATAAAATTTGCTAATGCCATTTACTCCTAATACAGTTTTCTAAAGCATGATAACATAGTTCAGAAAGCGGGTCATTAAACTTTAAATGTAACACCGTTCCGTGCAGCTTTTCGGGTTATTATTTTTTATTATAATATCATTCTTTTGATTAAGTTTTATCGACAGCATTTCTTTATCATACGAGTAAGTTTGTTATGTTACTGAAAGATGGTACATCTGTTAAATGAGCTTTTTACCAAAAATGTCAATTTTAAGAAACAAATTATATTAATCTGTTTTTAAGAAACGTAATTTTAATTGAAACTTTGCATTTTTATATTTCAATAGCACGCCATTTCAAAAACAGGTGCTATTTATCCAATTTCAAAATACATAACTTTAATTAAAAACATTCTAGAGCTCTAGAAATATCCCACATATGATAAAACGAAGGACTTCTGACGATTTATTTTAAATTTTATTTTTTAAGATTTTCTCCTTTAATTTTTTAATATGTGTCACCTGTCTTGTAATGAAAAATGATTGATGTTGGTTTTCAAAAAAGGCTTCCCTTTTTTCAACTGATTATCGTCCATAAAATGGCATCGAAATACACAGTGGGTGGTCTAGTTTAACGACGTTTTATTGAACTTTAGCTGCTGTGTAAATAAGAATATTTTCGTGGAGAAGGAGAATATTTTTATAACATGAACCACTTCTTTGATCAATAGTGGTACGAAATATGATTAATACTTTACAGTAAGCAAGTGCTGTTATTGTGTAGGAACAGTTTTCATCAATATTTTAGGATGAAATATGATATAGCATCTTTCCCATACTGTAGGTCCCCTAATGTGGGACAAATAGAAAAAAATTACCCCTTAATGCACTAACAAGGTTCAACTTTAAAATCGGTATAACTTGAGAGTTTAAACTGACCAGAACAATAATAATTCAAACAAGTTTTCAACTTTAAGAATACAAACATGAAAAAATAAGGTTTTTTTTTATCAATGGACCTGCAAATATGGAGAATTTTATATATTTTTGATTTTCATCGTTAATATCTCTGTATAAGCATTTATTTGCTGACATATCTAATATAAATTACAAAATGTATGATAGCGACTGGATCTGCAATTTAAAGTAAGTTTCGAACCACTGTCACTCGGTCTTTCCAAGCGGTTACCCATTTAGGTACTAACCGAGCGCGGCGGCCGGCACATAAATTGTGACCATAACATAAGAAAAACCCTACTGACCGACTAGAACAGCGGTTCCCAACCTTTTTCTTCTTGTGAACTCCTTCTAAAAAAATAAATTGACGAACCCCCTGTGTAGTCATTGGGAACAGTAAATCAAACAGTAAAATTGGGTTCTTAAAATTTATTTTCCATACTGAATAACTAACATAATCGTAAAACATTTACAGATATACATTATTAAAATTAAAGTGATACCTTAACCTACAAAAAAGAATTAATACAAACAAGATGAATACAACAACACAGAACTTGAAAAATATCCTCAACGGGAGCACTCAAGTCCAGTGTTATCACTTCGCGACTGGCGTGAGTAAAAGGACGTACTGAATGGTATGGCAAGGAACGGTTGCACAATCAGACTCATGTGGATCCTGCGCCACTCGGGAATACGTGGAAATGAGAAAGCAGAC
Organism: Diaprepes abbreviatus; assembly: GCA_034092305.1. Classification (NCBI taxonomy): domain Eukaryota; kingdom Metazoa; phylum Arthropoda; class Insecta; order Coleoptera; family Curculionidae; genus Diaprepes; species Diaprepes abbreviatus. The sequence continues at coordinate 20,323,131 of JASJET010000031.1, forward strand.
CGTTTGGAAAAGTTGGATTCCGCAACTGAACCATGGAACCCAACCAATTCTACCTGCCTCAATTGCCTTTGGCAAAAGGGAATTAAAAGCAAAGCAAATTTATTGAATCGTAGAGCGGAGCTCCTGGAATGTGGTGTGCTAAAGAACATAAAACTGGACCTAGCGCACGGTGTACTAAGGAGCTTCTCTCTTTAGGAAGAAAAAAGCTGCGGATGTGGTGGGATTGTTGACAGGACATTGTCACCTGAGGAGCCATCTTCATAAGATCGGTGTTGAAGACGATCAGATGTGTATATGGTTGGAGGAGGATGAAATTTTTAACCACGTCCTCAGAGAGTGCTCAGCACTCAACGGACTGAAACAGAGTGCTACGCCACGAGAGAAAGAAAATTAAAATGAATAAATGAAAATTAAATATTTAATGCTTCTGTACAGGTGGTTATTTTTTCGTTGTTGATCGCTCCTTCTTTTAGGGCAGTGCCTAGGCTAGCATGCCGGAGATTAGGGGGGGTTATATAAATTCAAAGCGCCACCTGTTTTAGGCCTGTCGGTAAGAAGAAGCGATGATATTATCGAAAACAGGAAACAACCAGATCCAAAAATAAAACACCCCGATTCCAAAAACAGTTTAAATCAATATTTAACAATAAAAAAAAGGATTCTCTTTTACAATCTATGTGAATTTCCACTTAAACTAAAGAAATATATGATTATTTGCTAAATAATAACTACAAAAAAACAAGGAAAGGAACAATGAATAATACTATTAAATTATTATGTCATCCGCGCCAAACGAAAAGTCAGTTAGATCTAGATCAGGCCTTAATTTTCACTATTAGCTGAACTGAATAACCTTACTTTTTATGTAGAGTTGTATTTTGCACTAATAAATTATCTAGTACGCCGATTTAGGAAATAAATTAAAAGTGCTGGACTTCTAACACAGACAGTTTTATTAGTTCCTAATCACAGAGGAAAATGAAAGCATACCGTAAATTAGGTAATACCACAGTTTATTATATATAGTTCTAATACCTGAAGTGTGGTTTTATCACTGAGTCTAAGTACTTTCAGCAAGCAGTATAACCTGTAACTTCTGTGAGAGCAATGGAGTGTTTTATGCCAGGCTCCGGCATGGAATTTCAGTTGTTAAACAGAAAAAGAAGATCTCGGTTTAATAACATCTGTTTGTGGCATGTACCTGTTTGTCTTTACGAGCGTAACAAGTACCAAAAGTCACAAATATGGTCAGTTAACCTATTAGAGGTGATAACTTTCACTACACTTTACTTAAAGGTAAACGATTACAGTTTTAAATTTTTTTATCCCCCAAAATCTGGCAATTGTTGCCCTAAAACACTAAATTCGGTTTTAGATGTTTACTAGGATAAACATAGTTCTGTATAATTAGAAAAATCAGCCAAATATTGTTTTCTGAGCTTATGCCAGTTTTCACCACTAAGGCTTGGCCCAGAATCTCTCTACTGACGCTTTTACAAATTTCAAGAGCGCCAAAAAAAAAAAACAAAAGATTAACTACACCCTTGATGAAAGTGGAAAAAGTGGAGTGTTGGATGCATTTCTAGGCAAACTTGATTTTTTACAAAACCGGTTTTTGATGTGAGAGTGACAAAAACTTTTAACTTTTATTTTATATGTATTAAAGAGACTACTTGGTGGAAATAAGAGATTAATTTATGGTGAGTATTGGCTTGATTGTTGATATTTTAATAAAATTATTTATAGTTTTGTTCGTAAAATAACAAAACTGTAACAAGAGATATTTCAGAGATACAATTTTGTTACTGGAAGCAGTTACGCACGTTCAACTAACGAGGCCGCTTGCATTCGCAAAGGCGCTCAGCCTCGAATAACCTGCAGCTATGATGGGATGCAAAGGGCCGAACAGAGGCCTAGGCATCGATGATCTAGTATCAACATCCTCTGTTTCATTCATTCATCCTCAATGAGATATTTGTGGTGGTTTAGTGGAACAAAGAAATTCAAAATTTGGTTCGTTGACTGAAAGTTTGAGTTTTAGATCAGGTTAGTACATTTAACCTGTTCCTGTCCTTCCAAGTAAGTGTATATTGAAAATTCTTTGTCACATAAACATGTAGTACAGGTTACAATAAAACTTTTATTGCTTTTTCCACCAAAACAAGGTACTCATTTCTTTCACTGAGCCAAAAATCAATTAAAGAGTGATCTTTAAAAACAGTTTTTAAGGAACTGTCAGAAGATAAGTCAAGTTTTTCTCTTTCCAGTAAAGTTAAAGAAGTATCCGAAGTTATATTTCGTTGTCAAGGATTACGTGTCTAGTTGTTCGTTCCAGATATAGTAGGTTTATTAAGAAAATAGTCCTTGAACGTTAATTCAAGTTGTTCGAGATGTTCAGTAATATTCCTTTTAATCTTTTTGTTAAGTTGAATTTCATTTTCTGATAAAATGATGCTGAGAAAACCAAAACATTCGTACTCATTCACCTGCAGACATTGTATCCAAAGTTGAACTGTCTTAGGATGGCTGCTATTCTACCATGCACATTGAAAATGGCGATGGCTGCGCCTTGTAAAGATAAATTTAAATCACTTAATTTGGAAAAAAATGTCGGCTCAATATGCTATTTTTGGCAGCCAAAGAATATCAGATACACAAAGAGATAAATGAAATGGGTGGTCAAGAAAGAAACTTCAGAGTTCAATTCAAACAAAACCTTGCCACAAGAAAGCCATCCAACTACTGTATGAACTAGTAAAGAAACGTTTAGGCTTCCAAAGTGATCACAAAGCGCACAGCGTCGCTTAAAGTATTGGATAAATCTGCAGGAATGCGCTTACTGCCAGTACTTGTCTATGAGCACAGCAATGAGTTCATTCAATATTCTCGTTGATCTTTTTTACCCGCACCACAAGACCAAAAAATGTTCATTGATTTTGCACCCATCAGTGCACACAATTTAATTTTTTTTTTAAATAGTCATTGATCATATAGGAAATTGCTTCACCTGTTATATAGGAATTCAGTGGTTTTGCAAACAACAGATATTCTTCAATGAAATTCTTAAAAATATATCTAACATAGACAAGTAATACTGCAGTATTGTTACAAAGTTCACTTTCCACATCATTTGTCAATCTATTAATACTCTGCGACACTGTGTTGTTTGATAAGGGAACAAGGCCAATTCTCTTTGCCGCTTTTTCTCCAAGCATACTCTTCGTGATGCATTTAGAACACGATCCAATTAAATTTTCTACCACTGTATGTGCTTATCCATATCTTGCAATTCTGTAAATAACTCGAGATGGTGGTTTGAGAGCCATTTTACTATCTTCGTTTAAATTTGTTAGAAAAGAAGAAAGACTACATATTTTATTATCTGCCAATTTTCTTTTCAAATATTCAACAGGCTTATTCTTGTGATCCGAATGATTGTTTCAAGATGTCTACAAAGAAGAGATGGTCTTAAACCGCTATCTTATATTTAAATGAGGAAAGAATTTTTATCGGGAATAACTTTTTTTAAAAAATTAAATTTTTATTCCACTTGATCTCTTATATCATTTATAAGTCAATATTTTTACAACATTTATGTATCTTGTTTAAAAATTTACGATGTTTAAAATTTATACAACTCCTTCTTTATTGAAAAACAATTTATAAAACACAAAAGTGCTGAACACTCTGGAATAGTACTAGGCACCGCACTGTCACTTGTTTTTATTAGGGCATGGTAGATATTTCTTCTATTATCCCTCGTATCCAATATTATTAAATATTTATTTAACTGGAATTTATTTCGCTAGAGGAAACGCATTAAATTTAATGTAAATATGAAGGAAGCAAATTTCACAAACGTTTATTAAATTCACTTAGTATAATGCATTAAATTTAATAATTTACATTAATCTAAATTAACTTATTCCATCAAATTTAATGCAATAATACATTAAATTTTTAAGTTTGATCATTACTTTTTAAGGTGGCAATGTACATTAAATATACAGTCAGTGTTTATTGAATTTGAGATATATTATGACATATTTACTGTATAAACATTTATTGGAGTTCAAAAAAATTCTGAAACTACCAGGAAAAGGTGAAAATTTTTACCATAGGTAGTGTCCGCCATCTAGACGGGCTTCAAACTCATTGATTTTCGTCCGTACGGGGCAGACATGAACATCTCACGATAAGAAAATTGAGCAACATATCATACTAAACAAAAAGTTCAATACAAGTTGCACCATCTCGCGGAATCTCATGCAATGTATATTGAATAATAATCTAAATTCCTTTAGTATTAGGGTACATGTGAATTAATTTTAATGTACCGAAGTTTAAATATATTTTCAGTTACTTTATTGAAATTTAAGATACCATTTAATCAAATTTAATGTACGATGAACTAATATTTGAATGAATTGCTTTAAATTCAAAGTAAATGTAAATTATTCACGATTTTTGGTACAAAATTATTAAATTTAATGTGGAATGGACATTAAATTTAAAATTATTTTTAACAGTGTAACATTAATTGTAGGGGGCCAGGGAGACAAGTATTAAAGTTGATTTGGAAGCTGCAGTCTCTCTGTCACCAAAACTACCCACAAAATTTAATTATTTTTTTATATAGGCATTAATTTAGCCGGAAACTATAATTCTTTTCCCTGTAACATATTTAATAATTAAATATTTAAATTTATTCGGTGTCTGAAAGTAATTATTTTCTTTAAAAGAACATGAAGAGGTGTCGTCTTGGACATAAAAGTTTTAATGTAAAAGAAGTTAAAGTACTTTACTATACTTTAAGTTTCTCTAGGTCTTTAGTTTAGTCAGTTTTATGTACGTGCATTTTTAAGTTGAGTTAGTAGTAGTTTCCCGGCGGAGAGCTTTATTAAAGTTTGTAGCGGAATGAAACTTTTTACAGGCATTTAAATTTGGCAAACCATTTAAATTTGACAAACTTCGAAAACCAATATACAGAATTTTGCAGCCAGATGAGAATTTACCAATTGTAAAAGTTTAGGTAGTATTGTCTAAAATATTTGATAGCTAAAATATCAGGCACGGAAAAACATTTTCGAAATAAGATCGACATAATCTGAATAAATTTGGTAAGCAATGTTTTCAAATAGATACTAAACTTTAGATTAATACTAAATATTCAGTCTGCATTCTATATCTACTTTAATAGTTTCTGAGATGTGATAAGTTGAAAAATAAAAGGGAAAAAAGTATAACATTCATATCTGAATTTTTAAATTTAGAAAGAATGAATTCAACTCTCCATTTTTTAGATAACTTAATATTATGACACGCAGTGGCCATACTGTTACATTTACCATAATATGCTTACCTAGAAAAAAAATGATGATGATGTCGACTATTTTTGGGAAAGTATTGAATACTATCCATAAATATCTAATATAGCTCAAAATATTTAATATAAATTTTTTTAATACAACTAATACTTTAAAAATCATATATTTCCATTTTAAAATTCGCTCCAAAAAGCCAATATTTGCCACGTGACCGCTGTAACGTCACACGTTCTCAAATACTGGTAAACTGGTAAGACAATATAAAGTTTTTTCGTTATTTTTTGTAATAAAAGATGAGTTCGAAGTTTTATAAATGTGACTTCAGCTAGCCCACTGGGAGCAGTCATTTGTGCCTACACAATCCAAAATTTATTTTGGTGAAGATCATTTTGATGTAAGTTTTGATAATATTTGTTTATTTTTTTAAGAGTTATTATTTTTCAAGTTTTCAAATATGAAAATTGGAACTCTAAGGTTAGAAATAAAGTAATCAAAGTTGGGTAACAATATTTTGTACTTGTTTTATATTAAATGCTGAATGATATGGAGAACTATACAGAATATCATTTGATGGGCTCAGTATCACAGGCCCCAATGAGAGCAGGTTGTTTGCCAACGAAGTTTGGATGTCAACCCGATAGAAAAAGAAAAACAGAAAATGTTCTCGACTATTAGCAGTCAAAAGGTAAAGATTGGAAACAATAGCGGAATGTCAAAGAAAAATAGAACAAGCTGACTCTTCACAAAGTATTTCCATGGCTGAGGTTCAACCAGATACAAGCTCAAGAAAATAATATACTTATACCAGTTGGTTATAAATATAGTATTTTAATTGTAAATGTCATTTGAGTTTCGAGTCTTGCTGAGTACAACTCTAGCTTTCAGCATTTGCACCCAATGCTAACATGCTGCTGTTTTCAAGTGAAACTGAATTACGGCTAGAGATAACTACTAGCCGAAACGTCGTGATATTCAACAAAAATAAAGACAGTGGAAGTCCAACAGATATCTATTACTTCGCAGTAAGATATTTACCATAAATTGTGTCCCCATTGTTAAATACGGAAAGCACCAAAGAATCATCCAATATGGTTATATGTGGTGACAAAAAATGGCGGTTATGATATAGTATTTTTAATTTAACAATATCTTTCTTTATACAGTTAGATATATGGGCGTTCGATCTCAGGGAATTGTCAAAAAAAAATAGCCAAACTACGCTTATTCTCTTTTATTGGCAAAACTTAGGGTTTAATATAAGAAGATGTTCCAGTAACAGCTTGTTTAAAAAGTTAAATCCTTCTTATACAGGGTGTCCGGTAAGTTCCTCCTAATTTCTCGGAAACATACAGGGCGGTCAAAATAACCCTACTTTGTCATAGAAAAAAATTTCTAAAGTGCCCCTTAACGAAGCTACATAACCCTAAAGGGATACCCAGCGATGTACCTTATCGGCTGTTTTGAACCGACTTGCATAATGTAATGAAATTTTAATATTTTATAGAAGCTATAAAGACTCATTAAACCATACTACAGTAGATATTAAATCATCAAAGAAGTCAGGTACCGACTTGCGGTCATACTTGTTGGGCCTAATTCTTGACAGATGTCATTTTACAGAGCTGAAAATTGATTTTTTAAATAATTTGGTCATTCCTTTTTAAAAAGAGTACTCTTAATATTTCGATAAAACTGACGGCTTTCGAGATAAATCGGTTTTTACGCGAAACACTCAAAAGTTACTAATGCTAAATACAAACTGGTAAAAATCAGATTATTGTTAATACCTAAATAATAAATTACTGTTGACGGAACTTGTCAAAACCGCCTTGAAGTAAAAATAATTTTAAAAAATGGAAGAATATTCTTACACACAGTATGCTTATATACATTTAATTTATGGTGAAGAGCTGTCAAATTCTTCGAAGGCAAAAAGACTTTATACTGAAAGATTTCCAGCTCGAACATTATTAAGTCCAAAAATCATCTGAAGGGTTGATCGCAGCCTAAGAGAAACAAGTAAAAAGTGATTAGAAAATAATTATTAGAATTAACTCCCAGGAGAGCATGAGACCACCACGTTGAGGAACAAATTTTGCAAGATATTGCTGACAACTCTTCAAACAGCACTTGAAAGCTTGTGACATAAAACAAGGTTAGAAAATGGATTGTACATCAAACTCTAACAGAACAGTTACTTCACCCATACCACATTGAAAAAGAACACGCTATGTCTCCGGATGATTATCCCGCAAGATAAGATAAGATAAGATAATTTATTAGTAATAACATACAAATAGTACTTTTACAAGTCAAATAAATAAAATATTAAAATTTTGTCAATTAATTATTATCATTAAGACAAATAAAACATTACACAATATTGATTCTTCCTTAAGAAGAAAGTCTTGGTAAAAAAAAAGCTAAGAGAAGCTGACAACAGACAATGACAATACTACAGATTAAAATTAGATTCGAAATACTCCTCGAACGAAAAAAACGCGTTCAGCACAAGGTAGCTCTTGATTTGTTTTTTGTACTGATAGAAGTTAAGAGCTTTAATTCTAGCTGGCACGCAGTTGTAGAACTTTATTGCCAAGTATCTTGAACCATTTCTGGATCTCTCAAGCCGGCCAAAGTCTGGGACAAGATTGTTGTTGTTTCTTGTTGGATAGTTGTGAATATCTTCGTGTGATCTGTATAGATCAAGATTTTGTTTAACGTACAACAAACACTGCATAATGTACACACAAGGTAAAGTTAAAATTTTTCTCTATAACCAAGCCCAGAGATAATACGGATGCATTTTCTTTGTTGTCCAGACGCCTTATCAGTATGACAAGAATGACCCCAGGAAAGAATAGCATAAGCCAAAAGAGAATGAAAGTTACTGTGATATGCTGTCAGAAGAGTTTCTTTGGAAGTTACCCGTACAAGACTCCTGAACAGGAACAGTTGTTGGGATAGTTTTTTTGAGAGACTAACAAGGTGTTGTTTCCAGGTTAATCCTGAATCTAGGTGTACTCCCAGAAATTTGACCTCCATTGCATATTGAGGTAGAAAAGACTGTACAACTTCATTGTTATTCCTTAGAGTAAAGTTAATACTTTGTGATTTGGAGTTGTTCAAGGATAAGCGATTGGCTCTAAACCATTGAAATAGTTCTCTTTCTGAAGTTTTGTAATCAAGACTGTCAATCTCTGAAGGGTGATTTCGATATTCCAACTGGTTTATACAGCAATATAACCTAAATCTTAATTTTTGTTAATCTTATTTTGTTTACCAATGAGGCCGGTTTTACAAGAGATGACATAATACACTCAAAAAATTTACATTTCTGGGCTGATGAAAACCCTCACTCTATAATTCAAAACAAACAACAAAGGTCTATTGTAAATGTGTGGGCTGTCATCATCGGAAATACCCTTATAGGTCCATTTGTTTTAGAAGGTGGAGTGGTGAGATTTATTTACAATTTTTGCTGCAAAATTTAAATAATTTATTGGAAGAAGTACCTCTTGATAGAAGATGGTGCTCCACCTCATGTTAACCGTAGAGTAGGTCGACACTTAACTAACGTTTTTGGCCCTCGATGGATAAGTCATCATGGGCCTGTTTTATGACCATGACCTAAATCTCTTATACTTTCACTTCTAGGGACATCTAAAAGAACTAGTTTATCCAACACCAGTAAATACTAGAGAAGAACTACTAACGAGAATAGCACAGCATTCTAACGTCCGTAATAATGCTGGAATATTATTTGCAGTGCAGAGGGATAATATTCAAAGAATAAGAATATATACTGAAGTATGCAGAATCCATATTGAACATTTGCCAGAATAATATTTAAACGTTTTCACTATTTTTGCATTTTAATGATATTGTAAATTAATTGAGCCCGATCAACCCTTGGAAAAGTTTGTCCACTTGACAAAGTACGAGCTGGAAATCTTTCAGTATAACATCTTCTTGCCTTTAAAGATTGAGACAGCGCTTTCCCATAAATTAAAGCACATCAGCACAACCTGCGTATTTTATTTTTACCTGTTTGTGTTTGGCATTAGTAACTTTGAATCGCTGGGCACCTCTTTAGGACTTTGTGTCTGCGTTAAGTAACATTTTAGGATTTTTTTTCTATGACAAAGTAGAGCTATTTTAACCTCCCCTGTATGCTCCCAACAAATCAGGATGTACTTTTCAGATATCCTGTAGTTTTACAACCTCAACAGCATCAGCACTATCAAATAACAAATATACCCGCGTGTCATCTGAATAATAGTGAGCAGAACACATCTGTAGAACTTCTAGAAGGGAAGAACTATAGATGTCATCTAACAGCGAAGAAAAAGCTGAGCCCTGAGGCACGCCTATGTTAATCATTATCAGAGCCGACACTCTTTTTCCAGTCCGAGCTGATATTTTGCTCAAAAAATTAAGAAAAAATTTATTTGCCTTCTCAGAAAGACCAACATAATGAAGATTAGCCACAATTATCTTGTGACAATGTAACATCTGCTAATAGTGTTTAGCATCTACAATATTCACGGAACCCTAAAAGAGTTTGAGGTAAAATAACATAATCAGTTAACTGAACCTTTATGGCTTTCTTGAAAATTTTAGACCTACCAGATGATAAACTATTAGGTCTACGATATTTAAATCCTTGTGAGGAGGAATTTTTAGAAATCGGTGTTACCTATGATTTTCCTCACAATTGTGAAAATTCATATAAATATTATCCTTAATATTTCTTCATGCCAAATATTAGGGGTTTTTACGAAATTTGATAAGGAAACAAACACGTTCTAGAAAATGTAATTTTTTTTCTTTAAGCCCAGTTATCGCTAAAATTATGTAGTTTAGATCAATCATACGTAAAATATAAAAGTGTTGAATATGATACTATTTTGACGCTCCCTATGTAGTCCCCAATATTTTTAAAATATAAATGTTGAGTATAAATTGTAAAAAATGTATTTAATTTATGAATCTTATGTGTAATCTGTAAATTTATTAAACCAATCGTTGGACACATCCTGTACAAGAGTCAAAACTGTATAATTTTATACGAACGAAAGAACTTTTACCTAAAGATTATAGGCCTAAACAAGTTGATGGTTCCTAAGTTTCCAAATGCTCGACATTTCTCTCATGGTGTCTTTTCACAGGCGAAATATTATTCACAAGAAGAAGAATTATAAATTTCCATAACTTTTGTACTTGAGCTAAAATAAATCTTCATTTAAGAGGGGCAAAATTGGAGTGGCCGTTTTCTCTGAATATTTAGACTAGAATAATTGAAGACGAAATAACTGTCCTTGTTGCCAAATAGACTAAATCGTGTAACCTACTTAAATCTTTGAAGAAATAATTTATGGAAGCTGTTAGCTAAATTAGCAAGAGATAGAACGTGAGTTGTAATATGACGAAACACAGCCACGTTTGCCGCAGTTCCATTGCTGAAAGCATTATGGCAATAAATTTAAAATCGTCAGTTACTCTAGAATAAAAGGATGAAGGTTCCAAATGTTCCATAGTTGTATTTCTGCTATATAAAGGGGGGCATAGGTATATAAAGAAGGATAGGATAAGAGTTTTAATAGAGTTGTATAGTTGTATTTGAATAGTGAAGATATTAAGATGTGTTTTAGCAGTGTTAAGTAGTTACTATAAGTATTGGACGTATTAGCAAAAAGTGTTGTGTTTTATTCTGCGAACCCAGGAAGCAATCTTAAAGAGACAAAATCATAACAACTCAAAGTATATGAACTATTGAAAATATCAGAAAATACATCGAGGAATGGATCGCTTAAAAACAACGATTTCTATTGGTGTAGAATCCACTTCTTCCGTGAAAAATGGGAAATGTTCACAGCTTCTGAAGGACAATGCTTCGAATAAAGTAGAACATATCTTACACGATAAATACTTTTTTATTGAAAAATAATGGGAATTAAGTTTTAAACCCATTAAAATTTAGGAAACAAGTCCGAACTATGATTTTGTTTTCCCTAAAACTAGTAAACAGTCCCTTATTTTAATAACTGTTGAAGTAAATATAAACTTTTTGAAAAAATTCGTTTATACAAAAGTATCGGAGATATTTGTTGAAAAATTAAACCGAATATTGAAACTAATGTTATTTGTTTAGTAGGTTTACCGCTAATAATTTTTGTATATTATCGTTGGCATATGCATGGGATTTTCCATTATTTGACCAGTTGTAGTTGCTGTAACATGTTTTAGAAAATACTAAACTCATAGCATTTATATTCGGTAATACTATTAAGCAAAATGGTTACATTCAAGTAAATGATAAGCCTAGAATAGATGCCGGTATTGTAACTATCGATGACGTGAATTATGAACAAACTAATATTGATAACATAAATTTTCTAAAAGATATCAATCCGGTACCAGTCACTTAGGTTCAATGCAAATATACTATCAGAACTATAGGGGAATTAACACTAAACCAGAAACACTAAGACTTAATATGTTAAATAATGATACAGATATAATAGTTATCTTATCTGTGATTTGGTTGAAAGATAGTGTATGCAATAGCGAGTTTAATTAGGGTATGAAGATATTTAGGTAGGACAGAAATCTGAGAGTCTAGGAAGAAGCAGGATGGTGATGTGTTACCGGTAGTTAATGAAACATTTTCTGTTAAATAATGAATAGGAAGCATATATGTATTAAATTGTCTCTCCGTTAAACTGATTATGAATCAAAGAAAATTTATCTATATATTACTTTTATATTTTGTGTCTGATATTTAAATATTTATAGGAAATTTTATTCCTGCATAGAATTTAATCTTTTAAATTGTGAGAGTATAATTAATTTACGTAATCTCGTGTTAAGTGTTCCTAATAAGCCTATATGTGAGTTTGAATGTTTTTTATCCTTTGCAAGCGTTTCAGAGATTAACTGCATCCGAATGTTAAAAATGTTTTGTAATTGTCAACTTCCATTTGCAAAGTATAAAATGACTGTGACCCATTGTTACTTTCATTGTCAGTAGGACTGGACTGCTGTTATGAATTAACTGTCTGTAACCAAATACCCAGTACTAAATTGAACTTTAAAAAAGCTGATTTTAACACTATCTATATAAAAATTAAAAATCAAAATAGTAATATATATATATATATATATATATATATATATATATATATATATATTATATATATATATATATATATATATATATATATATATATATATATATATATATATATATATATATATATATATTTATATATATAAGTGTTGTGATACTGATTCTGTGAAAACTGAGTTTTAAAAAATATTTTATATTATATTTTAATAATAGATAGGACTTTTGTCGTATAATATCAGCATGAGATAATTAGATTATTTAAGGATAACAAAAAATATTTGAGAAGATACAAATAATCAAACGTCTTTATAGATATGATAAATACAAATTTTGTATACTATATATTAAAGATAAAATAAAGACAGTACACTCAGAGAATATGACCCGAGTTCAGTTCAGTCTGAGAGATAAGGTAGGTATTTTGGTGGAATATTAAAAGTTAAAGAGATGAAAGTGATATTCCAGTGGAAATGTCTTATATTATCATTTTTGATTCAGGTGCAAAAGGTGCTGCGTATGTATTTGCGCATATAATGTGGATATAGTTAGAAGTTACTTTAACTATAAAATTAGTGAAATTAGGTTCCGCTGTAGTATTCAAAAGTTCTCTTAAATATCAGCATATCTAACAGAATGGATATTGCAAAGATGGTACCTACGTTCAAGGAAAGCGTAAAGCACGAAGGAACCAATTATAGACCCACTCGTGTTACAATAATGGCTGCAATGTGAAAAATATTTGAAATAGTGTTTTTTTATAGAATATGTGATGAAGTAAAGCACAGTATATCTAAGTATCAGCATGGGATCTTGCCAAATAGGTCAACATTAACTCAGTTGTTAATGTAATCTACACGGATATGAGAAAGGCATATGATAGAATAAAATATGCCCTAATAGTACAATACCTTAGGCAAATTGTCACGGAAAATCTAATAAATATAATTGTCTCATGCCTTATCAATAGAAAGAAGTACGTTGAAATGAAGGAAGCCAAACCGAAAATTCTTAAAATGTGTTCTAAAAAATGGGTACTATTCTAATCAGGGTTACAATCATTTAAATATCTCGAATATATATTGAGAAGGCTTAACAAAATAGACCTATAAGGATACGTTTGGTATGTATATTTAAGATACTAAAATACGAAATAAAAGATCCAAATCTTTTGTCGCAACTTCCATTTGTGGTAAGTAATGGTGGTACAAGACAAAGGTTAACATTTTATCTAGAGTTTCGTAGAATTAATAGTTATAAAAATTCGCCTATATGCAAAATAAGTCACTATTTCAACGTATATGTTAGTAGCGTAGATTTAAATTGTATTAATTTAAGTAATATTTTGACATTATTACCATAAGTTAGTTGCTCCCAGGCCTGGACTTCGTTTAACGGCAAAATTGATTGGACTGTAAGTTTAAGACAAGCGAACTCGAACATAATGATCAACAACTTGTAAGGAGTTTCGTTGATCATCTTTTTACTTCATCATCAGATAAGCAAGGTGGCACCATAATCTTACATCAGAATTTTAATTGAATCGGACATTTGGAAATTTTGAAATACATATTACAAAATTTTATTACAAACTCACATGTAAAATACCATAATAATATATTGCCATTGAGACTATATACTTGTTTAAAATTTCAAGGCAATTCGAAAAGTCGAAGTGGACTGACTTTGAATTGAACGATTTGACTGTAATCAATAAACACAAATAGAAGTGATTTATTCATCTTGTAAAACATTTTGGTTTTAATTATTAGTACTTGAAACCGAAAAATTTTCATGTTAATAAGAATTAAGAAAACTAGAATAAATAATGACTATTCGGTAAGTAATAAAATAACAGCTTTGTCTTTAAAAATAGTAACTCTTAGTACAATGTTTTGGAAATGAAATCTTATTTTTTGTTATAGGTATATACAAGTTTTTGCGATGTCGGGATGAAACTGAACAAATATTAAATTTATTTACTTGGAAAATGTAATTTTACCATATTTCTAGAATATTTTTTGCAGGCTCCTGACTGGTGAACAAAAGAAAAATATATTATAAAGCTAGAATTTCAAAGGATAAGTTTTTTTACATATAAACTCCTATATATTTTTCATTTAAAAAAAAAACTCTTTTTTTAACCTGTAAGCAAATATATAGCGTGTTCTTAAAATTGAGATGTTAGTTTTAATAGGTTGCAGAATTCATTATGATAAACTATTTTACCAAAAATGGTCTATAATAGGGTTCAAAAATAGCCATTATACAAACTTGTGAATAAATTCATCCTATTGTCCTGATAATCTATAAGATTTGGTTAAAATTGTCACCATTTGTTTTATTTATTCACAATCTAGGTCAACTTACAACATGTCCGGAGGTCATCAAATTCAAGGGATGGGTCAATTCATTATAAAACTTATTACGCTGTTCTGCATGAAAATCTTCGCTGCCAATTTAATGGGTTATTTTGATAATGTGTGCCTACGTACCACTGACTTGCAAATTGTCACATCATGTAGGCAAATCTAGAGAATTTCAATAACGTTTCGACTGATTGTAAAGTAGATACAAGAATATACCTATGCAATATATAAGTGGCTATAGCATACCGGGTGCGACGCTGTCAAATCTCAGTTACCGCATGAGAGACGTCTGCGGTTGACCCCCAGCTTCAAAGTCTGGTGTGTATAAGTAGCGGTCTGGAAGTCGGAGGATCAATATTGGATATACGAACAAAGTGCAAAGGACTAGCGAATAGTGATAGCGTTGTAATAGTGCTATTATTTTCGTCGTGTGCAAATGATGTCGTCACGATTCTACGTGAACAAACCAAACAATTTCTATTATATATGTGGCGAAGTGATACTGAAGGCTCAAGGAAATATTTTGAGCCCACTTTAAAAAAGAAACTCTTGAGGTATATTTTGGATGCAAAGTTGGCAAACAAGATGAAACTTGGGCTCCCAAAATTTGGTGCCACACTTGCTCAAGAACCTTAACAGGATGGCTACTGAGTACTCACAAGTCTATGAATTTTGAAATTTCATTGATTTGGCGGAAACCACAGAATTATTTTGATGATTGCTAATTTTGCTTAACAAAAATCTAGTAAGAGTAAACATAAAACCCAATATTCTAATTTCCTCTCAGTCATGAGATTGGTACCTCATGATGCTTCTAGCATACCTGTTCCTAAGCCTCTAGAAAAATACGAAATCGACTCGGAATCGGATGAACTAGATGATTTTGAACCAAAAGCAAGTCCAAATTTTCGAGAGAAAGACGATTACGAATATAGTAGCAGTAACCATCTCCATTTTGCATCTCAGGAAGACCTCAACAACTTACTCGTGGCTTGGATCTTTCCAAACCAAAGTCACAGCTGCTTGAATCTCTTTTACAGCAGTAAAATTTATTACAAAAAGGGGTAAAAATTTTCACGTTTCGGAAAAGGCAGTCTCTATGGTGGCAGTATTTTTCTCAGTGGCAAATGACTTAGTTCAGTGTCGTGATATTTTTGGTTTAATCAACGAATTTGTCCTTTCCTATAAACCTATCGAGTTTAAGCTAGTTATTGACTCTTTGAAGACAAGTCTAAAGGCAGTTATGTTTTGTGGAAGTAAACAACCATCTATTCCCGTGGTTCATGCTGTAAATATGAAAAGAACGTAGGAATACATGCGTATATTACTTCAAAGCATAAAATACGAAGATCATAAAAGGAATATCTGTGCCGATCTAAAAGTTATTGCACTACCTACACGACTGCAGACTGACTACAACAAATGTTGTTTTTTATGCGAATGGGACATCAGAGTGAGAAACATTATGTCGTCAAAGAATTACAGTTAAATGAAAACATTGTGGCCGATCTGAAACACGTACTTAATGAATACTTAGTAGAGCATCAGAAAATGTATATACCTCCTCTGCAAATAAAACTAGGGCTTAAAAAATTGTTTTAAAAGCCTTAAATAGAGAAGGAAATGTTTTTGCGCGTAAAAGTAAAGCAAAGCTTAAAGATGGAAAGTTCGTTGGACCACAAATACGAGAACTTTATAAAGAAAATTTTGAAACTACACTTCTGAGAAAAGAAAATAGGGCATGGATTTCCTTCAAAAATATATGTAGCAACATCCTAGGTAACAAGACATCGTAAAATCACAAAGATCTAGTTGAACAACTTATCGAGTCTTACAAGACATTAGGTTGCAACATGTCACTTAAGCTGCATTTTTTTAAACACACATTTTTGAATTTTTCCCTGACAATTTAGATGCAGTCTGAGATGAACACGGCAAAATATATCGCCAGTAAATTGTGTGGAAAATGGACCCTAAACATATTGGCGGACTACTGTTGGACCCTCAAACGTGAAACTGATCCGGGTGAATACAAGCGAAAGAAGACAACAGAATAATTTATTTGATGGTATTTTACTTTTTATAAAAAATTTAATTTTATTTTTTTTTTTAATTTTTGGATATTCACTAGCTCTTGCACCTAAATCAATAAACATCTGCGACATCGGGTGATTTCTTAACGCGAACTAGTTTGCCCATGAGCGAGAAGTTTGTAGCTGCCTTTTATTAGAATTCCCCATATGTTAAAATTATTTATTATTTATTCAATTTAATACCTATAGCAGTTAAGCGAATTACAGACACTATTCCTAAAATTAAAACATTAACTCAACAAATCTCGGATTACAGGTAAGGGCACAGTAGGCTACCCAGAATTAGAATGCATCATTATTAATATTCGGCATCTTAAAATGTCAGTATTTCTAAAGTTCATCCAAAGCCATCTGGTGATTCCAAAAAAGCATCATGACGGTTCCAATATGGCATTGGAAATCTTGAAAAATTCCGTTTAATGTGCATTATTGATAGATAACATAGCATGAAGTCGGTATTTTATGGATTAAATCACCAAATTCAATGTTCATTAATTCCCGTAAGGTCAGTATTTGTCCCTAAACTATAAAAATACTTTAATTCGTTGAACTAACACTATTCTGCAATGAGTAACATAGTTTAACCACCTGATCTTCATATTTTCACAGTCGCTAAAACCCTATAACTTCAGCCATTCAAAATGGGACTCTAACCTAAAAAAAACCCTGAATTCCTAAGACTATAAGTCTCTATGTTTAGGAATGAAGATGACCATTTATTCTTATGTTTGAAAACTTATTACATATTTTTCATTAATTTTTTTTTAAGATTTCGTATATGTTTGGAAATGATCGAAGTCGTCGTTTTGTTTTAATTTTCCAGTAGAAAAACTTATGATACTTAAGTGACAAATTAATTCTGGAGCTGGATTTGCATTAGTAGTAAAAAACTATTTAAAATATGACTATTTTGGGTTAAAGAATAAATTTGCTTTTTAGACAAAACTGATCCTTTGAGACTCGTTCTTCCTACAGCTGCTTCTGAATGCAGAGACTTGCTTGGCGTGATTTTGATTTTTAAAAATTCCACACTACTCCAATAAATATATAGATGTTTCGACTAGCGATATTTTCCAGTCAGACATCGAAGTAGGCAGGTTTTTAATATCTTGTCAACATATCTCGGAATTTATGTTTCATATGGCAGTTGTTTCCTGCGAATGGTCGATACAGCTCCACCGATGAGACATGAGGTGGTCAAAACGCGTATGATGAGGAAACTAGATTTGTATTTGCAGCTTCTATATATTCTTTTCTTTTTTCTCTGCATGAAAGGGGAATAACATATAAGCAACCATTTAAATACGGTAGATAAATTTATTTAACTACTAATTTAAAAAAAGAACAGATACTAAAAAAATACAGAAGTGAAACGACCCAATATATCTACTCTAATAACTAGAGTTTTATAAACAATGTGTTAATTAGATCTTCTTCGTTGCTCACATTTAATTGCTCAGATTTACTAAAAAGGGTAAAAGCGGCTCTAGTTATTATGGAAGTTACATTTTCTAATCGGCTATTTTTGTTTTACTTATAATTTTACTATACTTATCTTAATATGTAAATAACGGAAAATTCTTATAGGAAAATTAGGGATAAACATTTACAAAACAACCTTTAAATTGGCCACTGGAAGTTTTCTCAGGAAACAAATGAAATCCTCCGTTTCAATCTGTTTATTAATAAGAAAAAGGTTTTGATTAGCCTAATATTGTACTTGTCAGTTTAAATCTCCAATTAGCAAAGTTAACTAGTGTTAAAGTTGACCTTGTTAGTGAATTAGCACATACCTAATTAGCTACGTTGAAAACTTCAAAATGTCTGTCCTTTGACACCGTTATTCCTAGATTTTAGAGCACTAACATTTATTTTCGTGTCAGTACATTTCCCTTTATATTAACTGTAAATTTTATTTGTATAATATTATTTTTGTTGAAAATATTTTTAATTTTTTTGATATTTACATAAATTTTAATGAAAGCCGAAATAAAAGTTTTACGAAATAATACACAATTGTATAGCTTCAAATAATATAACAATTTTTAATATAATTGACATCTTAGAGTAAATAAATAACAGGATGTACTATAATTACAAATATTTTTTTCAACTTTCTGCTTGTTAGCTTCTCATTTATCTTGTTTATATTGCTTCAGTATTTTTTATCATTTAAATTATTTATGCGAAGTTTTTTAAAAGATTGAGTTAACAATTTTTTTCAGCCGTAAACAAAACGAACTTTATTAACTTTTTTATCTTAATAATATTGTTCGGAGTATATTTACTGTAGCATCTAAAATAAAAGTAAAAGTTAAAATTACTTACCCCACCAAATATTTCTCTACATATTCTTCTAAAATGATTGTTAAGCGTCCAATAAATGAACGGATACCAAAAACTATTACTAAGTGCCAACCACGTCGCCACAAAATCAAGAGCTGGCGGAGCACGCGATCCGGTACATGCTGCGACAACCTCTTGTATTGTCCATGGTGTCACAAGAACGATAAAGCCCAAGGACATGGCTGCCATTGTTCTGGAGCATATCGTACTCAATTTTCGTTCTTGATTTACTAACTGAAATAATATATAACAATAACGTTATAACACTATATTTAAACTGCGGAAAGATCATGATGATAAATTTGAATTCAACATCTCAAAGTATATCAAAGATATTTAAATGTAGTTTTCAGCACGTTAGAATTCATTTTACTGTCTCAAGCTACAACTGTTACAAGCTCCTAGATACACTCCAATGAATATCGATTGCAAAGCTTCGGGTATGCGTGGTGCTTTATTTGATAGCTGGCTTACTGACAACATAATTTTGTGGATGATGTTCCATAAACTGTGTCGATGCAGTAGTTGATAATCGACCTATCTTTTTAAGAAATAACTTTTTTGATGTAAGTGGTAGTCAATCAAATGGATTTTTTGTTAAACTTGTATGTTTAGGCTTGGAACAAGGATCACCAGTTGTGGAAAATGTAAGATGAATTTTTCTAAATCGTCCAACTTAAGAGATAATGTAAAAAAAGCATCCAGGTAGGTGTATATATATATATATATATATATATATATATATATATATATATATATATATAGTTATTTATACGTATTGTCCTTTCAAGCAAAGAAAAGGAAAGAATATATACAAACAGTTTGTTTCATGCAAATACAACTCGTTTCGACCACCTTATGGCCTCATCAGTGGAGCTGTATCGAATCGAGAGCAACATTAGCAGGAAACAACTACTATATAAAATATAAATCCTAAAGTATCTTGGTAGGATATTAAAAACCTTCCTATTTCGATGTCAGAATGAAAAATATCTCCATGCAAATGACATCTATAAAATCACCGAAGGATTGCGAAATTAAAAAAAAAAATCAAAATATAAAATCTTCATTGGAGGCCTTCAAAAATAAACAAGTATACTGCAAATCTCTTAGCTATGCTATTGATTCAAAATTCCGATTAGAATGTATCATCATCATTATCAGCTTCATCTACCATTTTCAACTACCGAATAGCTTCCTTTATTTAATATTTGTTTAGTTCCTTCCTCTATTTAGTGATGTAATTTATGGTCATTCATTCAAATGTTTTTCTGTCTTTAGCTGTCTGGGACCAGGTGGTTCCTGCCAGTTTTCTGATGTCATAATTTTATGGGAGATTCGGACATCTCTTTGGTCTTTTGGCGTTTCTGGGATACAATATAGTTATGCTAGTAGTCCACCTATTGGCTGTTTTTATTCCTATATGGCCTGTCCATTTTAGGGATTTTTTTTTCTGGATTACAATAGTTACCTGGGTTTTGTTGTCCTGTTCGATCTATTATTTTACGATCCTTTTTAGTTATTCCTAACATGTATCTTGCCATGGATGTTTGAGTGTCCTGGAGTTTTGTGGTTACTTCTTCCTTTAATATCCACTCATAACTAAGTCATTACCTGTAATATGTATTTACCAAATACTCTTTTCTTAAATATAGTGGCATTCTGGACCTGATACACCTTCTCAAAGTCTATGAATACTAGCGCTATTGATAGATCATGTTTCCTGTGCGACTCATTATTTCTCTTAGTATTTGTATATGATCCAATATACTGTACAATGGATTATATATATATATATATATATATATATATATATATATATATATATATATATATATATGGATAGACAAATAGATAATCATTGAGGTGTATCTAGAAGTTTGTACAATGGTTAATGTATTTTACAATTTCCACAGTTTTTATAAAACATAAATAGAACTTAATTCGTTGATGCATCACGTATATATTAAATCTTTTTCAAATAAAAGAAAATAATATTTTTTCGAACAGTGCGCAGTAAAAATATATTAATGCTAGATATATACTTGACGATTAAATTCAAGAATGTCGTAATATAACATTTAATACGAATTATTTAATATGAATGAATATTCAACCTTAAAAAAAATTATAAAGGATTCGATTCTCTTTGGAATAGTCTATGTAACAAGATTCTATTTCTAAATATGTGTATACCTAAATATAAACCGACATGAATGTATTTCTTAATTTAAGATTAATTCAATTATGTCTCAGTAAGAATTTGAATATTTAATAAATTAAATAAACACATTATTTTCACAATGTTCTTAGAAACTTCTATTAATAAACTCAGAGTAACTGTTTTCTTTAACCGCCGGAGAGGCTATTGAACTGATATTCAATAGCCTCTCCGGCTCTCTTGGCAGATACGTACTCAATCTGTGAAGCTTCAGAGTACGCTTTGGAATATGGGCCGCTAAATTTTAGGAGAAAGAGATTTAAACCGGCCAAATCGCAATGTCTTAGCCATCCGTTATGGTCTTCAAAATGACCTGGGAATTTGATTGGGAAAAAATCATTGTTTTTGTATACGATGTGATAGGTTGCATTATTCTATTGAACACGCATCTCTTTTAAGCTCATTCAATCTAATTGTCACCATAAAAAGTTTGTCAACTTATCACTCCAATAGCATACCCAGATATCAATTTTTGAGGATGCATCAGAAGCCTAAACTATTGAAGCTGTTGAGCTAAAAGTCATCCTTGTTACTTAAAATGATTTTCTTAAAGAATGTATAGTTCACCTGGAGGTGTTTCAAGAACAAAAATGAAATTAGGAGAAAGTACTTTTTACTTAACATTTAAGATCAATGAGAGAAACTACTACAGGTAAAATTATGAAATTTTGCATGTAAACACTAGAGTAAAAATGAACCTGGGCAAACATTTTTGAAAATTTAATCTTAATACAAGCGAAATTTTTAATATTAATGTACTTCTCCTATTTTACCAATGATACAAAAGCCCTTCAACCAAAGTTAGCGAATTTCCAGACACATTGTCAATAAAGGTGAAATAAGCCAAACAATTTCTAATTTTTTTTTCATTTTCCGTTTCGAGGTATATTGGATAATGCACCACCAGCAGTTGGTGTCTCGGTATATTAAATTTTTATTAAAGAATCTTATTTCTGGATATCTTATATTCAAAAAAATTATATCTAGAAGGTGTCGCTTTGAGATAGTCAATGTTTTATTGCGTAGTGAGACTAGTCGTACTCTCTCTTCGCAGAACTGATCCAAGAAATTTGGAGCGTGTTTCATTAAAATTTACATATTAATGAGCTAACAATGACAACAGTCGTCATTTTTTTTAAAAGGTGACAGTAACGATTTATTCTAATAAACTTTTATGGTTTAATTTTAAAATTTATCGTTGACTTCCTAAATATTTTAGTTATAGCCTAACACTACACTAATCCAGAAATTACCGATGAGATGTTAGTTCACGGCTATGGCCACGAAAATGGTTGGAAGTCGATGAGAGTATACAGAGAAAGATAAACGAGTACCAAATCACCAAACATTTACAGGGCGTCTTCGAAAATCTGGTAGTTATGCATTTGCAAAGTTTGATTATGGATAGAATCTTTCGACTAGGATACCGGAGTTTAAAGAAGAAATTTTAAAACGAGCTGAAGACAATTCAAATCTGAGCACCAGATACCTAGGTTTACAACGTAAAGTTCCTAAAGATACAGTAAATCGGATTTTAAGATAACAGCTGCATCCATTCTATATCCAGACAGTGCAAAAACTTTTACCTCTCGATCTTAATTTTGGCTAGGTTTCTGTCGAGTCATTAATGAACGGAGAGTACGTAATATAGATTTTCATAAAAAAATTATTTACCGATGAATCTTGCTTCACAAGCTTATATAGGGACTGTGTCCATTGAAGCGCAAAGTTTCGCTTCACTGTACACTCCTCAAGGATTTGATGTTAAAAAGTAGTGGTTGCCAAAGATTAGGTTTATCAACACTCGGTTTACTGAAAATTCCATTATTGTTTTTTAATGTAACATTATTAGTAGCATCAATCTAGAGCCAGACGACAGACTAATAAGCTTTGATGTGGAAAGTCTGTATACTACTGTACCATTAGGGAAATCACTAGACATAATCAAAACTAGACTTTCAAATGATACTACTTTATCAGATCGAACCACGTTACCACTGGATGGGGGGATGGATCATTTGGAGTGCTGCCTGCGTAGTGCTTACTTTCAAGTAAAGGACAGATTCTACGCTCAGGATGATGGGCTTCCAATTGGTTCTTCACTCTCTCCAGTCATTATATATATATATATATATATATATATATATATATATATATATATATATATATATATATATATATATATATATATATATATGGAATGGTTCGAAACTCATGCCATAGAAACAGCAACAGTAAAACCGAAAGTCTGGTTGAGATATGTCGATGATACCTTTATCGTATGGAAGGGCAATGATCAAGAACTTAATGATTTATTGAAACATCTAAATAACATTCGACCTACAATTAAGTTTTTGCCATGGAAAAAGAGGTAAATGATCAATTGCCTTTCCTAGATGTCATGGTGAATCGCTCAAACTAAACTATTAAAACTTCAGAATACAGAAAGCCAACACATAATGGACAATATCTTAATCATAATTCAAATAATTGTGTTGTAACAAAACGAGGAATTATACGCAACCTCTATAATCGCGCTATATCTATATGCAATAATGCCGATTCATTGGAAAAAGAGGTAGCAAATATTAAGTCCGACTTACAACAGAATGGTTATCCTTTGAAACTAATTGAGGATGTTATAAATAACTTTAGAACAATGAACACTGGACAGCAAGAAACACATTTCTTCTCCACAATTCCGTACATTAAGGGAACTTCGGAAAAGACGACTTCAAAAATTTCAATTTCATATAAAAATTTCTAGTTAATTTTCACTTTTTAGCACACTTTTAGAAATCGGTTCAATTTTTTTATAAAAATTTTATTTTTCAATTTTTAGTTTTCAATTCATTATGATATTCATAAATTATTTGAACTAAGTGCTAATCGAGATTAGTGTACCTCGCAATGACTCCAAGGTGGCAAAAATATTCCCATTTTATCCATAACTATAAATCACCCTAAAATGAACCATTAAAAATTCTTTGATTCTTAGAGTTCTCCAAATACCAATGAAATTGTGTCAAACGAATATTTAGTCTGTCATAGTAAATCCACTATCTTAAATTTCAAATTAATTTTAGATTAGTAATATAGGCCCCAAAACCTTCCAGTATTGATATTTAAAGAAAATAAATTAATTTTTTATCCTCCATATTGGATACGCCATATTGAATTTTTTTAAAATTATTTTAGATTCGTCATGTGTGACCCCGAAAACTCTCTCGTACCAATTTTGGCGAAAATCGGACATAATTGATTTTTTTTTGTCCGCCGTATTGGATCCGCCATATTGAATTTTTTAAAAATAATTTCAAATTCTTTATGTGACGCCCCGAAAACTTCCCCATACCAATTTTGGGGAAAATCGGACAAAATTGATTTTTTCGTCCGCCATATTGAATTTTTTAAAAATTATTTTTGATTCATCATATGCGATCCCGAAAACTCTCGCGTACCAATTTTGGGGAAAATCGGACAAAATTAAATTATTTTGTCCGCCATATTGGATCCGCCATTTTGAATTTTTAAAAAATAATTTCAAATTCGTTGGGTGCAATTACGAAAATTCCTCCATACCAATTTTGGAGAAAATCCGACAAAATTAATTTTTTTGGCCGCCATATTGTAAGCGCCATCTTGGATTTTACTGCACCAATTTCTTCTAAAAAAATATGAGACCACCGCAGCAACTTCCTTTATATAACGTAAAAAATTTCATTCAAATCGGAGCAGCCGTTCCGGAGTAATCGGTGTACCTACATAAAAAAAATTTAAAAAAATACATAGTCGACGAATTGAGAACCTCCTTCTTTTAGAAGTCGGTTAAAAAACTGGAAACGTCGAGATCAGGTATTGCAGAACATGTCTGAGATAAACAACACCATATAAAATGGTCAATATATATGGAACCCAACAGGAAAAAAAGAAAATTTATAGAAGCAGCTTACATTAAAAACTATAATGAAATCTTGAGTAAACCGAGGTTGAGATACCTAATCTTTGGCAACCTCTACTTAGTAACATCAAACCATTGAGGTGTGTACAGTGAAGCGAAACTTTGCGCTTCAGTGAACACAGTCCCTATATAAGCTCGTAGTCTTAAGCTAAAAAATTCAGTTTATACTTGATAACGATTAGAGATACAACTTAATCGAAACGTCGTAAAAATAAATAAAAATAAAGACAATGCAAGTCCGACAACCACATTTTAGTCAATCTTCAACATTGTCTACAACCTTCAAACAAACGTTTACCTAACATGTTTACGAGTGTGCTGACGAACACCTGGACGCAATAAGGGTTGTGTGTGCATTACAATATGAAGTTAAAATAAACGTGAGGGTATGGATCATTGACAGATTTAAGATTGGTTCTTCTTACGACCTCGTCTAAATAGTTTGAATTACCTAAATCAGCTAGTAAATTTGCCGAATTTATTGAATGATTTTACACTAGTTACTAAACAAAACATGTGGCTCATGCACAATGGTGTACCCGCACACTTGAAATTAAATGTCAGCAATCATTCAACGATAATTTTCAAAATCGATGGATTGGTAGAGGAAATAATGTTGGTGCAAATTGGCCACCCTGATCACCAAATTTAACTCTTAGGGGTTATTTTTCATGAGGAACTCTTAAGCACATGGTATACTGTGGACCTATAGCCTCTCTGAATGAGTGGATTAAAAATCTATGATTAGATAATAAGGAACATATATTAGTTTAGGTCTGTAAATCTCTCTCTCAGACAGCCTTAGATTGAAATATATATATATATATATATATATATATATATATATATATATATATATATATATATATATATATATATATATATATATTAATATATATATATAATATAAGCGAATGAACACATTTAAATCAAATATTTAAGAAAATAAGTGCTAGGACATACATGTTTTTTATTTCACTAAAGGTATGTATACAGCCTTTATTCAAGAAATTTCCTGTACTAATGGAGCCGTCTATGGAAGCTGGTGACTCCAGAAAATATATCCATAGGTCGACACGTGGCTCCACAAAAAAGGAGGCAAAAAAAATTTTGGTGTGGTCATGTTTCTTTCAACTTTCGCTCATGAGCACAAGAAAAAAACAAAAAAAAAAGGTAATTTTAGAGGGAATGAAAACGAAAATGAAACAAAGGAAAGCACCCTGAAATAAATAAGAAGGCGGCGTAAGTCGATATATAATTGCCAAAAAAAACTGGCAATTTCAAACAGTCAGCAGCCAATAAAAAAAAACAGCTGATAATATTATACTTTTGAAATATAGTTTTTCTTCCTCCGATTTCAGCACGTTCTCGCGCAAATAACATGGTGTGATGTTGGGTACGTCTCAATAAAAAATCTTAATACCATGGTTTTCTTGCTTTCGCGATGTAACGGATTATAGAAAGATGACCAACCAGTGATATTTAACACATGATGCATTAACATAAATAGGATTTACATAAGGAAAATAAATATTAAGTATACAAAATATCGAAGCATTATTGGCGCAAATATGAAAATACTGGATACGTTTTCACTTCTGCAACATTTAAAAATATGACCCCTCTACCTGCAATCTCTTTTGGAAAACGAAGAGTTCATTGGAGAATCTACTAGCTTTTTAGAAGTGTCAAAAACTTCACTCGTTGAAATAAAATTGTCTACCTAAATCTGTGTTTCTCAATACATACAAGGTGAAGTTATAAACAATGACATAACGAAAAACAGGATTTCCTGCCCCTATTACACCCTCAAGCCCTTATATATTCAAATAATATGAACAACACAAATTGCTTAATATTTAAAGAACTATGCCAATTGTTTGGACATGTAGTGTCTTCTTCAGATGGTGAACAATATTGTAAATATCCCTCACTAATAACCAAATTTACAATGATGGAATGAGAAGTTGCATAATGAAAAACTCAATCGAATGCCGAAAGATTCGTTACGATCCTACCGATAGAATGACGGCAATCGCACAATGCAATTTTCTTATATAGTTCTAGCGTAGCAGGAAAAGTGTCCATCAAAAATTCACTTTGTTCTGATTGGTTATACACAAGAGAGTTTGAGAAAGCTTTCTGAAACTATATAAATCCCACTTTTTGAGCAATCGTTAGCCAAAAAGTAGTTGCCATTTATATATGCTCTTGGAAGATAGAAAAAATTACGTACAATCTTAAAATCAACAGATGTAAAGAAAGAAAACATCTGTTTTGAAGAAAAGTGACCCGAATTTGTCAAATATTGCATTTTTTTCGAGAGAAATTCGTATTTTTTCAAAAGAAATTCGCATTTTTAGAAAGAAATTCCAGAAAATATTTGACAAATTGAAGAAGATATCGCTTCAGGAAGGCTGAATAGACCAGAATATATCAACAGCGACGATCTTATTAGACGGCTGCGTGGCGGAAAAGGATTAGTGTTAATTTAAACATTAAAATAAAGTACCTCCGAGGCCCCTGGACGAACTAGTCCTTTTACCCGGGTAATTGCCAAAGGTTGGGGTGCCTGAAGACTTTAAAAATAATCACATTCATTGCATAAATCGGATTAAATACGGTATATCGGGGTTCCTCTGATTAAAAAATCGCAGTGCAAAGGTAAGATGGGTTTCCAAACCTCAGAGCCCGATATACTATAGTTCGAAAGACGGGCGTTATTCGTAACTGCATACGCGAACTGGTGTTGCAATTACAGATCACCGTCATAAAGTTCGCGAAAACATTTAAATAACGAGTTTTCCCATTAACTCACCCTCCATAAACATTAAACGATTTTTTTAAGCCTTAAACGAACCCCATATAGCATAAACGACCAAAAAATACTTAGAAAAACAATTTTCTAAGGCTGGTCCCGCACGAATTTTTTTTTCAAAATTGCTAAAAACTTTTGGAATAAAAAATTCAATCGCGAAAATTAACACACAATTCCCACAATTTACCGTGAAAATAAGCATCGCGAAATTTCGGATACACAAAAAACGTGAAATAAATTTAAATTTGCGAAATCTTTTCCGACAAAAAAAGAACAAATTTACAAATTTAGATTGACTTTCTCGTATAAAAACTTACACGAAAAATCACAATTACCAAGTTGAAACAAAAAAGTTCTAATTTTTCCAATAAATTGGACGCCCCAATCTCATTGCACAAGATTCGTAGAGCACTTTAGCCCACTTCCAATACGCGTCTTGTATTAAATAAGCACCCCAATTTAGACTTTTGGCTCAAATAACAATTACTTCTATTCTTCCAAATTTAAGAGCGAATGGCTCAACACAATACCATGCCCCAAAATAACAGCAAGAAAGGTGAGTCCGCCTGGGTTTTCCCTGGGTTGGGAAGTTACAGTGGGTCTTCTCCGGCACCCTTGCATGGTGCCCTTCCTTTCAACAACAACAAAATAATGAAAGCGGAACCTCATTGACCTTGACGACATTGTCACGCATAACGATAGACTCAGTAGACGCGTCAACCTCGAATTCGAAAGCGAATCACCATACGACGTTCCGCCTACGATTCTACCGGCAAATTCCCTGAATAAATCTTCATCGCAACGCCAATTCCCTTTGGGTCACAGAAATCAATCGCTAGCGTATACAGAGAGACAACAAATTCAACCAACTTACTCGCGTGCTACGTACTTGGATTCAACCTCTAACGACTCAATTCAAGTGCCTACACAATTTTCCTACGAAAATTCTGAAAGGCACAAACAAGAATGGATGCAGGATAGTAACAATTTCTCAGAAGGTACCATGTACCATATGCAACATAGACTGTCAATGGATCAAAGTAGTGTACACATGAGAGATAACACCCAAAGTAGGCGTTCCTTTATCCGATAACAATAACTAAAGTGCGAGGTAAGCCTGAACTAGATTAACTTAGATAATTTGTAATATAACGTGGATCCTAAAGATATTTGATTATCGGAAATCCTAAATAAAGGTAAAATATAAGTTCAATAATGGCAAACCATTCAGATTTAACTGATCTTTTAACAGGATACTTGCATCTTTTAGTTTTCCAAAAATTAAGTTTTAGAGATTTATCTTATACATGCAAAATTCTAAAATTGCCATGAAAATTATAATTTGCTGAGCTCAAATATAAGTTATAATTAGAATTATTATGTCCTTTAATAAAACTAAAAAAATAAACTTTTTAGCAGGATATCGCTGTTTGACCTATATAAGCTTTTATACAAGTGGAACAATTAATTTGATAAACTTATGATTTATAATTTTTATCTGTTTAACTTGTGTCGTTTTTATTAAATTTTCAGCGATTATTTTGTGCTCTGGATGCAATTTTTTCCCTTCTTTAGCGAAATATTTAGAAATTTTTTGTGTTAATTAGTCATGCAAATTAAGGTTTTATATTTACTGTATTTATTTTGGACAATAGGATAAAAACAAATTCAAAGCATGTTTGAATTGCTTTTTATTAAGTGGCGTATGTAAGTTCCTTAAATATAAAAAAAAAAATAGTGTTGATTTATAACACTTTCCATCAAGTATCAGCTACACCTATAAACTTGTTATATATTTATCTGCTCCTGCTGGCAGTTTATCTAGTGAACAAATGTGTTCAAAGCAGGGGCGGATCCAGCCTCTCTCTTTGGGGGGTGGAGGGGGGGTGATATCACAAAAGTGCAGTATGGCAAGCAAAAACAAATTGTTAAGGGGGGGGGGGGGAGAGACTAGCAACATTATCCTTAACATGTCAGTGTCAGTGAGCAAAGTACACCTTACAGTGTGTCCTTAGTTATTTATCTTGTTTGCGCTCGTTTTTATATATTATTTGAGATTAGTGAGATACCCAAAAGTATCTATATTTATTCCAAAATCGTTAAACCAGGGCATTTTTTTTCAGCGAAAAACTTATTACGATTAATGTTTGTGATGAATCAATATATATATATATATATATATATATATATATATATATATATATATATATATATATATATATATATATATATATATATATATATATAATCAATATCTAGATAATAATGTGAAAAGCTCTGTTGAGATGAGTTCCAACATGACAGGAGTTGGAAAATCTACTATGTACCGAATACTGAAGGAGAAAAAGACGACTGGAATTGTTAGTACTCCTAAGCCATATTCGATCACAGGCAGACGAAAAACCTCGATAAAGGAGTTGTACTTACATTTTATTATGAGAAGCAGATCTCAACCGTTGACAAAATGCTATCTAAAATCAATGAAGATCGGGATTTACCTGAAATTAAAAGAACTGAACTCTGGAAATTGCTCAGAGAACTTAATTTTTGCTGGTGAAAACCAGATAGGAAATCTGTTCTTATAGATCGTCCGGAAAATGTCTGTTGGAGAAGGAAATATCTCTTAAGTAAAAGGTAGAGTTGCTGGAAATAACACAACTTACAAAATTTGTAATTTAACTAAACTTTTGAAAGATTTTTTTGAATAAAGTTACTGCGGAAAATTGGGAAAAATCCATATAATAAAAGAATAAAACGAAATGTGAAAACTCGATCTCATGATCGGTGAGATAGAGGAACCAATTATGATTAATTTGAGCGAAGATAGCTTCACAGACTTTGATTAGGAAGTAGATACGTAATGTTTACCAGTGTAAACACAATTTATAATTTAATTTTTTGTTGTATTTTATTGTTTAATGTTGTTTATATGCTTTTTTATTTTTTATATATTTTTATTTTAGTGAATCCCACTGTTTAATTTTATATATATTTAATTCCAATTAGCCGTAAGTTTTTTATTATTTTATTATTTTATTTGTGTCTTTTTTATAAGCGTGTAGAATTAACATGTTTATTTTATTTTTTTTAGGGGCTTTCGGAATTTCATGTAATGAAGTTAATTAAATTAAGATATCAGTACAATAGAAATAAAAATAAGTAGGTCTAATTTTAACCGTTTATTTTTTTTATATATCTTTAACTTTTTGTATTTTTGACAATGGGTATTTTGTAAGTATTTAAATTATAACTTAGAATTTTTTGAGAGAATAAGGCTACGTTTTAGTCTGAATGTGCCTAAAACGGTTTCAATGACAAAATTAAAAATAATGAAAATACAGTTATGATTTGTGTAAAATATGTCAAAATTATTTACATTTTGATATGTATGTGAATTATTAAGAAATCGTAAGAAATAAAAAGATATTATAAAAAAATTTTATTTTAAGTTTATTACCGAGATAATATTCTATGCCATAAATACTTAGTGATAAAATAAACCTCCTTCCGACGCCTAAGACAAGAATTAAAATCCTTTTTAACACTTCACACTTCCAAATATCTATTGTTATCCAACCCAAATAGTCCATTATTATAGATCGGTATTTTGGATTATAAAATTTCTAACTCATTCCTATGGAAGATATATATGTCTAACAGATTTTGCCAAAGATACCGAACTAAAGAACACAGGTAGTTTGAGAAGAAAAAAAGGGAAAAAAAAATGATTTATTACTCTCTCTAGTTCTTGAATAAACTATAGCATAATATTAGCAAAATCAGGTCTATTTTCCTAAACTGAAAGCTCTTGGGGGGAAGGGGCGTTCGCCCCCACCGCCCCCCCCCCTTGGATCCGCACCTGATTCAAAGGCCTGGATTGTAATTTCGGCAAAGAGGAATATGCTAAACCCAAATGGAGTGAAAAGTACAGTATTTTTTCACGATAATCTACCGTAACTTAAATATAATTAACTTTTTATTTATTTTTTGTTATGATTTGTTTAATCTAAAAACCTTGTGTATCTTTTCTGAACTTAAAGTTTTTATATTTGTTAATTATAATATGCCATTTTAACGTTTTTCGGTAAATTTCAATTGTAATTGATTAATATCAAAATTTATCAACGGGCGAGCCGATTTACCCTGCCTATATCGCCAATACCGATAGATTCAACCAATATAATCGATATATCGGCATAGCTCGATTAATACTAATATTCCTGTGATAAAACTAGAGAGGTAAAATTCTGTAAAAAATTTTGGACACTGTTTCATTTTAGCTTTAAGTAAAAATACAATAAACAAAACAAATTATCCTTTTTGTGTATCCTTTCCCCTTTATTTTCATCGAAAAATTGTAAGTCTGTGCTGTGATTTCCATTTCAACATTCTAAAACGTATAAACTCGTAGAAATGGTAATTTTGATGAACATTATTATTCGTATCGTCTTAGCATCATCGTCAGTCGGGAGGCAAAACGTGAGAAAAATACATTCAAAATCAGACAAATGTTCTCAAAAACGATTACAGAATCTCAATATAAACTAATGCACATTGTGATAAAATCATGCGTTCTCTATGGTTGGTTACAGAATGCCGGTTACTTTAACGTAAAAGCTAAAAATATTGGTAATTACGATAATTTATTTGTTGCGTCTATAGCATGTGACATATTTTGATTTTTTACAGGTACATAGAGTTAGTTCTCCTTACTTTCGCTTTACTACAGTATATGATTAAAGTTAGGAACAAAAAGAATCCCATGTAAACAAACGCCAAAAGGGGGAAAATAACTAAATATATTTTTACATGTAATTGAAATTTTTGGAGTTTGCATCAAATTAATACGATGGTATAATTAACTAATTCTAGAATATATAAACATATACAAGATGTCTGGTAAATACCTCTTAATTTTTCCGAAGCATACAGGGGAAGTCAAAATAACCCAACTGCCGTATCACTGTGGCGGGAAGGGTAAGTTTTTGACTATTTTCTTGGTATGGTGAATAAGATATGGTATGATGGAATAAGATAAATTGTGTCTGTAGCAATTTATTCAAGCTGTGCAACCTCTAACATGGAAAGGATATGATGGAACGAAGTTTGCATTTACTGTTCGCATTTCACTTCATATATATATATATATATATATATATATATATATATATATATATATATATATATATATATATATATGTATATATATATATATATATATATACATAAACTGAGAAATAAAAAATTATTGAGGTTCTGTTTATCATTACGAATGCACCCAATAATAAAGAAAGTGGTCTTTATGTAATTTCACTTAAAGTATCATATCCACAGATAATGCATAGTCTTATAACTACCTCCACTATAAGCCTTGCTACAATCTATACTTTGTTACACTTAGGGGGATGAATTAAGAAT
Organism: Diaprepes abbreviatus; assembly: GCA_034092305.1. NCBI lineage: Eukaryota > Metazoa > Arthropoda > Insecta > Coleoptera > Curculionidae > Diaprepes > Diaprepes abbreviatus. The sequence goes on from JASJET010000031.1 coordinate 20,356,813, forward strand.
AATATGGGTAAGGAAAGAAAAATAAATTGTTGCGAGGTTACAATAAAATACCTTAGTTATTGTTTTATTTTTCCAAATGAAGGAAAAGAAAACTTCACCGAATATACTGTAAAAATTTTTACAATATTTTTTGTAACAGTTTTATTTATTATTAGTGGTTTTTCCTATTATGTTATGGCAGTTAAAAGTATGTATCTTTATGCATAGTAAATAATATAGTGTTAGATGGTAATAAACATTTTTATTATATGAGTTTTAAGTTAGAAAGTTTAAATATATTCGATTTTCAAGCTCAAGAGGTGAGAAAATAAATCAAACTATAGCGTAGCTATTGTATAGATAACTTTTAATTAATAATAATACACACAATATGTCATATATATATATATATATATATATATATATATATATATATATATATATATATGTTGTTGCGTAGTGTTTCACGCCAAAATCTTATTTTGTGCTTGGTGGTTGTAGATCAACTCTACTAAGCACAGAAGATGCCAAATGAGATTTTGGCGAAGCGTCTGCAAACTTCCACAGGAAACCAAACGAACGAACGGATGTATTCCCGGATTAATACTAAATCATGTATATATATATATATATATATATATATATATATATATATATATATATATATATATATATATATATATTGTTCCGATTCGCTGATTTTTTTTAACACAGACTGTACTGTTGAATCACTATATTATTTTGAAAGATTTTTATTGTCAACCTTAATTGTGACACTTGTCAAGCTAATTCAAGTTGCGTCGACGAACTCTCAAACTATACTGTCCACGAAAGCTCCATCAGCGTCTCATGAGGAAACTAAGAAAAGGTAAAATTAAATAAATAAATTATGGTATGGCAAGCGCAAGCAAGTTGTCGACGGAGGGGGGAAAGACACCAGCAACATTCCCATTTCTAGTGTGAAAGGCATAAAAGGCAGGGTCGGGTCTATTTTTCTGAATTTGAAGCTCTTGTAGAGGTGGGGGCAATCACAAGAAAAAACAAGTTGCTGAAAGGGTGGAGGATGCGAGCAGCATACTCCTTCCTAGTATGAAAGGCAGAATCGGGTCTATTTTCCTGAACTCAAAGCTCTTGGGAAGGGGAGGGGCGATCGCAAGCATACACATTCCTATACTCTATTCAAAAACTAGAGGGAGTAATTAAACTGCTACCAAAACCTCCAGCGTACCTGTTCCAGTGCCGCAGTAACCAAGGACTGCCGTAAATCTGATTATATTTAATTATATTTAAATATTATAAGCTATTATAAATTTATTGCAACAATAAAATTTCTGATATTTCAATTTAATTTCTGTCAGTGAGCAAAGTACACTTTACAGTGTGTCCTTAGTGATTTATCTTGTTTTAGCTTGTTTTTATATATTATTTGAGATTAGTGAGACACCCAAAAGATGGCTTCCATATCTAAACTAGAGCATTTTTTCTCAACGAAAAACTTATTACGATGAATGTTTATGATGCCTTAAGAATCATATATATATATATATATATATATATATATATATATATATATATATATATATATATATATATATATATATATATAATATTATCATTTAGATAATAATGTTAAAACTTCTGTTGAGATGTGTTCCAACATGACAGGAGTTGGAAAATCTACTATGTACCGAATAATGAAGGAGAAAAAGACGACTGGAATTGTTAGTACTCAATCCCAAGCTACATTCGATCATAGGCAGACGAAAAACCTCGTTTGATGAAGAGATGTAAACTGCGATAAAACGAGTAGTACATACATTTTTTTTTGAGAAGCAGATCCCAACCGTCGACCAAATGCTAACGAAAATCAATGAAGATCGGAATTTACCTGAAATTAAAAGAACTGAGCTCTGGAAATTGCTCAGAGAACTTAATTTTTGCTGGGAAAAACCAGATAGGAAATCTGTTCTTATAGATCGTCCGGAAAATGTCTGTTGGAAAAGGAAATATCTCTCAAGTAAAAGGTAGAGTTGCTGGAGATAACACAACTTACAAAATTAGTAATTTAACTGAACTTTTGAAAGATTTTTTTGAATAAAGTTACTGCAGAAAATTCGAAAAAAAAAACATATAATAAAAGAATAAAAGAAAATGTGAAAACTCGATCTCATGATCGGTGAGATAGAGGAACCAATTATAATTAATTTGAGCGAAGATAGCTTCACTGGCTTTGATTACGAATTAGATACGTAATGTTTACCAGCGTAAACACAATTTATTATTTAAATTTTCTGTAACATATAAAAATTAATTACATTTGAATCCTTTTTTAGTGTTTAATTGTAATTCTGCAGATGGTTTAAGAAATAAATAAACTGAAACGTCAAATGTCATAAAAATGTTTTTAATTAATAGTAAAATGACCGACAGCCCAAAAAATTTTAATATTACATGGACGAATTTATTTTTTTATCTATGTTTAACTTCTTGTATTTTTGACAATGGGTATTTTGTAAGTATTTAAATTATAATTTAGAATTTTTTGAGAGAAAAAGGTTACGTTTTAGTCTGAATGAGCCTAAAACGGTTTCTATGCCAAGTACTTAAATAGTTTCATAGTAATTACTTTTATCAAAATATCCCTCATTAGCAGCTAGCCAATCTTGCGTATGTTTAAAGAGGTCTTTATTAAAAATCGTGATAATACTTCTATACATATATCGCTTAACAAACACTAAAAAATTTGATATCGGTTGAAAAATGTCGATCATTTAACTGCTTATTGAAATAAGGGAAAGAAGTACAAAATGACATGATACCAAATACGAACGTTGGGAGGATGATCCTCATTTTTTCTAGTCAATGTCGGCCTGTTTCTTATGATGAAGAAACCGAGTAACGGGTCCCGAGTTAGAACATTCGTTTTTTAGGGAACTATTCTTTTTTATATAGATCATGACATTTTTACTAAACATGGAGCTTTCTCGTTCTCAAACACCTAAAGTTTGATTTGTGATTTTGGTGAACATAGTAATAAAAAGACATGTTTCTTTCAACATAATGATTAAATTAACATGAGTTGAACGGCCATAATTATTGTTTTATCATTTCTTTACACCATCTAATTCTTATAAGTTGGAAATAGATATTTTATAATTTTTGTTGGTTCCTCTGCTAACTTGGTTTATCAGTTCCTATATCATGGTTACAATGTAGAAAACAGGAACAATTAAAAATACGAAAAATGCTTAGATTTGCTTCAATCAAATAGAATATTCCTATTTCGATCACATTTTTTATAAACAATTTTAAAGTTAGTTTGTGAAGTAAACCAAAGTGGTAGCTACTTCCAGCACCGATTCCTTAAAGAAATCTCAAGCTAATAAGTATGAAAACCGAAAGCCAATATTTCATTTAAATTTACTTCATAAATAATATAGAGAGCGGCGTCAGAGGGTCTGACTTTATTTTTTATATAAAAGAGCATTGGTTGGAAATTGCAATAAAAATTTAAAAATTCATAATTTAAGGGCTCTCCAATCAGGAATGTTTTTTATTTAATTTAATTATTTTTATAGAGTGAGAGAATAGGCTAGTTGACTCTGTTAAGAATGTATTGCTAGTTATTGTCATCTTAACATATTTGATCGTAATGAAGAGTGTTTTTTTTTATTCTTCAAATATAATTTGTTTATGTTGCGTAAAAAAACGTAAATTAAATTAAGGATTTTTACATAGATACCTTTTAAGATGGCAAAAAGTGGATAATTTGTGAAATAATTTTTATAAAAAAACAAATATCCTTATCCTTATGTATATAAATTGGTATAAAATAGGATAGTATGAAAATATATACAGGTTCCCTAAAAATATCCTGAAATGATGTTCTAAATGTATTCCAAAATCTATGTTATTTTATATAAAATCTAAAATTAATCCATTATCCATAATAATTTACTTTATTAAAGACAGGTAAACGGATAAAGGATTACAAAGCATCAATTAAAACTAATTGTATTGTTATTACAGAATGGGAGAACTAGTAGACAAGTTTCTTTTGTATTGAACTTTTTTTACATGTTATCTTAACAGCACCAATTTTGGGATGTTCTGCATTTGTAATGATAGACGTAAGTACTTTTGAGATTTTCCAATGAATTTGTAATTATAGAATAATCTAACAAGTAACAAAAATCGTTTACTGTTTCACCATTCCATTAGTTTTAGAGAAGCGCAGGGTATTTTCTTTGTTTATCTATATATTTTGCTGTGTCCTACGAAGATGTAATAATTGTTTGAGGAGTTTTTACCTGAGATGTAAATCGATTATAAGATTTTACCTGAGAAATAATAAAAGACGATGATTGGTAAACAGTTTTTAAATTAAATATAAACATAATGTTCAAAATGATATTGAAATTTAAGTACCTCTTGTTATTTTGATCGAAAAAAAAGTACGAAGTAAATTAGTCTGTGTTGTAATACTGTATTCTTTAAAGGGTTCATATCTAAATAGATCTTGTACTTTATTTTATATTATATTATTTATTGTTACTTTATTTTACAGTAGAATATGAAATTTAATGGAACACAGAGCAATGCATAAAATTTAATTTTTCGTTGCTTTTTTTAAATGCCAAATAGTAAAATTTAAATCATGAAATAACAGTAAATACTAGTATATATTTGTAGCAAAAATATTACATATTAAGGCAGGCTAGGGTTGAAAAGACATTACACTGCAACCTTGTGACTTATTGTGTCGCTTGTTTGTTATACCCGTTCTATGTGAACAAGTTAATTACTTTAACCAGATTTAGCAGCCTGTTTTCTAATTTGTCCTCTGTGTATAAGTCTGCCGGATTGATCGATCCTTGAAGGTGTATTCGCATTTGAAGATGATACGTGAGACTGTTTTGTCCTCTTCGTCACAAAATTTATATGTTGATTCTTCATTATAAATGCTCATTATCCGTATATATTTTCTTAAGCTGCAGTGGCTGGTTATTAGTCCTGTCACGAACCTCTTATGTTGTCCGTTTAAACGCAGGATTTTGCGGCATAATTTACTGATTTGCTCAACAACAGTTTGATGTGCCTGTGGTCCGCAATGTGGCACCATAGTGCTAGCCTCTGAGTGATTTTTGCCCACCATACAACCAAACCATAACTTATCATGAGTCTTAGCACGGCAGTGTAGAACTAATGCTTAATGTGTGGTTTTAATCCCCACGTTTCGTTTAGAGCCTTTTTGCTGATAGCTATTGGTAGTAACATTCTGTAAGTGTGAGTTCCAAGTAAGCTTTACATCTAAGATAATACCTAGGTACTTAACCTCTTGGTGTATTTTTAGTAATGTATTAAAAATACATTACTAAAAATATTACATTTATTTCTCCAAGTTTCCATTCTTTTGTGAAGGATATAAATGTGGTTTTTTCCAGGATTTATCGGTAAGTGCTTCTTATTACATCACTTCTTCACTATAGGTAGAGCTGCTTGCATGAGTTTTGATGATATTTTGCCATGCTTTCCCACAGTGAGTATTACTAGATCATCAGCATTACCCTGGGTATAATATACTAAGCCGTTGAAGTTTACTGGAAGTTCGTTGACAATCATATCTCACAGAAGGAAAAATAGAATCTCTCCTAATTAGCATCCTTTGACCACCGACAACTCCACAATTTTCTCCAACAGATTTGGTTATGCTCCATGTTCCTTGTAAAATGTTTTTTTCCATTTGCAGAAAGTGTCTTCAATGCCATATCTGCCTTCAATATCAAAAAAGGCTGTAAGCTCTTTTTCCGTTTTATTCATGGCAGACTCGATTACCTTTACTAAGTAATGTAAAGCTGACTCACATGATTTTCCTGATTGGTAAGCATGCTGATTGGGGTATACTGGTCTCTCCCTCATGTTCTGTTCAAGCAGATTATCTGTCAGTTTCAGCAAAAAGACGACAGGTTAATTGGTTCAAAAAATTTTGCATAGAATTAATCACTTCAAAAGCATAATATTACATCATCTTCATTTTTAGACAGATTCAGATGCGAAACTATTTTGACACAACTAAAATAACAATAATAAGTCTACGATGTTATGTAGAAAGAAAAGTTAAATTAAATTTTATGAACATAAAATAGTTTATTCATAGTTAAAAAACAATGAATAATTATTTAATTGGCAACTATTTTATTTATTTGCATTATTATTACTTCATCCTATATTAAGTTATTCATTATGATCGCAAACGAAACAGTCTTTTATGTGGAACACCGCTTATTTGATGAAAGCTAGCATTATTTCGTTCTTTTAAATTAATTTTTTTTAAATATTATGCACGGTGGATCAAAAAAGTATTACGTGCATCAATTTCAATTTGTTTAATGGAACACTGCATAATATTACGGATTTATATACTACAATAAATTCTAAATATTTTTTATTAAATATGTCCCATACTTATCTTCAACTGTTTTGAAATATCTATACTTTTGGCTTTTAAATTCTTTACTCATTTACATATACTGAGTGTCCGGGAAAATGTGGGAAATCTCCCCGATATGAAGAAAAAGTGTGAAACGAATACTACAAGTTCATATAAACTTTTTTCGTATAGGCCTCCTCTTCGGAGATTTAAACTCCCAAAAGTTGCAATGGAATCAAGTTTTTCACACATAATTATTGAACCACCAGATATATTTTAATTTTTTTAATATATATATATATATATATATATATATATATATATATATATATATATATATATATAACCACGTAAGACTCTTCAAATTACTATCAAAGAAGATGCAGCTGCAGGGATGGACTAGCTGTCAAAAACCTGACCCCATTTTTTAGGCCTTGTATGATAAGAAATTTGGGAAACTTTTTTTAGATACCTTTAACTATTGACTAAAGATTAGGTAGTCTTCATTCATGTCGCTAATCCTAACTGTTTTCAAAAAAACTTCATTTTATTTACCCTGTTAGTCCTCTAACTTCTGTTGGGTTGAATATGGAAAAGAGGAATTTTCCCCTGTCACCAAGGTTTCAATAAAAAGTTAAATTAACTGCTTAGTGCTTAGTTGAAAAATTCGTACGAGGGTTCAACATGGGGTACGTTAAACCTGATACACCGGGCACGACGAATTGAGGTGTCCTGTACCCGCCACATTAACTCAACATTGTTCCTTATTTGATCACAATGAAATGTTATTCTCCGTAGAAGTTCCTCCCTACTATCGACCGCAGTAGAATACACTAAAATTTTTAGGTGTCGCCACAAGTAATGATCCAATGGCGTTAGATCGGAAGATTGAGGAGGTAAGGCAATAGATCCACCTCTATCTATCCAATAGTTGGGATAAACGTTACTCACATGCTCCCGCACAGCAACTTTTAAGTGAGGTAGTGCCCCATCATGCAAATAGTACATGCTTTATTAAGACGTGAAAAGCGTTCAGAAGGAATTCCAATTAAAGTTCTCCATTCGGTCGTGCCCGCAATAAGAATGGTTCAATCAAAAAATTGACAATAATTTCTGCCCATACATTAATTGATTGAAACTGATATTGATAATGCGAAACAATAGTTGCATGAGGATTTTCATCAGTTCATACATATTAGTTGTGTAAATTTATGATACCATTTTTGGTAAACCCTGCTTCACCCGTGAAGAGAATACGGCTAACGAAGTTTACGTTATCTCGTTGCTGATCCAATAGCCAGTTTTGCAAACTACATTCTACGAGGAAAATCTTCAGGAATTAATTAATGCACTTTTTTTCAAATGATATGGATGTAACAGCTGTTCTTGAAGAACTTCATGTACTATTATTTTCGACGTACGCTGATAATTTTTGAGTTCTCGTTGAAGGAGTGTCATCTACAGCATTATAATATTTTCCTCTAATTCCGGCATACGTACTGTTCTTCCCCGACCAGCATCATTACTTAAAATTTCCTAAAATTAGGAAGAAATCGCCTACCATTCTCCCTTAGACGTTGGTTAACTCGTTGAAATGTTTGTGATTTAACATCCTGGCTTCCAAAGCATTGCAAGATACAAGAACATACATCAAACACATATCTGCATACGCCATATTTTGAATTATTTCACAACTAATTTCACCACGAAATCCAAAAATCAGTAAATTAATATCCAAGTAAAAAATCAATGTGTCAGTCACACATTTTTTTGCGAACCTAGGTCGAACTTCAGACTCAGACTTCACGGAGCGCATGTTTTTAAATAAGCAGTTAGTTTAACTTTTTCTTAAAACTATGGTAACGGGGGAAAAATCCTTTTTTTCATATTCAACCCAACAGAAGTTAGGAGATTAACAGTGTAAATAAAATTACATATTTCCGAAAACCGATTAGCGACATGAATGAAGAGTACTTATTTTTTAGTCAATTGTTAAAGGTCTGTAAAAAACGTTGTTCCAAGCTCTTATCACACAGTGCGTGAAAAAATGGGGTCATGACTGTCAAAACTACATCGTCCTTGCAGCGGTGAGTAATTCACGATACTTTTTTGGATAATAATTTGAACGATCTTACCTGGTACACATCATAATAAAAAAAATTGAAATATACCAAAAATTAAAAAAGAAACTGATTGCGATCACGGATCACATCTAAAAAATTTTATGACTTATTGTCACATAAAGGCTCAAATAACAAACAGCCGATCAAAAGGCTGTGGGCGAAGCAATTAAACAAGTGAATCAATTTAGAACGTCGCCTAGAAACATATAACCAGAAATGAAGTCGCTGTCATACGAATAACAATTTTAAAAATTACATGTAATAATATTTTGTAATTGGTAATTTGTAATATAAAAAAAAATTTCTAAATGTTTAATGGAACCTTGTACCACACGGTATTTAACAAATATAAAATTACTTTATAAATATGTATTTCCCGCAGAATACTAATTTTCCGACAGGTGTGAATTACAAAGCAGTTTCAAAATTGGTTTTACGCTCCGTCACCTTCTTTGTATCAAAGTTTTCATAATACGATCGAAGTTACTCGAAGGAAAACATGCTACATTTATGTTTGTATTTCATCGCTTTTCCAGTTAATATGTCTCTCTACTTCGAAATAATTTCAAGAGAGGTAAATTAGTATAGTAATTATGTAAACACGTTATATAATATTTCTCTAAAATCTCTTGCTCACCTGGTGCCTCCAAGACTAATAGTTCTGTTTCGTTCAATCCAATGATAATAGGTTATATTAATATTAGTTTATATTACTGGTATAGGGTATAACAATTGGAGATATAAGCTAAGAAATAGTTCGCACTACCTTCCAGCTAATAAATATATATATATATATATATATATATATATATATATATATATATATATATATATATATATATATATATATTGGTTTTACCGCTTATACAATCCCAACTCGTTACATACTTATTACGAACACAAGCCAAATGAACGTTCTCAAGCCCGGGCTTGGGGCTTGAAAACGTTCCTTTTGCCAGCGTAATCAGGAGAGTCATAAGATGCTAGGGACAAAATATTAGCTGGGCCTAAGATTGTGGTAGAATATCGAATTATATATTGATTTAATTCCGAAATCTATCATGTAGAGGACGCTAGCGTCTGATCAGTATATCGTATGTAATTCGATTCGTTAGATCAACGTTCACAAGCCCCTAAAATTGGCAACCACGCAGTTTGTATAACAATCAATATATCTGTTGGTTTTACTGACTTTGTTAGACCAATTACTTTACCGACGGCCATAGACTAACTAGAATGATAATATAATATCAATCATACAAATTATTTCTCCATTTTAATGTTCTGCGAAAGAATGGAAAGTAACATTTTTACTTTCGAAAATAATTCTCAAAATTATTTTTATTTGCAAAGTACAAAGAATATTATTATTACATGATTAGTCTAAAACTTCCATGAAACGTTTTTAAAAAATACGATTTTTGTCAATTTACAAAAAATAAAGGAAGAGGTGGCCATTTTTTCTATATAATATTATTGATATTAAAGAAAAAAGTTATTATGTTTAAAGATTACTGTTATCCAATTTTGGAAATTGGTATACCATAATTAGTCTTTTATAAAATTTATAGACGATGTATCTATATATTTACTATTGGAGCTAGCGAGTTTTTTGTGTCCCATTTGCATCAGTGTAAAAGTGTATTGTTTTGGTTATTATGATCACTCTTAACCTGAAAAATTAGTGCTACTAATGCACATTCAGTCTAATTAATGACAAAAAACCGCTGCTAATCCGTTGACAGTTCAAATTACTGCTGCCAGATACATGTAAAAAGAGTTGAACACCGAGCTCATTTCCTTAAATTTAAAATTTATACCGGGCGAAGTTTTAGCATGATGCAGATAAATACTTTGGTATTTTTTTTATATACTCTCGACCCCACTTTTCACTGTTGAACTAGGTGTGCAGTACAGACTTTTCGTAATAAAATAGATAACTAAATATACTTTCACGCTAATGCAAATTGAAAAAAACTGTCGATAACTCCCGGGTTGCGATTCTATAAAAGTATAGGGAAAGAGAATGTCATAATAAGGATCTTCCATCTTTGTTCAGTCTGTAGTAACACATAAGTATGTCACTGTCCTTAAAGGAAAGGGAATGTCAAAACATATGCTTACAGAATCTGGCCTCTGGTCTAATTGAATTTTTAAAAACAGGTTTCAAGCGACCATATGGAGATTTGTTAATGCAAAATAATTTCTTTAAAATTTTTGTCTATTTGTTTCTACTACTAGACTTTCGTAGTTTAAAAGCCTATAATAAGACTCTAAATCGTGGTCCTATGAAGGCTAAAGGGGAGCATTAAAAGAAAATGCTTTTTTAACCGACTTCTAAGAGAAGGAGGTTCTCAATTCGTCGCGTATGTATGTTTTTTTTTTTATGTATGTACACCGATTTCTCCGGAACGGCTGAACCGATTTGAATGAAATTTTTTGCGTTATGTTCAGGAAGTTGCTGCGGTGGTCCCATATTTTTTTAGATGAAATTGGTGCAGTAAAATCCAAGATGGCGCTTACAATATGGCGGCCAAAAAGATTAATTTTGTCCGATATTCTCCAAAATTGGTATGGAGAAATTTACGGGGTTATACCCAACGAATATGAAATTATTTTTAAAAAATTCAGAATGGCGGATCCAATATGGCGAACAAAAAAATTTAATTTTGTGCGATTTTCTCCAAAATTGGAATGGGGGAGTTTCGAGGTCGTATATAACGAATTCAAAATATTTTTAGAAAATTCAATATGGCGGACAAAAAATCAATTTTGTCCAATTTTCTCCAAAATTGGTATGGGGGAGTTTTCGGGGTCTCACATAACGAATCTGAGATTATTTTAAAAAAATTCAATATAGCGGATTCAATATGGGGGACCAAAAAATTTTATTTTGTCCGATTTTTTCCAAAATTGGTACGGGGGAGTTTTCGAAGTCGCACATAACGAATTTAAAATATTTTTTAAAAATTCTATATGGCGGATCCAATATGGCGGACAAAAAATCAATTTTGTCCGATATTCTCCAAAGTTGGTACGTGGGAGTTTTCGGAGTCGTACATGACGAATCCAAAATTATTTTTAAAAAATGCGATATGGCGTATCCAATATTGTGGATAAAAAATTAATTTTGTCCGATTTTTCTCAAAATTGATATGAGGGAGTTTTAGGGATAGCACATTAGGAATCTGATATTATTTTAAAAAAATAAATATGGCGGATTAAAGATTCTACATCTCTCGATTTGGTCTAAAGTCAGTATTGGTGGATTTTTGTTAGTGTTAATTACGAATTTAAAATATTTTTTGAACAACTCAATCTGACGGATTCAATAGAGTGTCCTAAAAATTTTACATTTTTCGACTTTCTCCAAAACTAATATAGAAGATTCTTGAGGGTGTAAATTAAGAATTTAATAGTATTTTTTCAGAATTCAATAAGGCGAACTAAAAATTTTACATTTTTCGATTTTGTTCAAATGTGGAACTAAATCGTTTTTGAGGATATAAATAGCGAATATAAAATTATTTTAAGAAAATCTAATATGTTAGATGCAATATGACCGTTTAGAAATTTTAAATTTCTGGATTTCATCTAAAATTGGTACTAAGGGGTTTTGAAGGGTTTAGATTTAGATTAGATTAAAACGTTAAAATTATTTTTTTGAAATTCAATATGGCGGATCTAATATGGTGGGTTGAAAATTTTACCTTATTCACATTTTTTCAAATTTGATATTAGGGCGTTGGGGGGTGGTGTATTACTAAAATGAAGTTAATTTTTTACAACTATTAGGTTGATAAGATACAATATGAAGGACTAAAAATTTTAGAATATCCGGTTTTATCAAGAACTGATATTGCTTTGTTCTTGGGGCGTGTACAAACTCAATATGCAATATAAAATATATCGGGCTAAAAAATTTACGTCTCAAATTCTTTAAATATCGATATTGGAAGATTTTAGGGCCTATATTACCAATCTTTAATTAATTTGAAATTTAAGATAGTGGATTTACTATGACAGTTGTTGTTGATACAATTTCATTGGTATTTGGAGAACTCTAAGCATCAAAGAATTTATAGTGGTTCATTTTAGGGTGATTTACAATTCTGGATAAAATGGATACCTTTTGCCACCTTGGAGTCATTGCGAGGTACACTAATCTCGATTAGCACTTAGTTCAAATAATTTATGAATATCATAATGAATTCAAAACTAAAAATCTAAAAATAAAATTTTTATAAAAAAATAGAACCGACTTCTAAAAGTGCGCTAAAAAGGGAAAAATAACTATACATTTTTACATGACGCCAAATTATTTCTATATGAAATAAATAACTAATATATACAAATTATGGAAGAAAGCAATTGCAAATAAAGTATTTTTAATCTGTTTATGCGAACCATTTTTGGTGAGGTATTAGTTTGGCGCCAACTTCAAAAATTTCAATTTCATATAAAAATTTCTAGGTATTTTTCCCTTTTTAGCGCACTTTTAGAAGTCGGTTCAATTTTTATATAAAAATTTTATTTAGCATTGAAATGTCACGTGGATGATTCGAATTCAATTTCCTGCTGGTTTTTTTGGCTGTTATTATTATTCTTTTTATATGAGGTTGAAATATTGAATTTATTTTTTTAATTAAAAAAGATTTAAAATTAATTATTAAATAAAATACGTCAAAATATTTGTTATCTTTTAACAGTTTTTCGGAAAATGCTTCCTTGCCAAGAGATTTGCAATTTTATGCAAAAAAATAACGAAATTCGTTATTTTTGGAAATTTGAACCTTCAACATTAACAGAGATTTTTTTGATGTGAGCAAGTGGAGTTTGTGACGTTGAAAGTGGGACTCAAAAGTAACCCGTTTCAGACGTGTTGCGTGAGCGTACACACAAGATGGTGGTTGCGGCCGCACAGACGCGCGCTATGAGGGCATATTTCACCTTTTGAATTATTTTATTTCAAGTCGACGATTTTTATTTACTATGATATTACTTTATTGAAACTAATATATAATCTGTTATTTTATTTATTGTCTAAAGATAGCGCTCTATTTTATATTATTCATTGTTTTCACCTCCAATAATATGATTATTTTCATCAATAACCCGATTTGTCGGGTAAAAATCATCGTCTTCCATAAAATGTTGTTTAACATTCATACAATTCTGTGATAAACGTGCGTATACTGCGCAGCATTCTAAATTCGAGGATACACAGATACAATTTTGTGTACATTTTCCAGTGTATGAACAGACATATCTTTGTAGCATGTCCAAAGCTTCAAAATAATTAAAGTCTAAACAGTTATTTCCAAGTTTCCAACTATGAGTTAATGGATCAAGAGATACAATATTACTTTTTTTGCTTGATCCCATTCATTTGTTTGCCATATCGCTCTTAAATAATGTTAAACTAAGGCCGATTTAGAAGGTGGCAAATTTTCATCAGATATATTTTTTTTCAACGCGATATTGTATCTTAATTTTTTTATACATTCACAACAGTCTTTAAAGTTACTCTGAGAGTCATATTTTTGATAAATACACTGTAAAAGTATTAAGTCCATCACCTGCAGGTTTATTTTAAGCTTTGTACGCCTTCTTTTTTCCAACGTCATATATGAAACTTAATCTATCACAGCATTGATTATTAAAATACTGTCACACTGAATTTTTCCAATATCGTTTGCAATAGTATGTACGGGAATAAATCGAGAAAACATTTCCAGTATTAAACCATAAAAGAAGTTCCTTTAAGAATCCATGATAAGATAAACACATCTGTGTCTGGGGATTTAACAATAATTTTAAATTTTTTATCGGAATTCAGCTCTTGTAACTGACATAAAATACAATCTTGGTATCTGCTTCTGTATGATCACACAAGAAATATGCATCGAAATATTGATCACTTTCCATAATAACATATGCTCAAATGCTCCAGAAATGATCAACTTATTCTGTATTGGTAACCGAATAGTTGTTTTATATAATTTTCAATAAATTCCACTAAATTTGATTTACTTGTATCATTACTGCAGAATTTTTTAAAGTTTCATGTAGATTAACCGCCAATAATTATATATTCTTTGTTTTCGCTATCATTTCCATACCTCCGAATTCGTTCCAACTGTTCTGAATTAACCGTTGTGCTGTCGTATCGATCATAAATCAAGTGAATTTCATTTACTCGATCAAATCTGTGTAATAATCCATTCATAATTTTATTGGTTAAATTACCATTCAATTATCAAAATGGTGTAGTTCATCGTTTCCATTCAGTATCAGAATAACTACCTAAGACATTTGTAGTCATAGTTCATCTTGAAGTAGCAAGTTCTTTTTGAGTCATTTCTGTGATTCCAGTCTCTGATTTTGTACTCTTGATTACTGTCATTTCAGTTGTTACATCTGGGAATAATCCCGAAATGCTTCATTAGTCAAATTGACATTAAAGTATCCCTTTAAAAACTGTTCTTTGGCTTCGGTTGGTAGCATAAGGGGAATTTCAAAGCACAAAAAGTCTCACATCGTAATTCGGTTTATCGCAAATAAAGAAAAAAGGAAGCATAGATAAGTGAGTGGAAACGGCTCTATCGGCTCGAATAACTCTAAATTTGAATTTAAGATTCAAACCAAAATTGAAAATTTTCAGATTCTTCACTTCCTTCTTTTCTATATTTGTCAAATAATGTCATAAATGTATTACTTCTATCTAAAGAAAGTTTTTCTAAACCATATTTCTTATATGTACCCGTTGAATAACTACTGTAAACGTTTCGATATTTTTTATCAGAACCGCTAGAGTTTCTATTTTATTATTTTTTTAGTTGATCAAAAAAATGTTCTATCAATAACTGCATTAGCTTATCAAATATTAAAATTAATTCTCGAACGACCCCTCCAAAATTCTGTCTACGGTATTTCCAGCAAAAACTTTAGATTCAGCTAGCATATCTCTTATGTCACAACTTCCCCATATTTTGCTGAGGCATTAAATTGCACAGCAAACAGTATGAAAAGCGCCTAAACAAGTAACAACATTTTTTAATTTATTACTCATCAAAGTTGACCAGCTGAATTAATGTATACAACTGTTGCTCAAACGTTTGAATACAGTATTTTTGACCGCAAGCTTCCGTTCAATTATAGTATATATTGTATAAAAATCAATTGTTTTTTTATTAAGAGATAGTAAATACGGAGCAATAGTGACTGCATTTTTTCTTTCTTCAAAGTGAGTGTTAGAGGCTATCCAATTCGGTATTATTTGCTTTTCTTTTTTTCATTCTTAAAGAAGGTTTTTCTCGCAAATGACCTTAATAGCACATATACATAAAAATCATTACAATTGAGAAGAATCGATTTTACAGAAAATTTTGCATCAACAAAATCTAGAATACAGGTACATAGGTTTCATTTGTTGTGCATATGATTTACTTTATGATTTTGGTAACTGAATACCCTAAGTCTATATTACATGTATATTATTATGGTTTTCCCAACATTGGTAAGTTTGTTTTATATGTAGCATTTACCTTTAAAATTAAACTCCTTATTTGTGGGTGTTTTTTTATTTAATTATTATAAATTAAGTTAGATGCCAAAATATCGTCGTCTTAACCAATACAGAATCGTATTCTCTACAAAGGTAAAGTTAACGAAACTGTTAGTTTCAATTTAAAAATTTAGATAAAATGCTCAAATGTAAAAAAATACCAATCAAAATGACCAGATTTAAAGAGAAAGGAATATTTCTACACAAAGATTTTATATCATTATTCTTTGCTGTTTAATATTTTACATAGCGTAAAAACGGCAACACTGGCGGATCTGAATCACTGGTAAAATGATACAAATTTGATATACTGGGCTTTAGTTCGAGATAAGTTGCAATTGGCTCATGAACGTGGCTAATATAATATGAAATTTTTTTTTTTTTAATTTGCTTACCCCTCTCAATAGTAATTGATTTCATGAATAAAAATAATCATACAACGCATATTTATTTGCTTCTAATATAATTGTTTCTGGGTGGTCTAAGGTGGTCTGTAAAGTAAAATTGGTCTGGCAACGACGTAAAAACCTGTATATATATATATATGTTTATACGGCTTTTACGGATTCCTCCGTGTGAGATGCATATCCTTTCTGTGTTAGAGGTTGCACAGTTAGAATAAATTGTAATAAAACACAATTTATCCTATTCCACCACCATCGAGATGGTGGCCCACCTGTACCACCACACCGAGAAGAAAGTCAAAGCTTACCCTCCCTGCTACAGTGATACGGCAGAGATACATGTTTCGTCTCTCACTAGACTCATCTGGGTACCGACATGCACCTGGCTGTGCAAAGGACAGATCGGAAGGAAGCATGCAACACTGAATGCGGCTTCGCCGACCTCTCGTCGGATGGATTATATATGTTTATACGGCTTTTACGGATTCCTCCGTGTGAGATGCATTAGCAGTGGTTATATCCACATTATGCTGTTGTAGTGCTGAAATCACATTCAGCCAACGTACAACTATATGCAACTCCGTATGTAAGTGAAATAAAATGCGAAACAGTGAATGCAAACTTCGCTCCATTATATCCTTTCTGTGTTAGAGGTTGCACAGTTAGAATAAATTGTAATAAAACACAATTTATCCTATTCCACCACCATCGAGATGGTGGCCCACCTGTACTACCACACCCGACGAGAGGTCGGCGAAGCCGCATTCAGTGTTGCATGCTTCCTTCCGATCTGTCCTTTGCACAGCCAGGTGCATGTCGGTACCCTGATGAGTCTAGTGAGAGACGAAACATGTATCTCTGCCGTATCACTGTGGCGGGGAGGGTAAGCTTTGACTTTCTTCTCGGTGTGGTGGTACAGGTGGGCCACCATCTCGATGGTGGTGAAATAGGATAAATTGTGTTTTATTACAATTTATTCTAACTGTGCAACCTCTAACACAGAAAGGATATAATGGAGCGAAGTTTGCATTCACTGTTTCGCATTTTATTTCATATATATATATATATATATATATATATATATATATATATATATATATATATATATATATATATATATATATATATATATATATATATATATATATATATATATGTGTGTTAAAGAGTTTGTGAGGTTGCAAGTCTTTTATTGCAACGGTTTCAGAAAAAACTCTTATATTTGTTAGTAAAGCTTTCCAGTATTTATTATACTCTTCATCAGGAAAAACTACAATTAATACGTTAATAAATATTAAATTACACTAATTATATTATAGAGTAAACTCACCAATGTGGATCTAAATGCAAAACAAGAAAAAACATAGAGAATTGAAAAATAATAGCTATTAATTATTAATAAATATAAACACCTGAATTCCTCAACTTGTCAAATATCAATCACTTCCATTTTGTTAAGCAAAAATGTAACTTATAATTATTAACTATAGGTTTTCAATTTTATACATAAAAAATATTGACCAATGTTTTTTTGAACCACGCTGTATATACGTTCTATAATTTTGAACTTGTGGTGAATGTAAAAATCGCATCAAAGACTGGACGTTTGAAAACAGGTGGCAATGACAATTCTTAAATATTATGCTTGTCCTGCAAGACGAACCACGGGCTTCCGTACCAAATTTGCTTTTAAATCATCAAGAAGATCTTTAAAGAAAATAAAATGTACTTTCATAAAGCAATTTTTTTTTAGATACTGTCAAAATACGATTCTGATAGAGGTACGCAATTTTGTCAGGAAATAATGGAAATGGAAAAACCAACCTAATTTTATAAAACCTATTGTAATTTCTGATAAGACTACATTGTGTTTTAATGGCTTCATCAACAGGCACAACTATTCATATTGGTCTGACTATGATCCTCATGATAGAATACCATAGCGTAACATTCTTAGAAATTAAACATTTAAGCAGACATCATTGGAAATCATTTTAGGACTTCTCTTCCTTTCCGATAATTTGGCAGCTAATTTTTACCCAAATTTGCTACGATTTAATTAATTTATTTCATGATCAACACAATCATCTTCTCTCAGGTTTCAACAAGATGAAGCACCAAAGCATTTTAGGAGACATATCAGAGACTATCTATATGAAACTTTCCTTGAAGTAGAAAAGGGCCTACTGATGAGTCTCCTAGATTACCCCATCAAACGCCTTTGACATTTTGAACAATTTAACGATTGTAGTCTTTAATACAAATCCGTAATCTACAAAGGGCCTTAAAAATAGAATTTAAAATGCTGTACGGTATATTCCTCATTGTCATTCGCGAAATGTGCTTTCCCCATTTCCAAAAAGACTTGAACACTGTCATGTGGACGCAGGAAAATAATTCGAATACTAATAAAATATTAAAATTAGAACCGATAAGGTAAATCGCTTGGTACCCCTTTAGAGCTTTGTATCTCCGTTAAGGGGTTCTTAAGAATGCTTTTTATGACAAAATAGGGTTATTTTGACCTTTCCTGTATGCTCCTGAGAATTTAAAAGGTTATTATGTATAAATAAAAAACTGACATGATGTTTCCGACTATAAGCAATTATTAAAACCTTGTATCTTAACAGTCAAACCTGTTATTTATCAATTTTTCATTATTATGTCGGCGTAAATCAAAATAGTCCCTTAGAAACGTTTTCATAATAACAGTATAATGTTATTTAAAAGATTTCCAGACACAATATATTTTCTTATTTACTGTCAGTTGACGAGCGTTTCAGCAAACTTAACCCCATTTTTACAGTTTTTATTAGATTTTTGACTTCAAGGAACTCTTATTTGACGGTTTTATTAAGTTTTCAACCGGTAAAAAATAATTGAAATATGTGGATGCTTATTATTATTATAATGCTTATTACTCATTAGGTAATGTGGATAACATAATAGCAAAAATATTAGTTTATTATGCAATTACTATTGTATTTGTTACGAACTTAAATATGCTTATAGTATTGACTTTTTACATCTCTCTTTATACAATATGATAGGAAAAATATCGATTACAGTAAAATAAAATGTAGGTTTCTTATAAGTAAATGTATCAAAGTTTTTCGTCAAAGTTCGAAACAATAGAAGAGAATCAATCCATTGGAATTCGACTTGTATAAGATTTCTGTTGGCTCCGTGCGTGACAGCAGCGCCAACTATTGCATTAACTAACGGGCAATATTTGCTTATACTGACAGTATAATATAATGGAAATTCATAATTAACAATTGTATTTTTTGGTTTTAATAAAGTTATGTGTTTAAAAACAAGTCACAAGATTAATTTATTATATATACTGTCTCTACATGGGATCCTGTACAATCTCTGGTTTTTCAATGGGATTTTGTCTTTAGGATTACCCAATAATTTGTGTATTGTTAATTCTGGCTTGAAAATTGTGCATATGTCATGCTTATTCAAAATTTTTCCAATTACGTCTGTTACACGCTTTATGTATGGCAGTGTGGTTTTTGGTTTGAATTTGTTATCTTTTTTCTCTGCAACTGCATTTATGTTCTGTTTTATAATCTTCGTGATATTGTGTTCTTTGTAGAGCTGTTGTGATGTACCGACACAGAGATGGTGCTCCTATAGGATCTTCACTATCATCTGGCGTCGTAAACGTTTTTATGAAATATTTCGAAATACAAGCCCTAAAAAAAACCAGAAAAAAACCATCCCTCAGTAAACGTTACATGGATGACATCTCCATCTTATGGCCACACGGAAGATCCGACCTAGACATATTTTTAGAGGAACTAAATAGTATTCATCATCGCATACAGTTCACACTGGAGGTCGAAGTCAATAAGCAGCTACCTTTCCTTGACCTACTTACTTACATACACAGACAGATATCTTCATGCCGAATCTCATCACCATTCATCACAGTTACAATCAGTTGTTAACACACTGATCTCCAGATCCATGCGACTCACAAAACCGACGAACCGCCAAGAAGAACTAAACAACATCACAACAGCTCTAAAACAAAACAACTACAAAAAACACAATACCAAAAAGGTCATAAAACAAAACACAAATGCAATAGCAGCGAAAAAAGAAGATAACAAACCCAAACCAAAAACCACACTGCCATACATAAAGCGTGTAACAGACGTAATTGGAAGAATTCTGAGGAAGCATGACATATGCACAATTTACAAGCCATAAATAACAACTTCAAAAATTATTAGACAATCCCAAAGACAAAATCCCATTGGAAAACCAAGGTGTGTAATCTAAGAATATAAAAATAACATAAGAATAAGGAAACCACATCTTCAGGAGATAGGACACACTATAAATGACCAAGAGACCAAACACCTTGCACCCATAAAGCACTATACAATGCGTTTCATCAAAGAAGCTCTCGAAATAGAAAAAACTGAAAACCTTAACACGAGAGATGATGCACAAAACATTTCACATACATGGAAAATTTAAATCAAAATACAACTAAAAATAACACACCCGAGAAACCGGACAGCGAGACGTGAGGTAACCCAGACCCAGGCAAGCAAGGAAAGCAACCAGGTAGAACCAAGGTACAACGCAGAATTTGAAAACAGTTATTTAATTAAAAGTTATTCATGTTGAAATATGGGAAGAAATTGCCAGTTTTCACATGTTTAACGGTTTTTTACTCTTTCACAAGAGATAGTTTTTGCTCAGATATAGCCGAAAAATACGAAAGTATTTTTAATTTTGGAAGAAAAAATCGATACAATTTTTTTGTTTATAACAGGTTACTTAATCATGGAATCAAAATACGTATTAAAAACTTAGTTGAGCCACGCCTCTTCATCGAATACTCTTGGTTCCCCGACTACTATAAGATATAAATACCATGACAACTTAATCCGATTTAAAACTCAAACCTTTTCAGTAAATGAGGGCGTTAATATTTTAGAAAGAAAAAATAATAATATTATAAAAATATTAAGAACTTTTCGTTTAATCTAGAACATTCAATAAAGCACGAATAGATAACAAAATCTAAATAACTTAAAATTCTAATAAATTATTTGAGGAAAGTGTAATATTTTCAAAGAGAATTTTCCTAAACCCAGCTTTATTCAACAGACTTAATTTTGTAAATGTCAATTATCTAACTCTTTTCTAAACCACCAAGCAATATGTCTTTTGACATAAGCGGTTTATGTCGAGGAAAACATCACAGTCATGATTAATTCGGTTAATAAAATTTAATGAAATGTCTATTAGTATTTGTTGATATATTCTCGATAAAATTACGTTTAGACACAACAGGAAGGAGTGACAAGTATATTATGAATTACAGTTATAATGGCTATTCCTACTCTTCTAAAAAGAAGATGGTTGTAAAATGACATAAGTTTTCGTCCGTGTAATTTTAAAATAAAATAGAAAATTCTCGGCTATGCAGACATAAATACCGTTGGAAAATATAACTGTCATGTTAAAAAGTGCGGAGATCTCCAAAATAATGGAAAAGCTCTGGAAAAATAACGACAGTGCTGTTTCGTCCTAATATGGGACTCATCAGGCTATTGCGTTCGGTACAAACCATCATCTAGCATCTGTGTCCTATAAACAGAATTCATATTTGAAAGACACAGTGACGACATCTGGATGGATTACTCAATAACACTAGAGCAACGCAAACCAACAGAGTTGAATTAAACCGCCATGTAAGAGCGCGACGATGCCAAATAATGCGACCTCTAACCTTAGAGTAGCACGTTTCGTATATCGAGTTTTGAATATTCCTTTTTTAATTTATTAAAATTCGTTATTTTAACGCACAAAGTTGTAAAAGCCTTTATAAATTTTTCAACTTCCTATTACTTCATATAGAAATTTTAGCATCCTAACTTGTATATATTTAAACAATTTCATAAATCTGGAATTATTTTTGCTGTTTTACTTGCAAATTGGAGATATTTCCTTGGATATATCATTCCAACGATTTATACTTATTTTCTCTCATCAGGGTATAATCTAGTCTGAATTTTTGGTAACATCCATCCGTTCTTTATATAGCCTAAAATCTTAATATATCTGTAGCTTGAATACCCTGATTTTTTCAGTCAGAAATTATAAAGTTACAATAATTTAATATAAAATATCTAAAATTTTTAAAAATAATGATAAGTATGTAAATAAATAATTAATTTTAATTGTAATTAGTTCACTTACGATTTCTATTCTTACATGTCTGTATTATTTTTTATGTATGTATTATTCTGTTTCAGTGAATCTGATACAACACTGTGGCCTTATATCTGGATTCCCTCGACCAAACTTTTCTGAATATTTAACACGTTTATATGTTTATATATTAGTCTGTGAGGATGTGGCATGGAGAATCTTGAAATGAATTCAATAAAAGATTCCATGAGTCGTGCATTGTGTTAAATCTTACCACTTGAGGTACACATTTTTTTAAGTTTATATATTTATTTTTATCCCTTTATTCAATATTTTGTAGCTTAACTACTCCGGTTATTGCAGTCGGAAGTCATAAAGTTACAGTGATTGAGTATAAAACATTTATAATTTCTAGTATATTGTATACTTATCTATTGTTTCTAAGAATACTATTTTTTAGTTCCGATTCTATTAGAATATCAATTTATTTTTAGTTTTCAATTATACTCTACCCCAACTTTATTATACCTAACTCTAGTATTATAATACAAAAGAACTTTACAAACTAATTTTGTCTATTACCGAAATAGTTACCAATAATTTGGAACATAAACGATTCACTTTACAAAATAAATAAATAAATAACGCTTTTATTGCCATAAATTTCATAGGTGAAACAACGTCATAGGTTCGGTTATAAAAGTAAACATACACCCATACATGTATACAAGTATGCACACTTGTACCTTTAAGCATCGCCCTACTAATCCTAATATTAAAAAGGGTACATCTAAAATTTTTAGTACAATAAAAGTTTCTAAAATTTCAAAATTACTATCTAAAAGCGACTTATTAAAAAGGCAATGCTTATTAACGAATTTACTAACACGTCAATAAATTATTTTTGATAGTAGTATATCTCTCAGTGCAGTAACACTCTAAAAGAAGAAATGAAACTCATTCAACTCAACTCTACTTTAGTTCTGACAAAGTACTGGACGTGTTTTCAAAGCACATATTTTCATCATCATCTGTAAAATATCTAAATTACAGACAGATAAAATAAAGTCTTTAAGCAGAAAAGCACTAGAGTGCTAAACGAAAAAGAAACACATACAAATCTGATTAGTGGTTTGCGAAACTTATAAAATGTATGGATATATTAATTAAATTTTTATAACCTGTTCAATAAAAATATTAATTACCCTTTGTTCATTTTTCCTATATATACGCAAGCTAAGCCGTGGTTAAGTGCTAGTACTAAATAGGCTAGAATCTGGTCAGACAATGAATTAGAAAAAAAATCATTATTTTGGTCATATACATTCCACTTGATGTTCAATTTGGTTTTTGTGGATTACTTCAAATCGCTATTAAAATCTCTCATTTTATATTTAAAATTTCATTTAAAATAACGAATCCATTATAAGCATTTAAACTCCTCAACAAACCCTAAACAAAAGGAAAAAATTATCGAAATGTCCATACAAAAGGAAGAACTTCGATTTTAAAACCCTTATGTATAACATTTTTCTTTCTTAAGGATATTTAGTTTGTGAAACGTGTTTATTCGATAAATTTTTGTTAAATAACGGAAACAGGAAAGACTCCGATACTGGTACAGTTGCCAAAAAAAATGTCATTAGTTTGACGCATTTGTCAAATGTTGATATAAAAATATACAACATTTGAATTATACCCTACCCAACGAATTATAAAATCCATAAATAGTGAAATATATTTTAAAAAATTCGCTAAAGCAATGTTAATCGATTTGGAACCATATAGTAGAAAATACCATATTATAAATTAGCATATAATTTTTTTTTTGCGATACTATATCTTTTTATATGTATTGCAGCATGATCAGAAACCAACCGGAATAACATACATACATAAATATATCTATATATATATATATATATATATATATATATATATATATATATATATATATACATATATATATATATATATATATATATATATACATATATATATAAATTCAATTTACTATGGAAACTGAAAAAAAAAACATAAAATAAATTTTCTTGATCTCACCATATCTCACCTCAATAATCAGTGTAAATTTGAAATTTTTAGAAAACCAACGTTTACAGGTAATACTATATCTAATGATTCTTTTCACCCCTTACAACACAAAATGGCTGCATACAATTCAATGATACATAGAGCATTCTCTTTGCCTCTCTCTGAAGAAGATCTTCAAGAGGAACTAAATATCATTGAAAGGATTGCAGTATCAAACAATTTCTCCTAACAAACCATAAAGAAATTAATAACTAAAAAGCAAAAACAACCAGCTTTTAATTTAATATATCCTAAAAAATAAAAAATTATAAAAATAGTTCATCTTATATATCTTTGTCATACTGTGGTGCCGTATCAGAAAACATAGCTAATACTCTTTCGAAACATAACATAAAAGTAGCCTTTAAATCTCAACACAATCTGTCCACTATCCTTTACAATGCTAAAGATAAAATTAATAAATTTGATAAATCAGGAGTTTATAAGTTAAAATGTTCAGAGTGTGATAGCTTGTATATTGGACAAAGTGGTAAAAGCTTTAAAACTCTCTTTTCAGAACACCACCGATCATATAGACTCCAAAAAACAGATTCGAGCATTGCCAACCATTGCTTAGAACACAGCCACAGTTTTCCTGATTTGGGCAACACTGACATGTTACATTATCTAACAAAAGGCCAAAAGTTAAATATTCTTGAATCTTTAGAAATATATAAACATAGTAGAAATAAAAATGTAAATTTGCTTAATGACCAGACAGAACTTGGGTTTTTCCCGTTATTTGTTGTCGCCAAATAATAATTAGTTCCCAAAATTTAGTACCTCCCCTTTGTAATAATGAAATATCTCAGGTAGTTTTTATTTATTGTTAAATTTTCTCATGTTTCTATATTGAATACTTAGTCTATCTTTGTAATTCAGTTTGAAAATGACTCTGTGAGTTGAAACTGCAGTTACTGTTTTCTTAATAAATTTAGTGGTATAAAACATAGTAGTTCTTTTTAAACATTTCCCGAAAAATATAGAACATTTGAATTATACCCTACCCAACGAATTAAAGTCCATAAATAGTGAAATATATTTTAAAAAACTCCCTAAAGCAATGTTCATCGATTTGGAACCATATAGTAGAAAATACCATATTATAAATTAGCATATAATTTTTTTTGCGATACTATTTCCTTTTATATGTATTGCAGCATGATCAGAAACCAACCGGAATATATATATATATATATATATATATATATATATATATATATATATATATATATATACATATATATATATATATATATATATATATATATATATATATATATATATATATATATATATATATATATTGTTCCAGACGGCCGGTCTTTAAACACACTCTATTCTTTAACAACCATTCATTTTCAAAATTTTGACAACTTGTCACACAATTCCAGTTACATCAACGACTTCTTAAACAAAACTGTCCATGAAAGCCGATCAGGACCCTTTATATACCACTTTTGCCGGCACCAGATAATTTCCGAATCTTGTAGAAGGATTTCCATAAAATATGGTGTAGTAAAAACAAGAAAACGAAAAAATGTGGTAATTCTTAGGCCTTCTGCAATTTTCTAAAAAGTTACAGGCCATCTTTCATAGAGGGCTCATGAAGAAATTTAGCAAAAGGTAAAATTAAATAAATTATGAACTCGTATAAAATAAACCTAAAACAGTACAAACACAAACTAAAACTATGAAATGAATACAGTTTTAAAGTCCCTTACGTTGCCCCGTCCAAGTCCCGATCAACATTCTTGATCTTGATAATGGGCCAGTCTGTCAAGATGCACGACTTTCATTTTGGCATAAGGGTTTTTTTGAATTCGGTATATCAGATCGTTTGTACAGACCCATGACCTCTGAAGCATTGGTGAACACCGTTTGATTCTTTTCCGATTGTACAACTATACTTTTTCACCAACCATGAATCCACCAGTATTAGCTTTGAGGTCATAGCGGGTTCATTCTGTCAGTCTCTATTTGTAGTCATCGCTGAACTTTTTCAAGGATGTACGTTCTTCTTCCGTAGTTCCTTTCGCGGTCGTGATCTTTCTCGAGGATGGCCTGTAGGACGTTCTACATACATAGTCCCTTTAGCGGTCACTATCCCTCTCGCTCCGTTCTCGACGGTAGCTGTGAGTACTCCTTCTATCTCTTCCGTAGAGGTCCTCTCTGCCGTCGCCTCCATCAGCAGTAATTTTCCGGCAATCTCGGTAAAAATGACCGTTGAATCCGCACTGGTAACAACGCATGTTATTCGAATAGTACTGGCGACCCTTACCCCTTGTTCTTGGTATACGATAACCGCATACTTCAACTCCACCGCAAGCATTGACTGCAACTGCTGCATCTTTTTTAACTTTGTAAACAGCAAGTCCAAAATGCGGGGAACTATTTAATTAACCTGACTTCTTTAAGTTCACCGTAAGGAGCAAAAACCTTCTCCAAGTCCCTCCTTCGAACTTAATCACATATATCAGCAATATGAAGCCGATAGTCATTAGGATCACTGTCAGGAACAGTATTGCTAGTACAGCAGCTTTGTAAATGCCCCTATTGGCCACACTTCTAACAACGAATCCTATTTCTGCTATGGAAAGTTGTGTTTTTGTTGTTATGTGTTTAAAAATTCTTGCACATCCCTCATTAGTTGGTTTTGCGATTTTCCTGGGAAACGTTCTTATGATTTTTCCTTGGTTCCTTGAAAACTGACGATACCAAAAGATTATTCAATCTCCTAGAAGGACTTCAATACTACATGATGCAGTAAAAATAAGAAAAGGAGTAATCTGGCAATTTCTAGATCTTCTGTCATAGGCGTTTCATGTCGAAAATAAGGAGATAGAATTTTCAATTTTTCAGGGAAATTTTAAGAGTGGTTTTACCCCCTTTATTGGAAGAATTAACAAAATTAGCACGTAAAAAACATAAGTATAATGCTTTTTGATGTACTATACATATCACAAAAATAAAAAAAAAAACCGCGAATTACATCTCGAACAACATTCTTGTGAGAACAGAACTATGGCAAAAAAATATGCAGTTTCCTACTCCTAATACTAATTTTTTCCATTTAAAGCCTCTTTAATGATTGATATACCTTATCCCCTTCTGAAGGACTAAGTGAAAATCATCTTTCCAAATTACCATAAAATTTGCTTACTTTGTAGGTTCAGTTATAATTTCATTAACAGAATTATCTTTTTGTTACATTAAAGTAATAGAATTATCTTTTGTTACATCAAAGTCCTTTGGCACTAATCAAATATTAAATTACATTTTTATTTATTTCAATTTGCAAGAAATTATTCACGAAATTGATCGACATAAACAGAGACAACTTACTTTCTACATTGGACATGACTTAAAATAATTAAAATTTAGATGCAAAAATGCCCTTGTTAATAACTGGAGCAAAATATTATTATGTTTTTGAAGTTGATTTTTCTTTGCTTCGAATAAAATCTTACTACATTATTTAGGTGTTATAAATTAACTGCTAGACTCATGCAGACTTAATTAAACTTTAATTTTTTGTCCCACAAAACTTATAGAAAATATATATTAGACTGCGATAAATAGTGAACTAGGGAGTGATAGAGTATGAAAAATTGGGATGAGAGTTTGGAAAATTTTTCTGTGAGGTTGCTTTACATGCTAAACAAATCAATATATTGATATTAGTAAATTTTGATCATAAGTGTTTAATATTAAACGAGTCTCAATACCAAGAGAAGCATAAAATGCAAGTTGTGTGATTTAAAGAGATGCTACCTTGTATTCTCAGGTATGGAAAGGCACGAAGCTACAAAAGCACTTATGCTGTGGAATCTTACCCAAATATTCTGCAGTGGATATATGCTGCAATAGTGAAACCAATTATCAAATATAAGAAAACGACCTTGAGCAAAAGAATAAGCCTAACCAACAATTCAAAGATTAGCCTGTGCATGTTTTACTATAGCAACAAAAACCTACCCAAATGCCACTATCAAATTAATTCTAAGCTTCACACCTCTAGATATAATAGTGAATAGCAAAGAAAACAATATATATATATATATATATATATATATATATATATATATATATATATATATATATATATATATATATATATATATATATATATATAATGATGAGGCATAGAGTCGTTAAACAAAGGCCTCATCTCTCATCTAGAAATCAGCAAATCAAGTTCAATTTTGTGAAAGATTTTTACATAATGTTCAGTCGTAAAAGTAAATACGACACAGCTACCACTAATAAATTTAACAAAAACGTCATAAAATGGTATATAGATGGTTCAAAAATAACAGAAGGAACTGGAATAGGAGTGTACCTTAAAAATTCAGCAAATCATCAAAAATTTTCCAAACAGAAACTAAGACCAACAGGAAATGTGTCCATTTAAATAACGAAGAAAACTATCACAGAAAAGAGAACATTATTATGTGAGAGTCATGTAGCCATTAATGTTC
This sequence comes from Diaprepes abbreviatus, assembly GCA_034092305.1. Taxonomy (NCBI): domain Eukaryota; kingdom Metazoa; phylum Arthropoda; class Insecta; order Coleoptera; family Curculionidae; genus Diaprepes; species Diaprepes abbreviatus. Next base: position 20,386,071 of record JASJET010000031.1, read on the forward strand.
TGAGCTTTCATGTAATCAGCTCTAAAATGATCGGGGAATACTTAGAGAAACTAAACGAACTAAGGAAAAAAATTCTGGTTACCCTTCCGTGGGTGCCGAAACCCACTGAAGTATAAGAGAAGATAATAGTAGACAAACTTGCAAAAAAGGAGGCTAAAGCATCTTTTCTGGGGCCTAAATCTTTTTACTGGATGAGCTGTAGCGCAATACTGAAAGAATATTTATTGGAAAAATCTACAAGCAATAAAACAAGCGGAAAACTATAACCAGAGGAAATTCATGGGATGTTTTAGCTTAACTCCGAATGCTAACATTAATCCAAATAAGGTACTGCCATCTGATGGAACACCTTAAGAAACTGGGACTAACAAAGAGAGAAGACTGCACCTTTTCCGAGGGAGAGGACGAAAACTCTACCTATATTCCTTGGGAAAGTATTATTTTGCCAAGCTCTAGGATGCGATACCAGGGATCATATGGAGTAAAAGAAGAACATATGCTCAATCTGAAGCCATTCGGAGCAATAGATCTTACATATTATCATACCTTGTGTTCTCGAAAATATTTTTGAATTGTAGCTATATAGGGCCTCTCATATTTCCAGAGCCGAACAAATCAGCCTGTAAAATAAATTTGAAGAATATTTTACGTTTCACGTAAGAACCTTGTTTCTATTTCCTATTGTAAACTAGTAAAAATTGACAAGAAATAAAACTTGTTTCATAGATAATTAAAAAGATTTTATATAATTAAATTTTTGTACTACTCTACCGAATATACCTTTCAAAAGTGATATGAATACTTATCAGTTGCTAGAGCTTATACGATTGAATATACCAGCACTTTTTCAAATATATTTATATGAGGAATCCTAGAAAAATTTTCTTCCAATAATGAAACAATATACACGATTTTTTGATAATTTTATTTTTTAACATAATCCCTTTTAACTTAAACACACTTGTATCTGCTGTCCTGAAATGTGTCCTCAAAAAATATATCGATATACTCTTTCAATAATGACCTGGTAAAAGCAACGTTTCAAATTTTTGAACACAATGAGATTAAACTAAACAAACTCTGGATTTTATAGCGAGTTTGCAGCACAAAGAAGATACACTCGCAAAAGACTGGCTGAATTTTGAACGGTTTGTCGTAGATAAGAAAACATCCTTGTAAGACAAACCAGAAAATTATTTATCAATTATCATCTAATTTTAATATAGTTCTTTAGAATTTATTCAACAAGAATAACTCCTGCCTGGTCCAGATGATGGATGGTGCCAGAAGCTTCCCGGATGAAAATTGTGTGCAGGCTGTTTTGGAGAGAGACAATGATGTATCCAGGCTAATCGCTTGCAACTATCTTAGAGAAAAGGTCAGGGTCTACATCCAGAGATTCCATATGGTTTTCGAAAAAAATCAATCGTGCCACCTACTTGGTTGAAACTTTATTCATGTCTAATTTATCATGTAGAGTTATCAAAATTCTTGGTTCAGATATATATAAGGCATTACAATAGTAAATGATTCAAAAAAAATCTTTCTGAAGCATTGTTTCTACTTTCCTGAAAATATCGGGAAAAATTGCTTCTGAAGGCGTTGTTGTTACTCGTTACTAGACAATGCACAGTTCCTTGTTTTTATCATAGCTAGCCAGAAATTTTTTCTGGTATCTTTCGCCAGTTCATGGTCTTTGATTCAGAAAACCCAATCTCAGCTTTGGTTAAAAACCGGACATTATGAAGCTTTTATTTCTAAAGTGAATTTTTTTGTTAGTTTTTAAGTAAATATTAATCCTCTTATAATCATTAAATAACAGTAAACATAGTTGACTACAGTGTGGTTGTCGAAATTGTTTTTATTTATTTTGTTTTGTTTGTACAATGTTCCTTTTAGGTTTTATCTCTAATCTTTATTAATTATGAACCAAATGCTTGGTCTTAAGACTACGAGCTTATATTAAGAACTTGTTCACTGACAAGCGAAATCTCCCTTCACTGTACATACCTTAATCATTTGATGTTACAAAGCAATGGTTGCTAAAGATTAGATATTTCAACACTGAGTTTAATGAAGTGTCCTTTATTTAGAATATAAGATGCTTCTTTAAGTTTTCTCTTGGTCATATTGGGCAGCTTCAGATCGTTTTATATGGTGTTGTTTATCCCAGGCATACTCTGCAATATCAGACTCCGACGCTTTTCCTTTTGTGTATAAGTTTTACGTTTCTTAATTCTAACTTCCAGTAGACCGTTGGTTTCTCCAATATATATTTTACCACACTCACGTGGAAGTATATAATCGCATTTTTCTTATAGGGAGGTTTTGATTGCGTTTTTATTAAATGAGCTATGGGTGAATTTAAAATATGTTTTTATGTTGTAATTACTGGCAATTCGTTTTTTTTTCTGAAGTTCCCTGAATATACATCCTTGTGGAGAAGGAATATATTTTTTTTAGACATTTGATCTTTATTTTACGGTTAGTTGTAGCATCTTCTTTTAATTTTAAAAGATAACTATTCAGTTGTAGATCGGACTAAATATTTGATACTTCTTTTTTCAGTGAATATTTATTATTGCATATAGATATTGCACGACTATAAAAGTTACGTATAACTCCTCGTTTTATTACAGTACAATGATTAGATTTCTGATTGAGATATTGTCCAGTGTGTATTGGCTTTCTATATACTGAATTTTTAATAATTTCGTTTGATCGTTTGGCCACGACGTCCAGGAAGGTAACTGATCATTTACCTCTTTTTCTATGGTAACCTTTATTGTTAATCATTACCATTCCATTCAATGAAGATAACATCGACATATCTCAACCAGACTTTGAATTTCATTGTTGCTGTTTGTATATCATGAGTTTTAAATCATTCCATATATTTGTTGATTATCTTTAGAGAGAGCAAAGAACCCATTGGAAGTCCATCGTTCAGAGTATCGACTTTATCATTTACTTAAAAGAATTTATGAAGCGACACTTTAAAATGTCTATTACCCTGCCCATTGACAACATGGTTCGATCTGATAATGTCGCATCCTATGAAAGTTTAGTTTTGATTTTGTGTAGTAAGTCCCCTAATAATACATTAATAAAGAGAGTTTCCCCATCAAAATTTATTAGTTTGTTGTCTGATTCGAGATAAATGCTACTAACACTATTCACAAAATGTATGGAATTTTTGACATATTTGTTCATCTTAGTTTCTAAGGATCGTATAATTTTTGAGAGAAAACTTCACTCGTGCAATAGTTGGGGATCCTCTAGAACTGGTTAGTAATCTTAATGGTATGTTGGGAAATTCCGATGATCTACAAAGATGTTGTGGCTTACTATAATGTGGTGTGAGTGCCAATAGTAATTTGTCAGGTATATGATCTTTGTATTTCTTTAGTGTTCGGTAGATTTTTGATTGTATAGATTTGTTGGGTCGCAGGCAGGTCGTATATATTTTTCTTTTCCCAGGAAATCTCTAAATTTTTGGTTGTACGTTACGATGCATTTTCTTAGTAAAATTTTGATGAGTTCATTCATACGAAGTTCTTTTGAGGCCAAGGCTTCTGCCTTGGAGACGGGATTTTTATTGTTTTCCAGGGACAATTATTTTGTGACTATAATGAAATGTGTATTGCAGAAACCAAGCGTCCACTAGAAGTTAGAATCAAGGAATATAAAACTAAAAACACAAAACGGGAAAATGTTGAGATCTGATATTACGCCTGGGATAAATAACACCATATAAAGTGGTATGAAGCTGCAGCAATGTATATGGAATCAAATATAGGAAGAAGGAAATTTATAGAAGGAACATACATTAAAAACAATGACGGAATTCTTAGTAAACCCATTGTTGAGATACCAATCTTTGGAAACCAATTCTTTATAACATCAAATCACTGAGGTGTGTTCAGTGAAGTGAGACTTTGCACATCAATGGAAGCAGTCCTGATGTAAGCTAACAGCCTGAAGACAAAATTTTATTTCATACTTGAAAATGATAAGAGATAAAACCAAAATGTCGTACAAATCAAAACAATGCAAGTTCGCCAATCAAAAATAAGAAAAAATCGCAACAGACCCAGTTGTATAGATATAGATGTTTCAAGCAAGTTCCGATTCAATGTTAGTATAATTGGATGAGCTTAAAAGTCAAACATCCTCCAGTGGTATGCTCTTGCGGACTGTTTTATTTTATTAAATTATCCAGCTTCTAAAGCAGAAAGTCTGGGGCGTTTTTTATTACCCATATAATAGGATAACGTTTACGATGCTGATAACACATAATGCAAATTTTAGATACTGAAAGGGTCGTTGCTCTTTCGTTTCTCTATTTAGGGTTTTGATGCCATTACGGAAGGTACTTGTTTCTACCACTGATTTAAAATGTTAAAATACAGATTTGCAAATGTCCCCGCTGTATACTGAAAAATATATTTAGAATTTAAAATATTCTAACGAAGTTTATTGTCGTTGAATGTTAAATGTAAGGAAAACCCAAATTGACCAGTTATTCTAATATATTGTAAAAGTAAAACACGTTTTAAAACTTATTAAATATAATGGAATTAAAGAATTATTTGTTAACGAACCTAAACATCAGGTAATCTAATATTCATACTTCTGTGTGTATAAATCAAATTTTAACGTTTCAAAAAGTTATTATATTTTACACATTCTAAGAAAAGTAGACAAAAAAATAAATGTTCCTTCCCAGTCTTTAGACCTTTGTTGTTTCATTTATATGCAGAAGCATGATATAAAAAGGACTCAATTTTGATTCTTACTTGATCACATCACCTCCTTGTGTACGTTTATCAGATTAAATATTAAGAAAAAACATCTTTAGTAAAAATCCCCCCTTTTAGGTAATGACTAATTAATAAAACCGATCAATCGAATAGCTCCTAAGCAAAAAAATACTTACCTACTACAAAAATTCATCTACATTCCTAAATAACTAGTGATTTTTAGTAGCCAGCTGGGAAATTACATACAAATCAGACTTGTATATAATTATAATAATAAAATCATTTATTGTTCAAAGAATTATCAAAATTCTCATTAGCAAAATAAAATAAAAAACCAATATTCCTTAATAAAATATTTATATTTTAATATTATCTGAATTCAGTGCAGAGATAAAAATAAAACTAGGTAAAATAAAGAAGCATTTTAGAAAAACTGTCGCCAATCTATAAATACTAAAAGATTAATTATAATAATAGTCACCAGAATGGTGACGACTGCCATCAGAAATGATCTGGATTAAATGTTCAAAATGGCGAAGGAATTTTCTGGCAATTGGGGTAGAACAACCCCTTAAATACTGGGCATGACACAGGCACAAAGAATGGACTTAGAAAGTCAGAATACTACTGACAGAGGTAAACAAACTTCATCATCGTAATGCTGCTAAACGGACAATGCTACCAAAATACCACGGAGAAAAAGGATTAGTAGATATTTGTAAGCAGTTGGACCAACAACTAATGAAATTAGGCTCATATTTTCATAGACTAACAGTCTTCTTGCTACACCGAGCAATACGCGAATCAGATGACTCACCACCACCACGGTAGAAGCATCATGAGCTGACACTTCATCACCAATCAGACTAAAAGTGGCTCCAAGCCTGGCTTCAGAAACCCCACCAAGGAGGACACCCAAGCGAGGTCAACCAGGAAAAAGTGGAAAAATTAGTGTCGAAATACTAATTGACATCAAAACAAATGTTGCCCGAAACTGAATATTTCCTGCTAGCTATCCAAGATTAGGCCATCTCAACGATAAACTGTGTGAAATAAATAATCATAGATGCCTCGAATGACCAATGTCAATATGGATGTCGAAAATCAGAGACAATTCAACGCATAACAAAAGAATGTCAAGAATTCAGCTCCATAGATCAATGAATTGAAGCTGTACTGGGATCGAAATGTACTTACGGATCATATAGTTGCACATAACAGGCCAGACTTCATTTTAGTAGATTAAACATCCAAACGAGCCCCACCAATTCAAGTACCCACCACTAATAACAACAATATAACGAAAAAGCATAATAAAAGTATCGACATTTACTTCCATCAAAAAGTGTTGCTGAGTATTTGAATACCATACTTGTTTGGGCGTATTTAATAGATACGTTCAAAACTCAAGGTTCTAAATTACTACGTGTTCGCAGCAGTTTTTCTGTGTATAGACGAAAAAGGGTTAAAATTTTCTTATGCCTCCTTTACAGATGTAAGGATTACCCATAAAAAATAATCCACAGGCATTAAATCTGGTAAGTGGGGTAGTCAGTTTAAAATTGATTTTCAAAATTCTCATTTAAATGATTTCTAATATTTAATTAGAAGTATGGGGCTGAGATTGTCTAATAAATTTGACAAATTTACTTGGTCTTCTGGATAATTCAAACCACCTTAACGAGGCGGTAAGTTGACAGCACAAAAAAAAATCTTGACTAAAAATAATAAATTTGACGTATCTTTGTATTTCAGAAACTATCAATTTTTGGACTGAGGTAAATTGAGCTAGATCCTCATACTTCAGCCTCAAAAATTTACACTGGTGATTTGTACAGATTTTTTAGAGACACCATGTATAAGTAAATATTGTTGCATTCCAATTTTGTCTATTGTAATCATAAAAATAGTGCAAGACATAGCAAAGCAGCTTGCAATATCTTTGTTCCTTTTATAAAATCGAAAATGTGTGACCAATCGGTATCAAAAAGGGCGACATTTCAATAAAAGTTGCACTGGCTCCGCAGAGAAAATGTAACTTTTAAATTTTATTAAATCGCTCCGATCCCGAAAAATAAATGAAAGTCAGACGCCTTTAACATAACCCGTATGATCGAACCACTGATAAAATAAAATGAAAATTTAGGCAGTAAAAGGGTCCGATGTCTTTTGTTTTTCGTAACAAAGGAAAATAATTTAAAAAAGTTTTAAATAGGAGAAAAGCCAGTTTAGGTTTTCGATTTCTTTAGCTCAAATTTTTGGTTTTATTGACTGGGTAAAAGTCAAAAATCTATTTCTTTTTTAAATTTTAACTGCGATTTTCAAAAATTCGATTTTTTTGCTAGATAAATTGTTTTAGCTTTTAGAAATATTTTTAGCGTTTAATCGTTTAAAGATTCAAATTATTTCCGAATTGGAAATAAGAGTGGCAGGGCGCCAGTCCGAAACTCAGGTAGTGAGCGGACCGATTAGAGCCTTGACCAGGGGCGGATCCAGCCTCTCTCCGTGGGGGGGGGGGGCGGTGATATCACAAAAGTGCAGTAGGGGGGGAGACATCATCAACATTTCCATTTCTAGTGTAAAAAGCAGGGTCGGGTCTATTATTCAGGAATTTGAAGCTGTTGGAGAGGGGGGGGGGCGATCACAATAAAAAACAAATTGCCGACAGGGAGGGAGGATGCGAGCAGCATACACATTCCTAGTATAAGAGGCAGAATCGGGTCTATTTTCCTGAATTCAAAGTTCTTGGGAGCGGGGGGGGGGGGGGCTATCGCAAGAAAAACAAGTTGTCAATGGGACTGCCAGCAGCATACACATTCCTAATTTAAAATGTAGAATCGGTTGTATTTTTCTGAACTCAAAGCTTTTGGGAAGGGGAGGGGCGATCGCAAGCATACACATTCCTATACACTATTCAAGAACTAGAGAGAGTAATAAAACTGTTATCGAAACCTCCAACATAGCTGCTCCAGTGCCGCAGGTATCTGAGGACTGCCGTAAATCTAATTATATTTAATTCTATTTAAACATTATAAACTTTTATAAATTTACTGCTACAATAAAATTTCTGGTAGTTCAATTTAATTTCTGTCAGTGAGCAAAGTACACCTTACAGTGTGTCCTTAGTAATTTATCTTGTCTGTGCTTGTTTTTACATATTATTTGAGATGAATGAGATACCCAAAAGATATGGCTTCGAAAATCGTTAAAACCAGGCCATTTTTTCCTCAACGAAAAACTTATTACGATGAATGTTTATGATGCCTTAGATATCAATATCTAGATGATAATGTTAAAAACTCTGTTGAGTTGTGTTTTAACATGACAGGAGTTGGAAAATCTTTTATGTGCCCAATACTAAAGGAAAAAAATGACTGGAATTGTTAGTACTCTCAAGCTACATGCGATCAGGGGCAGACGAAAAACCTCGTTGGAAGAAGAGATGTGAACTGCAATAAAAGAAGTTGTACACACATTTTATTATGAGAAGCAGATCCCAACCGTCGACAAAATTCTAAGTAAAATCAATGAAAATCGGGATTTACCTGAAATTAAAAGAACTGAGCTCTGGAAACTGCTAAGAGAACTTAATTTTTGCTGGAAAAAAGCAGATAGGAAATCTGTTCTTATAGATCGTCTGGAATATGTCCGTTGGAGAAGGAAATATCTCTCTAAAGTAAAAGGTAGAGTTGCTAGAAATATTACAACCTACAAAATTAGTAATTTAACTGAACTTTTGAAAAATTTTTTGAATAAAGTTAGTGCAGAAAATTGGGGACAATCCATATAATAAAAGCATAAAAGAAAATGTGAAAACTCGATCTCATGATCGGTGATATAGAAGATCCAATTATAATTAATTTGAGCGAAGATAAGTTCACTGACTTTGATTAAGAATTAGATACGTACTGTTTACCAGCGTAAACACAATTTATTATTTAAATTTTCTGTAACTTATAAAAATAAATTACATTTCAATCCCTTTTTAGTGTTTAATTTTAGTTCTGCAGATGGTTTCAAAAATAAATAAACTGAACCGTCAAATATCCTAAAAATGTTTTTAATTAACAATAAAATGACCGATAGCCCCAAAAAAATTTTAATATTATATGGGCGAATTTATTTTTTTTATATATGTTTAACTTCTTGTATTTTTGACAATGGATATTTTGTAGGTATTTAAATTATAACTTAGAATTTTTTGAGAGAAAAAGGCTACATTTTAGTCGGAATGTGCATAAAACGATTTCTATGCCACAATTAAAAATAATAAAAATACAGTTGTGATTTGTGTGAAATATGTCAAAATTTTCTATATTTTCTAATATATGTGAATTATTAAGAAATCATAAGAAATAAAATAAAATTATAAAAACTTTTTATTTCAGGTTTATTACCGAAATAATATTCTATGCCATAAATACTTAATGATAAAATAAACCTCTTTCCGACGCCTATGACAAGGATTAAAATCCTTTTTAACACTTCACACATCCAAATATCTATTGTTATCCAACCAAATAGTCCATTATAGACCGGTATTTTTGATTCTAAAATTTCTAACCCATTTCTATGAATAATATATGTGTCTAACAGATTTTGCCAAAGAAATCGGACGATAGAACAAAGGTAGTTTACGAAGAAAAAAAAAGGGTAAAAAATGATTTATTACTCTCTCTAGTTCTTGAATAAACTGTAGCATAAGTGGCAAAATCGGGTCTATTTTCCTCAACTCAAAGCTCTGGGGGGGGGGGCGATCGCCCCCCCTTGGATCCGCGCCTGGCCTTGACAAAGGGTATTTCTAAATATTCTTTTATATTAGATATTTTGAATAAGTCTTTTATAATAAGAATTCCTTTGAGGAATTTCAGAAGGTGAAAATAACTTAGATGCATAACTCTGAAATTAATTTAGACTCTCTAAACATTCAACGCTTGCTTTGTGACGCAGTAGTATAGAGATCGCTAAGCTTATTACAAAAATTATGTACCTATTTTTAAATTCTCTAATAGAAAACAATTATTAAAATGTCTAGACGAGTAGTTCTTGATAAAAAAGGAAGCAGAACAGCTGTTGGACATTATTTTAGGAGCATGAATTAACGACCTCAAATGTAAATCGTTATTCATTGGAAAAAAAAAGGAAATTGACACCAATAGACCAGCTAAAAAATGTAAGAGTGGTGAAATCGTTGACTGGAACGTTATTTCCTAACATACACTCAGAACAACAACAAAAGTCTATGACCCGTCATTTGGTCTATGGCTTTAAAAATTGCAGTGGCATGAAAATTTTAAAATTGCACCTAATATATCCCAATATATTTAGTAATGGATATATTAGTGTATTATCAATGATGGAATTATTAAACCTTACAGCTGGTCCAAACATGCTGTGATTATCTCAGAAGTTGGATTTTCAGTGAATATCTAAAGCCAACATGAGAAACTAGCAAGAGAGTAAGGACGCCAAGAAATTGAAAATAGCTCAACTGAAAATCCCGACAAATCATCAAAAAAAATTTCAGCTATAACCATTCTAAATAAAAAAAAATATATTTTTTGGACTATGTCTTACAGAGACAATAATTCACATGGCAAGGATTTTCAAACAAGACTCCTACTTAATGGCTTTTATATACACTATTTTTTAAATATTTTTATTAGTTTTTTTTTAATTCATAAAAGTAATATGTATATTTGTAAAAAAAAAATATTTATTAGCTGCATCAAGAAAATTATATAAATTTATACACCTATTTTTCCAAGCTCCAAAAATGTAACTCCTTAATATGAGAGATAAATCAGAGAGTAATCTACCTTCCGGGAATACATTTTTGCTTGTCAAAATATTCATAGCAACCGTTCAGATAAGTTTACTTAACCTAAATTACATTTGATTAAATTTCTAATAATGACAATATAACAACCCAGTTTTCTTTTAGGTACAGAAAATTATTAGTAACTTTCATAAGCACAGTCTTGAAAATAAATCAGAATTTCTTAACACAAAAAATTTGTCTTTTGAATTTGAATGAAGTTTGTAGTTGCCCTTAATAACTTCTTCTGACTCTTTTATTTTTTTATAATATTTTCTCACTGCTTTTGCCTTAAATAAAAATATTACACAAGCGCGAAAAATAGCTAGTAACTATTTATTATCATTTGTAAATTTTTCGTATTACCATACCACTCTCTCTTTGACGATTGTACTGGCGTTGTCGCTATTACGCCGATTACTTCGTTTTAGGGACTTTGTAAATAAAAAACGCTGAAATCCAGTACTTACTTTTGTTATTTGTTACCATTTGATTTATTTTAATCCCCCACCTATTAGTATTTTAGGAATTACTATAGACAGCCTGCCACAATGTATAAATGTTTATTGGTTTGCAGTTTGTCCATTAAAGGGGACTTACATGTAAACGGCCAAAAAAAGGCCTATTTTTAAGATTCTGTCTCACATAAAGATTATATTTATTTAAAATCATAGTCAATCTCATAATTTTATAATATATTTCAGAATTTTTAGAAACTAAATGACAGCGATAATGCTAATTTTGCAGGACGCGTTGTAATCGAAGTGGCTTAACTAGACATTTTAATTTTTTTATCTGCAACATACCCATCAAAAATATGAGTCAATAACGATCATTACTTATATATGAGCTAACATAAAGTTTAAAATTGTAGACGTTATGATAAATTTGTAAGAGCTGAAATAAAAAGTTAATTTTTTTGGAAAAAGTTGTATATTTATGCCTTACAAATCAATATTTTTCCACTTTCTTATCTAAAACAAGTAAGCTTGGATGGAAAATATTATAATTTATAGATATATGTTAAATATGAGCCAGATTGGACGGTTATTTATTGAATTATGTTAAACGCGGTACCAATATAAAGCTGTTTTTTAAAAATTCCATTGAAAAAAATCAATAATTGATAATCTGAAAATTAACCCTAAGATCTCTTAATCGATAAATAACTTATAGATAAAAAATCCTGACCGTACTATAACAAATTTGGTTTTTGTTCAGTTGAATTTTGGATTTCAAGGGGAAGCATTACATTAGTGATTTCACAAGCTTTGACTAAAATAATTGTGATAATGATTTTTTGTGTTAATTTGAATAAACACAACTTTTTTAGCCCTATTTATATATTTAGTTAGTGCTAGTGACATTAATCGCATTTCTCAAAAATTCTTAAAAATTTAGTTTACGTTAGTGACTTAATAATAGTTTTTGTACCTTCTTATTCACTAACATGGTCCAACCTTAAAACTTTTCTCAATTGACAGCAGAGGGCAACAATAAATCAAGCAATTTTTAAATCCTAAAAATACAAGCATCAAAATCATTTCCTTCTATTAATGAATCAGTAAAAATGAGAAATTTTATTTATTTTCAAGATACTATTCTGTTACATATATCATAAGTTTATCGCTAGGTTCTTATCCTTAATATCACTTTACAGAATGTGAGAAATTTCCCGGATATGAAAAAACAAGTGAAAGGAATTCTACAAGTTTATATAAATTTTTTTCGGAAATATGGCCTCTCAAAGAGCTGTAATGGAATCAAAGTTTTTACACATAATTATTGAACCACCAGGTATATTTAAATTTTTTTAGTACGATGTATACCAGGTAAGACCCGTCAAATTACTATCCAAGAAAGTGTTGTGAATTACTCACAGCTGCAGTGATGGACTAGGTGTGACATTCATGACCCCATTTTTTTTACGCCTTGTATGATCAGAGCATTGGACGTTTTTTTACATACCTTTAACTACTGACTAAAAATTAAATACTCTTCTTTCATGTCGCTAATCCTAATAGTTTTCGAAAAAACGTCATTTAATTTACATCATGTTTTGGCGTATTTCGATAAAAGATACATCTTTGTTCGTATCAAGTGTTTAACCTTCAACCTTATGATGAAAAGAAATTCAATCGAAAATTAGAGTTTATCTCTTAAGTTAAAAATGTCTAATTCTGTGAGTCGCAGTTTGACCTAAGTTCGCAAAAAATATGCGTTTTATATTATTGGCACCAAGAACAAAGTATAGTTATTGTAAACGTTGCTAGGTACTACTTTCTACAACTACACATCGCTGACACATTGGATTTCATGGTGGAATTAATTGTGAAATAATTCACAGTATGAAATACACATTTACTGAGTATGCAGATATGCATCTAATGTATGGCCTTCCATCTTGCAATGTTTTGGAAACCAGGAGGTTTTATCACAACAGATATCCTAACCGTACTCTTCCAGATCGGAAAACATTTCAACGAGTTGACCAACGTCTAAGCGAGAATGGTAATAAGGTAAAATTGTTAAATTTCTTCATAAATTTAGGAAATTTTGGGAAAAGAAACACTGATACTGATCGGAGAAGAACAGTACGAACGCCTCAAATGGAGTAAAATATTTTAAATGCTGTACATTACACTCTTTCAATGAGCACTTGAAAATTATCAGCACCGTTTAATACGTAGAAAACAATAGTACATGAAGTTCTTCAAAAGATGTTACATCCATATCATTTGAAAAAAGTACATGAATGATTTTTCAAGATATTCCCCGTAGAATGCAGTTTGCAAACTGGCTATTGGATCAGCAACGAAAAAATGTTAACTTCGTTAGTACTATTTTCTTCACGGATGAAGCATAGTTTACCAAAAATGGTATCATAAGTTTATACAACTCACATGTATGAGCTGATGAAAATCCACATACAACTATTGTCTCGCATCATTAACATCAGTTCCAATCAGTTAATATATGTGCAGGATAAATTGGTAATTTTGTGATTGGACCATTCGTGTTGCCGGCACGAATGAATGGAAAATAGTATTTGGAGTTCCTTCAGAACGCTTTTCACGTAGTAGAGCACTTACCACTTGAAGTCCCCCGAAACCTGTACTACATGTACGATGGAGCATCACCTCATTTCAGCGTTGCTGTGCAGGAGCACCTGAATAAGGTATATCCAAACCATTAGATAATTAGAGATTGACCTATTGCCTGGCCTCCTCGATCTCCCGACCTAACACCGTTGGATTTTTACCTGTGGGGACATCTCAAAACCTTGTAATCTACTCCGGTCGACAGTATGGAGGAACTTCTACGGAGAATCTCGTTTTATTGTGATCAAGTAAGAAACAATGCTCCTCTTTTTCATGTTCAATTCCTCTTTTTCATGTTCAGTATGACAGAAGTTAGGGGACTAACAATGTAATTAAAATGACATTTTTCGAAAACGTTATCTAAAGTTCTTATTATACAGGATGTAAAAAAATGAGCTCATGAGTGTCACATGTAGTCAGTCGGTGCAGCTGTGAATAATTTACAACACTATCTTGGACATCAGTTTGAAGGGTCCTATCTGGTATACATCATATTAAAAAAAAATTGAAATATACCTAGTGGTTTAATAATTATGTGTAAAAAACTTGATTTCATTGCAGCTTTTTGGGAGCCCATTTTTTCGAAGATGAAGTCTATACGAAAAAAGTTCATGTAAACTTGTAGTATTCGTGTTTTTTTCATATCCGGGGAATTTCCCACATTTTTCCGGACACCCTGTATAAGAGATTATCTGTTGATATATGTAATATAAATTATAACAATACCATAAGCAAAACAAAACTGGCCAACCAGAAAATTGTACTTCCATAGCAACTAAATCTTAGTGAATATGGATGAAAAAAAATTTAGAAGTTGTATTAACTAACATGTGAAAAAGAAAACCATTTTCAACAAGGTTACTAACAAGAAAATGATTCTTTGTATTATTAAAGGGAAGTTATTGATAAATATAATTATTTGGATCTCGCGTATTGAAGATAAGGGTAAAAGATTATAGTTTATTCACATGTGAACGAAATTATTTAGTAGTAACCGGAACTTAAAAATGCCTTAAAAGATTTTGCCATCCGAGTATATCCTTAAATTGGTGATAGGTTTGGCATAGAAAAAAGTAGATCTGCGACCTAAACAGGTAGAATTGACTTTTATCGAAAGCATTTTTGCTTCAAATAAGAACACTTTTTTATTCAGCTGGAGATCTCTATCAAACGATTTTATTTTCGAACGAATGCACTTTATCATGTCAGACTTCATAGAAAATATTTACTTTTAACGTATTTACGTATGTCATACCAAAGAAATGTTTTACAGAAATATACCTACACTATCAAAGCTTTGAAATCTCTATAATATAGTAATATATAACCGAGATTATGATAATACCGAAGTAATATTGAGGAAACTTCAAAAATCCCTTATGTACTATGCTCAGATCTTGTATTTACATATTTTCATGAATTTTAACTTAAAAAGTATTTTTCAAATATACATTTATTGTAGTTTTAACCTATATTAAGTTATTAACAGGTTGTACACCGAAGAAATCAAGAAATTGACAGACTTTGTATTTCAGTGTATATTTGAATTATTACAATCGGCCAAGCGCTTTCGGTCTCTATCGGACCATCCTCAGGGCTCAGACCCTAAAAACGAGAGAATATGGTCAGCAAATAAGTTTACTCAGTACTCACCAGCCACACTCACTCGTCAAAGGGCACACCTCAACCCTGTCAGTTTGAGAAAAGTCGCGAGCTTAGCCTCCACACAGGACAAGATGTATACAATTTAAAAAATTTTCAAAAACATTCAAAATTAAAATTAAAACCAGAACATTCAATACACAGTGCACGTTGACATGATTAAAACAATAAACATTTTCAATAACAACCCAAAAGGGTGAGGTTATGCCACACACAGTCATAGTATAACACGGCAATAAAACTTTCCAAAAATCAAAACCACATACAAGTGTGTGAAAGCCTGAGTAGGGATTTTCTGTATGAATTTCCATTCTTGAATTCAATGTCAGTTGTATTTAAAATCAGTAAATTATTGGCAATGAGCAAAAAAGGGGGAAAAAGGCAGAAAGAAAGGGCATTAAAGTTTAGTAATCTATAGCGGTACTGATATCGGCCATTCTGTGATCTATTTCGAACACTTGGGTTCAGTGGCGTGAAATAAATTCCATTTTTGTAAAAAAGCGACAAATTACACGAACATAGACGTAGTTAAAATTTGCTGAAATGTGTAAACCATTAATATATTTAGAATGAAGTGTCTGAAACTGAAAAAGATGATCAAAATTATTATAAGATTGCACCCCACGCAATCACAGCTCCCAGACATTTAAATTGTTTAATGATTTAAGGAAAAAGTTTGAAAATGGGGTTGCGGTCATTTACGTTGTTCATTCTTACATTGAGGCAATGATCTGGGTTTCTCTTTATCTCCCTGCATATTTCAAGATCCTCTCTGTAATCCAAGGTTTTAGAGTTATTACCCCTGGAGTGGTATAAGATTTTACTATTATGAGTAGGAGAGAAACTGTGTTTGGTAAAACTAATATGGTGACCAAACACAGAGGCCCGAGGTTTGTTAATATGTTCTCTAATTCGGACTGCTAATGGTCTAATAGTTTTTCCTATATACGTCGAAGGACAGTCTGGGCAAGAAAGTTGATAGACCCCACTTTTTTGAATATGAGATATCAATTGTTTGTTATTGACCAGATGGGAACTGAGTTGATTTACACTCTTAAATGAAATCTTCACATTTTGAGTGAGGTTTGTTAGAGTCCGTGCTATTTTATTAGAGAAGTGACCTAGGTACGAGAGTGAGAAAAATTTTCCTTGCTGACTTTCATTGTAAGGAGTCGAGCTGTAAGCCTCTTGGGATTCTTTCTTGCTTTTAATTTTTTCTATATATTTGTCGATGACTGTATGCTCATACCCATTGTTTACGACAATCTGCTTCAGAATATTGACCTCGTTGTTGTAATCCTCTGCTGACATGGGAATGTTGAGCAATCTATTAACATAGCAGTTTATTGAGGCCATTTTATGTTGTAAGGGGTGGTTAGAATTAGAAGGAATTATGTGGTCTGTTTGAGTAGGTTTTCGAAAGATTTTGAAACTGAGAGAATTATTGGTTTTTTTGATAGTTAAATCTAAAAAATTAAGTTTGTTTTCGGTTTCTATTTCTAAGGTAAATTTTAGGGCAGGATGCAGAGAATTAAGACTATTTAGGACATCAATAGCCCGCTGTTCATTGCCCAGAATAATTGTAAAACAGTCATCCACATAACGAAGCCAGTTAATTATCTTGCTCTCAGAAATCAATCTCGGAATTAGTGCATTTTCCAAGTTGTCCAGGAAGATGTCCGCTAAAAGAGGAGATAGAGGATTCCCCATTGCCAACCCCGAGGGTTGTTCGTAATATTTGTTATTGAAAGCAAAAAAGTCCTGAGATAAACAGAACTTAAGAAGGGTCATTATACTAAGTTGGTCATCACTAGGTATGTTGTTCGCTGTCAACAGATTTGATATAATCGGAAGAGTTTCCATCCTCGGAATCGACGTAAACAGATTGCATACATCGAAGGAGACAAGCAAAGAGTCGTCTGGCATGGTTACAGAGTTCAGTCTTTTGACCAAATCTGTGGAGTTCTTGAGGCAAAACTTAGGCTTATCTTTGATAAGTTTAATCAAGATTGCGTTCAAAAAAGAAGACAGTCTCGAAACGGGAGTATTGGTAAAACTTACAACAGGTCGAATTGGTACTCCTAGCTTATGAATTTTTGGTAACCCATATAAACGGGGTAGACACGGGTTAGAAATTAGAAGATATTTATTTCCATTATATTTTTTTATAAAATCTGAGCATAAGTTGAAGTAGGTTTTTGTTTTTATAATAAAACTAGAAAGTGGATTGTTCGGAATTTCTTTAAAATTGTTTTCGTCTAGGAAGCTCCCGACTTTTAACAGATAATCATCTTCATTCATAATGACCAAACAATTACCTTTATCTGCCTTTGACAGTATCAGTCCATTGGACCGAATCTTAGTCTTAATGTTTTCAACAATACTAGTGAAAGTTTTGTGTTCAATGCATTTACTTGCCTTACCATCTCTTAGGGTTCTCCTCAAGATTTGATAGACTTGTAGTTTAAGGGATGTTCTAGAATCAATGTTGTCTGTCAAGAAGTCTATCAACGCATCAATTTCGGTAGAGTAGTTTTCCAGTCGTGTTCTGCTTGACGAGCTCTTCAAAGAGAAACCCAAACCCAAGCCCAATAGTTTCAGCTCATCCTCAGAGAACTGACAATCAGACAAATTAGCAACCCTGTCATGAAATTTGTAATCCGAGAAAAAGTGTCGATCTGAATTTGGTTCTTTCTGCCCCTTGAGATTTTCAAGTTTTTTATGAAGTTTCTTAAATTTAAGGTCTTTTTGATGAAACACGAAATCGTATACAGAATTTAATAAATTAGAAAGAATAGAGTGTGGCATCACCTCGGACATGTGGTCATAACAAATTTTCATTTGGATATTAATTCTATTTTTCTTGGAATAATGTTTGCAGATTTCATTCTTTATCATTTTCCTTTCTAGGCTTGATCTAAGTTGTATTGGAATATTCTTTGAGGTCTTGCATCTTGCGAAAATTGGGACAACCCTTTCATCCAAACACCTGTGTAAAAACCATATGTCGACGTCGGACAATCCTCTCTTCAGGCAGAGATTTCGGTATTTGTCTACCTGGTTCACCATAAAGTGAAGATGAATAAGTTATTAACAGGTTGTACACCGAAGAAATCAAGAAATTGACAGACTTTGTATTTCAGTGTATATTTGAATTATTACAATCGGCCAAGCGCTTTCGGTCTCTATCGGACCATCCTCAGGGCTCAGACCCTAAAAACGAGAGAATATGGTCAGCAAATAAGTTTACTCAGTACTCACCAGCCACACTCACTCGTCAAAGGGCACACCTCAACCCTGCCAGTTTGAGAAAAGTCGCGAGCTTAGCCTCCACACAGGACAAGATGTATACAATTTAAAAAATTTTCAAAAACATTCAAAATTAAAATTAAAACCAGAACATTCAATACACAGTGCACGTTGACATGATTAAAACAATAAACATTTTCAATAACAACCCAAAAGGGTGAGGTTATGCCACACACAGTCATAGTATAACACGGCAATAAAACTTTCCAAAAATCAAAACCACATACAAGTGTGTGAAAGCCTGAGTAGGGATTTTCTGTATGAATTTCCATTCTTGAATTCAATGTCAGTTGTATTTAAAATCAGTAAATTATTGGCAATGAGCAAAAAAGGGGGAAAAAGGCAGAAAGAAAGGGCATTAAAGTTTATTAATCTATAGCGGTACTGATATCGGCCATTCTGTGATCTATTTCGAACACTTGGGTTCAGTGGCGTGAAATAAATTCCATTTTTGTAAAAAAGCGACAAATTACACGAACATAGACGTAGTTAAAATTTGCTGAAATGTGTAAACCATTAATATATTTAGAATGAAGTGTCTGAAACTGAAAAAGATGATCAAAATTATTATAAGATTGCACCCCACGCAATCACAGCTCCCAGACATTTAAATTGTTTAATGATTTAAGGAAAAAGTTTGAAAATGGGGTTGCGGTCATTTACGTTGTTCATTCTTACATTGAGGCAATGATCTGGGTTTCTCTTTATCTCCCTGCATATTTCAAGATCCTCTCTGTAATCCAAGGTTTTAGAGTTATTACCCCTGGAGTGGTATAAGATTTTACTATTATGAGTAGGAGAGAAACTGTGTTTGGTAAAACTAATATGGTGACCAAACACAGAGGCCCGAGGTTTGTTAATATGTTCTCTAATTCGGACTGCTAATGGTCTAATAGTTTTTCCTATATACGTCGAAGGACAGTCTGGGCAAGAAAGTTGATAGACCCCACTTTTTTGAATATGAGATATCAATTGTTTGTTATTGACCAGATGGGAACTGAGTTGATTTACACTCTTAAATGAAATCTTCACATTTTGAGTGAGGTTTGTTAGAGTCCGTGCTATTTTATTAGAGAAGTGACCTAGGTACGAGAGTGAGAAAAATTTTCCTTGCTGACTTTCATTGTAAGGAGTCGAGCTGTAAGCCTCTTGGGATTCTTTCTTGCTTTTAATTTTTTCTATATATTTGTCGATGACTGTATGCTCATACCCATTGTTTACGACAATCTGCTTCAGAATATTGACCTCGTTGTTGTAATCCTCTGCTGACATGGGAATGTTGAGCAATCTATTAACATAGCAGTTTATTGAGGCCATTTTATGTTGTAAGGGGTGGTTAGAATTAGAAGGAATTATGTGGTCTGTTTGAGTAGGTTTTCGAAAGATTTTGAAACTGAGAGAATTATTGGTTTTTTTGATAGTTAAATCTAAAAAATTAAGTTTGTTTTCGGTTTCTATTTCTAAGGTAAATTTTAGGGCAGGATGCAGAGAATTAAGACTATTTAGGACATCAATAGCCCGCTGTTCATTGCCCAGAATAATTGTAAAACAGTCATCCACATAACGAAGCCAGTTAATTATCTTGCTCTCAGAAATCAATCTCGGAATTAGTGCATTTTCCAAGTTGTCCAGGAAGATGTCCGCTAAAAGAGGAGATAGAGGATTCCCCATTGCCAACCCCGAGGGTTGTTCGTAATATTTGTTATTGAAAGCAAAAAAGTCCTGAGATAAACAGAACTTAAGAAGGGTCATTATACTAAGTTGGTCATCACTAGAGATGTTGTTCGCTGTCAACAGATTTGATATAATCGGAAGAGTTTCCATCCTCGGAATCGACGTAAACAGATTGCATACATCGAAGGAGACAAGCAAAGAGTCGTCTGGCATGGTTACAGAGTTCAGTCTTTTGACCAAATCTGTGGAGTTCTTGAGGCAAAACTTAGGCTTATCTTTGATAAGTTTAATCAAGATTGCGTTCAAAAAAGAAGACAGTCTCGAAACGGGAGTATTGGTAAAACTTACAACAGGTCGAATTGGTACTCCTAGCTTATGAATTTTTGGTAACCCATATAAACGGGGTAGACACGGGTTAGAAATTAGAAGATATTTATTTCCATTATATTTTTTTATAAAATCTGAGCATAAGTTGAAGTAGGTTTTTGTTTTTATAATAAAACTAGAAAGTGGATTGTTCGGAATTTCTTTAAAATTGTTTTCGTCTAGGAAGCTCCCGACTCTTAACAGATAATCATCTTCATTCATAATGACCAAACAATTACCTTTATCTGCCTTTGACAGTATCAGTCCATTGGACCGAATCTTAGTCTTAATGTTTTCAACAATACTAGTGAAAGTTTTGTGTTCAATGCATTTACTTGCCTTACCATCTCTTAGGGTTCTCCTCAAGATTTGATAGACTTGTAGTTTAAGGGATGTTCTAGAATCAATGTTGTCTGTCAAGAAGTCTATCAACGCATCAATTTCGGTAGAGTAGTTTTCCAGTCGTGTTCTGCTTGACGAGCTCTTCAAAGAGAAACCCAAACCCAAGCCCAATAGTTTCAGCTCATCCTCAGAGAACTGACAATCAGACAAATTAGCAACCCTGTCATGAAATTTGTAATCCGAGAAAAAGTGTCGATCTGAATTTGGTTCTTTCTGCCCCTTGAGATTTTCAAGTTTTTTATGAAGTTTCTTAAATTTAAGGTCTTTTTGATGAAACACGAAATCGTATACAGAATTTAATAAATTAGAAAGAATAGAGTGTGGCATCACCTCGGACATGTGGTCATAACAAATTTTCATTTGGATATTAATTCTATTTTTCTTGGAATAATGTTTGCAGATTTCATTCTTTATCATTTTCCTTTCTAGGCTTGATCTAAGTTGTATTGGAATATTCTTTGAGGTCTTGCATCTTGCGAAAATTGGGACAACCCTTTCATCCAAACACCTGTGTAAAAACCATATGTCGACGTCGGACAATCCTCTCTTCAGGCAGAGATTTCGGTATTTGTCTACCTGGTTCACCATAAAGTGAAGATGAATAAGTTATTAACAGGTTGTACACCGAAGAAATCAAGAAATTGACAGACTTTGTATTTCAGTGTATATTTGAATTATTACAATCGGCCAAGCGCTTTCGGTCTCTATCGGACCATCCTCAGGGCTCAGACCCTAAAAACGAGAGAATATGGTCAGCAAATAAGTTTACTCAGTACTCACCAGCCACACTCACTCGTCAAAGGGCACACCTCAACCCTGCCAGTTTGAGAAAAGTCGCGAGCTTAGCCTCCACACAGGACAAGATGTATACAATTTAAAAAATTTTCAAAAACATTCAAAATTAAAATTAAAACCAGAACATTCAATACACAGTGCACGTTGACATGATTAAAACAATAAACATTTTCAATAACAACCCAAAAGGGTGAGGTTATGCCACACACAGTCATAGTATAACACGGCAATAAAACTTTCCAAAAATCAAAACCACATACAAGTGTGTGAAAGCCTGAGTAGGGATTTTCTGTATGAATTTCCATTCTTGAATTCAATGTCAGTTGTATTTAAAATCAGTAAATTATTGGCAATGAGCAAAAAAGGGGGAAAAAGGCAGAAAGAAAGGGCATTAAAGTTTATTAATCTATAGCGGTACTGATATCGGCCATTCTGTGATCTATTTCGAACACTTGGGTTCAGTGGCGTGAAATAAATTCCATTTTTGTAAAAAAGCGACAAATTACACGAACATAGACGTAGTTAAAATTTGCTGAAATGTGTAAACCATTAATATATTTAGAATGAAGTGTCTGAAACTGAAAAAGATGATCAAAATTATTATAAGATTGCACCCCACGCAATCACAGCTCCCAGACATTTAAATTGTTTAATGATTTAAGGAAAAAGTTTGAAAATGGGGTTGCGGTCATTTACGTTGTTCATTCTTACATTGAGGCAATGATCTGGGTTTCTCTTTATCTCCCTGCATATTTCAAGATCCTCTCTGTAATCCAAGGTTTTAGAGTTATTACCCCTGGAGTGGTATAAGATTTTACTATTATGAGTAGGAGAGAAACTGTGTTTGGTAAAACTAATATGGTGACCAAACACAGAGGCCCGAGGTTTGTTAATATGTTCTCTAATTCGGACTGCTAATGGTCTAATAGTTTTTCCTATATACGTCGAAGGACAGTCTGGGCAAGAAAGTTGATAGACCCCACTTTTTTGAATATGAGATATCAATTGTTTGTTATTGACCAGATGGGAACTGAGTTGATTTACACTCTTAAATGAAATCTTCACATTTTGAGTGAGGTTTGTTAGAGTCCGTGCTATTTTATTAGAGAAGTGACCTAGGTACGAGAGTGAGAAAAATTTTCCTTGCTGACTTTCATTGTAAGGAGTCGAGCTGTAAGCCTCTTGGGATTCTTTCTTGCTTTTAATTTTTTCTATATATTTGTCGATGACTGTATGCTCATACCCATTGTTTACGACAATCTGCTTCAGAATATTGACCTCGTTGTTGTAATCCTCTGCTGACATGGGAATGTTGAGCAATCTATTAACATAGCAGTTTATTGAGGCCATTTTATGTTGTAAGGGGTGGTTAGAATTAGAAGGAATTATGTGGTCTGTTTGAGTAGGTTTTCGAAAGATTTTGAAACTGAGAGAATTATTGGTTTTTTTGATAGTTAAATCTAAAAAATTAAGTTTGTTTTCGGTTTCTATTTCTAAGGTAAATTTTAGGGCAGGATGCAGAGAATTAAGACTATTTAGGACATCAATAGCCCGCTGTTCATTGCCCAGAATAATTGTAAAACAGTCATCCACATAACGAAGCCAGTTAATTATCTTGCTCTCAGAAATCAATCTCGGAATTAGTGCATTTTCCAAGTTGTCCAGGAAGATGTCCGCTAAAAGAGGAGATAGAGGATTCCCCATTGCCAACCCCGAGGGTTGTTCGTAATATTTGTTATTGAAAGCAAAAAAGTCCTGAGATAAACAGAACTTAAGAAGGGTCATTATACTAAGTTGGTCATCACTAGAGATGTTGTTCGCTGTCAACAGATTTGATATAATCGGAAGAGTTTCCATCCTCGGAATCGACGTAAACAGATTGCATACATCGAAGGAGACAAGCAAAGAGTCGTCTGGCATGGTTACAGAGTTCAGTCTTTTGACCAAATCTGTGGAGTTCTTGAGGCAAAACTTAGGCTTATCTTTGATAAGTTTAATCAAGATTGCGTTCAAAAAAGAAGACAGTCTCGAAACGGGAGTATTGGTAAAACTTACAACAGGTCGAATTGGTACTCCTAGCTTATGAATTTTTGGTAACCCATATAAACGGGGTAGACACGGGTTAGAAATTAGAAGATATTTATTTCCATTATATTTTTTTATAAAATCTGAGCATAAGTTGAAGTAGGTTTTTGTTTTTATAATAAAACTAGAAAGTGGATTGTTCGGAATTTCTTTAAAATTGTTTTCGTCTAGGAAGCTCCCGACTTTTAACAGATAATCATCTTCATTCATAATGACCAAACAATTACCTTTATCTGCCTTTGACAGTATCAGTCCATTGGACCGAATCTTAGTCTTAATGTTTTCAACAATACTAGTGAAAGTTTTGTGTTCAATGCATTTACTTGCCTTACCATCTCTTAGGGTTCTCCTCAAGATTTGATAGACTTGTAGTTTAAGGGATGTTCTAGAATCAATGTTGTCTGTCAAGAAGTCTATCAACGCATCAATTTCGGTAGAGTAGTTTTCCAGTCGTATTCTGCTTGACGAGCTCTTCAAAGAGAAACCCAAACCCAAGCCCAATAGTTTCAGCTCATCCTCAGAGAACTGACAATCAGACAAATTAGCAACCCTGTCATGAAATTTGTAATCCGAGAAAAAGTGTCGATCTGAATTTGGTTCTTTCTGCCCCTTGAGATTTTCAAGTTTTTTATGAAGTTTCTTAAATTTAAGGTCTTTTTGATGAAACACGAAATCGTATACAGAATTTAATAAATTAGAAAGAATAGAGTGTGGCATCACCTCGGACATGTGGTCATAACAAATTTTCATTTGGATATTAATTCTATTTTTCTTGGAATAATGTTTGCAGATTTCATTCTTTATCATTTTCCTTTCTAGGCTTGATCTAAGTTGTATTGGAATATTCTTTGAGGTCTTGCATCTTGCGAAAATTGGGACAACCCTTTCATCCAAACACCTGTGTAAAAACCATATGTCGACGTCGGACAATCCTCTCTTCAGGCAGAGATTTCGGTATTTGTCTACCTGGTTCACCATAACGTGAAGATGAATAAGTTATTAACAGGTTGTACACCGAAGAAATCAAGAAATTGACAGACTTTGTATTTCAGTGTATATTTGAATTATTACAATCGGCCAAGCGCTTTCGGTCTCTATCGGACCATCCTCAGGGCTCAGACCCTAAAAACGAGAGAATATGGTCAGCAAATAAGTTTACTCAGTACTCACCAGCCACACTCACTCGTCAAAGGGCACACCTCAACCCTGCCAGTTTGAGAAAAGTCGCGAGCTTAGCCTCCACACAGGACAAGATGTATACAATTTAAAAAATTTTCAAAAACATTCAAAATTAAAATTAAAACCAGAACATTCAATACACAGTGCACGTTGACATGATTAAAACAATAAACATTTTCAATAACAACCCAAAAGGGTGAGGTTATGCCACACACAGTCATAGTATAACACGGCAATAAAACTTTCCAAAAATCAAAACCACATACAAGTGTGTGAAAGCCTGAGTAGGGATTTTCTGTATGAATTTCCATTCTTGAATTCAATGTCAGTTGTATTTAAAATCAGTAAATTATTGGCAATGAGCAAAAAAGGGGGAAAAAGGCAGAAAGAAAGGGCATTAAAGTTTATTAATCTATAGCGGTACTGATATCGGCCATTCTGTGATCTATTTCGAACACTTGGGTTCAGTGGCGTGAAATAAATTCCATTTTTGTAAAAAAGCGACAAATTACACGAACATAGACGTAGTTAAAATTTGCTGAAATGTGTAAACCATTAATATATTTAGAATGAAGTGTCTGAAACTGAAAAAGATGATCAAAATTATTATAAGATTGCACCCCACGCAATCACAGCTCCCAGACATTTAAATTGTTTAATGATTTAAGGAAAAAGTTTGAAAATGGGGTTGCGGTCATTTACGTTGTTCATTCTTACATTGAGGCAATGATCTGGGTTTCTCTTTATCTCCCTGCATATTTCAAGATCCTCTCTGTAATCCAAGGTTTTAGAGTTATTACCCCTGGAGTGGTATAAGATTTTACTATTATGAGTAGGAGAGAAACTGTGTTTGGTAAAACTAATATGGTGACCAAACACAGAGGCCCGAGGTTTGTTAATATGTTCTCTAATTCGGACTGCTAATGGTCTAATAGTTTTTCCTATATACGTCGAAGGACAGTCTGGGCAAGAAAGTTGATAGACCCCACTTTTTTGAATATGAGATATCAATTGTTTGTTATTGACCAGATGGGAACTGAGTTGATTTACACTCTTAAATGAAATCTTCACATTTTGAGTGAGGTTTGTTAGAGTCCGTGCTATTTTATTAGAGAAGTGACCTAGGTACGAGAGTGAGAAAAATTTTCCTTGCTGACTTTCATTGTAAGGAGTCGAGCTGTAAGCCTCTTGGGATTCTTTCTTGCTTTTAATTTTTTCTATATATTTGTCGATGACTGTATGCTCATACCCATTGTTTACGACAATCTGCTTCAGAATATTGACCTCGTTGTTGTAATCCTCTGCTGACATGGGAATGTTGAGCAATCTATTAACATAGCAGTTTATTGAGGCCATTTTATGTTGTAAGGGGTGGTTAGAATTAGAAGGAATTATGTGGTCTGTTTGAGTAGGTTTTCGAAAGATTTTGAAACTGAGAGAATTATTGGTTTTTTTGATAGTTAAATCTAAAAAATTAAGTTTGTTTTCGGTTTCTATTTCTAAGGTAAATTTTAGGGCAGGTTGCAGAGAATTAAGACTATTTAGGACATCAATAGCCCGCTGTTCATTGCCCAGAATAATTGTAAAACAGTCATACACATAACGAAGCCAGTTAATTATCTTGCTCTCAGAAATCAATCTCGGAATTAGTGCATTTTCCAAGTTGTCCAGGAAGATGTCCGCTAAAAGAGGAGATAGAGGATTCCCCATTGCCAACCCCGAGGGTTGTTCGTAATATTTGTTATTGAAAGCAAAAAAGTCCTGAGATAAACAGAACTTAAGAAGGGTCATTATACTAAGTTGGTCATCACTAGAGATGTTGTTCGCTGTCAACAGATTTGATATAATCGGAAGAGTTTCCATCCTCGGAATCGACGTAAACAGATTGCATACATCGAAGGAGACAAGCAAAGAGTCGTCTGGCATGGTTACAGAGTTCAGTCTTTTGACCAAATCTGTGGAGTTCTTGAGGCAAAACTTAGGCTTATCTTTGATAAGTTTAATCAAGATTGCGTTCAAAAAAGAAGACAGTCTCGAAACGGGAGTATTGGTAAAACTTACAACAGGTCGAATTGGTACTCCTAGCTTATGAATTTTTGGTAACCCATATAAACGGGGTAGACACGGGTTAGAAATTAGAAGATATTTATTTCCATTATATTTTTTTATAAAATCTGAGCATAAGTTGAAGTAGGTTTTTGTTTTTATAATAAAACTAGAAAGTGGATTGTTCGGAATTTCTTTAAAATTGTTTTCGTCTAGGAAGCTCCCGACTTTTAACAGATAATCATCTTCATTCATAATGACCAAACAATTACCTTTATCTGCCTTTGACAGTATCAGTCCATTGGACCGAATCTTAGTCTTAATGTTTTCAACAATACTAGTGAAAGTTTTGTGTTCAATGCATTTACTTGCCTTACCATCTCTTAGGGTTCTCCTCAAGATTTGATAGACTTGTAGTTTAAGGGATGTTCTAGAATCAATGTTGTCTGTCAAGAAGTCTATCAACGCATCAATTTCGGTAGAGTAGTTTTCCAGTCGTGTTCTGCTTGACGAGCTCTTCAAAGAGAAACCCAAACCCAAGCCCAATAGTTTCAGCTCATCCTCAGAGAACTGACAATCAGACAAATTAGCAACCCTGTCATGAAATTTGTAATCCGAGAAAAAGTGTCGATCTGAATTTGGTTCTTTCTGCCCCTTGAGATTTTCAAGTTTTTTATGAAGTTTCTTAAATTTAAGGTCTTTTTGATGAAACACGAAATCGTATACAGAATTTAATAAATTAGAAAGAATAGAGTGTGGCATCACCTCGGACATGTGGTCATAACAAATTTTCATTTGGATATTAATTCTATTTTTCTTGGAATAATGTTTGCAGATTTCATTCTTTATCATTTTCCTTTCTAGGCTTGATCTAAGTTGTATTGGAATATTCTTTGAGGTCTTGCATCTTGCGAAAATTGGGACAACCCTTTCATCCAAACACCTGTGTAAAAACCATATGTCGACGTCGGACAATCCTCTCTTCAGGCAGAGATTTCGGTATTTGTCTACCTGGTTCACCATAACGTGAAGATGAATAAGTTATTAACAGGTTGTACACCGAAGAAATCAAGAAATTGACAGACTTTGTATTTCAGTGTATATTTGAATTATTACAATCGGCCAAGCGCTTTCGGTCTCTATCGGACCATCCTCAGGGCTCAGACCCTAAAAACGAGAGAATATGGTCAGCAAATAAGTTTACTCAGTACTCACCAGCCACACTCACTCGTCAAAGGGCACACCTCAACCCTGCCAGTTTGAGAAAAGTCGCGAGCTTAGCCTCCACACAGGACAAGATGTATACAATTTAAAAAATTTTCAAAAACATTCAAAATTAAAATTAAAACCAGAACATTCAATACACAGTGCACGTTGACATGATTAAAACAATAAACATTTTCAATAACAACCCAAAAGGGTGAGGTTATGCCACACACAGTCATAGTATAACACGGCAATAAAACTTTCCAAAAATCAAAACCACATACAAGTGTGTGAAAGCCTGAGTAGGGATTTTCTGTATGAATTTCCATTCTTGAATTCAATGTCAGTTGTATTTAAAATCAGTAAATTATTGGCAATGAGCAAAAAAGGGGGAAAAAGGCAGAAAGAAAGGGCATTAAAGTTTATTAATCTATAGCGGTACTGATATCGGCCATTCTGTGATCTATTTCGAACACTTGGGTTCAGTGGCGTGAAATAAATTCCATTTTTGTAAAAAAGCGACAAATTACACGAACATAGACGTAGTTAAAATTTGCTGAAATGTGTAAACCATTAATATATTTAGAATGAAGTGTCTGAAACTGAAAAAGATGATCAAAATTATTATAAGATTGCACCCCACGCAATCACAGCTCCCAGACATTTAAATTGTTTAATGATTTAAGGAAAAAGTTTGAAAATGGGGTTGCGGTCATTTACGTTGTTCATTCTTACATTGAGGCAATGATCTGGGTTTCTCTTTATCTCCCTGCATATTTCAAGATCCTCTCTGTAATCCAAGGTTTTAGAGTTATTACCCCTGGAGTGGTATAAGATTTTACTATTATGAGTAGGAGAGAAACTGTGTTTGGTAAAACTAATATGGTGACCAAACACAGAGGCCCGAGGTTTGTTAATATGTTCTCTAATTCGGACTGCTAATGGTCTAATAGTTTTTCCTATATACGTCGAAGGACAGTCTGGGCAAGAAAGTTGATAGACCCCACTTTTTTGAATATGAGATATCAATTGTTTGTTATTGACCAGATGGGAACTGAGTTGATTTACACTCTTAAATGAAATCTTCACATTTTGAGTGAGGTTTGTTAGAGTCCGTGCTATTTTATTAGAGAAGTGACCTAGGTACGAGAGTGAGAAAAATTTTCCTTGCTGACTTTCATTGTAAGGAGTCGAGCTGTAAGCCTCTTGGGATTCTTTCTTGCTTTTAATTTTTTCTATATATTTGTCGATGACTGTATGCTCATACCCATTGTTTACGACAATCTGCTTCAGAATATTGACCTCGTTGTTGTAATCCTCTGCTGACATGGGAATGTTGAGCAATCTATTAACATAGCAGTTTATTGAGGCCATTTTATGTTGTAAGGGGTGGTTAGAATTAGAAGGAATTATGTGGTCTGTTTGAGTAGGTTTTCGAAAGATTTTGAAACTGAGAGAATTATTGGTTTTTTTGATAGTTAAATCTAAAAAATTAAGTTTGTTTTCGGTTTCTATTTCTAAGGTAAATTTTAGGGCAGGATGCAGAGAATTAAGACTATTTAGGACATCAATAGCCCGCTGTTCATTGCCCAGAATAATTGTAAAACAGTCATCCACATAACGAAGCCAGTTAATTATCTTGCTCTCAGAAATCAATCTCGGAATTAGTGCATTTTCCAAGTTGTCCAGGAAGATGTCCGCTAAAAGAGGAGATAGAGGATTCCCCATTGCCAACCCCGAGGGTTGTTCGTAATATTTGTTATTGAAAGCAAAAAAGTCCTGAGATAAACAGAACTTAAGAAGGGTCATTATACTAAGTTGGTCATCACTAGAGATGTTGTTCGCTGTCAACAGATTTGATATAATCGGAAGAGTTTCCATCCTCGGAATCGACGTAAACAGATTGCATACATCGAAGGAGACAAGCAAAGAGTCGTCTGGCATGGTTACAGAGTTCAGTCTTTTGACCAAATCTGTGGAGTTCTTGAGGCAAAACTTAGGCTTATCTTTGATAAGTTTAATCAAGATTGCGTTCAAAAAAGAAGACAGTCTCGAAACGGGAGTATTGGTAAAACTTACAACAGGTCGAATTGGTACTCCTAGCTTATGAATTTTTGGTAACCCATATAAACGGGGTAGACACGGGTTAGAAATTAGAAGATATTTATTTCCATTATATTTTTTTATAAAATCTGAGCATAAGTTGAAGTAGGTTTTTGTTTTTATAATAAAACTAGAAAGTGGATTGTTCGGAATTTCTTTAAAATTGTTTTCGTCTAGGAAGCTCCCGACTTTTAACAGATAATCATCTTCATTCATAATGACCAAACAATTACCTTTATCTGCCTTTGACAGTATCAGTCCATTGGACCGAATCTTAGTCTTAATGTTTTCAACAATACTAGTGAAAGTTTTGTGTTCAATGCATTTACTTGCCTTACCATCTCTTAGGGTTCTCCTCAAGATTTGATAGACTTGTAGTTTAAGGGATGTTCTAGAATCAATGTTGTCTGTCAAGAAGTCTATCAACGCATCAATTTCGGTAGAGTAGTTTTCCAGTCGTGTTCTGCTTGACGAGCTCTTCAAAGAGAAACCCAAACCCAAGCCCAATAGTTTCAGCTCATCCTCAGAGAACTGACAATCAGACAAATTAGCAACCCTGTCATGAAATTTGTAATCCGAGAAAAAGTGTCGATCTGAATTTGGTTCTTTCTGCCCCTTGAGATTTTCAAGTTTTTTATGAAGTTTCTTAAATTTAAGGTCTTTTTGATGAAACACGAAATCGTATACAGAATTTAATAAATTAGAAAGAATAGAGTGTGGCATCACCTCGGACATGTGGTCATAACAAATTTTCATTTGGATATTAATTCTATTTTTCTTGGAATAATGTTTGCAGATTTCATTCTTTATCATTTTCCTTTCTAGGCTTGATCTAAGTTGTATTGGAATATTCTTTGAGGTCTTGCATCTTGCGAAAATTGGGACAACCCTTTCATCCAAACACCTGTGTAAAAACCATATGTCGACGTCGGACAATCCTCTCTTCAGGCAGAGATTTCGGTATTTGTCTACCTGGTTCACCATAAAGTGAAGATGAATAAGTTATTAACAGGTTGTACACCGAAGAAATCAAGAAATTGACAGACTTTGTATTTCAGTGTATATTTGAATTATTACAATCGGCCAAGCGCTTTCGGTCTCTATCGGACCATCCTCAGGGCTCAGACCATAAAAACGAGAGAATATGGTCAGCAAATAAGTTTACTCAGTACTCACCAGCCACACTCACTCGTCAAAGGGCACACCTCAACCCTGCCAGTTTGAGAAAAGTCGCGAGCTTAGCCTCCACACAGGACAAGATGTATACAATTTAAAAAATTTTCAAAAACATTCAAAATTAAAATTAAAACCAGAACATTCAATACACAGTGCACGTTGACATGATTAAAACAATAAACATTTTCAATAACAACCCAAAAGGGTGAGGTTATGCCACACACAGTCATAGTATAACACGGCAATAAAACTTTCCAAAAATCAAAACCACATACAAGTGTGTGAAAGCCTGAGTAGGGATTTTCTGTATGAATTTCCATTCTTGAATTCAATGTCAGTTGTATTTAAAATCAGTAAATTATTGGCAATGAGCAAAAAAGGGGGAAAAAGGCAGAAAGAAAGGGCATTAAAGTTTATTAATCTATAGCGGTACTGATATCGGCCATTCTGTGATCTATTTCGAACACTTGGGTTCAGTGGCGTGAAATAAATTCCATTTTTGTAAAAAAGCGACAAATTACACGAACATAGACGTAGTTAAAATTTGCTGAAATGTGTAAACCATTAATATATTTAGAATGAAGTGTCTGAAACTGAAAAAGATGATCAAAATTATTATAAGATTGCACCCCACGCAATCACAGCTCCCAGACATTTAAATTGTTTAATGATTTAAGGAAAAAGTTTGAAAATGGGGTTGCGGTCATTTACGTTGTTCATTCTTACATTGAGGCAATGATCTGGGTTTCTCTTTATCTCCCTGCATATTTCAAGATCCTCTCTGTAATCCAAGGTTTTAGAGTTATTACCCCTGGAGTGGTATAAGATTTTACTATTATGAGTAGGAGAGAAACTGTGTTTGGTAAAACTAATATGGTGACCAAACACAGAGGCCCGAGGTTTGTTAATATGTTCTCTAATTCGGACTGCTAATGGTCTAATAGTTTTTCCTATATACGTCGAAGGACAGTCTGGGCAAGAAAGTTGATAGACCCCACTTTTTTGAATATGAGATATCAATTGTTTGTTATTGACCAGATGGGAACTGAGTTGATTTACACTCTTAAATGAAATCTTCACATTTTGAGTGAGGTTTGTTAGAGTCCGTGCTATTTTATTAGAGAAGTGACCTAGGTACGAGAGTGAGAAAAATTTTCCTTGCTGACTTTCATTGTAAGGAGTCGAGCTGTAAGCCTCTTGGGATTCTTTCTTGCTTTTAATTTTTTCTATATATTTGTCGATGACTGTATGCTCATACCCATTGTTTACGACAATCTGCTTCAGAATATTGACCTCGTTGTTGTAATCCTCTGCTGACATGGGAATGTTGAGCAATCTATTAACATAGCAGTTTATTGAGGCCATTTTATGTTGTAAGGGGTGGTTAGAATTAGAAGGAATTATGTGGTCTGTTTGAGTAGGTTTTCGAAAGATTTTGAAACTGAGAGAATTATTGGTTTTTTTGATAGTTAAATCTAAAAAATTAAGTTTGTTTTCGGTTTCTATTTCTAAGGTAAATTTTAGGGCAGGATGCAGAGAATTAAGACTATTTAGGACATCAATAGCCCGCTGTTCATTGCCCAGAATAATTGTAAAACAGTCATACACATAACGAAGCCAGTTAATTATCTTGCTCTCAGAAATCAATCTCGGAATTAGTGCATTTTCCAAGTTGTCCAGGAAGATGTCCGCTAAAAGAGGAGATAGAGGATTCCCCATTGCCAACCCCGAGGGTTGTTCGTAATATTTGTTATTGAAAGCAAAAAAGTCCTGAGATAAACAGAACTTAAGAAGGGTCATTATACTAAGTTGGTCATCACTAGAGATGTTGTTCGCTGTCAACAGATTTGATATAATCGGAAGAGTTTCCATCCTCGGAATCGACGTAAACAGATTGCATACATCGAAGGAGACAAGCAAAGAGTCGTCTGGCATGGTTACAGAGTTCAGTCTTTTGACCAAATCTGTGGAGTTCTTGAGGCAAAACTTAGGCTTATCTTTGATAAGTTTAATCAAGATTGCGTTCAAAAAAGAAGACAGTCTCGAAACGGGAGTATTGGTAAAACTTACAACAGGTCGAATTGGTACTCCTAGCTTATGAATTTTTGGTAACCCATATAAACGGGGTAGACACGGGTTAGAAATTAGAAGATATTTATTTCCATTATATTTTTTTATAAAATCTGAGCATAAGTTGAAGTAGGTTTTTGTTTTTATAATAAAACTAGAAAGTGGATTGTTCGGAATTTCTTTAAAATTGTTTTCGTCTAGGAAGCTCCCGACTTTTAACAGATAATCATCTTCATTCATAATGACCAAACAATTACCTTTATCTGCCTTTGACAGTATCAGTCCATTGGACCGAATCTTAGTCTTAATGTTTTCAACAATACTAGTGAAAGTTTTGTGTTCAATGCATTTACTTGCCTTACCATCTCTTAGGGTTCTCCTCAAGATTTGATAGACTTGTAGTTTAAGGGATGTTCTAGAATCAATGTTGTCTGTCAAGAAGTCTATCAACGCATCAATTTCGGTAGAGTAGTTTTCCAGTCGTGTTCTGCTTGACGAGCTCTTCAAAGAGAAACCCAAACCCAAGCCCAATAGTTTCAGCTCATCCTCAGAGAACTGACAATCAGACAAATTAGCAACCCTGTCATGAAATTTGTAATCCGAGAAAAAGTGTCGATCTGAATTTGGTTCTTTCTGCCCCTTGAGATTTTCAAGTTTTTTATGAAGTTTCTTAAATTTAAGGTCTTTTTGATGAAACACGAAATCGTATACAGAATTTAATAAATTAGAAAGAATAGAGTGTGGCATCACCTCGGACATGTGGTCATAACAAATTTTCATTTGGATATTAATTCTATTTTTCTTGGAATAATGTTTGCAGATTTCATTCTTTATCATTTTCCTTTCTAGGCTTGATCTAAGTTGTATTGGAATATTCTTTGAGGTCTTGCATCTTGCGAAAATTGGGACAACCCTTTCATCCAAACACCTGTGTAAAAACCATATGTCGACGTCGGACAATCCTCTCTTCAGGCAGAGATTTCGGTATTTGTCTACCTGGTTCACCATAAAGTGAAGATGAATAAGTTATTAACAGGTTGTACACCGAAGAAATCAAGAAATTGACAGACTTTGTATTTCAGTGTATATTTGAATTATTACAATCGGCCAAGCGCTTTCGGTCTCTATCGGACCATCCTCAGGGCTCAGACCCTAAAAACGAGAGAATATGGTCAGCAAATAAGTTTACTCAGTACTCACCAGCCACACTCACTCGTCAAAGGGCACACCTCAACCCTGCCAGTTTGAGAAAAGTCGCGAGCTTAGCCTCCACACAGGACAAGATGTATACAATTTAAAAAATTTTCAAAAACATTCAAAATTAAAATTAAAACCAGAACATTCAATACACAGTGCACGTTGACATGATTAAAACAATAAACATTTTCAATAACAACCCAAAAGGGTGAGGTTATGCCACACACAGTCATAGTATAACACGGCAATAAAACTTTCCAAAAATCAAAACCACATACAAGTGTGTGAAAGCCTGAGTAGGGATTTTCTGTATGAATTTCCATTCTTGAATTCAATGTCAGTTGTATTTAAAATCAGTAAATTATTGGCAATGAGCAAAAAAGGGGGAAAAAGGCAGAAAGAAAGGGCATTAAAGTTTATTAATCTATAGCGGTACTGATATCGGCCATTCTGTGATCTATTTCGAACACTTGGGTTCAGTGGCGTGAAATAAATTCCATTTTTGTAAAAAAGCGACAAATTACACGAACATAGACGTAGTTAAAATTTGCTGAAATGTGTAAACCATTAATATATTTAGAATGAAGTGTCTGAAACTGAAAAAGATGATCAAAATTATTATAAGATTGCACCCCACGCAATCACAGCTCCCAGACATTTAAATTGTTTAATGATTTAAGGAAAAAGTTTGAAAATGGGGTTGCGGTCATTTACGTTGTTCATTCTTACATTGAGGCAATGATCTGGGTTTCTCTTTATCTCCCTGCATATTTCAAGATCCTCTCTGTAATCCAAGGTTTTAGAGTTATTACCCCTGGAGTGGTATAAGATTTTACTATTATGAGTAGGAGAGAAACTGTGTTTGGTAAAACTAATATGGTGACCAAACACAGAGGCCCGAGGTTTGTTAATATGTTCTCTAATTCGGACTGCTAATGGTCTAATAGTTTTTCCTATATACGTCGAAGGACAGTCTGGGCAAGAAAGTTGATAGACCCCACTTTTTTGAATATGAGATATCAATTGTTTGTTATTGACCAGATGGGAACTGAGTTGATTTACACTCTTAAATGAAATCTTCACATTTTGAGTGAGGTTTGTTAGAGTCCGTGCTATTTTATTAGAGAAGTGACCTAGGTACGAGAGTGAGAAAAATTTTCCTTGCTGACTTTCATTGTAAGGAGTCGAGCTGTAAGCCTCTTGGGATTCTTTCTTGCTTTTAATTTTTTCTATATATTTGTCGATGACTGTATGCTCATACCCATTGTTTACGACAATCTGCTTCAGAATATTGACCTCGTTGTTGTAATCCTCTGCTGACATGGGAATGTTGAGCAATCTATTAACATAGCAGTTTATTGAGGCCATTTTATGTTGTAAGGGGTGGTTAGAATTAGAAGGAATTATGTGGTCTGTTTGAGTAGGTTTTCGAAAGATTTTGAAACTGAGAGAATTATTGGTTTTTTTGATAGTTAAATCTAAAAAATTAAGTTTGTTTTCGGTTTCTATTTCTAAGGTAAATTTTAGGGCAGGATGCAGAGAATTAAGACTATTTAGGACATCAATAGCCCGCTGTTCATTGCCCAGAATAATTGTAAAACAGTCATCCACATAACGAAGCCAGTTAATTATCTTGCTCTCAGAAATCAATCTCGGAATTAGTGCATTTTCCAAGTTGTCCAGGAAGATGTCCGCTAAAAGAGGAGATAGAGGATTCCCCATTGCCAACCCCGAGGGTTGTTCGTAATATTTGTTATTGAAAGCAAAAAAGTCCTGAGATAAACAGAACTTAAGAAGGGTCATTATACTAAGTTGGTCATCACTAGAGATGTTGTTCGCTGTCAACAGATTTGATATAATCGGAAGAGTTTCCATCCTCGGAATCGACGTAAACAGATTGCATACATCGAAGGAGACAAGCAAAGAGTCGTCTGGCATGGTTACAGAGTTCAGTCTTTTGACCAAATCTGTGGAGTTCTTGAGGCAAAACTTAGGCTTATCTTTGATAAGTTTAATCAAGATTGCGTTCAAAAAAGAAGACAGTCTCGAAACGGGAGTATTGGTAAAACTTACAACAGGTCGAATTGGTACTCCTAGCTTATGAATTTTTGGTAACCCATATAAACGGGGTAGACACGGGTTAGAAATTAGAAGATATTTATTTCCATTATATTTTTTTATAAAATCTGAGCATAAGTTGAAGTAGGTTTTTGTTTTTATAATAAAACTAGAAAGTGGATTGTTCGGAATTTCTTTAAAATTGTTTTCGTCTAGGAAGCTCCCGACTTTTAACAGATAATCATCTTCATTCATAATGACCAAACAATTACCTTTATCTGCCTTTGACAGTATCAGTCCATTGGACCGAATCTTAGTCTTAATGTTTTCAACAATACTAGTGAAAGTTTTGTGTTCAATGCATTTACTTGCCTTACCATCTCTTAGGGTTCTCCTCAAGATTTGATAGACTTGTAGTTTAACGGATGTTCTAGAATCAATGTTGTCTGTCAAGAAGTCTATCAACGCATCAATTTCGGTAGAGTAGTTTTCCAGTCGTGTTCTGCTTGACGAGCTCTTCAAAGAGAAACCCAAACCCAAGCCCATGGCATAACCTCACCCTTTTGGGTTGTTATTGAAAATGTTTATTGTTTTAATCATGTCAACGTGCACTGTGTATTGAATGTTCTGGTTTTAATTTTAATTTTGAATGTTTTTGAAAATTTTTTAAATTGTATACATCTTGTCCTGTGTGGAGGCTAAGCTCGCGACTTTTCTCAAACTGGCAGGGTTGAGGTGTGCCCTTTGACGAGTGAGTGTGGCTGGTGAGTACTGAGTAAACTTATTTGCTGACCATATTCTCTCGTTTTTAGGGTCTGAGCCCTGAGGATGGTCCGATAGAGACCGAAAGCGCTTGGCCGATTGTAATAATTCAAATATACACTGAAATACAAAGTCTGTCAATTTCTTGATTTCTTCGGTGTACAACCTGTTAATAACTTATTCATCTTCACGTTATGGTGAACCAGGTAGACAAATACCGAAATCTCTGCCTGAAGAGAGGATTGTCCGACGTCGACATATGGTTTTTACACAGGTGTTTGGATGAAAGGGTTGTCCCAATTTTCGCAAGATGCAAGACCTCAAAGAATATTCCAATACAACTTAGATCAAGCCTAGAAAGGAAAATGATAAAGAATGAAATCTGCAAACATTATTCCAAGAAAAATAGAATTAATATCCAAATGAAAATTTGTTATGACCACATGTCCGAGGTGATGCCACACTCTATTCTTTCTAATTTATTAAATTCTGTATACGATTTCGTGTTTCATCAAAAAGACCTTAAATTTAAGAAACTTCATAAAAACTTGAAAATCTCAAGGGGCAGAAAGAACCAAATTCAGATCGACACTTTTTCTCGGATTACAAATTTCATGACAGGGTTGCTTAATTGTCTGATTGTCAGTTCTCTGAGGATGAGCTGAAACTATTGGGCATGGGTTTGGGTTTCTCTTTGAAGAGCTCGTCAAGCAGAACACGACTGGAAAACTACTCTACCGAAATTGATGCGTTGATAGACTTCTTGACAGACAACATTGATTCTAGAACATCCCTTAAACTACAAGTCTATCAAATCTTGAGGAGAACCCTAAGAGATGGTAAGGCAAGTAAATGCATTGAACACAAAACTTTCACTAGTATTGTTGAAAACATTAAGACTAAGATTCGGTCCAATGGACTGATACTGTCAAAGGCAGATAAAGGTAATTGTTTGGTCATTATGAATGAAGATGATTATCTGTTAAAATTCGGGAGCTTCCTAGACGAAAACAATTTTAAAGAAATTCGAACAATCCACTTCTAGTTTTATTATAAAAACAAAAACCTACTTCAACTTATGCTCAGATTTTATAAAAAAATATAATGGAAATAAATATCTTCTAATTTCTAACCCGTGTCTACCCCGTTTATATGGGTTACCAAAAATTCATAAGCTAGGAGTACCAATTCGACCTGTTGTAAGTTTTACCAATACTCCCGTTTCGAGACTGTCTTCTTTTTTGAACGCAATCTTGATTAAACTTATCAAAGATAAGCCTAAGTTTTGCCTCAAGAACTCCACAGATTTGGTCAAAAGACTGAACTCTGTAACCATGCCAGACGACTCTTTGCTTGTCTCCTTCGATGTATGCAATCTGTTTACGTCGATTCCGAGGATGGAAACTCTTCCGATTATATCAAATCTGTTGACAGCGAACAACATCTCTAGTGATGACCAACTTAGTATAATGACCCTTCTTAAGTTCTGTTTATCTCAGGACTTTTTTGCTTTCAATAACAAATATTACGAACAACCCTCGGGGTTGGCAATGGGGAATCCTCTATCTCCTCTTTTAGCGGATATCTTCCTGGACAACTTGGAAAATGCACTAATTCCGAGATTGATTTCTGAGAGCAAGATAATTAACTGGCTTCGTTATGTGGATGACTGTTTTACAATTATTCTGGGCAATGAACAGCGGGCTATTGATGTCCTAAATAGTCTTAATTCTCTGCATCCTGCCCTAAAATTTACCTTAGAATAGAAACCGAAAACAAACTTAATTTTTTAGATTTAACTATCAAAAAAACCAATAATTCTCTCAGTTTCAAAATCTTTCGAAAACCTACTCAAACAGACCACATAATTCCTTCTAATTCTAACCACCCCTTACAACATAAAATGGCCTCAATAAACTGCTATGTTAATAGATTGCTCAACATTCCCATGTCAGCAGAGGATTACAACAACGAGGTCAATATTCTGAAGCAGATTGTCGTAAACAATGGGTTATGAGCATACAGTCATCGACAAATATATAGAAAAAATTAAAAGCAAGAAAGAATCCCAAGAGGCTTACAGCTCGACTCCTTACAATGAAAGTCAGCAAGGAAAATTTTTCTCACTCTCGTACCTAGGTCACTTCTCTAATAAAATAGCACGGACTCTAACAAACCTCACTCAAAATGTGAAGATTTCATTTAAGAGTGTAAATCAACTCAGTTCCCATCTGGTCAATAACAAACAATTGATATCTCATATTCAAAAAAGTGGGGTCTATCAACTTTCTTGCCCAGACTGTCCTTCGACGTATATAGGAAAAACTATTAGACCATTAGCAGTCCGAATTAGAGAACATATTAACAAACCTCGGGCCTCTGGGTTTGGTCACCATATTAGTTTTACCAAACACAGTTTCTCTCCTACTCATAATAGTAAAATCTTATACCACTCCAGGGGTAATAACTCTAAAACCTTGGATTACAGAGAGGATCTTGAAATATGCAGGGAGATAAAGAGAAACCCAGATCATTGCCTCAATGTAAGAATGAACAACGTAAATGACCGCAACCCCATTTTCAAACTTTTCCTTAAATCATTAAACAATTTAAATGTCTGGGAGCTGTGATTGCGTGGGGTGCAATCTTATAATAATTTTGATCATCTTTTTCAGTTTCAGACACTTCATTCTAAATATATTAATGGTTTACACATTTCAGCAAATTTTAACTACGTCTATGTTTCGTGTAATTTTGTCGCTTTTTACAAAAATGGAATTTATTTCACGCCACTGAACCCAAGTGTTCGAAATAGATCACAGAATGGCCGATATCAGTACCGCTATAGATTAATAAACTTTAATGCCCTTTCTTTCTGCCTTTTTCCCCCTTTTTTGCTCATTGCCAATAATTTACTGATTTTAGATACAACTGACATTGAATTCAAGAATGGAAATTCATACAGAAAATCCCTACTCAGGCTTTCACACACTTGTATGTGGTTTTGATTTTTGGAAAGTTTTATTGCCGTGTTATACTATGACTGTGTGTGGCATAACCTCACCCTTTTGGGTTGTTATTGAAAATGTTTATTGTTTTAATCATGTCAACGTGCACTGTGTATTGAATGTTCTGGTTTTAATTTTAATTTTGAATGTTTTTGAAAATTTTTTAAATTGTATACATCTTGTCCTGTGTGGAGGCTAAGCTCGCGACTTTTCTCAAACTGGCAGGGTTGAGGTGTGCCCTTTGACGAGTGAGTGTGGCTGGTGAGTACTGAGTAAACTTATTTGCTGACCATATTCTCTCGTTTTTAGGGTCTGAGCCCTGAGGATGGTCCGATAGAGACCGAAAGCGCTTGGCCGATTGTAATAATTCAAATATACACTGAAATACAAAGTCTGTCAATTTCTTAACCTATATTAGTTTGATTAGTAGGAACGGACATAGTAAATCCGAAAAATTAAAATATTAAATCTCTTAATTTTTAGGGTTCCGCAGCCAGCTAGGGACGCATATAGTTTTCGTTCATCCGTCTGTCTATCTGTGCATCACAGCCTTACAGCTTCGTCAGTTTTTCATCTTTTCCAATGAAATTTTAGGGTGCCATTTGACCCCTCCTGTAAATATTTTCTTGACCATCGCCTCATCGAGAGGCATATCATTAGGTCTCCAAAAATACAGTCTATTATGTTGCATTTTCTATTTAGTCGCAAAATTTGAACCTCAAAGTACCTTCTAACACCCTCTAATTTTTCGACCTAAATATATACATATATATATATATATATATATATATATATATATATAGAAGTAGTCGCGACTGACTAGTCATGAAACTGTATTCCAAACTAAGGTTATGGGGTTGCAGTCTGACGTGTGGATATGTTAGTTATACATACGAATGAAAACACTCTAAAAAATTAAACGGTATAGAAAACTATATTGTTCTAATAGATTAATCAGCTACCATTCGTACCATCCTATGAGATCAAAAATCAATCTGGTCTTAGGAATGAAAAATAGAGCTGTCAAACTGACACACCCAAATTTTAGAACATCACGCCAATTTAATGATATACTATTGGAGAATTCTTACCCGGACAACATTATCAAAAAATTTCTTTAAAATACTAAATACAACATTCCGGAAAACATCTTTGAAATACCTTCTCAGTCGCTGTTACTGACTCAATCTTTAAACCAAGCTACCACTCTTTCAAATGTAATGGTACAAATTTACCACCCTACCGCATATGGAAAATCTTACTGACAAATTGATGAATATTTTTAAAAATACAAATATTAAAATAGCTAGAAAGTAATTACTTACTCTCTTTGAAATTTATTCTAGAACCAAAATGCCGTTTCAGCTAAATGAAACGTCCTGCATAGTTTATAAGGTTCTGTGTACCTTCTGTCAATTAGTTTACATAGGCCAGATTTCCAGAAGCCTCCAAGGCGGACTCACTTCCTATCGTAGTGACATTAATAGAGGTGTACCTTCTTGTGCTCTGGCTGAACACGTTTTTCACCAAGATTACAATATAAACTGGGATGGCACTAAGATTTTAGAAAGAGTTCCTGCTTATTACAAAAGGCTCTTCCTTGAAATGGTGCACATTAACCAAGAAAGTAACACCATAAATAAAAAAAGTGACAGCGAGAGTCTGGGTGATATTATTTTAAAATTGAAAAAGAAAAGTATTTGAGCCTCCTGTTCATCTCCAGATGAATAGGTTTTTTTTATTAAATTCTCTTATATTATTTAAAGAATATTAAAGAAGTAATTTCTTAACTTTATTTTCTATTTTTGCTAAATCCCTTGCTTGACTACGCCACTGTTTACGGATCCATATTTTTCCCAACTACTTACACCACCCACTACACTTCCGAGTTGACACATAACAGGTGTCACTATAAAATGGTGGAATAGTCAAGTAGGACGTTTGGCTGCTTTCGAACTTTCTAGAATGTCAATGAACTTTTACAATTCCATCAAAATATGCCTCTAAATACAGTTAAAAAGTGCTAATGTGTGGTTATTCCCCTGTTTTCAAACGTGTGCTTGTTTAGTATTCAAACCATTCAAATCATTAATGAGTTACGTTATAATTATAAGTTAGGTTAATACTCTAACTGTTTAAATAATAATTGTAGAGATGTCCTGAAGAAGAGATAAATAAATTCTCGAAAGATTGACAGAATCAGAAAGGGGTTTTCTCCATAACAAGGCCTACAAATTTAAACAAACTGCATCCCCCATAACCTTAGTTTGGAATATATATATATATATAT
Organism: Diaprepes abbreviatus; assembly: GCA_034092305.1. NCBI lineage: Eukaryota > Metazoa > Arthropoda > Insecta > Coleoptera > Curculionidae > Diaprepes > Diaprepes abbreviatus. Next base: position 20,429,141 of record JASJET010000031.1, read on the forward strand.
ATATATATATATATATATATATATATATATATATACAGGACTCACCATTTATCTTAAGACAACGGAATATCTCGGTGGGATCAAATTTTTTCGAAAAATGTTCTATACAAAAATTTTAGGGTGGCAGGAAGCCTACTAGTAGTGATCTTGAAAATGAACTTGACCATGCCTTTCATGGTAATTTCAGGATCAATTTCAGAATTTGAAATGGAACCCCCCAATTTCAATCCCAGGCCTGAAATTTTACCATTGAATATGACCTTAATCTTAAGGTGAAGGCCAAATATCAAAGTCATTTCAAGGCCAAAACAAAAGATTGCAGTATTTCGTGAAAAGTTTCGTACAAAAGTAGTTGGGTGGCACGAGGTGTACGTGGTAGTGATCTTGACCTTGATCTTCAGGGTAATTTGAAGATCAATTTAAATTTTTGAAAAGGAGACGCCTAATTTGACCCCCGAAATGGAAAGGCCGATCGATTTCACAGTAATTTCTTCTTCAGATATGATCTTCACCTCAAGGGAAGTTTATTTTAAGGTCAAACGAAGATTTTCAATGTCTTTATTTTATAAAATGTTTCGTGCTAAAGTTGTAAGATTGCAAAGTTGCTATAATATTATTTTGACTCCATCTTCAAGGCTATTTGAAGAAATTCATTCGTTCAGAATTGTTAGCAAAAACTGTGCTTAGTATGATTATATGCATGAAATAGACGGGTTTTTGTATTTCAGTGTATGTTTTATTAATATTGGCCAAGCGCTTTCGGTCCAACTTAGACCATCCTCAGGGCTCAGACCCTAGAAACAAGAGAATATGGTCAGCAAATAAGCTTACTCAGTACTCACCAACATACTCACTCGTCAAAGGGCACACCTTAACCTGCCAGTTTGAGAGCGGTCGCCAGCGTAGCCTCCACACAGAACAAATCGTACACAATTAAAATTCTTTGAAAAATTTTTGTCACAAATTAAAATTAAAACTAAAACATTCCACACACAAGTACATTGACATTGTTAAAACAATAAACCTTTCCAATAAAAAGCCGAAAGAATGAGGTTATGCCACCCAGTCATAGCATAGTATAGCAATAAAACTGTCCAAAAATTAAAATTATATACAAGTATATACTTGTATATAATTTTAATTTTTGGACAGTTTTATTGCTATACTATGCTATGACTGGGTGGCATAACCTCATTCTTTCGGCTTTTTATTGGAAAGGTTTATTGTTTTAACAATGTCAATGTACTTGTGTGTGGAATGTTTTAGTTTTAATTTTAATTTGTGACAAAAATTTTTCAAAGAATTTTAATTGTGTACGATTTGTTCTGTGTGGAGGCTACGCTGGCGACCGCTCTCAAACTGGCAGGGTTAAGGTGTGCCCTTTGACGAGTGAGTATGGTTGGTGAGTACTGAGTAAGCTTATTTGCTGACCATATTCTCTTGTTTCTAGGGTCTGAGCCCTGAGAATGGTCTAAGTTGGACCGAAAGCGCTTGGCCAATATTAATAAAACATACACTGAAATACAAAACCCGTCTATTTCTTGATTTCTTCGGTGTACAACCTGTTAATAACTTATTGATTATATTCATGCCTAACTACTTTTAGCACTATCCAGGAACAACGATATAATAGTTTTTGTTCTCTTCGGGTGCTTGTTTTAGTAAGTTCCCTCGCCTCACAATATCGGGGTGCTTGTTTTCGGTGAGTCTCCTCGTTCTCACCATCTGGGAGCTTGTTTTCGAAGAGTCCCCTCTCCTCTCATTATCGGAGTGCTTGTTTTCTATGAATCCCCTCGGCCCTCATCATTTTGTATGATCACGTTAAAGTTTCATAAAAATTTATGTCTCAAAATGATTACCTTCTAAATATATTGTGTTTTTATAGATAACTAGAAGAAACGAGTTTTTTTTTATTCCATAAAATCTTGGGAAGAAATTAAAGTGCGTTGTGCATACACTTTTTGAAGGACTATGAGATAAAAGGATTTTCGTATTTAGCCGTTTGGTCTCCTATAGTCTTTGTAAAATTTCTTTAAACTCTAAATAGTATTATAGATCATTTAGCATAATTTTCTGTAATAATCAAAAGATAAATACAAACTCTTACTAATTTCTCATACCATTATTTTATTGATGTGGACTGAAAAAAATTGTTTTTAAATATACAATTTTTAAGGTAAAACATAGAGAAAAAGTATCGGACAAAATATAATTTTCTTTTTAATTTTTCACCGTATTGTTTAAAATAAAATCTGATTTTAATTTTTTTTCAATCTTTGAGAATATTTTGTATTCTACGCATAAAAAAACTAAAATTCCAAAATTTTCAAATTTTATGTATCACGTTACTTTAAAGACATCTTGTATTATTTATACAATGGGGACGTAAATTTGGAATAAATTCATTATTTAAGACACGATTTTTTTTAAATCGCTTGTACCACATCGTCATCTTGTTTTTTTGGTACGATTTTTTCTAATATTTTAAGTCATAGAGAGTGTATCAGAAGAAGCTGTACTATAATAAACTTTGATTTTTTTAAATAGTGAACCCCTATTTTTTGTTCAAATTTTGGACGACTCCCTGTAAAATTTTGATTTTTTTTCTAATATGTGTCCTATACTTGAGTAATAAATATATGCTCAGACAGAGGCTGCGATATTGGCACTGAAATCCAGTGTCGCGTGACTTTGCGACCGGTTGTCTGAGTGCAAGGATATACTAAATAGTATAATAAGGAAAGGCTCCACAGTCAGACTAGTATGGGTGCCGGGTCACTCGGACATACGCGGGAATGAGGAAGCAGACCGTCTGGCAAAGTTGGGTTTGGCGATGAACCATATGAACCCCAACAATATTACTTGTCCCAATTGCTATTGACAAAAGGGAATTAAAATCGTTGCTGGAAAGCAAATTTATTGAATCGTGGAGGGGAGCTCCTGAATGAGATGTGCTAAGGGACATATAATTGGGCCTAGTGCATGGCGTACTAAGGAGCTTCTCTCCTTGGGAAGGAAAGAGCTGCGAATTGTGGTGGCATTGTTGACAGGACATTGTCACCTCAGGGGTTATCTTCATAGAATCGGTGTCGAAGGACGACCCGACATGCAGATGGTGTTTGGAGGAGGATGAAACTGTTGGCCGTGTCCTCAGAGAGTGCCCAGCACTCAACGGACTGAAGCAGAGATATTTCGGAGATATAATTTTGTTACCGGAAGCAGTTAGGCAAGTTCAAGTAAAGAGGCTGCTTGGATTCGCAAAGGCGATCAGCCTCGAATAGCCTGCAGATATGGTGGATGTAAAGAGCCCAACGGAGGCCTAAGCATCGATGATCTGTATCATCACCCCTTTTTTCTTTCATTCATTTCATTCATTCATGTGTCCTATACTTAAATGTAACTATTTTCGATAGATCGACAGTTGAAATTAGTAATGAAGTAGTAATAACAGTTCATTTATCATTGTATTAAATGTTGAGAGTTCCTCTCATTGGTTAATTTGCAGTAACCTAAGTGATTTATAAGTTCATTCTGAACATTTCCATTTTATTATGTGGTAATTAACCATATTTCTTGAATAATCCTATTTTGCCTTCTATATCAATTGGCTTAGCTTGGAAATCTTTAACTTTAGGATAACCCCACAACAAGGAGTCAAGAAGGTATAAGTCTGGACACCTCGGCGGCCACTTAATAAGTCGATTGTGAAATTAGCGAAAGATCAGGATGTTTTCCTTGAACTAACTGACACACTTCTTGAGTTCTTACCTTATCGCTATATCCTATCATCACAAACATTTCTATTCTCTGTGCCTGAATAACTTTCATTTTAATTTAAAAGTAACTTAAAGTGACAATTTGACAAAATGGAATAAAGGATCAGGTCATGTTGTGATGATAAATAATTAGTGTTTTTATTTCGAGATTTAACTGTCGATAAATTGAAAACATTTATATTTAGATATAGGACAGGTAATAAAAAGTGTTCAGGATCCTGGGTCTAAAAGTGTACAGAAAATGGGGTGGGAAGTCCTGTTAAAAAGTAAAAGTTCATAATAGCACAGTCCCTTTCGAGAGTCACTCTTTATATTTTAATATATTGAAAAAAGTTTGCATCACAAAAAAAAACAAAGTCGACGTATCAGAACAAATTTTCAAAAAGCTATAATAAACAAATAATTAAAAACAGTATGGATTATGTCAAGGAAAATTTTTCATAAATAAGGTTAATTTAAAAATTTTGGTTACTCGACACCCTCTGGTTGTTTTATTTTGCCAGTCCAATTATTTTGTACAGTCCTCTCGTGTGAAGCGATACCGCTACGCTTACAAATTGGTTAAATTTGGCCATAATGATTCGCAGCAACCCACGAGTTTCTCTAATTACTCCTTCGTCAGTTAATAAGATATGTCTGTAACATTTTAAAACTGTGAGAACTGGAAAGTCTAAGTTTGCATTCTAATTATTTATTTAATTCAGGTTTTATAAATATGCACATAATGTAGACACAAACAGTTACAAATTTCGATTATAGTATTTAAAAAAAACTTTGGTTGTATTGCTAGTGATAAGAATGAACAAAATTGCATCCCGAAAGACAAAGTCTGTGAATATTGAAACTGCGAATAAATAAAATAAAAGTGATCCGAATTAAAGACATCCCATGGTGACATTGAATATATATATATATATATATATATATATATATATATATATATATATATATATATATATATATAAGAACTTCTCAGCTATGCGCACAAAGACCATGCTAAAAAGTGCGAAGAACTTCAAAGAACATGGAAAAACTCCGAGTCCGAAAAATAACGACAGCGCCGTTTCGTCCTAATATGGGACTAGGGGACTCGTCAGGCCATTATATTCAGTACAAACCATCATCTCGCATCTGTTCTATAAACAGATTTCACACTTGAAAAACAGTAGATAAGACACAGTAGCGAGATCTCGATGGTTCACTCAATAACACAAGAATGACACAAATCAACAATGTTGTATAAAACCGCTATTTGGTGCCGCGATGGTAAATTAAAAAAATATATATATCAAAACTCGACACACGAAACTTTCTACTCTAAGGATAGAGGTCGCATTATCCCGCATCGACAACCAAACTAACTATGAATTTCACATTTTAAGTAAAGTATAGCACCAACGATCTCCCTAAGAGAGCTGTGTTTTTAAGCCAATAAATATAAAAAAAGGAGAAGTTATCGTCGGTGTAATTTTGAAATAAAATAAGAAATTCGCGGCTATGACCATTGAAGAATATTACGCTCATGCTAAAAAGTGCGGACAACTTCAAAGAACATGTAAAAACTGCGGGTCTATTTTCAACCGTTAAATCATCAAAGGTCTTTGTCTGCATAGGCGAGAATTTCTTATTTTATTTTGAAATTACACGGACGATAACTTCTTCATTTTTTATATTTATTGGCTTAAGCACACAACCCTCTTAGGGAGATCGTCGGTGCGACACTTTACTTAAACTGTGGAATTCTTAGTTAGTTTGGTTGCCGATGCCGGTTAATGCGACCTCTATTCTTAGAGTAGCAAGTTTCATGTGTCTAGTTTTTATATATTTCTTTTTTAATTTACCGTCGCGCCACCACATGGCGGTTTTATACAACATTGTTGATTTGTGTTATTGAGTGAACCATCGAGATGTCGCCACTGTTTCTTATTTACTATTTTTCAACCATGAAATCTGTTTATAGGACACCGACGCGAGATGATGATTTGTACCGAATGCAATGGCCTGACGAGTTCCATAAGAGAACGAAATAGCGCTGTCGTTATTTTTCGGACCCGGAGTTTTTCCAGTTCTCCGCACTCTTTAGCATGAGAGTAATATTCATCAACGGTCTTTGTCCGCATAGCCGAGAATTTCTTATTTTATATATATATATATATATATATATATATATATATATATATATATATATATATATATATATATATATATATATGTTGAAAATGTGTCATCAACAAATGATTTAAAGAAATCTGAAACAATTTATCGAATTTCTATTTCGATTCAAGAAAGATCGATCTGATCATGCCTCATTGTCTAACGTCCTAGGTTATAAAATGTATCATAATGGCTGGATCCGTTATTTAACAAAGGAATTATTTCTTTAATCTGAGTTTAAACTCCTCCATCAGTCCAATAACTACTCAGTTAATGGGTATAACGTTATCTGTTTTTATCTTCAATTAGAATCATTCTTAATTGAAATACTCGGATTAATCCGAATATTTCAGTACTTAACCTAGAGGAATATCTTCATTTGAATTCTTTCATTACTGTACTTATGCCCCGTAAAAATTAATTTTTTAGAGATTCTATTGTTGTAAATCTATAGTATAATAGTTTCTCACATAGAAACTCAGGCAAAGCTATTTTGCTATAAAAACGAAATCTTCATTTAACTTTTATTTCTAATAAAATTAATCTTTCCCTTATTATAAAGCAATAAAAACAAATTTCTTTATTAAGATCCAATTTTGGCGATTTACGAGCACTCAGATGGCCATATCTCCATGAAAAATTGCTTATCAGAAATAAAGTTGTCTCCAACTTTAAAGAACTAATTTAATGGAGGATTTAATATCAGGTTTAGCAAACTTAAATGAAATTTATGTCAGAGATAGTGGATACGAATGGGTTGACACAAAACTTGTTAAAAGGGCTATTTTGAAAAAATTGTCCTTTATTCCTGTTGGAAAAGAACTTTTAAAAACCTTAATCTACACTTTTTTGGGCAAGTCAATGAAACTTGACTTTTTACTCTTGTTAAGTTAATTATAATTTTTTCAATTATGAACTCATTAATCTTTCGTATTTTGGTACCTTTATTTTGGTTAACACGTAACTCAAAACAAATGCAAACTACACTAGTTTGGTGGTTCTGTTTTCAAGTCCAAGAATGAACAGAAAAATTTATCTTAATTAAGCAATTTGATAAAAATAAAATTGCCTACGATAAAGAAATAATGAGACCACACTTAAGCTAATTACATGAAGTTTAACTTATATTTTTACTGCATACATAACAGTATACGGAATGTATACTGTAGAAACAAATTACTGTATTTCTAGTACAGGTAGGGAAATGATTCGGTACCTAGAATTTCAGTACCAACATTTCGCTCCATGGGACTTATTGTAGTAAGATAGAACTTACAAGGGAACCACTCATACCGACCTCACCGATTTAGATCATTTTTGGATATGTCGTAGTATTTGAAAAAATAATAGATACGTATTTTTTTTATCGGTTGACATTCATTTTTATGGGGTGATATTTACCCGTCAAAATTAACCCTTAAAATCCTTTTTTTCCGAGTATCTCAGCATCTAATGAATATTTTATATAAAAGCAAGTGAAAAATATTCGTCATAAAAATTCACAAATGTGAGGTGTATTTATGACCAAAGGGATTGCAACTCCTGAATATTTTTGTTATAAATATCGGGGAGTGAACTCTAAAGAACTATAAAAAACATTTTTGTTATTATTATCAGTTACTAGTGTTGTCGTGTTTTGGGATTTTTCAACAAAGCACCTCTGAATGTCGTTAACAACCTCTGACAGTAGTGGACCACATATAAGAAGTAAATTTTTTTTCCTTAATATATTAATTTTTTGTTTCAATTATAGTACTAAAAGGGTGAAAAAGGTTACCTCTAAAAGTAAATACGTAATGTAACATGAGGTCTAATAAAAATTCTTTAATCAATCAAAATATAAAATACGTCCTGTATGATTTAGTAAGGAGAAAATATTTTTCAGAAATCCAGAAATATAAAGCGAATTTATGATCGAAGGGGTTGTAATCCTTATTTTATTTGTAAATGCCAACACTGATAATCGATATGGATAACGAAAATGTTTTTTATATTTTTTTTTGAGTTTATGCCTCAATTTTTATAAAAAAATATTTATAAAAAATATTGTTCTTTTTTTCAAAATATAAAATAAGGATCTCAATCCCATAGGTTATAAATACACCTTATATTTCAGGCTTATTACCACAAATGCTTTTACACTGGGTTTTATTCAAAATATTTGTTAAATGGTAAGGTGCATCAAGAAGAATTTTAAGGAGAAATTTTAGGGAGGGTTTTCAGGCTTTAAAGAAATGTTGGTATATGGAAAAGAATAATGTTGTTTCTCTTTTCAGTTCTACGGGACGTATTTTCTTTTTATTATTAAAACATTTTAATTCAAACTCGTGATGTAATAGGTATTTGTTTTTGGGAACGATTTTTTTACCCTTTTGGTACTATTATTGAAAAAAAAATTCATATATTTATATATGTTATAAATTATGTTCGCTTTACCCATTGGATGAGTTTTAAGAAAAAAAAATGCCACTTATCCATTATTGTAAGGGGCAGACAACGGTATTTGGGAATGGTGATTTGAGAAATCCCAAAACACTCCAACACTAGTGATTGATATTGTCAACTAAAATGCTTTTCATAATTTTTTAAAGTTCATTCTCCTACATTTATAACAAATTTAGGTTTTAGGTTTTTCTTTAAATATAAAATAGGGGTTGCAACCTCTTTGATCTTAAATATGTCTCCTATTTGTGACTTTTTATGAAGAATATTTTCCACTTGATTATATGATTATGTGGTGAACTATCATTTTGTGTAAACACCAACAATTATTTCTATATTTTTAAGGAAGTATTGGCATAATTAATAATATTTTTAATAGTTCTGTAGAATTTTATGGAGTAAAAAAAAAATAAATAAGTAAATAAATAAAACAAAATGCAGTCTAAATATTTTTAAACTAACATCAATAAGTAATAAATTTAATTTTAAATTAAATAAATAAAGTCTTAATATTTTTAAAAATAAAAATATTGCCTCTAAATTTTAATAAAGTCCAAAATGGTTTTTTTTCAATAAAAAAAAATATATAATATCTTCAATTCAAATCAAAGTCAAAAATTGTTATTTTGTTGTATTTCTATAAGTCCGGAAAATTCAAATAAAATTTATTTAAAAAAAAACGTAATAATAATGAATATAAAAAAATAAATAACGTTTCAAAATGTTTAGAAAAATATTTATGAAAAAGTAAAAATATATATTAAATTTAACATCAAGTATTTTTATAAAACAGGATAACAAGCTTCAAAATTTTTCTAAGTTATTTTACAACAATTTGTGGAAAATAAAATAAAATATTTACCTATCACAATTTAACACTGGATATTTTAACCAGAAAATTTAAAAGTTTACAATAAACTAATAAAATAGCAAAGTTCTAAATTCTGTGCAGATACGATCTCCTTCCAGGAAAAAAGTAAAACCAATACATTGGTCAGAAACTGATATAGGAAAATCAACCTTAAATAAATCTGAAATAAGTCAGTTGCGTAATGACCTACTTTGACTAATCACACTCTATAATAGAATTAAAGAAATCCGAGTAAAAATGACTCATGTTTAATGTTATAACTAATGCAAAATTTATTCTTTATTTGATAACAAAAGTATAGTTTACTACGAAACAAAAACATAAAAATTTTGATACTCCCAAACTTCAAGACTACGTCATATTCTGGACGGGGGGAGAAAGTACGCAATTATCAACCTTATGTAAAGCTGTAATAGAACACATGTATTGTATAGTTACGAGAGTTGAGTAAGAATTTTGGTTGTAGAGGGAAAATATGTTAGGTGGGATTGAATATTTATATATGCGACAGATCAATAAAAGATGATGATTTTAGTCAGTAAATAATTAGTGAATAGTCAGTCAAAAGTGAAGAAAATGTGAAGAAGAGAAAAGTCCTGAAAAGGCACCGCGATTTTAAAACCGTGGCTATCGGTGAGCCAGAACTTAGCGCGTTTTAAGTTGAAAAACGTATTTTATCTTATTATTATTATCTTATTTGTCTTATTCAAAAGTAAGTGCTGCGATTATGAATTTTTAGACAGAATTTGAAAATTTTACACTAGTTAAAATTGTGTTAAAAATGTTTTGTTTCATCTCGAATTATAAACCCAAATTATACATTTTATTAAAATTCTAAAACTAAAATAATTGTATGAAGGCTCAATATTTTAGTTTCAACTTTCATATTTTAAATGTTAAGATATTTTTATAATTTTGAATTTTAAAATATTATTTTTTTAATTTTTAATTTAAATATTGATATGGTGGTTCCTTATTTTTAGTTCCAAAATAATTATAAAGAAAAGAATCAATGTAATAATTTGATAATGTATCTTGAATTTCATATGATTTAAATAAATCATTTAATATACTGAGGAAAAGGAGTGTTTAAATGATTATACGGTAGTATGATCGCAGCCTGTTAGGGAAATATCCAAAAGTTTTAAAAATAATTAAAAACCAAAAAAAATAACTAATATTGAAAGCAGCAGTGTCGTCGTCAGAGAAAACAAAAGGGGTAAGTGAAATATACAGTTTCGACAAGGTACTTAGAAAATAAAGGAAAACAATGTGTCAACCGGCAAGGTTCTTTCTGGAAAACCAACAATAGAGGAAATATAATATAATATAAGAACTCCCTTTCGAGAATAAGTGAACCCACGTGTGAGTTACTTTGTGTATCGCCCTGTATTGGTCAACCTGAAAGATTTTAGATATAGATACGGGGTGAGTATCACAATTAGATGCTGAGATATATTGAAAAATAATTTTAAGGGTTGAATTGGAAACTTAATTTTAGCAGCGAAACCCAACGTTTATAGCTAAAAGAGGAAAAAAAGTAGAACTTTCAACAAAGTCTCGAAAAACACTGAAGAAGAACCACTATTTTTCTTACAAAATAAATATGATACAAAAAGAAGACTGCAGTTTTCCACAGTTTTTTTTTAAATAAATGTAACGAAATAACAATGTTATATAGTCTGATGAAGTAAGAATTACTAGTGACCGTATTTCAAGTCGACATAACGAAAGATATTGGAATAATACTAATCGTTAAATAGTGTCAGAAGTTTATTAACAGAGCAAATTTTCTTATAATATAAGTTGTTTTTTTAAGAACTCATACGCTTGTTTATCGCACGTATGGCCCGGTGAGGTGGACATCGCCCTCTCCAGATCCAAAAACCACTGAATGTTCTCCTATTGGAATTTCTAGAAAATTGAATAAATGAAGAAACCTTTAATTCTCAGGAACAACTTCTTGAATTTATTAACAGTGCATTTAAAAAAGTAAGAAGGGTTCATATTCTTAACCCTGTAAGACCTGTAAGGAAGCGTTGTCAAAAGTGTATCGACAATAATAGGGGCCCTTTTGAGCTTTTTTTTCTGGCCAGATTTTTTTAAAAAGGATATAGCTTGTTATTTAGAATAAATTATGTTTTGTTTATGTTCTTGTTTTTTAATTACTATTTTGTCATTGTTTTGCGTTGTAATAAAATATGCAGTAAGTGTATCTTTTAGTTTTAAATATAAGTATAACAACACCTTCTTTTTTATATTCATGGCTTGTTACGATTCTTAATGAAAAAATCGCATAATTTAGCTTTGCCCTTCCATTTTGACATAGAGTATGGTATATTGTTATAAATATAATTAAAAACTCTACCTTGTCACCTAAAAACTTATGGGATGTTCCATTTAAAATAACCAAATTGGGATGAACAACTTTTTAACCACAATTTGTATTAAAGTTTTGATTACACCGGTAGATTACCCTTAAAATTATTGTCAACATTTTCTAGATATTGTTTATATTTTTAGTGGATTTTTGCATGACAATACACGTTTTAAAGTGTTGCAGTGGAACTACATGAAGTTTAGACTTCTATATTTTTTCGAGTAATGGCCAGTTTGTTGATTGTAGACAGCTGTATCATATTATGCAGCCCGTTGATTTTGAATATATGAGTATGCATTGTTGTATGAACGACCGCCTATAGTGTAACATCTTACCTATAGATCTCGTCAAGGAATGACCGGGGTCAGGACGAAACACGTCTTAAAAATTTTTAATGGTAGAAAAATAGCTTGTATTTACGTCGTAACATCGTTGGGATATTTACAAAAGCACTTAAAAACTGTGGTAGCCTGTTTATCATTTAATAATCTTTGCAGCCTACAGATTATTATAGATTTCTGCAAATGGCTCAATATTGCTGTATTCTTCTGGGTTCAAAGCTGATATTTTTGTCAGTGATTCTACATATCTGGGGTTTTCCGCCCGTTTGACTAGTCAAGATGTATAAGTTAGTTAACAATATATATATATATATATATATATATATATATATATATATATAATCGAAGGTTTTCGGGCATCCCGTGTATGTGCCGAGTCCCTCTCAGGACTGTAAGGCAGCTGACGTTTCGGTGAAATCTCATTCACCATTTTCAAAGCTCACTGTATGGCGTCTACGAGCGAACAGTTCGTAGACGTAAGCCTGGTTGCCTTGTACCGAAGAATGTGACCCCTATCCTTTGGGCAGCGCGTTTTGTGTACTCGATTTTATAGATTTCTGTTTTAATTCAACGTCGCGCCACCATATGGCGGTCTTTACAAATTTTGTCAATCTGTGTGGTTCTTGTATTATCGAGTGAACCATCGAGATGTCGCCTTTGTCGTCCTATTTGCTGCTTTTAATTTTAAATTAAGCTTTATAGGATGCAGAGGCAAGATGATGGTTTGTACCGACTGCGGTGGCTTGACGAGTCCTATATTAGGACGAAACAGCGTTGTCGCTATCTGTCAGATCCAGAGTCTTTCCATACTTTGGAAGGCTCTACACTTTTTAACACGAGAATAATACAGATTGAGACATTTCACGTCCGCTAGGCCAAGATTTTATTTTATTTATTTATATATATATATATATATATATATATATATATATATATATATATATATATATATATATATAACATTCATACACATATAAAATATACTTCTTTTGTATTTATGCTGGTGGCACCAAGATCTAATCAACTAAAATATTCGATACTGTAATGAAAGCATGCATGTTGAAGACTGCATTGTTGATTAGTAAGGGCCAGTTGTATCCAACGCTGTTTCTAATGTCATAGCTACAAAGAGAGACGCTAAAGTCAGACCTAATTTATAACTTGCCTAGTTATAACTGTAAGTTACAACAATATCATAAAGAAAAAAAACGACGAAATAGGTTTAACTTCCATAGTAATAAGAGCCGTGTTTTCTCAAATAGAATTACTTTAACACCGTCAATGAAACGAGGGTAAAGTTTGTCAAAGACTTGAAAGTTATTGGCATATTCAGTATTCTTGGATTATTATCTTAAGGAGAATAGATAAAATACATATGAAAAAATTGAGATATTTCATAGAAAAAATATGTAGCGATCACATTTCTCTTGAACCGTATAGTCAAGAACAAAATATTTGTGTATATCAGAAGGGTATCCATATTTGTAAAAGAGTTCATTTATAATGTTTATCGAATTAATAACCCACTTAAATTCAAGAAAATTAAGTGTCAATATCAGTATTACAGAGTCTCTCGTCGCTCAGAGAACAACACCATATTACAAGCTATAGGTTACTTCTAGTATGAGTAAATTAAATGTGTAGTACATACTTTAACACCTATTTAATAAAGTTGTTTAAATCCTGAAACCATCTGAAATCCTTCAACTTTTGCCAGATACATTTTTTCAGGAGAAAATCGTTCAATGAACCTACATATAAATATGTATTTATACACACAACTATCAAGACACTGATAAATTATGAGAAACATTTCAATTGTTTTTACGTAAAATTTTCCTCTTTTTTCATTAGCAGCGTTAAAATAAGGTTAAAGTCATCACATTATATCTTTTTGTCTTGTATTACGAGATAATCACATGGGAAAGTTAAAATGAAACCCGTATAGTGAACATCCTATTTACATAATGTTAACCTCTCTGAAACAAAATTTATAAAACTAATTTTAAATTTAAACAAGAAAAGGATATAGAATTTACCCATAATAATTTTCTAAAAATTATATAGATAATAACTTGCCTAGGTTGAACCCAGAATTTTACTTCATTCCCATACTGACACTAACGTTATTAAGTAAATAAAATCTCAGTAATATCCAGGAAACGAAGCGTAACCTATTTGCCTTAATTTAACTTTAAAATGCAATTTTCTGTATTAAATTTTAATATTTTAGTATAGGCCCGATGTATTCCATAAGATATGCATGGAATAATAAAATCATGTTACATAAAATGTTTCTCTAAATAATAAATAAATTTCCAAATTCCTATATATTTTCTTTCCAAAAAATATAAGCAAAAATCTCATCACCGTAGAGATTTAATGGGCCAAAAAAATGTTATAGGACATTTTGGCACTAGGTTTCAGCACGGATATGGTTTATACTTGAGTAAATTTAGATCTCATAATCGATTCTTTTATTTATATTTTAGTTTTATGTTTGGTGATTTCACCTTAGTGCAAGATTAATTGCCCAGAATTAATGTTAATTTTTAAAACAACTTTTTTCAATAACTCCGATTTAGATTCGCTGATTTCTTATTAAAACGCTGGCTTAACCTTAAACCCCAGAATTCGCTAACATGAAATAACCTTAAAACCTTGCTAGATTGACAGTAAAGTATTTAAACTGATAAGAGCAGCATTAAGTCAAATAAGTTTTAATCCCTAAAAATTCAAGCATAGAAAAATCAATTTCTTTTATTACTCAACAGGCAGAAATTGATAAATTTATTTATTTTCGTGATACAACTTCCTTTTCAATATTTCGGGGGTTTATCGTGAAATTCTTATCCTTAATATCCCTATGTGTTTACTTGTTGAGATATATCATATAAATAATGACAATATCATATACAAAACAAAACTGGCCAACTAAAAGATGTATTTTTTATGGCAACTAGATTGGGTTTAAGTCTTAAATTTTTTAGTAAATCTGGCTGATAATGTCGTAAATTTATCGGAAACACAGAATTACTGATATAAACAGAATAAATTCTCTTAGTTCCTCACCACCTAGAATAACATAACTTTGTGTTTGGCGAAATGCACATTATATCCTTGTAAACGCGATATCAATTTTAAATGTCTAAAAGAACCTCGTCCGTCTAGGAGCTAAGTATATTTAAAATGTTTTCAAACTAGCTAGAAGCATTTGTGTTTAAGAATTACATCTATAAATACCTCACGATAACCATAGGTAGAAACAAACTTGAGCGCATGCTCAAAAACTTTTTTTTGAAACATTAAAAAATTATCTACAATGATTAGATTAACATAGGTAACTTTACTTTAGATTTTTTTTGTAACCTATGTTTATTGAAGAAGGTTTTATAGTAAAATATTATCATCAGACTCTTTTGCAATAAAAGATTACTCAGCGAGTTAATTTAAAGGTGTAGTTGTTTTTAACTAAACCTGAACCATTTTATACGACTGATTAATGTTACGGAAAAATGTAACGTAATTAATTAACTTCATTGAGCTATGTATTCTTTAGAATATTTCTGGGCCTTTTATTTTAAACGGAATTTCATATGTTTCATAATCATATTAAGAAGTTTTATGATTTATAATATAAAAATGGCACAAAAAATCCGATGAGTATTGTCGATTTATTAAATGATATTCTCTACATTTGTTATTTGGTATAGTGAAAAATGTACATACAAAAGAACCTCATATTGTATGTAACTGTAGTAATTATACGAATATCATTAAAGTTAGTATTATGCATAAAACTAAAACCAGCCTGTCGTAAACGTGTAAGTTATGTACGCGAGAAATTGCATTTTTATGCCTTTTTTACAAATTATAGCATTCTGTGAGGTTGTAATTTTATAAATTCAAATATTGTTTCTTGATACCTAAGTAATTATAATGAAAACCTTCATATAAAACATTACTTTTTACTTTTTTTTAAATTTTTGATTTTCCCCGGTATATTTTTGTGTTTGTAACATGATAGTGAATCGTAAGAAAACTTCTGCTGGCAGAAATTATTGAGCAATATTTAAGGTCTACAGGACACAAATCAAATGTGTGAGTGGCTTGTCATGGTATTTCAACCCCCAAATTACATTTTACCTTTCCCCAAAATGATTCTATACTCTTAAACTTTAAATGAACATTCAAACATGATGAATACGGCTGACAGTTGTTAATGTTCAGAGTTTTAATCTATATTGCACCAGTATTAAACAATGTAACTTACAAACTTATTTAATCAACTCAAAAAAATTTCCAAAAAAAACAACAAATAATGAAAATGTCATTATTTGCTAATTGCCAAACGTAGTAGATTAGACTGAAGGAAATTATACCCAAGATTTCTCCATAATCATATTTTTCTTCAACAATTTGCCAAAAAATTTCTCAAAAATTGTGTATTATTTATATGTTACAATAAATAAATTTTCATCATTCTATAAATAATATAGCTATAGTTATTTGGCCATGATTAATTTGGTAGTTCTAAAGACTATTATGAGGCTTTGAGGCATTATTTTTTCATATTGCTTTTAATGGAAGTTAAAATTTTTTGAAGACAAAATATAGATTTAAGCCTTCCCCAAAAAGACATTGATTAAAATTAGATAACCTATGTTTTTCTGACCTAACCAGAAAGGTTTAAATCTATAATTTATCTCCAAAAAAATTCCATAAATTCCATATATATATAAGTTCTTAGAATTTAGTAATATAGTTTTTCCGTTCCATATAATAATGAGATGTCAGTTTGTTCTTTCAAATTTAGGACAGAATTTCTTCGCGAGAAGCGTTTGACATAAAAGATATATATATATATATATATATATATATATATATATATATATATATATATATATATATATATATATATATCCTTTCGATCTGTCCTATGCACAGACAGGTGCATGTCGGAGCCGGCTAGTAGAGACGAAACATGTACTTTTGCCATATCACTGTGGCAGTTAAAGTAAGTTTTGACTTTCTTCTCGATATGGTGGTATAGGTAAGCCATCATCTCGATGGTGGTGGAATAGGATAAATTGCGTTCTGTAGCAACTTATTCAAACTGTGCAACCTCTAACATGAAAAGAATATGATGGAACGAAGTATGCAGTTACAGTTCGCATTTCCCTTCATTCATACACGAAGTCGCATAAAGTTGTACGTTGGCTGAATGTGATTTCAGCACTACAACGGCATAATGTGGATATATCCACTGCAATTGCATCTCACACAGAAGAATCCGTGAAAGCCGCCACAAACATATATACGGCATCCGGCACGAAGTCGGCGACGCCGGGTTCAGTGTTGCGTACTTCCTTCCTATCTGTCCTATGCACTGACAGGTGCATTTCGGTACCTTGATGAGGCTAGTAGAGACGAAACATGTACTTCTGCCATATCACTGTGGCGAGGAGGGTAAGTTTTAACTTTCTCCTCGGTGTGGTGGTACAGGTAGGCCATCATCTCGATGGTGGTGGAATAGGATAAATTGGGTTCTGTAGCAATTTATTCAATCTGTGCAACCTCTAACATGAAAAGAATATGATGGAACGAAGTTTGCATTTACTGTTCGCCCATCATATATATATATATATATATATATATATATATATATATATATATATATATATATATATATATATATATATATATATAATATATATATTGAGAGATAGCGCAGTTTATATCGAACTTTTTGTTTAATTTCATGTAAGTTGGATAAAGGATTCACTTTTCTTACGATGGGGTGTACTTGTCTGCCCCGTATTGATGAGAACCAATGAGATCGAAGCCGATCTGCTGGTAGCGGTATACTACCAATAGAAAAAGTAAACACCTTTTTCTGGTAGTTTCTTGCATCTGGGGTAGTGCTTTTAATTTCTAACTAGGACTGTCCTTATGATATAAGGCTTTTTCAATTGGTTTCTCCTAAATATGAATTCTTTATATAAACCAACTGCAATAAATCATTCCATCATTTATTATATGTCAAAATATTGAGTAGTAAAATAGAGTCTTTATTACATTAACAGGCCAAATATTCCTTAACTAATTCAATAGTGTACGGTCGATAATAAACAGGCAGCAACAAAACTGAATGAACAGTAGGGAAAGTGATCTTACTTCGGACACTCAGTATATATTTATATTAGAAAATATATTTAGTAGTTTAAAGTATTAATTACGGCAGCGGAAATCTTTAATTTCTTTGTAAAAGCAACATCTGATTTAAAACGACCATTTCAACAGCACCCTCCAGGTAATATTTGCTTTTTTGCAGTATTCCACATTTTTTAATTTCTTTTTACAAATAGTTTTTTAACCAACATCACTTCAAAAACTAGAAGTATTTAGTCACTTTCAAACTTGCGTCGAATAAACGAATCAAAGCTCATGAAACACGAGCACATTTCACCTTTTCATACTGACTGAATGACCACATTCACCGTAGAAGCTAAAAATGGCCTTTTATCACGTATTGTGGGGAGTTTATTTATAAATTAGTTCAATTTTAACGATAGTATATTGCCCGACATTTTCAAATAGAATTAGATATTTTCTTATAAAATGTTATGTAAGTCCAAGGTGAACTCATTTTAATTTTCTAGTTATAAGTCAACACAGCTCAGAATCAGCGAAAATAAATGGCAATATAAAAATTTTTCAATAATTAATTTCATTTAAAAATGGTATTTAGAAGTATTTTGGGATTATAAATTATGATTTTATAAATTTAATTAAAATATTTAAAGTGGTGGGTCAAATAATGCTAATTGTTGTTCGTTAACATATGACTTTCGGTGGGTATAAATTATTTAGCTCACTTACATATTTGGTAAAAATACAGATCCAGTAAAAATGATTCACTAAATATTCAATTATCGTAAATTAGGAATAAAAATTGCTTTTAACTATGTTATTTTTCTCGATAAATATCCTTAAAACTTGCGAAGTAGTAAATATCTGTTGGATTTCCATTGTATTTATTTTGTTGAATATCACGACGTTTCGGCAAATAGTTATCTCTAGCCGTTTTCAAATGAAACTAAATAAATCCCTTAGCTACATAACTATTTATACTCAAAGTAAATGCAGTGGAGTGTGACTGAGATGGATGCAGTCATGCCAGCTATGGCAAAGTCCCATTTTTTTGCTGCATTTTGTTTTAGTTCACAATTATTAAGAAGTGGTTTCCACACTTCTCTTATACCTAAAGATGGTTTACTAAAACAAATCGGGTTCTGATTTATAACCACGGCTTCTTTGAATTTCCGTTTTCTCCAATATTGTTCTCGGTGTAATATTTTAGCTTCAGACCATTTTATGTCGTGTCCATGAGTCCAGGCATGGTTGGCGGCACCAGATTTTCCTATTTCTCCTCAAGATGTGCATTTTTGGTGTTCTTTGATCCTTACGTCAGGAGGTCTCTTTGTTTCACCAAGGTAAGAATTGCTACATTCACATGGTATGTGATATACACAGTTCTTCATGTCCCTTTGAGTTGTTGGATTGACCCTAGTGAATCGACTTCTCAGAGAGTTACTGAAATTGAAAACAACGTTGATTTTATATCGTTTTCCTATCCTTCTAACTTTTTCTGAAATACTTTTAACATAGGGGATGTTCAATACTGGCTTTCGTTCTTCATTCGTTGTCCTATTTCTGCTTTGTTCTAGAAATTTATCCACTAGATATACTGGGTATCCGTTGGCTGTCAGATCATTTTTAATGTAATCTATCTCTTTCATCAAGTTTTCGTTGGAGTTGCAGAGAGTTAAGGCTCTATCTACGAGATTCCTTATAATTCCTGGTTTGGTGTTGTTGGAGTGATTAGACGAATAATTAAGGTATTGGCCTGTGTGCGTAGCTTTTCTGTAAACCGAAGTTCGAATTTGTCTATCATTTCTTTCAACCAAGACATCTAAGAATGGTAATTTATTTTCTACTTCTTTCTCCTTAGTGAGTTTCATAGTTGGGCTGATATTGTTGAGATGAAATAGGAAGTTTCGAAGTTCTTCGTCGTTTCCACTCCAAATTATAAAAGTATGGTTTAAGTATCTGAGCCATACCTTTGGTTTCTTAGTTGTGGATTGAATTGCAAACGTCTCGAACCATTCCAAGAAAATATTTGCGACCACCGGTGAGAGTGAAGATCTCATCGGTAGTCTATCATCCTGGATGTAGAATTTTTCCTTTTCTTGAAAATAGGAATTAGTCACATAACTTTCCAACAAGTCTATAATGACGTGCGGTGGTAAAAATGTTCTTTCTGTTAAGGCTGGTCTTCCTCAAGTTTCTTTCTTATGATTTTTAGTGACTCCTTAACTGGAACATTGGTGTATAGTCAAAGCTATTAAAATGGTCTTCCGGTTGTACTTCTATTTCACGTATAATTTGTACGAAATGTTGCGAGTTCTTAACCCAGGACGATGTATTTTCTTGTAATGGTCTCAGGATTGGAAGAAGAAATTTGGTTAAGAAGTCGGAGTGTTCTGGGAACTCGTGATAGGTCGTAAGGGCATATCTTGCTTATGTAGTTTCGGGAGTCCAAAAAAATGTGGAGTTTTGCTATGGTGTGACGTCAACTGAGACCGGATCCTCTCAGAAATATACCGTTCATATTTCTTAAGAACGCGATAAATTCTTCCTTCAATTGCAGATGTGGGAGCTTTAGCAAGAGATGTATAATTTCCTTTTCTTGAAACTTCATCAGTTTTTTGATTGTATGTCTCAGCAGTCATTACGACTGTAGCATTACCTTAATCCGCTGATAGAATTTTAATACTGGAGTGCTGTAGATTAGCTAGGGCAGTTTTCTTATATTTACTGATGTTTGGTTTAGTTTTTCTAGAGTTTCTCTTATTTTACACCCGAACTCATCTGCAAGTGGAAAATGAGAGAAACTACGTTGGCGAAAGAAAGAGACCTCTTGACATAAGGATCAAAGAACACCAAAAATGCACATCTCGAGTAGAAACAAAAAAATCTGGTGCCGCCAACCATGCTTGGACTCATGGACACCACATAAAATGGTCTAAAGCTAAAATACTACACCGAGAACAACATTGGAGAAAACGGAAATTCAAAGAAGCCGCGGTTATAAATCAGAACCCGATTTGTTTTTGTAAACCATGTTTAGAAGAGAAGCGCGGAAACCACTAAATGCAGCATAAAAATGGGATTTTGCCATAGCAGGCATGACTGCACCCATCTCAGTCACACTCCACTGCATTTACTTTTAGTATAAATAGTCATGTAGCTAAAGGATTTATTTAGTTTCACTTGAAATCGGCTAGAGGTAACTACTAGCCGAAACGTCGTGATATTCAACAAAATAAAGACAATGGAAGTCCAACAGATATGTACTATTTCGCAAGAAACATCGTTGTCTATGACCTTCAAACAAATCCTTAAAACTGGTTCGACATATCGACAAATCACCACTTATATAAGGATATTAGAGTTAAAAATCTAGAATGAAACCTCTAAAATCAACAAAATTTTCCATTTTTAATGTTCTAAACTTGCTTGACTTATTGCTGCACTTGTCTATTTAAACCATTACTGTGCACTTAGGCACGTTTTAGAGTAAGATGATAGTTATTTGGTTATTAAGTTGGTTAAGTTTAGGTTATAAATATTGACTGGACAATGCTGGTCGTTGTAAGAGTACAAGAAGAAAGAAGAATTAAAACGGTTTTCTCCTCTCTTTCTAATGAGTGTCTATAGTCAAAATGATTTTTTATATTCACGGGAAAGTTTTTTTGCAAGAAAAAGTTATATGATTTGACTTTAAATATCCGTATAAATAAGGACATATGGCAATACTCCTCCATTCACGAGACTTATAAAGCTTGTAAAAGAACGAGAATCATATTAACAACTCCAAATTCTCTCTATCAACAAAAAATTAAAAGAAATTCTACTTAAAATAAAATGTTTTTTTTTTAATTTGCCGTCCAGGGTTAGTGTCTTCTTCATGATACACAATTGTATCCATTCCTGACTTAAAGTTATAAAAAAGTTTTTCTCTCTACCTTCTGATTGGACTAACATCAACTTATTACCTACAACATAGTAATTTCTGCTTTCATGACTTTTTGGCGCTTATTATACACACTTACAAATTTAGGGGTCCCGATGACATATTCTACATAAAAATTTAGTTTTAGTTGATAGAAATGATTTTATTTTATCTGTTTTTTTCAATGACAATAAAATATTCTCTCAATTTAGTGAAAAGCATTTGCTCAATAAACTCAGATGCATGATTGTACAGTGGTTCATGAACTTTTTATATTAAATATGGAAGTTAATGATAGGTTTAAAAAGTTTAAGAAAAAGTCAAACAATAAATTTGAAATAATATCATTAATATTGCTTTATGAAATATAGAAATGTTCTTCTCCTGATCCAAATATAGAATAGGAAACGAAATATTTAGATCACCTCCAAAATGTAGTTTTATTTGGCATTTGCTAAGAACTCTTTTCTCTAAATTTGCATTTTTATATATTTATGTCACGAATACCAGTCTCTGTTTTCATAGCACTTGAAGAGTATAATTTTGTCTTTTCATGAATATTTTTAACTTAAACCAAGAATAATCTCTTCTACGGCATCCCGCACATTTTATTATTTTCCAAACAACCTTTACAGAAAGCTATTAAATTCGTTACTGACATCATAAATTCATTTAAATACAAATTTATTGTCGTTTAGAAGTTCCCAATGTACGCAAAGGACTTGGGGAGGTGATTCTACTTAGTGAATAAAATATAATAGTTTATTTAGAAGAGTTTCAAAAGCTGTATATTTTCCAAGCCCCACAATTATATACGTTACATTAAATAGATATTAACTAAATGCCCCATGTTGAACTTAATCGTGATACCTATAGATTAGAATCTAAAATATAAAAATTCAAATTAAATTCACAGCAATTTTGGAAATTGCCTAGAGTTAACAGTCAAACACAGTTTAAACAGGTAAAGTTAATTGATATTTTATAAATTTTGTAGTTTAATAAATAAAAAATCTCTGTTTTGGTCGATACTAATTACATAGGTCTACAAGATTCTGTTGTTGTGAGCTGGAGTCATTTCAAAGTAATTTGCTGCAAAGAATCCAAATCCTAGGCTAGAATTGGCCTTTCACGTCAGAATTTTGAGATATTTAAAGTTATGTATTCGAAAAATAGGTTTTGTGGCTACTTTTAAAGTTATGTACACGATGCACCAAATTTCTTTGTTTTTTTTTTCCTGGATGCATTATATAATACTCCTCTTACCATTCAAAATAAGCGGTCACCTACCATTTTAAGTTATGAAATATATCCCAACAACGTCATGAGCATTCACATTAACACTTTGAAGAATACATTATTCCACTGTATACATTTCCTTCAAAAGTCTGTACTTGGGATTTTTTGTGGTCGCTTAGTACGATAATGAGCTTAGAGAACTTAAATTTTGATTTCCCCAATGGCGGATTGAAAGTGGCGCGTCAAGATTTACAAACAGTGATATTGGTATCTAAAAAAAATGACCTAGGGGTTTTCGGAGTAGCTGAGTATGAATACTATCTCAGAAAAGAGACATTTTTATTTTTAAGATAGGGATTCAAAATAGCGTATCGAAATTTGAAAAAAAAAAACTATGCCTATCTCTACAAACCTTCTAACCTGCACTTTGTAACGAAGTTACTAATTTTTTGGGCATGAGTATGTTCGACGGGATTTAATTTATTTATTAAACATCCGAAAAATCTGATTCTTGCGGGAAAAGAATGCCTAAAGTTTTAATATTATCGGTATATAATTAGATTTGCCGCGTCATACCGGGAAATACGATTTTCCGATGATTTTCAGATCACCGCACGCCTTCACTCGTCAGCGTAGTGGGAGCTCGGGCTGACTACTTAAGTTCGAGCAGACCATTATTTAGCCGAGAACTGCACATTCTCCACCCGGGCCAACTCCCAACGGACTGCCTGGGTCGCCTGCCGAACCGTGCCTTCCTAGTCTAGCAATGTAGGTAAGGCTAGGCTTGTGTGTATATGTTGTTTCAACATCCACTTCCTTCCTTACGTCTTACCCCGCTACTGGCCAGCATTGCCGAGGACCCCTGTAAGTACGGGCAATGTTGTGTCATACCACCGTCACTGCGGAGGATCCTTATAAGTACGGGCAGTGTCGCTTCCTTTCTTAATTTCTTACCGTTATTGGTCGACATTGTCGAGAACCCTTTTAAGTTCGGGCAGCGTCGGTTCATTTCTATCCTTCCTACCGTCACCTATGCACACACGCACTAATGCCGTCAGTCTTGTTTTTGTTGCCGTATTGCGCTAAACAACTGCCGCACCTACGTTTATCGCTGCCGCCGCATGTAGAGATCGCCGCCGCCGTGTAGAGTTGCCGCCTAACGCCGATCGACGCCGAATTACTGTTGGACATACCGTACATACCGCCGTTGGTCGAATTTTAAGTACGAGCTACCGTGAAGAGCTCTCATAACATACTCTTGCCCTCCAGATCGTTTAATTGTTTAGTTTGTTATACATCTTATATTATAAGTTAGTTTTAGGCCATGTCTTTTTATAAAAAAGTATGGAATACAGCATAGAGGATGTTTTAAAACAGTTTGTTCCATTCCCTAGTCTCATTTTTAACATTACAGACAATAATTGGCAGCCGGCAGCCAGCACTAATACGGGCAATTGACTACTGGCTTGCCATTTCTCCACTGTAACAAGCTGCCCGGTGCATAAGTGGGCCCTCGTCCACATGAATCCCGAGGGTGGCGCCCGAGAACCGACCACCGAGTGGATGTTTTGACCTTCGGGCAGTCAAACCGTTGATCAGTTCAGAGAGAAGGGATATCCCGATTATAAGTAGATACCGTCAAACCGATACCCCTGCGCTGAGCAGCACTGATCGATGTTCCGCTGCCGTAGATCCGTAGAACACGACTTGCTCCTCTTACGTAAAACGCATCACAACTTAAAATGGTCGTACCTTTGCAAGAACAAATCGTAGGTGACCGCTCGATAATTTATATTGAAAGGTAAAATACCATAACCCCAAACAGAAGCATTTTTCGAGAACATAACCTCAAATGTCTCAAAATCCTGAAATGACCCCCAGCTGTCCAATAAGAATCATAACCCCATCTTTTTAGGCTTGTGTTATAAAATGTTTTAGCACGAATTATTGTGAAACTTAAAATAGGTTTTTACAATATTCAATTTCAAACAAGCATCTTGTATTATACTATTTATTCGATTTATTTTTTTATTGACGCTTTTTATAAATGACCCCATTGTTATCCAGAGAAATTATGGTCATAGCTTGACTCGCAGTGTCGACTACAACATCAAAACGTTTTAGTTGGAGAAGATATCCATCAGTACAACATACGACACAAATACAAGTTTTATTGTTCGCTATTCTGTTGAGCGTTTAAGAAGAACAAAAATATTTTATAGCGTTTTGGATATCTGTTCAATTATAACATTTTCTCGCAATGAAATATTGTTATAATAAATTAAATTAAATTAAATAGTATTAAATAGTATATTAACGGATCAAATAAATACAATCCATTTGAAAAACAAAAATACAATCACTATTTAAAACAGAATCAGAATCAAGAAACTTACAAATCTAAGAATGCATTAAAGTGCTTTAAAAGACAAGTATTGACAGTTGACAATATTAACTAGTTTTTCAAGAATTGCAATATTTTTAATTTAAATACATTAACTGGCAAATGAAAAATATTAATGTCAGTAGAAACTGAATTCATTTCCCTACACATTCGAGAAATAGGACTGTCAATGCCATAATTCGTTCGGTAATATATCACCTCAAACAAATCGTGCGCTCTAAAAGCTCTAGGAGGAACCGATAATCCAATATTATTGAGTAGTTCGGGAGAATCAATACAAGAGTTAACAATCTTATAAAGTAGTACGAGGTCAAGATATATACGCCTCACACACAATGGTAGCGACCTCAAAGCATCGGCAGTATCATCATATACAGACCGCTCCTGCTGCATTCCCTGTTTAAAGGCAATGAAACTTAAAAACTTTCTTTGTACTCTTTCCACTTTTTCTTTGTATGTAAAATAATGAGGTGACCAAACTTGGGACGTATATTCCAAGACTGATCAAACTAGAGAGCAGTATATCACTCTAAAACAGTCTACATTATTAAAATCTGCAAGCATTCTCTTCACAAACCCGAGCAACTTCAAACTTTTGTTCACAATATTATCCATATTTGTGTTGAAGCAAAGAGCCCTATCAAATGTAACA
The DNA here is from genome assembly GCA_034092305.1 of Diaprepes abbreviatus. Lineage (NCBI taxonomy): Eukaryota > Metazoa > Arthropoda > Insecta > Coleoptera > Curculionidae > Diaprepes > Diaprepes abbreviatus. Next base: position 20,455,478 of record JASJET010000031.1, read on the forward strand.
CCCAAATCCTTCACACAGTCAACACGATTAATCGTGTTATTATCAAGAAAGTAATCAAAAGTTATCTAAGCCCTTTGACGATAAAAACTTATACTGGAGCATTTATTAATATTGAGGTGCATAAAATTTAATTTACACCATTCAGAGAATCGAGTTAGATCCCGCTGAATGCCCTCGCAGTCGTTGCTACTCCCGACAACCCGAAGTATCTTTAAATCATCTGCATAAAGAAGGCATCTACTGAAAGTTATGATGTCCTCAATATCGTTAATAAAGCAGTTAAAAAGAAGCGGGGCGAGGTGAGCACCCTGAGGAACACCAGAGTTAACATGTATATGAGATGATTTACAGTTATTAATTTTTACTCGCTGTACTCTATCAGACAGGTAACTATTTATCCATATCATTTCTAATCCATAGATGCCCAAGCTTTCCAGCTTGTAAATAAGAAATTGATGGTTAACCTTGTCGAAAGCCTTGGAGAAGTCAGTGTAAATAGCATCCACTTGACACCTCCCTTCCAAAGCCTCCACCAAGTATTGCTCATAAACAAGTAGATTAGTAGTAGTTGATCGATCTGCCATAAAACCATGCTGTGAAGTCGCTAACACATGTCTAAAAAGAGGACACATCTTTTGATAAACAATACTCTCAAAAATTTTACTAAATAGTGATAATTTCGAAATTCCACGATAATTTTCGACGTTAGCTCTGTCTCCATTGTTATGGATTGGCGTAATGTAAGTAGTTTTCCATACATTTGGAAAAACACCCGTTGATAAAGAGATATTAAAAATCTGAGCCAATACTACAGACAAAACGCCCTGACAATTCTTAACAAGTATGACTGGTATCCCGTCGAGACCGGTACCCAATTTACTGTTCAAGTGATCTATTGCATTAAACATGTCCACCGGCTCAACTTGAAGGAAACTAAGGTTTACAGTTTTTGTGTAATTAAAAGTACGGGTATCGCAATGTTTATGGGTGTAGACAGTGGAGAAAAAAGCTCTAAAGAGCTCTGCTATAGTGGTTGAGTCTTCCGCGTAACATTATTAAGTGACTACTTGGAAGAGAAAATTTTGCATTCTTGGCATTAACATACCTCCAGAAAAACCTGCTATCAGACTTTATAGAGTCTTCAATCCCAGATATATGGTTTTGATAATTGTATTTATATGAGTACTTACATAGCTTACGTAACTCTGAAAATAAAATGTAATCAGAATTGGAATTGGAAATTTTATATTGTTCATGGGCTTTCTTTTTTTCAAAAATCAGTGACTTCAATTCTGGACTGAACCAAGAAGTGAAGAGATCTCCCTGCATATTCATTCACTAAATGCCTTTATCTAATATATAAACATAATGGCTTAATCCAGTCTTACTATGTTGTTGCAATAATTTTGTACGAAAATCAAGAATAGCATCCCAGATTCATTTTGACCCAAACTTATTGACATGGAAAGGCGATTCATGGTAGTACATTAGATCCCCAGTTTGCGTGACGGCAAAAACTCGCCGCAGCAAAGGCGACGGTCAGAATTCAAAGGGATGCGGATGCTTCAGTGATATATCTACTGCCCGTCCGAGGCGTTAGGTTTTTTATCTCCTGAAGTTTTTTATTATTAAGAAAAACGATTAATGTCTCCTAAATCATAATTTTTACACTTAATTGCACTTATTGTAAGTGACTTTTTTACTGAGATAAGAAAATGGTTAAAAAGCTGCAATAAAAAGTTACGGGCAAATTGTTATTTTTTCTTTGATTTACAGTTCCATTATTTCACTCATAATTCTAAAAATATTGAGAATATATCAAATGACTTGAAAATATATATTTGGTATTTACTTTCGATATTCACTTTAATTTATAAAATAAATTTGAAGTAATAAAATTTTTATCAAAAAATTTGAACCGACTTCTAAAAGTGCGCTAAAAAGTGAAAAATAACTATATATTTTTATATGAAATTGAAATTTTTGAAGTCAGCACCAAATTGATACCTGACAAAATGTGATTGGCATAAACAGCTTAAAAGTACTTTATTTGTAATTGCTTACTTACTATAATTTGTATATATTAGTAGTTATTTATTTCATTTAGAAATAATTTGGCGCCGACTTCAAAAATTTCATTTTCATATAAAAATATATAGTTATTTTTCACTTTTTAGCGCACTTTTAGAAGGCGGTTCAATTTTTTTTATAAAAACTTTATTTTGCGAATTTTAATTTTGAATTCATTATGATATCCAAAATTATTTGAACTAGGTACTAATCGAAATTAGTGTACCTCGCAATGGCTCCAATGTGGCAAAAAGTACCCATTTTATCCAAACTTGTAAATCACCCTAAAATGAACCACCAAAAATTTTTTTGATTCTTAGAGTTCTCCAAATACCAGTGAAATTGTGTCAAACAAATATTTAGTCTGTCATAGTAAATCCACTATTTAAAATTTTAAATTAATTTTAGATTGGTAATATAGGCTCCAGAACTTTCCAATATCGATATTTAAGAACTTGAGATGTAAATTTCTTAGTGCGATATATTTTATACTGCATATTAAATTGGTATACGCTTCAAGAACCCCGCAATATCAATTTTAGACAAAATGTAAAATTTTCAGTTTCTCATGTTGTATCTTATCAACCTAATAGTTGTAAAAAATAGCCTTCATATTCGTAATACACTCGACCCCTAAAATCCCTTAATACCAAATCTGAAAAAAAGCGAATACGGTAAAATTTTCAACCCACCATATTGAATTTCAAAAAAATAATTTTAACGTCTTAATCTAATCTAAATCTTAACCTTTCAAAGCCCGTAGTACCAATTTTTGATGAAATCCGGAAACTTAAAATTTCTAGACCGTCATATTGCATCTGACATATTAGGTTTTCTTAAAATAATTTTATATTCGCTATTTACATCCTCAAAAACGGTTCAATCCCACCTTTGAACAAAATCGAAGAATGTTAGATTTTTAGTCCGCTATATTGGATTCGCCATATTGAATCCTTTGAGCTTTCCAGAAAGTATCTTAAATTCGTAATTAGCACGAACAAAAATCCTAAAATACTGGTTTTAGACATAATCGAGAGATGTAGAATCTTTAATCGGCCATATTTAATTTCTTTAAATAATTTTAGAATCGTTGTGTACGACCCAAAAACTCCCTCATATCAATTTTGAAAAAATCAGACAAAATTAATTTTTTATAAGCCATATTGGATACTTCATATCGAATTTTTTAAAAATAATTTCAGACTCGTTATGTGCGACCCCGAAAACACCCCTATACCAATTTTGGAGAAAATGAGACAAAATAAATTATTTCGTCCGCCATATTGGATCCGCCATAATGAATTTTTAAAAAATAAATTCAGATTCGTTATGTGCGATCCCAAAATCTCCCCCACACCAATTTTGAAGAAAATCGGACAAACTAAATGTTTTTGTCCGCCATATTGGATCCGTTATATTAAATTTTTTAAAAGTAATTTCAGATTCGGTGTGTACGACCTCAAAAATTCCCCCATACCAATTTTGAAAAAAATTGGACAAAATTAACTTTTTTGGCCGCCATATTGTCAGAGTCATCTTGGATTTTACTGTACCAATTTCATCCAAAAAAATATGGGACCACCGCAGCAACTTCCTGAATATAACGTAAAAAATTTCATTCAAATCGGTTCAGCCGTTCCAGAGTAATCGGTGTACATACATAAAAAAATACATACTCGACGAATTGAGAACCTCCTTCTTTAAATCGGTTAAAAATATGGAAAATCAGGGTGGTTGGAAATATACTAATCAACATTCTTTACCTTCAGTATTTTTATCATATTTAACATGAGGTATCATCCACAATGAGATTCGATATATTGATATGCCATATAGATACAGCCATTGATCTTATACTTACCTGGATCTATCCTACAAACATGCATGCTTGAGAAGTTTAAGAGAGAAAGAAAAATAAGTCAATGGATGGCTATCTCTCCCTAATGACACATTATGGGCTAAGTAAAACCAACTCTCTTCACTTGCAATTTAAATATACATTTCAGACATTATGTGATCAAGAGATAAGTTGCTCAACTGCTGAAGCGTTCAACTTAGTAACTCAGAATTCGCAATAGCTGCGGGTTCTAATCACCTACTCGAATTTCTTTTTTTTTTATTTTCGAAGCAATTAGATTTGTAAAATCCAGAATGATGATGTTACGGTTCAAACTTTAGTTTAAGTTTAATATGGCTAATTCAATTAATTAATTTTTCCTTTATTTTGCAAACACTAATGGTATGGTTAGACAAAACATTCTTTTTTTTAGTGTCTCATAAATCCTATGGTTGTTTAATTTACTATTCCCCTAATTTAGCTAAATCTCGTTTTGTTTTCTTACTGCTCCAGTGCATTTCTTCCTTTCACCCTTTAGTATGACAGTTTCCTTAAACTTTCTTTGATCAATTATGTGAATTTTAAATATCTCTTTCCAGGGAACTAAAGAACTGTATTTTTTAAATATCAATTTATTTAGTAAATCTGTTTTGAGGTATAAAATAGTTGAAATTGTTCCGATAATTGAGTTTATTTATTTAATTACCTTATCTTATGAAGATGAGGATTTTAACTCTTCCGTATGTTTCATTGAAGGAATTATTTGAGCTCACATAAAAATTCAGAGGTTCCTTATTCTGATTTCTTTGTTCTGTTTTGGTAGGTTCTACTGTTTTCTTCTGTTTTATTTTTGTGTGTATCTTTTATTAAACATCTTCAGTTTCCAGTTTATAAGCACTGCCGTTTAACTAGTACCTACACACCACTCCACGATTTGGCAGTGTTGCAGCCAGATTTGTATGCGATAATACAGCTAGCAGACTCACCAGTATATTTTTAAGGCGATGTACAAATTTCCGGTATTTTATTTTATGATAGTGGGATATAGAGGGCTTCCGTTATATTTTGCGCCACTAGGTAACACAGTTTGTAACATTTAGAATGTTATTGATATCATATCTAGCTTTACACTTGAGCAACATAGCTAGTCATTCAATTATATTATTATTTATTACATAGTTTTATTGGAGTCACATGCACACTTGCTATCTATACACGCACACACACACACACACACACACACACATATATATATATATATATATATATATATATATATATATATATATATATATATATATATATATATATATATATATATTTGTTCATTAATTTATTTTATATATATAGGAGTTTTTGTGAAAGCCAGTTCCTAAAGACATCGAGGAAGATTTCTTCATTTAACATAACTACTGATTCAGTGACGTCCAGAGCAGCCGACCCCTACACAATGGCATGGGGGTTAGCTTGGCATATTTGCCCTCTGGCGCAGCTACTAACTTTCAACCGAACTCTAGTGTTTTTGTTTCATTGTTTAATTTTAGTTATACTCTATTATTGAAATTCTTCCCACTTTTCTGTGAGTCTGAAGTCAAATACCAGCATAGCAATGATCACGGATGTCTGAAAGAGTATTTTTATTAGTGTGTTCCATATATATATATATATATATATATATATATATATATATATATATTATATATATATAATTTTGACATTATTTCGTAGTTCCGAATTATATATATATATTTTTTAAACTGTCCTTAAACGAAGAAAATACACAAATTTTGTTCAAAATTAGATATTTTTAAATTATTTCTAATATTATTATTTTGAAACCCCTTCTTTGCATTTATTATATATGCTCTATTTAACTGCATAAGAAAAGGTAAAAAATTAGTAATTCGAATGGGTCATATTACTTTGCTAAGAGTCGAACACTGTACCAACTTAGGCACTTATAGCTTATGCATGTGATATTTGAAATACATATTTAGGTGCGCTTTATTTAGCCAATCGCTTGTAGTTAGAAACAGATAGACATCCAACCATTTACAGGCGCAGATTATCTCATAATAACAATAGTTCGACAGAATAAGTAGTTGTATAATTATGTGCTGCTATATTTGATGATTTATGCAGTATTTGTGAAGAAATATCGAGACGTCGGAAGGTACGTTTTGAGATTTTTTATCGCTTCGAAGATGGAAGATCTCGGACACTTGTATTTCCACATGAGACGCAAAGTTAGGGATTTCACAAAGTATCCCATATTTTAGAATACTAAAATATTTAAGACCTTTTATACTCTATATAAAATTTTGAATATTTGCTCATGTAATTTAAATTTCTATTCAGCTATGCATATCAATTATTCCCGTATAGAATAAAATGCCATAATATAAAAATTATTGAATTAGCAAATATTCTTACTTTATTTTTGCTACTTTTAGCTTAAATATGATTCACTGCGAAGCTTCTATTTTTGTAATTTTATATGTTTCTTCACTAGAAAACTTTTTCACACTCTATCTTTTTATTAATTACATAAATTAAAATTTTAATTTCATTTAATTAAAAACAATATATTGAGAAATACTTACTTTTTCTATACTAGTAGTTCCGTGTTCATCCGGACTTGATATCGTATTACATCCAGAATTTGATCTCCTAAACCCTAATCTATTTACATCGAACGCCGATCCATAACAGTACATTAAAATCATAGTCGTAGGAAAGTAAAAACCACACGCAGCCAATATTCTCAAGGACGCTTTGGGATAGAATGGTTCACATGCGTGCATTCCGGTAGGATTAAAGTAGAAACCACCATGTTTTATCACGAGTGTGCTAAATAGAGCCATCGATCCAACCCAGGTGAAGCTCATGATAATGATGAACCAAGCCTGAAGCAAAAAAAAGTTATAAACAACTAGCATAAGAGAACTCATAATTTTCTTTAAGTATTGTTTTCTACAAACAAACTCTTATAGTCTAAAGTATTATTAAATGTTATATCAAAATATTATTTGAGTTTTTGTAGCTAATGAAAGATGTCTCCAAATAAGTGCAAAAATATTGAAATTGTTGTTTTTAAGGAGGTCCATTTGCCACCACATAACTCAATATTTAACAGATTAAATTAAAATGCTATTTTAAAATAATATAATTGAAAAATAAATAATTAAATACGAAGCTTTATTTGACTCATTTAAAACAGCTGGTCGTAAACAGCGTGTGATTTGACAATGTTGTATTGTTTCCTGCTTATGTTTATCTCCGAGACAGTAGTCTAACCTTACTCTTTTATAATAAGTTCACAAAATAGTAAAATGTTTACTCGTAATAACATCTCATGCTTTTAAACAATGGCGTCAGAATATAGCAGAATATAATGAATATAAAAGAAAGTGAATTAGAAGAAAATTTCACTCCACAATGCCAGTTCTACTTCCTTGTTAATTTCTTTCCCAACTAGGGTTTCTTATCTTCCTGAATTTTTAGCTGCATTCTTACACTACAAAGTAGGTTATGTGATACATTTGATTGGATCCCTATTTATTTTGGTTCCATTGGCATTCACTAGACTGTCGGTTATTGTATTTTATTTCTATTTAAAACTTAGTTCATACAAATAATTATAAAGAAGATAATACACATCATAAACTCTACGACATTAACTTCGGATTAGCTTTTAGTAAGTATATATATATATATATATATATATATATATATATATATATATATATATGTATATATATATATATATATATATATATATATATATATATATATATATATATATATATATATATATATATATATATATATATATATATATATATATATATATATATATATATATATATGTATATATATATATATATATATATATATATATATATATATATAATATTTCAGAATCTCATTGGGTAAAAGTGTTATATATATATATATATATATATATATATATATATATATATATATATAATATTTCAAAATATCAATGGGCAAAAGTGTTTCTATTGAATATAACAAAGATCTGAAGTGCTCGCTCATGCCACGTTGCCAAACTATTCGATCCTATTTTAATGCAAGTTGATCTAAATTATGTCATTACTTTTAATTGACATATCAATAAACCCCAAGGTAAGTTAAATATTTTATTGCAGGAAAAGGAATCTGTATATCTCGAAAAGTTAATACTAAATTTTTTGTAACCTCATCTAATCGACAAATAATAGGATAACTGAAAGAAAAGTGCCGAGATCTTGATTTCCTATAGGACTCTGCCTAAATTATTATTTTTTGAAAGTTGAATTCTCAAAAATCTACACTGTAATGTTAATCGAAATTCCGTGGTAGTATAGATTACGATTTAAACTATTATAAAAATATTTATTTTCATAATAAAATGTTAAAATTAATTTTTTTAAAGATTTTTTTTATTTGTTTTTTTTTTTGAACTTAAGTTTGGTTCACAAAATTACTCTGCCGTTCTTACAAAACAAATTTATAATTAAGTAACATAATTTACAGAGTGATACTTTTTTCCGGGTCATGTAATATTTTTCGAATTTCACACAACTAATTTGATCATTCTGTTAGTTTTTCCACCTTACTGTGATTTTTTTAACTCCTAGCTTTTTTTCTAAATATCAATAATTGTTCTACCAAAAAATGAAATAAAGTACACGGTACGTAAAACTCAAAATGTATTTGTGAAACTATTTGAGAACAGTCATATATCTTTACCCCAATTAATTAATCATCCTAAGTAATCCCAATAAAAGTTTATTTCCTTGTGGGAAAAATATAACTATCAAAGAAATTTTACGTGTTACGTGTGCCAAATTTGACTTAATTATCTTTAAAAACAAACAAGCTAGACTTTAAAAACAGAAAAAATTATAAATTTTAACACCCGGTATCTAAAAACTAAGCACTGCAAAACAAACGATGCGTTAATTGGAACGTTTATTTATTTAATTTATTTGTGTTTAATTAGTTAAAGGAATTCATGTGAACCATTTCGTTGTTTGCGAATCCCTACTTAATTTATTTACAGTGAATAACATTAAACATTCATTTCAATTACACAACTCAAATCTACTTTTATCGAGCGACAATACCAATGCCAATTGATTTTATTTGCGGTAAAATAACAGTGAAATATGGTTGTTTATTTTTAAAGACTGTTTACCATTTTGTCGTATTAACACTACTTTCTGTATACACACATACATATATATACATATATATATATATATATATATATATATATATATATATATATATATATATATATATATATACACGAACTTTATAGCGTTGTACATTTCACAGTATTAGTTTCGTAGTTTGTAGCGTTTAAGGTATATTTTCTACGAATTCATAATTTATTTAAGTAATTTTACCTTTATTAATTTCCTCAGGAGACGACTATGAAAGAAGGTCTGGAACTTTTAAGAGAATTCGATTTCCTTATTTTTAACATGGAACGCCTATGACGAAAGGTCTAGAAATCGCCGGATTATTCCTTTTTCTTATTTTGATTACCCCATGTAGTATGGAAATCCTTCTAGAGAATTAGGGAATCTTCCGGTATCGACCAAAAGGGTATATAAAGGGTCCAGATCGGCTTTCTCAGTCAGTATATTTCGAGAGTTCGTCGACGCAAGTTGAAATAGTTTGACAAGTGTCAAAAGTAGTCCGAAACAATATATATATATATATATATATATATATATATATATATATATATATATATATATATATATATATATACAGGGTGATTCAAAAATCGATCACGAAACTTAAGGGGGTGATTCTACTTGACAAAATAAGGGTAGAGCTTCATATAATTTTTTTTCAAAATGTCATTCGTTTTCGAGTTACAAGCCGTCCAAGTTCAAGTTTTTATTTTTTTTTTTTGAATTACTCGCTTACAGGAAAACCGATTTGACTAATATTTGAAAGGTAGGCTAAGTCTTCTGCGCTTCATCATTTTAGTAACAATTCACATTGATTGTTTGCCGCTAGAGGGCACTTTACCAACATTGAAAATTGTTTTTTTGTCATAATTTTTTAGTGTTGACAGCTACAGTAATTTTTGGCATAATTTCTGAAAGACTGATGCCAGGCCTTTAAAAAAGGTGCTCTTTATTTACATCGCTAAACCCAACGGTTTAGACGTAAATCACCCTTAAAAATTAAGTGGTAAATTTACTTTTCTCATTTCATTACCACCAGCTACCAGGTAAATAGCTATCAAAGTATACTAGAGCTGTCAGTTTAACATCAAATAAATTCGCTTTTTAAACTATTTAATTTATAATCTTAAAATAACTAATAATGGCTCATCACCAATATTCAAATATCGAATATTGTGATATCCATTTTTGTTATGGAAAAGCAAATGGTAATGCAGAGTTGGCAAGAAGATATTATATGGAGAGTTATCCGGAAAGAAATATCCCTCATGCTCAAACATTTTCCAGTGTGCACAGGAGGCTTGCGGAATGTGGTTCCTTTAAAAGTTATAATGGAAATAGGGGAAGACCTAGAACTGCTAGAAACGTGCAACAAGAAGAAAGAGTGCTTGAAATTATTGAAGATAATCCAGGTATTAGTACTAGAAAAATTGGGAATGAAGTGCGGCTCTGTCAGGCTAGTTCATGGAGGAATGTGCAATCAGATCCTAGCTAATTATGAACACGATAATCGATTAATTGGCGTCATATTATTCACTGACGAAGCTGGTTTCACTCGTGATGGCATAACAAATCTACACAACATCCACACATATGCTTACGAGAACCTAAACAATGTGGTAGAAACGAAACATCAGCGTAGATTTTCACTAAATGTGTGGGCAGGGATAATAGGAGATTACCTTATTGGTCCTCATTTCTTTGATGGCCCATTAACTGGTGACGTATACTTAGATTTTATCCAAAATCATCTCCCATTGTATCTGGAAGATGTGCCATTGGAAGTAAGGGCCAACATGTGGATCCTCCAAGACGGAGCTCCGCCCCACTTTAGTATACGTGTCCGACAGTATTTGAATGCAACGTATCCTGAGCGATGGATAGGACGAAGTGGACCATTGGCATGGGCAGCGAGGTCACCAGACCTTAATCTTATGGATTTTTTCTTTTGAGGTCATTTGAAACAATTGGTGTACGATATTCCAGTAATCAACGTCGAGGATCTTCGCTTCAGGATAATCGAAAAGTGCCAAATTATTAAAGAAACACCAGGAATTTTTCATCGAGTTAGGCGACATTTTTTGAAGAGTGTTAGGAAATGTATGGAAGAAAATGGGGGACATTTTGAGAATCTTTTTTAGTTTGTTTAGTACTGTTTCATTAATTTTTATCAATTAATTGTATATCGCAATAATCCATAATATGAATATTTACTGATTAGCCATTATTAGTTATTTTAAGATTATAAATTAAATAGTTTAAAAAGCGAATTTATTTGATGTTAAACTGACAGCTCTAGTATACTTTGATAGCTATTTACCTGGTAGCTGGTGGTAATGAAATGAGAAAAGTAAATTTACCACTTAATTTTTAAGGGTGATTTACGTCTAAACCGTTGGGTTTAGCGATGTAAATAAAGAGCACCTTTTTTAAAGGCCTGGCATCAGTCTTTCAGAAATTATACCAAAAACTACTGTAGCTGTCAACACTAAAAAATTATGACAAAAAAACAATTTTCAATGTAGGTAAAGTGCCCTCTAGCGGCAAACAATCAATGTGAATTGTTACTAAAATTATGAAGCGCAGAAGACTTAGCCTATCTTTCAAATATTAGTCAAATCGGTTTTCCTGTAAGCGAGTAATTCAAAAAACAAAAAATAAAAACTTGAACTTGACATTTTAAAAAAAAATTATATGAAGCTCTACCCTTATTTTGTCAAGTAGAATCACCTCCTTAAGTTTCCTGATCGATTTTTGAATCACCCTGTATATATATATATATATATATATATATATATATATATATATATATATATATATATATATATATATATATATATGTATATATACAAAAACAAAAGTTGTCTCAATTTTTGACCAAATCCATCTATCTATATGTATTTCGAGTATTTCGATGCGGTGAATTTGAATGTGAAGTCCGTTAGGTCCGAATACATTTAAAATTTAGTGAAAGTCGCCAAAAATAGCGGGATATTGCGAAACGTCACATTCATGAGCTTGAGTTAATTTGGGAAGATTTTTCTTATCCAGATCAAGTAGGTTTGATACATATTTGGACGCGTTGAATCCGAATCCGAGATCCGATAGACCCAGATACCCCAGTATTTAGTGAAAATCACAAAAAAAATCACTAAAAATTGCGGAATATTGCGAAAAATCACACTAATGGGCTAAAGAAAATTCATAGTATGTAATGTGTTTCATTACGTCGAATTCACCACAAATAAAACAAATCAGGACTTTAATCTTAAATAATGGATTTTAATCAATTGGAAATATATATTCTATAAAAACAGAGTAGAACTTATCAGGTTTCTTGTAATACTAGTACATCTTTGTAGGATATGAAAGTGAAGAAGATCATCAAAAAATAGTGAACATATTGATTACTATGTTGTCACATTATTTGAAATATAACTTTTGATGACAAGGTCGCACCATAAAAGTACTGATTGCTTATGCTTGTATCCAGGACACTTCCATATGGTGGCGGTGGCAACAGGTTCATCTAGTAGAGATTCTGGGTTAACAGCGTTCATATCGTCATGCCAGATACAAGCAATAAGCGCTTTTCAATGCAGAAACTTGGAACACCATGTTTTGTGTTCTTTGTGGTAAATTCGAAGTAATGAAATATCGAAGGCGTTTATCTCACCACTGGAAATCTATTTACAGTGATTGCTTTAGCATTAGTATTAACAAACTGGATGTAAGAGAAGACAAGAGCACTTGAAATTTATGATGATATGGTCTACACCGTCACACCGAGTAAGTGATATTTCTGTAAGATCGAAGTCACAGGTTTTACCAAGAATATTAAAGCTAACATTTCGTATGCCAACGTTTTTTCAACCATGAAATCAGAAAAAATGGTAGTAGTGGATTAAATTGTGGCTTCCGAACTTATGGATGTAGACCATTCTTACGAGGGGAAAAAAATACAACGACGAACTCTCCGAAGAAGAATGTGAAGATGATACCGAGGATGAATACCTGCTAGCAGGTGAGAAAAAGATCCTGAAATCTTCAACCAAGAGGAGTTGTATGATCTTATACGAGATTTAAATTTACCCAAAAATGGAGCTGAGTATCTAGTGGCAGCAGCGAAGAAGAAAAACTTGTTGACAAAAGGAACAAAAGCTTTTTTTTATTTTAATAGGGAGAAATTTCGGAAATTTTTGAATAAAGGTAAATAGAATTCAATGGTATACTATTCAAATGTGGAAGGATTGGTGGATGAAATAAAATCGTATACTTATAAGGACAACGAATGGACAATTTTTAATTATTCGTCAAAACAAGACCCCAAAACATTTCTACTCCATAACGGGAATACGTATGCACCTATTCCAATAGCTCACTCAACGAAGTTAAAAGAGACTTATGAAAGTGCAAACAATCTCTTTATGGAATAGTAAGGACAGGATAAATCACTATGTCCAGAAAGAATGATCAGAGAGAACAACATTTAGGAACATTATATGTATACCATTGATTGATTCTATAAAATATCTACTGACATATTACATATCAAGCTTGATCTCATGAAGTAGTTTGACAAAGCTCTGTTGAAAGATTTCAATTGTTTTTAATATTTAGAAGAGACTTTTACGCAATAAGTGATGTTAAATTAAAAATAGATATCTCTGATGGTCGTCAAAGTCATATTCATTTTTAAAACAAAAATTTCATCACAACAATGAATGACAATGAAAACGCAGCATAGAAAAGCTTCAAAACTCACAACTTTTTAGGAAATAAGAAAATTGAGGATTACCAGAATTGTGTTGAAGAATTGTTGAAGAATTTATATGGTTAGATTGGTTCTTGCACTCTCACTTCGGCTACTTCCCTCAAGCTTTAGAGAATGCAGTGATGAACAAGGAATACGACTCTATCAGTATATAACTGAAAAGAAGAGTCAGTACTATGGAAGATGGTGTATCAATATATTGGCTAATTTTTGTTGATTGCCAAAGAGAGAAAAGAATCGGAATAGAAGAAAGAGAAAACCACGGCATAGGTCATTCGCAGAAAAAAGTGTTCGTTAAAAGAGAAAAAAGTGTAAGAGCAATGACGTTTCTTTCTCATCTCGTATTCATCTCTACGCCCATAATAAAGGAAACTTCGTTCAGTTCAGTACACTGTTAAAAAAAAACTTAAATTTAATGCAAATTTAATTTTTATTCCACATTAAATTTAATGATTTTGCATCAAAAATAGTTAATAATTTACATTTACTTTTAATTTAAAGCAATTCATTGGAATATCAGTTCGTTGAACCTTAAATTTGATTAAATGGTATCTCTAATTTCAATAAAGTAACTGCAAAGATATTCCAACATCCGTACATTAAAATTAATTGACATATATCCTAATACTAAATGAATTCACATTATTATTCAATATACATTCGATATGATTTAGAGAAATGGCACAACTTGTATTGAACTTTTTATTTAGTATGAAATAAGTTGCTTAAAGGACTCAATTTTCTTATGGTGAGGTGTACATCTCTGCCCCGTACTGACGGAAACCAATGAGTTAGAAACCTTCTAGATGACGGATACTACCTATGTGAAAAATGTCCACCTTTTCCCGGTAGTTTCAGAATTTTTTGAACTCATATTAAGTTTGATGCCTTAAATACGTTATAACATATCTTAAATCCAATAAACAATGGCTGGATATTTAATGTACATAGTCACCTTAAAAAGTAATGGTAAAACTTTATATTTAATGTAAAATTACATTAGATTTAATAGAATAAATTAATTTAGATTAATGTAAATTATTAAATTTAATGCATTACATTAAATGCATTTAATAAACGTTTGTGAAATTTTCTTCCAGCACTTTTACATTAAATTTAATGCATATTCTTTTAACAGTGTAGATATTTAGGTAACATTTAAGAGATATATCATGTTCAGCTAGTTATTATTCATGTGAAAATGACTTCATGCAGTTCAAATAACCTTTTTCGAGTCAAACCTATAAATTTTTCGTGATTTTTTGGCAATATTCCGCTATTTTTAGCTATTTTTTGCAATTTTTGCTAAATTTTGAGGGTGTTTGAGTCTAACACACTTCAAACTGGGATTTAGCGCGTCAAAATATGTAAAAAACATATTTGATGTAGGTTAGAAAAAATTTTCCCGAATGTTCTTACTCTCATTAATGATGATGCCATAGGTTATAGCCTTTATTTTTAATTATTTTTTGCAAATTTCGTTAAATTTTGAGGGTGTTCGGACCTAATCGACTTCAGATTCGGATTCAATGCACAATATATGTAAGAAACATAATTTATCTAAAAAAAAAGTTTTCCATTTTGTTCACGCTTATTAAGTAATTTTGGGAAATATTCCGCAATTTTTAGCTATTTTTGGTAATTTTCGCTAAATTTTTAGAGTGTTAAGGCCTAACTGCAGCACGTCGAAATACATGTAGACAGATTGGTCTAGTCAAAAGTACAGCTGATTTTTTTTTTCTCCGTAAATATGACCTGGAAAATTTATTACATTTTCTCATTTCAATGAAAAACCAAAACATATTCTGCTTCTTATTGTTCCCTCTCCTTTTTCCGAAAGTTGGCGATCCAAATGGCAATTGTAATTTTGGAAACTGCAGCACGAAATATTTCTGTAGATGAGCGGTCGAACCATCTCCTCAGATCCTTTAGCAATGAGCTTAGGCATCTTCCTACTGATCTTTTACCATGCGCTTTACCCTCTATTATGAGTTGGAGTAACTCGTATCTCTCACCTCTCAGCACATTACCCAGATATTCTATCTTTCTCTCTTTGATAGTGTTGAGCAGTTCTTTGTGTTAACCCATTCGCTGGAGAACTTCGTCGTTAGTGATTCTCTGCTTCCATGAAACTCGCAGCATACGTCTATATATGTACATCTCCAAGGCATCTACTCTTTTTTCTGTTTGTGGGTCCACTGTCCAACTTTCGCGCCCATGTAGTAAGACAGGGAAAACGTAGCATGTGATTATCAGGGTTCTGAGCTCTAGACTAAGGTCTGATCTTGTAAAAAATGTTTTCATACTCATAAATGTTTTTCTCGCTTGTTCAATCTTTGACAATATTTCTTTTTTCGGGTTACACTGGCTATTGATATTAGCTCCCAGGTATTTTAATGATGTTACCTGTTCTATTGTTTGTCCTTTGACATGTAGATGGAAGTTTATTGGCGTCTTTAAAAAGACTAGTGTTTTTGTCTTGGAGACATCAAGATGTAATCCAAACATTTCGCTATGACGAACCACGGAATTTATTATATTTTGTAGCTCTTGTACGTTGTTTGCATACCTAATGTAGTTTATCATAGTTCCGTTGATCTTGATTCCACCTTGAGCATTGTCTAACGCTTCTCTAAATATAGATTCCGAATACAGAATAAACAGGAGCGGAGACAAGACGCAACCCTACCGGACTCCTTATCTAATCAGAATATTTTTCCATGTTGTTTGCTCCATCTCGACTGTTGCTGTTTGGTGCCCATAAAGTTCCGAAATAATGGGTAGGT
Organism: Diaprepes abbreviatus; assembly: GCA_034092305.1. Classification (NCBI taxonomy): domain Eukaryota; kingdom Metazoa; phylum Arthropoda; class Insecta; order Coleoptera; family Curculionidae; genus Diaprepes; species Diaprepes abbreviatus. The sequence continues at coordinate 20,472,158 of JASJET010000031.1, forward strand.
CTTGTTTGTCGACTCCGGTTGTTCTCAGAATTTCCACCATCTTTTGATGGTTAACGCAGTTGAATGCCTTTCGGTAGTCTATAAAACATGCATATACATCCACATTTATGTCCTTGCATCGCTGTGCCAGTACATTTAGGGCAAAAAGAGCCTCTCTCGTTCCCAGTCCGTTACGAAATCTAAACTGAGTGTCATCCATCTGATATTCGCACTTCTTGTAAATTCGTGTATGGATGATTCTGATAAACATTTTAAGGACATGAGACATCAGACTAGTCATCGCATTGTGAGGAGTTAGGTTTTTCTGGTATTATTATGATTGTTGACTTTAGGCAGTCTGGTGGTATTTTGTTTTCATTTTCTGCGATCAATTTAAGTACTTCAACGTTGATTTTGTCAGGGTGGGTAGCTTTTCCAAAAAAAAAATAAAAATAAAATGATTTTGACATGTTTAAAAATAAAAGTTCGTTTTTTAAGGACCAATTTTATAAATACCCCGTACTTTTAAAAACTATCCAAAATTTCATATGTTTCGTATAGCAAAATTCAAAATATATTATACAGATCTGCTTTACAATAAAAAATATTATTATTGTTGCTAATTTTTATTTTACGAGAATAAATAAACATGTAATAAATATTTGTCATGTGCAGTAGCCCGAACATTAAAGTTTAAATCCCTTTCAAAATTAGTAAATGAGTTTAAGGTTTGTGAACAGGTTTAATTTATTGACTGAGTTTTGGTCGTTAACAAAACCAAATAAAATTTAATTCAGTTAACAAATATTAAATTAAATTGAAAGTCTTTATTAAAATAAATCCTAATTTATTTCTATTTACTGTGTATTTCGGTTTAACTTTTAAAGATATAAGCAAATTACATTTTTAAATTATATTTTTCTTTCATATCGGAAAATGTAATAAATTGGTCGGTTTGTATTTACAGGCTTATTTAGAATAACTATTTAATGGATTTACATTATTGATATATGGTATTATATTTAATCGTTTATTGAACTTTTCGACAGTATTTAAAGAACACTTCCTAAAGGTCAATCTCACCATTATTAACAGTTGTTTCCGTTTCTTCGTTAAGAGTCTCAAATCATTCAAACTTTTCAAACATAATTTTTTTACAACAATGAGATTATTCCGATGTGCAGAAACTATAATATGGTTGTTTATATGTATCATCCTTCCAGGCAGAGAAAAGGAAAGCATATATACAAAAAAAGTTTATTTCCTGAAAATGTCACTCTGGTTCTCTCTCCAGACGCGTTTCGACCACCTATGAAATATAAATTCCAAGATATATCGACAGGATGTTAAGAACAAGCCACCTGACGACTTCAATATAGATACAGCTCCACGAGACCATGAGGTGGTTGAAACGCGTATGGAGAGGGGACCAGAGTAATATTTGCAGGAAATAAACTGTTTGTATATATTCTTTCCTTTTATTTACTTAAAAGGATGATACATATAAACAACCATTCAATTATGGCAGATAGATTTCTTAATTTCTTACTGAATTTTTTTCAAAATTTCGAACTATCCAGTGATTCACTGATGTCGTTCGACTGGCGATATTTTTCAGTCTGACATCGAAGTCGGTAGGTGGCAGGTTTTTAACATCCTACCGATATACCTTGGAATTTATATCTCGTCTAGTATTTGTTTCCTGCGAATGTTGCTCTCGGTTCGATACAGCTCAACTGACGAGAACATGAGGTGGTCGAAACGCGTATGGACAGAGGACCAGAGTGATATTTGCAGGAAATAAACCATTTGTATATATTCTTTCCTTTTCTCTGCCTGAAAGGATGTTACATATAAACAACCATTTAAATGCGGCAGATAGTTTTGTTTATTTCTTACTGAAATTTGGATTTTTTATAAAAACTATAATACGTTATATTGAAAACAAATTATGTTGGTATGTTGGTGCGTTCACGAATTTTTAAAATTATAATTCTAATTTAAAGTTTAAATTCCCGGGTTTCTAGTATCATCACAGTTACTGCGCTAATGCGCGTCTGACTTATCCTGTTAATGCAGTTACACTGTTTCTATCTTCCTTTCTTTTCTATTTCCTTCCTGTCGGTAGAAATTTGGGATGGTTACAAGAATTGTAAAAATAATAACTTATTCCTTAATTTAAATATAGCCAATTTAATATTGAAATATTAGGGTTACAGCTTACAATCTTTGTTCTCCCTTGATTCGAATTTAATAGTACCAGCATATGGAGAGTCCATTACTAGTTCAAAACTAAGCTAACTTTCAAAAATGGCACAGATGTTTTATATCGTAAGAAATTTAATAATTATAAATTTACTGCCACTTTTTTATAGTCAAGGCAGTAAAAATTGAAAGATATATTTAACCAAATTCTAAAAGTAGGTGGTTCTAAATTCCTATGTATTTTTTTAATGTACAACTTGATCAAAAAGTTCCAAGAATTACTACCAGGTGGCGCTCTGAGTCAACTGATTTGGGTTCCCCTTATAGTTAAGTTGCTACATCTATCATTATCATTTCCACCAAATTGTATATTTGTAGCTCGATATTTGTAAAACTTACGCCGTCTTAAGTACCACCTACCTCTATTCGTGTTTTCGATTTTTTACAGTTTCAAAAATGGAGTTAATTTGCAACAATGAGCTTATATTAAATTTAGGGTTAAAAATGGTGCGAAAACTTTGAAAGTGCTGGAAAATTGTTTCAGCAATAATACTCTAAAGAAAATAATCGTTTACCAGTGGCGTAAGTACTTCAGAAGTGGTCGTGGGTCCGTTGAGTATGACCAACGCAGTGGCTGACCGTCGACATCGAAAACTGACAAAAACATCAATAATGTCATAGAAATTTGATCAATAACAGCAAATTAACAATTAAAAATTTGGTAGAGGCCTTGAACATTGCTTACGGATCCATTAAGAACTTGTAGTTAATGATTTGGGGTTTCGCCGTGTTGCTGCAAAGTTGGTCCCGAAGGACCTGAATTTCATGCAAAAAGGGGACCACATTGGCATTGCTAAAGATATTATTTGCAAGGCTGAATCTGACCTAACACTCATCAAACGCAGACAAGATGCAGTTTTTTGAGTACGGTATGCAATCCAGACATCAGGCGAATGAATAGAGAGCTTTGAATGGGTCAAAACTAAAAAACCACGTCTTTTTCAGTCGAAAAAGAAAGTGATACTCGCGGTTTTCGTGGATTAAAACAATACTGTGGTATTACGAATTTTTGCCAAAATGTCAGATAGTTAATATAGAGTATTATTTGGGCGTTATGAGACGTTTGCGTGAAGTAATTCGCCAAAAAAGGAAAAATTTGTTGGCAAACAGCTCGTAGATTTTGCACCGTCGCGCAATGTCTTCGTTATTTGAATTTTTGACCAAGAATAAAACAAATACATTCAACAGCCACCAAGTTCACCTGATGCAGCTCCCTGTGACTTTTTTCTGTTCGGTCGAGTCAAAAAATCATTACGCGGACCGCGTTTTAGCAGCCCAAAAGAAGTATTAGAAAAATCGAAGATGGTTTTAATGGCCATACAAACAATCGAGTTCCAGGAATATTTCGAGAGCTGGACAAAGCGCTGGCTAAGTGCATTACAGTCGATTGAGAGTACTTTTAAGGGAACAATATCAATTTTGATGAATAAAGTTTTATTTTGAATTTTCTAAATGAATTCCGGGAACTTTCTGATCGATTACTCCGGAACGACTGCACCGATTTGAATGAATTTTTTTTATGCATTATGTTAAGGCAGTTGCTGAGTGGTTTCGTCTCGAACTTTATTAGCACTCAAAAACTAAATCAGTGTTTACTTACACAGCTTCTAATGTAGAGTTTCGAATAAATTTTTTAATTATAAACTTTAGCGTAACATTGGTAAAATAAATTTTTCTTAGACAATTAACAAGTATTTATTAAAATAAGTGTTTCATTTCTAATAAATACTGTCAAACCATGACTAGCCAATGTAGTAATATAGCAGATTTAATAAATAGCTGTCAACAATATAGATATTAATTTTAATCAACAAAATTGTTGGTTTGTATTTTTGTTTCTATCAAAAACAAACTAGACAATCTTCGAGAAGAGTGCTATAGAGTATTTTTTAACCGGTATCTAAAAGAAGGAGATTCTCCATACGACTGCTATGTATATTTTTGTATGTACATCTATCACGGCACCGATTTAAATCAAATTCTTTGCATTGTGTTTAGGAAGTTGCTGCGGTAGTCCCAGTTATTTTGAACGAAATTGTTTCGGTTAGAGCCAAGCAGACAAAAAATTAGTTTTGTTGGATTTTCTCCAAAATTGGTAAGGGGGAGTTTTCAGGGTTGCATATAAGGAATTTAATATTATTTAAAACAAAATTAATATGGCGGATCCTATATGACAAAGTAAAAATTTTATCATGTCTCGATTTTGTCCTAAATTAGTACGGAGGGATTCTGAGGGTGTAAACAACAAATCTAATTTTTTTTAAAAAAATTTGATATGACTGATGCAATATGGCGGCATAAAAATTTTATATTTCCCTATTATGTCCAAAATTGGTACTGGACGGTCTTGAGGGTGTAGATTAACATTAGGTTTGGAGCCTCTTATTTTTTTTTTCAAATCCTATAACGCCGAATCAATATAGCGGGTTGTAAATTTTCCGTTATTAACAATTTTTTTTTAAATAATTATTAATTGGTTTTACGAATTTGAAGTTAATTTTTTACAGTTTAATGAAAGACTAAAAATTTTATTTTTCCGATTTTGCAGAAATTGATATTGAAGTGTTCTTGGGGCGTATATAACGAATCCTAAATAGATTTTTCCAAACTTAATTTTCAGAATAAAATAAGTGGAATTAAAAAATATTCACGTCTCAAGTTATTTCAATGTTAGTTTTGGGGGCTTTCTTAGCCTAGAAAAAAAAATCTAAAATTAATTTTTGAATTTAGAGATAGTGGATTTACTATAGGTGATGATCTGTAGAAAGTTTGCGAGAAAAAAATGGGGTATAAACCCAAAAATCCTGCGGTGGATACACGCTGCAATAATAAGACAAATTATCAGATACGGGGCAGTGATCTAGAACAAAAAAAAACAGTCTGGCTAATACGAGAGCTTGTACGCCGGGCAATGCAAATCTGCCCACTGGGAGCTAAGGAAGTAATCCTAAACCTCACACCTCTACATATACTTGTAGAGAGTATGGTGAAGAGGAAAATTTATAGGATAATAAGAGATGAGGTCATAAAACGAAGACCCAATGTCTTATCCAGAAATTGACAAATCTGGGGCATGTCCCAGGATAAAATGAAAGAAATTCAACTTTGTGAAAAACTTCAGCAACAAAGTTGAGTCACGAAAGCGAATGGGACAGAAACATCATCGAAAAATTCAACAAGAAATCCATTATGTGATATACAGATGGTTTCAAAACAACGAAGGGAACTGGAATAGGAGTGTATGCACCCGACACCAGACACTACGAAAGCTTGGATAAGTCACCAAGCATTTTCCAGGCAGAAATACATGTCATTAAGAAATGTAGTCAATTCAACAAAGAAAAAACTATCACGGCCAAGAGGTTATCATCATCTAAGATAGTCAAGCCGCCATCAGTGTGCTGAGCTCTCAGGTTATCAGCTCCAAGATGGTCTGGGTATGCCTAGGGGAATTAAATAATTTAAGTAATGTGGGTACCGGAACCCACCGAGATAGAGGGTAATGAAATAATAGACAAGCTCGCGAGGAAACTGGCTGAGATACATTTTCTGGGGCCAGAGCCTTCCTGTGGAATCAGTAGCAGCGTAATGCTGGAAAAACTAAAGATAGAAGAAGAAAGTAGGAGATCCAATTATTAAACGGAGCTGCAAGGATTAAGATAAGCGGAAATACTTCTTGGGAACTACGACCAGAAGAGACTCAAAAAATGCATAAGGTTAAGTAAAAACCAACTCAGAGTTCTAACAGGTCACCTGAAGGGACACCTCAAGAAACTCGGACTGGTAGAAGGGAAGAGTGCAGATTCTGTGAGGAGGAAGACATATCCTTTCAGAGTGTAGCGCTCTAGAGAATCCCAGGATGCGGTTCTACTCATTTTGAAACCGTACAACATCTTAAGGTTCCCGAGGGAAATAAAACTGGAGGACCTGCTATAAGGTAACTCTTACGACTTGGCAGCAGTAGGGGGCACAATAGATCTACCAGGTCGCAGTGTACAGACCCCAATTTTACGCACATACATTACATACATACTATAGCTGATTAAATATTTTTTTGGTACAAATTCATACAAAACTGGTATTTATAGAACTTTCAGAATCAAAGATTTTTTGTTGTTCATGTGGTGTACAACTTTGAATAAAATGGATACTTTCTTGCGACATTAAAAACTCTATACAACTCAAAACTATAAAATCGAAAAATAAAATTTCTGTAATAAAATTAAACCGACTTCTAAAAAAAGTGTTAAGAAGCGCAATAATTGTTCCTATATAGTAATGAAATTTTCGAAGTCGGCGCCATTACAAGTAAAATATTTCTCAATCTTTATATATGAATCACATTTCGTCGGATATTAGTTCGACTTCAAGAATTTCAGTTTCATATAAAAATTTATATTGTTATTTTTCGGGATTAAGTGCTATTTTTTAAAGTCGGTTCAATTTCGTTATTTTAAATTAATGGTGTATTTATATAGTTGCAGGCATTTTCTATGAATTTTAATTGTGACCCCTATTTCAGAAAGGTGTTGACTAAATCTTCAATTATTGAAGTAAATGCAGTGTTGAACACTGTTATTATTTTTTCAATTTTTTCTGCTCTTAGATGAACCCGATTTAGGTTTTTTTAGTCATTACGTTTTACTATGGAGTTAAAGTATATTAAAATTCCGTTATTAAAAAATTATGGACTAGATTAATCTAATTTTATTTAAAAATATATTTTACGAAGAATACATTTTTTTTAACAAATATAAAAATATCCAAATTATCGGAAACAAAATATTTTCAACACAAACAATTTTTCTAAATTACATAAATTTACTTTACAGGGAGTTTTGATTTATACAAATAATGAATTGTCCATTTTCTAGTCCGGCTCTGCAAAGTAGAATATATTAACATGAAATATTCTTATATGTGTACTAAAATATCATTACTAACTAGCAAACTAACATCATAGTTGCTTTAGGAAATATCTGTAGGGATATTTACGCAAACTTTGTAAAACAAACTGTGTCTTCATTATGGTTGACTAATATAACATTTCCATAGCTGATAAATATTATCCCAATTAAGTAGAATAAACCACTAGGTTGGGTAATTCTTCAACTAAGTTATCATTTTATCAATTTACTGTTTGATACTTGTACTTTTAAAACCACTTTCAGCTAAATATCTCTCTCTCTCCCTCTCCCTCTCTCTCTCTCTCTCTCTCTCTCTCTCTCTCTCTCTCTATATATATATATATATATATATATATATATATATATATATATATATATATATATATATATATAAAATGCGAACAGTGAATGCAAACCGCACTCCATCATATCTTTTCCGTAATTTCATTTACATACGGAGATGCATATAGCTGTACGTTTGGTGAATATGATTTCAACACCACAACGGCATAATGTGGATATAACCACTGCTATTGCATCTCATACGGAGGAATCCGTGAAAGCCGTGTAAACATATATATATATATATATATATATATATATATATATATATATATATATATATAACCACTGCTATTGCATCTCATACGGAGGAATCCGTGAAAGCCGTGTAAACATATATATATATATATATATATATATATATATATATATATATATATATATATATATATATAAATATATATAACGCGACTGACTAGTCAAGAAACAGTATTCTAAACTAAGGTTATTGGGGATGCAGTCTGATATGTGGATATGTTAGTTATACGTACAAATGAAAACACTCTAAAAAATTAAACGGTATACAAAACTATACTGTTCTAATAGATTCATCAGCTACCATTCGTACCATCCTATGAGATCGAAAATCAATCTCATTTTAGGAATGAAAAATAGAGCTGTCAAACTAACACACCCGAATTTTAGAGCAGAGGCATTTCGCCAATTTAATGATTTACAATTGGAGAATTCTTACCCGGACAACATTATCAAAAAATTTCTTTAAAATACTAAATACAATATTCCGGAAAACAAACATATATATATATATATATATATATATATATATATATATATATATATATATATATATATATATGAATATATATACAGGGTGTTCGGTAAGTACCTTCTAATTATTTAGGAACATACAGGGTAGGTCAAAAAACTCTACTTTTCCATAGAAAAAAAATTCCTAAAGTGCCTCTTAACAGAAATATAAAGCCGTAAAAAGGTAGCCAGCGATTTACCTTATCGACTCAGTAAACGATACTTCAGAAGATGCTTTAGATCATTAAGAAAATCAGGAACGGACTTGCAGCCACACACTCATTGGGAATAATTTTTTACAGAGTTGAAAACTGATTTATTAAATATTTTAGTCATTCCTTATCAAATAAGGTACTCGTAATTTATCTGACACTCAAAAGTTACTAATGCTAAACACAAATAGGTAAAAATCAGGTTGTTATTGTTAATACCTACATAATGAATTACTATTGATGGAACTTATCAGGACCACCTTCAAGTAAAAATAATTTTTGAAAATGGAGGAATATTCTTACTCAGAGTCTGCTGATATGAATTTAATTTGTGGTGAAGCGCTGTCAAATTCTTTGAAGGCAAAAACACTTTATGTTAAAAAATTTCCAGCTCGAATAATTCCAAGTCCAAAAACCTTTCAAAGGATTGATCGAAGCCTAAGGGAAACAGGTAACAGGTAATTAGAAAATAATTATTACAGTTAACGAATAATTTTTTACATATTATAATCAGGGTCATTTTTGTCACTACGCGGCGGTGAGGGCCTCCCAGGAGGGTACTAGACCCTGACGTAGAGGAACAAATTTTGCAAGATATTGCTGACAACCCTTTAAACATCATAAGAAAGCTCGCGACAAAATAATGTTACAAAATAGATTTTACATGAAACCCTAATACAATAATTATTCCACAACAATTCAATACTACAACTGGTTTATACAACAATATGACCTAAATCTAAATTTTTCTAACCTTAATTTGTTTACCGATGAGACAGGTTTTACAAGAGATTGTAAGTGTAGATATTACAATTCAATCATGTTTTTGGCCCTCGATAGATCGAGGTGGGCCTATTTTATGGCCACCAAGGACTCTAGACCTAAGTCCCTTAGAATTTTACCTCTGAGGACATCTTAAAGACCTAGCTTATTCAATATCAGTAAATACTAGAGAAGAACTACCAGCGAAAATAGCTCAGCACGCTAACGAAGTCCGTAATAATTCCGGAATATTTATTGCAGTGTAGCGGCAAAATATTCGAGAAATAAGAAATATATTGAAGTACGTGAAGCTCATATTGAACCTTTGCCAAAATACCATTTAAACGTTTTCCTATTTTTGCCTTTTAATAACATTGTAAATTAACTGAGTACCGATCAATCCTTGGAAAGGTATCTGGACTTGACAATTTCTGAGCTGGAAATCTTTCAGCATATCTTGCTTTGGAAGAGTGAGACAACGCTTCCCCATGAATTAAAGCACATCAGCACATCCTGTGTATTTTATTTCTACCTGTTTGGGTTTAGGATTAATAGCTTTTGAGTTTTTTGCATAAAACCGATTTATCTCTAAAACAGCCAGTTTTATAGAAAAAAATTTAGAGTACCTTTTTTGAAGAGGAATGTTCAAAGTATTTAAAAAATCAGTTTTCAGTTCTATAAAATGATACCTGTCAAAAATTAGGTTCAACGGGTGTAGCTGCAGGTCCGTTCCTGACTTTTCTGATGATCTAAAGCATCTACTGGAGTATGGTTTAATGAACCTTTATGGCCTTTATAAAATGTTAAAATTGGATTAAATTACACAAGTCGGTTCAAAACTTAGACTCGATAAGGAAATCACTAGGTATCCCTTTAAAGCTCTGTATCTACGTAGAAGGGTACTCTAGGAACTTTTTTTTTCTATGACAAAGTAGGGTTAGTTTCACCTCCGCTGTATGCTCTCGATAAATTAGGAGGTACTTACTAGATACCCTGCATATGTGTGTTTAAAATATTAGTGCAACGATTAGCGAAAGCTATAAGAGATTATGTGCACTAGGTGAGTGCCTGTAAGTAAACATCCATTTTCCTTTATATATAGCGGCGCGTAGTTATAATTAATGAAGGGCTATTTGTTTATAGCGTTAGAAAACAATAAAAACATCACATTTTTGCATTGTGGTTAATTTCAGCTTTTAGCTCTTAACCCGAGTTATCAATTGCTGGACGCGGAATTTGAAAATATTAACCTAACCAAAAGTTATTTATGATAAAAAGTGGCAGAAAATGCTATTTTCCAAATGTTTAACATTCGTAATTCGAAAACTATGCGCTTGACGGAAAATTCACAAGAGACACACGCTTAGAATCAAACAGGTAAAACCAATTTATTTTATTTAACAAAGAATAGTTTCGTTAATTATGAACATTATTTTTGTTTATAACAAATTACCTGATTATTTTTCGGGAATCTACCTTTAATATTCGTAATTAGGGGGTCAAAATACTTATAATAAATTTTCGTGGCACCATATCTCTCCATCGGCTATGAAAACCCACAGGGCTGTATTACTTGACCGAGATAGAAAAAAAAACTTTAATATCAAATAAGGAGCTTCTTGCATATACAACTTCATAGAAATATGTATATACAATAAAAACAAGTTTTGCTTAACATATTAAATAAATCGTACATAATACAGTACAAACAGAAAATATGTTGTATTTGACATTGCGTTCTACTCTAGAATGTTCTTGAAATAGTTTGATCAAAAAGAAAATCGCAGGCTAATATTAATTTAGGGCTCTTCAGGGTTAATACACTTTTTATCCAATTCTGTAAAAGCTTTTTCATTTTCAAATTAATTTAATAAATTGAAAATTGGATCTTGTACTAGCTTTTAGCCTTATTAACATATCTGTCCAGGAGCTTTTACAATTAACGTATGGTATGGTTCTGTTTCCTTTTAGAAAATTAGTCCAACACGACTAAAATTTCGAGCATCAAACAACAACTCCTAGTTACTTTTTGCTCTTTATTAAATACCCTTTAAATTAGAATCCTCGCTAAAAAAGGAAGAAATTAAATTTTTCCACAGACACTTTGAATCTCGATGCCCTTCGATAATTTAAAAGACATAAGCTTTGAAAATATTATGAGAAATTATACCACCCTTATCTTCGGTTTTGCTTTAACGTTATTCTCGAGGTTATCCGAGGCTACTTTTAAATCGATTATCTTATCATCCATCAAAAATGTCGCGGGCATGTAGGAAAATGTTTTTAAAGAAAACATCAGCGATGTTTTTGCAAATATTTTTATCCACAAAACATTTGTCTTTATCAAATAAATTGGAGTTGCAATAGATTGTATTTCCTTGACTTGTCTAGTTTTTTCATACATCGTAGCATACATTTATCAAGATGATTAGCATAGATGTTTAGAGAACGATATATTTTATCTCGCAATTTTTACCAAGGCACCCTAGTGCAACTGCCAAGAGGAAGTCGCGAGACTTAAGAATTATACCGACTAAGATCATTTAAAGAAATCCCAAAATCATTCGTGCAATCGCTCATTTTACTGTGGTAAAAAAAAATTTAAAGTCGAACGCGTTATACGCTGACTAGTGCGGTACCCTTTTAGAAGCTTTTTCAGATTACTCGCCGTGGCGCAACTGGATAAGCACTTTATCAGTGCTCCGAGGGTTGAGGGTTCGATCCCCGCTCGATGCAATTTTTATTTTATCATGTCAAAAAATAATTATCATCGGTTTTTCTAATTATTAATTATTTCATATAGTTTTTACACACGTTCACTTAAATACATAATTAATATAAGGAAAACAAGTGGGCTAGGTTCCAAGTTTGGTTATAAGGGCCTCAATATGGATGACTGCGTTACAATACAAGCAGCTTCATAATATTCAAACCTTAGACCAAAAGCCTGCAATGGGATGTAATTCTATTAGGGTTATGTCCAGTGAGTTTGGAAAATCAATTTTTAAATTGACTGACCTTTCGCTTGTGGAAAACTATCTGAGTTGGACGAATTGATCCATGGTTCTTTAAAGAAAACAAACGGACAATTTAGATGATGTCTGACCGTTATATCTACACGACTCAGGAGTTTTTTCTTCAAACACTCAGCAAGATGGATGTAGAACATGTATAATTCCAGCGAGACGGTATCACAGGACCAGGGGTGGATCCAGCCTCTCTCCTTGGGAGGGGCGGTGATATCACAAAAGTACAGTATGGCAAGCGAAAGCAAGTTGTCCCGGGGGGGGGGGACACCAGCAACATTCCCATTTCTAGTGTAAAAGGCAGGGACGGGGCTATTTTTTTGAATTTGAAGCTCTTGGAGAGGGGGGGGGCGATCACAAGAAAAAACAAGTTTCCGACAGGGGGTGAGAAGATGCGATCAACATATACATTCCTCGTATAAGAGGCAGAATCGGGTCTATTTTCCTGAGTTAAAAGCTCCTGGAGGGGAGGGGGTGGCTATCGCAAAAAAAAACAAGTTGTCAACGGGGGGACGGGGGTTGCCAGCAGCATACACATTCCTAATATAAAAGGCAAAATCGGTTCTATGTTCCTGAACTCAAAGCCCTTGGGAAGGGGAGGAGCGATCGCAAGCATACACATTCCTATACTCTATTCAAAAACTAAAGAGAGTAATAAAACTGTTACCGAAACCTCCAACGTACCTGCTTCAGTGCCCTCCGGTAACTGAGAACTGCCGTAAATCTAATTATATTTAAATATTATAAGCTTTTATAAATTTACCGCAACAATAAAATTTCTGATAATTCAATTTAATTTCTGTCAGTGAGCAAAGTACACCTTACAGTGTGTCCTTGGTGATTTATTTTGTTTGTGCTTGTTTTTATATATTATTTGAGATTAGTGAGATACCCAAACGATGGAGGGCATTTTTTTCCTCAACGAAAAACTTATTACGATGAATGTTTATGATGCCTTAAGATATTTATATCTAAATAATAATGTTAAAAGCTCTGTCGAGTTCATGTACCGAACACTGACGGAGAAAAAAACGACTGGAATTGTTAGTAATTCCAAGCTATATTCGATCACAGGCAGACGAAAAACCTCGTTGAAAGAAGAGATGTAAACTGTAATAAAAGTAGTTGTACATACATTTTATTATGAGAAGCAGATCTCAACTGTCGACAAAATTCTAACTAAAATCAATGAAGATCGGGATTTGCCTGAAATTAAAAGAACTGAGCTCTGGAAATTGCTCAGAGAACTTAATTTTTGCTGGGAAAAACCAGATAAGATTATAGATTGTCCGAAAATGTCCGTTGGAGAAGGAAATATCTCTCTCAAGTAAAAGGTAGAGTTGCTAGAAATAACACAACTTACAAAATTAGTGATTTAACTGAACTTCTGAAAGATTTTTTTGAATAAAGTTACTGCTGAAAATTGGGAAAAATCCATATAATAAAAGAAAATATGGAAATTCGATCTCATGATCGGTGAGATAAAGGAACCAATTATAATTACTTTGAGCGAAGATAGCTTCACTGACTTGGATTACGAATTAGATACATAATGTTTACCAGGGTAAACACAATTTATTATTTAAATTTTCTGTAAAATATAAAAATTAATTACATTTGAATATCTTTTTAGTGTTTAATTGTAATTCTGCAGATGGTTTAAGAAGTAAATAAACTGGAACGTCAAATATCCCAAAAATGTTTTTAATTAATAATAAAATGATCGATAGCCCCCAAAAGATTTGACGAATTTATTTTTTTTATATATGTTTAACTTCTTGTATTTTTGATAATGGGTATTTTGTAAGTATTTAAATTATAACTTAAAATTTTTTGAGAGAAAAAGGCTACTGAATGTACCTAAAACCGTTTCTATGCCAAAATTAAAAATAATAAAACTTCAGTTGTGATTTGTGTTAAATATGTCAAAAATATCTATATTTTCTAATATATGTGAATTATTAAAAAATCATAAGAAATAAAATAATATTATAAAAACTTTTTATTTTAAGTTTATTACTGAAATAATACTCTATGCCATAAATATTTAGTGATAAAATAGACCTCCTTTTGACGCCTTCCGATGCCTATGACAAGGATTAAAATCCTTTTTAACACTTCACACATCCAAGTATCTATTGCTATCCAACCCAAATAGTCCATTATTATAGACCAGTATTTTTGATTATAAAATTTCTAACCCATTCCTATGAAAAATATATGTGTCTAACAGATTTTGCCAAACACATTTGACTAAAGAACACAGGTAGTTTGGGAACAAAAAAGGTAAAAAAAGAACAACTCTCCCTAGTTCTTGTATAAATTATAGTATAAGAGGCAAAATCGGGTATTTTTCTGAACTCCAAGCTCTTGGAGGGGGGGGGGGGCGATCGCCCCCTCCGCCCCCCACCCTTGGATCCGCGCCTGCACAGGACACACAACGTGTGTGAATCTATGGATCGGCAACGAAAATGCTGCTTTTGCAAATTGGCTACCTTGCTCATCGAACTTAACATCCATGGATTACTATTTATGAGGAAATCTTCAACAGATACTATACAGGGTGATTTTCTGGGAAATTTTTCTTGTAGACGAAGACTTTAGTAGTATTTTCCTGATATTTTGAAAATTATTAGTACAGAGTGGTCAAAAAGGAAGAATAAAAATTATAATTAAAATATCGTCAACATTTTTCTATTGTAAAAATGCTATATGGCTTTTAAATTTTGTTCTTAGTTGGTCATGAGGGCGAGGCGAGGCGTGGCGAAAATAAAACAATCGAACCTTATAGAATTATCACCATTTCTTGCCATTTAAAATTCATTAATAATAATCATGCCGGGCGATTAAATTACACTCACGAAGATTGTTTAAACTTATTTATTATTTGTGGAGAATGTGATAGAGTGATTTCAAGAACATGCTATATATTCGCGATCCGATATCCAAAGAAACAGAAATCAACACTACCAACTATTAAAAAGATTATAAAAAACTTCAGGAACCTTGGATGTATAAAACCTAAAAGAAATAGAAATAAACCAGTTGTTAATGAAATAAAGTTACAAAATTTATTTGAGTAAATATTCAAATTGACGCCCTTGAACTTCCAAACATTTTTCGTACCTAAGCAGGAACTCTTCATGGGTGGCTCTTCTTATTGACAGAATTAAGTTCTTCAAATAATATTCTGACGCGCTACATGTAATCTTCTATAGTGGTTAATACGATGTTATAAACTTTATTTTTGATTGTCCCCCAAATAAAAAAATTAAGTACTGTTAGGTCGGGGGAGCGAGGCGGCTAAAGATGTGGCCCATTCTTGGCTATCCTTTGATCATAAAACAAGTTTTGCAGAAGGTTCCTAACTAAATGACTATTATGTAGAGGCGCCCTATCATGTGGATAAAATAAATTTCTTTGATCAGCCAGCGGCATGTCATCTAAATAGTTCATTTTCAAATTTCTCAAGATGTCGAAGTAGCGCTCAGCTATAAGTTAAAAAACGTATTTTGTATCTAGAAATCTTTAAAAATAGCTAATTTACCATTCATATTATCCTGGTAGTATTCTAATGCAACGGCGCCGTCATTTCTTATAGCACAATACACGTTAAACTGCCAGGACTCTTGAAAATTTAATTCTCTAAATTAATGTTCGTTTGATTCATTCCAATAGTGGGAATTGTGTCGATTAAACAATCCGTTCTTTGTGAATTTGGCTTCATCCGACTAAATAATATTATCCAAAAAAAAACAGCATTTTCTTATGAACGAAGTAAAAAAAAAGTGATAGAACTCTACTCTTCGTGGCAAATCAGTGCCTTTTAAATGTACTAAGGAACATACATAGGGATGAAAATTGTGTTTCCCTAAAATCCTTAAAAAGGATGTTTGAGATGATTTTAATGCTATGTTAATGTATTGTCGGATATGCGGTGAAATTGTAGTTTCAATATTTTCATTATTATCAACTGGTTTATTTGTGTTTTTATGGATCCAAAGTTCTTGAAGTTTTCTATGATCTTTTTAACCGTTGGTGGTGTTGGTTTATGTTTCTGCGGATATTGGATCGCGAATGTATCGTGCGTTCTTGAAATAACTCTATCACATTCTCAATAAATAATAAATAAGTTTAAATAATCTTCGTGCGTATAATTTAATCGCCCCAGCATGATTATTATTAATCAATATCAAATGGCCAAATATAGTGACAATTCTGTAGGGTTCGATTGTTATATTTTCGCTACGCCTCGCCATCATGGCCAACAAATTCCAAAACTTAAAAGCCATATCGAATTTTTACAGTAGAAAAATGTTGAATTACCAATATTTTGAAAACTACAAATATTTGGAATAGACAACCTCATACCAAATTACCTTTATTTTAATGCTTAATATGACAATATTATAAAAATAGGTGCTTCCTAATTGAAAAAATTGACTTTGAACGATTTTTTAAACATATTTTTCATCTATTTTGACCACTCTGTACCAATAATTTTCAAAATGTCATAAAAGCCTACTAAAGTATACCTTCGTCTACAAGAAAACTAACCCAAATTAAATAATAAAGACTTTCTTATAGGAAAAACTTATAGTTATGTCTTGGTCCGCAAACATAATTTTTGACATAAAATTTAAATATGTCCAAAATGGTTAAACTTAAGTACAGAACATTATATATAAAATATGTCTATAATTTTACATGGAAATTAAAAATGCAATAACAAATACGGTGTTTTATTTAAAATAAGCAAGTTGATATCTACTTCCGGTATAACCGGAAGTGGCGCCATCTTAAAAATATTTTAGCCGCCTGTCCCCCAAGCACGTTAATACACTGTCAAATTTTCAGATTCTTTCTAATTATCGTTTTCCCACCATCGATCGACAAAATTTCCAAGGAATCATTCCCTATACTGTAGACCTCTAAACACCAAAGAAGGATTGTGCGTATGCAAAATTCAGTAGATACTTTATGCTTAGATGCAGAAATGATAAGAAGGGGGCAGTTCAACTTTCTTCGTAGAATAAATCTTAGTGTTCATGAAAACTGGCTATTTTGAACATTTAATTTATTTAAAGAATTAAATAAATAAAATTTTTCTGGCTTGGTTTGTTATTGGCTTCGTATGTTAGTTATTCTTACATTATTATCATTATTAGATCATTGCTATGTAAACTTTTATTATGGTTGGTCTGTGTGCCCTTAAACATGCTCCAAACTCCTTGGACCAGTCCTAAGGCTGGATAAAGTTTGGACGAGGGCTACGACGAGTCTCAGTATGCAATGAAACTTTTAAATTCGTTTATCTCAGAAACGGCTGCTCAAAGCGACATTTACTTGGTATATTCTTTTTGGATAAAAGATACCAGTTTATAAGAATTTTCAGTTAGAAATTTTATATACCGAAGAACAAAAATATTAAGAAGCTTTAGATGTAAGCCAAGTGGTGCTGGTGGCCCCTTCGTCAATATACATCAAAACTATAATCAGATCTTGATTTCTCATCCTAAAATCCCTAAAGTACGAAATTTTATACAAACTAAGGCATTATTAAGATAAGGAATTACCAAAAAGGTGTAAAAACTTTTAACTTTGACACCTTGTATTTCGGAAACTATCAATTTTTGGATGAAGATCTCATATTTTAGCCTCAGGAATTTGCGCTGGTGTTTAGTACAGGTCTTTAAGAGGCACCCTGTATATATTCACTATTGTAAAGCCACAATGTGAAAAAAAAGGTTTTTTTTCTAAGAATATATCTAGACCCATGCAATTTTTTGTCCTTCTGAATAAAAGACTTCTAATAGTGTAGATTAAAAAGATTATTTAATACTATATAACTTATAACATTTAGTGAATTAAAACTAATAGTGTTTTAAATTCCGAGAAAAATTGTTTAAATACATACTAAAGTGAATTGTGGTATACGTTTGATCTGTCATAATTTTTTTGTGTATTTTTTTAAGAAACTGAATGGTTTTTACCCTTCTAATGAAGCGGTATAAGACAAAATCCAACTTGTCAGACCTTATACTTCTAGTATATTGCATCATTACCCACGTTTCTCTTATCTAAATAGGGTAACAAATGCTGGATGACAATTTCAAAACGTGTACCCTATATATCTCGGCCATAAAAAAGAATTATTAAAATTCAGAACAGCACATCGGTTATTCCGTTGAGTAAGAGCGGATCCAGAAAATTTTTTGTGGGGGGGGGGCATAAAAATAAAAGCAGCTGTGTATTTATATAATATATATATATATATATATATATATATATATATATATATATATATATATATATATATATATATATATATATATATGAAAATTATATACAGGAAATTTTGAAAATTTGACAGTGTACTAATGTCGATAGTGGCAACCCAGCTAAAATATTTTCAAAATGGTTTCGCTTGTTTATTTTAAATACATATTATTGCTGTTTTGGATTCTGTGCATGATTCAAGGTATATTTTGTCTATCATTGCCTATAAGTCTAAGTATTTGACATTTATAAGTTTCTGTGTCAGAAATGAGGTTTGCAAGCCTTTAAGTAATCAATTTTTCCTATAAGGAAGCCTATTTTATTTAATTTAGGTTGGATTCCTTGTTGAATAAGGCCTACTTTATTTGATTTAAATAATATTTTGATAACCCATAATACAGGGTGTTCAAAAAATAATATTAAAAATTAAATTGAAAGAATCGTCAACAGTCAAATTTTCAAATGAAAACGTCAAATTGATCTAATTTTATGTTATTTAGCATTAAAAATAAGGGTAAGTCTGTGTAAGGTTGTCTATGCCAAAAATTTTCAGTTTTCGAAACATTGCGAATTTATTATTTTTATATGACAGTTTTGCTGCGGATTGTAAGTTCAGTTATAATCTTAGTTGGCTATGACATTTTACTCACATCTGGCGATGACGTTTTACTCACATCTGGCTATGATGGTATTGAAAAACGATCAAATGCTAATGAAATGTATGAAGGAGTCACCTATATTATAAAAACGAAAATTATTTGAACTTATTTATTATTTATGGAGAATGTGATAAATTTATATCAAGAACATGTGATATTATGTGCTGTTAAATTATTTAAAATTTTAAGAACTTTGGTTACGTCAAAATAACAGTGCGCGCTTAATTTAGAAAGAAGAGTATTAATATATATTTACAACTCATCTAGCCAAGTCACAGCTCAAAATTCTAAAATAATTTTAAAACAAGGACATAGGCCAATTTTTTTTATTTACTCTTTTTATTGTTAATTAAATATTAGATGTTTCGGTTATTATTGTCGATTTTTTCGCAAAATTTAAGCGTTTGTTTTTTGAACAAAGTGAATTACCTCAATAATTCAATAATCAAATTATTGGCCATCGTTAACTATGACTTTTTCCCAGTAAAGACATGGATTCTGAGCAAAGAACTGTTTTTTGAGGCCAACCATTTGTCAAATTTTTACTTCTTCGTAAGATTGTCATGTTAATTTAATATTGCAGTAACAAATAAATATTTTTGTGCGGTGTTTGAATAGTTGCGTATACTATATATATATATATATATATATATATATATATATATATATATATATATATATATATATATATATATATATATATATATATATATTCTTCTTGGGAATAATGTTCTTTTTAATGAAAGATAATTTTTTTGTTTAAATTATATATTCAACGTTTCGACACAGGTTCGTGTCTTTTCCAAGAAGTCTACAATAGCAAAAGAGTAATTTTTAAAACAATTTTCCGTTAAAAAGTTTACGTCAAACTTACCATACAAAATATATTTCAACTAATGGAACACACAACACGTTTTCATTAAACTTTTGACATCATAACTACATTTTAGTCAATAAAACAACTTACAATTAAAATAACTACAAAAATACATATATATTTGCCTCTTGCCAGAGGTATACGAACTGAAAACCTTGTTAATATCTGAACACATGTCGCGATAAGATTTTTATGTGATTTTTTCACTGGTGGATTATTTTTTTTGTTGATGGTAGTTAATTTTTAAGAGTTAATTATATAATAGATTATTAGTTTTTTTACAATATGTTTAAATAAATTTTATTAAGTAGGTTTTTGTCTTTTTTGTCCTTTATCGAATGCCTATTTTTTTTTTTTTTATTTCAATCGACTCGTAGATTTCACGTTTTTTTTTTTGGGAAGGTCAATCTTTAAGATTTTTGTTTTTTCGTAATTAAAATTATGATTATGTTGGGCTTCATATTTAGTAAGGGCTGTTTAGTTTTTCTTATCATACTTATGTGACCGTAGTCGATTTTAGAGATGCTGGATTGTTTTCCATATGTAAACTCCATTGCAGTTGGTGCATGGGATTTCGTATGAAACATGAGTTTTATATCTTTCTTAGTCTTTGTCTTTAGTTTTGTAAAGAGTGAATTCAAACAATTGTATCCCGTGTGTTCGACTGGAATCTTGTGTTCTGAGAACTTACTCTTTAATTGTTCGGATAACCTGTTTATGTACGGCAGTGTTAAGTAAGCTTGTTTTTAGACTACATTGTTTTTTTTCCTTCGTTTTGACTTTTGTTATAAAATTGAACAAAACAACAAAATAATTTTTTTAGATATTAGTTTACACATAATAAAAAATTGTATAAAAACACAATGGCATACCAAAGAAACCTGGTCGTGTAGATACACAAGTTATGACTCCAATCACCCGCTTTCCCATCACTAAAAAATTAGCAGACCGCCCAGTGCAGTTATCGGATCCTGATTATAGGGAGGAATTAATTACAAATGCCAAAGACGCACTAATAAAAAACAATTATCAAGCTTTAGTCCACTCTGTTTTTAAAACGCGAATATACAAATTTTGTTGTGTGTCCCATTAATAGAAATATATTTTGTATGGTAAGTCTGACTTAAACTTTCTAACGGAAAATGGTTTTAAAAATTACTCTAATATCCTGCCGATATGTCCAGGAACTTATATTTTATATAGCAATTGTTTCCTGAGAATATTACTCTTGGTTCGATAGAACTCCACTGAAGAGAACATAAAGTGGTAGAAAAACCTATAAAGATCACAAAAAACTCTAGGAACCCAGTACTCCAAATATGTAGGAGACGGTAAGTGAAGCCAACGTCCATTGGACCAAAGAAGTTCATGCAGTTTATAGAATGGAGCAAATTGAACGAAAGGAGTTTAAGCTACTAAGTGTTGCTTTGAATTCATCGAGTTTCTTTATTTAGTTTTGTCTTAAAATCAGTACTTAGCTTCACCTTAAACCTTAACAACCAGATTCACTAAGAAGATTTAACAGTTAAACCCAATGTAATTGCCATGAAAAATACATCTACTAGTTCTCTTTAGCTTTCGATTTTGTCATAATTTATATTACATATATTAACAAATAAATGCTTATTTAGGGACGTTAAGGATAAAAAAATAGTGTTTACTGGCTCAGTAATAGAAGATAATGATTTTTGAAGCTTTAATTTTTTAGGGTTAACTTATTATAGCTCTTGTCAGTATATATAATCTGCTGTCAATTTAGAACGGTTTAAAGGTTACACCATATTAATGAATTTTTGCTCCCATTTGTAAATTTTAATTTGCTGTTATTTCTCTTATTCTTGATTTAAATATATATATATATATATATATATATATATATATATATATATATATATATATATATATATATATATATATATATATATTGTTGTATTCCGGGGGATTTATTAAATGAATTTAAATCGAATATATGTATTTGTCCCTTTGGTTCCCCGAAATTACAATCTGAAAATATAGACCCTAAAATTTTACAGCGGTGTTTCGTCCTCGACGTCGACGGTAGGATTCATCAGTGGGTCCGTCGACGCCTTACCCAGACACCCTGTGTTGACGTACTTATATATCGTTGGAATTGATATTTGTACTTATTTTCGGGCGGAACGTGTCGGTAGGATATTGCTGATTTGTGGCATTTCTTATCGACCAGACATCGTGATTTTAATTTTTTATCCGTAGTACTACGACAATATATATATATATATATATATATATATATATATATATATATATATATATATATATATATATATATATATATATATAGGAAAACTAAAAATATTTTTCAATTACATGAAATTGCCTAGGGATTAAATTAAAATAAATAACAATAAAAAATCTACGAAATGGAGACATTTAGAGCAAAAATTTCTTATTTTTGAATCAAAAAATCATATCTAATGTGCTATAACATTTAATAAATTTACTAACTTGAAATATCGACTGTCCATTGTACTCTATTCTACAAACACTAGCTTCTTATATCCACTCTCTACTTTACCGGAAGAACCGTCCGCGTCGTGGCCTATACAGCACTAGTCTCATGCTGAATTTTCCACTGCTTTCATTTTATCGTATTCTTCTTCATTTTTCACATTGTATCTGCTTGGCAAGGTAAGTTTTCACAGAAACGACGATTGCTTTGCAAGTAAAGTGCGGGATTAATGTCACAATATGAAGGAACGAAAAAAATACCACTCTTCATGATGCGTGCTCGTTATTTTAAAAATTGTGGTTGCACATTTTTTCCTGTTTCACTCTTCATCTGCTTCCACTACCTTTTTTTAGCAGAAAATAATTCTAGAAGCATCATAAATTACCCCTTTTCTATCCCCATTAATTAGTAAGACAACTTTATTCTTTCTAAACTCATAAGTCTTATGAGTTCGACGACTGAAGGCGTACCCAATATCAATAAACAAAGAGGCTGGAATCACTTTGTGTCCAAATTGGCATGATATAAGCAACTAAATTCTTGATGTTCTGGATTTGCAAATGTAACTTTGTTTCTACTTCCTTACACACAAGACTGGTAGAAAAACGTACACTAAAAAAAGTTACGGAGTTCATTATGAAAATTAAACAAAATTTGATTTAATTTTTTAAATTCCTCACTACTTCTCTCTACTCTACTCTATGAATATTGCCCTTGACTCTTTAAAGCTAACTGGTGAGATTCTAAGGTGGTCAAAATCCATATGGAGAGGGAACCAGAGTGGAACTCGAAAGAAGTCAACTCTTTGGCTTTCATTTTGATAGAAAAATAATTTGTTAAAATCAAAGCACATGCTGAGACTTCGTCTCTCAACGCGCGCTTGTATTTTTTCTAGTAACTTCATAAATACATCGATATTAAATTGAAACTTTGGCATTATAATCACTAACAGCCAGATCCAGTAGGAAGGTTTAAGACTTAGACACGATCTAATTGCTATGGACCTCTAGCTAGCCAGTTTAATTTTGCATATTACATTGTTGTAATCTATAATACATATGATAACAAATAAACGCTTATATATCAAATTTAAAGGTACAAAGCTAGAAAGAGGGCTTAAAATTATTGAGAAGAATAATCACTCGAAAACAAACAGAATTTTCTATTTTTGATAGTTCGATAAAAAATACATTCTGTCCCCTTAAGCTTCATTAGTATTTTGAATAGTAAATTAAACGCGTGTATTTTCATATTTTTCTTCTGGCCTGGAAATATTTCATATTCATATTCTTACTTAATAACCCTTTACCTAGCATTCGAAATACATCTAAGGAAATGTCCTTTACCCAATCGAGACCCTTTACTAAGTCAATATCCGAAAAAATGTTCTTTCACTAACCCATCAGACACCACACTCTACGGCTGGGATTTTCTAATCTAAGTCGTAATTATTTACTGTACTATATTTTCCTTGTTCCTCTCTCAAATTGGAACATTAGCCGCAGATAGTGCTCCAATTGCCAAAAATTCCAGAAGAAATATGGATCTAGCGCTGAAAGGATATTTTCTCCAGGGACGACAGCGCGATTTAACTTTTTTGTGATTACGAGACAAAATGTGAGATAGAGTTCAGGGTGTCCGGCCGTTTGTAAATCGATAACGCGGTTTTCCGAGATAAATGCGCTTTCTCATGGAACACGTAAGGGAATTTGAGTCTCGAAGGATTAATTTAAAATGCATTTCTGCGAGATTTTCGGTAAACATTCGTGTTTTTGACTATTTTGTGGCTTTTACAGAATATAAAACGGTTATTCCGATTCTTTTGTTTACTTGCTTTGCTATAGAGAGACCTTTTTAGAAATTTATACTGGGTTGTAATTAATTCATGATCAGAACGTAGGGAGTGAATTTCTCTCGTGGGAATTAAAAAATTCTTGGGTTTCAAGATACAGAGTGTTGGATACAAATATGGCAACACCACCACTCATCAACTCGAAAGATAAAAAGATAAAATTGCTCCGATTTTCCTATTTATATTCTTATAAATCTTTTTAGATTTTATTTTATTATTTATCGACGATTAGATAGGATTTGGATCATGAATCGTAGAAACAGGTTTTTTTTTCTTTGCCGAATTTTCGATTTATTTTAAAACATTTTCTATACTTTACAATAAAAGAAATATTTACATTTAGAGTTATAAGAAAAAAAAAATGTATTTCAAAATTTTACTTGTCATTAAACAGTGGCACAATTAAAAATCAGAAAAGATGAGCATTGCAACTTACCGGGAAAGAAGTTCTCTTGACTTAAAATTGAATTACAAAAACATAGATATCAGAATTTTTCCACAATTGCATTCGGTAGACGATGGCACATACGAAATAAAAACTGATTATCTCCACCACTTCGAGAAAACAATACTAAATATATAGCCATAGGACCCAGTGGGTTTCTACAGTAGATGAAGAGACATGGCTCTACCAAAGATTTTTATATATATTTTGACCCCTCAATTACAAATATCGAGGGGGGATTGGTGACAAATCTTCAGATAATTATTATGGCTTAGAGTTTGCCTCGTAGCGACAGTTATAGCGGTTAATCCAGCCATTGAGAAAAAAGAAGAACTCATCGGAAAAATAAATGTTTGAAAGGAAATTTAGATTGTTTCTTGCCCGGTCACTGACGACTTCACAGAATTGGAGCCGTCGAGTAAAGTCATCATTGTGCAGTTCAAGAAGAAGTTGAATTTTGCTCGGATGGAACTTGTAATATTCTAAAATGCATTTTACACTATCACGACTCACACTGATTACAGAAGACAACTATCCTATACTAAACGTAGGATCTACAGCAATGCGCATCAGAACTGCTACAGATGATTGAGCACAAATCCCGTTTCAAGAATTGTGGTACTAATTCCAATACAACTTTGTGGTGGAATGCCGTTCAGAAAATCGCTCAAGTGTTCTCGCAGCACATTGGTCATTTCTATAAAACAATTGGATCATTTCTACTTTTTCCTAAATTGTGTACACAAGTTTCAATAATTTTGTATTAAAGGATTAATCACGTATAAATTCGTTGGCAAGAGAAAGACCAAACTATATGTTCAACTACTTTAATATGAGAATGATCTGAATAAAACCGTTATTACTGTGTGGAGGTTATTGGTCACTATTTCCTTAAATTTAAGAAACCTCTATATGTTAATTATTAAAATCATAACTAGTTTTAATTAGATAATTTTGATATGAAAATTTGTATGTTTGAAGCATAGCGCCTGGTATTTTTGCAAAAAATTGATTGAAACTCTAAAATGACCCACGGTTGTATAAAGAATTTAAAAACTTTCTAGTAATGTGCAACTTAATTACCCTATCCATTTAAAATTTTAGAGAGAATGCATCCCCTACTTAAGGAGCTGCAGCTAGAACTAAATAATGGACTTCGAAAAAGTTCCCCTTCCAAAGAGAGTCCATGAGTTTTTGTGTTTTTTAAGCCTTTCAGCAGTTACGGACTTTGTTGCGTTTTCGTTGAGCCATTTTGAATATGCGGCTAGAAATATTTTTAACAAATGACTCTTTAAGTTAAATGTCCTATGTTTACTACAGGTTCTAGCATTTGATTTTTGGGTATTGTGGTAAAACTAGACTTCAATAAATCACTGGGAATGTCTCCAGATGTACATATATCTTATTCTTCTTCTGTTTCTAATATTTTATTCTGCCACATCAGTAAGGCTAGTGTCTGTTCATTGTCAATACGTCCTCTCTGGAGAAAGAGGCTCATTATTCTCTCTGTTGCTTTTATGGTCGTCCATTTAGTCTCTTTCCTACTGGGTTGTTCAGTTTTGCATTTTTAAGAGCCTTGTGTCTTCCGTTATTTTTTTGTGTGTGTTCCAAAATCTTCTCCTATGTCTTATCAAATTTCCTATGTCTTATATTCTTCATTGTGATCTAATGTTTTCGTTCAGTGTTCTATGGTACAATATTTTCCTTGTATACATCTTAGTGTTTCCATTTCGACTGTTCTCAGCATTTGTAGGGTTTTGGTTTGGTGTCTGGTCTTGTTTCTGCCGCGTATGCTATGACGGGCTTTATTGCTGTTATATATATTTTGATTGTGCTGTTTTAAGATAGTTGTCGTTCCAGACACTTGTCTTAGACATCCTGAAATTCGAGCTTCTTTCATTATTTGTTCTCTTCCTTCATTCTGTAGGTTTCCATGGCTCGTTATTTCTACTCCCAGATATTTGAAATATTTGACTGTTCGATTATTTTCTCTCTGTTTGATTTTGTTGGTCGTTGGAAATCCATACTAGTTTACGATTGTGATGAGTATAATACATTCTTATTAATGTTTCACTGCACGGCAACATTTTCAAGTACTTCATAGAATATTGTGGTGCTAATCCATTCTAGCTATCAATTGTCATTATATAGAATTAATATTTCATTCTACGAGTTTCTTCCCTCCATATTGAAGCTGCTCGTTAGGTATTCTGTCTGGTTCTAAGCTCTTTTATTTTTAAGACACTTTATAGTTTTGTCCAGTGCTTCTCTTATCGCTATCCTCCACATAGTTGTTTTGTATCATTTTTGTTCTTTCTTCTTTCTTACATGGATTTTTAAAATATGTTTCTTACTGTTCTGTTGTGATGTTGTTGATATGTACGATATCCTTGATTTCGAGGTCATTTCCCCGTTCCATCCACTTTGAGAACTTTTCCAATGGTCCTTTCAGTTTTTTTATTGTCGTGTTAACCTCGTTTCATTCCTTTCGACAATTATTCTAGTTCTCAGGTGTTTTGTTTCATATATACTGTACGTATGGTTTCGCTTTTGCTGCGCTAGTTTACCTCTGGCGTGAACCATACCATTCTGTTGACTTTATTAACGTTCACCTATTTTTTCCCACTGCTTCGGTGGCAGCGCTCGGTATGTTATTTTTGTTTTCCATTGGTTGGCTATACTGTCATCTCTCAACTATATTTTCCATTATCTTTTGACTAAATCAATTTTTATGTAAGTATTTTGTGGTGTTGTCTTCTAGTAATTCGAGAATAAATTTGCTTACTATATGTAATTTAGGTGCAGGCAAGCCGTTCATTTCCTATTCTGGCATTTTAATTGCCCCTGATTACAACCTTATCTTGTGTTCTAATTTATATTTATATAATTATTAGTATCAATTAGCTTATATATTCCATATTATATGATATCTTGGTACGTTCCATTTTTATTTTTAGCTAGTTCCTTATTGCTCAGTTAAATTTTATATTCCTATATTTAAAATTTTTTGTACAATTGCCCTTAAATTCTCTTTGCAAAATTTGTATCAATAATTTGTCCTTTTTACTAATGTTGCTGTGAGAAACATTCACTTACCTAATTTTTGTTTCTGGATATGATATTAACGTAAATTATAATTTTAGCACACTAACGTCTTACAGGATCTCTCGTTATGAATATGCTTTAGCTCTATGTAAATGTTGTTCTTTTCGTCTTTATTTATTTCTATCGAATCGTAAATTAAACTTATTTGAATTGGAAACCAAATATAACAAAAAAGTAAATTAAAGGTATAACAAAAAGTTCCTCTTTTTCCATATATGCCGAAATAATAAAACCACTTGGATGAAATTGTATTTTTCCGGGATTTGCCGTTTGACGAAATAAATCAAGTTTTTTGCGCCAGAACAGGTCATTCAACTAGATTTTCTTGTCAGACTGGATTGTATGATTTATGAGCAGTCGACTCTCATGTAACATTTAGTTGTCAGCAAATTGTTTTTGTTATGATAAACTAATATGTTTATATAGTTGGTTGAAAACAACAACGGCTAATTTTTTTGGATTGGTTTATTTTCCTAATGGATCACATGCTTGTCAATAGAATAGATAAATCTACATTAGATTTCTCAAATCAAGTCGAAAAGCATCATATTAAATTGCAGGTTCATGAATAGGTCACCTCATATAAAATTACTTCTTTTATAGTACGTGTACATGAAAAGAAAAAGTCCTCTTTTAATATTGAAAAGAGTATTATCGTTGGATTGATGGATATGTTTTCTGGAAAATATACAGATTTATTGGACTTGACCGCGACTATATAGAATTATTTTAGGTCAGCTTCACTGTTGTTTAGTTAAATTTGTCCTGTAGACAGTGAATAGTTCTTATAGTTTTGTCATGTTCATCAGTTCTTATACTTTTATCAGTTTTTTATATTTTGGAATAAAACTTTGTAGACGCATTCTTTTTAATAAACCAAAAACAAACCTAGCGCCAAACTGAAAAAAAAAATGGAATGCCCCCCTTGTGTAAAAAATACAGAAATTTTATTTAGTCGCTTTATTTACGAAATATGAGCCTCCGAAGTGGCGGTTTGAATGTGCCCTCTCTAATTTTCCCATAGCAAAATTTAAAAATCTCTAATAATTTGATATACAATTTCTTTGATGTCAGACAAGGATCAAGAGTCTTAGATAATTTACTTTATTCAGTCAAGTGGCTCT